>CP139504.1:401955978-403298478 GCA_021014915.2 Artemisia tridentata subsp. tridentata
TTCCTTCCTCATCCAGGGTATCATATCCTAGTCCATCTAGGCAGCCTTTTGAGTTTGAAACCAATATTGGTGGAGATTCTCATGTGTCTCCACCCAGATCCAACGAAGCTCATCACACCACAGGTACTGGTGCAGCTGAGAATCTTGATGCTCTCACCTCTGTGTCAACTGTAGTTGACAGGTATAAGCAGAAAATTGCAGATTTGGAGTCTGCGTTACATGACACCGAAAAGGAGCTTGGAGACAAGGTGATTGCTTTGGAAAAGGAAGTGAAGGAAACAAAAGAGAATTTTCATTATACAATCCATAAGTTGGTTGATAGAGTTGCAACTTTGGAAGATCAGTTAAAGAGCAAGAAAAGAAAAGCTGTGCTTTCTGACTCAGAAGAGGGTGAGGCTGCTTTGAATTTGGACCCTCTAAAATTGTTGGCCAAAGCAAGTTCGGAAATTTCCGCCAAGTCTCCAGTCATTAGTACAAGGAGCAGGTACAAAAGGAGACTAGTGAAGAAGTATGATGTGGATGATGTATCTAGGAGTGCAGCTCTTACTGCTGATTCTTCTGTTCATGTTGATGCTGCTACTTCTTCTGGTACTCAAGACCTTTCTGTTGGTCATCTTTCCACTGGTGTTGCTGCTGATAGTTCAATCATTGCTTCTGGTAGTACTATCGTTCCCCCTAACGGTCAATCTATTCCTGCTGTCATTGATCCAGCTGGAATTGATAAAGCTGATCCTAAGCCTCATAGTGATCCACCTGGTAGCTCTTCCATTGCTACTGGTAATGTTACCATTACCCCTGCAAGTGACACTCCCATTCCTGCTGTATCTGATCCTACTCCTGCAATGCTGGATGAACTTGGGGGTTTGGTCTCTGATAAAGAAAGGGCTGAGCAAGAAAGGTTGCTTAAAAACCATGAAGATGACATGATGGGGAAGCCATGGCTAAGCAGCTTCATGCTGCAGATCTTGCTGCAGATTTAGCAACGACTGATAGACCTTTTACAACCACTTTGCCTCCAGAAAGACAAAAAGAGTTGGCTGCTGCTTCTTTACATTATTCTGAAGCAGATTGGATGCATCTTTCTTCTCAAGTGGCTGCCAATCCTAACCTGGCCAAGGAAATTTTGGGCATTGATATCTCAGATGATGATTTTCCTGCCAAAATGGTTGCATTGACAAAGCAAAGGACAAGGGCTCTTGCAGAACTCAAAGCCAAGGATAAAAGGAATAAACCTCTTACATATGCAGAAATGAGAAATGTTAAGAGACAAGTTGTCAAGAATCAGAGTATTCAATTTTGTTCTTCTGGGTGGACTATGGCTCAGGTGAGGAATATGTCAGATAAAGACCTAGACAGGTACTATGACAGGATCATGAAAGGTTTTCTAGCCAAGCCTTCATCTTCATTGGAAGAACCTTCTTCCAAGAGATTTAAAGTCACTGATTCTGCTGACCTTTCTGGTGATGTCTCTGTCCTTGATACTTCCTCACTCTCAAGAAAAAAGTTTTCTATTCCTGCTGATCACCAAGCTTCCGCTGCTCCTGAAACTGCTAAAACTGCTCAGTTTCAGTCATCCTCTTCTACTCCCAGCACCAGAAAAAAGAGTCATGCTAAGAAGCATTATGCTGAATCTATTGCAGAAATGGATGATGAGGAGTTTATTCAGTTGGCTTCAGAGAGTGAATCTGAAGATTATTCCTCTCTTTTGTGTGGTCATATTTCTCATTGGCAAGTTGTGACTATACCTGGAGGGGAAGTCAATATGTTGTTCACACTGGATGGCAAAACCAAACAGTTCATCTTTCTTCGGGAGATTCTGCATTTGGTGACCAAAAAAGATTTGATTAACTTGTATCGAATGGTGGAACAGTATTATGAATCTAATAAGCCTTCTGGGTTTGGTCTTCACCTTTGGGGTGATTTGAAAGTTTTAATGGATTCTCAAGTGGGAGGAGGTTCTTGTAATGTTTGGTCTCATCAACAGTCTTGGAGAGTTCATAGTTGGAGGTTGTATTCTCCTTCTAATGTTCATGTCCTTGAAACCATCTCTAATAAGGTGTTATTTATGTTTGCGGATGTTTAGTATCCTTTGTCTGTAGAGCTGATGGAAAGAATGCTTAAAAGTAAGTTGAAGGTCAGCAAAATGGCTGTTGGGAATGATATGACCACAGCTGAACAATTGGTTAGATTTATCAAAAATCAATTTGCCACTACCAAAGGTTGATCTGTTTGATTTTGGTATAAGCCTAAGGGGAGGCTTATTTTCTTGTTGTTGTTGTATAATTTTCTTTTCTTTCTTTCAGTACTCAAAAATAATTAAATAAATAAATAGAAAATTAAAAAAATTATAAAAATCTTCGTATTTAGTTTATTTTGCAAACTTGTTTGTTTTGAGGGCACCACTTGCAGGTACAGTGTTGGTTCTTGAACCACACAACAAATGGTATTCAACTTACCATGTCTAGCAGACAAGGAAAAGTTGGCTCACCATGAGGGTACGGCTCTGGTGTGATCCTCAAATCCGTTTATAGCTGTGATAGTTTGCTCAAAACTATTAGGTACTTCAACTCACCAATGTTTAAGAACTGAGAGTTGAAATGGTGTTCAATTCACCATGGATTTTACCCTTTTGGGTTTCCTAAGAATTGGCTAGCCCACATGCATATGGCTTGTGGTAAAGGCAGTTTGAAAACCATATTTGGTACTCAATTCACCAAGGTTCTGCTGTAACCAAGAATTGGCTAGTCCTGAGCAAACGGCTACAGGTAAAGACAAGTCAAATCCGTTTATAGTTGATGATTTACTAAAAATCATATGGTTATCAATGTACCATGGTCTTACACACAAAAACATTGGCTACTCCAGTAGTGATGGCTATTGGTAAAGAGACATCAAATCCATTAATTTTCAATGATTCACCTCTCACAGGAGTTAACACACCTGGAAGTGATGAGAATAGTATGAAACTTAAGTGATTTGATGTACACATTGTCATAGTAGCAGTCAAGATCAAGAGAATTACATGGTAACCAGCTTAATTGGAGATGATTATATTATGTTGCTGCTTTTATATAGAAGTTGCTGCTGGAAATGTTTGCTTTAAAGATGTTGCTTCTGGTTACTTAATCTTGCTGCTGCGCAAGTGCAATCCTGCTGGTAGCTTTGGTGTGTTCCTGCTGGCAGTGTTTATTGCTGCTGGTCGTTGCTTATTTTTAGTATGTTAGTTACAGTTATTCTAGGAAGAGATTTGTGTTTATGTCTACACACGTTTCCGTAAAAGTCGTATTAGGGTTTCTTGCCTATAAAATAAACATACGGCTTAGAGTTTCATATATGTTTTGGTAATGGAATACAAAAGTTAATAAAAGATCCATACAGGATCATAGTTCATTAGTCATTGTCTTCTTCACAATCTTATATTTAGTTTCCGCATAAATATAAGTTTGTCATACAGAGATTTTTATTGGCTCAAAGATCAATCAAGGCGTCGATCCTACAAGTTTGGTTCTGCAACTTAGAAAGAAGCATAAGGGATAGTACAAAAGTAACAGGCTCCTACCTATGTGTGTTCATTGCTCTCCTTAAGATTATTCATTATATTCGGCGTAGTGATTAATTTTGTTTCAATTCAAGAAAAAAAAAAGATCATTGCTCAACAGGGATTCAACAATTTATTTTACGTAAATACAAATAGAAAAAAATAGAGACCTCTGAAAAAAGGTGGGAACAGTCACTTCTTTTGAATGGTGACTTCATAGACCATGCAATAGCTCTTGGAATCACATTAGGGTCTTTACTCCACCAACGTTCAGATCTTTCTAAAGACTCGAGTATCCAAATCTAAACAAATTGTAAAACACAAACATATCAATCAGTCCATGAAAATGTTCGGCTGAAAAATATATTATTAATAAAAATAAATACAAACCTGGAAAGCAAATACAAATCCAGACAAAGTATAGGTCGGAACAGATTTTGGGTTTTTCTTCAATACTAAAAGGTGGTTATCCGTGTGCTTATCCATTACATTATGAAGTTGGCCATATAAATGGGTCCAAATATGTTCACCCCACGGAAATGCATTCCAAGCTTCTAGGTTTTCAACCAACCTCATCAATGTGTCATCAACTTGGGATGTCAATAAACGACCCATAAAGATCACCTCTAAGACTAACAAAAGAGATATCCGTATTGCGTCTTGATCACATAGCTTGCGAAACTGCTCTTCATCCTCGATGACACCAATAAGGTCTAAGTTGGTTACAATCAAACCTCGCTTCTCAGGAAACACCCTATCACGAAATTTTAGAGCACCAGAAGTGTATAACTCAAAGCTCAGACTTCCAAACCGCAACCCCGTCATTAGACAAAACTCAGGACGACCAAAATGCAGAGTATGTCCATCTAGGTAATATATAAAGGGCATATCATAATGAGACTCGTCCACTCTTCTTTGTTTCCGTACCATATAGTCAATGACGTGTGTTTCATGTTCAAAGTATAACAAATCCAACCATTTTCCAAAGCATGTACTCCTAAACAAGTTCCGTCGTTTTGCGTCTAATTTCCGATTTATCAACCAAAAGTAGTTGAGTTTGCTACTAATGATTACTTTAGCTTCATAGTCCTAAAAGGAAAAAATATGTTAACTCAGAACATACAATTCATAACAAAATAAGTTTGAACACATGTATACAGCCAGCGTAAACACTATCATACACAGTTCAGATGATTACAACTTAACTACAACCACTTAGTGTTGGACCATAAGAATAGGGTGTTTTGCTTATGACCTTATTTGAATCAGGCATGGCGTATCAGATACAACCCAAAATCGTGGCTTATCAAATACATCCCAAAACAAAAATCAAATCATAATCCACATAAATGCATAAACAAACAAACAACACTATATTATACCAGATAAACAAAAATCAATAACGATACAAAACAAATGTAATAAAGATTCGTAATACGCTGTACATACCATATTATACCACATTTTTTCTAATCAAACAAACAATCGACGGTGTTAAAAGATTTTATTGGAACACTGTTCAATGAACAGTTACTCTGTTTTCAGATGACAATCAGGGAAAACAATGGTAGTAGATTGGAGATTGAAATAATAGTGTAACAAGATAAACAAGCGCGAACATAAACCCAGTTTATTTTTTTTGACCGTGACTGTGAAACGAGATGGAGGGAAGAAGTGTATAGAGGAGATGCTGTTTGTTTTTAAATTTTTATTTTCGAATACGGTATGAACAGTAATGAAAGCAGAATAGTGTAAAATTTTTGAAATGACCAAACCATCTGTAAAGTATACGGTTGCCCAACAAATAAAAGTTGCCCAAAATACACTACCGTACAATACGTGATTATACGAGTTGCCCTGGGCTAAGGGGGGAATTTTTTGAGATCGGGATAGATACTCTTAGCACTTGGGCAATCGGGCTATTTTAGTAATTATCCCAATTAAAATTGGGCAACTTTTATCAAAGATGGGCAAAATAAGCCAAATGTTATTAATGCGGATTAGACAAATGAAAAGTAAGCCAAATATAATTAGGGCGGATAAGAGAAATGTAATGATTGTGGCCAGAGAGCGTCATAAACTGCTCCCTTCCTGTCCACTAATTTTCAACGCAACCAAAATTAAAATTGGGCAACTTTTATCAAAGATGGGCAAAATAAGCCAAATGTTATTAATGCGGATTAGACAAATGAAAAGTAAGCCAAATATAATTAGGGCGGATAAGAGAAATGTAATGATTGTGGCCAGAAAGCGTCATAAACTGCTCCCTTCCTGTCCACTAATTTTCAACGCAACCAAAATTAAAATTGGGCAACTTTTATCAAAGATGGGCAAAATAAGCCAAATGTTATTAATGCGGATTAGACAAATGAAAAGTAAGCCAAATATAATTAGGGCGGATAAGAGAAATGTAATGATTGTGGCAAGAGAGCGTCATAAACTGCTCCCTTCCTGTCCACTTGTTTTCAACGCAACCAAATTTCAAATTGGGCAACTTTTCATCAAAGATGGGCAAAATAAGCCAAATTCTATTAATGCGGATTAGACAAATGAAAAGTAAGCCAAATATTATTAGGGCGGATTAGAGAAATGTAATGATTGTGGCCAGAGACTGTTATAAACTGATGCCTTCATGTCCACTAATTTACAACGCAACCCAATTCAATTTGGTCAACTTGTTGTCAAAGCTAGCCAAACTAAGCCAAATGTTATAAATGGAGAATAGAGAAAAGTAAAGTAAACCAAATATTAATAATGCGGATTAGAGAAATGTAATGATTATGGACAGAGAGTGTCATATACTGCTCCCTTCCACTACAAGTACTAATTTGTAACTTTTTTTAAAAATTGGCCAATTGGGTTGAAACATTGCCCAACTAGACATATGGAAGTTTACTTTGAGGTAGTTGTATGTGACCTAAATATGGTATTCAAAAAAATTATACTAGTCGTTAATTGTATTTTAAAATTGGGCAACTAGGTTGAAACATTTCCCAAATAGACATATGTTGTTTTTACTTTGAGATACTTGTATGTGACCTAGATATGGTATTCAAAAAAATTAATATTCGCTAATTGTATATAGAAACAACGTACAGTTAAATGATTTAAGTTAATGGGTAAAGCATTTGGAGGGTCAGCAAAAATTGAATAATGTTTGGGGTAGGATGGTTTAATGTGGAGAGTGTTAACATTGACTTGTATATGGATAGTGGAGACAACGCAGATGAGTTGGATATGGATAGGTAATGAGGTTGTGCCTGAAAAGGTGAACGAGGGAGCAGCTAGTAGAAAAACTAAAAACTTTGGATGCTGAGGAGCTAGTCAAAGCTTCTGAAGTGATGCAGGAAACTATTAAAGGCTAGGGTGATGATGCTGCTCAAGCTCAAGATGGTTCTGCTGTTGAAGATGTTGCAAAAGTTGCTAAGACTGATTCTACTGCTGAGAATCATGTTGATTCTACTGATGAGAATCAACTTGATTCTACCGTTGACATATTGGATGATGCTAACAGTCTGGCACATGCAATACTACAACTAAAGTATACCAACTCATCAACACCAAAACATTGGATGATGCTGATGTTAGAGTGGGACAAGAATCACAACCACAAGCACAAAAATATGGTATTAATCAAAATTTTAGCAACACGTACCTGTAAGCACTTCCTAACGCGGATATACCAGTCACCGGTGTCGTAGTCATATGTGTCGCCGCTATCATAGAATGTCACCACTCCTGAGCGTATATGAAAATGGGCAAGACACCAGTGTTTGTCCGTTTGGTTGATCGGAATAAAAACCTACAATATACAAGGTTTCTGATGAATCCTTATAGTAGGCGACATATCCATAAATACGTATACTAGCTTTAAACGGCCAAAAGACCAGACTTTTAGTAAAAAATGGTCATATACAACAACTTGAGCCATCATGTAACTTTAACCGCACACACATAAACGTAGTACCTGATCCACATCGCTCCATGGACAGGGATACCTCTGGCCATCTGCATAAAAAGATGGTGTGCCGTTTTGAAGAAGAAGCTGAAAAAAGTAACAGCTAACCATCGCCCAGTTTGCATTATTAGGTCTTACATGCCACATGTAGTCAACCCACAAGTCTATGTGCTGCAAAAAAGTGTTTTAAGAAAGGGTGAGAGGCAACCTTATTTATGAATTAGAGTATGCATGTACGCTCACCTGCTCAGTTAGCCAACCTTTTCTACCAGGGTCTAAGCAAACTAAGCGTAGCCAGAAATTTCTATCAACGGTGTAGTCTTCGGACCATGGAAATTTACACTGGTGAGTGTACCCCGGTTGACCAAGAAATACTTCAATATCATCGGTGAGCCAGACATTTTCCACACTATGGAACCATCGAGATAGATCCTACAAACGTGGACAAATTTATAAGATATAATGTAAAAGAGGTAACAAAAGAAAATGTAAACCAACTTTAGTTCGTGGAAATACCTCAACCCAAGGTTGAACTCTTGTCAGTAATTCAGCGATATGTGGGTTATTAACGTCAGGGCCGTGTTTTTTAATTCTAACTATAACCTTTTCCGCATTTTCTGATTCCGAATCAGGTTCCAAATAATTTCGCCTCTTGCTCGGTGGTAACCGAGCCAAATATCTTTGATAGTGTTTCGAATTCAGAAATGATATTCTGCGTTTCTTCTTCTCCTCCTCCATCTTCAACATGTTTTCTTCTTCCAAGCGCAACCTCTTAGCCGCTTCCTGTCTTTTCATATTATCTTCTGCCATCATCTTCTCTTCTTCTAACTGCAACCTCTCTTCCTCTGCCAACGCCAATCTCAATTCCTCTTGAATAAGATACTCCTGAAACAGGATATTGTGGATTACATATGCCGCACAAATAATATTACGCTATAAATCGGGTATACGGATAATTTGGAATAACGTATTCTACCTGAGCAAGTTCTTCGTCAGAATCAGGCAAGGCAATCAATTTCAGGTAAAATTTGTTAAGTGAATGGCAAAATTCAGAACTCGTGTTAGGAAAATGTGACTCAATATCCAGTTTCTCCTGTCAAATCATTATATTTTTTGTAAAAAAGTACAGGGTGGATGTCAAAGTAGGTACTCATATTTTTTTTTGAAATGTACCTGCAGTCCGCCAGGTCTCTCACGAGCAAGAACCTGTAATATTATAACATGTATTATAAACCCGTATATACAGAGTGCATACTATTGACATAGTAAGCTGAATAAAACGCAACCTCAATAATAATCTCAAGTTTCAATACTTGGCCATTAAGCTCAGCAACGAAACGGTCCTTAAGCCTCTTAGTTGTTGAACTATTACCAGCCCTACATTGACTGGAATTTACTTTCAACGACTCAGTGACCCGTTTGCGTGCCTTTGCCAAACTGTTAAGATAAGCATCGAAGAGGGTGTAATTGGATGTGGCTGCAGCCCTGGGAACGTAGTTTTGGAAGAATTCTTGGCTCTGTATCCACCATGAAGACTCGTACTCAGGTGTATTCGGCCTGAGATCTAAACGTGTATTCGACTCCTACAAATAAACGGGGACAAATAAAATATGTAACCTTACAACTGTTTGAACGACAATTAGATCTCACAATTAACTTTGTGCGCCTAATGTTGACTTTTGAAGATAGTGCTGCTTGATGTTCATTAGATACTAAATACAACTATTGATTGTGATTATTGTCAGATACACTTGGTTGTGTTAACCCCATTGTCAAATCTACTTCATTTGCAAGCAACTCTTTACGTACTGATAAAAATAACTTGGCTTCTGATATTGGATCTAATAATTCTATTTGTAATAAAAGAAGTCATGTGAAGAATAAATGTGTTGTGAAGAAATCTTGTTTTGTATGTGGTAGTCATTCTCACCTCATTTAAGACTGTGATTTCTATGAGACCAGAATGGGTATTTGTAACATGCATCAACAGACTAGACCAGTATGGAGAAATGCTGATAGGATTCCACCTTATGTGTTTAAATCAACCAAAAGACCAGCATCTGTTGCTGCTGGTAGGCCTTGTAGACCGGCAGCTGTTCCTGCTGGTAAGCCTGTTCCAGCTGGTAGAACCAATTCTACTGGTTGGAAAAGGAATGCTGCTAACCATATTAACAGATCTTTGCACCATGACTATAGGCCTTCATATTATGACCAAATGTATATGGGTGGAATACCTTATTCTACATGGTTTCCTTGGCAGGCACAAGTCAGTAATGACTTCGGTAACTTTGTGTAGTTTTTTTTATTTTTCTTATGGTTGTTGTATTTGTAATCTATTTCTTGTTTATTCCTTGTATTGTATCTTCTAACCTTTTTGAGGTTATTTTTCAAGCACATATATTAAGTTTTGAATCGCATGAGATACATTAAAAGAAAATATTTTATTTATCATCGATAAAGGGGGTTACAAAATTCATCATTCATCATCAGTGCACATCTTCCAAACATCAGTTCATTACAGACAAAAACAACACACTGAGACATCAGGCTCACACATGAAACACCTTCTCACCAACCCTACCACCTATTCAAGCTTCCCTTTGCCCTTGCCTTGGTAATCAGGGATAACCTTTCACACTCCCATGTCACTAATATCAACATATAATTTTGGAGCTGCAAGTCCAATCACCACTGGAATTCGTTGACCTGGTCTTCGGACTGGTATTGGGTGACTTGGCCTAGGAAGTGGCTGACTTGGCCTAGGAAGTGGTTGACTGGGCCTAGGGGTTGGCTGTCTTGGCCTAGGGAGTGGATGACTCTTCTTTGACACGGGGGTTTGGTAGAAGGCAGCCACAACTTTCTCCATCTCTCGAGTTAGCCCAGCTGAAATAGGATGGTTTGGTGGTTTGATTTCCCAACCACCTTCATAACAGGTCATGTGCTTTGGCCACAATGACGGCACATAATCAGAGCTTGAGTCTTCATCATCAGATGGGGAGGATATAGGCTCTGATCTTCAGAGGAATCTTCTTCTTTCTTTGCCTTGCCCTTGTTGCTGGTGCTGCTGCCAGTAGAATATTTGGGTGGAAAATATTTTTTCCATCCAGATGATCCCAAAGATGTATCTGATGATGAATCAGAATAAATATCCACAAATTCTGGTTTTGATGAACTCATTATGTGTTGTTTATTGTGAGTTCGGGTTTGATGAATGTGATATGTTTGTGATTGATTTTTCAAGGGATTATATAGCCTTAAGGGGAGGTTAATGGAATTAAATGTTGGGTTGGTTTGGAGTTACTTGGGGATTTGACGTTAGTCAAACATCATTCATTGCTGCTGATTGACCATCTCATTGCTGCAGGTTGACTTAACGTTGTTGCTGGTAGTGTTTTTTGGTCAAAGGTACTCTGGTTGACTTCATTGCTGCGGACGTTTCAGAATTTGGGGGATTAATTTTGGGGGTTTTTGCATATATATCCTTCCGAAAATGCATAATTGCATATATATATCCAAAGCATGCATAAAAACAATTGTACTATGTGCATCAAAAACTTGTACAAAGGATATATATGCAATTATTCACTTTCGGAGGGATATATATGCAATTCTGCCTTAATTTTGGGATTAAATTAAATTCAAATTGGTCAAAGTTTACGCGAGAAATTTACAATTTAAACCTGCTAAATTTGGAAACCGTATTCACGACCTAAATATAAAAGGAAATTCCTCTCCCCAAATAACCTCAGTCTCTCAAATCAATTGCACATCTCATTGCTTCTTATTTGCACATCTCATTCCCTAATTCAACACTATGGCAGCCCTTGAATACAAAGAAGATCACAACAAAGTTGGATTTCTTGCATCTTCTGATCGAAGTGAAGGATATGATGAGATTCTTGCCTTCTTAAGAGGTTCCTCTCTTAGGTTTGCTATTACTCATTGCCCAATAGTGGTATATGACTCACTGGTGCGCCAATTTTGGGATACTGCTGTTGTTCGAATGATTGTGGGAAGACCTCAGGAGATAGTTGCAACGATTGATGGGCAAGAACACCTTATCACAGAGGAGTCTATTCGAGTTCAACTTCAGCTAAATGATGAGAATGGGCTGTATAACTTAACTGAGCAGCAGATTTTAGATGGGATGGAAGCAATAGGGTATCCAATTGCTGGTAACTTTACATTTTTAAAGAAAAAGGTTTCACCTCAATGGAGGTTTCTTATTCACACTTTGTTGCAATGCCTTAGTGTCAAGTCTGGTGGGTGGGATCAATTTGCTAGTCCCATTGCCTCTGCCCTTATTTGTTTGTCTGATGGGAGGGTATTCAATTGGTCTAAATACATATTTGAGGGAATGATAAGGAATATAGATAATGTTAAAACCAAATTTCTCATGTACCCTCGATTCTTACAAATCATTCTAGGTGTTCAGACCACTGACCCCTTACCTAGGATCATGGGTAAGTTGACTGCTAAATTGTTTGCAACTATGAAGACTAGATTTGTGGGAGACCATATGCCTCTTTTACCAGCTATGTTGCCTGGTGGGGCTGAACCTGCTGGTGCAGCTGGTGATGCAGTAGTCAATGCTGCTGATGCTAATCCACCCATTCCTGCTGGTACTGGGGCATCAGATGCTGCTGGTGCAAGTGCATCCAATGCTTCTGAAGCCCAGTTACCACCATCTCCCAGGGCTCCCTCACCGCAACCTATTGACCCAGTTGAGCCTATAGTCCAGACCACACCAGTAGGGCCTCATGTTGACCAACCAACACCCTCAGTTATGCCTTCTGTTGATATTCCTTCCTCATCCAGGCTATCATCTCCTAGTCCATCTAGGCAGCCTTTTGAGTTTGAAACCAATATTGGTGGAGATTCTCATGTGTCTCCAACCAGATCCAATGAAGCTCATAACACCACAGGTACTGCTGCTGGTGGAGCTGAGAATCTTGATGCTCTCACCTCTGTGTCTGATGTACTTGACAGGTATAAGCAGAAAATTGCAGATTTGGAGTCTGCGTTACATGACACCGAAAAGGAGCTTGGAGACAAGGTGAATGCTTTGGAAAAGGAACTGAAGGAAATAAAAGAGACTTTTCATGATACAATCCATAAGTTGGTTGATAGAGTTGCACATTTGGAAGATCAGTTAAAGAGCAAGAAAAGAAAAGCTGTGCTTTCTGACTCAGAAGAGGGTGAGGCTACTTTGAATTTGGACCCTCTTAAATTGTTGGCCGAAGCAACTTTGGAACTTTCCACCAAGTCTCCAGTAATTAGTACAAGGAGCAGGTACAAAAGGAGACTAGTGAAGAAGTCTGATGTGGATGGTGTATCTAGGAGTGCAGCTCTTACTGCTGATTCTTCTCTTCATGTTGATGCTGCTACTTCTTCTGGTACTCAACACCTTTCTGCTGGTCATCTTTCTACTGGTGTTGCTGCTGATAGTTCTATCATTGCTTCTGGTAGTACTATCAATCCCCCTAATGGTCAATCTATTCCTGCTGTCATTGATCCAGCTGATGTTCATGCTGGAATTGATAAAGCTGATCCTAAGCCTCATAGTGATCCAGCTGGTAGCTCCTCCATTGCTACTGGTAATGTTACCATTGCCCCTGCAAGTGACACTCCCATTCCTGCTGTTTCTGATCCTACTCCTGCAATGCTGGATGAACTTGGGGGTTTGGTCTCTGATAAAGAAAGGGCTGAGCAAGAAAGGTTTCTTAAAAACTATGAATATTACATGATGGGGGAAGCCATGGCTAAGCAGTATCATGCAGATCTTGCTGCAGATTTAGCAAGGACTGATAGACCTTTTACAACCACTTTGCCTCCAGAAAGACAAAAAGAGTTGGATGCTGCTTCTTTACATTATTCTGCAGCAGAGTGGATGCATCTTTCTTCTCAAGTGGCTGCCAATCCTAACCTGGCCAAGGATATTTTGGGCATTGATAACTCAGATGATGATTTTCCGGCCAAAATGGCTGCATTGACAAAGCAAAGGAGAAGGGCTCTTGCAGAACTCAAAGCCAAGGAGAAAAGGAATAAACCTCTTACATATGCACAGATGAGAAATCATATGAGACAAGTTGTCAAGAATCAGAGTATTCAATTTTGTTCTTCTGGGTGGACTATGGCTCAGGTGAAGAAGATGTCAGATGAAGACCTACAAATGTACTATGACAGGATCATGGAAGAACCTTCTTCCAAGAGAATTAAACTCACTGATTCTGCTGACCTTTCTGCTGATGTCTCTGTCCTTGATACTTCCTCACTCTCACCAAAAAAGTTTTCTATTCCTGCTGATCACCAACCTTCCACTGCTCCTAAAACTGCTAAAACTGCTCAGTTTCAGTCATCCTCTTCTACTCCCAGCACCAGAAAGAAGAGTCATGCTAAGAAGCATTCTGCTGAATCTATTGCAGAAATGGATGATGAGGAGTTTATTCAGGTGGCTTCAGAGAGTGAATCTGAAGATGATTCTTCTCTTTTGTGTGGTCCTATTGCTCATTGGAAAGTTATGACTATACCTGGAGGGGAAGTCAATATGTTGTTCACACTGGATGGCAAAACCAAACAGTTCATCTTTCTTCGGGAGATTCTGCATTTGGTGACCAAACAAGATTTGATTAACTTGTATCGAATGGTGGAATAGTATTATGAATCTAATAAGGCTTCTGGGTTTGGTCTTCACCTTTGGGGTGATTTGAAAGTTTTAATGGATTCTCAAGTGGGAGGAGCTTCTTGTAATGTTTGGTCTAATCAACAGTCTTGGAGAGTTCATAGTTGGAGGTTGTATTCTCCTTCTAATGTTCATGTCCTTGAAACCATCTCTAGTAAGGTGTTATGTATGTTTGTGGATGTTCAGTATCCTTTGTCTGTAGAGCTGATGGAAAGAATGCTTAAAAGTAAGTTGAAGGTCACCAAAATGGCTGTTGGGAATGATATGACCACAGCTGAACAATTGGTTAGATTTATCAAAAATCAAATTGCCACTACCAAAGGTTCATCTGTTTGATTTTGGTATAAGCCTAAGGGGATGCTTATTTAGTTTTTTGTGCTAACTTGTTTGTTTTGAGGGCACCACTTGCAGGTACAGTGTTGGTTCTTGAACCACACAACAAATGGTATTCAACTTACCATGTCTAGCAGACAAGGAAAAGTTGGCTCACCATGAGGGTACGGCTCTGGTGTGATCCTCAAATCCGTTTATAGCTGTGATAGTTTGCTCAAAACTATTAGGGTACTTCAACTCACCCATGTTTAACAACTGAGAGTTGAAATGGTGTTTAATTTACCATGGATTTTACCCTTTTGGGTTTCCTAAGAATTGGCTAGCCCACATGTATATGGCTTGTGGTAAAGGCAGTTGGAAAACCATATTTGGTACTCAATTCACCAAGGTTTTGCTGTAACCAAGAATTGGCTAGTCCTGAGCAAACGGCTACAAGTAAAGACAAGTCAAATCCGTTTATAGTTGATGATTTACTAAAAATCATATGGTTATCAATGTACCATGGTCTTACACACAAAAACATTGGCTACTCCAGTAGTGATGGATATTGGTAAAGAAAAATCAAATCCATTAATTTTCAATGATTCACCTCTCACAGGAGTTAACCCACCTGGAAGTGATGAGAATAGTATGAAACTTAAGTGATTTGATGTACACATTGTCATAGTAGCAGTCAAGATCAAGAGAATTACACGGTAAGCAGCTTAATTGGAGATGATTTCCTGTTGCTGCTGTTATATAGAGGTTGCTGCTGGAAATGTTTGCTTTAAAGATGTTGCTGCTGGTTACTTACTGTTCCTGCTGCTCAAGTGCAATCCTGCTGGTAGCTTTGATATGTTCCTGCTAGCAGTGTTTATTGCTGCTGGTCGTTGCTTATTTTTAGTATGTTAGTTAGAGTTATTCTAGGAAGAGATTTGTGTTTATGTCTACACACGTTTTCATAGAAGTCGTATTAGGGTTTCTTGCCTATAAAAGAAACATACGGCTGAGAGCACAACAATGTTTTGGTAATCGAATACAAAAGTTAATAAAAGATCCATAGAGGATCATAGTTCATTAGTCATTGTCTTCTTCACATTCTTATATTTAGTTTCCGCATAAATATAAGTTTGTCATACAGAGATTTTTATTGGCTCAAAGATCAATCAAGGCCTCGATCCTACAAGTTGGAAAGAAAAAGACAATGCAAACTCAGGAGGAGGAAAGAGAAATGTATACTCCTGAAGAGAGATAGGATGCCATGCATGATTTGGTTGTGCAACTTAGAAAGAAGCAGAAGGGAGAGTACAAAAAGAACAGGTTCCTACCTTTGTGTGTTCATTGTTCTCCTTAAGATTATTCATTATATTCGGCGTAGTGATTAATTTTGTTTCAATTCAAGAAAAAAAAAAAGATCATTTCTCAACAGGGATTCAACAATTTATTTTATTTAAAAACAAATAGAAAAAAAGAGTGACCTTTGAAAAAAGGTAGGAACGGTCGCTTCTTTTGAATGGTGACTTCATAGACCATGCAATAGCTCTTTGAATCACATTAGGGTCTTTACTCCACCAATGTTCAGATCTTTCAAAAGACTCGAGTATCCAAATCTAAACAAATTGTAAAACACAAACATATCAATTAGTCCATCAAAATGTTTAGCTGAAAAATATATTATTAATAAAAAGAAATACAAACCTGGAAAGCAAATAAAAATCCAGACAAAGTATATGTCGGAACATATTTTGGGTTTTTCTTCAATACTAAAAGGTGGTTATCCGTGTGCTTATCCATTACATTATGAAGTTGGTCATATAAATGGGTCCAAATATATTCACCCCACGGAAATGCATTCCAAGCTTCTAGGTTTTCAACCAACCTCATCAATGTGTCATCAACTTGGCATGTCAATAAACGACCCATAAAGATCACCTCTAAGACTAACAAAAGAGATATCCGTATTGCGTCTTCATCACATAGCTTGCGAAACTGCTCTTCATCCTCGATGACACCAATAAGGTCTAAGTTGGTTACAATCAAACCTCGCTTGTCAGGAAACACCCTATCACAAAATTTGAGAGCACCAGAAGTGTATAACTCAAAGCTCACACTTCCAAACCGCAACCCCGTCATTAGACAAAACTCAGGACGACCAAAATGCAAAGTATGTCCATCTAGGTAATAGATAAAGGGCATATCATAATGAGAGTCGTCCACTCTTCTTTGTTTCCGTACCATATAGTCAATGAGGTGTGTTTCATGTTCAAAGTATAACAGATCCAACCATTTTCCAAAGCAGGTACTCCTAAACAAGTTCCGTCGTTTTGCGTCTAATTTCTGATTTATCAACCAAAAGTAGTTGAGTTTGCTACTAATGATTAGTTTAGCTTCATAGTCCTAAAAGGAAAAAATATGTTAACTCAGAACATACAATTCATAACAAATTAAGTTTGAAGACATGTATACAGCCGGCGTAAACACTATCATAAACAGTTCATATGATTACAGCTTAACTACAACCACTTAGTATTGGACCATAAGAAGAGGGTGTTTTGCTTATGACCTTATTTCATTCAGGCATGGCGTATCAGATACAACCCAAAATCATGGCTTATCAAATACAACTCAAAACAAAAATCAAATCATAATCCACATAAAAGCATAAACAAACAAACAACACTATATTATACCAGATAAACAAAAATCAATAACGATACAAAACAAATGTAATAAAGATTCGTAATACGCTTTACATACCATATTATACCACATTTTTCCTAATCAAACAAACAATCGATGGTGTTAAATGATTTTATTGGAACACTGTTCAATGAACAGTTAATCTGTTTTCAGATGACAATCAGGGAAAACAATGGTAGTAGATTGGAGATTGAAATAATAGTGTAACAAGATAAACAAGCGCGAACATAAACCGAGTTTTTTTTTTTTTTTTTTGACCGTGACTGTGAAACGAGATGGAGGGAACAAGTGTATAGAGGAGACACTGTTTGTTTTAAAAAAAAAAAAATTCGAATACGGTATGAACAGTAGTGAAAGCAGTGAATAGTGTAAAATTTATGAAATGACCAAAAAACCATCTGTAAAGTATACGGTTGCCCAACAAATAAAAGTTGCCCAAAATACAATACGTGACACGTGTCACCATTTCATGCAAGCCGCTGTATTATACGAGTTGCCCTGGTCTAAGGGGAGAATTTCGTGAGATCAGGGCGGATAGTCTTAGCACTTGGGCAACCGGGTTATTTTAATAATTATCCCGATTTTAAATAGGATCCTCTTCTCCTACGCACACAGTAAGATAAGCTAGCATGCTTATGTTGTTCATATTAGGAGAGTTTCATTTGTCACTCAACCAGGATATTGTTCCGCAACCATCTCTTGTAATTTTTTTATTCATTTCAAATAAGAATTGTTAAACGATGAAAAATACGGATGGTGTTATTAGTTGTCAAATAAGTATTAGGTAAGATTTGTTTTAACATCTTAAACATATTCAAATTTTACTCGAATCTTTGGACCAATATATATCTTATTGAAATAGCATCATTTTCATGTTATTTCTTGATGAATGTACACACTGTTAACGATTGTGGCGTATTTAACCACGGATCCACTAACTTGTTTAGCTTATATATCTTTGCGTGTATCGGTTGAGACGAGACTTAGTTAAGTCGTTAAAAGGAAGCTGATTATTGCATGACTATTTGCAAAATACTAGTTAACCATTGTGGGTATATTTAACCACCTTAGACCAAGAGTAGTGGTGTTGCATTTTTTGGGTGTGGGTTGGGGTATCTCTTGACAAATGTCATAAGAGAAAGTTGGGTGTTAAAGCTAAAATGAGGGTAATGGTTCAACGCCCGTTATTTATTTCTTTAAATCATTACATAATTATTTTTTTTCCTAAACAATTTTATTACAGATTATTCTAAATTTAGAAATAACACAACATAAACCTAAAATAATTCAATCGTCGCTATAGTCCGCATCGTCGAAGTCGTCACTCGCATAATAATCTTCCTCGTCGTCACCCAAATCTACAACTGGCTCGTCACCCAAGTCTTCAACCTCTTCGTCGGCTATTTCTTCATCCTCAACTTCACCATTGCGTACCCTACGTTGCTTTCGTGCCCAAACATGCGCTACCAAATCCGCCTTAAGAGAATTATGAACGTCGGCACTTCGCATATACCTGCTGTTTTGTAATCTGACTTCCATGGGTGCTTGTTCTCTATTTTCATCTTCTTCCACTGCGTCGGGTCTATAATCTTGACAGTATGCGTTAGCCTCATCTTTCAAAATCATATTATGTAAAATGATACATGCTTCCATAATGTACTCCATCGTTTGAGTCGACCATAATTTGCAAGGAGTCCTTATGTACGCCCAACGTTGCTTGAGAACACAAAAGAAACGCTCTATATCTTTTCTTGCCGATTTTTGTTGCTTTTTGAAATGAAGTCTTTTCTCATCCACCGTGTCGGTGAAAGTCTTTACGATGTAGCTATGCTCGGGATATATACCATCGCCCAAAAAATATCCGTACGGGTAGTAATTAATATTAGCGTAAAAAGATGCGGTTGACAGTTTACCTGAAACAATGTCCTCTATGACAGGTGATTGTTGTAACACGTTGAGATCATTGTTCGATCCGGCTGCACCAAAGAATGCATGCCAACACCAAAGGTCTTGTGAACAAATAGCTTGAAGTATCTTTGTTGGTCCCTTTTGATCACCCCGAGTGTGTTAGCCACGCCAAGCCGTAGGACATCTTTCCTACTGCCAATGCATACAATCTATGCTACCGATCATACCGGGTAGATCATGCATGTCTTCGTGCACCTCGTATATTTTCTGTAGGTCGAACCAAGTCGGTTTTCTAAGGTATCGACGACCGTATATCTCAACAATAGCTACAATATTAAAAACATATGCGTAAATGTAAAAGATAAATAATTATAAACGTTAAATAAATATAAAATATAATACCGATTGCGAACTCCCTAAATGTGTCTCGAATAGTTTTAGCCGCCATGTGCAAGTACTCGTCGTTGATGTCGGACGTTTGTGCGAACGCCAAAATCCGTATGGCGGCGGTCAACTTTTGCATTGTGGTGAATCCAAGCTTCCCTCGTGCGTCGGATTTTTGTTTAAAGTACACGACTTCCCTTTCCAAATCGTCACGCAAACGTAAGAACAACCTTTTAGACATTCGGAAACGTTGTTTGAAAACTCTTGGTTGCGGCCAACGGGGATTCTCATTAAAATAATCTCGCATCAAACGGTTATGAGCTTCTTCACGATCGCGCATGATAACTTGTCTCGTTTGAAACGGTCGACGTGGAGGAATGCTTCGGTGAATAAACGTCGCCATAAGGTTTAACGCACTCGAACAAACGGCTACCACTTCGGTTTCAAATTCGTCGGAACTTGAATCGCTACTCGAATACGAGACATTGAATGGCCGGCGAATAATTTTTTGTTAAAAACGGTCGTTATTTTTGGTTGAGATGAAAAGAAATGTGTGTTGAAATGAAAAGAAATGTTAGATTAAATAGGAAAGTTGAAGTTAAAAAAAGAAAAAAGAAAAAAAAAAAAATAGTTAACACATATAGCCGTTCAACGGCTATATTTGACCAAAAAATAATATCAACGAGCGTTGTTCAATCAACGGGCGTTGATATTTTTGCCATTCAACGCAGCAAGGGGGCGGTCCAACGCCTGTTGAATGGGCAACTGAGGGGCTTCAACGCCCCACTACTGTTGGAGTCTTGGTCTTAGGAGTTTGGACATTTCATTGGCATATTGATTTGCGAAATACTAGTTCTAAGTTTTTTAGCGCGTAATATTTTTTACTTGAATTTGTTAGTAGAATTATTTGTGACTAGATTGATATTAGTATTTGTGTTAGATTTATTTTAGTATAGTTTGAGTCTAAGCCCAAATGTTAGGATATATATATCAGGACATATGTAATCTCATAATTAATTAATCAATATATCACGTCTTAAAATAGTATCCGAGCTAGGTCCGTTTAGCCACGAAGAAAAAGAAAAATAAGAAGTTCGTTTAGGGTTCTTTTGGATTGGAGTTCGTTTGTTTTCGGAATCGGGTTCGAAGAATCGTTTGCATTAACGAAATGATCTTTAGATTTAGAATTCAATTTTCTGATTGGTGCGATTTATTTATTTTTATATTTATTTATTTTTTATTTTATTTTATTATTTTTTTTCCTCGATCTCAAGAAACCATATGACAGCTTTTGGATATTTTTTGGTGTTTGGGGAAATAACAAGATTTTTGGTTTTGTTTGGTATTGGGCTTCAATTTTGTCTTTGACTATGTTTTAGTTTTGGTCCGATTAAATCTTTGGGAGTTTGGGCATTTAGTAGATGGTCTTCTTTGCATTTTAGATGTGATATGGAACATTTGTAATCATGGAAGTTTAGATTGGTTTCTTTTAAAGATCGAATTTCTAGACTTTTTTTTTCATGTTTATTTATTATTATATATATATTTTTTTTAAGCTCGATCAGCCTTCACTTAAAGTTGATTACAACTCGACCTGTTTCAGTCGACTAAAGTAGACTACTTTTTCCTTAAACTTTGACAACTATAGTCGAATTTTTTCTCAACCCTAACAAAGTCAACTGCTTTTCTTCATAACTCAAACATTCGTTCATAATGCCGAATGATATTCCCCCCAGCCTATCACACACCGATAAACTCTATCTTGTTAACTTTGTTATCAACCTCATACTTTTAAACTTGATGTGGAAAAAGATAATTATGCCGCCTTTCTTCAAGAATCACTGTGAAAATTTTGATGATAAATTCGATCATGTTGCCAGTATAATTCAGTTTGCGGATATATTTACCAAGGGTCTTCCTTCTGCTTAGTTTGGTGAGTTTCGAAACAGTTTGACCGCTGGTTCCCCTCCCACTCCAACTGCGGGGGCTGTTAGTGGACTTATTTGTATTAGATTGGTATTAGTGTTTGTGTAAGATTTGTATTAGTATAATTTGAGCCCAAGCCCAAATGTTAGCTTATATATAATGTGGCATATGTAATCTCATAATTAATTAATCAATATATCATGTATGATAGAATTGTGGTATATTAAAACTAGTTATAAGTCACGTGCACACACTTGGTTTACACATGAATCAAATTCATTTTAAAATTTAGTTTAATATACGGACGTATAAGAATTTGCTCGTGTTTAATTTTTTATAATTGTGATATAAGTACAACTAATAATTATGCACATGTTTTTACATAAACATTTTTATTATATATTAATATCGATTAATATTTTGTAAAAATTTTTGTTGGATGAAAATTTAACTTTGTTTAACTGACATGCGTTTTGAGGTTGGTGTTGCTGTTTAAATTTAATGATTATAAACCTAAGGGTGTCCAAATATTCTTAAATTATACAAGTAATTTTGTACACAATATACGAGTTTAATAGAAAATAATGACCGTTGATGAAGTTAAAATATAAAGTTTTTATAAAATGTTTTTCCAGATATTCTTGTATAAACTTTAAATATGAATTACATGAGTCGTTATTATAAATAAAATCGCGTATATTTATTTTCATATCACAGTAACTCGTGCTTACATTTGATATTTATATTCCCTTTAATAATCATTTAGCCGTATTTAATTTTCAAACCCGTGTATGCATGAGTTAAACTTATAAAAAGGAATAACATGGGTCCTTATTGAACGCAGATAGTAAAAAAAATATATTTTTCTTCCTTCAGATATCCCTACTTTAACTCATAATGAATGATAACATGAATTATTCGTATACATACAATCTCGTGTATTTATTTACATCCACAATAACTCGTGCCTTTGATTTGATATTTATAATCCCATGCATATATATGTTATATTTTTAAAACAACATTTATGTTGTATCTTTAAAATATAAAGTTTGGGGGTATCAAGTTTAAGTGGTATTTGCTATGATTTCCCTTGATATCAAGTTTAAATGGTATTTGTTTATTTTTTAAAGTTATTAAAAAACATAGAAACTTATAAGTTTATACTTAACTTCATATAATTTATTTAAAATTCAACTACTAAAGCTTTATTAATTATTCCCTCTTTTTAAAGTTTTTTTTCCACAAATTTCACACCTATTATTTTATGTTTTTTTGGTCTTCACCAAATTTCTCAAAGTCTGACCATTGTTTTTTTCAATTTTGACTTTCAATTGGCGAATAAAAATTCTTGATTTTGCCGCGTGTTAAAATAGAGCAACCTGATTTGGCATAATCTTTTATCAATAAAATTGTTTTAGCAAATGATGTACTAATTATTTTATTATATAAAAGATATCGATTGATGTTTGATGTTCGAAAAGAATATTAGTATATTTACATACCGAGGGTTAACAAATGTTTTGGACCTTAAGGTTCTTGGATGATCGGGTCCAATGGCGAATCTACAAATGGGTCTAATAACTCAGTATTATATGGACCTTAACGCCATTGAAATATGAGTGTTTGGAAATTGGAGTTGATCAAGACATGCTAAAATATTAAAAATATTTATAATTGTCATCACAATAAAGAAAAAATTTGAATGAAGAAGATAAAATTTGGTATTAGTAGAAAATAAGTACGTACGTATGAGGTTCAAAATTTAGATGTTATCCGCTAATGTGCAACTTAAGGATTTGATTTGGTTTGGTTTGGTTTGAAATGATAAAGATTATTAGAATCGAACACATTACTAATTCCATGTTTAATTCATTAATTAGGTACACATGTAAGCATGAATTTCAAACATGAGAATCATTTTTCTTTAGTTTATATGATCAAAAGTCCAATAAAACGAAACAAGAGAAACGATTACTACCATTTATAGAGGCACTAGTACTACCATAAATAAGTATATTTTGCAAATAAAACACAAATTGTAAATCACTAATAAGTTAACTATGTCATTTCACAATAGTACAAATATATCAAGTTATTGATTTTTATCAATTTGTACAAAACTACATGTACAATTAAGAAAAGTTGGTAACCTTTTTTGTAACTAATTTTGCCAAATGGATAGAATATGATTCACGTCTTCTTATTGTCTTCACTCCCATCTTAGACGGCAAACTTCACTTTCAAAAAGAAAAAGACTTGGGTCCATAGTCTACTCATGAGAGAGTGTCTTGTGGGTTAAGTTTAAATTCCACGTATATTTTTTTTTTCAAAGTTATAATATTTTCTTCAATGTTAATATTTATAACCTAAGTTGTGCTACAGAATTTTGAAATTTCTTCCACTAGCTATAAAAACTCAAATAAAAAAAAAAAAAAAAAATAAAAAAAAACATGCTTGCCTTTGATGAAGTGAATGGTAACTATAACATGTCATATCAACCAAGACTCCATTCCATCACAAAACAATCCGATTTCACATTTTGTGAAATCCCAAAAGAGAAGAATCAAAGAAAACAAGATGAAAATGAATCACCACCCCTTTGGTCTAATAACGTTCATTCTAATGGCACATGTCAATCATCTGCCACGACAAAAATGGCACAAGCAAGGAATGAGCTCATGGAAATGTTTGACGACTTGCCAGAATCATGTTATGAGTTGTCGTTTAAAGATATCGTCACAAAGGATACAAAGCCCGAAATGAAGGGGAATAAAAAAGGTGAGAAAAAGAGTCCGATTTCAAGAAGTGTGAGCCTTGATACGGGTGTTTTTCTTCTTAAGATGTTTGTCCCAAGTTCTTTGAGCTTGAAAAAACAAAAGGTTTGTCGGAGTACTTCAGTGAATGATTCGAAGAAACGTCTTGGTGATACGAAACAATGGAAGACTTGGTTTTTTGTTGATAACAAAAGTAACCTCAATAGTAGATCACGAAACAATAATAGGTGTTTTGCTAGTGTCCCCCAAAACAGGTACATGTTCTTTCTTTTTACTTTGGAAATTTTTTATGACAGCCATTACAATTAGTAGTAGATATATCATTATTATGTTTAGTTGAAAAAGTGAGAAGAAGAAGTTTTTTTTTTTTTTTTTTTCAAACACGAACCATGATATTTAGTATTTTATGCAAAGTAGTTCACGAGATTCATGTAAATCAAATCATTCACGAACTGAAGTCTTTTTTTAACGATGTGAATTTTATGTGAAAAATTTCACTTGTTATGTTTGTACTTTATTTTCTTGACACTTGGTTGTTGGCTCGTTGTGCATGTAGGTACGCTGAAGAGACATTTAAGCCTGGATGTTGGTCTAATTTAACGAATCGAAAGGGGTGCATTTTGTTTTGATTGGGGACAACAACTCCTATATATCATACGAGTCATATTTTAGTAGATTTTTTGTAGACTTTTAAACATGTAAACTAGATGAGATATTTGTTATCATTTTCTAATCTCTAGATGAAACAATATACAAGTTTTTATATACCAAAATGGCAGTGCTTATATTATTGTACAGTAATTAGAACAAATGCACAACTTTCTTTTACGGAAACAGTTTATTCACTACAACATACGAGGCTTTTCCCGGCAACTTTTTGAGGCTTTTGCCGAGGACAACGGCTTTTGCCGTGGACTTGTCCTTGGGAAAACTTATTGCCGAGGACATGTAATCGGGCTACAATCGTAGAGAATGCCTCATCAGTAATTAATCACAAAAACAACGAGTTTCCCCGACGATTGAGTGGGACCCACACAATTTCTAGTAAAACGCCCTCAAAAGTTTGACCATATTTTTCCCAAGGACATGTCCTCGGGAAATCTTTTGTCAGGTCAACGAAAGTCAAATTGATTAATTAATTAGTTAGTTAGTTAGTTAATTAATTAATTAATTTGACTTTCGTTGACCTGACAAAAGATTTCCCGATGACATGTCCTCGGAAAACATATTTATTTATTAATTAATTAATCCATACTAGTCAATGTAATGTAATTCGTACGCTTTAATGCTTGAACTTTTATCAATTTGTAATGTAAGTCGTGTGGTTTAATGTTTTGAGCGTTTATCGATTTGTAATTTAATTCGTATGTACTTTACTTCTTTGTTGGTTTAACACCACGCAACGTAGTGCAACAACAATAGACGAATTTAGCTCACTTTTGACAGCGTAACAAAACTTAATACCAGTTTCGAAAGCTTCCGAACGAGCTGGAAACTTCAGAAATGACAAGTGGCATGACTTTATGATTTAACACCGTTCGGTTTGACGATATAACAATTATTATATTAGTCTTATAAATACTAAATAAAGAAGAAGTTATTTTTGTTATTTTATCTTGGCCTGACGCTATGGTTTAACCCCACGGGATATAGTCACGGGTAATTACGGCTAATCAAACAGCTAAACAAGGTCAACATTTTGGTCAATATTTCACCGAGGACATGTCCTCGGCAAAACCTCTACTTTGTCGGGTTGTGGCGTTGGCGGGATAAAGTAAATAATTGGAGGGAGTGTTAAATTTTTCATGACACGTCACCCTCCCTGTGTAATTACTGCTAATCAATGTCAAAGTTTTGGTCAAACTTTTCCTCGAGGACATGTCCTCGGGAAAAAGATTTAACCCATTCAAGTCTCAGCCAATGATTTTTTTGTCGTTTAGCGACCTTCGCCTACGACTACGTGTCCTCGAAAAATATTTGGTCGCCAATTCCACCTTCTATAGCAGTGGGGCGCGTACTTCTCCTAAAAGAAATTGCGTTCAATGGTTTACGGCTTTGATCTTGTTCTCTATCATTTGAAGTTATCAAATAAACATAAATACTCGAAAACACCAAAGAAGATAACCAACACAAATGTTTGTTACTGTTAAAGGACTTTTATTACGTGTACAGTTTTCCGTTTATTATACAAGATATGTTAGTTTTATAGACATAAAATAGTAGTTGTGTGTTAGGATCGAACTCGAGATCACGGGATTGCACACTTTTATATTGGTTCAAACGTGTGACTTGAGTGCATATATTTAGAAAATCCCTTTTAAGATTTTATTTAACTTATACGGAGTATATTATAACTTGTCCTAAAAATCATGATAAGATTTCATAAATATAGTTTGGTGCCTACTATACAAACCCCCCCTATAAGTCAAACTTTCAACTCGCGAAGCAGACAGTACAACAGTTTGATGCATGCAATGATTGCATACCCCCTATAGGAGTCAGGATACACTGCCCCATATAGTTTATCTGTTCATGCGAAAAATTAAAATTGTAAAATACATGTGTAAGTCAGGAGAGAGGCGATAGCAATTTACGGCTTTTTTTTTTTTTTTTTTTTTTTTTTTTTTTTTTTTTTTTGATATATAATATGATATTAATAATTTATGGCAGGTGATTATTTGGGGTGTGTAGTTGACTAGTTGGTCAATGTAAAATATATAAGAGTATATTTTTGTTAACATATGTGTGTAAAATAAAAAGTCACTACAAAAATATTGTTTTTTTGTGACATTTAAAAAAAGTGTTACCAAAAGTTAATAAACTTTCATCAAAAGTAAAAAAGAAAAAGTGTCAATAGAAATATAAAAAAATGTCGCTAAAGATTTTATGTGATTTTTCTGCACTTGAAAGATGTAAGTAAAAATCCAGCAGGTAAAAGTCTATTTATTGTGAGACAAAAAATGGGTGAGGATGCATTTTTTTGTCTTTAAGAAATGTTTTTTACATAAAAAATTGTCATTAAATTTCAAAATTTTAAGTTTTTAATTACCTAAACTTTTTAAAAAAGTGTTATTAAAATGTTAGATTTAGTAACATTCTTTTGTCACTAAAATCTCAATATGTATAGGTGTGTTTTCTTGGTAACCATGAGAAACAATGTTAATTTGTGCTCAAATAATATATTAATCTTTTGGTGAAGTTTATCTCCTAAGGGTTTATTGTTATTAATTTGTCTTGTTCTTTACAATATTAATTTATCCTAAAATAACATATTACTTTGTTTAATGTTCATTCAAATTATAGGAATACAAATAATTAAAAATGAAAAAAGTGTATCTTGCCGAAAATTTGTAACAAACAAATCCTGACATGGACAGTTTTAGTGGCCGGGCCCCACAAGTACAAGAGGCTTTACCCTAAATGCCCTTAAAAAAAAAATTTTCCTCTAAATACCTTAGGGATCAGGTCGCTCAACAAAACTTGGGCGGATATCATATAATGGTGACATGTGTCTCTATGTATGTCCCAACTAAAGTACTAAAATGTACTACTTGCAGTATGTACGTCTTGGGCGACTGAAACCTACATAACTTGGGCGACTTTGAATATTTTGTCTTTTTATTAAAAAATTAATAATAAAGTTAAGTACATTTTTAAACCCAGATTATATAATATATACATTCTTATACATATCAAAATATCAAAACAAGTGTCACAACCATTTTCAATCAAAACCCACATCTGGGATTTTTTGAGAGCTTGTTTTTGTTATATTTGCTCCTCTTTATTATATAATCTGTCATTGGAGTGACAATCATATCTTTCGAGAGCTTGTCTTGTTCCTCTTTATGACAAACACAGTCACTCCCCTTTATTTTGTGTTGTATATCTAGATAACTCTATATTCTTGATATGTCAACTTCTACTTTCTTGCCACAGGGATTCTTTGTTATTCTATCATGATGCCCATTTACTTTAAAACAGTAAGTCTCGGTGACATGCTATCTTGATCGACATACCTTCAAAATTAATGTCATTAATTACTGGCCTCTTCCCATGGAAGTATTGAAGTGGGTTTCTTATTCCATTCGTGATGGTGTGGTGGTGTGTCACGGGGTTACACGGCGCGTCGAGAACTCACGAGCTCCAGAAAGGTTCTAGGTACACCGATCTATCGAATCGGCAAAGAAAATGTCTCGCCGGAAAATTTTCCGGCGATGGTGGTTGCCGGACGTTGGCGGGGTTTTGGCCGGAGAAGAAGGCGATGGTTGTTGCCGCACATGAGTTTTTCTCCTTTTTCTCATCTTTTCCTAGTTTGTTGTTATCTTTTGATTTTGATGTGTGAGACTTGATTAATATTTGGTATTGTTAAATGTTTGGATCTGAAATGTGTGTATCTTGATTTTCAATACTTTGCAATGCACGGATTTGATAACATATGATAGTGTTATCAATAAGTGATTGTTTTATTGGATCAATATTAATAGATGTTTCAAAAAGCGTATGTGTCCAACTCATTTCAAAAGAACGATTCAATCATCTGATGACTAAAATCTATTTCTATTTCATTCATATGTTTGGATATGGAAGCATGAGTTTGGTTTTGGATATGATTTTTCAGTAAAAAATCGTTGTAAAGGATATATGATTTAGCTAAAGAGGAATTTTGATCATAAATGTTTGGATATGGAAGCATGAGTTTGGTTTTGGATATGATTTTTCGGTAAAGGATCTGTTTGGTTTTGGATACTTTTGATCATAAAGAAAATGGAAGCATACTTTTGATCATCAATGTTTAGTTTTGGATATGATTTTTTGAAGAAGAAAATAAAAATGAAAGAATGTTTGTAACAAAAATAAACAATAATCAAACCACAAGGACCAAAAATGTACTTAACTCTATTATTAATTTTTTGATAAAAATACAAAAAAATCAAAGTCGCCCAAGTTATGTAGGTCCCAGTCGCCCAAGAAGTACATACTGCAAGTAGTACATCTTAGTATTTTAGTGAGGACATACATAGGGACACATGTCACCATTATATGAGATCTACCCAAGTTTTGTTGAGCGACCTTATCTCCTGAGATATTTAGAGAAAAAAAAAAATTGGGCATCTAGGGTAAAGACCTTTATACCTTTGGGGTATATGAAGACTTTTCCCTTGTTGTAGTGGTGTGTTGCTTTGGTGGAAATTAATTATACTTTTTTGGTGAAATTGAAATATGATCCTTTGACTTTCAGATTTCATAAATCAGACCCTCAAATACACCAAAGCGAAGAATATACTAACCGAGTAACACAAGCTTGGAGAGAAACATCCACCTTAAACAACCAAACTAGGCCGAGCATAATAGACCGCGGACCGGACCGAACCGAAAAACTGGACCGAATTGGACCGATCGGATTTCGGTCCGGTCCTCGGTCCACCATTTTCTTCAAATTTGGTCTTCGGTCCGGTCCGGTTCAATTTTACGCAAAACCGGCCATTATGCTTTGTTGGACTGGACCGAACTGACGGACATGGCCGACCCAGATATGGGCCGAGCAATTCGGTTCGGACCTCGGTTAGGTGTTTTTGGTCAAATTGGTTTTGATCCGGTCCAATTTTGGTCGGTCCGGTCCGATTTGATTTTCACACCTTGCTCAGCCTACCAAACAACAAAAGTTCATTTTTTTTATAGCCCTCTAGGTATCGTGCTTTACAACTATTGAAGTAGTAGAGTATATACTTCCGTATATTATCAGTTGTTTTTTTTAACGACAACTAATTATCTCGTAATTTTTACATCACAAATCTATTTCACACGTTTTAAGCAGGATTTGAATCACAATCATTTGGTTAGTAAGCTTATCACGCAACTTGAGATACCATTGAGACACAAGCTCTTTTATCAAATCTCTACACGTGTTATGCTAATCACAATTCTACAGACGTCTCTTAATTTACAATGTTTCTAAAATAGCTAATCGTTTTCATGAATACACGATTTCAATACATATAATTAATATTGTTAGGAATTAAGCTTAAGCAGTTAAGACTGTTGGAGGTAACAGTTAGAACTGTTGAAGGAAGAAGTTAAGACTGCTGAAGGAGTGTTGAAGACATGAGCAGTTAAGACTGCTGAGTGAAGAAGTTAAGACTGGTTATGATTTATGTAAAGTAGATAATTATGGAAAATATATTGTGTATATCGTATAAGAATAGATTGATAGTTATCTTGTACAGGAATCCTTAGTCTATAAAAGGATTGCCTAGGTTAAGGTTTTATATACACAACATACACAAGATACATAAGATACACAAGATACACGAACACAATACATATACGTATTAGAAAGATTCAAGGTTGTAAACCCTAGTGATAGGAAGATCACTCGTATTATTATTTTAATAATATTGAATCGTTAAAGGTTATTATTCTGCGTTTCTTTGTTTATTCTAATCATACAAAATACACAAGGTCTTCTAAGTGCTAGCTAGTAAATTCCGCGTGCTAGACTAAGTATAATTCTTCGTATCACATCTAACACAAGAAGTGTGTGTAGATCCGGTCAAATATCCAATGGTTTTATAGATCGAGTCAATCAAAACTCGATCATTGACTCTACAGCTTTCTAACATAAATTTTTGGTTAGGAAAACAAAAATACTTTTAAAATACATAAACATCCTATGACAACATATCCAACGAACGATTATATTGTCAGCGAACTACTAACACAAATACTTAAGTAGGTAACGTGAAAGTTAAAGTGCTAACAGTAAAATAGAGCTTAAAAACACATTTTCGTGTAATACATTCCACACCATCTTTATTCTATCAATAATTAACATCTTCAAATAAACTTATATAAAAGAACTATACATATTTAAAAATAGGGAAATTTATCAAAATAGACCTGTCGCCCCGGTGCTTATCACTTTTTGGACCATCATGTTCGTTTATTCAAAAATAGACCGGGCGACCGAGCAACCCACCCACCAATTCGACAAGTGTCCCAAGTACATGCTAAGTGTTGGCTTATGGTTGGTGGTTGTACAAGTTGCCCGGTCGCCCGGTTTATTTTTGAATAAACGAATATGATGGTCCAAAAAGTGATAAACACCGGGGCGGCTATAACATCCCGTAAATTTCTTCTCCATTTGTAAACAGTAAACGAAGACTAATCTATCGTCACGATTTAATTAACCATTTTTACGGACTAAATTTTTGCTTTTATTCAACATTATTACTAAACGAGACGATTGTGTTAAAAACCCCTTCCATCATTTTGATAACTTGTATACTCAAACGATAACAACAAAGATTAAAAGGAATTGACCTTCTAATGTCACCAAACAAATATTTAAAACTTTCATTTGACTCTTCTCCCTTGGTTCTTTATACCGACTAACACCAACAAATACCACAATCATTTTACTCACTGACGCACTCAACTATTTTTACACTCCATTGACTCATCATATTTCGTCCAAGTTTACTGTACAACTTCTGACCCAAGCAACCCTCGTTTATTTACTGACAATACATAGTGTCTTTGTCCTCTTTTCTTGTCATCCCATAAATTCTTGCGTGCAAGATTGATCAAAAGGACAAACACCATGCAAACTTTTCCTTTTGTCCTCCTAAATTCATGCTGCCAAATTCATCAACTAAGATTGACTACATATTTCAAACATGTGCTCATTCTCTATTATATTATTACCCGTGCATATCTATCGTATGCCATCACAAATCAAAAATAAAACAAAACCGACTCTTGATATTGTTTCATATGGGAATCAATTCCTAGACAACAAGTAAAGACAATGGGTCATGATGCTCCCTACACACCACACTCAACCTTCACTTACACACTCATTCGTATGCCACACTCAACCTCACTGACATACTCAATCTTTCACACACTCTATTCCTCATGCCATAACAAACAAATACATAAGCCCAACAACTAACTCTTAAAAACTCCTTGTCCTATTCCTTTGTTCTCTTATGCCGACTAATAAACCACATGAGACCATCATTTCTAATCTTACAATGACTCTCTTCTCTACTGCAACACTCAATCTCTCTTACACATCATTCTCACACCACAATACAACAAACATAGGAATACAGTGAGCTAACTCCAAAAACCCAAACCGACCTTGTATATGTATACCTGTGTTTCCCTTTTCATTTTATAAACACAAAGAAGAGATAACTCTCCTCTCTCCCATTATAAATAAAGGTCTCAACACTTCTCTCTCTCTCAAAACACAAACCGGCACTATCACCATGCCTACCAACGCCACACCTCCTTCACCACCTGTCACGGTGATACACCGCCACCACCAAGGAGCTCAGCTTCATCTCCTCTACAAGATAAACTGCTCCTCGCGCCCAACCGACCCCCACGGTCATTCCCATAAACCCACGCGCCGTCAAGAAGTTGTCATCACCACTTCACAACACTCACCGAGTGTTAATTGATCGAACAGCAGGTATAACTCGCGCACGAGTTGACTCGTACACGAGTCAACTCGGTTTAATCTTGATCATCTCGGGTAATAACGAACGGGTATAAAAAGTTTTTATTAAATAAAAATGATTAATAAAACGAAACGGTATCGTTATTGTGGTTTGTGTGTCGAGTTTGAGCTCACGGTAGTGATTGATTGTCTCTTGAGGTTATTATTGTTTTATTTCATTTTTATGTTCGGTTTAGATCTTATTATTTTGGGTAAAAATCAAATGGGTTTTAATGATTTTGATTTATAAAAACGTGTAATAACTAGTTGGTATCACAAGTGTGTTTGTTGGTCGAGATATTCAAACCGTGAGCCTAAGCTCACGGTATACGTGATTACTTTTGTTAACTTGGTTCTTGATTTGTTAATCTTCATGTTTGTGGTGTCAAGAGGTTGATAACCACCTAGGGTTGTTTGATTCGAATTGGGTGACTATAATAGCAAGGGTACGTGGGGTGGTAATATTGTCGAGAAGGTGAGACCGAGACCACTAGGGTCTCTGTAAATTATTGACGGTCCGTTTGGTTTGTGTTGTTGGCATGATAAGGGTGCTAATGATGTTAATATTTTGGTCATTATTGTTGTTGCTATTTTTGGGAGTGGATGGGTAAGTGGTTAAATGTTGTTGTTGACGGGTTAGCCGCGAACCCCTAAAGGACTCGTTGGTTTAGTTGGTTTTGCCGAGAGGTAGACCGAGACCACTAGGGTCTCGGCATCGTGGTCATTATTTGGCAAAGTAAAACATTGATATCGAGATTGGACTTGGATATACTTCGGATAATATGGTCTTGTGCTGTTAGGATTAGACGGCCGGGAAATAAGTATAACTTATCTCTAATGATTGTGAATAATTTAACTTTCGGAAACTATTAATTTGAAACTAGATTATGTCAAACGGGACTAAAGCTATCGAAATATAAACTTGAGTTATGAATTAATGATTAATTTGTTATAAATGACTTGGTATTAAAACTTGATAACATATAGAGCTCGATGATGTATAAAACTTATAAGTTAAACTACTCGATTACTTAACTAGTTGGAACTTATAAACTACTCATAAACTACTCGGAAACATGTAGAACCTGATGACATATACTACTCGGTAAATAAATTAAATAGATTAACTCTAGTTAAGATGGATTAGAACTTAAACTATTTGGTAAACTATTTAACCGGAATAGCTTTGCTTGATTTTACTAGAACTTAACCATTCACTTATTTTAAACAATTATATGTTACATGATCTGTACATGTTTATTTTCTTCTTATACTTGAGCTATATGTTTTATATTTTGGTGTGAGTTCTTGAGTCTCAACATTCAAACCACTACACATACGATGATACCAAACACTATGAGACGGATATAACGCAAATCTTTTGAAAACAAGATTGAAATAATACTCTGGGAATGGGAATAGTTAATACTATTACGCTTTGGAATATACGTTAAGATGAATTATATATCCTTTAGATCGTGCCGAATTCCATATCATCGTGTGCTGACTCTTGACATCGCTGATGTTACTTTATTCTGCCACGCTCTTTGGCACCATTATATATTCCTTACGACACTACATTCCAAGGTGAGTTCATAGCCCCTACTTTTACTTGTTTTATAAATGTTTTGGGGGAGATACATGCTTAAACTACTTGCTTTTACTTTAACAAGCACTTTTACATACTACTGTGAGTTATCGCCCCACTTCTACTCGTTATAATTGTTTTATAAATACTTTGGGGGAGAAACGTGCTCACTACATGCTTCATATTTTTACAAGTACTCTTAACTATTTACACATTACTGTGAGATCCATAAACCACTCTTTTACCTATTTTGAATTACTTATGGTGGAAATACATGCTTGTATTTCATATAAACTTTACTAGTTTACCTTAAACATTATACTCATTTGATAAACCACTCTACTTGTTATTGAAACATAACACTTGCTTTTACTTTCAAAGAGCACTATAAACTTTAACAAATCACCATGAACTTATAAATCCTCTTTTATACATTTTTATATCTCATGGGGAGATACCTGCTATAAACATGATTACAAATGATTTTCAACTGTATGCTATACCTGATTTACTATTGCTTAAGTTTACCTTTATTGCCATGTTCGAAGTCCCTCATATCATGAACCTTAATCACTTGCGAGTGAACGTAAATAATTGTGAATAGATCTATTTAGGACTGACAATCCCCGTTTGGGTCTGCTGTGATGAGCCACCCAAGCGCACCTTATTTAAACAAACTCTAGGTTATTGGCAAATACCTACCTTGAGGGCCTTTATACTTTACATCATTTTGATGCCTGTTAAGCGTTGAGTTTCATGAGGCTTAGAGCAATAGAAACGATACTGTAGTCATGATACAGTATTGCCATTATTTTATTTAACTTGAACTTGTTTTCACTATATAGCAGAAAATCACTATTTGGCAAACTATAACTATTTTGTGTTGACCCGATTAGGGCAACCCAACCAACTATGGGAGTATAACAACTTAACTCACCACCTACTTTATAACAAACCAACTATGGGTGTATATTATCATAACCCATCGCTTATTTTATAAATAATTGTATTTGCTACAATTACTACTTAAACTTGAAATTATTGATAATCAACTGATTTTATATAAACTCTATGGATTAACTCGCACTTCGATTTTTGACAATCAACTGGTTTACCTATAAACACTATGGTATTACTCACTTTTCGATTTTGATAATCAACTATTTATTTACAACTACTATGAACTCATAAACTCTTTGATTTTGGAAAATCAACAGTTTTTAACTACAAACTCTATGAACTCACCAACCTTTGTGTTGACGCTTTTAGCATGTATTTATCTCAGGTCCATAATGAGCACGGATGGCACGGAGGAGCACGGATAATTATGAAGGCTATAAATATCATTCGAAAACCTATTTAATAAACTTTGGAAACCACTGGGACTTGTTTTGTAAACTCTGATATTCGAATGATATATCTTTTAAAACGACCAAATTGGTGATCGTTTTCTACTATTCAACTGTTGTGCCATGAAGTAACACCCAGTTTGAATTCCGCTGCATATCACGAAATTGGGGGTGTTACAGCGGCCGGTCTATTTTTGTAAATTTCCCTTAAAAATATACAAGTTTGAGGTTTTCATACGGATATACTTGTAGATAGTGCAAACGGGTTTAGCGTATCTATAATTCATGTTTACTTGAGGTTATTATGTCATACCCGTGCCTGCCCGCCACTTGCCAACGAGTTTAATTATGTCATATTTTTGAATTCCGTTTATTGTGTGTATTTTGTAACACTTTTATTCCTATTTGCTAATAGAATTGTTGATTAATAAAAAGATAAAATCGTCACAAACACAAACAATAGACGAAATTTACAGGTTAATTACTGATTTAATAGGAAAAAAAGTGGTAGATTTATTGCTAACACATGTAATTCTTCGATGATGATAAAATATTTGTCTCAACAAATCTATCTACATGTATATATTTCATCATTATTAATGGAAAAAAGTATTTATTGCAACTACATATTCCTCGCATAGTCACATTGATGGTGCAAAACTACATAAGATCATTTACAATGGTAGCTTTTTCGCGGGTCGTGGTTTTTGGATCATCACCAAATAGTTTGACATGTCCGGTGAGATCAACGGGTCGGGCGAATGCCACTTTGAGTGTTGTCTCAATATTGCCCACGTCTCGTCTTAAGCAAACGCTTTTCCCGTTTTTGACTCCTCACGATATGCTTGCCTGACACATGTCAACATATCAACCTCGTTTTCCCTACTTTTACTCAAATGTTTAAAGCTTTTGAAGATAGCGTTGAACTTTTGATAATAGCGTTCAACATTGTCTACTTCCTCATCAACAGATCCTTGGTACGTTTGTGATAAAAAGTTTGTTCAACTCGTGAAGAACCTTGTACCCAAATGATTCTTCCTTTTGGTCATTTCCGAGTTTGTTATCCTCGGAAACGCCATTGTGTGCTCCACGTTGGAATGGCATGGCTCCAACGCCATGATACCGGACCCTCTAATATCTATACAATGTCTTATCTTTCGTTTTACCAATATCAATCTTTTTTTTTTTAATGTACAATTGTTATGAATAGGTATATATTCTTGAATCTCTTCATAATTTAACGCATGTATTATTCAGAATCATTTCAAAAGTTATAAAATGTCTATAAATTAATGACTCTTCAAGCTTATAAACCTAGATAAAGCTTCACCTTTGTGATGAAGAAATGTTTAATCATTATATTTGTATCATTTGAGTTTAAAAACTTGATATATTTTCAGTATTTTAGAAACGGATCAGACTGGCCATTTTGACCTGTTTACCGGTTTGTCAGCCACTTTTCGAAAGCCAGGTAAACCGGCTGTGAGTGAACTGTAACAACCTGTCAAAACTGGAACCGGTAACAGGGAAATGACTCTTCAAAACCCTGCAACTTTTGTCGAAATCTATTGAATGTTGCCAGAATATGGTTAAATCTTGTCGAAAAAGTATTAAAATCGTCGTAAACCTTCAAATATTACCGTAAACTTGAAAATTTCATTAAAACACACATATATCGACGGGAACTTTAAATCTTTCCGGTGGTCAGACTGCGTAGTCCAACCAATTGAATTGGTTAAATCGGTAATTAATTCGTCGTCGTCTGATTCGACGACTAGTTGAAACACTTTGTAATCTAGAGATAAAGTTGAAACCATTGCTAAAGTGACCCCATTTTTTTAAGAAAAAACAAAACATAAGTACAACATAATTTTTTTACCCGTTGCATATCAAAATATTCGGCAGTTTTCAAAAAATTTAACTATTGACCAATTATTTCATTAACAAAATATTTCATCAGTATCACACATGTTTTGCATACATCAGTATCACATATGCCGACACGCCTTAGTTCCACCTTTTCTAGACGATGGAAGTTCTTGGTAACCATGATATTTTGCTCATACATAATTTGATATTGTGGACTCATATTAGTACAACATGTAAATTATCCAAAAAGTTTTAGTTGATAGACAACTCACATACTAATAGATCAAATGATTTTGGATTATCTAGAAGTCCTTAAAAAATTATTCAACGAATACGAAAACGTATCAAGGCCATTATAACTTTTAGAGCGTATTCGAGTATTTTTACTCATATATTATATGCGTTTTTAGCGGTGCTTAGCAAAACCATGAAAATGGGTAGCGGATATCTCTTACCTAATAAAGAGACATAATATTAGATATCTCATAAATAATATAAACGGGTCCTGGTTTAGTTAACAAGCCGAGCTTGATTCATATTTCATTTAGACTTATCACAAAATGAGAAAAAGTCAAGTAAAACCTAAGCTCAAGTTAGAAGTAGAAGACTTAAAAGAAGCTTAAACCTCGTAAACATGAACATGCCGAGCTTGAACTTTGATAGACTCGGACTCGGCTCGGCCAGTACTAACCACAGCTCATTAGAATCAATACCTTTTGGTGCAAGTTTCATGGAAGGACTAATAAATAAACAAAGACTAAAAAGAAAGTGCACCTTGTGAAAGTTTTATAAAAGTGTAAGGGTTATTTGGGTGAAACAAAAGAAAGAATTGTCTGCATAAGGGGAGGAGGAGTCATGATTCTGAAATTTTCAACCCTCCCAAATTTTACCAATAAAATTCTGCCAACTCATCTCAACCCTCCAGCCCTCACAACCAATTTCACTCGCGCCCATGATTTTCTAACCCTCCTAAATTATTTATTTTTCCCCCCTAAACTATTAAACTACACAATTTATAACTAAAACACATAACATTTCATTAAAAATTAAAAAAGAAAAGTACACAAATGTTTAAAAGGAACATTGCAACATTTTTTTAGAAATAAAAACAAACTAAATGTATAAATGTTTTTTATTTATTTTTTTTTTTTTTAATGCGCTTGATATGAGACATTAAAAGAGTGGGGTCACCAAGGTTGCTTTACCATCTACCTACAGGTTTCTTTTCCCCCATCCATTCATTCTTTATCTTCATTCATTTTATCTTCACCATCCTTTCTGTTGAACCTTTTATTATACTCGATCAAATATACTTGATCGGATTTTTAAACAAGACAAAAAAAATATAGTTACACACAGCCCCCTCAACGTATACCTCCAACGGTTTGCTCAGAGGGTATATAGCCCTTCCACCAGCCCATTTGGTGCAACCCGTCGGACACGGGGCGGTGTTACCGGCGGTTTCAACCAGCCCTTTGGGCACTCCGCCTCCCCTAAAGGTAGTAAAACCAAAAGCACTAGCTATTCATTGTCACTTCCATTTCCACCTGAAATCCAACAAATCGCCGGAAAAGGTACTACGCCAAAAACACGTTTTCACACACTAAAACACACATTTAAAACACACAGTACTCCACCTCCGGTGTACGGATTCCGGCATCGTTTCGTCATTCCGGTCTACGGATTCCGGCATCGTTTTTAAAATGTTTCATCTAGCTTATTAGTCACGTTTTTAAAATAAAAACACACACTAAACACAAAAGCTTACTTTATACAGAAATGGACACATAATGTTTTGTTCATTTTTAAAATATTTAAAACTTTTATATATATGTTTTTACATCAGAAACAAGCATAACAGTTTGTTCATTTTATATTTATTTTATAATTTTGACTTGATAAAAAAACACACACACAAATGCACAAAAAGTGTTTAGTTCATTTTATTACGAGTATTTATTTATTTATTTTTTTTTTCCTTTGTTAATAGCTTGGTCTACTACTAGGTAATGATATTTTTCATCTGTCTTTGATTTGATTGATTTGAACAAAGAGGGTGATGACGTGTTATATTTTATATTTTATTTATATGTATAAATGGATCTATTTGTGTTATGAACAACTCGGACATTTATTTGTTAAAATTTTAACAAATGAATTTTGATTGTTAAATTTTCGGGGATTCGATGACGTAGTTTTTGTTTATTTTAGAAAGTTTTTAGATCTTAAAAATATGTTAAGTTTGTGTTAGTTAGACCGACCAAGATCTAAAAACTTCCTAAAATAAACAAAAACTACGTCATTGAATCTCCAAAAATTTAACAATCAAAATTCATTTGTTAAAATTTTAACAAATAAATGTCCGAGTTGTTCATAACACAAATAGATCCATTTATAAATATAAGGTGGTGTTTGTTTATTAAGAGGGTCGGTTCACGTTTGAATCTGAATCTGAGGCGTAAATATCTGAATCTGAACGCATCTGAACGGGAAAAAAAAACTCGTGTTTGAACGGGAATTTTTTTTTTTTTTTTTTTTTTTTTAATTTTGTGTCAACAAGAGGCATTCAGACGCGTTAAGACACCCCTCTCAAGTCTTGACCATTAAGATCAAATAGTGCCGTTCAGACGCTGTTCAGATGCAAAAAAACAAACGGTCTGAACGACAAAATGTCTGACCGATTCAGACATTTGAGTCGTTCAGAGGCGTTCAGACGCAGAAAAAAGAAAAACAAACACGCTCTAAATAAAATATAAAATATTCAAATATAACACGTCATCACCCTCTTTATTCAAATCAATCAAATCAAAGACAGATGAAAAATATCATTACCTAGTAGTAGACCAAGCTACAAAGAAAAAAAAAAGTACTCGTACTAAAATGAACTAAAAACTTTTTGTGCATTTGTGTGTGTGTTTTTTTATCAAGTCAAAATTATAAAATAAATATAAAATGAACAAACTGTTATGCTTGTTTCTGATGTAAAAACATATATATAAAAGTTTTAAATATTTTAAAAATGAACAAAACATTATGTGTCCATTTCTGTATAAAGTAAGCTTTTGTGTTTAGTGTGTGTTTTTATTTTAAAAACATGACTAATAAGCTAGATGAAACATTTTAAAAACGATGCCGGAATCCGTACACCGGAATGACGAAACGATGCCGGAATTCGTACACCGGAGGTGGAGTACTGTATGTTTTAAATGTGTGTTTTAGTGTGTGAAAACGTGTTTTTGGCGTAGTACCTTTTCCGGCGACTTTTTGGATTTCAGGTGGAAATGGAAGTGACAATGAATAGCTAGTGCTTTTGGTTTTACTACCTTTATGCAGACAATTCTTTCTTTTGTTTCACCCAAATTAACCTTACACTTTTATAAAACTTTCACAAAGTGCATTTTTTTTAGTCTTTGTTTATTTATTAGTCCTTCCATGAAACTTGCACCAAAAGGTATTGATTCTGATGAGGTGTGGTTAGTACTGGCCGAGCCGAGTCCGAGTCTATCAAAGTTCAAGCTCGGCATGTTCATGTTTACGAGGTTTAAGCTTCTTTTAAGTCTTCTACTTCTAACTTGAGCTTAGGTTTTACTTGATTTTTTCTCATTTTGTGATAAGTCTAAATGAAATATGAATCAAGATCGGCTTGTTAACTAAACCAGGACCCGTTTATATTATTTATGAGATATCCAATATTATGTCTCTTTATTAGGTAAGAGATATCCGCTACCCATTTTCATGGTTTTGCTAAGCACCGCTAAAAACGCATATAATATATGAGTAAAAATACTCGAATACGCTCTAAAAGTTATAATGGCCTTGATACGTTTTCGTATCCGTTGAATAATATTTTAAGGACTTCTAGATAATCCAAAATCATTTGATCTATTAGTATGTGAGTTGTCTATCAACTAAAACTTTTTGGATAATTTACATGTTGTACTAATATGAGTCCACAATATCAAATTATGTATGAGCAAAATATCATGGTTACCAAGAACTTCCATCGTCTAGAAAAGGTGGAACTAAGGCGTGTCGGCATATGTGATACTGATGTATGCAAAACATGTGTGATACTGATGAAATATTTTGTTAATGAAATAATTGGTCAATAGTTAAAATTTTTGAAAACTGTCGAATTTTTTGATATGCAACGGGTAAAAAAATTATGTTGTACTTATGTTTTGTTTTTTCTTAAAAAAATGGGGTCACTTTAGCAATGGTTTCAACTTTATCTCTAAATTACAAAGTGTTTCAACTAGTCGTCGAATCAGACGACGACGAACTAATTACCGATTTAACCAATTCAATCGGTTGGACTACGCAGTCCGACCACCGGAAAGATTTAAAGTTCCCGTCGATATATGTGTGTTTTAATGAAATTTTCAAGTTTACGGTAATATTTGAAGGTTTACGACGATTTTAATACTTTTTCGACAAGATTTAACCATATTCTGGCAACATTCAATAGATTTCGACAAAAGTTGCAGGGTTTTGAAGAGTCATTTCCTTGTTACCGGTTCCAGTTTTGACAGGTTGTTACAGTTCACTCACAACCGGTTTACCTGGCTTTCGAAAAGTGGCTGACAAACTGGTAAACAGGTCAAAATGGCCAGTCTGATCCATTTCTAAAATACCGAAAATATATCAAGTTTTTAAGCTCAAATGATACAAATATAACAATTAAACATTTCTTCATTACAAAAGGTGAAGCTTTATCTAGGTTTATAAGCTTGAAGGGACATTTTATAACTTTTGAAATGATTCTGAATAATACATGGTTAAATTATGAAGAGACTCAAGAATATATACTTATTCATAACAATTGTACATTAAATAAAATAAAAAAATAATAAAAAAATAAAAATAAAAAATAAAGATTGATATTGGTAAAACGAAAGATAAGACATTGTATAGATATTAGAGGGTCCGGTGTCATGGCGTTGGAGCCATGCCATTCCAACATGAAGCACACAATGGCGTTTTCAAGGATAACAAACTCGGAAATGACCAAAAGGAAGAATCATTTGGGTACAAGGTTCTTCATGAGTTGAACAAACTTAATATCACAAACGTACTAAGGATCTGTTGATGAAGAAGTAGACAATGTTGAACGCTATTATCAAAAGTTCAACGCTATCTTCAAAAGCTTTAAACATTTGAGTCAAAGTAGGGAAAACAAGGTTGACATGTTGACATGTGTCTGGTAAGCATATCGTGAGGAGTCAAAAACGGGAAAAGCGTTTGCTCAAGACGGGGTGTAACACCCCCAAATTTGATTTGTAGCAGCGGAAGATTAATCTGGATGTTACGGTGAGGATCGAAAACAAAACTTTAAGAAAACAGCCTAAGACGGCATTTTAATATACATAGGTCCATAATACAAATCCAGTTATAAAATATTACATCAGAGTGCTAAGGTTTCATTTAAATAAACATTATTTTAACTGGATTACAACTTTATTATACACCATTTATTGAAGATAAAGTATGCCTGCTCCATGCCTTGCCGTGCTCCATTAATTCCCTGAGATACATGCTTAAAAGTCAACATAATGTTGAGTGAAATCATGGAGTTTATAGTTTAAATATCAGTTCAATCACAAGTAAGATTGTATTGGGATACAATCAGTTTAAAATATTGATATTGCAGTCCATATATCGCCCTAAGTCTCATGACACGCAAACGTTAACAAAGTATCGCCTAAACGAAGGTGCACACCAAATTAATGATGAAAATTTGCCCTCGAGTAATAGGTGATTTTGCCAATTCCTATTTTTCCTCAAATATAATGCATCGCGACTAATACGACTAGCAAAAAGCATTCCGTCACAGTATTAGTGGGATAGGTCGTCAACCTCTAATAGATCTATTCATTATATTCGCGTTCACCGCAGTGATTAATGGCTCATGATAAAGGGTCTTGTGGCAACATGGGTACTTAGGCATATATCAAGTCAGGTAGCATACAGAAAAATACTTGTGATTTATTTCTAGCATGTATCCCCCTCACGGAGTTTAAAAAGTATAAAGAGTTAAAAAGTGAGGCCATGACTCACCTTATGCGTTCCTGGTGATGGTAAAATAATTCAGAGGTGATTATAACAACTTCGATATAAACCTGGTAATTATATAAATATCTGAGAATCTTACTAATTTCTAGTGTATATGTGTATGAGTGGTGGATGATGATTATTCTACAATCTAATGAAGATGTTATATGCTTATGATGCTCGTATCCTCGTAAGATTATAGTTTCAACAAGTACATAAAATATTACTATCCAATATTTCTATCGCTATTAGCTAATATGCAAATATAGTGCAAATGTGCATATAAAGTAAAGCTATGGTGCAAAAATGAAAAAGGAAAATAAGAATGACAAGTTATAATAGTTATTCCTTGGTCTTTCCAGATTTTACATTTTCTACCCTAACCGTGGTGCGCGTTACGTCGTTAGTCCTTATTCAGTCCGTAGTCCAATATCAGTCCAATACTTGTCCAATAGTCCATATAAGACTTGAAGTTCAATAATATGTCAATTTCAGTCCTCTACAACTGTTTTCACAGCTTCAGTCCCTTGGTTTACAGGTTTGACAGTTTTAGTCCTTTACGGTTAAGTCGCGTTACATTTTTAGTCCTTTTTGCATAAAAATGACGGGAAAAATATCCGGAAAATTTTTATAACTTTATTAAGTTTATTTTAACTTATTTCACTTTATTATTTCAGAAAATAAATTATTTTTGCACTAATGGGCCATGTATCGATTTGTAACATAGCCCGTTAAGAGTTTTAGAGGCGAGGGCATGGAAATAGTTTCGGGCTTGGATTTAGGCTATTTTTAGGATTCTAAAAATATATTACTCGGGCCTGTTGGGCCTTGTTAACGCAAATCATTGTTGGGCTTGGTTTTGGCCCAAACCGAAGTTATATAATTTTCTGAAAACAGTTGATAGTTTCATGTGGAGGTCGATCCAATTTGAATTATTTTGAGCGTGATGTCGAGCTTATGGGTTCGAACTTAGAACATGAAAAATGTAGTTTGCTAACTTGTCATTCGAGTGGTATAAAAATATGAATAGGTTATATATGAGATTTCGAAAATATGATAAAGGTTTATGGGCTGGTCGAGCCTAATAATTCTTGTGAAATATTCTATGGAATTTTCTAAGTGTTGCACTTGTCGAGTGGTAATAAAAAGAAGTTAATTTAGGTGTCGATATGGGGTTACGAGAGGGATCTCAAAACACAAAATAATTAGCTTGCCATGTGAACTATCGAGATGTATAAAAACATGTAGGTGTTGTGTGAACGGTTTTATATTAAATAAGTCGTGAAACGGCGGGTTCGAGTGAATTTCTTTAACTAGTGATGTCGTAATATATTTTCTCTTGTTTTCTTTTTATCCGGTTTAGCATAGTTATTATTTGTGTTCGAGTCGAATTTGAAGGGTGTACATGAAGAGCTTATACGATTAATTGCAACATAAGTGGGTCGACCAAGTTAATATTGAGCATGTTTTTATTAGCTTTTGATAACTGGTTAAGTTCAAATATCTTGGGTTCGGTTAAAGTGTGCATGTAACTATATGAAATGTTATTAACTACGTTATAACCTAATGATGCATGTTTGTTTAAATGCTAATATGCGAGGTAGTTCTGTGACTGTTTGGTATATATATATGAATGAGATGTAGCATGGAGTGAGTGCATGCATGTGAGTGTAATTTAAGTGGAAACAAGGAAAACTTACAACACCCTTGAGAAAAGGTGGTGGAGATTTGAAAGCTTGTAGAATGGAGCACGAGATGAATAACCCACTTGCTTTGGACGTCCTACTCTCACTCGGTTATGTCTACTGTCGAGCAAGGTAATTTTTACATGAAGATATGGTGTTGGTGAAGTAAGGGTGAAGATGGTGGTGGAGTTTGTATGAGATACAAGAAAAGGCTAGTGAGTTGAAAGGTTTATTATGTGATTGGAGTGGCTTGGTTTTGTTTTCCCCCATGCACGACAGGGAATGGTTATACGTCTAAGGACTAGGGTGACTGTGATGGAAAGTGATCGAATGGGAAAGGTTTTTATAGAAAAAGACTATTGGAATGATAATTACAGTGTACTGTGGGTGAAGGACACTTGTATGATAGAATGCTAGTTTAGGTGTAAGATTTATGTGGTTGTTTGTGCACTTGGCTGCTAGTCTTTAAACGTTTCCTTTGCTTATTTGGTTTCTTTACCTTTTATCACACGTGGGAATTCCAATTTAAGTTTGCATTCTATTTTTGTTTGACACATTTTAATTAGCAAGGTGACAAGTGGTTTTTGGGAGTTATCGAATTCATGTTCACAGTTTTTGGATCGAGATATTTAGTGGTGGGTTATGAGTTATATGTGAGTCGTGCTAGATATAAATAAGAATGTCGAGTTCTTTTGAAAGAATGGTTAACGAGAAAAGCAAGAAAATAATGGAGGTGACTAATGAGCTAGTCTTGATGTCGTGGGATTGATGGGTTGTGAATTTGGAGTTGGGTTTTGTGTGTTGCAATGTAATATGGTTATGTTTCATCTATGAATTTTGCATGAAGGTTTTTATATATAACATTGTGTCGATCGATTAACAAGGGAAAAGAATAATGAAGTGCAACAATTTCATTAAATGGGTTAAGTGGGTTGTGTGTTTAAATGGGGTTGGCAATTAACTAGTTCAATGGGCTTTTGGAATAATAAGGTTGAAGGGTTGTGGTTGGGTCGAACACATAAGGCCCAACTTAGTTTGTAGAGGTAATTTAGGATTAAATTTATAGTTAGTGTTATTAGAGTTTAATGTTTTAGTTAAATAGACGTAGGTGATAATTAACTTTGATAATTTGTAATGAATGAACTCATCGAATATAATTACTTGTTGTTGAGTATAGGAAAGTGATGTGTCGGAAAATATAATCTCTAGCGTTGTTGTGTTAAGTGTATATATGTGCGTATATAAAATGCATGGCTACTAGTAATAATAATAATAACAAAAAGTTCAAATTTCTAGCAAAAATAGGCATCAGGAAATATAAATACGAGATTATTATTAATCACTAAGATTAATTACAAGGGTTTTTCACAGGGTCTTACAGTACTCCTCTCCTCATTCGAATTCCGTCCCGGAATTCAAGTCTAAAATGGCTACTAAGAGTGATTTACGGGGATAGATTGCAGAGATATTTCTTATTTGGACATCTAAGAAGCGAGATTCTCACTATATTTATTTGCACCAAGTGTATTAAATTCAAAAGTTTGGTCAACATTTGACTTCATGGCCGACGAATAGTAAAAATAACGGTCAAGAGTAGGAAGTATTTATTACTGAATGTCTAGTGTTCTAACGGTCGAGACTAGGGGATTTTTAATGGTAGCGGTTTGAAATTTAATGATAGTGAATAGTAAAATAGCGGGTACTATTTTTACCTACTTTTTCTATTTACTCTCTCCTTTTTCCTCCACTTTATTCTCTTTTCATCTTTTCACCCTTTTCAATTATTCTCATCATTCAAACTTCATCTTCTTCAATCCATCTCTCATCCGAAAAAAAAAAATATGCCTCCGATTGCCGTAATCCTTGCAACCATGTTCATCATTTTCGTCGTTGCCGGTTTGGTTCTTCTTCCCGGCGAAGATACCCGTGGCTGGATTGGATACTTGTTGGTTATCGTACCCCTCACAATCCTAGCGATTTTTGCGGATAAATTTTGGAAGTGAAGGTCGAGCGTAGGGGCTTAGAATGTAGCTTTGTTGTGTGTCGACGTAATGCGGAATAACTTCTTGTTTAGGTTTATGTTAAGTTGTTATGTTTAATGGTTCGCTTTTGTGTCTTCAAAATAATTAGGGTACTTCATCCTATGGCGAGTCTTGTTATTGTTGGGTTGGTGGTGGTTTCTGTTTCTGTAGTAGGCCAACCGATTGAAGGTTGTATGTTTTATGTTGTGTTTTATGTACTGTTAGCACTTTTGATGTTAATCATCTCGTTATGTATTAACCTCCAAGGTTTCTAATATAATTCTATGTTGTTTGTGTTTGTCGTAGATTGTTGTAAAATTTTTTTTTTTTTTTTTTTTTTTTTTTTTTTTTTTTTTTTTTTTTTTTAAGTTTCTAGTGTTTGTAATTTCCTTGTCTTCATATAATAGTGAAATGAGGGATGAGTGTAGATCTTACTGGGGTTGGTTAAAAAAAAAAAATAAGTAAGGTTTATGAACAAATTGTTTTATTTCAAGATTCTGTTGTTGGAATGAAAATTGTTATTAAAATTTCGAAAGGATAACTGTCCCATTTATGACATGATTCTTCCTAAATTATACATAGGTAGCTAGGCTATGTATAATTGAGGATCAAATAATGTAACTCTTGGTTCAGCATTTATGTTTCTTCACGAATCTTCATATGGTTGTGTTATAATAATTTCGTCACAAAGTCAGGCAGTTTCTGATTAAAATAATAATATAAGTTTTTGTTCATTTTTCGAGGATAAGTCAAAATTTTCTAAGATAACATTTGGACATCTTGGATATGTACTTTGAGCTTTAAGTGGAATTCCATTGCAATATAGTAATAACTTAGTGTTTGATCATGATAAAATTAATTAAATTCTTGAGGTACTATTAGTGTATTGCTACATATCACTTAATAGTAGAGAGGTGTAATAGAAATGGAAATAGACATAGATTTTTATTATCAGGGAAATATTACAAGGTAGATTTTTCACACGGTAGAAAGATAACTTTTACACTTAGGTTACATTCATCGTACCTAAGGTAAATACAAACGGAAATACAACTTAGATAGTCCTAACTAGAGTTTATTTATTTTACAGCAGGAATCCATACATCTGCTTAACCTAGGGGTCATTCTTTGGTACTACTGGGCTCTTTTAACGAGTCTTCATTCTTTTGCATCCATCTTGGCCTTCCAGTGAGCATTGTAGTTTGGGCAATGACTCTGGTAATGCCCTATCCCACCACATCCGTGGCATTTTATGGATGACTGCTGTTCCTTTCTTTCCATAACTTTGCAGTCACTTGTCTTGTGGCCTGTCCTCCTGCACCTCCCGCATTTTGCAGTGCAATCTCCGGTGTGATGCATCTTACATTTTAGGCACAGAGGTTTATTTCCACGATAGTTGTCTCGGTTGGTAGGGGTGGTGACGTAGTTTCCTTCAGTTTCTGGGTCGAGCCTTTGCTGGCGAAAGTAGTCAATGCGGTCTTGTAGATGATTGCGGGTGCAAACATTATTGTGAAACTCGCATTCGTTGAGAGTAAAGGGTCTTTGTTTTTGGTTATTTTTCTTAAGTGCAACATCTTGCCTAATTCTTTGGGTACATGTGCGGATGGGCTTGGTTATTTTCCTTGAATTCTTCAGGCTAGTTGGCCTACATCCCATGAAACGTTCATGGTTATGCTTGCAAGGTATAATCTTCTTTCTCTCTTTTCTTGTCATGTCATTGTCGTTTGGGCGAACTGTTGAGGTTATCTCTATGACTACTGCGACGATTTTGTTTATCAATTCCTCGATGGTTTTAGGGGTCATGATTGTTGTGGGCACCACATTGTTCATGTTGTCCATTTCCTATGAACATTACACGAAACGTTAATTTAGTATTCACTTTATCGTTAGAATAATCCAAATAGTAAGATATTTGTATATTAATGCTAACAATGTGATCTTAATACGAAATCAAATCAACTGAGGATCATAGAAATACGATGTGTCTAGGTAGCATCGTAAAATAATAATCAACTCTTGACATGTGATTGTTTAGGAACAATTGGATTTATCTACAATAATTGAAATTCAACAACTTTCTCTTCAGAATATTTGTTCTTGGAATTCTATGTTTTATTGTCTAGTGGCGTATAATCAAGATAATGTCATCAAAATTGACATAATCCTAATAACTTGTTCGATTGATTGTTGCAAAACAATCAGTACAAGATCTTTTATTAATGTCTTATTGATTCATGTAGCGTTATTTGTTTACCTAAGAGGGTAACAAAGAATGAGATTTTGCACGGCTTTTTGCGCTTACAGCATCATAGTATGGTTTGGTGAGAGGAATTCGTTTACAACAGAAAGGTATAACAGAAGGATAGCTATTATACATTAAAAGTCGATTACAAGCTCTGAGAGTTACAGATTTATTGGAAGTACATAAACTACTAACCAAAGCTATTTGGTTTATTTATTACAACAATGATACTTAAGATCAGTTACGTCTCTGACGTAGACGTCTAACTTCTGCCTCCAGATCCAGTTGTGCAGCTTCCATGGCCGAGAAACGTTCTTGGCATGCATTCATCTGATTAGCTAACATGTTTTCCAAGGCCGCAATCTTTTGGCTTTGGGTTCTTGCTGTGTCTCTAGCTAACCATAACGCTCTTTCAATGTCTTCAATTCTAATGTGGGTTTGAGTATGGCCTCTACCTAAACAGCGGGTTCTGGCATCCAAGTTTCTAAGTTCTTGTTCATAGTTGTCCTTCATGTTGCCAATATTCACTCCTAAACCAAACACTTCTCGTCTCTCAGCATCGGTCCTCTTGAACAGGGTATCAATGTTACGGTCAAACCATTCAAATCGTAATGGATGTAACTCTTTTAACTGTCCAGAGTGAGCGTTTAGTATGCTGGCGTGTTGGTGAAGGCGAATCCATATGGAGTCTCGGGTGTTTACATTGTAGTTGGGAGATTTGGGTGAGGATACATTGTTTGGAACATCTGGCATGGAGAAATCTGAGGTATTGGGTATGGGAGAATTTAGGTTGATGTTTTCCCAGGTCATTTCTTGACGCGAACTTTGTCCAATTTCAAATGTTGGTTGACCACCAATCGGATCTGAATAGGATTCAGTTGCTCTCCTAAGTTTATGACGTGGAGGGGAGTGAGTGGGTGATGATGAAGATGAGTTCTGAGTAAGTTCTAGGTTAGGTCGGGGTTGTGACATTTGAACATAAGGATCTTCAGTATTTGGTGTAATATGATAACTAGGTGCTACATGAGTGGTAGGAGTGGTAGTCTTAGTGATATCAACTGGTAGGGAAGACATGTTACTGTAATAATCCATATATCGTAGTATAAGTAACTTACTAACATCAAGTGGTGTATTAAAGGCATAAGGTAATCTAGCTGTGCATGGTAACTATCAAGTATGCAGGGCTTATATATGATAATTTAACGAATAACATACCGAGCACGGCAGCAAGCAGGCATGGAGAATTTAAGATAACATGGTGTATAGTTAATTTATTTGAAAAAAATGTAGTTATAGTCCAACGTTTAAAAACATTTGGTTCTCTATAACCGAAGCTCTGATACCAAACTGTAACACCCCCAAATTTGATTTGTAGCAGCGGAAGATTAATCTGGATGTTACGGTGAGGATCGAAAACAAAACTTTAAGAAAACAGCCTAAGACGGCATTTTAATATACATAGGTCCATAATACAAATCCAGTTATAAAATATTACATCAGAGTGCTAAGGTTTCATTTAAATAAACATTATTTTAACTGGATTACAACTTTATTATACACCATTTATTGAAGATAAAGTATGCCTGCTCCATGCCTTGCCGTGCTCCATTAATTCCCTGAGATACATGCTTAAAAGTCAACATAATGTTGAGTGAAATCATGGAGTTTATAGTTTAAATATCAGTTCAATCACAAGTAAGATTGTATTGGGATACAATCAGTTTAAAATATTGATATTGCAGTCCATATATCGCCCTAAGTCTCATGACACGCAAACGTTAACAAAGTATCGCCTAAACGAAGGTGCACACCAAATTAATGATGAAAATTTGCCCTCGAGTAATAGGTGATTTTGCCAATTCCTATTTTTCCTCAAATATAATGCATCGCGACTAATACGACTAGCAAAAAGCATTCCGTCACAGTATTAGTGGGATAGGTCGTCAACCTCTAATAGATCTATTCATTATATTCGCGTTCACCGCAGTGATTAATGGCTCATGATAAAGGGTCTTGTGGCAACATGGGTACTTAGGCATATATCAAGTCAGGTAGCATACAGAAAAATACTTGTGATTTATTTCTAGCATGTATCCCCCTCACGGAGTTTAAAAAGTATAAAGAGTTAAAAAGTGAGGCCATGACTCACCTTATGCGTTCCTGGTGATGGTAAAATAATTCAGAGGTGATTATAACAACTTCGATATAAACCTGGTAATTATATAAATATCTGAGAATCTTACTAATTTCTAGTGTATATGTGTATGAGTGGTGGATGATGATTATTCTACAATCTAATGAAGATGTTATATGCTTATGATGCTCGTATCCTCGTAAGATTATAGTTTCAACAAGTACATAAAATATTACTATCCAATATTTCTATCGCTATTAGCTAATATGCAAATATAGTGCAAATGTGCATATAAAGTAAAGCTATGGTGCAAAAATGAAAAAGGAAAATAAGAATGACAAGTTATAATAGTTATTCCTTGGTCTTTCCAGATTTTACATTTTCTACCCTAACCGTGGTGCGCGTTACGTCGTTAGTCCTTATTCAGTCCGTAGTCCAATATCAGTCCAATACTTGTCCAATAGTCCATATAAGACTTGAAGTTCAATAATATGTCAATTTCAGTCCTCTACAACTGTTTTCACAGCTTCAGTCCCTTGGTTTACAGGTTTGACAGTTTTAGTCCTTTACGGTTAAGTCGCGTTACATTTTTAGTCCTTTTTGCATAAAAATGACGGGAAAAATATTCGGAAAATTTTTATAACTTTATTAAGTTTATTTTAACTTATTTCACTTTATTATTTCAGAAAATAAATTATTTTTGCACTAATGGGCCATGTATCGATTTGTAACATAGCCCGTTAAGAGTTTTAGAGGCGAGGGCATGGAAATAGTTTCGGGCTTGGATTTAGGCTATTTTTAGGATTCTAAAAATATATTACTCGGGCCTGTTGGGCCTTGTTAACGCAAATCATTGTTGGGCTTGGTTTTGGCCCAAACCGAAGTTATATAATTTTCTGAAAACAGTTGATAGTTTCATGTGGAGGTCGATCCAATTTGAATTATTTTGAGCGTGATGTCGAGCTTATGGGTTCGAACTTAGAACATGAAAAATGTAGTTTGCTAACTTGTCATTCGAGTGGTATAAAAATATGAATAGGTTATATATGAGATTTCGAAAATATGATAAAGGTTTATGGGCTGGTCGAGCCTAATAATTCTTGTGAAATATTCTATGGAATTTTCTAAGTGTTGCACTTGTCGAGTGGTAATAAAAAGAAGTTAATTTAGGTGTCGATATGGGGTTACGAGAGGGATCTCAAAACACAAAATAATTAGCTTGCCATGTGAACTATCGAGATGTATAAAAACATGTAGGTGTTGTGTGAACGGTTTTATATTAAATAAGTCGTGAAACGGCGGGTTCGAGTGAATTTCTTTAACTAGTGATGTCGTAATATATTTTCTCTTGTTTTCTTTTTATCCGGTTTAGCATAGTTATTATTTGTGTTCGAGTCGAATTTGAAGGGTGTACATGAAGAGCTTATACGATTAATTGCAACATAAGTGGGTCGACCAAGTTAATATTGAGCATGTTTTTATTAGCTTTTGATAACTGGTTAAGTTCAAATATCTTGGGTTCGGTTAAAGTGTGCATGTAACTATATGAAATGTTATTAACTACGTTATAACCTAATGATGCATGTTTGTTTAAATGCTAATATGCGAGGTAGTTCTGTGACTGTTTGGTATATATATATGAATGAGATGTAGCATGGAGTGAGTGCATGCATGTGAGTGTAATTTAAGTGGAAACAAGGAAAACTTACAACACCCTTGAGAAAAGGTGGTGGAGATTTGAAAGCTTGTAGAATGGAGCACGAGATGAATAACCCACTTGCTTTGGACGTCCTACTCTCACTCGGTTATGTCTACTGTCGAGCAAGGTAATTTTTACATGAAGATATGGTGTTGGTGAAGTAAGGGTGAAGATGGTGGTGGAGTTTGTATGAGATACAAGAAAAGGCTAGTGAGTTGAAAGGTTTATTATGTGATTGGAGTGGCTTGGTTTTGTTTTCCCCCATGCACGACAGGGAATGGTTATACGTCTAAGGACTAGGGTGACTGTGATGGAAAGTGATCGAATAGGAAGGTTTTTATAGAAAAAGACTATTGGAATGATAATTACAGTGTACTGTGGGTGAAGGACACTTGTATGATAGAATGCTAGTTTAGGTGTAAGATTTATGTGGTTGTTTGTGCACTTGGCTGCTAGTCTTTAAACGTTTCCTTTGCTTATTTGGTTTCTTTACCTTTTATCACACGTGGGAATTCCAATTTAAGTTTGCATTCTATTTTTGTTTGACACATTTTAATTAGCAAGGTGACAAGTGGTTTTTGGGAGTTATCGAATTCATGTTCACAGTTTTTGGATCGAGATATTTAGTGGTGGGTTATGAGTTATATGTGAGTCGTGCTAGATATAAATAAGAATGTCGAGTTCTTTTGAAAGAATGGTTAACGAGAAAAGCAAGAAAATAATGGAGGTGACTAATGAGCTAGTCTTGATGTCGTGGGATTGATGGGTTGTGAATTTGGAGTTGGGTTTTGTGTGTTGCAATGTAATATGGTTATGTTTCATCTATGAATTTTGCATGAAGGTTTTAGTATATATACATTGTGTCGATCGATTAACAAGGGAAAAGAATAATGAAGTGCAACAATTTCATTAAATGGGTTAAGTGGGTTGTGTGTTTAAATGGGGTTGGCAATTAACTAGTTCAATGGGCTTTTGGAATAATAAGGTTGAAGGGTTGTGGTTGGGTCGAACACATAAGGCCCAACTTAGTTTGTAGAGGTAATTTAGGATTAAATTTATAGTTAGTGTTATTAGAGTTTAATGTTTTAGTTAAATAGACGTAGGTGATAATTAACTTTGATAATTTGTAATGAATGAACTCATCGAATATAATTACTTGTTGTTGAGTATAGGAAAGTGATGTGTCGGAAAATATAATCTCTAGCGTTGTTGTGTTAAGTGTATATATGTGCGTATATAAAATGCATGGCTACTAGTAATAATAATAATAACAAAAAGTTCAAATTTCTAGCAAAAATAGGCATCAGGAAATATAAATACGAGATTATTATTAATCACTAAGATTAATTACAAGGGTTTTTCACAGGGTCTTACAGACGGGGCGTGGGCAATATTGAGACAACACTCAAAGTGGCATTCGCCCGACCCGTTGATCCGGTTGATCTCACCGGACATGTCAAACTATTTGGTGATGATCCAAAAACCACGACCCGCCAAAAAGCTACAATTGGAAATGATCTTATGTAGTTTTGCACCATCAATGTGACTATGCGAGGAATATGTAGTTGCAATAAATACCTTTTTCCATTAATAATGATGAAATATATACATGTAGATAGATTTGTTAAGACAAATATTTTATCATCATCGAAGAATTACATGTGTTAGCAATAAATCTACCACTTTTTTTTCCTATTAAATCAGTAATTAACCTGTAAATTTCGTCTATTGTTTGTGTTTGGGACGATTTTATCTTTTTATTAATCAACAATTCTATTAGCAAATAGGAATAAAAGTGTTACAAAATACACAAAATAAACGGAATTAAAAAATATGACATAATTAAACTTGTTGGGTATGAATACAAAATTAAACTCGTTGGCAAGTGGCGGGCGGGAACGGGTATGACATAATAACCTCAAGTAAACATGAATTATAGATACGCTAAACCCGTTTGCACTATCTACAAGTATATCCGTATGAACCGGGCGACCGGGCAACTTGTACAACCACCAACCATAAGCCAACACTTAGCATGTACTTGGGACACTTGTCGAATTCATGGGTGAGTTGCCCAGTTGCCCGGTCTATTATGTCATACCAATGGGTATTGGGTAAAACTTGTTTTGGTATTCTTAACATATCAATGTTTTGGATTAGAGATAAATAGAGATTCTAAATAAAATTTAATCACATAATCTAGATCCATTTTTAATAACTACTAATATCATTTTAAAAATAATGATTTAATAAGAGTAAATTACACGGGTCGTCCTTGTGGTTTGTCCAAAATTTCACGTATAGTCCCTCAAAGTTTAAAGTTGCATGTATCGTCCCTCTGACTACAAAAGAATAACATCTATGGTCCATGTGATGGATGTCCGTCTATTTCTCCGTTAAACAGCCCTCTCGTGATAAACACGTGAGGGTAATAATGTTTTTTTCACTATGGTTGCCTTCCTCCACATAAACCAATAAAGGCTGCCTATTTGATAATATCATCTCCATCTTCATACCACATTAATTAAAATGTCCAAACTCCATTAAATCCTTTTCTACCTCATTGTCTTTTCCAAACATATCTTTTCATCATCATCATCATCATCCATCAAACATATCTTTTTTTTCCCAACACATTTTTTTGTGATACAAATTAAATCATTTTTTTTCCAAACTCCATTAAAACACATCATCATCATCATACATCAACCTATTCAATGACCCATTCTTGTTTTTAGAGAAATGGTAGCAGATGGTTCTAATTGTTGGAAATTTCAAGAATTTGTATAAGATTCAAGCTTTTACACAAATAAACCAAAATAAACAAAATTTGAAAGGTCAAAAAATCTGCAAAAAGCTTAAATCTTTAACACACCTCAAAAGGGTATACCCAAAATTCAAGATCAGTTACTACAGACTATTTGGGAACATAACCCATTTTCACCATATTCTTTTTCATCTACGAAATCATAATTCCTTTTCCCAATTTTATTTCTTCATCTACTAAACTAAAAATTCGAAGATACCCAAAACTAAAAATTCCAAGATACCCACAAGTTAGTTCTTTAGTTTGTCAAATGGGTTTCTTCCCGATTGTACAAACACAAACACACATTCATGTTGCTAATAAAAAAGACGATCGGGAAACCGCCGCCGGATAATGATGCCGAAAAAGTGACGGCCGACCTCCACCTTTGACTTCCACCTTCACGAAACCATCACAGCCTATCTCTTCTTTTATTTTTATTTTTCTAGATCTAGATCTAATTTTATTATGTGGTTGTAATCTAGTTGAATCAAAAAGATGTTTTTTCTTGATCTCGGTCTAATTTCACGTGTGTGTTTTTGTTTATTTTGGTTTGTAAAGTGTATGGATAGAATCTAGATATATGGTGCGGTGTAAAAGAAATGAGGTACGGATGTTTTTCCAAGGTTTGTTGTTGTTGTTCTTATTCTTGTTTGAAAGTATTCGATCTTGATGTTCTTCCTCTTGTTGTTGTTTACTAGTGGTTAGCAACTTGGACCTATACCAATTAACAACAGTGATTATTAAGGAGGTGTTTATTCGGTTTTTAGTGTGTGTTTTGATGTTTTTTCAGGAGTTCATTGATGGGTTTTGTAAAAGATTCAAAAAGGTGTCTGAATTTGTATTAAAATTTGGTAATGGAAGAGTGTAGCCAAACCAGAAGTATGTATATCGGTATATGTGATTATTAGTCAAACCATAATGAAAAAGACGATATTACCCTCACGTGTTTATCACGTGAGGGCTGTTTAACGGAGAAATAGACGGACATCTATTACAGGGACCATAGATGTTATTCTTTTGCAGTCAGAGGGATGATACATGCAACTTTAAACTTTGAGGGACTATACGTGAAATTTTGGACAAACCACAGGGACGATCCATGTAATTTACTCATTTAATAATATTCAAAGAAATAGATACCATTGTGCGGACGCAAGGTGAGAAAGTTGTGGAGAAATGGTCCTAAGGCTGGACACAGTCGATAACCCAAACGACCTGGGTCACCGGCTGCCACGTCAGTTTTCTCTCTCCGGCGACCAGACATGACCAAAGTGCCACAGTCGATTACCGATTTTATTTTTTTTAATAAATATTTATAAAAAAACTTAAAATTCATTAAAAAAAACATTACATATATTATTCAATTAAACATTAAAAACATTAAGTAAATTATTCAAATAAAAAAAATAAAAAAAAAAAAGAAAAAACATTACAAAAATCCTTCATCGTCATCCTCTTCGTCACCATCACTACCATCTTCGTTTTCATTCCCTTGATTGACTTGATTTCTACGATTTGTCCAAATGTGTTCAATCAAATCAGATTTTAAGTTTAGATGAGTTGATGAGTCCATAATCTCCTGGGTAACTACTAACGATTCTTCATGCGTTCTTAAGGGATCGTGATCACGATGGCCCTCATCTTCGAACCATGTAGGACATATCGCTCGCTGCTTGTGTCGAATGATCATATTATGTAATATGATACATGTATATATAATATCTTGGGGATCCTTTTTATATAGCCCTCGAGCCGGAACTTTAAGCATTTTCCACTTCTTCTTCAACACACCAAAAGCCCGTTCCACATCTTTCCTTGCTGCCTCGTGCTTCCTCTTGTACAATATTCCTTTTTCATTACCCGTGGAAGGATTTGAAATGGACTTAATAAAAATGGACCATTGTGGATATATCCCGTCAGTAAGATAATATCCCCTTTTATATTGTACATTGTTAGCCTCGAATTCAAGGTCTGGTGCTCTCCCAGATTTGATATCATTGAAAACAGGTGACACAACGTAAAATGTTTACGTCGTTATTCATACCGGAGACACCAAAGAACGCATGCTAAATCCATAAATCTTGGGAGGCAACCGCTTCCAATAAAATGAATGGATGTGGCCCATGATCACCCCTAGCATATTTACCTCTCAAACCATTTGGGCAATTTTCCCACTCCCAACTTGTACAATCAATGCTTCCCATCATCCCAGGAAACCCATGCTTATGCTCGTGATGATCATATAATCTTTTAAGATCAGTATACGTGGGCTTTCGCAAATACTCAGCACCATATAACTCCATGATAACCGTGTAAAACTTACGGAAACATTCACGGGATGTTGTTGCAGCCACTGCCAGATTCTCTCAAGAGAATCAGGAATGGCCGCGTATCCCAATTGACGAATTACCGCAGTACACTTGACCAATGGGCTAATACTAGGTATGCCCCTAGCATCAAGAGTTTGTTGAAAATAAGGAGAATAATCGGTTACCTCTCGAACAATTTGTGTGGAAAGTTCTCGGCTCATTCGGAATCGCCGACAGAATGTTCTTTCGTCGAACTGTGGCTTTTCGGAGAAGTATGCCGCCACTAAACGATTATGTGCACCCTCATGATCCCTAGGTATGTATCTTCGTGAAAATTTTGGTTGCGATGCTTGGTAAGCGTTCCAAGCAAACTTCTCGAACTCAATAAACTCACTCAGAACTTCATCATCGTCGGAAGACGAATAACCGAATAAGAGCTCGTAAGACATAATTAAAAGAATGTGTTTGAAGGCATTGATAGAAATGTTGTTTGAATATGGATGAGAAGTTGTTTGAATTGTGTTTGAAATTGTGTGTTCAGATGTGTGTTTGAGGTTAGTATTTATAAGTTTGAAAAAGTTTTTTTTTTTTTTTTTTTTTTTTTTTTTTTTTTTTTTTTTTTTTTTTTTTTTTTTTTTTTTTTTTTTTTTTTTTTTTTTTTTTTTTTTTTTTTTTTTTTTTGTTTTTTTTTTTTTTTGTTTTTTTTTTTTTGTTTTGCAACGTTTGGAAGGATAATAAGGCTTTTAAACTCGGTCGATTTGTAGACCGATGTTTGCTTTGCACCTTGATCGACCGATTCCAAGCGACCACCCCACATCCGGAGCGACCGAACTTAAAGTTGGTCGGTTAGTGTGACCGACCGATTATTTCTGACCCGTTGTGTCCAACCTAATATGTTGTGTGTCAATATTAAACACAAGAACTTGGTCAAAATTCAATCAAAGTGAGCTTAATTAAAAAAAAAAAAAAAAAAAAAAAAAAAAAAAAAAAAAGCCCTTCAAAAATTACTACTAACATTGCAAGTTTTGAGTGAGAGAAACACTTCAATAAAAAAATTTATACGACGAGTTCATACATCCAAAACACACTCATGAACCCTCCACAACACTCCACACAAATGTACCAGTCACAAAAAACCTGCACTCGAAACCTCATAAAAAATCACAAAAATTCCCTTACAAAAACTCCACAAATTTTTTATTCAAACCCCTGATAAAGGTTACTGACAAAACATTAGTTGCTAAAAATCGTCACTAAAATAAAAATGAGAGGAAGGAGGTTAGTGACACAAATTTCTATTGAAAATGTGTCACTAACATGTGGGAATGGGAGGAAGGAGACTTAGTGAAACATGTCACAAAAGTAGTCACCAAAAATGAGAAGAAGGAGGATGGAGTTAGTGACACATATTTATCTTGTAAAATGTGTCAGTAACATGAAGAAATGGAAGGAAGGAGATACGGTGACACTAAAATTGTGTGAATGTGTTGACCACTAATTGTAAAATAGGAGGAAGGAGGAAAATGTCATCAGTGTGCATAAAATGTACATTAGGAAGTGTGCATAAAACGTACATCAAGGAATAAAATGTACATAAGGGAATGTGCATTAGTATACATAAGGTTATGTTATGAGGGAGTTGTTGGAATATGTGAATCATACAAATACTATAAACACATAAACATCAAGATTACGCAGCGGAATGGATCTACATAAACATATAATTAATTAAACTAAAAGGAAACATACCTTTTGATTCCTAGCAAGAACAAGGAATCACGTGTTTCCAAGAACAACATATAAACCCTAGGGGAGGGCTTATATGGATCGAACCAAAACACAAACACACAAGCTAAAATAAGCTTGTTACTCGATCTTGTACACACGTAATGCTAGCATTTCAATGGGAAAAACTAGGTTCAAGAATCACAAACAAACCAAACACTTTGTAAGCTTTACTTGGATCGAAAATCCTAGTGGATTTAAAAAAGTCGATCGGTTCTTAGCTTAGAGGAGAAGAGAAGAGAAGAATGGCTTGCTAGGGATTCAAGATTAGGGAAAAACTAAACACAATGGGATTGTATTTATAGTTTTCACAAATCTTGCTCCCCACTCCAAGTCTCCAACCGAACCCTAAACCCTTACCCAAGGGTCGGACGGATTTCTTCCCAAAATAGGGATTCTAGATCCTTCTCTTCCTTTGTTTCACATTTAGTCCTTTAACGACCGTTATCTCTAACTTCGTTAAGTCCTAACTGTCGTTAAGTATTTGTTTTGTGAAATGAATAAATAAATACATAAAATATATAATTAATTATTCAACCATTGAAACTCTCACGTTATTGTGTGCAATCCCGAGTCTCGGGTTCGAAACCGGACATACTCATATTAATATTTATTCATAAACTCTAACAGCTCCCACTTGGATAACTATTAATATAGTAATGACATGGGCTAGTCTAGCTTAACAGATCTCAATGCCCCCAGTTCGATCCGAGTATGGTTTTCCTGGAAAAAACCACGTGATGATATAATCATCATACTTATTCTTTTGTTACTAATACCACGTTAATATGGATATGGGTCTCGGTCATTCCATAATTAACAATTAGTTTCTCCTTTATACATAATTGATCAAGATTACCAAAACATCTGAACATCTTCCAGATAGACTTTGGGCGTGCGCACGCAAACATCTTGTCAACCCTACGAGTGGCCAAGCAGCATTAAACTTCAACACAAAGTTGAAGGAACAAATCCTTTATTGACTACGAGCATAACCCTCGAACTTCGTATCACTTCCGAAAATAGCCCTTATAACTACCATTTACGGATAGCGTTAGACTATCTTACAGAAAATGAACTACATCCTCGGCAATTATCTGGTATCTCAAGTCTAAGGATAAATATTCATGATATACTTAATGACTATGATCCATAAAGTATAATCATCTGAACATCTTCCAGATAGACTTTGGGCGTGCGCACGCAAACATCTTGTCAACCCTACGAGTGGCCAAGCAGCATTAAACTTCAACACAAAGTTGAAGGAACAAATCCTTTATTGACTACGAGCATAACCCTCGAACTTCGTATCACTTCCGAAAATAGCCCTTATAACTACCTTTTACGGATAGCGTTAGACTATCTTACAGAAAATGAACTACATCCTCGGCAATTATCTGGTATCTCAAGTCTGAGGATAAATATTCATGATATACTTAATGACTATGATCCATAAAGTATAATCATGTGGTTGGGATAAGTCCTATGTTCAATTTATCAAATATTGAATATCATGTGACATTGGTTTCTCAACCTTACAGTACATTCTACCAATCCTCACATTTGTCTTAGTTTAATAATATTCCCATATTATTAATTGACAACGGACTATTTAGAATAAATTAATTATTCACGGATTTAAACATGCAAATATAGGACAAAAATATTAATAATGAGAATAAACGTTATCCGCACTTTATTTCATTAAAATAATAATTGTTTACATGTCCCTTATCCAAAATACTAATCACAGATTTACATGAAACTATCGGCTAAACGAAGACCAATACCCTGAGCATGTTGAGTAAACTTTTCCTTAGGTAATGCCTTCGTGAAAGGATCAGCCAGATTGTCATCTGTGTGAACTTTGAGTACATTGATTTCACCCAGTTCGACTTGTTCTCGAACATAGTGATATTTTCTACGAAAATGTCTGGCGTCTTTCATAACTCCAGGTTCATTGGCGAATGTGATTGCAGCAGAGTTGTCGCAATACACATTTATAGGTAATTCAATTGACGGCATCACTCCAAGATCCGATATGAATTTCCTTATCCAAACAGCTTCTTGTGCACCTTCCGATGCAGCAATATACTCAGCTTCTGTAGCAGACATGGCCGTTGTACTCTGCTTCTTACTCTTCCAGTCTACAACTCCTCCATTTATGACAAAAACATAACCCGTCTGAGACTTCGTATCATCTTTATCAGTCTGAAAGGACGCATCACAGAAACCTGTAACATTCAGTTATGCGTCTGGATTTCCCCCGAAAACAAGAAACATATCTTTAGTATTCCTCAAATACTTAAGAATGTTCTTAATAGCATGCCAGTGATCTTTCCCTGGGTTTTGCTGATAACGACTGGTTAAATTTTGAGCGAATGCCACATCTGGCCTTGTGCATCTAACTGCAGACATGATAGATCCCACTGCCGAAGCATACGAAACTTTCTTCATGTATTCCACCTCTTCAGGTGTAGAAGCACACATTTCGCTACTTAAGCCATGTTCTACTTGCATGGGCAAATATCCCTTCTTGGAATTTTGCATATTGAATCTCTTCAATATTTTATCCATGTAAGCACTTTGGCTTAAACCGATTAACCGCTTAGATCTGTCTCTATAGATCTTGATTCCAAGAATGTAAGCTGCTTCACCTAAATCCTTCATGGAAAAACATCTACTCAAGTAATCCTTAACTTCATTAAGGCTTGGTATATGATTTCCCATAATCAATATGTCATCAACATATAGGATTAGGAAAGTAGTATTACTCCCACTAACTTTGTGGTATACACATGGCTCATCGAAATTTTGAGTAAATCCAAACTTCTTGATTTCCTCATCAAATTTCTTATTCCATTGCCTGGATGCTTGCTTCAATCTATAAATGGATCTTTGAAGCTTGCATACACGCTCAGGAAATAGTGGATTTTCAAACCCCTCAGGTTGCGCCATATAGATGTCTTCATCTAGGCGACCATTCAGAAAAGGCGGTTTTGACATCCATTTGCCAAATCTCATAGTCATAGTAGGCAGCTATGGCTATAAGAATCCTAATAGCTCTAATATCGGCTACAGGAGAAAAGGTCTCCTCATAGTCAATACCGTATGTTTGGGTAAAGCCTTTAGCCACCAAACGAGCTTTGTAGGTGTGTACTTTGCCATCCATGTCCGTTTTCTTTTTGAAGAGCCACTTACACCCAACTACCTTAGCATTGGGAGGAAGGTCTACTTCAATCCAGACTTTATTGTCTTTCATGGATTGCATTTCCCCATCCATAGCAGCTTGCCATTTATCCTTTTCAGGACTATCAATGGCAGCTCTATAACTAGTTGGCTCATCAAGATCCACTAGTATGTCTTCCTCATCGTCTACGTTTAAACATAGACGATCAGGAGCTTTTGTAGATCTTGAAGATCTACGGATGGGTACCACTTCAACTTCAGGTGGAGGACCTAAACTTTCAGGTTCCACAGGAAGTGTGTTAGTGTTCTCAGAAGGCGACGTATCTTCATGATCATTTTCAAGATCATATACTCTCCCACTAAATTCTTGAGACAGAAAACTCTCCTCAAGGAATTCACCATATCTAGCCACAATGACTTTATTTTCTGGTGGGAAGTAAAAGTAGTAACCCCTTGTTTCTTTAGGGTATCCTACGAAGATACACTTAACAGATCGTTGTTGGAGTTTGTCAGGTGAGTCACGTTTAACAAACGCCTCACAACCCCAGATCTTTAAGTAAGACAAGTTGGGAGCCTTTCCAGTCCATAATTCATATGGAGTCTTGTCAACCTTCTTGGTTGGAACCATATTTAATATGCGAACAACACTTTCAAGAGCATAATCCCAAAAGGATAGGGGAAGAGTTGTAAGATTGAACATAGATCGTACCATATCAAGTAGTGTACGATTTCTCCTTTCAGATACACCATTTTGTTGTAGAGTATAAGGAGAAGTGAGTTGTTGGACAATGCCACACTCAGCTAGATAATCTTTAAACTCTTGGCTTAAATACTCACCACCACGATCGGATCGAAGGGCCTTAATCTTCTTTCCGAGTTGCAATTCTACTTCACTTTTAAAAACCTTGAATGTCTCAAAGACTTCATGTTTGTGTTTAAGTAAATAAACACAACCATAACGACTATAGTCATCCGTAAAGGTTAGGAAGTAGGTAGCACCGCGTTTCGACAAGTGTCTAAGTGGACCACACACATCCGTGTGTATCAATCCAAGTAGATCCGAAGCCTTTTCCATATTGCTACGGAAAGGTTTCTTCGTCATCTTCCCAGATATGCAAGATTCGCATTTATCAACTGAATCATCATTGATATTTGGTAAAAGCCAATCACGTAGCAGCTTTTTCATGCGTTTCTTGCCTATGTGAGCAAGACGACAGTGCCATAAATAAGACGAATCTAAGTTAGACTTGATTTTCTTATTTCCGATGCTATACATAGAATTATTTCTGTTGGAGACATGACCCTCCATGTCAATTTCAAACACACCATTTAATGGAATAACATTAAAGTAAAAAAAAGAATTTAAAGAAAGAGAAATTCCATTATTATTAAAAGTATGCTCAAAACCAATATCCAATAATAAAGAAACTGAAACGACACCTCTAACAATAGATGGTGCGTAATGACAATTGTTCAATACTAAAATTAAACCCGGAGGTAAAACTAGATCAAAATTCCCTATGGCTTCCACTGCTGCACGTATACCGTTGCCGACATACAAGTAGCATTCCCCATAGTTCAGCTTCTTAGCTCCTCTAAGCCCCTGCGATGTATTACAAATGTGAGTACCACATCCTGTATCATATATCCAGGCATTTTGCTTACGAGGAAAAGAAAATAATTCAACCATAAAAATACCTGAAGTGCTGGCGCCCTGCCCAGCCTTGGCATTTTTATTCTTGCGACACTCCTCAAGCAACAACGGACAGTCCCTCTTCTAGTGTCCAAGAGTGTTACAGTGGTGACAAGCAGCCGCATCCTTTTTAGGATAATCCTTCTTAGAAGGAGGATTCTGCTTCTTGGGCTTCTGCTGATGGATCACGACCTGTTTTCCTTTGCCAGCTTTCCTTTTGCCCTTCTTGTTCACATTCTGCGGTTTACCGGGCTTAGCTACCCTACCACCTTTAATTGCCATCACAGCAGGTGTAGGAACTTTCTTAGCGAGTCCCTTCTCATGTTCTATGAGCATTGCATGCAAGTCAGTAAATGTCTTCCCCTTGCAATGCATGTTGAAGTTGCATACGAAGTCACCATACAATTCCTCATTGAGGGATTTATTGATGAGGCCAACTTTAACATCTTCCACATACCCGCATCCGAGTGCATCCAATTAGTCAAGATAACCTTTCATTTCTAGCACATGGGTACTTACGGATGTTGTTGCTTCCTGCTTGCACTTGGCTATATTGTCAAGTACGTCATACAACTCAGCCATTGGAGGTTTCTCAAACATACGTTGGAGTTCCTCAATCATTTGCATCGGACCATGATTCTCAAACTGTTTTACCAGCTGAGGATCCATCCCCGATAGCATGAGACAAGCCGCATCATTGTGCTTGTCATAGGCTTCGTTGAACTCTCTAAGTACATCATTAGGAGAGTTAGCAGGAGGAGCAACCGGAAGAGGCTCACTAAGACATTCATAACGTTTGGCTATCCTAAGAACAAGTCTTAGATTACGATACCAATCGTTGAAATTTTTAGTCCTAGATTTCTCCTTTTCAATCATCATTTTGAAAGCGGAGGTAATGTTTGGAGTGTTTCCGGGTTGGGCCATTTCTACAGAAAAAGTTCAAAATTAGTATTTTTGATAATAAATTTTCCAAGAAAATTAAACACCCATGGTAAATTAACCATTTAATTTTCATTGAAACTAGGATCCAAATTGACGTCGTTTCATTACATCAACTGAGGCTGCTAGTAATGAAAGTACTCAATAAGGTACGGGATCACCCAATTGCCAATATCCAATTGCAATTCCTAGAATCTTGGGACTTACATTATTTTGCCAACAACAGTTGCAAATGTAAGCATGTTTCATCCCCAAAACTTTATGCCTTGACGCCGTTTCATTACATCAGCTCAGGCTGCTAGTAATGAAAGTGCTCAATTAAGTTAACCAATTTAGAAACATGTAAATTGACGCCGTTTCATTACATTCAACTAAGGCTGCTAGTAATGAAAGTGCTCAATTTACCCCTTTCGACTAATTCTTTGAATCATTACATCAACTGAGGCTGCTAGCAATGATAGAATGTCGTCTTAGGTGTTTCCGTATTAATTGGTTGGCATATTACTTAAATTTTAAGGGTATAAATTTTTGATGTGAAATCAAAAAAATATGTACAAAGATGTCATGCATTCATCTTTGTATCATATGTTTTCTACAAAAATTGTTTACTCATTCGCAGCTTAAATCAACAAAATTTAACTGATGGCGTTGAGAAACTTACAACATTGCCTTAAGATGCTTCGTACTTTTTCATGGTGTACTTCGTAAGTCTATTATTGACGCACAGGCGAGCGGAGGAGCAAACGTTTACCTGAAGGTAATTAAAAACGCGCCCCTTTAAGGTCACAATTTAATGCGAACCAACCATATACCCACTTTATAGTTTGTCAATAATAGGTCCGCCGCTTCGACCACTTTTGTACAGTCGCATCAATCAATTAAAACTTTAAGATTTAAAGCTTAAAACTATTTATGTAGTAAATTATTAATTGCTAGTCTCGCCTGGGAGCAAATTACCGTGCGAAGCGAACCACTGTCGGCACATAAGACTTGGCAATTAAATAATTTACCACAAAGGTTTCATAGTTATTAGGTTCATTTATTTATTTTTATTCAAAAAATTACCCTCTTTGTTGTTACAATCCATCATAATTAAACACAAAGAACAAGTAATTAAAAAAAAAATAAACACTCAATAACTTATTATATGATCATTAACAATATCATATAGCCACATGCAAACCTTTTGACAAATCCTATTAATAATTCTATGTGAATTTTAATGTATGTAATTAATAAAACTCCCATTGGTTTTCGAGCTCATTGTACCCAATGGACCACAGACGCCAAATAATTTGGCCGCGTAAGTTTTGATTAATTAGATACCACATTGCACATAACCAAATTTAATTAATATATTAGGGTCTTCCCTAATTTAAGATTTATCATAAAAAACATGTAGCATATAGAACACAAAACATTCCATGACAAAATATGCAAGATTTTGTCATGGATCCCATATTGCACATATAATCATGTAATTCACATATTATCATGTCAATATAAATCTAGTACGCTTCTAATTAATGACATCACATAAGGTATTCATTAATTAAGCCCTAAAAATTGCATGCAATCCTAGGGTTTCTACAAGTTTTTTTTAATCAAAAACTAAAACCCTAAAAAAATAATGTGAGTGTCGACCCACTTTTAGGGTTTACAAAAAAAACCAAACAAAACCCTAGAAAATAATTGCATGTATCTCAACAAGATTCAATTTTTAAGGTTTTAGTAATTAATTACATGTTTAAAACGAGACTCTGATACCACTGTTGGAATATGTGAATCATACAAATACTATAAACACATAAACATCAAGATCACGCAGCGGAAAGGATCAACATAAACATATAATTAATTAAACTAAAAGGAAACATACCTTTTGATTCCTAGCAAGAACAAGGAATCACGTGCTTCCAAGAACAAAATATAAACCCTAGGGGAGGGCTTATATGGATCGAACCAAAACACAAACACACAAGCTAAAATAAGCTTGTTACTCGATCTTGTACACACGTAATGCTAGCGTTTCAATGGGAAAAGCTAGGTTCAAGAATCACAAACAAACCAAACACTTTGTAAGCTTTAATTGGATCAAAAATCCTAGTGGATTTAAAAAAGTCGATCGGTTCTTAGCTTAGAGGAGAAGAGAAGAGAAGAATGGCTTGCTAGGGATTCAAGATTAGGGAAAAACTAAACACAATGGGATTGTATTTATAGTTTTCACAAATCTTGCTCCCCACTCCAAGTCTCCAACCGAACCCTAAACCCTTACCCAAGGGTCGGCCGGATTTCTTCCCAAAATAGGGATTTGTAACCACTGTGAAAATCCCACTTTAAGATAAGCTAGCACTCAGAATTATTATCCTTTTTTCACGAATATATATATATATATATATATATATATATATATATATATATATATATATATATATATATATATATATATATATATATATATATTTGTATCTCCTATCTTATGTGAAGTAGATCACATCCTTGATAAACGTGCTCCCACAGACCTGCCTAACAAACCTAATGTTTATTTTATAAACATAATGATATAAAAACATTACAGAATACCATTTACCATTTTACGATAAATTCTTAACGAACATACAAAACAAAAACATTCATTATCTGAATGGAGTTTCTAGGGAAACCTAAAATTTATCACAACACCAAATATGAACAACTAAACCCCAGAACATAAAAATACAACATATCTGAGTTAATGTACAAGTTACTAAAGCACCAGAAACCCTAATTCTATATTAACTCCTGGTAAAACCCTAATTTCATGAAATCGTGATTTTATGTATTCATTTCACAAACCCTAATTTATTTATATAATATTTTTACAAAATATTAAGTTTACAAATTATTTAAGCTAATGTACAAGTCATTGATGCATAAACTCATTTATTTACAAAATCTTTATTTAAAATCCTATATATATTATTTTAAAGCATAAATTACAAACCATTCATGCATAATTTTTACAAATTATATTTTCTAAACTCCTTAAATTATTTTTACAAGTCTTTTAGCCCAACGTACAAGTGCCTAATGCACAATAACTATGAATTCTCTTTATTTACTATTAAACATGATAAACTTTTAACAAATAATTTTTATAAACTAAATAAATGTTAAAACTATGTTTTTCACACTTCCTAAATTATTGTACAACTAAATTAAGCCTAAAGTGCAACTCACATAAGCACACTCCATCTTTTCCCATAAAATTCGAATTATACTTGTGTATATATATCTTAACTAATTTTCTAAATAACAAAACCCTTAAACTAAATTAGTTCTCATCTTTAAAACTTAGTTACAACTTATTAAAACTTATTGTACCATCACCTAAAGCCTCACACGCCTCTCCTACAAAAACCTGGTTCGAACTAAACTAAATACCTTAACTAAATTCTAATTACAATGAACCTAGCCAAGACACACTCCATGCCCTCTCCTAAAAACCCTTCCACATGGCAGCCCTCTCCTACAAACACACCTCCTTGTCCCAAAAGCATGAACACTAGGTTAAAAAGTATGAACCAAACCCTAGGATGGAAACCGGCCACATCACCACCTCTTCATCCCTCCTCCTCCTCCTATCCAAGTGGCATACCTTCCATTTTCTGTCAGCCCTTGCTCCCTTATCATGACCCCTTCATTAAGTAAACAAAACCCTAATTCTTCACTCTATAAATAAACAACACAACTTCCTTCTCATTTCACACCTAATCGAACCAATACACTAATACAAATACAACCCATTTCTATCCTAAAAACAGCCCTAAAACACTCTAAACACAAACCTAGGAAGTCCAGAAGAAAGGAGGATCTGTCGAGTTCAAGGCATCATTTCATTCTTTCTTAAAACCCTAATCGGCTAAACCCTAAGTAAGTTCATACAATCCCTTTTAAATTCTGTCTACTTATGTTACATATTCTTAAAAACCATAATACACGACATTAAATAACACACATAAGTAAAAATTTCATAATTCTCCTTCCTCTTTTTATTTCTGTTCGATCAGTAAATCCCATATACCCAATATGTTCGAATTTTTGTACTAATGAATCAAAGATCATCGAAACATGTTAAAATATATAATGTAATATCATATCTAATGTAAAAAGTTAGTTTCAAAATGTTTAAAACACCAAAACCCTTTATCGAGTCATTTTCTGTATTTCTGTCGAGTGGAAACCAACCCAGGTGCTCAACTTGTGACCCAGAAACCGACATCCAAACGACCCTATTAAATTCTAATTTTTGGCATGTATTTAGTTCACTCAGCTAGCTTTATTTGGAAACAAGAATCAATGAAAATAGTTAAGTATTCGTTGAGTTATCGAGTTTTAAAATTCGCTTCAATTCGCTATAAGTAGAAACTAATTTTCAGTAATTTGTTTTTTTTTCATTATTAAGTCGACCAGTCACCCTATTTGGGACTTGATTTTCGACCCTCAAACTACCTTGGAAAAATCAGATTTTTATTATGTTAACAGTTCACTTGGCAAACTTTAATTAGGAAGAAGAATCGTAGAAAATGATTTGTTTTTCAAAAAGATATCGAGTCTTGAAGTCAGTCCAAAAGCGTTGGTATAAAATTTATATTACCAGTTATTATTTTTCTATTTAGTCGACCAACCTACCAAGTTCCAACTAAGTTTTTGACCCCTTTTAGACCTTTAAAAATTCTAAATTTTTGGCATATAACTGTTCATATAGTGAGCTAATTTTAGCAAGAAAAATCACTCACAATAGTTGATCGAGTTAAAAGTTATTCAACTTCAAAGTTGGTCTATCGCTAGTCCATAAAACAATTTCCCAGATTTTCTTAGATACACTTTCACCCGATCGACTTTAAGTACTTATATTTGTTATCAAATGATTTTCAGAAATAACGAAAGTTTGTTTATTTTAAAGTCGACCTAGGTGACTTTTATTAGAAACCAAGAACATGTAAAATCATCTAGTACACATCAAGTTCTTCACGTCCAAAGCTCTAGCCAAGTCGTGTATAACATAAGTGATTTTTATTAAGGTTTTCATGTGTTAATTTTATAAATAAATATTATCAAGAGTATTTTCTGTCATTAACAAATAAACAGGATAGAAAATGTTATTGTTGAAACTAAAGGGTAGAAACTGTCATTTTCCAAAAGTCCAGGGTATAAACTGTCATTTAACCAAACCTTAGGGATTAAAGTGTAACTTTTCATAACCACTATTTTTATCATTTCTATTTTTATTTTCCAACTCAATATAAACATAACATGTTTATTTTATTGACGAACGAACGAAAGATATAAATTTAACAAAACTTATAAATAAAAGATAAGATAAAATCTTACTTTTGAAACTACATATTGGCTCAAGTAAGCATGTAACCATCAACCAAACAATGAAACAGAACGAAACAAAATAAACATATAATCCTCAGAAATGATTACTAAATATTGGCATAACAACCCAGGTTTCTTGTCCGGAGACGTTTATCAACTTTCTGTCATTTTGTTTTCCATCCAGACTGCTCAGGTGAGTTCATAGTCCCACTTTTTATATACGTTTTTCTAAATTTATGGGGAGATACATGCTACAAACCTGAACATAAGTATTTTTATGTATGTTTTCCTGATTAATATTGCCTAAGACACCTTATTTGTGTTAGCCGAATAGATATACTTTGTGCTAGCCGGATTGATAGCCAAATACACCTTATTTGTGTTAGCCGGATCGATAGTCTTTGTGCTAGCCGGATTGATAACCAAATACACCATTACTTATATCAAATTATGATATCACACACACATACACCATTAACGTTTGAGTTCATGAGACTTAGAGCAATATGTTTATTTCCGAATTACCTTCCCTTTAGCTTATGTTCAAACTTATTTAACGTTAAATACTATGGATTTACTCAACCTTTGTGTTGACCCTTTTAGCATGTTTATCTCAGGTAAATGGAAGCATGGCATGGCACGGGATTGGCTATGGACTGTTTATGTTATCATTCAATAAATAACATATTTTATTAATGTATTTTGGAAACTCCTGCTGGGACCTGCATATTGTAACTCTGATATAAATGAATGATAACAATTTTATCTAAAACGTCTCATTTTTGAGTCATTTTCTATCATCATGACTGTGAACTGTTTAGTAGCACCCCAACTTATATTTCCGCTGCGAATATCGAAAACGGGGGTGTTACAGAGTGGTATCAGAGCTCATAGTTATAGAGAACCAAGTGTTTTTAAACATTGGACTATAACCGCGTTTTCAAAAATAAACAAACTTACACCATAAAGTCCTACGCCCTCCGTGCCAGGTATGTTTCAGTATGTAGAGCATCCTTTATTATGACTATATGGCATGGATAATGCACAAATCTGATAACTATTTGATTAGCTTTATTTGCAATTTAGAATTGCTCATAATCACTATTTGCGGGTTACTATAGTATCCTATCCCCCGAAACTCCCGAACTTAACGAAACAACTTTTCGTACTATATGTACATCACCTACCCATTCACTTAGAAAACCACATCCGACGAAAAGTAAATTGGTTGCCCAACAACATTCGAGGTTAGGACAAAATTTACCCTAAGAAACAACTCAGAAAGATGTTGAAACAAATCCTCTTGAATCTGACACTCTAGAAACCCTATCATTTGTTTATTATTCTTAATAGACAAATGGCTTCGTATAAGCAATGCCTAGAGTCAAATAAGTGTCACTTATCTTTTTCCTTCCGAACCTAGCCAACTTACCAACCTAGAGCTCAGTAAGTAACATGAAGATTTGAGGACTAAACCTACCACTACCCATACCCTAGGAATTGAACAAAATAACCAAAAGCGAAAACACGATGAGATAGAAACTACCATCCCTACTCACTGCCCCGCCTGCCATCACGAGCATCTTACTCATAAAGCTGTTTACCAAGGAAAACGACCACTATGTCAACGATGTAAGATACATCATTATGGAGATTGTTTTGTCAAGTGTGGAAGATGCAAGGAAATAGGACATCAGACCAGAAACTGTAAGATGATAGGAGCCAACCCACAACCATTAACCGTGACTTGTTATGGATATAACAGAAATGGACATTATAGGAATCAATTCTCGAACTTCAATCCCTACTGGAAGACTAAGACTGATTCGGAAGAAAACTAGAACTCATTAAGGAATCTCATATATGTCCTAGTATGACCTGTAAGTTTGATATCTCTGAAGTAATGAATAAATTGAGGTTTAGAACTCTTTAAGTTGTATTTTCCTTACAGAACTATCTTAGTTACGATGGATGTAACCTAGATAAATTATCTTTTTACGTTATGAAACTCCTATCCCATGACAATTCCTTCGTAATCCCAATCTGCGTTTAACCTTCATATCTATTCTATTTCCCCATATCATATTTGTAGACATTACCTAGTAAAACCTTAGACGAACTCTAAGATTTATTTTGAGGTTATCCCATTGATACTTTAGGAATCCTTAACCCATCACTGTAGAGTGGACTGAAAATTTTCCTATGCTCTTGAAAAGTTATTTATGAAACTATTTTACCGAAACAAAGTATTGTTTAAATACCACAGTGACTGTACGAAAACATTACATCATTTGGTCCCAAATTATACATAACCTGATCAACTATGTATAATTTAGGAAGAATCATGTAGTGAGTTGGACAATTATATTTTTAGATTTTCTACTACTAATTTTCATTCAAAAGCAAGATATTGAAACAAAACCAATTGTTCATAAACTCTTATTTTGATTTCATACAACAAAAGTCTACATCTACTACCCATCATCTCTAAGATAGGAATTTGACAACATTATGGATAGAAAAGCCCTAAGATTTATTTGTAACCTCGGAAGTTCATACATAGAGAAATGATTAAGAATAGAAATACTATGGTTACAATGATTACAAGATAAGGAATAGATTCTTTGAAAGGTTGACCCGTCATGAATATGAGGATAGCCACCAACAACACAATAGCTAGAGCCATGACAGGATGAATGACCTTGATTATCCTACGAGAACAAAAACTAGGCGTAAGAATAAATACGAGAATTTCGGAAGATACTTAGAAAAATAAACCTTACCCCCATATCTTGTCAACTCCAATAGCAAAGACCACGATAGGCATAACGATTGCTAGAACGCAAACTAGGAAAGCATGATCTTCATTGGGGACGTAAGCTAAATAAGAAACCGCAAGGACCACGTAGACAATCGCTAAGAATGTAACAAGGTGCGGCATTTTTGAGGTTTTTAGAAAGGAAGTTGTGATGAAAGAATGAGGATTAGAATGTGGTATTTATAGGTAAAGAAACTAGCCGTTTCTAGCCGTTTTCGACCGTTAATTCGAACGTTAGAATCACTGTTCATCCACTTTAAAATCTGACCGTTGCACAGTGATGCATCAGGTGGCAAAACATTCAAATTTAGTTCATCCAGTAGAGATGTAACTGACCAAACCTCGATCCTATGGTATTAAACGGAGAACCAAGGATTAACAGCGAAACGACATTATCGAAATCGGACCCAAGAATGAAATAATATTTTAAGTAATATTATTTTTAACTTGAGGCATTTTAAGCATATCCAACACTCATCCCAAACGAAATCGTTGTACGATATTCCTTTATCACGTTCCCTATCTGGATAAGATAGAAATCTGAACCTAACTATCCCTATACATCATTTTTCCCAACTTTTCAACCAACACATGTCGAATCTCGGGACGAGATTCCCTTAACGGGGGGGTGACTGTAACCACTGTGAAAATCCCACTTTAAGATAAGCTAGCACTCAGAATTATTATCCTTTTTCCACGTATAATTTTTTTTTTTTTTTGTATCTCCTATCTTATGTGACGTAGATCACATCCTTGATAAACGTGCTCCCACAGACCTGCCTAACAAACCTAATGTTTATTTTATAAACATAATGATATAAAAACATTACAGAATACCATTTACCATTTTACGATAAATTCTTAACGAACATACAAAACAAAAACATTCATTATCTGAATGGAGTTTCTAGGAAACCCTAAAATTTATCACAACACCAAATATGAACAACTAAACCCCAGAACATAAAAATACAACATATCTGAGTTAATGTACAAGTTACTAAAGCACCAGAAACCCTAATTCTATATTAACTCCCGGTAAAACCCTAATTTCATGAAATCATGATTTTATGTATTCATTTCACAAACCCTAATTTATTTATATAATATTTTTACAAAATATTAAGTTTACAAATTATTTAAGCTAATGTACAAGTCATTGATGCATAAACTCATTTATTTACAAAATCTTTATTTAAAATCCTATATATATATTATTTTAAAGCATAAATTACAAACCATTCATGCATAATTTTTACAAATTATATTTTCTAAACTCCTTAAATTATTTTTACAAGTCTTTTAGCCCAACGTACAAGTGCCTAATGCACAATAACTATGAATTCTCTTTATTTACTATTAAACATGATAAACTTTTAACAAATAATTTTTATAAACTAAATAAATGTTAAAACTATGTTTTTCACACTTCCTAAATTATTGTACAACTAAATTAAGCCTAAAGTGCAACTCACATAAGCACACTCCATCTTTTCCCATAAAATTCGAATTATACTTGTGTATATATATCTTAACTAATTTTCTAAATAACAAAACCCTTAAACTAAATTAGTTCTCATCTTTAAAACTTAGTTACAACTTATTAAAGCTTATTGTACCATCACCTAAAGCTTCACACGCCACTCCTACAAAAACCTGGTTCGAACTAAACTAAATAACTTAACTAAATTCTAATTACAATGAACCTAGCCAAGACACACTCCATGCCCTCTCCTAAAAACCCTTCCACATGGCAGCCCTCTCCTACAAACACACCTCCTTGTCCCAAAAGCATGAACACTAGGTTAAAAAGTATGAACCAAACCCTAGGATGGAAACCGGCCACATCAGCACCTCTTCATCCCTCCTCCTCCTCCTATCCAAGTGGCATACCTTCCATTTTCTGTCAGCCCTTGCTCCCTTATCATGTCCCCTTCATTAAGTAAACAAAACCCTAATTCCTCACTCTATAAATAAACAACACAACTTCCTTCTCATTTCACACCTAATCGAACCAATACACTAATACAAATACAACCCATTTCTGTCCTAAAAACAGCCCTAAAACACTCTAAACACAAACCTAGGAAGTCCAGAAGAAAGGAGGATCTGTCGAGTTCAAGGCATCATTTCATTCTTTCTTAAAACCCTAATCGGCTAAACCCTAAGTAAGTTCATACAATCCCTTTTAATTTCTGTCTACTTATGTTACATATTCTTAAAAACCATAATACACGACGTTAAATAACACACATAAGTAAAAATTTCATAATTCTCCTTCCTCTTTTTATTTCTGTTCGATCAGTAAATCCCATATACCCAATATGTTCGAATTTTTGTATTAATGAATCAAAGATCATCGAAACATGTTAAAATATATCATGTAATATCGTATCTAATGTAAAAAGTTAGTTTCAAAATGTTTAAAACACCAAAACCCTTTATCGAGTCATTTTCTGTATTTCTATCGAGTGGAAACCAACCCAGGTGCTCAACTTGTGACCCAGAAACCGACATCCAAACGACCCTATTAAATTCTAATTTTTGGCATGTATTTAGTTCACCCAGCTAGCTTTATTTAGAAACAAGAATCAATGAAAATAGTTAAGTATTCGTTGAGTTATCGAGTTTTAAAATTCGCTTCAATTCGCTATAAGTAGAAACTAATTTTCAGTAATTTGTTTTTTTTTCATTATTAAGTCGACCAGTCACCCTATTTGGGACTTGATTTTCGACCCTCAAACTACCTTGGAAAAATCAGATTTTTAGTATGTTAACAGTTCACTTGGCAAACTTTAATTAGGAAGAAGAATCGTAGAAAATGATTTGTTTTTCAAAAAGATATCGAGTCTTGAAGTCAGTCCAAAACCGTTGGTATAAAATTTATATTACCAGTTATTATTTTTCTATTTAGTCGACCAACCTACCAAGTTCCAACTAAGTTTTCGACCCCTTTTAGACCTTTAAAAATTCTAAATTTTTGGCATATAACTGTTCATATATTGAGCTAATTTTAGCAAGAAAAATCACTCACAATAGTTGATCGAGTTAAAAGTTATTCAACTTCAAAGTTGGTCTATCGCTAGTCCATAAAACAATTTCCCAGATTTTCTTAGATACACTTTCACTCGATCGACTTTAAGTACTTATATTTGTTATCAAATGATTTTCAGAAATAACGAAAGTTAGTTTATTTTAAAGTCGACCTAGGTGACTTTTATTAGAAACCAAGAACATGTAAAATCATCTAGTACACATCAAGTTCTTCACGTCCAAAGCTCTAGCCAAGTCGTGTATAACATAAGTGATTTTTATTAAGGTTTTCATGTGTTAATTTTATAAATAAATATTATCAAGAGTATTTTCTGTCATTAACAAATAAACAGGATAGAAAATGTTATTGTTGAAACTAAAGGGTAGAAACTGTCATTTTCCAAAAGTCCAGGGTATAAACTGTCATTTAACCAAACCTTAGGGATTAAAGTGTAACTTTTCATAACCACTTGATGCGCGTGATGTGTCGTTGCGGTTTAGCAGTTTTAATGCCTACTCAAGTTTTAAATTTATATTTAGCCGACTTATCAATAACACACACACTTAACGAGCAGTGTACCCGGTCAGTATGAAGATAATGGTAAGTAGAGTGTCGATCACTAAGAGTGGAACGTATTATCTAGTTATTCTAATCAGTATTTTAATATCCTAACGCAAGGGGGTTTCAGCCTGAGAGACTGGCACAGTTTTGTAGTAATTAAATGATAAAATAAACCAATAGGCACGAATCAGCAAGTAGCACACACGTACACAGATAGATACTCGAGACAATAAGAGGGCTGTCCTTATGATTAAGTAGATTGTCACTTGTTTTATTGATAGCTTTATATGAAGTGTATGTAATTAACCCTTTCTCGTTGGTCCTATTCTCATCGGCGAGTAAACCCTTAATGATTACTTATGTCTAAAAGTTATTCCTAAGTGATCAATTTAGAAACAACCGTGGGAGCCACATCTTGTCCCGCAGTCGGATGCCCGCAAGCCACTAATAAACACAGAGGTTATCAATGCACTAATAAGTAGTAACCAAAGACATCAACATATAAACTTTAATTGATGGGAAAGCAAGTATTAAAGGGAGTGCAATCTTTCGTTGTCACATTACACAAGCCACCAATCCTGATGAATTAAAGTTTGCTAACACAATAAAACAAAACTACTTAATGAATTAAATACATGCAGCACCTTCTTACAGCTCTTGTATCTTCGATTTGGGTGTGTCTTGTGCTGCCTCCTTGACTGAATTCGTCCTTTTGCTCTGCTGTCCGAACTTCGGTTTTAGGGTTTCGAACTCTTTTTCACGTCTGGTCTACGGGGTATTTATAGTTTCTGTCTGAGGGAAGATGCGGCGCATCTACTTAAGTAGATGCGGCGCATGCACTTAACTTCGCGTGGGGTTCAAGATTATAATATTCAGGAATATTCGTACACCGCCAGAAGATGCGGCGTAACCCTTGATTAGATGCGGCGCATGTCCTCTTGTATCTTGGATCGTATCTGGTGATATCTTGATAGAGATGCGGCGCATGTCGAGAGTAAGATGCGGCGCATCTGGAGCAGAATTGACTTGATCTTGTCCATGTCAGTAGACTTCCACTTTATGCACGTTTTGCTCCATTATTAGTCCATAATCGCTAAGTTTCACCAAATGCTTGTTTTTACCTGAGAATTACAAAAGTAAACGATTAAGTATCAATCCTCATACATAATATAGTAAAACAAGTCAAATTAATAGGATAAATGATAGTAATAAAATGTACTTATTTGAGTTCATCAAATATCCCCCCACTTGAACTTTACTTGTCCCCAAGTAAACCTTAGAATTTCATTTATGAAAATGTATCCTAAAAGTTGTTAGGATTTATTTTTATATTTAAGCATGTATTCGTTTATTTCATAATCACACAACTAAACACTTAACGAATTAGAAGTAAAATAAAATAAGTCGATAAAAGCAAATCTAATCGTTTAACTGTCCAGTCGCGATGAATATTCTATCATAAGCTTGGCAAGTATACACATCTCCACCACTAAAGCTAAGGAATAACAAGTCTAGAGCGGTAAAAAGGGTTTTTAGGCTAAAGGGTTAATTATTCTTTTTTTACACTATCGATCTCAAATTCCAGAAAAGACGACAAAATCACAAATACATGATCGAATCCACGAACACGATACTTGCAATTGCTCAAATCCTTAACTCGAATAGGCTAAAGATAGGTCCAAACTTCACCAATAATAATATATCAAAAAGGGCGACAAAATCATAAATACATAGCCGAATCCACGACTACGATACTTAAGATTGCTCAAATCCCTAATCTCAATAAATCAAAGGTTCGGTTGGATAAAGAACAATACAGGGTATGGATAATATTTGGGATATAAATTGGTGTAAAAATAAAAATAAACAAAACAAAACAAATAAATTAAAATCCTAAGTGTGGTTAATCACTATCCCAACCATCCCATGAATAAGACTCATATCATTGAATAACTCACGCTTTAACACTTGAAACACACGCTTTTGGTAGACACGAATTATACTCAACAAAATCTTAATCAAAGAATAAACCTTAATCGGCATTCCCATAACTGCCAATTCCCATTCAATCCATAAATATAGTATAACAAATAGTGGTGATATCGACCACTTACATAACTCTACATCGTTGGCTTAAAATAAACATCCAACTCTTTTTTTCTTTCTTTTTCTTTTCTCATTTTTTCGATTTTTTTCTTTTTTTTTTTTTTTTTTTTTTTTTTTTTTGAAACATAAACATAGATGTGTAAAATTTCACCACATCACTACAACTTTCTTTCCGGATAATTTTTTTTTCATACTTTTCATACTTTCAGAAATAACGGTAATAGTGAAAGTAGTAAACACACGAAAAATAAACTCAAAAATATACAATATTTACTTTCACTCCAATTTGCATTGTGCAATTTCCCGACCTAACCAAAGATAATGACTTACGCACGCGAACACAGGTAATGTAAGGAAACACACTCTGCCTATAGCAATTAACCAACCACGGATTCTAATCTACAGGGTAGGCTAAGGTTTAAGGTGTAACGAAACATTTTAAACATAGGTGTAAGAAACGAAAGGAATGGCTCTGAGGGTTTTTCTAGGGGTATCTTACTCTAAAAGTGAGAGTAACAAAAGGGTTTATACGGGGGTTAACTAACCAGTGTAGTTAGCTAATAACACATAACATATAAAGGCTATTTGGTGTAATCCTAGAATTTTACCAAGTTAGACAAGTCATTCCAATTATATAAATAATACTCATTATGGTGGTCTCGAATAGTATACAAGCCAAGTTCTAAAGTTTACAAGTCACCGGCACACTCATAGATTTGTGAATTTTGGAAAAATCACAATTTTTGAAAATAACGTCATGTGTGCAGTTATGTAACTTAGATCTTAAACAAAAACATGCTAAAAAAATTTTAAGTTTGATATATTAAGCACATTTTAAGCATAATTTTTGAAAAAGTAGGACAAGTAAGTGTTAAGTGTTCTAATTCTCTTATCCCCCCACTTAAGTTAAACAACGTCCTCGTTGTTTGTATAAAAGGTTAAAAACTGGAAAATAAAAGAATTAGAACAAGAAAAACTCCCCTGAGATTTGCTCGGTATGATCCTCCATTAGCAAAAATCATCTTTCTTGTGGATTAGAACGTTAAAGCTTCATACTTGACGTATCCACAGGAAATCCAGGAAACTATTATACCACCAACACTTTAAAACACACCTAAGATAAGAAAGGTTCAACTTGCATAACACATTAGTAGTTAGGAAAAATAAAACTTAAAAATTAAAACTGAAAATCATCAGGTCAGTCGATGCGCCGTATCTTATTGAAGAAGATACGCCGTATCGAGCCTGGAATTAATACGGATCAGAATAAAGATGCGCCGCATCCTTAACCAGGGATGCGCCGCATTAAAATAAACTGATAAATAGTTTTAAAGTCGAAAAATAAAAATGCAGAAAAATAAAATAAGATATGACCATTGCAGAGGATGCGTCGCATCTCAGGACTGAGATGCGCCGTATCTTCGTGCGGCCTGGACTGACTATAAAACAAAGTAAAGGATAGGATGCGTCGCATCTGTTTAGGCAGATACGGCGCATGTAGTTACCAAACAGACTGTTAACAGTCTGTTGCAAAAATGGCTCGTTCCACGGTTTAATCTCATACGTCCTCTCGTTTTCTCATGCTGAACTTAATGCCAGTCTTCGTCAAACACAACAGGAAATATAAACTGAAACATTTAAACATAAACATAAGAATAGCGATTAGTACAATCCAAAAATTAATAATAATGTACGGGGAAACGTGTCCATAATGAAAATGCAAAGAGTGGTCAAGCCATGGGCTGGTCAGGAGTCACGTCATCTGATTGGGCTCCTGAAGTGCTAGCTCCGTCTGTCCTGGGGCGAACCCTGCGCTCGTATCTGATAATCCTTCTGACATAAGCACCGTCTGGGAGGTTGTGGCTGACCCCATTAAGAGCCATCAACCTACTGACACCGTCGACCAACCAACTCGTATCTCTTCTCACTCCAGCGAGTTCAACTCTCTGCGCCTCCAGAGCCTCCCTCAATGACCTAACCTCCAGCTCCACTCTCTCGACTCTCTGTCCAATATTGCGGGGAGCTGGTGCTGGTGCATGTACCTCCTCCTGAGCAGGAGCAGCAGCCGGGGCTGCCTGAGCATCCCCCTGCTCTGGCTCAGCAGGCCTAGGTGGTCCAAGTGGTGCCCAGAAGTACCCATCTATCATCTCTTCACATATCCCAAGCCTAGTCGCAAGATAGTCCGCATCCATACTAGGTAATCTAGCAACATCAACTGGAAGATCACCGGGAATCTCATCACCTAATATCCCAAAGTGCCTAGCAAGACGAGAGACAAAATGGCCCCCAGTCATCTGGCTCCTACCATCTCTACCTGGAGCGACTCTGTGTAAATAATGTGCTAAGAAGTGAGGGATGTTCACCACAGCTCCCCCATCCATGCTCCGCAAGAGAAAAAGATCCAAAGTAGTTACCTTCTCAGGGGATTGTCCCCTCCCGGCAATAGTCAGGGCAATCAGGCGATGACAAAGCCTCCTCATCGGCTCTCTAATCAGTGTATATGAGGGAGTGGTGGAGGTAGAATCACCTCCAGATGAAATCTCGACCCAATAATCTCCCAACTCCCCACGATCTGAAACAACTCTCAAACTGTTAGCCCAATAATCAGTAAAACCAGGAGATGCCATCTCTGCTGTAGTATGCAACCCAAGAGCGAGTATAAACTGCCCCATAGACATCCTTCTCTCAAAACCACCCAATCTGAATACTAGAGTGTCAAATGTGTCGAGACCGAGATCAGTCTCCCTATAGTGTAAAGTGCAGAAAAACTCCAACATCAAAACCTTAATTAACGGTTCCTCTATTCTAAACAACCTTTCCCAGGCGTAGGACCTGAATAAAATCTGCCCCTCCCCATCTTTGTATATCATTTCCAACCTAGTTCTCAACCTTTCAGCAGCGTTACCATCGTCAATATTGTTGATGCTGTCAAAATTCAAAACCGGAACACTGAATACTTTCCTCTGATAAAACTTTCTGAGCTTAGTCATATAATCATCAATAGCACCCTGTGCTAGCCCCATCGTTTCAAAGCGAAGCCACGGGTGTCTACGTGCAGGTTCAGGTAACGCCATCTGCAATAAACATTCAAAGTCAGTAAACAGTCTGCAAGTAAGGTAGATACGGCGCATTTGATTAAATCAATGCGGCGTATCAGTATAAAGTATAAGAGATGCGGTGCAAGACAATAGATACGGCGTATTGAGATGCGTCGTATCTAGATTAATCAATACGGCGTATCTAAAATTTTATCAATTTTGAAATAGGTCGTTACGCCGCATTAATCAACCCAGATGCGCCGCATCTAAAAGCATATCAGTATAAAATAAAGGGGCAGGCACGTTTATCGAGAATCCGTATCCGTGACGTAAACTACCACTAAATATCACAGTATTATATACTCTTTATATCAGTTCAAATATCGCATTCCACCACTTATTAATTCGCCTTCCCGCTAGATATTCAAAATCAAACCCAAAACCTAAATTTTCGTTCGATTCAAGTAGTGTCAAATTCGATGTCTTATTCTAAAATTAACTTAGGGGAAATAATTAATGCCAAGTTCTAATCATATCCCTTTATCGTTTAAGCGCGAATCGATTCAATCCTATAAACCCTAATTTTCGTATTAATCAAAATTGAATCGAATTGTAACAATTACCTTAGTATTTGTGATTAGGAGAAGGATTAATGCTCGGATTAAAGGCGGATTAAAGAAAGATGATCGGATTTTGAGTATAATTTTAGTGCGTGTTCTTAACTGTGTGTATTTATGCGGCGTATTCCCGTCGTATTTATAAGGCGACACGATGCGCCGTATTAGAAAATTGGGATGCGCCGTATCTAGTTAATTCCGTTGACTAGTCAATAAGTCCTAGTTGGTCAGGGATACGGCGCTTTGGATATTTAGATCCGCCGTATCTCTATGTTAGTTAACGAAATTTAAATGAAGAACGTACCTTGGCCTCCGCAACACAGTTCCTTATACATCAAATTTGGGTAAAAACGGCACACCATATAGATGAATTCAAAATAAGAGTGATAGGCATAAACGTTTCATTAATAATCGTAATCTTATTGTTTAGTGGATAAGGATTTATTCCGAGGTTAGGAACAAATATCGTTTTTGAGCATACAAAATTAAGATTACGAATTGAATCAGACGTATAATAAGGATAATAAAACTGAGATCATAGTGTAGAGAACTTTCCTTTGTGCAGTTGAATCATCGTAGAGTTTACCTGGGATTCTATTTCAAGAATTAAAGAAGTTCAATGTTACCAGTACTGAGTTTTCCTCCACTCTTCCCGTCTTATGTTCGGTCACTTCAGCTAGCGTCTCTTGGTTTGGTTCAGAATGTAATCCTTCTTGGTGATGCTTGAGTCATCATTTATCCTGAAAATAAACAACTTGCACACGAGAGTAGCGGACCGATCAAGGTAAATATCAAAAATCAACTATATTTATCAAATTATATTCGTCGTATTAACAAAAGTTAATGCGCCGTATTTTTGTTACGTTTAAAAATAAAAGATTTTTGATTCAGTAAGATGCGCCGTATCGACAGAGATCGATACGCCGTATCTGTTTAATAATTCGCAAACTGTTTTTAATTAAAATAATAGATACGCCGTATCTTCAAAAGAAGATGCGTCGTATGGCGTTAACGTTTTAGAAAAAAATTTTTTATCAAAAACAGATACGCCGTATCTGCAAAAGCAGATGCGTCGTATTACTTTATCGCTTAGAAAAATTTTCTTATTAAAAACAGATACGCCGTATCTTGGGGAAAAGATGCGTCGTATCGAATTAATTAAACGCGTTGTATATAAAAAAATTAAACGCAATACGCCGTATCTGAGAGATCAGATGCGCCGTATCGTTTGATTTAGCACAGTACAACGATAGCAGAACACACAAAAAACGAAAAATAAGACAAAAATAAAACACACGAACAAAAACAAATAAAAGCAAAAATAAAAGAAAACAAATAGCACACAATACAACAATTATGCAAAATAGTACAATGATGCAATTAATCTAATAAAAAGAAAAACAAATCAAGATACACCACGAGTATTTTAATTAGGTTTTTCTATTAAAATACTAAATCAAATTAACAGATAATAACAATTCACTCCCCGGCAACGGCGCCAAAAACTTGATGCGCGTGATGTGTCGTTGCGGTTTAGCAGTTTTAATGCCTACTCAAGTTTTAAATTTATATTTAGCCGACTTATCAATAACACACACACTTAACGAGCAGTGTACCCGGTCAGTATGAAGATAATGGTAAGTAGAGTGTCGATCACTAAGAGTGGAACGTATTATCTAGTTATTCTAATCAGTATTTTAATATCCTAACGCAAGGGGGTTTCAGCCTGAGAGACTGGCACAGTTTTGTAGTAATTAAATGATAAAATAAACCAATAGGCACGAATCAGCAAGTAGCACACACGTACACAGATAGATACTCGAGACAATAAGAGGGCTGTCCTTATGATTAAGTAGATTGTCACTTGTTTTATTGATAGCTTTATATGAAGTGTATGTAATTAACCCTTTCTCGTTGGTCCTATTCTCATCGGCGAGTAAACCCTTAATGATTACTTATGTCTAAAAGTTATTCCTAAGTGATCAATTTAGAAACAACCGTGGGAGCCACATCTTGTCCCGCAGTCGGATGCCCGCAAGCCACTAATAAACACAGAGGTTATCAATGCACTAATAAGTAGTAACCAAAGACATCAACATATAAACTTTAATTGATGGGAAAGCAAGTATTAAAGGGAGTGCAATCTTTCGTTGTCACATTACACAAGCCACCAATCCTGATGAATTAAAGTTTGCTAACACAATAAAACAAAACTACTTAATGAATTAAATACATGCAGCACCTTCTTACAGCTCTTGTATCTTCGATTTGGGTGTGTCTTGTGCTGCCTCCTTGACTGAATTCGTCCTTTTGCTCTGCTGTCCGAACTTCGGTTTTAGGGTTTCGAACTCTTTTTCACGTCTGGTCTACGGGGTATTTATAGTTTCTGTCTGAGGGAAGATGCGGCGCATCTACTTAAGTAGATGCGGCGCATGCACTTAACTTCGCGTGGGGTCCAAGATTATAATATTCAGGAATATTCGTACACCGCCAGAAGATGCGGCGTAACCCTTGATTAGATGCGGCGCATGTCCTCTTGTATCTTGGATCGTATCTGGTGATATCTTGATAGAGATGCGGCGCATGTCGAGAGTAAGATGCGGCGCATCTGGAGCAGAATTGACTTGATCTTGTCCATGTCAGTAGACTTCCACTTTATGCACGTTTTGCTCCATTATTAGTCCATAATCGCTAAGTTTCACCAAATGCTTGTTTTTACCTGAGAATTACAAAAGTAAACGATTAAGTATCAATCCTCATACATAATATAGTAAAACAAGTCAAATTAATAGGATAAATGATAGTAATAAAATGTACTTATTTGAGTTCATCACCACTATTTTTATCATTTCTATTTTTATTTTCCAACTCAATATAAACATAACATGTTTATTTTATTGACGAACGAACGAAAGATATATATTTAACAAAACTTCTAAATAAAAGATAAGATAAAATCTTACTTTTGAAACTACATATTGGCTCAAGTAAGCATGTAACCATCAACCAAACAACGAAACAGAACGAAACAAAATAAACATATAATCCTCAGAAATGATTACTAAATATTGGCATAACAACCCAGGTTTCTTGTCCGGAGACGTTTATCAACTTTCTGTCATTTTGTTTTCCATTCAGACTGCTCAGGTGAGTTCATAGTCCCACTTTTTATATACGTTTTTCTAAATTTGTGGGGAGATACATGCTACAAACCTGAACATAAGTATTTTTCTGTATGTTTTCCTGATTAATATTGCCTAAGACACCTTATTTGTGTTAGCCGGATAGATATACTTTGTGCTAGCCGGATTGATAGCCAAATACACCTTATTTGTGTTAGCCGGATCGATAGTCTTTGTGCTAGCCGGATTGATAACCAAATACACCATTACTTATATCAAATTATGATATCACACACACACACACCGTTAACGTTTGAGTTCATGAGACTTAGAGCAATATGTTTATTTCCGAATTACCTTCCCTTTAGCTTATGTTCAAACTTATTTAACGTTAAACACTATGGATTCACTCAACCTTTGTGTTGACCCTTTTAGCATGTTTATCTCAGGTAAATGGAAGCATGGCATGGCACGGGATTGGCTATGGACTGTTTATGTTATCATTCAATAAATAACATATTTTATTAATGTATTTTGGAAACTCCTGCTGGGACCTGCATATTGTAACTCTGATATAAATGAATGATAACAATTTTATCTAAAACGTCTCATTTTCGAGTCGTTTTCTATCATCATGACTGTGAACTGTTTAGTAGCACCCCAACTTATATTTCCACTGCGAATATCGAAAACGAGGGTGTTACAGGATTCTAGATCCTTCTCTTCCTTTGTTTCACATTTAGTCCTTTAACGACCGTTATCTCTAACTTCGTTAAGTCCTTACTTTCGTTAAGTATTTGTTTTGTGAAATGAATAAATAAATACATAAAATATATATTTAATTATTCAACCATTGAAACTCTCACGTTATTGTGTGCAATCCCGAGTCTCGGGTTCGAAACCGGACATACTCTTATTAATATTTATTCATAAACTCTAACTGGAGTATGCATGCATATCATGATGTGCAACACGGAGTACTTCTAATATTATTATAAAAGTGTCGCTGAACATTCAAAGTCCGTGAACTTGAAGATGAAAAGGTCCCTGAACCTTGGCAAAGTCCCTGAACATGAAGTTTGAACAAAGTTACAAACAATCAAACTTTACTGTTTTTTATTTATATTTTGTTGTAATTCAGATTGTAAGAAGAATTTGTATTTGCTCACTTCCATCTGAAAATTACTCAAGCTATTTGTATATTCAAATAGGGAAACATTGTTGGGTCAAAACTTGACCCAATTGTCTCACAAAAATAAGAATCAGAGAAGAATTAGAGAGTAAGTCATCACTAGAGACACTTTGACTCAAGGCTCTATCTCTCAAAACCAACATGAAATATGGACGAGAAATTTCTTGGGAAAATAAGCTAAAAGCAACTACAAGAAAGTTAAACAAGTATGAGGAGATACTATAAAGGTGGGAACACTTGTCAACATTGTTCCTAAAGTATGGTTGTTGCTTCTCCAAGAATGGAAGCACCACTGGATGCATGACACGTCTCAATAACCATCACATGTTACCCTCATATCACCACCTATATAAGAAAATGTTTGTAATAGAGATTGATAGTGATTTTAAATAGGATCCTCTTCTCCTACGCACACAGTAAGATAAGCTAGCATGCTTATGTTGTTCATATTAGGAGAGTTTCATTTGTCACTCAACCTGGATATTGTTCCGCAACCATCTCTTGTAATTCTTTGATTCATTTCAAATAAGAATTGTTAAACGGTGAAAAATATGGATGGTGTTATTAGTTGTCAAATAATTATTAGGTAAGATTTGTTTTAACATCTTAAACATATTCATATTTTACTCGAATATTTGGACGAATATATATCTTATTGAAATAGCATCATTTTCATGTTATTTCTTGATGAATGTACACATCGTTAACGATTGTGGCGTATTTAACCACGGATCCACTAACTTGTTTAGCTTATATATCTTAACGTGTATCATTCGAGATGAGACTTAGGGGCCGTTTGATAAATTAAAATGATATAACGCTGAATGATTAAAAACTTTGAATGAATCAATGACTCTGAATGAACTTGGTTATTAATTAAAACGAGTTGTTTGACAAATGATCTAACTTGATGCTCTGAATAGCACAAATTACTAATTTAACCTTGTGTTGTTTATAATGAAATACAATCGTTTAATAAGTAGTCTCGATTAACAAATTTTATAAGTTATAGGAACGAATAATTATTTCAATATAACAAATAGAGACGAAATAGTTTCAAACATTAATAAAAATGAATTCACAGTCATTTTGCTCTTTCGCTTTAGAAATTGGTTAGATTAACGTGGATGTCAACCAATGACAATTTTAAAGGATATTAAAAGGATGTATCAAAACAATATTCATTCTAGAATCAACAGATTACAAAGGGATATCGTTTAGTGAATAATAACCATGAAACAAATAGGCCAATAAAAAATGATGAAAATAAGGGTATATAGGTAAATTGAGGTGAATTGTAAGACGCTGAGTGGTTTTGCATCCAATTTCATGTGAATCGTACAGAGGAGTAGGGAATGAGTCAGAGTACTATTTATTGTTATCAAACAAGTAATGTGCGGACCAAATCAAAGAAAATCTCTTAGGGTGCGTTTGGTTTGCAAATGGTATTAGGATTTAGGAATGGTTTGAAAGATTTGAGAAAGGTTTGAGAAAAAAGTAAGAGAGATAAAATATATTATTATATATAATTATATTTGATTATTAAATTTATATTAAATATAAAGTATAGTAATCATAATTAAAAAAAGAAAAAAGAAAAGTCAATAGTCAAATAAAAAGTAAGCAAGTTTGTGGCTGAGAAGCACGCTGTCAGAATTTTTGATAGGACTTTTGGTCCATACCGACCATATTAGTGTGGTATGGGTTTTGTTGGTTGATTCCTTTATTTTATTCCAAAAGATTGAACCAAACGATTCTTTTTTTCTTTCAATCTAATCCAATAGTGCGAAAGATGCATACCAAACACTTCCTTAGTCACTTCATTAAGTGCCTATCAAACACACCCTTAGTTAAGTCGTTAAAAGGAAGCTGATTATCGCATTATTTACAAAATACTACAGTAGTTAACCATTGTGGTATATTTAACCACCTTAGGAGTTTGGACATTTCATTGGCATATTGATTTTCGAAATACTATTTCTAAGTTTTTTAGCGCGTAATGTTTTTTACTTGAATTTGTTAGTAGAATTATTTGTGACTAGATTGATATTAGTATTTGTGTTAGATTTATTTTAGTATAGTTTGAATCTAAGCCCAAATGTTAGGATATATATATCGGGACATATGTAATCTCATAATTAATTAATCAATATTTCACGTCTTAAAATAGTATCCGAGCTAGGTCCGTTTAGCCACGAAGAAAAAGAAAAATAAGAAGTTCGTTTATGGTTCCTTTGGATTGAAGTTTGTTTGTTTTCGGAATCAGGTTTGAAGAATCGTTTGCATTAACGAATTGATCTTTAGATTTAGAATTCAATTTTCTGATTGGTGCGATTTATTAACTTTTTTTCTTTTTTTTTCGATCTCAAGAAATCATATGACAGTTTTTGGATCATTTTTTGGTGTTTGGGGAAATAACAAGATTTTTGGTTTTGTTTGGTATTGGGCTTCAATTTTGTCTTTGACTATGTTTTAGTTTTGGTCCGATTAAATCTTTAGGAGTTTGGGCATTTAGTAGATGGTCTTCTTTGCATTCGAGATGTGATAGTGGAACATTTGTAATCCTGGAATTTTAGTTTTTTTCTTCTTTTAAAGGTCGAATTTCTAGACTTTTTTTCATGTTTATTTATTATTATATATATATTTTTTTGAAGCTCGATCAACCCTTCACTTAAAGTTGATTACAACTCGACCTGTTTCAGTCGACTAAAGTAGACCACTTTTTCCTTAAACTTCGACAACTATAGTCGAATTTTTTCTCAACCCTAACAAAGTCAACTGCTTTTCTTCATAACTCAAACATTCGTTCATAATGACGAATTATTATATATATATTTTTTTGAAGCTCGATCAGCCCTTCACTTAAAGTTGATTACAACTCGACCTGTTTCAGTCGACTAAAGTAGACCATTTTTTCCTTAAACTTCGACAACTATAGTCGAATTTTTTCTCAACCCTAACAAAGTCAACTGCTTTTCTTCATAACTCAAACATTCGTTCATAATGACGAATGATACTCCCCCCCCCCCCCCCCCCCCCAAGCCTATCACACACCGATAAACTCTATGTTGTTAACTCTATTATCAACCTCATACTTTTAAACTTGATGTGGAAAAAGATAATTATGCCGCCTTGCTTCAAGAATCACTGTGAAAATTTTGATGATAAATTCGATCATGTTGCCAGTATAATTCAGTTTGCGGATATATTTACCAAGGGTCTTGATTCTGCTTAGTTTGGTGAGTTTCGAAACAGTTTGACCGCTGGTTCCCCTCCCACTCCAACTGCGGGGGCTGTCAGTGGACTTATTTGTATTAGATTGGTATTAGTGTTTGCGTAAGATTTGTATTAGTATAATTTGAGCCCAAGCCCAAATGTTAGCTTATATATAATGTGGCATATGTAATCTCATAATTAATTAATCAACGAGCTAGGTAGCCCGCGCATTGCAACGGGAGTGTTTTGCATGAATATGAATATATATGTCCAGTTCAATCTTTTGTGGAGTAAACAATAGCAGTATAAAATCTTTTGGTAACTACAGTAACAAATAGTTTAAATGATAAGCAATTCAAAGTATATTGAATTAAGAAAAAAAGTTAAGATTACAGTTGCATGTGCATCATCAATATAGACATGAAACATGTGAAATGAAACGCTTTTAATTTGACCAGTGTCTCTTCCAGTTGGTTTCCAGAAGCTGGCTATACAATCAGCCCGCGTAATCCAAACACAATATACATCATGATCTGTGCATGCAGTGGTTTATATATGAAAGGGTCTTGTATATGAATCTATTTAGCTTCAGGCTTTTGTACACTTAAGTATTTTCCAACCTCAGTATTGTGGACCTATGCACCACTAAATTCAGTCCGCGTATCTTGCAATGGCCTGAAACCGTATATTAATGGATAGTGAGTTTACGTAAAACAAAGTACAAACAAATTTTAAGTCAGCAGGTATTGCAAAACATGTCTGACAACTTTATAGTTGCAATGTATTGTGCACATCCGAAGATACTACTGTTAGTGGGAAAAGGTGCTGTTCAAGGTTATAACTAACAGTACTAACTGAAAAGTTTTTACCTTCCTTTGGCTGAAAATTTGTGTCCGAACACTGGTACAAAAGCTGTAGGTACAGACAACTTTTACCTCACGATTGTTAGGATCCAGAGCATTAACCATGTCCATCAACACATCCGCTATTCCTTCTGCGTTCACGATTTCTGGCAAGCTGCATCAAGATATCATTTGTGCTTACATACGCAATATAATCATATAATTATCGGTACAGCCATGGTAATAATAGTAATATTTTAGTAATACTCTATAGAAATACCTGAGTCCTGAAGGATCATCTGTCTCAAGAGATGCTTGAGTTGCTGCTTCCTCATACGATGCCGTAGGTTGCACCACAAGGTGAGTTTGTGGTGGAGTAAACAATGGGACGCTGTTCTTTTCACATAAAAATCCACTATTGCTTACTCCCGCTAACTGAATGAATAAAATAAAGGATGAGCTAATTATGATGTAAAACATGAAACTCCACTATTGTATAGATTCACAACTATCTGAAGCAGGGGATTTTAATATTTTAGGCAAATTAATATACAGATAATTTTGAATTCAATCAAACGGCAGCATCCTTTGTAAAGGACCCATTGTGTGGTTTATGTGAAAACGGGCTGATTTAATCAAATAAGCAAATTCAGTAACTCGCAAACTGAAAAGCATCAAACCGAAAAAGAAATTAAAATTTCAAAGATAGTAATGTATTAAATCTTTGTGGCACTAACGCATAAATCTTTCTTGCATTGATAGTAATGTATGCATAAACCATTAATAAGAAGGATTACGGGTCTGGTTTTTTTTTTCCTGCTTATATGGGTACTTCTCAGCAGATAAGCAGATTGAAGTACTTGTATAATCCAAAACGGAAAACAGCATTATCGTTATAAAAGATCAAATTCAACTGGTTGTTTGTCCTATCAACCACAAAAAACTTGTTCCTTATAATAATTTGTTTTTATTATATATTATATATTATATATATATGGTTCAAATGGTTGTAAATCACTTACGGGGTAATTATTGCGTTAATCCAGATTCCTATTGCTCGATGTTTTCTAAGTACGTACCTGCTCGCTTCCCGGCACACTCCGTAGCTGCAACTGCACCCTGCTGACTTTTTGCCACTTGTTTCTTAGCTGCCTTATTCTTTTTCCAAACAAAAATATGTGGGTATACCTGGTGGGTTGGTTATTTGAAGCAGGCTGCAGGTGCGCATGATTTCTTTTTCAACTTTAGCTTGCATCTCACGCAAAGCAGCCACTTCTTCTTCCATCTCTTTTAATCTCCTTTTCATATCATCTAAATCCTGTTTTTTATTCATCATAAATCAGATATCAATTAGGATATAAAATATATTAATTAGATGATTATTAAGAGGAAGTGTAATTACAGCAACGATGTCTGTTACCGCCATGTCTACATCATCACCCTCCATCTCTCTTTCTCTTACATTGGAGTATCGAAAATTTTGCAAACCTGAAAATTATAAGAAAATCATCAATACATAAATGATTTAATGTAGCTAATCCACACCATTGAATAGAAAAAATATCATAAGCCAATGACAATAAGCTGTAATTTGATCACCCCATCATCAAACCAAACATTGTAACAGCATACCATAACTCAGCATAAGCAAGCCATCATCAAAACAAACATCATAACCAAAGTACATTTAAGGGGATACCCGGCACAGACACGTGCTCGGCCCAGGCTCAGAACACCGTGGCTGCAAACATTACTTCTGTGATGCTGCCCCGCCAACATACGGACAATGTATTGAATCATCCCACTGTCATGATGCATGCTCTCCCCAACAAAGCTGCATAAAATTAACACAATTTACATCATACGGTTTCTTATAATAATACAATCTTTTTAATTTGGCATAATGTTCACTGTAGTATGAGGTCGCTGAGCTTTCCAAGGAGGAACTTTGTTGCTGCCTCAATGTTAATCAAGGTTTGGGGTGAGTAGTTTGATGTACTTGTTGATATAAGCAAATAAGCTGTTTCTTATGAAAAGGGGGTTGCTCCTGCATTTTTTACAATATCTCAATATCTTAAAAATAATCTTATTTAAGTTTGATTAGATTCAAAGTAAGGGTCAAAGGTGTGCTTAAGTAATAATATATGCAAATGCTTGCTATCTTAAAGAATTATTCAAACTCTTGAGTCAAGGTAGGTGAGCAAACTGTTACGTCCCAAGTACGCTTAACATTCCACTTATTCCTATCCCTTCCATGGAAGCATCGACCCTTTAGACTCATTACACAACACGCTTTGTAAATAAGGTATTATAGCTAGAAAATCAAAACTTACACAGGATAAAGTAGCAGCTTATTCCAAACTGCTTATGAAAAACCTTATGACACAAACTCTTCTAAGCTGAACAAAACCAACAAATTTATACAAAGAAAACCCCTAAAAATCAAACCTTTAAAAGTAAAAAAACAATCGAGATCCAAAAAATTATGTCTTACAAAAACTTTACCATAAAATTAAAAAAACCCAAATCAAGCTTAATTATCGTATCTTCATGAAGTTTATGCCAAGCATTTCACAAATATAAATTGAATTAATAATACCTATAAATAAATAAATTTTATTAAAAATTAGTAGCGTATATATTAACAAAAAGTTGAGTAATTTTGATTACCTATAATCCCAGATGTGAGGAGATCAATACACCATCTATCAATAATCGGTGAGAGGAGTGTGTGTTTTTTTAGAGGGAGGAAGTGTAGAAGCTTCAGTTTAGAGGTGGCGACCAAAATTAAAAAAAAAAAAAAAAAAAAAAAAAAAAAAAAAAAAAAAAGCGCTAAATGGGCAAATTTTTAAAAAGATTTGGGCCCCCCTTTTTTTTTTTAAATTATGCCCATTTAAAAGTTATCTCTCAATGGGCATAATGAGCACATGTTTTTCTCTCAATTGGTGAACGTTAAATTGTTTTTAATAAAAAACTTATGGATATAGTATTTTTAATTACTTAAATATAAATGAGGTGTTACGTTTGAGGAATTTTTTTTTGTTGTTTTAGGTCTTTTCTAAAGCGATTTGTATAACATGCGCCCATTTAGCTTGCGTCCATTTAGCCCGTACCCGTTTAGCCCATAGCCCGTTTAGCCCGTGCCCGCCCGGCCCGCCCGTTTTGCCACCTCTACTTCAGTTGTTAAAAACTCTTTTTTTTTTTTTTTACAAATACATGATTTACCCACTCTAATTACTTTGCTATAGTGGCGCTACAGTTGAGCTACAGTAGCGCTACAGTTGTATGAACAGTGTTCGAGCTTAATATAGACCACATGTTGGTGTATTAATGCATCTTTAAGTACATTGCTTAGGCTTTAATCACTTTGCAAAGCAGTTTTTAGGCTAATCCAAAAACTGCCCTTTAAATAAGATATATAATATATCACGTATGATAGAATTGCGGTATATTAAAACTAGTTATAAGTCACGTGCACACACTTGGTTTACACATGAATCAAATTCATTTTAAATTTTAGTTTAATATAAGAACGTATAAGAATTTGCTTGTGTTTAATTTTTTATAATTGTGATATAAGTACAACTAATAATTATGCACATGTTTTTACATAAACATTTTCATTATATATTAATATCGATTAATATTTTGTAAAGATTTTTGTTGGATGAAAATTTAACTTTGTTTAACTGACATGCGTTTTGAGGTTGGTGTTGTTGTTTAAATTTAACGATTATAAACCTAAGGGTGTCCAAATATTCTTAAATTATACAAGTAATTTTGTACACAATATACGAGTTTAATAGCAAATAATGATTAATGACCGTTGGTGAAGTTAAAATATAAAGTTTTTATAAAATGTTTTTCCATATATTCTTGTATAAACTTTAAATATGAATTACATGAGTCGTTATTATAAGTAAAACCGCGTATATTTATTTTCATATCACAGTAACTCGTGCTTACATTTGATATTTATATTCCCTTTAATAATCATTTAGCCGTATTTAATTTTCAAACCCGTGTATGTATGAATTAAACTTATAAAAATGAATAACATGGGTCCTTATTGAACGCAGATAGTAAAAAAATATTTTTTTTTCTTCAGATATCCCTACTTTAACTCATAAAGAAGGATAACATGAATTATTCGTATACATGCAACCTCGTGTATTTATTTACATTCACAATATTCGTGCCTTTGATTTGATATTTATAATCCCGTGCATATACATGTTGTATTTTTAAAATATAAAGTTTAGGGGGTATCAAGTTTAATTGCTATTTGTTTATTTTTTAAAGTTATTAAAAAACATAAAAACTTATAAGTTTATACTTAACTTCATATAATTTATTTAAAATTCAACGACTAAAGCTTTATTAATTATTCCCTCTTTTTAAAGTTTTTTTTCCACAAATTTTACACCTATATTTTTATGTTTTTTTTTGTCTTCACCAAATTTCTCAAAGTCTGACCATTGTTTTTTTCAATTTATACTTTCAATTGACGAATAAAAATGCTTGATTTTGCCGTGTGTCAAAATAGAGCAACTTGATTGGCCTAATCTTTTATCAGTAAAATTGTTTTAGCAAATGATGTACTAATTATTTTATTATATAAAAGATATCGATTGATGTTTGATGTTCGAAAAGAATATTAGTATATTTACATATCGAGGGTTAACAATTGTTTTGGACCTTAAGGTTCTTGGATGATTGGGTCCAATGGTGAATCTACAAATGGGCCTAATAACTCATTATTATATGGACCTTAACGCCATTGAAATATGAGTGTTTGGAAATTGGAGTTGATCAAGACATGCTAAAATATTAAAAATATTTATAATTGTCATCTCAATCTCCGTATTGCCTTGAAGAAAGAAAAATTTTGAATGAAGAAGATAAAATTTGGTATTAGTAGAAAATAAGTACGTACTTATGAGGTTCAAAATTTAGATGTTATCCGCTAATGTGCAACTTAAGGATTTGATTTGGCTTGGTTTGAAATACAACAACAACAACAACAACAAACCCAATCTCGCTGGAACAGGGTATGGGGGAGGTAGGATGTAGACAGATCATACCCCTACTCCAAGGTAAACCCGGGAGTAGAGAGACTGCTTACAAAAAGACCTCCGGCAAGTGCATGTGTGCGCGTGAGAGAGCAAAGGCAAGAGAGAAACCAAGTCACAGCAAAACAGGCACTAGCAAGCAAAATAAAGCAGGTAAAACAAGGCAAATAAAAGGGGGCAAGGGCAGAAACACATGCAAAAGCAGATAAGCAAAGAGAAAAAAAAAAAAAAAAGAAAAAAAAAAAAAAAAAAAAAAAAACAAGGGACCCGAAGCAAGGCAAGGAAGGGGGCAAGGGCAGAAACACAGGCAAAGGCAGAAAGCAAGCAAAAGCAGAAAAGCAAAGAGCAGAGCACCAGGGAAAGCAGACAAACCAAAAGGAGCACAAAAGGCAAAGCAGGGCAACGCACGGGGCCTAATCTACGGCAAAACAACCAAACATGACGCTAAAAAAAAAAAAAAAAAAAAAAAAAAAAAAACTAGACCCACGCAAACCTATCCTGATCTATCCGCTAATCCTAATTCTATCCCTCCACGCCTTCCTATCTGAGGTCATGTCCTCGGACAAGAGCAGCTCCTTCATGTCGAGCTTAAGTCTATCCTCCCATCTGAGTTTGGGTCTACCCCTCCTTCTCACACCGTCCACTGCTAGCGCTTCGACTCTTCTTACAGGTGCTGATTGTGGCCTCCTCCTAACGTGGCCGAACCACCTGAGCCTTCCTTCTCTCATCTTCGAAATAATAGACTCGACCTCAAGTTTAGCTTTGAAAACTCCATTCGGGATCAAGTCAAGCAAGGTCTTACCGCAAGTCCACCTTAGCATTTTCAGTTCCGCCACCTCGACCCTGTTAGCATGGGCTTTGGAGATAGGCCAACACTCAAACCCGTACAGCATAGCCGGTCTAATGGCCACCTTATAAAATTTACCCTTTAGCTTTAATGGGACGTTCCTGTCACAAAGGATTCCCAACGCCGCCCTCCATCTCGCCCACCCGGCTCTAATCCGGTGGGTTACGTCCTCATCAATCCTCCCAGATTTGTGGATCATCGATCCCAGATATCTAAAGGATTCTTTGGGTGGGAGGATCCGGTCACCGATACGAATATCCGTATCTTCGTGGTGCCCTGTCTCAATCCTCCCAAAATCACATCTCATGTATTCAGACTTGTCTCTGCTCACTCGAAGACCATAATCTTCTAGAGCCTCCCTCCAGCGCTCAAGTCTGATGTTTAGCCCTTCCGCAGATTCTGCTACCAACACAATGTCGTCAGCAAAAATCATGCTCCACGGAATGCACTCTTGAATCCCCGAGTTAACTCATCAAGAATCAATGCGAAGAGGTAAGGGCTAATGGCAGATCCTTGGTGGAGTCCTACTTCCACAGAGAAAAACTCTGATATCCCCGCAGTGGACCGCACCCGGGTCTTAGCCCCCTCATACATATCCTTAATGACTCTCACGTACCTCCTTGGGGTTCCTTTTTCAATTAGAGTTCTCCAAATTAACTCTCGAGGGACACTATCATATGCCTTTTCAAGGTCAAGGAATGCCATATGCAGGTCCTTCTGTCTTTCTCTATACTTCTCCATGAGACTCCTGAGAAGGTGGATAGCCTCAATCGTAGACCTACCTGGCATAAAGCCAAATTGGTTCTCTGACACCCTCGTCTCCCTTCTCAACCTTCTCTCAATAATTCTCTCCCAAAGCTTCATGGTGTGGCTAAGTAGCTTAATGCCCCTATAGTTGCTACACACTTGCACATCCCCCTTGTTCTTGTAGATAGGAATGACTTCACTGAGTCTCCATTCTTCTGGCATCTTATCACCGGAGAAGATCTTGTTGAAGAGGCAAGTCAGCCATCCTACCCCCTCATCAACCATACATCTCCAGGCTTCAATGGGGATTTGGTCCGGTCCTACTGCTTTGTTTCTCCCCATCTTCTGTAGTGCCACCTTTACTTCTGGTTGGCTAATCCTCGAATAATAGCACTCTGGAAGTAGGCTAGGGTTCTCCTCTTCTCCTCTATGTTCCAAGAACCCTCTGTTGAACAGAGAGGAAAAATATTCTCCCCATCTGTTCCTAATACCCTATTCGTTCACAATAGTTCGACCGCCTTCATCTTTGATATATTTTATGAAACCTAAATCTCTCCTTCTTCTCTCTCGGGCTTTAGCAATCCTGAATATATCGTTGGCTCCCTCCTTGGAGTCCAATTTCTTGTACAAATCTTCGTACGCTTTGTCCTTCGCCTGTGCTACTGCCTTTTTCGCCTCTCTTTTGGCGACTTTATATCTCTCTTCTGCGGCGGTAATATCAGGCTGGTTTCCCTCTCGACACGAAAGAAGCTCTCTGAACCTATCTTGTTTCGCTGCAACTTTGGCTTGCACTTCCTCGCAAAACCACCAAGATTCTCTACTGCTCGGTGGCTTGGTTCTCGCTACCCCGCTAGCCACACCCAGAGAATCCTTTGCAGCGTCTTTAATGATGCCGGCAAGAGTGTTCCACATCTGGTCCGCGTCTCTAGCAGTCAAGTCTTCCGACCTAGTAGAAATTCCCTCTGAGACTTTCCCTCTAAACAACTCTGCCGTCTCACTGTTCAATTTCTTCCATAGGATTCTCGGCAACCCGGTCGCTACTCTCCTATGTCGTTGCCTCACAAAACGAGCATCCAGAACTAACAATCTGTGTTGGGATGAGCATGCCTCGCCCGGGAAAACCCTACAGTCTCTACATGCTCTAAGATCCCTTCTTCGCACAAGCAGAAAGTCGATCTGGGAGTTGTGGCCCCCACTCTGGAAGGTGATCAAGTGAACATCTCTCTTCTTGAAGAAAGAGTTCGCCACTACCAAGTCGTGAGCCGTAGCAAACTCTAGAATCGAGCGGCCTTCATCGTTCCTAACTCCATAGCCAAATCCTCCGTGGGCCTCCGCGTAACCATCCGATCCCGCTCCTATATGGCCGTTTAAGTCACCTCCTAAAATCAATCTTTGCTCCGACGGGAACTCCCTTACAAGCTCGTCTAGCGAGTCCCAGAAATCCTTCTTCTCTGTGTCACTCCGTCCCACCTGTGGTGCGTATGCGCTGATCACGTTAACGGTCTCCCCCTCAATAACCAACGTAATCGCCATGATCCTATCACTACTCCTGGTCACATGTACCACATTATCCTTGAGACCTGCCGTCAAAATAACTCCAACTCCATTTCTCGCTGTCCTGGAGCCCGAATACCAAAGCTTGTAACCGTTACCCTCTCTCGTGCTTGAACCCTTCCATTTAGTCTCCTGGAAGCACGCAATATCCACCTTATGTCTCCCCAACACATCAGCCAGCTCAAAGAGCTTACCAGTCAAGGACCCAACATTCCAACTAACCACCCTAATCCTACGAGAGGCCGCTACCCCAACACAACCCCTATCTACCCTAGAACCGCCTACCCTGCCTACTCCGCCTACCCTGTCTACCCCGCCTACCCCACCCAAGCCGGGACGACATGACCTCAGGTGACCATCACCAACCAAGGCGTCTATCCTACCCTAAGCAAACTACACCCAAGAGAAAGGCACAAAAAACAAAAGGGGAAAACAAGCCTGCATAAACCACGCAAGCGCAAAAGCAAGACCAACTAAAAAAAAAAAAAAAAAATCTAAAAGCCAAGCCTAAAGAGGCAACTAACTGAACAGAAAGAACAAAAATAACCCACTAGCCAACGACAGCAATAAAGCAGCAGCAAGCAAAGTAAAACAAAAAGCAAGGCAATAAGGGAAAAGGTAAGCTAATATGGAATAGTATTAAAGAACAAGGTGAGCAAAAACAAAAGGATCTAATATAATATAGGCAAAAAGGAAAAGGGTTTAGCTAATATAAAAAAACAGAAAGCAACAAGGTCTAATAGGATAAAGGAAAAAGACTCCCTTGCCGGAAAACTTTTCGGTGATCGAAAACTTTTTCCGGTGGTCGGAAAAATTTTCTGTTATGGCTATGATTCTCGGATCAGCCTCGGAAAGAGGTGTGGAACCACCACTCGCGGGCGGTGGAGGTCTTGGAAGCCGGAAAAAGGCCGGAGATACGCCAAAAATAAAGAAAAACTCCCATGACTGGGCGGCGCGTGAGGGCGCGTTCAGACTCCGGCTGGTGACCGGTTTGTGGGGTTAAGTTTCTGCAAGTGTGGTGATGATGCTGGGAGTATTTAATTAGATTATAAGAGATGTTGGTGTAGTTATTAGATTTTTAGAGAGAGAGAAGAGAGAGAAATAGACAGTTATTTCTCAAGGCTTGGCTTGGTTTGAAATGATAAAGATTATTAGAATCGAACACATTACTAATTCCATGTTTAATTCATTAACGAGCTGGGCAGCCCGCGCGTTGCGGCGGGGGCAATTGGAATTAGTTCTTTGTAGCAATGTTTTAAATGAGGAATTTGTATTAGTCAAGAAGTGTACATTCAATTAAGAATGTGTAAATCCACAAAGTTGTAATGTATCCTACCTAAATTGTAATGTAACATCTAAAGAATTGTAACCGTTACACGTTAATATTGTATATTTGTTGTTGCTTATTGTGAACTTCTTATTTGGTAGCAACGTCCCTTTGTTAATACCTGTAACAATAGCAGATTGGAAAGGATCGGTATTACTGAAACCATCATGTATATCTAGTATGCAGTAGTCTAAGGACATAAAAATTTTTGACGCTGATTACCTCAAAAAGCTGAGTGATTCCGAGATTCCTTCTTTGTCATTTGATTAGTATCTGTAACAAAACGTTACATAGAATTAGTATAACAACTGGTTGAGCTATTGCAGCCCTGTGCAAAGAACAATATAGACACAGTAGAATGAGTTAACCAACGAACCCAATCTAAACACGCAAAATTCAGATTAAATCCATATGACTACAAACAAATTGATTGAAAAAGTTAAATTGAAATAAGTTAAGTAAATTATAAATGAAACGAAAAGTAACCATTTGAAATTAAATCTGGATCCAGTTGGGATCAATGTCTATTTGTTGAAATGATTAATAACAGGTCCAGCAGTAGAATCGACATTAGCTCCTAGCTACCGACCAGCGTGTGTGACGCAGCTCTGTTAACGGCCATACACAAAAGATTTAAACTTTCAATCAGTTTGAAATTGGAGAAATTTTAATAGCTAAAAACTAACCTTTTAATACATCCAACATAATGAAGAAACCGTTACCTCGATACAACACGTGGACCAAGAAGTTATGCTTTTGATGCTGCCCGACAGAAGATATGTAAAAAACATTTAAAGTGGCAGGTGGCGGAAAAAATATCCAATATTCTTTCTTTTCAGCCTACTTACGTTGTTGGGAAGGCTCAAATATGTACATATATAATCGATGTTAAATGCACGCCGTGGCTGCAACTGTAACTGTCGTTGCCCTGCCAACGAATGCTAGTCCAACAGATGTGAATGTACAAACCTATCATCATCGCCTTAATAACATACATGTAAATTACTAATCAAAATCCTTATTTCAGAGATTCAAGAAACCCAAAGTTTTCGTTCAGGAAAAGGCTAGGTATTGTTTATGCTATACTCTCATGTCTTTGCCACTCCGCCACATTCGGATTAACACAATATACTAAAACCAAACGTACCTTATACCACATGTTAACACAGCAACCCAGAAGGTGTTAAAAGACTACAAACAACAAAGAACACAAAAGAATAATAAGCCCATAACAGCTCCAATTTTTAGTCTACACCTACCAGGGCCAGTTGTTACTCAGCACCTGTTATACTCTGAAGGTAGGTGAAGCGCGTTCCATTACCTTCTACAACATTTATTTGTAAACCAAGTGGAAGATGAAAACTGGTCTTAAGGCTCAGATCTGTATATATGTAATCGACATTAGATGCACAACGTGGCTGCAACCATGGCTCTGGTTGCCCCGCTAACGAACACACGTCGAAAAAATGTTACCATACGAACGTATCATCATCGCCTCTATTTCAGAAACGCAATAAAACTAAAATTTTAGTTCACAGTTTGCGTCAACAACATGTATAGAAATGGCGCCCTCAGAAGCATACGCCTTCGAAAATAACAGAAGAAGCTGGAACAGTTTCAGCAAGAATAAATCTCGCAAAAGGTAACGTCACGTCACCAATCTTGCTTTACATGTGGTGGAACTGTACAACCAACTATTTTTTACTATTGCTCCACTGTTCGGAATGTTTAACAAAGTGATTAGTGCAATAACAAAACGTTACTGTAAGGTCTTATCTTCTACTTATATTCTATATCATTCATAATTCAAATTTCCAGAGCCTTCTTCCCCATTAAAAAAGCAGCATAGAGTAAAAAGAACTCGTACCTCATATCGAGGTGAGCGCAGAAACACAGACCATGTGAAGAAAGTACATGGTCAATGAATATAGCAAATCGGTAAAAAATGAGGCTCAGGTGTTGATGAACTCAAATAAGTACATTTTATTACTATCATTTATCCTATTAATTTGACTTGTTTTACTATATTATGTATGAGGATTGATACTTAATCGTTTACTTTTGTAATTCTCAGTTGAAAACAAGCATTTGGTGAAACTTAGCGATTTTGGACTGATTATGGAGCAAAACATGCATAAAGTGAAGAGTCTACTGAAATGGACAAGATCAAGTTAAATCTGCTCCAGATGCGCCGATCTCACTCATGACATGCGCCGCATCTCTATTAAGATATCACCAGATACGATCCAAGATACAAGAGGACATGCGCCGCATCTAATCATGGAGTTACGCCGCATCTTCTGGCGGTGTACGAATATTCCTGAATATTATAATCTTGGACCCCACGCGAAGTTAAGTACATGCGCCGCATCTACTCCTTAGATGCGCCGCATCTTCCCTCAGACAGAAACTATAAATACCCCAAGGCCAGACGAATTTCGTGTGCATTATTAGAGTTTCGAAGACCGAAGCAGAAAAACCCTAGGACGAATTCAGTCAAGGAGGCAGCACAAGACACACCCAAATCAAAGATACAAGAGCTGTAAGAAGGTGCTGCATGTGTTTAATTCATTAAGTAGTTTTGTTTTATTGTGTTAGCAAACTTTAATTCATCAGGATTGGTGGCTTGTGTAATGTGACAACGAAAGATTGCACTCCCTTTAATACTTGCTTTCCCATCAATTAAAGTTTATATGTTGATGTCTTTGGTTACTACTTATTAGTGCATTGATAACCTCTGTGTTTATTAGTGGCTTGCGGGCATTTGACTGCGGGACATAATGTGGCTCCCACGGTTATTACTAAATTGATCACTTAGGAATAACTTTTAGACATAAGTAATCATTAAGGGTTTACTCGCCGATAAGCTTAGGACCAACGAGAAAGGGTTAACTACATACACTTCATATAAAGCTATCAATAAAACAAGTGACAATCTACTTAATCATAAGGACAGCCCTCTTATTGTCTCAAGTATCTATCTGTGTACGTGTGTGCTACTTGCTGATTCGTGCCTATTGGTTTATTTTATTATTTAATTGCAAACAAATCGTGCCAGTCTCTCAGGCTGAAACCCCCTTGCGTTAGGATATTAAAATACTGATTAGAATAACTAGATAATACGTTCCACTCTTAGTGATCGACACTCTACTTACCATTATATTCATACTGACCGGGTACACTGCTCGTTAAGTGTGTGTGTTATTGATAAGTCGGCTAAATATAAATTTAAAACTTGAGTAGGCATCTAAACGTGCTAAAACTATACTACGACACGCACACGCATCAAGTTTTTGGCGCCGTTGCCGGGGAGTGAATTGTTATTATCTGTTAATTTGATTAGTATTTTAATTAGGTTTTTCTTTTTATTAGATTAATTGCATCATTGTATTATTTTGCATATTTGTTGTATTGTGTGTTAATTGTTTGCTTTTATTTTTGTTTTTGTTTATTTTTGTTTGTGTGTTTTTATTTTTTGTTTTTATTTTTCGTATTTTTCTGTTCTGCTATCGTTGTGCTGTGCTAAATCAAACGATACGGCGCATCTGATCTCTCAGATACGGCGTATTGCGTTTAATTTTTAAAAAAATACAACGCGTTTAATTAATTCGATACGACGCATCTTTTCCCCAAGATACGGCGTATCTGTTTTTAATAAGAAAATTTTTTCTAGGCGATAAAGCAATACGACGCATCTGCTTTTGCAGATACGGCGTATCTTTTTTTGATAAAAAAAAATTTCTAAACGTTAACGCCATACGACGCATCTGCTTTCGTAGATACGGCGTATCTATTATTTTAATTAAAAACAGTTTGCGAATTATTAAACAGATACGACGCATCGATCTCTATCGATACGGCACATCTTTCTGAATCAAAAATCGATATTTATTTTTAAACGTAACGAAAATACGGCGCATTAACTTTCGTTAATACGACGCATTTAATTTTAATTAGATAAGCTGATTTTTGATAATTAAAATTGATACGGCGCATTCAAATTTCTAAGCGGCGTATCTATTTTCTGATTAAAGTCTGATTTAATTTTAACGATTATAAGATACGGCGTATCCCATTTATAGGATACGGCGCATCAACAGCAGATATCAGAAACTTTTATTTTACTTTGATTGTTTCACTCTTCTTTTGCACGAGTAAGTTTAATTTCAGGAAGATGGACGATCCGGATATTACAATGGAAGAATATATCAGATTTGAAGAGGAAAGAGCCTTGAGCAATTATGGGATATACGATTGGGAGAGAGCAAGATATGGTGCACAAGTCATTGAAACGAAAGAAATCACTATGGAAGAATACTTGATTCTTGGACGAGAAAAGTCAAGGAAAGAAAGAAACAAATTGCCGTTTCAACACACTTGGTGTATGTCAAATGATGATGAAGAAGATTCATATACCGTGAAACCAATTCCGGCAATTGTTATTGATAGTACTTTTTCTCCGGAGATTGCACAAGATGATGTGTATACGGAACCCTACGTTGAAGAATATTCTGCAATCGTATTACCACCATTAGACAATCCAACGGATGAAGATGAAAAGTATTCTAATTTTGATTTAGAACCATTTGACGCCATAGTTATTGATGACATACCTCAACCAGATTTTGACCCAACGAGAGATTTTGAAGAAATCTGGGATTACTTATTTAAGGATGAAATTCGGGACGATGCTGAAATTGCAAGACCACTAGTTGAAGATGGAGATTCACAAGATGAATTGGAGTCACTTACAACACAAAGTGGTACAAATTTATTTAATATTACTGATCCGTCCCGAAACAACACTCGTAATTAAACAAATGCAGACTCGGAACTGGATGCTCGTGTGTAGTGTGTATACTGGGTAAGTGATCACCCAGGTCGTCTCCCAACGAAGTGTGAAATTGACGATTGCTTAGAATTTGGATTAGAGTGATTGATGATTCAGATATTTTTGATTTTTGCTTTATTTTTAAACTACGATTGATGAACGTAAAATAAAAATGAAAAAGGAATAAAAACGATTAACTAAAAGATACGGAATTAAAACGTGAAAGAAAAACCTAAAAACGCGAAAGAAAAATTAAAAAAAAATAAAATCTATTAAATAGAAGCTATCACTATTTTTATGTTTTCGTTTTTCTTAAAATCTAAAAATGGGTACAAATACAATAAAAACTAATTTTATAAAAGAAAATAAAAATCTACAAAAGTTTAGGGTTCAAAAGTGTAAAAATTAAAACTTTAAATATATTAAAACAAAGAGAGGGGCTAAACTGTACTTTTCTGAAACTTGTTTTATAACTAAAAACGTTTTATAAGAAAGACAGGGACTAAATTGCACTAAACACAAACTAGGGGACGAATTTGTAAAAGGTGAAAACTTAAAAACGATTTTAAACTAGAAAATATCCCAGGTTCGAACCTGGTTAACTACAACTTATTAAAACTATTTTTTTTTTTTTACTTTTCTCTTAAAAACTAACTAACCACTTAATCACACAGCTGATACAATTAAGTTTAGCTTTTTCTAACTCGAAATAAGCTCAAAATTAAGCTCAAAGTGAGCTCAAAAACACAGCAGTCTGCTGCTACACTTCGAAGGACAGGGCAAAATGGGGCAACTTCAAGCCCTCGATAAGCTTGGATAAGCTACTCTAAAAAATCTACAAAAAATACCTAAGATGCATGAGCTGGGGGACTACAATAATCCAAAGATTCAACTAATTTCAACTTAAAATGAGACCTATAGAAAATCTTGAAAATCTGCAAAAGTCAGAAAATACAAAATCTAATTTGACTTTTTAACACTTTCAATTATATTGACTTATTCGAACTTTGATCCTTCCTAATTGATTGAAATGGATGTAATAAGCTACTAAATGATTAAAACAATCAATCTTAACAACTTTGCAACTGATTTGGATGATTTTGAAACCTCCAATCCCAACAGTGCAGCTGAGATGAGGGATACACTTGATTTTGACTTTTTATCTAATGACACTGAGTTTTTATGTTTGACCTGACCTAAATAGACCTAATGAGTTATGCTTTGACTAAATTTAACAACCAACAACAACAAAAACACAACAAACAGCACTGATCCAAACACCCCTTAAATGTTGTCTGATTTTTGATTTCCAAGGCAACTTGATGATTTAGACTACAATACTGATTTTAAAGCTTATATTATCATTAAAACACACCAATTACACATAACAATCCTATGATAGCAGCCTGAAACACAAAGATCAACCATATGCTAGTGTAACTGTGAAAATGGAATACTAAGCAACCATGAAATTCAAAACACAAACACCTAAGATTAAGCTACAAAATAACTCAAATATACTAACTAATCATGCAAACACAAAGACTTAAGCAAATTAATGACTGAAGTAGTGAAATGCCAAAAATTGATAAAAAAAAAGCTTACAAAATGGAAATAGGACTGAGACTATGAACCAATGGACAAGGTTACACCTATTAGCTTCCCAACAAGCTCCTAATACCCAATCAATCCACAATCAATCCTGCTCCAAGCTTCTTCTTCATTGCTGATCTTCCATTTTTCACCAATATATGAATATTTTTGATTTTCTATTAGAACTGAGTTTAAAGCTAATAAAGCTTTTTAAAAAGCTTTTAATTACACCTACTGAGTATAAGGAAACCAGAAACAACAACAATTAACAATAATTAAGCAAAATGTAAATTTTACTTAAAATTGCAAATTTCGAATTAACTAATAAAACTTGGAACTTTTATTTAATAACCTTCAAATTACACTACTTAAGTTGATTACAGGCTTGGGAAAGCAAATGTATCAACTAAATATTACTTGTACAATTTATTCGACTTAATATAATTATTTCTACTTAATTTATCTACTACTTTCTTCTTCCTGCTTCTTCTCTCTTTATAGTGTCTGAAATTACTCTTGGTCGACATTAGAATAGATCCCACTTCATCTTGGCCATTGATTTGCTTCAATTCATCAAATCCGTCCATTTGGCTATTTTGGCGGGAAAATTGATGTGAGTGGAAATTGCACATGGGTCTGAGGGAAGTGGAGAAGAAGCAAAATGCTCTTTGGCATGTTAGGTAACTTGTAGGAGGGGGGTGGTATTTCAGGAAGCTGTGGGTGATGGTGGTATTAAGCTTTGGCAGGGTGAGTGTGAGGAAGAAGATGTTTGACCGTTTGGTCAAACTGGTTTTGAATACCAGTTGGGGTATTGGCTAGTGGATCCGGGTTTATTATAATTTAGGATTGGGTTGGGCCTTGGGTTATTTAATTGGTTTATGATTTAAGTTAAGTGTAGTAGCAATATAACCATAGGGACCATTCTTGTAAACATGCTGAAAATTCAGGAACCAATTCTGCCAAACTTCCAAACTTATTCCAGGGACCATATCTGACAAGTTGCAATAGTATAAGGACCATAAAAGTTTATTTTCCATTTTTTAAATATTCGGGGACCTTTTATGACAACTTTTCAAAGTTCGGGGACTAAAATTGCCAAGTATGCAAATAATGCTCGTTTTCGATCGTTTTTAATCATTTTACATAAGAAACACATAAAAACACGATCAAATGATATTTTCGGTATTTTGAAGCATATTCGCATGTTTTTAAACGTTTTGGCGGTTCAGATGGGACAAAAATGATGAGTATTTAGACACTCATCAATCCCCCACACTAAACTATTGCTAGTCCCTAGCAATATTTTATGAAAACTTAATGGATTTCATCTCTTTACCAAAAGCCATTACTTCTGGAGTAGCCAAATGTTTTAGTTCAAGTAAGAACTTTGGTACAATGATAACCAAGTGATTTTGAGCAAACCACAAGCTGTAAACGGATTTGATTTGTCTTTACCAGAAGCCGTTTGCTTCTGGACTAGCCAACTCTTAGATAAATTATCAATATTATCTTTGGTGAGCTGATTACCAATTATGGTTTTCCAACTGCCTTTACCACAAGCCATAACCTTGCGGGCTAGCCAACTCTTCACTTATAAAGATATGGTGAGTCGAATACCATACAATTTTGGGCAAATTGCAAGCCATAAACGGATTTGAGATATCTTTACCAAGAGCCGGTTGCTCCTGGATTAGCCAATCCTTATGTGGGTTAGACATGGCGGACTGATAACCATTTATTGAGTTCTAAGTGAGAAAAAATTTTAAAATTTTGGCTAAAATGGGGGTGCTAGATGGTACATTTGATCAAATTCGCGAGAATTCCCCCCCACACTTAGAACTGAATATTGCCCTCAATATTCAAAGTACCGGTTGTTAAACCAACACTTAGAACGTGAAAGGGAAATACTAATAGCCTTTTATTTTTATACATACACTTTTTTTTTTTTTTTTTTTTTTTTTTTTTTTTTTTTTTTTTACTATACATATATACAACATGTGGGGCATCTCCCCCACACTAAGGTGAGACATGGGTGAAAACCCATATTTTGCTACTGTTTTTGATCACCGAGTCGCTAGCTTGACTCGACCCCAAATTGAGTTGATTCCTCCCGAACCGTCAGGTTTATCACGCAAGCTAACCGCTTGTGAACGGTTAACTGTAACAAAGGGATCCTGAACAGCCCGGGAGAAAAACAATTTAAAAGTTTATGGGGAAGTAAGAGACCAGGAAATCCGGCATTTAAACCAATGTTAGATGGACAATGCCGGGGTCAAAAGTAATATCCTCACTCCCGAACGAGTGACAGATTGGAGAAATCACCGGGTAGGTGAAGGGAAGAAGAGAGATCTGAATAGCAATTAAGACAAGAACTTCCTCCTCAAGAATTGCAAGCGGAGGAGGCAAGTCCTTAAACTCGATCTCAGAAAATTTATCAGTTTTCTCAACTGATTTGGGTTTCTCATTATGAAGTTGTTTTGGTGGAAGAGGGGAAGATGAATCTTCGTTTAACAAATTTTCAAGAAAAAGAATGTCCCCCTCAGGATCAAGATAGTTTTCATCAACCTCATACGGAGGTGAACTATCTACAGCAAGAAAAGCATCGACTTCATCCCAAAAGGGATCACTTCCCTCAACCGAAGTGAGAGAAGGGGAAGAGTCTGCTATGATGTGTTGAGAAGATGTGGTGGGTTCCCCACTCACAGAATTATGAAAATAACCAAGATTTTCTTGAGAGTACTCCTTTGAAGAAATGTCAATGACATCGATTCGGTTAACCGAAGCAGAATTATAATTAGAGGAGTACTTTGAAGTTTGATCATGATTAAAGGTAACAGCTTCCTTATCCACACGCAAGGTGATCTCATGCTTAAATACATCAATAAGAGCATGGCCCGTTTTTAGGAATCCTCTTCCAAGAATCAGAGGAACCTTTTGATCAGCATCGAAATCAACAACCACAAAGTCAGCTGGAAAATGGAACTTTCCTATTTTCACAAATACATCTTCGGCAATGCCGCAGGGATGAGTTATGGTTCGATCTGCAAGCTCAAGAGTCATGCAGGTAGGAGTAAGAGCCGGAAGAGAAAGTCTCTTCCATACTGAATGAGGCATCAGGTTGATGCTTGCACCTAGATCTGCTAAGGCATAGCATTCAACCATTCCCGGAAATACACAAGGTAGTAGAAACTTTCCAGGATCTCCGAGCTTCTCCGGAAGCTTTTTCAAGATAACCGCTGAGCAGTTCTCATTTACCGGAGTTTTAGCCATTTCAATCAGTTTTTCCTTGTTGCTTAACAAGTGTTTGATTGCTGCAGCAAATTTGGGCATCAGAATAGTAGCATCCGTAAAGCTTATGTCAAAATGTAATTCTTTAAAGATTTGATAGAATTTATCATTTTGTTGACTAGCCTTCTCACGGAGCTTTTGCTCATTTAAGCGCGATGGGTAAGGAATGTGAGGTTTGGATTTAGGGACAACAACTTCAGGAGTCTCAAAGACAACTCCTGGTTTGGATTTTTTCGGGACTACCGGAGGATGGACATGTGCTGTACTTTGTGGGCTTGGAATTGGCACTTTGTCCGTTGTATCCTCCGTCTCTTTTTCCATTTCAAACAACGGAGGAGGAATAGGGCCAGCTGGCCCCTTATAAGAAGCACCACTCCGAGTGGTGATAGCTTTGACGAAAGTGGTATCTCCGTCATCATCACTGTCATCAAGTACACTGACAGGAACAGCATTGAGCATTTCGGAATAATATCTGGCTGATCTTTGCTCACTAAGTTTGGTTGACAAACTTTTAACCGTAAATCGTGAAAGAGTAGGATCGATTCTAGACGGTAGGGGAGCAATTGTGGGTGTAGATTTTTGGATGACTGAAGGTTGGATGACCGAAGGTTGGACGTATTTAGCACTTCCATTGTTAGTGGGAAGTACCGGGTCCTTTATCACCTTGAATCCAACATGAGATTTACCACTACGTGTACTGACAGCTTTGAGTTCACCCCTAGGGTTGATAACAGTGTTACTTGGGAGACCTCCCGAGGTAGAAGGTATATCAGTTAAAGACTTTTTGATCTGGTTTAATTGGGCAACCAATAACTGGTTTGTCTCACGTTGTGTCTTATTTGTTTCCTCTTGGGTTTTCATGAATTGCATAAGCAACTCATCTGAGGACGTCTGATTTCGGTTTGAACCTTGGTTTTGATTAAAATTACCCTGATTCTGACCTCGGTTTTGATTGAAATTTTGAGAATTGTGGAAATTTTGTCCCTGATTTTGAACAAAGCGGTTTTGATTATTCTGATTTGGCACGGGTGGAAAACCAGGTGGGACCATAGCATTCTGTGCTCGGTACTGAGTCTCAGCATGCGGACGGTATTGATTTTGGTTTACTGCAGCTACGGGAGCTGGGTAAAGAGAAGCATCGGTTGCTTGACAATCATAATACGCATGTGGGCCACCACAAGTTTCACACACTTTGTTTATTGCTTTGATTTGTTCCGGTTTATGAACTTCACTTTTTAATTCTTTCATTTCTTTCATCATACAACGCATTGAATCTGTCAGGAAGGCTAACTCTGAGGAGTTACCGGATGAAGAAGAAGCAGGAGTGACAGGAACATTCACTTTGTTTCTAGAAATAGGAACTTTGGATTTATTTTCACAAATTTCAACCACCTCTCTGGGTTTACGATTCAAGATATTGCCACCGGAGGCTGCATTAAGTGCATCTTGATCGTTTTGGGTCAACCCATTATAAAAAGTATTTATCTGTTGTAACACATTGAAATCATGATGTGGGCATTTTCTTAAAAGATCTTTAAATCTATCCCATGCCTCTCCGAAATTTTCATCAAAACCTTGACGAAATCCAGCTATTTCATTTTTTAAATTCGTCGTTTTTGATGGAGGGAAGAAATAATTTACAAATTTCTTAACGAGATCTTCCCAGGTTTCAATGGATCGAGGGGGTTCTTTATCCAGCCAAATTCGGGCTGCCCCCTCAAGTGAGAATGGAAATAGCATCAATTTGATCACTGTTTGCGGCACATTTTTGTAATTGATTGTAGAAGTCAGTTTGTTGAACCAACGAATGTGTGCATAAGGATCCTCTCGTTCAAACCCGTGGAATTGGTTTGTGGACACGAGCTGAATCAAATGTGTTTTCAGTTCAAAATGATCAGAATCGATGGCTGGTAAAACGATGGCATCTCCATAACCCTCGGTGGGTGCCTGGAGCATTTCAGCCATGGTGCGTTCGTCTGCCATATTTTCAGTGAGAACAGTACGAATCTCGGGTTCGACTATTTGGGCAGCACGTCTACGATTACGTCTTCTCGGAATTTCTACGAGTTCACGTAAAGGGCTAGATGACGTGGAAGAACGAGTGCGCATGCACTAAGTAAAATATTCCAATTAAAACAAGACAGAAGCAAAACACAAGTTAACTTATACCAACAATCAACAAGCGTACGGTAGCTCTCTAAATGATAAACGCACAGAGTGGCGGAGAAGCAACGGTGGGCGATTAAGCTCCTTAAAAACCCGCTTCTTTCAGTCCGACAATTTAATGTCAGACTATCCTAGAACCTCCGTTAGAGTTTGTTTATCAATCAAAGGTGAGCCGATATTCGCAAGTGATACAAAGGTAAAGTTTTAAATCTTTGGTTTGGGAACTTATTATGGTCGTACCCCCAGTTAGGTAGTACTCTGTCTTGGTTCTCGATGGTAATTTTTTATTGTTTATTTATTATTAACAAAGAAAAAGGAATTTATTTTTGGTGTTTTTATTTTTTATATGATAATATTAATAATAATATATATAGAAAAGAAAAGAAAAATATTTTTGTATTTTATATGGTTTTTGGGAAATAGGAACTTCTGATAGAAGGGTCTCAGATCACTAATCGCTAAAACTTACACAACAGTCGCAGCACACCTCCCCGGCAGCGGCGCCAAAATTTGATCCGTCCCGAAACAACACTCGTAATTAAACAAATGCAGACTCGGAACTGGATGCTCGTGTGTAGTGTGTATACTGGGCAAGTGATCACCCAGGTCGTCTCCCAACGAAGTGTGAAATTGACGATTGCTTAGAATTTGGATTAGAGTGATTGATGAATCAGATATTTTTGATTTTTGCTTTATTTTTAAACTACGATTGATGAACGTAAAATAAAAATGAAAAAGGAATAAAAACGATTAACTAAAAGATACGGAATTAAAACGTGAAAGAAAAACCTAAAAACGCGAAAGAAAAATTAAAAAAAAATAAAATCTATTAAATAGAAGCTATCACTATTTTTATGTTTTCGTTTTTCTTAAAATCTAAAAATGGGTACAAATACAATAAAAACTAATTTTATAAAAGAAAATAAAAATCTACAAAAGTTTAGGGTTCAAAAGTGTAAAAATTAAAACTTTAAATATATTAAAACAAAGAGAGGGGCTAAACTGTACTTTTCTGAAACTTGTTTTATAACTAAAAACGTTTTATAAGAAAGACAGGGACTAAATTGCACTAAACACAAACTAGGGGACGAATTTGTAAAAGGTGAAAACTTAAAAACGATTTTAAACTAGAAAATATCCCAGGTTCGAACCTGGTTAACTACAACTTATTAAAACTATTTTTTTTTTTACTTTTCTCTTAAAAACTAACTAACCACTTAATCACACAGCTGATACAATTAAGTTTAGCTTTTTCTAACTCGAAATAAGCTCAAAATTAAGCTCAAAGTGAGCTCAAAAACACAGCAGTCTGCTGCTACACTTCGAAGGACAGGGCAAAATGGGGCAACTTCAAGCCCTCGATAAGCTTGGATAAGCTACTCTAAAAAATCTACAAAAAATACCTAAGATGCATGAGCTGGGGGACTACAATAATCCAAAGATTCAACTAATTTCAACTTAAAATGAGACCTATAGAAAATCTTGAAAATCTGCAAAAGTCAGAAAATACAAAATCTAATTTGACTTTTTAACACTTTCAATTATATTGACTTATTCGAACTTTGATCCTTCCTAATTGATTGAAATGGATGTAATAAGCTACTAAATGATTAAAACAATCAATCTTAACAACTTTGCAACTGATTTGGATGATTTTGAAACCTCCAATCCCAACAGTGCAGCTGAGATGAGGGATACACTTGATTTTGACTTTTTATCTAATGACACTGAGTTTTTATGTTTGACCTGACCTAAATAGACCTAATGAGTTATGCTTTGACTAAATTTAACAACCAACAACAACAAAAACACAACAAACAGCACTGATCTAAACACCCCTTAAATGTTGTCTGATTTTTGATTTCCAAGGCAACTTGATGATTTAGACTACAATACTGATTTTAAAGCTTATATTATCATTAAAACACACCAATTACACATAACAATCCTATGATAGCAGCCTGAAACACAAAGATCAACCATATGCTAGTGTAACTGTGAAAATGGAATACTAAGCAACCATGAAATTCAAAACACAAACACCTAAGATTAAGCTACAAAATAACTCAAATATACTAACTAATCATGCAAACACAAAGACTTAAGCAAATTAATGACTGAAGTAGTGAAATGCCAAAAATTGATAAAAAAAAAGCTTACAAAATGGAAATAGGACTGAGACTATGAACCAATGGACAAGGTTACACCTATTAGCTTCCCAACAAGCTCCTAATACCCAATCAATCCACAATCAATCCTGCTCCAAGCTTCTTCTTCATTGCTGATCTTCCATTTTTCACCAATATATGAATATTTTTGATTTTCTATTAGAACTGAGTTTAAAGCTAATAAAGCTTTTTAAAAAGCTTTTAATTACACCTACTGAGTATAAGGAAACCAGAAACAACAACAATTAACAATAATTAAGCAAAATGTAAATTTTACTTAAAATTGCAAATTTCGAATTAACTAATAAAACTTGGAACTTTTATTTAATAACCTTCAAATTACACTACTTAAGTTGATTACAGGCTTGGGAAAGCAAATGTATCAACTAAATATTACTTGTACAATTTATTCGACTTAATATAATTATTTCTACTTAATTTATCTACTACTTTCTTCTTCCTGCTTCTTCTCTCTTTATAGTGTCTGAAATTACTCTTGGTCGACATTAGAATAGATCCCACTTCATCTTGGCCATTGATTTGCTTCAATTCATCAAATCCGTCCATTTGGCTATTTTGGCGGGAAAATTGATGTGAGTGGAAAATTGCACATGGGTCTGAGGGAGTGGAGAAGAAGCAATAAATGCTCTTTGGCATGTTAGGTAACTTGTAGGAGGGGGGTGGTATTTCAGGAAGCTGTGGGTGATGGTGGTATTAAGCTTTGGCAGGGTGAGTGTGAGGAAGAAGATGTTTGACCGTTTGGTCAAACTGGTTTTGAATACCAGTTGGGGTATTGGCTAGTGGATCCGGGTTTATTATAATTTAGGATTGGGTTGGGCCTTGGGTTATTTAATTGGTTTATGATTTAAGTTAAGTGTAGTAGCAATATAACCATAGGGACCATTCTTGTAAACATGCTGAAAATTCAGGAACCAATTCTGCCAAACTTCCAAACTTATTCCAGGGACCATATCTGACAAGTTGCAATAGTATAAGGACCATAAAAGTTTATTTTCCATTTTTTAAATATTCGGGGACCTTTTATGACAACTTTTCAAAGTTCGGGGACTAAAATTGCCAAGTATGCAAATAATGCTCGTTTTCGATCGTTTTTAATCATTTTACATAAGAAACACATAAAAACACGATCAAATGATATTTTCGGTATTTTGAAGCATATTCGCATGTTTTTAAACGTTTTGGCGGTTCAGATGGGACAAAAATGATGAGTATTTAGACACTCATCAATTACTAATCCCGTTACTAATAATCTTGCTAGTTTTCCTAAACAGGTTGCAAAACATAATGATGATGAAGTGAAATTTATTACACTACCTATTGAAGCACCTGTGATCAACCCGTATTTGGTGGAGCTCGAGGAAGAATTTGGTGATGAGCTCTTAAACATTGCTATGATCGAAGATGATGATGATGTCGACCCTATGAAGGTTATTGAGGAACTCGAACTTTTAATTACCAAAGACCCTTTCTCATCTTCTATGGAAGTCAAGGGACGCCTTACTACCAAAGTGACTAACCAAGAAGAAAGGAGACTCATCTTTCCTCAACACACTACTCTTTCAGATGAAATGGTCAAGTCATCCAATTTATCAACCAAACCGGGTAAGGATAGGAAGGATGTACATATATTGCCAAGGTATGATTTTTATTTATTTCTTCCATCTTTACTAGCAAATTTACACTCTTTTCGTGTTTATTGCTACTATCACCCGCACTTGATCCCAAGTGGGGGGAACAACACCCTTTTACACAGTAAATAAGGGTGGAGTCAGGCTCGTGACTCGAACAAAAACAAGCGCTTCGTGGGAGGCAACCCATGCTTATCTTTTATTTTATTTTCTGATTTTGTATTGAGTCAGTCAGGCCCGCATGAAGATACGGCGCATCTCATTCATGAGATGCGACGCATCTCCTGCAATGGTCATATCTTATTTAATTTTTTTGCATTTTTAATTTTCGAATTTAAAACTTTTTATCAGTTTATTTTAATGCGGCGCATCCCTGGTTAAGGATGCGGCGCATCTATTATTCTGATCCGTATTTATTCCAGGCTCGATACGGCGTATCTTCTTCCATAAGATACGGCGCATCGACTGACCTGATGATTTTCAGTTTTAATTTTTAAGTTTTATTTTTCCTAACTACTAATGTATTATGCAAGTTTGAACCTTTCTTATCTTAGGTGTGTTTTAAAGTGTTGGTGGTATTATAGTTTCCTGGATTTCCTGTGGATACATCAAGTATGAAGCTTTAACGTTCTCATCCACAAGAAAGATGATTTTTGCTCTTATACTAATGGAGGATCATACCGAGCAAATCTCAGGGGAGTTTTTCTGTTCTAATTCTTTTATTTTCCAGTTTTTAACCTTTTATACAAACAACGAGGACGTTGTTTAACTTAAGTGGGGGGATTGGAGAATTAGAACACTTAACAATTACTTGTCCTAAACTTTTTCAAAAATTATGCTTAAAATGTGCTTAATATATCAAACTTAAAATTTTTTAGCATGTTTTTGTTTAAGATCTAAGTTGCATAGCTGCACACATGACGTTATTTTCAAAAATTGTGATTTTTCAAAATTCACAAATCTATGAGTGTGCCGGTGACTTGTAAACTTTAGAACTTGGCTTGTATACTATTCGAGACCACCATAATGAGTATTATTTATATAATTGGAATGACTTGTCTAAATTGGTAAATTTCTAGGATTACACCCAAAAAGCCTATTATATGTTATGTGTTATTAACTAACTACACTGGTTAGTTAACCCCCGTATAAACCCTTTTGTTACTCTCATTTTTAGAGTAAGATACCCCTAGAAAAACACTCAGAGCCATTCCTTTCGTTTCTTACACCTATGTTTTAAAATGTTTCGTTACACCCTTACACCTTAGCCTACCCTGTAGATTAGAATCCGTGGTTGGTTAATTGCTATAGGCAAAGTGTGTTTCCTTACATTACCTGTGTTCGCGTGCGTAATTCATTATCTTTGGTTAGGTCGGGAAATTGCACAATGCAATTGGAGTGAAAGTAAATATTGTATATCTTTGAGTTTATTTTTCGTGTGTTTACTACTTTCACTATTACCGTTATTTCTGAAAGTATGAAAAGTATGAAAAAATTATTATCCGGAAAGAAAGTTATAGTGATGTGGTGAAATTTTACACATCTATGTTTATGTTTCAAGTTAAAAAAAAAAAAAAAAAAAAAAAAAAAAAAAAAAAAAGTTGGATGTTTGTTTTAACCAACTTATGTAAAGTTATGTAAGTGGTCGATATCACCACTATTTGTTGTACTATATCTATGGATTGAATGGGAATTGGCAGTTATGGGAACGCCAATTAAGGTTTATTCTTTGATTAAGATCTTGTTGAGTATAATTCGTGTCTACCTAAAGCGTGTGTTTCAAGTGTTAAAGCGTGAGTTATTCGATGATATGAGTCTTATTCATGGGATGGTTGGGATAGTGATTAACCACACTTAGGATTTTAATTTATTTGTTTTGTTTATTTTTCATTTTACACCAATTTATATCCCAAATGTTATCCATACCCTTTATTATTCTTTATCCAACCGAACCTTTGATTTATTGAGATTAGGGATTTGAGCAATCTTAAGTATCGTAGTCGTGGATTCGGCTATGTATTTATGATTTTGTCGCCCTTTTTGATATATTATTATTGGTGAAGTTTGGACCTATCTTTGGCCTATTCGAGTTAAGGATTTGAGCAATTGCAAGTATCGTGTTCGTGGATTCGATCATGTATTTGTGATTTTGTCGCCTTTTCTGGAATTTGAGATCGATAGAGAATAAGAATAATTAACCTTTAAGCCTAAAAACCCTTTTTACCGCTTTAGACTTGTTATTCCTTAGCTTTAGTGGTGGAGATGTGTATACTTGCCAAGCTTATGATAGAATATTCGTCACGACTGGACAGTTAAACGATTAGATTTGCTTTTATCGACTTATTTTATTTTACTTCTAATTCGTTAAAGTGTTTAGTTGTGTGATCATGAAATAAACGAATACATGCTTAAATATAAAAATAAATCCTAACATCTTTTAGGATACATTTTCATAAAAGAAATTCTAAGGTTTACTTGGGGACAAGTAAAGTTCAAGTGGGGGGATATTTGATGAACTCAAATAAGTACATTTTATTACTATCATTTATCCTATTAATTTGACTTGTTTTACTATATTATGTATGAGGATTGATACTTAATCGTTTACTTTTGTAATTCTCAGTTGAAAACAAGCATTTGGTGAAACTTAGCGATTTTGGACTGATTATGGAGCAAAACATGCATAAAGTGAAGAGTCTACTGAAATGGACAAGATCAAGTTAAATCTGCTCCAGATGTGCCGCATCTCACTCATGACATGCGCCGCATCTCTATTAAGATATCACCAGATACGATCCAAGATACAAGAGGACATGCGCCGCATCTAATCATGGAGTTACGCCGCATCTTCTGGCGGTGTACGAATATTCCTGAATATTATAATCTTGGACCCCACTCGAAGTTAAGTACATGCGCCGCATCTACTCCTTAGATGCGCCGCATCTTCCCTCAGACAGAAACTATAAATACCCCAAGGCCAGACGAATTTCGTGTGCATTATTAGAGTTTCGAAGACCGAAGCAGAAAAACCCTAGGACGAATTCAGTCAAGGAGGCAGCACAAGACACACCCAAATCAAATATACAAGAGCTGTAAGAAGGTGCTGCATGTGTTTAATTCATTAAGTAGTTTTGTTTTATTGTGTTAGCAAACTTTAATTCATCAGGATTGGAGGCTTGTGTAATGTGACAACGAAAGATTGCACTCCCTTTAATACTTGCTTTCCCATCAATTAAAGTTTATATGTTGATGTCTTTGGTTACTACTTATTAGTGCATTGATAACCTCTGTGTTTATTAGTGGCTTGCGGGCATTTGACTGCGGGACATAATGTGGCTCCCACGGTTATTACTAAATTGATCACTTAGGAATAACTTTTAGACATAAGTAATCATTAAGGGTTTACTCGCCGATAAGCTTAGGACCAACGAGAAAGGGTTAACTACATACACTTCATATAAAGCTATCAATAAAACAAGTGACAATCTACTTAATCATAAGGACAGCCCTCTTATTGTCTCAAGTATCTATCTGTGTACGTGTGTGCTACTTGCTGATTCGTGCCTATTGGTTTATTTTATTATTTAATTGCAAACAAATCGTGCCAGTCTCTCAGGCTGAAACCCCCTTGCGTTAGGATATTAAAATACTGATTAGAATAACTAGATAATACGTTCCACTCTTAGTGATCGACACTCTACTTACCATTATATTCATACTGACCGGGTACACTGCTCGTTAAGTGTGTGTGTTATTGATAAGTCGGCTAAATATAAATTTAAAACTTGAGTAGGCATCTAAACGTGCTAAAACTATACTACGACACGCACACGCATCAGGTGTGTACACATGTAATCGACATTAAACGTATGCCATGGCTGCAACAACAATTCTGGTTCGGTTTAATTCGGCTTCGTCATGCCGTGCCCGCAACTACAATTGTCGTTGCCCTGCCAACGACCACGAGTCGGAAAAATCCTAATGTACACACTTATCATCATCGTTTTAATAAACAGACCTGTAAACGGGAAACATGCCACAGCACCTGGATCAAAAAGTTTGTGGATTCATATAACCGTCATCTACATGCAACTTCATATGATTGTAGTTGAAAGTGTGAAAGTCGGAGCATTGATAGTCCGATTAATGAAACAATCAGGCATATAGCAATAATCTGATTCAGAAAAGCAGACGGGGATGGGCCGAAAGTGCTGCAAAAAATAACCGGTTGCTTAGTTACCATGTACACTATGCCGTCCGGTGATTGCTGCGCCACTCAAAAAGTACTATGATTGAGCTGTTGAAAAAAAAAATAAGCATTCAGATTCTTATACAAAAGAATCATCAACCTTGCCTTGTTCCTAATTAGATAACATAAAGATAATATGATTCTAACAGACATAGCCTAAAAGTCAACACTTTCATATAATTCATAATAATAATGAAAAGTACAAATTTTGGCTCGTATTCTAATGTCATATGCTGCAAATTAAAACAAAATTCACATACCAAAGTATTATGACTGACGGTCAATGAATATTGGACCATCTCCATTTGTGGTTATTAAACTATTAGGAAATTAATAAAATGAATATAGCATGGCAGTAAATAATGAGGGCCAGGTACATACATACATAATCAATATTAAACGCATACCATGGCTGTAAAATCATCACCTTAACAATATTGCCGCACATTATAGATGGTTGCCCAAACATAAATTTCAGAAAGTCTTTGCGCCGGATTCAACAGTTTGTAAGGTATACAGTAACAGTCTGATTCAGGAAAAAGTTAGGCTCAGGCTTGCGGATGGGGAATGGGCCGCAGAACCATCTGAAGTTCACCGTGGCTGCAAAACATACCCGGTTGCTTAGTTACCATTTACACTATGCCGTCCGGTGATTGCCTCGCCACTACCTTCACCTTTTCAACAGCCCATTTCGTTTCCCCACAAATCTCAACAATCATCACAGCCCATTATGTTTAGTAGTTACTATATACCCAATGAACCATCAAAACAGACGCAAAGAGGCAACTGATGCTACTAAAGGCAATACTAAATGGGTATATCTTTGATGATCAAATAACACCATAATGGGGCTGAAGCTTCTGATGCTCCTCCAAAAGGTCAGTCAAATTTTGACTGCAAAAAACAAAAAAATAAAAGATTAAAAACAACAAAAAAACAATGAAAGGGAAGCTACCTATAAACCTAGCTTGATTTGTTGTTGTTAATCCTCCCCGCTAAACAATTATTGCGCAAAAAAGTGGCTTTGTGTTTGTGGTTAAATAGATTTTTGGTACTGATTTGGGGAAATCAATTTTAGAGTAAAGTATATTTATTAACAAATCTAAAAACACAAACCTTTAATTCGAATGAACGTTTGGCCTCAAAGATCGATAACATTTCAGTTATAAGCAAATCGAATTAGGGTTTACATGATTCATTTGTTTTAGAGCCTTTCTTTGTTAAATTAAGTAAGCATATAAAACGTGATCGATTGTATGAAGATATACCTTTGATTAAGGCAAGTGAAGGGAAGCAATCTATTAGAAAAAAAAATTCTTCGATGGTTTAGATGGGGAAGAAGGCTCTGGAAATTTGAGTTATGAAAATGGGTTGGCAAATGGGTTGGGCGGGATGCAACTAATGGCCCATGTACTGTAGATACACTGTTTTCTACTGTAGCATGGTGCAAAACACTGTTTTTCACTATTGCAATTTATGATCTTTTAATATATAGATAATTAGGTACACATGTAAGCATGAATTTCAAACATGAGAATCATTTTTCTTTAGTTTATATGGTCAAAAGTCCAATAAAACGAAACAAGAGAAACGATTACTACCATTTATAGAGGCACTAGTACTACCATAAATAAGTATATTTTGCAAATAAAACACAAATTGTAAATCACTAATAAGTTAACTATGCCATTTCACAATAGTACAAATATATCAAGTTATTGATTTTTATCAATTTGTACAAAACTACATGTACAATTAAGAAAAGTTGGTAACCTTTTTTGTAACTAATTTTGCCAAATGGAAAGAAAATGATTCACGTCTTCTTATTGTCTTCACTCCCATCTTAGACGGCAAACTTCACTTTCAAAAAGAAAAAGACTTGGGTCCATAGTCTACTCATGAGAGAGTGTCTTGTGGGTTAAGTTTAAATTCCACGTATATTTTTTTTTTCAAAGTTATAATATTTTCTTCAATGTTAATATTTATAACCTAAGTTGTGCTACAGAATTTTGAAATTTCTTCCACTAGCTATAAAAACTCAAATAAAAAAAAAAAAAAAAAAAAAAAAAAAAATGCTTGCCCTTGATGAAGTGAATGGTAACTATAACATGTCATATCAACCAAGACTCCATTCCATCACAAAACAATCCGATTTCACATTTTGTGAAATCCCAAAAGAGAAGAATCAAAGAAAACAAGATGAAAATGAATCACCACCCCTTTGGTCTAATAACGTTCGTTCTAATGGCACATGTCAATCATCTGCCACGACAAAAATGGCACAAGCAAGGAATGAGCTCATGGAAATGTTTGACGACTTGCCAGAATCATGTTATGAGTTGTCGTTAAAAGATATCGTCACAAAGGATACAAAGCCCGAAATGAAGGAGAATAAAAAAGGTGAGAAAAAGAGTCCGATTTCAAGAAGTGTGAGCCTTGATTCGGGTGTCTTTCTTCTTAAGATGTTTGTCCCGAGTTCTTTGGGCTCGAAAAAACAAAAGGTTTGTCGGAGTACTTCAGTGAATGATTCGAAGAAACGTCTTGGTGATACGAAACAATGGAAGACTTGGTTTTTTGTTGATAACAAAAGTAACCTCAATAGTAGATCACGAAACAATAATAGGTGTTTTGCTAGTGTCCCCCAAAACAGGTGTATGTTCTTTCTTTTTACTTTGGAATTTTTTTATGACAGCCATTACAATTAGTAGTAGATATATCATCATTAAGTTAAGCAGAAAAATTGTTGATATAAGAGAAAGTGTTTTTATTTTTTTTTTATTTTTTTTTTATTTTTATTTTTTTTTTATTTTTAAAAAACACGAAACCATGATATTTAGTATTTTACGCAAAGTAGTTCACGAGATTCATGTAAATCAAATCATTCACGAACTGAAGTCTTTTTTTAACCGCAAAGAGTCGCAGTCATTTCCGTTGGTAGCATAGCTCGATATAGATTAATAGCAACTACAAGATCCATTGGAACCTTTGTATTCACTTCTTGATAATTTCTCATCTCAAATCATGATTGAAAAAAACTTTATAGTTTGTATGATGTGAATTTTATGTGAAAAATTTCACTTGTTATGTTTGTACTTTATTTTCTTGACACTTGGTTGTTGGCTCGTTGTGCATGTAGGTACGCTGAAGAGACATTTAAGCCTGGATGTTGGTCTAATTTAACGAATCGAAAGGGGTGCATTTTGTTTTGATTGAATAGGGACAACAACTCCTATATATCATACGAATCATATTTTTAGTAGATTTTTTGTAGACTTTTAAACATGTAAACTAGATGAGATATTTGTTATGATTTTCTAATCTCTAGATGAAACAATATACAAGTTTTTATATACCAAAATGGCAGTGCTTATATTATTGTACAGTAATTAGAACAATTGCACAACTTTCTTTTACCGAAACAGTTTACTACAACATTCGAGGCTTTTCCCGGCAACTTTTTGAGGCTTTTTCCGTGGATTTGTCCTCGAGAAAACTTATTGCCGAGGACATGTCATCGGGCTACAATCGTAGAGAATGCCTCATCGGTAATTGATCACAATAACAACGAGTTTCCCCGACGATTGAGTGGGACCCACACAATTTCCAGTCAAATGCCCTCAAAAGTTTGACCATATTTTTCCCGAAGACATGTCCTCGGGAAATCTTTTGTCTGGTCAATGAAAGTCAAATTGAGTAATTAATTAGTTAGTTAGTTAGTTAATTAATTAATTTGACTTTCGTTGACTTGACAAAAGATTTCCCGAGGACATGTCCTCGGAAAAAATATTTATTTATTAATTAATTAATCCATACTAGTCAATGTAATGTAATTCGTACGCTTTAATGCTTGAACTTTTATCGATTTGTAATGTAAGTCGTGCGGTTTAATGTTTTGAGCGTTTATCGATTTGTAATTTAATTCGTATGTACTTTACTTCTTTGTTGGTTTAACACCGCGCAACGTAGTGCAACAACAATAGATGAATTTAGCTCACTTTTGACAGCGTAACAAAACTTAATAGCAATTTCGAAGGCTTCCGAACCACCTGGAAACTTCAGAAATGACAAGTGGCATGACTTTATGGTTTAACATCGTTCGGTTTGACGATATAACAATTATTATATTAATTTTATAAATACTAAATAAAGTAGAAGTTATTTTTGATATTTTATCTTGGCCTGACGCTCTGGTTTAACCCCATAGGATATAATCATGGGTAATTACGGCTAATCAAACAGCTAAACAAGGTCAACATTTTGGTCAATTTTTCACCGAGGACATGTCCTCGGCAAAACCTCTATTTTGTCGGGTTGTGGCGTTGGCGGGATAAAGTAAATAATTGGAGGGAGTGTTAAATTTAACATCATTCGGTTTGACGATATAACAATTATTATATTAATCTTATAAATACTAAATAAAGAAGACGTTATTTTTGTTATTTTATCTGCCAAAAAAAGAAAATACATCCTAGATCTCCTCGCAGAAACAGGAATGGTTGACTGCAAACCAGCTGAAACGCCTATGACAATCAATCAGAAGTTATACATGGAGACTAAAGCAAAACTAGCTGATAGAGACAGATATCAGTGAATGGTAGGAAAACTGATATACAGTAAAACCTCTATAAATTAATACTCGATAAATTAATAACCTCGATAAAATTAATAATTTGTCCAGTCCCAACTTGGGACTAGTACAAATTTGAACACCAATCGATAAAATAATAAGATAATAAATTTTTTGAAACCCCTATATATATATATATATATATATATATATATATATATATATATATATATATATATATATATATATATATATATATCGGTCCCAACAAAACTATAAATTAATAATTACTAAAAAAATTTCACAATTTCTTCGATGTTTTGAACCTCGTAACATTCATTAGTAATTTAGTACACATTCATTAATTACTTCAATGCCTTCAATTCATAAATTTATAATTGGAACTTGTTTTTCTAATTTATTTTTCATCTTTAACTAATATATATTGTAACTAGTGTATTGGACTTGGAAATTTAAAGCTCGTACGTAAAACCTCTTTAAATTAATAAATTATTAATTTATCGATATAATAATATCTCGCTAAATTAATAAAATATTCTAGTCCCAACATCATTAATTTATAGAGATTTTACTGTACCTCTCTCACACTCGTCCGGATATAGCATATGCTGTTAGGGTAGCAAGCCAATTCATGCACCAACCTCAGAAGGCCCATATGAAGGCAGTACAAAGAATCATCAGGTATCTCAAAAGGACTGTTGGACATGGAGTCCTATTCAAATCAAATGGTCATCTGAACGTCAAGGTATATACAGATGCTGAATGGGCATGTGATAAAGGAGACAGGAGGTCAACATCAGGATACTTCTCACTGGTGGGAGATAATTTAGTTACATGGAAAAGCAAAAAGCAGAAACTGGTTTCCCTGTCAAGTGCGGAAGCTGAGTTTAGAGGGATATCTCAGGGACTAGCAGAAGCACTATGGATACGCAAACTTCTAACTGAAGTAGGGTTCCCTCCAAAAGAAGCCATTCAGGTCATGTGTGAGAATAAAGCAGCAATTCAAATTTTAGAAAATCCAGTTCAGCATGATAGAACCAAGCATGTAGAGATTGATCGGCACTTCATCAAAGAAAAACTCGAAGCTGGGATTATCGAAATACCATTTGTCAAGTCGGAAGATCGGCTAGCTAGCTGATATCTTAACAAAAGCAGTAGGGACTGCCATTTTCAGTAACTGCTTGGATAAGTTGAATTTTGGTAATCCCGCCATTCAACTTGAGGGAGAGTGTTGGAAAGAAAAGAAAGAACCGATTTGAGGGATCAGTTTCACATCATTTCCCGGTTTAGAAGATATCCCACTTTATGACTGAATATTTGACAGCCAAGAATTCATTGTATTTCCGTTCTTAGCTCATCTCTTTTATGTATAAAAGAGGGTCATATCCCTCATTGTAAGACACAACAGTTAATCAATATATTAGCAATTCCTTTCATTTGTTAACATCGTTGACCTAATAAAAGATTTCCTGAGGACATGTCCTCGGAAAAAATATTTATTTATTAATTAATTAATCCATACTAGTCAATGTAATGTAATTTGTACGCTTTAATGCTTGAACTTTTATCGATTTGTAATATAAGTCGTGCAGTTTAATGTTTTGAGTGTTTATCGATTTGTAATTTAATTCGTATGTACTTGATATGTGTCTAAATACACATATATTTTATATTGTTTAACCCCACAAAAACGACCAAAAACACACAAATGACCATATAAATGTTACAAATATCATTGAAATGTGTTTTTATGTGATTCAGGTACAAAAAGATTGAAAACAAGTGAAAAACATGCAAAGTTCACAAAACTGTCAATTTTAGTCCCTGAAGTATCACCAATTTGCAAAACTAGTCCCTAAAGGTTTAAAATGAATGAAAAGTCAACTTTAGTCCTTGGATAATCAAACTTGTTTAAAATTAGTCCTTGGATGAAAGTTTCTACAAATGGCAACTTTTACCCCTCAAAATCCAAAATTGACATAAAAGGTCCTTGGAAGTTTTAAAAATGGAAATTTACAATTATGGTCCTTGTACTAATGTTAATTGGCAGGTGTGATCCCTGGAATAAAGTTTGGAAGTTTGTCACATCAGGCCCCTCAAGTTTCAGAAATTACAACTTTAGTCCTTGGGCTTATCCATTATACAAAACCAACCGGATCCCTTTTATACATAAACCAAAAATCCAGTCCTTATTTATTACATAACCCAACCACCAAACCCAATCCATTCCCTAAAACAACCCAGCCCAATCCAAATATAAATAAAACCCGGCCCATCCCTTTTTGCTAAATATCCCAGGGTCAAACCAAAGTTTGACCCGTCTTCTTCTTCCCCATACCGCCAAAAACTACACTCACCCACGGTTTTCTCTGCAAAACCACCACTTGGCCTCTAAGCCTACCAAACATGTCCCCTCCACCTCCACAACTAAACAAGAAGCATTAATTGCAGAAGAACTGCCTCAATCTACAAGTGATACTTTTGGCGCCAAAAGTAGTTTAAATGGCTGTGATGATTTCTGCTTATCCAATGGCCAAGATTTAAAGTGGGATTTGACTGGAATGCTAGTGGGAACACAAATGACTATAAAGATCAGAGGAGAAGCAAAGAAAAAAGACACCTTTGGATTAGCCTAGGTCATGTAGTGATAATTAGTTTACTGCTTTCTTTAATTAATGTAAATTTAATGCTTTCAAGTGTTAGTTTTACACTGACAATGTTAAACTAAACCTTATTTACAGTTTTAATGCAAGTTATCTTTTAAATTCATGTCTTTCTTATTTGTACCATTTAATTTTCCAAGTCTTTTAAATTATTGTTAATCTTAGTTGTTTAGTGGACTCTTTAAGCTCATATAAGCTCCTGACAAAGCTTTAAGGCTTTTAGATACATTAAAATCAGTTATAGTCTTTAAAATTTAGAAATAGGCAAAAATCAAGAAAACAAATGAAAAATCCAAAAATAATAAAGTGTTCTTGGTGAAACTGCATGGAGCAAGGTTAATTGTGGATTGCCTTTGGTTTAGTGGCTTATTGGTAAGCTATAGGATGTGTTCTGTGGCCTTGGTTCTCAGTTTCAAGCAGGATTCCATTTGTAAGCCCTTTTTATCCATTTTTGCATTTCACTGTTTAAGTCTTTTATATGCTTTGAGTTTCATGTTTTTATGTTTCTTTGCTGTTTCTTAATGATAATATAGCTTAATATTAGGTAATCATGTTTTGGAATTGATTGTGGCTTGAATTAGTAACTTGACTGTCAATATGCTAGTTTTTGAGAAACCTAGGCTTGAACTTTTGTGACTACTTGTTTAAGCTTAAAAGGTCCATTTTGACAATTTGGTTCCTCTGGATTTGATAGAATTGGTTTACACAGTCATTTGCTTTGAAAACCTCAGTTTGATCCAATTTAAGGATTGTTCGGATTTAATAATGAAACTGTGTTATAGGTTGTGAATGGTGTTGTTCTTGTTTGATGTACACTATATGTAGCCCAAATGACTCAGAGGAATACTAACCAAAGGGTGTAGCATTGGAGAAAGTCAAATTGACACTTGATGATCTCTAAATGAGCACTGTGGGGTTGTTAGATCTAACAATCCTACATATCTGTTTAAATGTTGTTAGGTTAGCTTTATTTCATGTTATTATTGCTTAATACAACTTATTTAGTCAGTAGATTAAGTTTTAAATTCACTTTAGTCAAACTTATGTGTTTTTAGTAAAAGTCAAATTTTCATTTTTGTCATTTTTGAATAAACTAGATAATTTTCCCTAGGCTTTGTTTTTAAGTTTCTGTTTAAATGCTTTTAGGGTTTTATAGTTTTGTTGCTCATCTTGCTTAGAGTATTTTTGCTTATTTTTATTTTCAATGTTTAAGTGCTTATTTTGTAGCTTCTTTGTGACTGTTTTTGCCCTGCACCAAGGTTTGGGCTGTCAAAACTATAAGCTTGCAGAAGCTTGTGGAATTGACCCTAGCTTGTGGACTGGGCATATTTGTGTAGCCCAAGTGGCTTATTTGTTATGTCTATTCTTGTTTTTCCATTTGTAGCTTAGTTAGATAGCTTATTTCACCCACCTTTTTTGTCCCATCTAACTCACTCCACTGAAGCAAACAGTGGAGTTGGAGTTGTTTTCTTAAGCTCATTAAATAGCTCCTCATTGACCCCTAGCTTGTGATAATTGGCTTCATGTGAGGCTAACCAATCATACTCAAAGGTTCAGTGCTTGTTGAGCTTTCTTAAGCTTATTTGATAAGTTAAATTAGAGCTTGTTGTTTGCCCCATTTGCTGAGTATACTGAGTAATCAGTGTACTCATGCTTATTTCATAAGCTCTTAAAAAGCTCATTTGTGGTCATAAGCTTGTGTGGTTTAGTTTTATATGAAGCTTATCCACCCATCCATAAGATCTTGTGCTTAAATTCCCCCTAGCAGCTCATTTACTAGGGCTGCTAGTAGCTTTTAACTTGTCCCAATTTTCTCAGCAGAATCACTGAGCTTATCAGCAGAATCAATGAGCTTATCAGCAGAATCACTTACTTCATCAGCAGGTTGATATTGCTCTAGCAGTACCTTGCTTTTGCTCTAGCAGTACCTTGTTGATTTGCTTATTCAGAGCTTATCAGTGCTTGTGTTTTGTCCATCTAGCTTATTTCTATCTTATTTTATCTTTTGTTTCATGTATAGAGCTTTTTCAAGCTCATTATGAGCTTATGACTTCACTGTGAGCCCAAAAGCTCTACTGAATGAGTCATAAGCCCATAATCTGCTTATTTCTAGGTTTGTAAAATTTTATCTTTGTTAAACTTGTTTAATATCAGTATAATATTAATCCAGAAAAAGAAAATACCAAAAAGCTCCACTATAAATTAAGTGATAGCTTCTATTTAAGAAGCTTATTGCTTATTTGCTTATTTTCATTAAGCACATATAGTTTTTATATTTTTCCTAGGTTCCTGTATTTATTTAATAATTATGTAAAAAGTTTCAGATTTTTATTTATTCATTTAATACTTTTAATAAATCAATAATAGTTTTTAGTAATTAATAATAATAAATAATTAATAATAAATAGAATAATTGTGTAATAAATATATTTTTAGTTTTAAAATTCATTTTATAATATTTTAGATTTTTCAGATTCTTTATTTCATTTATTTAGGTTAATTTTTAGATTTTCTTATTATTTAATTCATTATTAAATACATTTAATTCATTTTAATTTATAATAATTAAGTAAATAGTGTAAAAATTTATTTTAATTTTCTAATAATTTTCTTATCCTTTTAGGATTCCAAAAATATAATTTTCACATTTGTGGGGGTTGTATTTGACAGAATTCACTTTTTATTTTGTACGTTTACGTAATTGTTACGTAAACATACGCGTTTTAGGTTTCTAGGTTTTCTTAACTTTTATATAAGTTTGTAAATCATAAACAAATATTTTAAGTTTGTTTAATTTGCATTTAAGCCCCTAAGGCATGCAAATCCCTACTATAGTATAATCATCCGCTTTGTTTTTGTACGTTTACGTTTTCTTGAACCTAAACGTACGTTTGTATATCCTTTTCGCGTTTTTAGGTTTTTGATTGCACGTTTTTAAACGATATAGCTGTGACAGAGCTATTACTATTCACATTCCTAGTGTTAGTCAATCAGATTCCTGTTTTTATATATTCAATATCATTTCAGCACACACATTCGTTATATTACAGTTTACACACCTCGTTGGGACTTAACGACCCGGGGATAAAACTATACTCCCATGGATTTAAATTGCATTTTTCTCCCTGCCTGGTTTGACTTTTACTGTTGACCATTCACAAGTGGTTCACCGTATTATTTATGACCGTAAGGGAGAGATCAGTACTTTACTTCTTTGTTGGTTTAACACCGCGCAACGTAGTGCAACAACAATAGACGAATTTAGCTCACTTTTGACAGCGTAACAAAACTTAATAGCAGTTTCGAAAGCTTCCGAACCACCTGGAAACTTCAGAAATGACAAGTGGCATGACTTTATGGTTTAACACCGTTCGGTTTGACGATATAACAATTATTATATTAATCTTATAAATACTAAATAAAGAAGAAGTTATTTTTGTTATTTTATCTTGGCCTGACGCCATGGTTTAACCCCACGGAATATAGTCACGGGTAATTACGGCTAATCAAACAGCTAAACAAGGTCAACATTTTGGTCAATTTTTCACCGAGGACATATCCTCGGCAAAACCTCTATTTTGTCGGGTTGTAGCGTTGGCGGGATAAAGTAAATAATTGGAGGGAGTGTTAAATTTTTCGTGACACGTCACCCTCCCCGTGTAATTACTGCTAATCAAGGTCAAAGTTTTGGTCAAACTTTCCCTCGAGGACATGTCCTTGGGAAAAAGATTTAACCCATTCAAGTCTCAGTCAATGACTTTTTTGTCGTTTAGCGACTTTCGCCGACGACTACTTGTCCTCGGAAAATATTTGGTCGCCAATTCCACCTTCTATAGTAGTGGGGCGCGTACTTCTCCTAAAAGAAATGACGTTCAAATGGTTTACGGCTTTGATCTTGATCTCTATCATCTGAAGTGATCAGATAAACATAAATACTAGGAAACACCAAAGAAGATAACTAATACAAATGTTTGTTACCGTTAAAGGACTTTTATTACGTGTACAGTTTTCCGTTTATTATACAAGATATACAATATTTTGCTTGTGGTAGCAAAATTTACCAAGAAACTCAAAGTTCAACATCTTAAAGTAAGTTAAAGTGTTAGTAGAAGGCACAAGATAGATAGGTAAACTTTCATTGGACTTGTATCTAGTAAAGTTTCAAAATCTCATGAATCTATGCATAGGACCTTCATGATGTCAAGAATGTGTGTGAGGAATATTGGTTTGTTTCCTTTATACTGTGATTAAAGGGAATTCATGCATAAAACCTGATGAACAAACAGACTTGTAAAACCGACAATGTAAGATCTTATATCAATGTATGATTCGTGAAATTACTTCATAAGAATCAGTTAATACTTTTGGGCAGGTATGGCCAAAAACATGAAATTTAAGTGGTTGGGATAAGCAAAACCGCATATAAAATTCAAAATTTAGCATCACCTATAAATACTCCTTAACTAATTAATAATCAGTACGCTTTTCATATTCGATGAAAAAAGGAAGCCGAGAATTGTAGGAAATTAAAAACGCTTAATTTGCCCAAACTGTACTCCCTGGAAAACTGTTCCATTACTTCTAGTCGTTGAAAGTTATGTCCATCCTAAGTTTGGCTTTCCCTGGCGAATGTCATGCTCCTATTGATCCATGTACTTTTCAGTCATAAGCACTTGTTGCTCGATTTCAATAAATTCATTTTCTTTTCCATCAACTTCGGTGGCACCACAAGGTCCACAAAGGTTCTTGAACCGAGTGGCAATTCAAGTTTAAGCTACAAAGCTAAGAAAACCAAAGGATGAGGATCAAATTTTTTAGTTCTAAAAATTTACAAAATATAGAGATTTTAGATGGCAAATATTAGTTAATGTGATAAATTTTGTTTTAAAGTTCCAAAATATGAAGGTTTCATGCAGATGACATATTGTTGAAATGTGCTTTATGTTCAAGCTTATGAGTTGATGTAATTAGTCCAGGGACTGTTTATGTCATTTATCTTGTATGTTTGTATGTTTAGTTGGTTTTGACAGGTTTTACATTCTACAAGGGCTGAAGTGATAATATGCATTATAAAAGCTTTCATCCCAGCTCTGGATCTCATTCATTCAAGTTTTATCATCTCTCTCTCAAGTTAGGGTTTCTCTCTATAGTCTGTTCATTAGGTCTGGTATTCTGGTATTGATCTTCTTGATCAGTTTAGTTGTTATTGTTCTACTTTGAGAGTGTTTGTAGTGAGGCTATTTGTATTGAATCATTGTAGTGTGATAGTTCGGATCCTTCTGAAGGGGACGAACTCTTTTCTTTGTATTTGTTTGGTGAGCACACGTTTTGTGGACTCATCTTCTTGACTATATTGTTAATAAAGATTTCACCAAGGGGAGGTTGGTTGGGTGACATTGAGGTGTTGTGGTTGTGACTCTAGCTCTTGATCCATTGTTTTAACATGGTATCAGAGCCAGGTTGCTAATATACGGTGGATCTTGATTCTAGGGTTTGGTCTTGATTTTGGGGGTTTCTTGATTGGAGTGCAATTGGGCACAATTGAAGCTGTTTTCTTAACGGCTTTAGTGTTAATTGTTGGTTATTAGTGATTTTGTGGTGATTCTTGAATTTGTGAATTAGGGTTTCTTGAAACCCTAGTTTGTCAAATTAGGGATCGTGGTTCTGGTGATTCTTGTGGTGATTTTGGGCCTCTTTCTTGGTTATTCACAATCTTGATTGTGAGTGATCTACTCATTCCGCTGCGTGTCTTAATAGCACTGTAAGGGTTTCTTCTTCCTTTAATTCGCTGAGTACTTTAGTTTTTAACTCTGCAAACTCTGTGGGTAACATCTTGACCTGCCTCCTTGAGAGGTACGGAAACCTGCTCTTCCCACAGATAGGAGTTAGACTGGGTGCTTCAGTTGAATTGGGTGTGAGTTTTTTGTTGGTTCTGGGTTCTTTATTGATTAGTTGTTCTGGTTTTGTCTTGTGTTTGTGTTATTTGCTAGTTATCTGTTCTTATTTGTTGCTTCTTTTCTTCTTGTTGGTTCTTGGTGGTTTGGTTGATTATCTGCTGGTGTCTGTGTATTTGTTCTTGCTTGTCTTGTTTTCTTCTTGTTTGTTGTGATGGGTGATGTTCTTATTAGTAGCTTGGATGTGGGTAATCCTTTGTATTTGCATTCTAGTGATAGTTCTAATGTGCCTATTGTTCATTTTAAACTTACTGGGTCTGATAATTACAAGATGTGGTCTACTGCTATGAAAATTGCTTTAAAAGGGAAAAATAAAATGGGTTTTGTTGATGGCACTTCTGTAAAACCTGTTACTAGCCCTGTCTTATCCCAACAATGGGAAAGATGCAATGCCATTGTTCTTGGCTGGATTCTTGGGTCTTTATCCCCTGAGTTGTACTTGGGGCAGGTTTATTCTGAAATTGCTTCTGAGGTTTGGAATGAATTAGAGGAAACTTATGATAAGATTGATGGTTCTGTTATCTTTAATGTGCTACATAAAATTCATGGTCTGAAACAAGGTGACTTATCTGTGCCTGATTATTATCATAAGTTGAATTCTCTGTGGAGAGAGTTTGACACTTTAACTCTGTTACCTGCTTGTACTTGTGCTGCTCATGAGGGTGTGTTGAAACATAACCAACTTATCAGACTTATGCAATTTTTAATGGGTTTAAATGAAGTATATCAGCCTATTAGTAGTAATATCTTGGCTAGGGACCCTTTACCAGATGTTAAAGAAGCTTTCAATGTGGTTTCCAGGGAGGAGTCTCATAGGGGACTCCACCCCAACTCTGGTTCTAGCAGCAAGGTTCAACCTTCTGCTTTTGTTGTTAAGACCAATAATAATTCCAACTCTAATAATTTTGTTAGAAGAAATAATAACAACAATAATAGTGGTAATAGGGGGCCTAACCCTAATCTTGTTTGCAAACACTGTGGTCTAATTGGTCATACTATTGAAAGGTGTTATGAATTAAATGGTTATCCTGCTGGTTTCAAAAGAAACCCTAATCTGTCTAGGCAGTCTGCTTCTGTCAAAAAGTTTAGTGGTAATGCAGATGTGTCTCAACCTTCTACCTCTTCTGGGTCCTTGTCTGGAACTTTCACTAATGATCAAATGATGAAACTCTTGAGTCTCATTAATGAAAAACCTTCTGCTAATGTTTCTGCAAGTATGGGAGGTATTGTCTCTAGTTTTTTTTTAATAATAATGTGATGTTTAACTTACATTTTGAGAAGTTTTTCTGTGCTAAATCTGGGTCTGTTAGTTATAATGTTACTCTAGGATGGATTATTGACTCTGGTGCTAATCAACATATGACTGATTCTACTAAAAATATGTTTAATGTTGTTGATATTTCTAGTCTTATGTTGACTGTGGGTCATCCTAATGGTACTGTGGCTAAGATTTCTGCTATTGGTAGTCTTAGACTTACTTCTGGTGTTGTTTTGTTTGATGTGTTGGTGGTTCCTGAGTATAATGTTAGCTTGTTATCTGTTAATAAGATGATTAAAGATAGTAAGTTCTTTGTTGGTTTTGATGAGCATAAGTGTTATATTCAGGATTTGAAACTGGGCAAGATTGTGGGGACTGGTAGTGAGTCTGGTGGTCTCTACTTGTTTGATGAAAATAATTGTGGTAAGTCTAGTCTTGGTGTGAGTAATTCTGTGTTTGTTTGTCATGTTTCCAATGAGTTATGGCACCAAAGGCTTGGTCACCCTGCTGACCAAGTCTTGTCTCTTCTGGGTAGTAAACTTGGATTTAAAAAGGTGGATCATAAGTCTCCTTGTGATGTGTGTCACAAGGCTAAACAAACTAGGGAGCCATTTCCTTTAAGTGACCATAAAACTGAGTCTGTTGGGGATCTTGTGCATTGTGATGTGTGGGGTCCTTATAGGATTACTAGTAGAGATGGGTTTAAGTATTTCTTGACTTTAGTTGATGACTTTAGTAGGGCTGTCTGGGTGTACTTACTCAAGTCTAAGACTGAAGTTGGTGACTATATTGCTAGTTTTATAAAACTTATCTTTACTCAGTTTAACAAGAAAGTTAAAATATTAAGGTCTGATAATGGGACTGAATTTGTTAATAATCAAATGGCTAAACTGGTTAGTGATTTAGGAATGATTCATCAAACTTCTTGTGCCTATACTCCTCAGCAAAATGGTGTTGCTGAGAAGAAACATAGACACCTTCTTAATGTTGCTAGGAGTCTTATGTTTCAGGGTGGATTCCCCTATCTATGTGGCCTGAATGTGTTATAACTGCTGTGTATTTGATTAACAGGCTTCCCTCCTCTGTCTTATCTGGTGCTTCCCCCTATTTTTTAGTATATGGTAAGGATCCTAGTCTCTCTCATATCAGGTCTTTTGGATGTCTTTGTTATTCTACTGTTTTAAACTCAAGTGATAAGTTTAGCTCTAAATCTGAAAAGTGTGTCTTAATTGGTTTTTCTGGTGTTAAAAAGGCTTATAAACTATATGGCTTGGAAAGTAAATGTGTTTTCTTTGCTAGAGATGTGAGATTTTATGAAACTGTGTTTCCTTTTAAAATGAAATCTGCAGTTGTGTCTAGTGAGTCTGGGAATGATGTTGATAAATCTGAGCTAAACTTTGATGAAGGTAGAGTAACTGATTTAAATTTTTTTGACATCCATGGGTCTGAAAGTCCCAATGATGAAGAGGGGGACCCTTCTAATGTGGAAGGTAGTGTGATGGTACCTTCAGATGGTTGTGTGAACACAATCAATGATGAAGGTGCAACCACTCCAACCCAGATAGATGATTCTATCACCTCTGAGGGCATTCAAAATGTTTTCAATAGTGAGGATCATTTAAATCAAATGGAAGCATCAAGTCTGAGAAGGTCTAATAGACAGAGAAATCAGCCTGCTAGGTTTAATGACTTTGTTGTTGGTAGTAGTGTGAAATATGGTCTTGAGAAGTATGTGTCTTATGCTAATTTGTCTAGAGTTAATGTTTGTTTCTCTACTACATTGAATAAGTCTTATGAACCTAAAAGTCTTGATGAAGCTGTTAAAAATCCTAAGTGGGTTGAAGCTATGAACTTAGAAATGGAGGCTTTGCATAGAAACAATACTTATGAGTTGTGTGAGTTGCCTGATGGTAGGACTGCCATAGGTTGTAAATGGTTGTGGAAACTTAAGTACAAGTCTTCTGGTGACATTGATAGATATAAAGCTAGACTTGTTGCTAAAGGTTTTAACCAAAGGGAAGGCATTGATTATGAGGAGACATTTAGTCCTGTTGTTAAGATGGTTACTGTGAGATGTTTGATTGCTTTGTCTGTGTATAATAAGTGGCCATTGTTTCAACTTGATGTTAATAATGCTTTCTTATATGGTGATTTGTATGAAGATGTTTATATGCAGTTGCCTCCTGGCTATTATGATAAAAGTGAAACTAGAGTGTGTAAACTAAATAAGTCTTTGTATGGTTTAAAACAAGCACCAAGGCAGTGGAATGAAAAACTTACCACTGCTTTGATTGAAAATGGCTTTAAACAGAGCATTAGTGATTATTCTTTATACACTAAGAGTAAAAATGGAAGTTTCTTGGCCTTGTTGGTATATGTTGATGACATTGTTATTACTGGTAGTAATGTTGATGAGATTGAAAAGTTTAAATGTTTCTTGAAGTCTAAGTTTATGATCAAGGATCTTGGTCCTCTTAGATACTTCTTGGGTATTGAAGTTATTGATGATGATGTTGGTCTTTGTCTTTCTCAAAGGAAGTATTGCTTAGACTTGTTACATGAGTATGGGTTGCTGGCTTGTAAGCCTGCTGCTACTCCTATGCAGCAGAATGTGGTGTTAAGTCATGTTGAGACTGAAACTGATAAGTTTCTGTCTAATATGACTGAGTATCAAAAGTTGGTTGGTAAATTGATTTACTTGTCTGTTACTAGGCCTGACATTTCTTATGCAGTTCACTGTTTGAGTCAGCATATGCATGCTCCTCTTAGTTCTCATTTTTCTGCAGCTCTTAGAGTGTTGAGGTACTTGAAACAAGCTCCTGGTACAGGTATTCAATTTAAGTATGGTAATAAACTGAGTTTGTATGGGTTTTCTGATGCAGACTGGGCTAAGTGTCCAGTCTCTAGGAAGTCTGTTTCAGGTTTTTGTGTCTATTTTTGCAATAGCTTGGTTTCTTGGAAAAGTAAGAAACATGCCACTATTTCTAGGTCTTCAGCTGAAGCTGAGTATAGGTGTCTTGCATCTACTACTTGTGAGATTGTTTGGATTGTTAAAATATTAAAGGACCTAGGAATAGATGACTTGTTACCTGCACATCTATTCTGTGATAGCAGTTCTGCTATCCAGATTGCTGCTAATCCAGTATTTCATGAGAAGACCAAGCATTTTGAAATAGACTTGCATTTGGTTAGGGAGAAAGTTACTGCTGGAGTTATTAAAACTTTGAAAGTGGCTTCTGTTAACAATGTTGCAGATGTGTTTACTAAGGGGTTGAGTATTTCTCAACATAAGTTGTTTTGTGAAAAGCTTGGTCTGGTTGATATGTTCAAACCATAAGCTTGAGAGGGGGTGTTGAAATGTGCTTTATGTTCAAGCTTATGAGTTGATGTAATTAGTCCAGGGACTATTTATGTCATTTATCTTGTATGTTTGTATGTTTAGTTGGTTTTGACAGGTTTTACATTCTACAAGGGCTGAAGTGATAATATGCATTATAAAAGCTTTCATCCCAGCTCTGGATCTCATTCATTCAAGTTTTATCATCTCTCTCTCAAGTTAGGGTTTCTCTCTATAGTCTGTTCATTAGGTCTGGTATTCTGGTATTGATCTTCTTGATCAGTTTAGTTGTTATTGTTCTACTTTGAGAGTGTTTGTAGTGAGGCTATTTGTATTGAATCATTGTAGTGTGATAGTTCGGATCCTTCTGAAGGGGACGAACTCTTTTCTTTGTATTTGTTTGGTGAGCACACGTTTTGTGGACTCATCTTCTTGACTATATTGTTAATAAAGATTTCACCAGGGGGAGGTTGGTTGGGTGACATTGAGGTGTTGTGGTTGTGACTCTAGCTCTTGATCCATTGTTTTAACACATACAAAAGGGAAAGATGATTAAGCGGATGCAACAACTACATGGATTTATCTCGTCCTTAACTCAAGTTTGATCTCGTCAAAAGAAATGTGTTTCGGTAAAAAAAACAGTCACTACTAAATAGTAAATACATTTATGAAAATTTCTCAATTATATGTGTTAACTTAGCTATAAGGTTTTTAGCGTGTAATTGTGGAAAGTAGTATTTAGGGGCCGCTTGGTTCATATTAAGAAATAGGAAAGGGAAAGACTAAAGGAATGCAAAGGAATACTAATGGGTAATATCATATGTAAATAAGTTTAAAAAAATATCATATGCAAATAGTATTTTTGAAAAGATAAAAAGAAAGCATGTGGCAGTTGATTATTTATTTGTGAGTGGGGGCAGATGAACAAAAGAAGGCCACGTGGCCATGTGGGTGATAAATTCCCAATACCCCCAAAATTCAGGGTAATGGAGTATGGGCCACTTTTGGGTATTGATTGCATTATACATCATAATCAAGCATCATTTTTCATTTCCTTTACCATTACCTACACATCATAACCCTTAACCAAGCGGCCCCTTAGAAAATAGGGAGAGACTTTAGAAGTCAATGTTGGGGTTGGGGTCATCATCTTCAGACCATGCGTAATGGGGCGAGTTACCCCCGAACCACGCCCCAAAAACGCCGGATAACGCCCAAGCACCATTAATTCTGTAACCTCCCGTAATTTTCCCTATGGATAGTAGATGCTAATAAATGATTAATAAATCATTACGTTATTTAATAACCCTTTTCTACTAGTAACAAAATTTCTTTTGTTATTTATGCTGCACTATCTTAATCACAACGATACTTGTGATTACCGATTACCTAGAAACGATGCTTACACACGAGCCTTGATAGTCTAAAAATCACGAATTACTTAAAACAATTAACGTTTAATACTTAACGTCTATACATTTCGACAATTAACCGAATGTGATCAAATACATTCCCGAGCTCACGAAAATTTTCAAGAAACATCAGTAAATATATTGGACCTCAAGTGGACCACTAGACTCATTGGGCCTCGGCCCAATCTTACCACTAAACGCATACACCCAAACGGACCCTCATAAAATTTTCATTTCTTTTTCTTTGGGCCTAGTCCACCAACGAGCCTAAACCACAACCCAATTTTATAAGTTTTGGTCTATAGAAATGCAACGAGGGACGATTACTTTGCCTCATTTTCTCTCATTTCGACACAACAACCATATCATCATTTTACTCAACTCGATTCCCAACCTAGCTGAGAATCGAGTATGACAAACCTCGTGTTACGAATCGAACATTTACTTGTTTAAAATTCGTCAAATTTTAAACCTCGTAACATAAATAGGCAAAAACTCAAAGACTCATTCTTACATATATTCGATCCACAAACAACCCCACACAAGTTACAAACGACCTCGAACACGTTTTCCATATCACCACAATCGTTAGAAGTCACAAACGAACCCTACACTAACTTTTTGACCACGCCTAAATATGTTAAACACACGAAATAACCGAACCAAAATACAACATGTAAAAAACTCACTTTGTCACCTTCCTTTTTGGTTCCATACGCCGACTAATAGCACCAAGGCAACCATCATTTGGTTGACTGCCACACTCTATCATTATGGCAATTCCCTTGTAAAGATAATACAACAAATAGGGCCAAGACAAAGCACAATAATACTACCTTGTTTTCTTGCTTCTCGTCTAGACACCAAGGGCTAAAGAAACGTACGCCACTTCCTTGGTTACTCTTGGACTTCAATGGAAATCATAATACACATGTGCCTTAAAAGAAATTGACTTTCATGCACTTACCACAAGAGTTAACGCAAAACGTGGAGATTTTGGCTTCATTTCTTTGTTTGAACGCTAACAAGAATGCATCAATTCATTCACTTGCACACACCATTGACTTCACCCTTACCCATCTCATGATTTCGTCCCCCACTTGTGTCATTTAGTATCCTACATGCATGCACCCAACGACCCTATATAAGCCTACATGCATTCGACATGTCCATGCACACTAAAAACATTCACCTCCAAATATCTCTAAGTCCCAAAAACATGTTGAGCTCGCCTAGCATAGCCTAAGCTTCGTAGTGATCGAGCAAAGCCAAGGACTTTAGCAAACTCGTTCCTATAACTTTGGGAGGCCAAGAATCGAGCTACACTACCCTTCCGTCCTAACTCTGTCTCGTCATAGTGATACGCCCCACCTTCGAGGTGAAGTAAGCACGTCTCAACCCATTTTCATTTTATTATTTTCATTTCTATCGCATATCACGCTTTGCTTCGATGCAACATTTTGTTATTTATATTAACAACACACATAAGTAAATCGACATCTTAAATATTTGCTATATTAACTAACGAGAGCAACATTTACTCGAACCTTATATAAACATGCTAGCCTTAAACATCACACGTTTGCATGTCACCTTGACAACTTTCAAAAACTCATAAAACACTTAGAATATTTCATGTTTTCAAAACTGTTTCAAACGAGCCAAGTCACCTTTACTTTAGTCTCGTATTTCCTTATCTAGGCGTACAAACACTATATTATATCACTCGACCTAATAGTCGAGCTGCTAAACTAACAAGTCATGCATTTCATTCGACCTATAAAACTCATTTTGAACATTATCGAACCCCAAAGTAAACCGCACTCACCACAGTTTTATAAAGATATAAAACTTACGAGTGGGCTTATAAGTCCACTAAGCTAATTATAAGCACATCGTATAAGCTAATCGTATAAGCTCATTTGATATATTTCTATAACCCATAAACCAGCCCGTAACCAAGCCCAACTCCCCTCTAAACCCAATGGATGACAAACCCATAATGGGCCTTGTTTATAACCCGTTAAAAGCCCATAAGATTCCAAATAAGCGGTCGACCGAATTAAGCTATTTCTATAAGTTATAAAAGCTATTTTTAAACTTATTTATGAAATAAAATTTGTAAACTTTGATTTTATAAGTTTTGGACTCGATTTGCAAAGGTTTGCTAATCGAGGGACTAAAGTTGTCAAAATTGGAAACTTTCGGTAAAAGCTGTCATTTTAGTAACCTTGTGATGAAAACTGTAAATCTAGGAACTTTTGGGTATAACATGTAAATATTAAATGTTTTGGACCTAAAGTGTAATAAAACTTAACCGAGGACTAACGGTGCAAAGGATATGCCGTTAGGTTATAAAGTGTAATTTTGTGAAAACCTAAAGGGTATTTCTAATTTATACTTGTGGTAATATTTTTACAAACTCAAAACCCGAATCAAATATGTTTAGTCGACGATTAATGTCACATTTTCTAATAATTCTATATACGTAGTTATATAACTTATAAGTATATATATATATATATATATATATATATATATATATATATATATACATAATCAATTAACGAAATCATTAAACATAAAATCTAACTTATCGTCAATCAACTTTGATTTATAAAACGACAATCCCTTTCGTCAACCATTACACTCTGACGAACGAGCTTGCATCCAAAAATGTTATATATATATCCATATATATAACTCTATACATTCCTTTTTATATATATATATATATAAAATTCATATTTTTATATATGACTCTATAATCCTTTTATATATAACATTAGAGTTTATACATAACTTTGATCATTTAAACGCACACATTTTAATGTGGCAAACAAATCAATAAAATCTTAAACGTTATGATTCGCGATAAACCAAACTTAGACTATCAAACCACTAAAACTTGCCATATACTATATAGGTCGTGTGTTGAAGCCGTTTCCTTTCATCATTTGAATAACGATACTATTGCCACTACTGTACTACAAGGTGAGTTCATAGCCCACACTTTAACTTTTAAATCTTTTGTGGGGAGATACATGCTACAAAACCTGAACACAAACTTTTTGGTATGCTATAACTGTTATTATTATTGCTTAAGTAGCTATTGCCAAAGTCCCTCAATCATGAACCTTAATCACTTGCGAGTGAACGTAAATAATTGTGAATAGATCTATTAGGGACTGACAATCCCCGTTTGGGTCTACTCGGATGAGCCACCCAGGCGCACTTTATTTGAACAAACTTATGGGTTATTGGCAAATACCCATCACGAGGGCCTTTATACTTTACATCATATTTGATGCCCGTTAAGCGTTGCATGTCATGAGCTTAATGCAATAATAACTTGATTTTAACTTTTTAATTGTAATTCGATGCAATTAACACTTATACTTGTGTTCAAACTATTAAACTTAAACCTATGAACATCACTCAACTTTTGTTGACTTTTAGCATGTTATCTCAGGTAACGAAGGACTGGAACTCAAGGCAACGGAGTGGGCATTATAACCCTGTATGGGTGGTTTAAATAAATGTTTTATCATTCAAATTTAAATAAACATGTTCAACTATGAAACATCTCTGTATTCTAAACACTTGTATTTTGAATGATAAACTTAAAACGTCTTTTAAAGTCGTTTTCTATGATTATGACGAAAGATCCTCTACGTAACACCCAATTAAGTCTTCCGCTGTTGCTATCCGAAATTGGGGGTGTTACAGATTGGCATCAGAGCTCATGGTTATAGAGAACCAGATGTATTTTAAACACTGGACTATAACTACATTTTTATTAAAAACGGACCATTGAAAAACCACCTTATGCCCTCCGTGCCTACACACTTCCAACATTTTAGATGTTGCTTACTATACGAGTTCTTAATAAAGTTTAACATAGTTATAATTATGTTAATAGCTTACATTTACTATTCGGGATTATTACAGTACTATGTCTTCGAAACCCCATCCTATCGCTGTATCATCTGATTCAGAGAATGAGGATCCTATGCCAGACTTTGCTACGACAGCTATTCCAATGTCACCTGCTACTGACCGGTACATGGAAAGCCAGCAATTTCTACCGGCATCCGACATGGAGACTTCACCTCCAGTATCACCCATCCCATCACCTAACCCGATTCGCCGGCATGGACGAGTACGACAACTCCAGCCGTATGAACCCGAACCTTTTGACCAACTTTACCGACGCCCCGGAGAGAGTTTTGTTCGCAAACACACTCCCCGAAAACGAGTACGTACACCACCAGCACTGATCGTACCACCACCACCCCCACTCATACCAACTTCGACTCCTGTAACATCACCACCCCCAGCTCCTGAGCATACCAGGACACCACCGCTTACACCACTATCTTCAGCTCTACCACCTACTATTTTCTATCACCAGACCACCACTGTTCCATTACCATCTTCTATTCCACCCCTTGCTTCTCCACCCTCAGCTACTCTCAGTGAACCTCTACCACCTCATGAGAGAGCATACCGCTTGGTTCCATCATTATCAGACCCCTATGCCCAGGTTAGAGATTAGACTACAGTTCGCACCGGGACCCACAGGAGGGTCGATGCACGCCGATGGTCTTACTTGCTACCTATCATCCGTCACTGGAGATCCCAGGAAGGAGCACCGAGAGCCATGGAACTAGGAGAGAGTTCGGCTACAGCTACTTCGAGGATTCTTCCGGTTACCGGAGAACCCATCCATCACACCATACCTCTATTGGCAGCCAGATTAGTCAGACATGAGGATCGTCTGGATGACATTGCAGAGATTCTTGATGACTTACCACTAGAGCGGATTGACGCACTTGGGGAAGAAGTGGAGAACCTTGTGATTGGTCAGTTGGCGATGGAGGCAGTCTTTGATCGAGTAGGTACTAGTTTAGAAGAAGCCATTGAGACTATTTCTATACTAGGAGAGGCCACTACTTCGATGCAGACAGTGATTGAGACATTAGACTCTGAGCTTGACCGAGTTAGCTCTCAGGTTCTGATTCTTAGACTTATGGTTGAGAATTCCCAGGCTAGAGAAAGAGCTCGAGACCAGACCATGAAGACCTTGATGGCAGCAATTGCAGATCTTCAGCGCCGCTTAGATGGTGCACCAGGAGGACCATAGATCAGAGATGTGTCAATATAACTAAGAGATGTCTTAGTCTACCAATGTTGTATTAATAAATAATCTTGTATCTTTATGTTTTGTAAAACAAATCGAACAAGTTATTAATCCTATGTTGTGTGGATGTATTATATTGATGTTGATTTATGTATTCCATGGTTGTTTCTTGCATATGCGTTATGATTTGCCATATATTGTCTCGCGAAATTTTGGTTCATACAGTGCAATTCAATCATTTATGTTCTCATGTGTGTTGTGAATTGATTCAAACATATTGTGAATAAATTTATGATATGATATTTGCTGTACCTACAGAGATAAACCAGAATTATTAAACTCAATTGTTATGGTTAAAATTATATTATTATAATCCATATTCAATTACCTTCCAAAGTATCCTAACCTAACGTAATCATTATGAAATTCTAAAAATATGCTTTTGCAATATTGATAGAACTATGGTACGTACAAGGAAAGCAACCTCCGCCGCAAATCATGAAACTTCAACTGCTACGCCTACTATGACTCCAGAAGCTATCCGAAAAGCAATCGCTGACGGTGTAAATGCAGTCTTGACAGAACAGGCAGCAGCAAATGCTCGCAACAGTGGCACTAGTCTACCGACAGGAGAAAGTGTAACTGCTGCAAACCGCAAGTGTACCTACAAAGATTTCATAAGTTGTCAACCAACTTCTTACAAAGGTACTGAAGAATTGACTGAACTTGCTCACTGGTTCGAACGATCTGAAACTGTTTTCCAGAGAAGCGGTTGTACCGAGGAGAACAAAGTCACTTTCGCTACTGGAACTCTCATGCAAGATGCTTTGTCATGGTGGAATGCTACAGTCAAAGCCATGGGAATGAAGGCAGCCTACCAGCTCCCTTGGACTGAGTTTAAAACCAAGATGCTGAAGAAATATTGTCCCCGTTCTGAACTAAGAAAATTGGAAGATGAATTCCATCTACTAGTAGTAAAAGGAATTGATCTTAAAACATACAACAGGAGATTCCAAGAGCTTAAAATATTATGCCCTACTGTTGTACCAACTTTCGAAAAAGAACTGGAGAAGTATATCGAAGGACTTCCCCGTAGTATTGAGGGAAATGTCACTTCATCAAATCCGTCAACTCTAGAGGCAGCTATGGAACTTGCCCAAAAGCTACTGGACCGAGAGGTCAAGTACAACAATGAGCTCAAGAGGAAGCTCGATGACAAAAGAACCACTCACCACCACAATAACAATAACCACCGCAACAACAACTTCAATAACAACAACCCTAGAAACAATAACCCGTATCATCAAAACCGAAACACTCGTCACCATCATCAAAACCAAAGACAAGAAAACGCCAAGGCTTATGCTGCTACTGAAGGCAAGGGATACCAAGGTCAGAAATCCCAGTGCCACAGATGCAAACTACACCACAGTGGACCTTGCACAATCAAATGTCTGAAATGCCAGAAGGTGGGCCATCAGACAAAGGATTGCAGGAATCCCGCTACTGGTAGCAACCTACAGCCTGTAACTCCGACTTGCTACTCGTGTGGAGGAGTAGGTCACTTCAAGAGCCATTGTCCGAAAGGAAACGGTCAGCCAAATAACGCTCGAGGAAGAGCATATGTGTTAAAAGAGGAAGATGCCCCACTAAACTCTGACGTCGTCGCGGGTACGTTCTTACTCAATCAACATAATGCTAGAGTATTATTTGATTCTGGAGCAGATAGAAGTTTTGTGTCAACTACGTTTGCTTCTTTGCTTAACATTACCCCTTCCAAACTAAACGCCACTTTTGAAATCGAAATGGCGGACGGAAATCTAATTGGCACCGACTCCGTAATTTGTGGTTGTACCATAATCCTACAAGACAACCCTTTTCCCATCGACCTCATGCCTATTCAGCTCGGTAATTTTGACGTAGTCATTGGTATGGATTGGTTATCCAAACACCGCGCTAGAATACTCTGTGACGAGAAAGCCGTACATATTCCATGTAATGGTGAAACTCTCATTGTCCAAGGTGACAAGAATAAAACGCGATACGGTATCATCTCATATATCAGATTGGTAAAGTACATGAACGAAGGATGCCAAGCATTCATGGTTCATATAACTGAAAACAAATCAAAAGATAAACGAGTTGAAGACGTTCTGATCGTTAAAGAGTTTCCAGAAGTATTCCCCGAAGATCTACCCGGTCTTCCACCACCCCGTCAAATAGAATTTCAGATTGAGCTAGTGCCTGGAGCGGCACCTGTGGCGAAAGCACCTTATAGGTTAGCGCCGTCTGAAATGAAGGAATTATCAGATCAATTGGAAGAATTATCTGATAAAGGCTTTATCCGACCCAACTCATCACCTTGGGGAGCTCTGGTTCTATTCGTTAAGAAAAAGGACGGATCTTTCCGAATGTGTATTGATTACCGGGAATTGAACAAACTCACTGTAAAGAATCGTTACCCACTACCTAGGATCGACGACTTGTTTGATCAATTACAAGGATCGAGTGTATACTCGAAGATCGACCTAAGGTCAGGGTACCATCAGTTGAGAGTTCGAGAGGAGGATATTCCCAAGACAGCTTTTAGGACGCGTTACGGACATTACGAATTCCAAGTAATGCCATTTGGTTTAACCAATGCACCTGCAGTGTTCATGGACCTAATGAACCGAGTGTGCAAACCATACCTGGATAAATTCATGATTGTATTCATAGACGATATCCTAATCTACTCCCGCAACGAACAAGAACATGCCAAACATCTAAAGATTATTTTAGAGTTACTCAAAAAGGAACAGTTGTATGCCAAGTTCTCCAAATGCGACTTTTGGATTCGAACTGTACAATTCCTTGGGCATGTTATCAACAGTCAAGGTATTCATGTAGATCCAGCTAAGATTGAGGCCGTTAAAAGTTGGACATCTCCGACAAACCCCACAGAGATACGCCAATTTTTGGGTCTAGCCGGTTACTACAGGAGATTTATTGAAGGTTTCTCAAAAATCTCAAAGCCTTTGACCGAATTAACTCAGAAGAACAAGAAGTTTATCTGGGGAAGAGAGGAAGAATCAGCTTTTCAGCTACTAAAGAAAAAGCTATGTGAAGCACCAATATTAGCACTACCCGAAGGAAGTGAAGACTTCGTAGTGTATTGTGATGCCTCATATCATGGTTTGGGAGCTGTGCTGATGCAACGAAACAAAGTAATAGCTTATGCCTCGCGACAACTCAAACCGCACGAAGCAAATTACACGACTCATGATTTAGAGTTAGGAGCAGTAGTATTCGCACTTAAGTTATGGAGACATTACTTGTATGGTACCAAGTGCACGGTATTCACCGACCACAAAAGTCTTCAGCACATCTTAGATCAGAAAGAACTAAACATGAGACAACGTCGCTGGTTAGAGTTACTCAGCGATTATGATTGTGAAATCCGTTATCACCCAGGAAAAGCCAACGTTGTGGCAGATGCATTAAGTCGGAAGGAACGACTGAAACCTCTTAGAGTCAGATCATTAGGAATAACCATTCGTTCACCCCTACCCTCACAAATACTCACCGCTCAATCCGAAGCTCTTAAGGAAGAGAACTGACCTAGTGAAAAGATTCATGGTATGCCAGAAAATAAGAATGGCTTTGTGCAGAGAGCAGACGGGATGCTCTGTTTCAAAGAAAGAAGTTGGATTCCTCTATACGGAGGTATACGTGATCTCATTATGAATGAGTCTCATAAATCCAAGTACTCCATTCATCCAGGTTCTGACAAAATGTACCAAGATCTCAAGAAGCTTTACTGGTGGCCAAACATGAAGGCCGACATAGCCGAGTATGTCAGAAAATGTTTGACTTGTTCAAGAGTAAAAGCGGAATATCAAAAGCCGTCCGGATTACTCATACAACCCGAAATTCCTGTATGGAAATGGGAACGTATTACAATGGACTTTATCACTAAGCTTCCTAAGACATCAACTGGACTTGACACCATCTGGGTCATCGTTGATCGTCTCACAAAATCCGCTCACTTCTTAGCAATCAAAGAGACTGACGAGATGGACACACTCGCAACGCTATATCTAAAAGAAATAGTTTCGCGACATGGAGTGCCAATCTCAATCATCTCAGATCATGACAGTCGTTTCACATCTCATTTTTGGAAGTCTTTGCAAAAAGCCTTGGGAACCAAATTGGATATGAGCACTGCATACCATCCACAAACCGATGGACAAAGCGAGAGGACAATCCAAACCTTAGAAGATATGCTCCGAGCATGTGTTATTGACTTCGGAAAAGGTTGGGATAAACACTTACCTCTAGCTGAGTTCTCCTACAACAACAGTTACCACGCCAGCATTAAGGCAGCACCATTCGAAGCACTCTACGGTCGAAAGTGCAGATCGCCTGTTTGTTGGACCGAAGTTGGAGATATACAACTCACCGGACCCGATCTCATTCATGAGACAACAGAAAAGATAGTCAAAATTAAGCAACGACTGTAAGCGGCAAGAGATAGACAAAAGAGCTATGCCGATGTAAGGAGAAAACCTCTAGAATTTCAGATTGGAGACAAGGTTATGTTGAAAGTATCTCCCTGGAAGGGAACGGTACGTTTCGGAAAACGTGGAAAACTTAACCCGAGATACATTGGTCCATTCAAAATCCTAGAGAGGATAGGACCAGTGGCTTACAAACTCGAACTTCCAGAGGAACTTAGTCGAGTTCACGACACCTTTCACGTATCAAATCTTAAGAAATGTTTGTCAGATGAATCTCTTGTAATTCCTTTGAAAGAGATTCGACTCGACGACAAACTCGTCTTTACAGAACAACCCGTGGAGATCATGGACAGAGAGGTCAAACGACTAAAACAAAACCGCATTCCCATTGTCAAAGTCCGATGGAACTCTAAACGAGGACCGGAATATACTTGGGAACGCGAAGACCAAATTCGAGCCAAATACCCACACCTATTCTCGTAGACACTTCTATTACCTATCTTAAACTTGAATTCCGGGACGGAATTCAGTGTAAGTGGTAGGTACTGTAACCTCCCGTAATTTTCCCTATGGATAGTAGATGCTAATAAATGATTAATAAATCATTACGTTATTTAATAACCCTTTTCTACTAGTAACAAAATTTCTTTTGTTATTTATGCTACACTATCTTAATCACAACGATACTTGTGATTACCGATTACCTAGAAACGATGCTTACACACGAGCCTTGATAGTCTAAAAATCGCGAATTACTTAAAACAATTAACGTTTAATACTTAACGTCTATACATTTCGACAATTAACCGAATGTGATCAAATACATTCCCGAGCTCACGAAAATTTTCAAGAACACTCAGTAAATATATTGGACCTCAAGTGGACCACTAGACTCATTGGGCCTGGCCCAATCTTACCACTAAACGCATACACCCAAACGGACCCTCATAAAATTTTCATTTCTTTTTCTTTGGGCCTAGTCCACCAACGAGCCCAAACCACAACCCAATTTTATAAGTTTTGGTCTATAGAAATGCAACGAGGGACGATTACTTTGCCTCATTTTCTCTCGATTCGACACAACAACCATATCATCATTTTACTCAACTCGATTCCCAACCTAGCTGAGAATCGAGTATGACAAACCTCGTGTTACGAATCGAACATTTACTTGTTTAAAATTCGTCAAAGTTTAAACCTCGTAACATAAATAGGCAAAAACTCAAAGACTCATTCTTACATATATTCGATCCACAAACAAACCCCACACAAGTTACAAACGACCTCGAACACGTTTTCCATATCACCACAATCGTTAGAAGTCACAAACGAACCCTACACTAACTTTTTGACCACGCCTAAATATGTTAAACACACGAAATAACTGAACCAAAATACAACATGTAAAAAACTCACTTTGTCACCTTCCTTTTTGGTTCCATACGCCGACTAATAGCACCAAGGCAACCATCATTTGGTTGACTGCCACACTCTATCATTATGGCAATTCCCTTGTAAAGATAATACAACAAATAGGGCCAAGACAAAGCACAATAATACTACCTTGTTTTCTTGCTTCTCGTCTAGACACCAAGGGCTAAAGAAACGTACGCCACTTCCTTGGTTACTCTTGGACTTCAATGGAAATCATAATACACATGTGCCTTAAAAGAAATTGACTTTCATGCACTTACCACAAGAGTTAACGCAAAACGTGGAGATTTTGGCTTCATTTCTTTGTTCGAATGCTAACAAGAATGCATCAATTCATTCACTTGCACACACCATTGACTTCACCCTTACCCATCTCATGATTTCGTCCCCCACTTGTGTCATTTAGTATCCTACATGCATGCACCCAACGACCCTATATAAGCCTACATGCATTCGACATGTCCATGCACACTAAAAACATTCACCTCCAAATATCTCTAAGTCCCAAAAACATGTTGAGCTCGCCTAGCATAGCCTAAGCTTCGTAGTGATCGAGCAAAGCCAAGGACTTTAGCAAACTCGTTCCTATAACTTTAGGAGGCCAAGAATCGAGCTACACTACCCTTCCGTCCTAACTCTGTCTCGTCATAGTGATACGCCCCACCTTCGAGGTGAAGTAAGCACGTCTCAACCCATTTTCATTTTATTATTTTCATTTCTATCGCATATCACGCTTTGCTTCGATGCAACATTTTGTTATTTATATTAACAACACACATAAGTAAATCGACATCTTAAATATTTGCTATATTAACTAACGAGAGCAACATTTACTCGAACCTTATATAAACATGCTAGCCTTAAACATCACACGTTTGCATGTCACCTTGACAACTTTCAAAAACTCATAAAACACTTAGAATATTTCATGTTTTCAAAACTGTTTCAAACGAGCCAAGTCACCTTTACTTTAGTCTCGTATTTCCTTATCTAGGCGTACAAACACTATATTATATCACTCGACCTAATAGTCGAGCTGCTAAACTAACAAGTCATGCATTTCATTCGACCTATAAAACTCATTTTGAACATTATCGAACCCCAAAGTAAACCGCACTCACCACAGTTTTATAAAGATATAAAACTTACGAGTGGGCTTATAAGTCCACTAAGCTAATTATAAGCACATCGTATAAGCTAATCGTATAAGCTCATTTGATATATTTCTATAACCCATAAACCAGCCCGTAACCAAGCCCAACTCCCCTCTAAACCCAATGGATGACAAACCCATAATGGGCCTTGTTTATAACCCGTTAAAAGCCCATAAGATTCCAAATAAGCGGTCGACCGAATTAAGCTATTTCTATAAGTTATAAAAGCTATTTTTAAACTTATTTATGAAATAAAATTTGTAAACTTTGATTTTATAAGTTTTGGACTCGATTTGCAAAGGTTTGCTAATCGAGGGACTAAAGTTGTCAAAATTGGAAACTTTCGGTAAAAGCTATCATTTTAGTAACCTTGTGATGAAAACTGTAAATCTAGGAACTTTTGGGTATAACATGTAAATATTAAATGTTTTGGACCTAAAGTGTAATAAAACTTAACCGAGGACTAACGGTGCAAAGGATATGCCGTTAGGTTATAAAGTGTAATTTTGTGAAAACCTAAAGGGTATTTCTAATTTATACTTGTGGTAATATTTTTACAAACTCAAAACCCGAATCAAATATGTTTAGTCGACGATTAATGTCACATTTTCTAATAATTCTATATACGTAGTTATATAACTTATAAGTATATATATATATATATATATATATATATATATATATATATATATATATATATACATAATCAATTAACGAAATCATTAAACATAAAATCTAACTTATCGTCAATCAACTTTGATTTATAAAACGACAATCCCTTTCGTCAACCATTACACTCCGACGAACGAGCTTGCATCCAAAAATGTTATATATATATCCATATATATAACTCTATACATTCCTTTTTATATATATATAAAATTCATATTTTTATATATGACTCTATAATCCTTTTATATATAACATTATAGTTTATACATAACTTTGATCATTTAAACGCACACATTTTAATGTGGCAAACAAATCAATAAAATCTTAAACGTTATGATTCGCGATAAACCAAACTTAGACTATCAAACTACTAAAACTTGCCATATACTATATAGGTCGTGTGTTGAAGCCGTTTCCTTTCATCATTTGAATAACGATACTATTGCCACTACTGTACTACAAGGTGAGTTCATAGCCCACACTTTAACTTTTAAATCTTTTGTGGGGAGATACATGCTACAAAACCTGAACACAAACTTTTTGGTATGCTATAACTGTTATTATTATTGCTTAAGTAGCTATTGCCAAAAGTCCCTCAATCATGAACCTTAATCACTTGCGAGTGAACGTAAATAATTGTGAATAGATCTATTAGGGACTGACAATCCCCGTTTGGGTCTACTCGGATGAGCCACCCAGGCGCACTTTATTTGAACAAACTTATGGGTTATTGGCAAATACCCATCACGAGGGCCTTTATACTTTACATCATATTTGATGCCCGTTAAGCGTTGCATGTCATGAGCTTAATGCAATAATAACTTGATTTTAACTTTCTTAATTGTAATTCGATGCAATTAACACTTATACTTGTGTTCAAACTATTAAACTTAAACCTATGAACATCACTCAATTTTTGTTGACTTTTAGCATGTTATCTCAGGTAACTAAGGACTGGAACTCAAGGCAACGGAGTGGGCATTATAACCCTGTATGGGTGGTTTAAATAAATGTTTTATCATTCAAATTTAAATAAATATGTTCAACTATGAAACATCTTTGTATTCTAAACACTTGTATTTTGAATGATAAACTTAAAACGTCTTTTAAAGTCGTTTTCTATGATTATGACGAAAGATCCTCTACGTAACACCCAATTAAGTCTTCCGCTGTTGCTATCCGAAATTGGGGGTGTTACAAATTCTTTGAGGTATTTGTTTTTGGTGTATAATGTTCTTGTGTGGTAGAGAAAAAAAGAAAAAAGATAGAAGTTTCTTTACCCATATTTGCTGTTGCTGCTCCTCCTCCGGGTTTCTTACTTCGTTTAAGAAGAAGTCATATTAGTCTCCTTCCCATATTTGCTGCTGCTCCTCCTCCGGTGAAGAAAATGGGATCTATGGTGAAGAAAATGAGATATATGGTGAAAAAAGAAAATGGGATCTGTGGTGAAGAAAATGGGTCTCAATCTGTACCCATGCAAATACTTCTTTCTTTTTTTTTTTTGCTACCTGTCCACTACTTTTTAGTTTTAGCAATTAAAAAATAAAAAAAATAAAAATAAATAAAAAAAAGGTGCCACATGGCGCAAAACGCCCATACTACCATTACACCACTTTTTCTATCAAGCCCCTGCATGGCCCACACTGCCACATGGCGCAAAACGCCCCACCCTCTCTTACACATGGTCTCACATTTTCTAACCCTTTAAGAACGTTATTGCTATTGACTTAAAAGTCATTTTCCTTTAACCTGTTTTTCTACGGAATTAGTCCCACAACACGTTTCATATACATTAATATATAAAAAATGTATGCACTATGTCATCATGCAACATTATATTCACAATGAAAAGAAACGGTATTTCTAGTATGCACTTGGGCTTGCTAGTAATTCTAGTTTGCTTTGTTTCAAGCAACGCCGTCCACTCAGATATTGAATGCCTAAAATCCATTAAAAACACCTTGGAAGACCCTGAGAATCTTTTATCTTCCTGGGATTTCAACAATATTACTGAAGGTTTCATATGTATGTTTACTGGTGTCGAATGTTGGCACCCTTATGAGAACAGGGTTCTGAATATTCACCTATCAGACATGGGTCTTAAAGGACCATTTCCAATGGGCTTAAAAAACTGCACCAGCTTAACGGGATTGGATCTTTCTAGCAACAAACTCACAGGACCCATTGCTTCTAATCTTTCAGATGTTTTACCATACATCACGGCTCTGGATCTCTCGTCCAACTACTTCTTAGGTTCAATTCCACCTAGCATTGGCAATTGCAGCAACATTAATGTTCTAAGGCTAGATAACAACCGCCTTACAGGAAAAATTCCTCCGGAATTGGGTTGGCTTAACCGCATCAAAGAATTTAGTGTTGCTAACAATAGATTAATAGGACAAGTACCCTACTTCGGCCCTAATTTTACTGTCTCTGCATCAAGCTATGATAACAATCCAGGACTTTGTGGAGGTCCTTTGGATCCCTGCGAGGAAGAGGGTCATGAAGATCTCTTTTTTTCAGGGTTTGAGGTTGGCTTTCCTGCTTCTACTGTCTTGACTATGTTGCTTATGTGCTACTGTTTGCCTACACTGTCTATGAGCAACATGACACTGTATCGCCTGGTCAAGAAAATAAAGGGAAGGAGGAATCACCTAATTCCAGGAACACCCCTAATCATATTTGCAGAGAATTTTAGCAGTGAAGCGAGCAAGGTAAAATCCTCTCCCTTTACTCTCTCTAACTCCCATTGTGTAATACTTTTCATGTGTAAATGAAAATTATGGTTTATTTAAAAGGCGTAAAATAATAAATTTACATTGCTTGAAAGTAAGTTTTAAGATTTTAACCAGATGATGTAAAATGTAGTTAAAATAAAATATGTGTGTCTGTGTCCATGTAAGTATATATGAAGATTTTACTAATATGTGATTATTCTTTATCACACAGATAACTGCCATGGAAAAGTTTATATGTCGAATGAGTTTGGAGGAACTTAATATGGCCACCAATAGTTTTGACAATAAAAACGTAATCGGCCATGGAAACATGGGATCATGTACAAGGCTATGTTTCCGAATGGTTTGCTGCTTGTAGTCAAGAGGCTTCATAAGTTTGAGAGTTTTGAGAAAGAATTCTTATTAGAAATAGAAATTTTAGGAAGACTAAGGCATATAAATTTAGTACCATTGCTAGGTTTTTGCTATGAAAGGGAAAAAAAATTTCTAGTATACAGATACATGTGTAACGGAACCCTCCATCAATGGCTACATTTTAGGCCACAAGTGGAGGGTAAGAAGATGGGCTGGCCTTTAAGATTTAAGATAGCAATAGGAATAGCACGTGGACTTACATGGCTGCATCACAACAACGTCCTCCGAGTGGCTCATCTCAAAATCAGCTCAAGATGTATCTTACTAGATGATAAATTTGAGCCCAAGATATCAAACTTCGGTAACTCAAATATCTTGATGAACACAAGTGGTATCCCTTCAAGTGGTTGCACTTTTGTGGTTCCAGATGCTAGTCCTAGTCCTTACAAAGAGGATGTTTATCAATTTGGGATTTTGTTGCATGAGTTGGTTACAGGTAGAGAACCATCTACTTGGATCAACACCCTGACCGATCATAGTAGGGAAGCAATTATGATCGATGAAAGTTTTTGAACTGCTCTATACAAAAGTGGCAGATATAGATCGGTGGAAAACCCACATATAGATCGGTTTTGAACTGCTCTATACAAAAGTGATCTTTATGAGCGAGTCACATATAGATCGGTCGAGAACCGATCTATATGAAGCACATATAGATCGGTTGATACCCAATAACCGATCTATATGAGAACACATATAGATCAGTTAATACCTAAGAACCGATCTTTATGTTAATTTTCAAAAGGAAAAAAAAATTATTGAAACCATATTTTCTTGAAATATCTGTTCCATTGCACACATAATACACTAACAATATTAATCAGATACATATATGTTCAACAATATCATCATCTTGCGATACCAAACAAAACGGATTCAAAAAAATACAATACCATTTAATTGAACTACAACTCTATCTTTGTCTTTGTCCCAAGGCCTGCAAGCAGTGTGGGATCATCATTTCTTCGAGACAATGCTCTACAAGCATCAAAACCTCCCATTGAAATGGGATTAATGCAATCAACTCCACCAGCAATCATCAAATAAGCATTTCCATCACGGATATGATTTGCAGCAGCTAAGAAGCAAGTATTGGATGTTGCACAGACTACAGAAATGGCATAGTTCGGTCCAGAAAATCCAAGATCGATAGCAAGTAACGCGGAGCTCATACCTATTGTCGTAAAAGGTATTAGAAATGGTGAGATTCTAGCAAGTAACGAAGCCATGATAGACAATTATTACCTTGCCAGAAGCATTTCGCACAGGTGTCATGTGCAAGGAATTCCAAAACGTACTCCCATCTTTTCTGAAGACATAACCAATCAACAACAATTCTTTCCTAACCAACATGTAGCTATACGTTTAAATGAGATGCTCACCTATAATTTAGGATGCAAATGGTGCAACCTTGACCAGTTTCAATGCTATTTCTAATCTGCAAATTAATATTAGTAAAATCCTCATGATTGTTATGTATACAACCATATCCATGAATTTGGTTACAAAAATGTGACAGGAGTCAGGAGACAGTTTTGATTTTCAAACCTGCAATTCAGCTGAGACATCCCTTTCCTGTCCGCTCAAAAATCTACTATTCTGTCCCAGTACTTCATGTCTAGCATATCCTAGTAACAATTATATACGAAAACAACAAATTTAACACAAGTACGCAAACCCAGCAATTGCGCAAGCGAGTAAAAGTAGTAAGTCAAGTTAAATATGCAGGAAAACGAAGAGGAAGCGATTATTAATCATTGGTCCTCATGGAACTGCTGCTGTATAAAGTGGACTATTAGGCTTAGATAATGTTTAGAGATGTGACGACTGACGAGTGTTATCCTTTTTATTGTCGCTTCATAAATAACAATAATTAACATTACTGAAAAATCGGAATAATCGGTTTCCTAGCGCATCCAAACACCCCTTTTAGCATGTTGAAAACAAAAGCAACACCAAATTCGAATGCAGAAAAGTACTACGTTTGACATAAAGTATCAGTTGTTGAGTCATGTACCTGTCAATTCTAGGAAGGCATCACTAGCATACACAACCGCATCATCCTCACAAACATCAAAACATCCCCTGTATTAAATAGAACTCTGAATCAGACGATAAGATACAAAAAGAGGTTTTGAACATTCATAAAAGTTTCAATTCCATATCAGCTTATTATATGAAACCTAAAGACAAAAAAAAAAAACCCCTAAATTTGGATGCTGATTACAATCTTACTTTAGTGCTTGAATAGGCTTCATAGGAAATGCTGCAAATGAATCCTCCAAGTTTGGAACTTCATCAATTTCATCCTGTAATTTAAGAAGTTTGATCTTAAATCTTCCGTATTAAATACAATTTGGGATACATCATCTGAATGACTAGATGACGAGCTCTCTGCTGGTGATCCAACATCATTGAGCCCGTTTTGCTGCTTAATACTCACAGGACACTATGACTAATAATGGCAAATAGCCATCGACTGCGACTGTATGAACATTTCGCATAACAAATATAAAGTAATTCCATACCTTAACGTCTGCCGAAGTGACTTTAAAACGTCCCTTGCACTGCACCACAGCTTACTCTGATGCATCCTCTATAACATCAGATTCCACACAACTAGAAAAAAGGTGATGTAATATTGATCTTTTATTTATTTATCAAATGGCACTTTAAAATAACAAAAACAAGGTGAAATATCAGGTCAGTGATGGCTTACCGGAATAAGAGTTAGTTGAGTTGTTCTTCTTACGACTTTGTAAAGGACCACTATAACTGCACTCAACTCGAAGTCTTCACATTGTTAATTAACGAGATAAATTACTAAACAAAAAATGGTTGTAAAAAATATAGCTAGTGTAGGCACACATATATTACAATCTAAGCTCCATATATATAAATTATTACCAATAAGGGAAATGCTTGGAAGGGCCACAGGCTGAGAGGGGGTGGGTCAGATAAAAGGTACGGCTGGTTATAGGATAAAAGGTACTGCTAGTGTTATAAGGTACTGCCTGCTGCTAGCTTTGTTAAACTGCTGCTAGATCAATAAGAATAAGCAACTCACCAAGGTCATATGCTTTAGCAGCAACGTGGGCAGCAATATTAGCATAAATCTTCCTGATGTTAGTGAGTGGAGGATAAATCATCCCCTTATCATAGTGCTCTTGTGTTAATTGATTAGCTAATGCTTCCGCTGAACAAGAAAACATTCACTAATTTAGTGATATGTTGATACAGATGATCCATGTTATATAAAGTTCACAGCAGATTAAACAAATTTATAAAAAATTCAACATTTTGCAACCGTCTTTACAGTAAGAAATTAGTTTAGTACTTACATGATGCCAAAAGCATCTCATCATGTACACGGATTGCACCAGAGATGACCAACCCAAAACCAAGCCCAGGGAATATGTAAGCATTACTAGCCTGGATATATATGAAGATAAACTAATATAAGCACAAATGATTAATGGTATATTACCAAAACTTGAATGTATAAATAAAAGTATGACCTGGCCAGGAATGTGGAGTTTGCCATTGTATTCATAAGGATCAAAAGGACTGCCACTGGAAAAGATTGTACGCCCCTAAAAAATGATCGATTGAGTGTTAGTTTGTGATAACATGATTATATTTATGGAAGTTAAAATGGTGAAAAAGTTATTAATTTTAGTTACCTCAGTCCAGGTATAAGCTTGTTCAGCAGTGCACTCAGCTTGTGATGTTGGATTGGATAGAGCCATTGTAAGTGGTCTCTGCATACAATAAAATAATACAGTAATACATTAGTCTGTGTTCCCCTGTTGGATTGGATAGAGCCATAATAAGTGGTCTCTGCATACAATAAAATTATACATATAAATGTCAGTAAAAAGGTAATTTATTATATAAGATTCAACACATCTTAGTGAAACGGACCTTGGGTTCCAAGCTGGATCAACCACTATAACACGATCAGCCTTTGTAAGGGTAAGTCCCAGACCACCAACTTGAGATGTCAACAAAAATATTGAAGCTCCAACACCCTCTTGAAAATCCTGTTAAAAAAGTCATGTCATTTTGTGTCGAATAAAATAAAAATAACTGGTTTAGTAAGACAAAAATACCGACATTGACAATCTTTAATCTGTCACTAGCTTTGGTAGTACCATCAATCCGCAAGAACTTGTAGCCTCAGGCGTTAAGAGTATCCTAAGCACAGGAGAAAAACAAATAAAATTTAAGGAAAGCAAATACATATCTGCATATAAAATCTATAACATGATGTTGGAAGTGAAAAAAATGGTGGGTCAGGTTTGTTGGGTACTGAGTTTTTTGTTGAGGTCAATCGAAACACTTTTTGCACACAAAGCTAGATATGCGATATGTCATGTAAAAATATTTATCTCAATGATCAATTATCTTACCGCTTCTAAAATGCTTCTCTATATATGACTATTTGAACACAAAAGAACCAGTTCATAACAGTAATCAATCTTATACAATCACAAAACTGATTATTGCACCTGTTAACTTTATTTTAAGACCCATGGTAACAACAGACGTGATGCAATAACAGCAAGAAGGGTTAGAAGGCACCATCAAAAAGGCAATAATGACATAACTTATGCTCATGGCCTTATATTACCTACTTTTAAGAAGCTCTAGTGTAAAGCCATTAAGCCCTTATGATGAAGCGAAACAGCTTATGCTCATGGCCTTATATTACCTACTTTTAAGAAGCTCTTTTGTTGTGTCTTCTTGAGCTTATTTGAGGATGCGCTTTTACAACTACAAGCTAATCCATCCAAACACTAAATGCTTATTGACTTATTGTGTTTAAATACAACTATAAGGGAGTGTTTATATAAGCTTATATTTCATAAGCCCACATTTCAAACTTAATTTCTGGCATATGAGCTTCTATGATTTAAAGATGAAATTTAAGTTGAAAAACTGAAAAATAAACAAAAAAGATAGCTTATCAAATATAAGCTCGTAAGCCAACATATAGACTTAAAACATACATTTCCTGACACGAGCAGTGGGATAAGCACAAGCAGAACATCGACTCTTTTGTAAATGAAAACTCCTTCGACCACAATGTGTGTGTCTTGTTCCTCCTCTTACCGAAACTCCCTGTTCCTTTTCCCTATAAAACAAAAAATAGTTATAAATACAATAATAGATTTATGAAAAATATAATAAAGGATGAATGATTTATCGAGAGAGCATTACTGTGTTGGTGTTTGGCTGAAATTTTAGGAAGAGAGAATGTGTCTAGGGTTTTTTTTGGTGAGGGGATATGATTTTGGGGAAACTGAGTTAAAATATTTGGGTGAATTTTGATGTAGCAGCAAACTGAAAGTTGTATCCCGCTAAAATATTTGGGTGATTTTTGAGTATATATAGATCGGTTAGTTATGAAAAACCGATCTATATAATACGATGCATTGTAATTGGTTTAAAAATCAGCAGTACATAGATCGGTTGTTTCGTTAATAACCGATCTATTAAATTTTGAAACTAAATAGATCGGTTATTAACCAAAAAACCGATCTATTTATTGTTTTTCCCCTTTTATAGATCAGTTTTTAACATAACCGATCTATATGAGGTGATCTATATGACCTTTTGTGTAGTAGTGATCTTTCTAGCAACAAACTCAAAGGACCCATTCCTTCTAATCTTTCAGATGTTTTACCATACATCACGTCTCTGGATCTCTCGTCCAACTATTCTTAGGTTCAATTCCACCTAGCATTTGCAATTGCAGCAACGTTAATGTTCTAAGGCTAGATAACAACCGCCTTACAGGAAAAATTCCTCCGGAATTGGGTTGCCTTATCCGCATCAAAGAGTTTAGTGTTGCTAACAATAGATTAATAGGACAAGTACCCTACTTCGGCCCTAATTTTACTGTCTCTGCATCAAGCTATGATAACAATCCAGGACTTTGTGGAGGTCCTTTGGATCCCTGAGAGGAAGAGGGTCATGAAGATCTCTTTTTTTCAGGGTTTGAGGTTGGATTTCCTGCTTCTACTGTCTTAACTATGTTGCTTATGTTCTTGTGTTTGCCTACACTGTCTATGAGCAACATGACACTGTATCGCCTGGTCAAGAAAATAAAGGGAAGGATGAATCACCTAATTCCAGGAACACCCCTAATCATATTTGCAGAGAATTTTAGCAGTGAAGCGAGCAAGGTAAAATCCTCTCCCTTTACTCTCTCTAACTCCCATTGTGTAATACTTTCCATGTGTAAATGAAAATTATGGTTTATTTAAAAGGCGTAAAATAATAAATTTACATTGCTTGAAAGTAAGTTTTAAGATTTTAACCAGATGATGTAAAATGTAGTTAAAATAAAATATGTGTGTCTGTGTCCATGTAAGTATATATGAAGATTTTACTAATATGTGATTATTCTTTATCACACAGATAAGTACCATGGAAAAGTTTATATGTCGAATGAGTTTGGAGGAACTTAATATGGCCACCAATAGTTTTGACAATAAAAACGTAATCGGCCATGGAAACATGGGGATCATGTACAAGGCTATGTTTCCGAATGGTTTGCTGCTTGCAGTCAAGAGGCTTCATAAGTTTGAGAGTTTTGGGAAAGAATTCTTATTAGAAATAGAAATTTTAGGACGACTAAGGCATATAAATTTAGTACCATTGCTAGGTTTTTGCTATGAAAGGGAAAAGAAATTTCTAGTATACAGATACACGTGTAACGGAACCCTCCATCAATGGCTACATTTTAGGCCACAAGTGGAGGGTAAGAAGATGGGCTGGCCTTTAAGATTTAAGATAGCAATAGGAATAGCACGTGGACTTACATGGCTGCATCACAACAACGTCCTCCGAGTGGCCCATCTCAAAATCAGCTCAAGATGTATCTTACTAGATGATAAATTTGAGCCCAAGATATCAAACTTCGGTAACTCAAATATCTTGATGAACACAAGTGGTATCCCTTCAAGTGGTTGCACTTTTGTGGTTCCAGATGCTAGTCCTAGTCCTTACAAAGAGGATGTTTATCAATTTGGGATTTTGTTGCTGTTGGAATATGTGAACTATAAATAAATCATAAACACATATAATCATCAAGAACACGCAGCGGAAAGATCTACAAGAACAAGTAATTAATTAAATTAAATAGACACGTACCTTAATGATTCCTAGCAAGAACAAGGAATCCCTTGAACAAGAACAAGTAATATAAACCCTAATTGGGAATATATTAGGATCGATCACCATCCAAGATCACAAGCTAAAGTAAGCTTGTCACTCGTTCCTGTACACACGTAGTGATAGCGTTTCAATGAGAAAAGCTAGTTTCTTGATCACCAATAAACCAAACACTTTATTGCTATACTTGATTCGCCAAATCCTAGTGGATTTAAAAGAGGGTCGAACAAGTGTAAGCAAGAGGAAGAGAAGAAGAAGAAGTTTGGCTTAGTTAGGGTTTCAAGATTTTTTTGAGAAAAACTAAAACACAATGAATTGTATTTATAGTGTTTCTTTTCTTTGTGCCCAAGCAAACCAAAACCGGCCCTCCCCTAAAAGGAATGTCTTTGGCCGACTTTAATCCCAAGAAAGGAATTCTAGATCCTTCTCTTCCCTTTTTCACATTTAGTCCTTTAACGGTCGTTATCTCTAACTCCGTTAAATACTAACTGTCGTTAAGTGTTTTTATTGGTGAAATGAATAAATAAATAAATACATAAAAATATATATATATTTAATTATTCATCATTGAAACTCTCACGTTAATGTGTGCAATCCCGAGCCTCGGGTTCGAAACCGGACATACATATATTAATATTTAAACATAAAACCTAACAGCTCCCACTTGTATAAACATTAATATAGTAATGACATGGGTCAGCCTAGCTTAACCTTCCCAATGCCCCCAGCTCGATCCGAGTTGTGGTTCTCCTGGTAAAAACCACGTGTGGTGAAATTAATCACCATACTTATCCTTTTGTTACTAATACCGCGTTAATTTGGATATGGATCTTGGTCATTCCATAATTAACATTAGTTTCTCGTTTATACGTAATTGAACAAGATTACCAAAACATCTGAACGTCTTCCAGATAGACTTTGGGCGTGGCCACGCAAACATCTTGTCAATCCTACGAGTGGCCAAGCAGTATTAAACTTCAACACAAAGTTGAAGGAACAAATCCTTTATTGACTGCGAGCATAACCCTCGAACTTCGCATCATTTCCGAAAATAGCCCTTATAACTACCTTTTACGGTTAGCGTTAGACCACCTTACAGAAAATAAGCTACATCCTCGGCAATTATCTGTCATCTCAAGTCTGAGGATAAATATTCATGATATACTTGATGACGACGATCCATAAAGTATAATCATGTGGTTGGGATAAGTCCTATATTCAATTTATCCAATATTGAATATCATGTGACATTGGTGTCTCAACCTACAGTCCATTCTACCAATCCTCACATTTGCCTTAGTTCAATAATATTCCCATATTATTAATTGACAACGGACTATTTAGAATAACATTAGTTATTCATGGATTTAAACATGCAAATATAGGATACAATATTAATAATGAGAATAAACGTTATCCGCACTTTATTTCATTAAAATAATATTGCTTAACATCCCTTATCCAAATACTAACTAGATCAATGCATGATATTTGTCATTAATGAATTATGCCACAATTCATGGTCCACATACTTGTTGACAAGGCATAAATCATCTAATGCTGATCTATCGGAATTTTGAGAATACTTATTTCATATAATGAAATTCTTGTATGTGTGCATTCATCTATCTAGATATTGCCACATACTTCATAAAATGCGTGACATCCTCATGCACGAATTTATGATAATTAAACTACCAAACCTTGTAGTTAAAGTATTCTAATTCTTTATGTATAATGCAACTATGCTCATATTGAGCATAACTAGTATACATGGTCTCCTAATAAGGATGAGCTCCCACCATGACTAGTATTGAGTGTCATCTCAATCTTACTAGCATCATTGTATCAAACAACAATATGCTCTTTTAAAGTTCCGTAAACTTTAATATTCATCGTGTAATGTTTGATATCTTCAAATCCTTCAAGATTTGACCACTATATCAATCAAGCAATAACTTGCCATATGGTTCATATTTAGAATTTTGGAGCAAATCCAGGCTAAGGATGTAAATTCTAAACCATATCCATTACACTTAGTTATCTAATAATTTATAATTAGATACCAATGTTGTCAATCATCTTGCATCCAAGCATGATACAACAAGCAACATGATGTACATGAATAATCATTTTGTCAGTCTTAGATTTATTCATGTCATATCTTTTTCAAGGATATGTTTCTATCTAGTTCTTCTAATAGAATATCATGTTCTTTTAGAATCAATTATTTACCGCTTATGTTTATGATCAAATAAACATATATTTCAAGGTTTTATTTTCTATATGAAGTTTCATTCCAAACTAAGACTTAACATTTAATGTTAACGTCAATGGAATGTTACTTCCCATATGTTATTCAACATATATGAAATAAGAAAATAAATACATTACTCCCACTAGCTTTCAGGAATATTAAGAAATATCTTATTTTTATTATAAATCAAAACTAGATTTAATAACTAAAATAAGTATATCTTCTAGATGCATGCATTAATCCATTTTCAAATGATTTGCATTTTGTATACTACTAAAGATTATTTCGAATTCAAACACTCCTTTCAATTACTTTTCGTCCTCGCACAAGTAATTTACCAAGAAAGAGTTTTGATATTCCATTATTAACTTCATATAAATGAAACTAATAATGACAATCATAATCTTTATATATTTAATGTGTTTAGAAAGAATTTCAATCCCATTTAATTGCTTAATTGTGATTGATAATCTTTTCACATATTAAATATGTATACAAATTTGTCCATTATGATTTCTACACAAAAATTTAAATCTCTAGGATTTTCATTTCCATTGTAGAAATTCATTTCTATTCTATAGTGTTACTATAGAGTTTAAGATTAACTACGTTTCCAAACTAGTTATCTTTCTTGGACTGCATCTAATTATTCATAGTATGAGTAATTTGCCAATTAACATTTGCAATTTATTAACAGGCATATCACTATCCTGTAACTCATAACCCTCAACATATTCTACAAATATTTGAGATACCCTTACGGATCTATGAATTGAGAATTCCATCATCTTTGAGATTTAACACTAACATGTTAAATTCACATTATGATTTTGCTAGCGTATTTAGAAGATTATGTATCTTGTAATTTTTATCTTTTGAAGATAAAACTCCCACTCGCCTTTTGCAATTTATAGATTACCTATAAATGCTTAGCAAATAGAGCAACACAAAACTTGTTCTCTTTTGGGACTTTGCAGATACAAATTGACAGTTCCTAACCTTAATTTGTTAATAACCTACCCAACAAGTAGTTTAACAAATTTTGAACTTCAATTTTAAGACTTAATGTGATTCAACACATTCCATAATTAATGGTGTCTTATTAATCTTCTAGGTTGGAGTCTAATTGAGTATTTTCAATTCATACTCAATTTTCTAACCTTGATATCTTTAGGAAGATTAGAAGATATAGTTATCTTTAATCAAACAATTTTTCAAGAGTTTGATTTTCCTAATTGAACATACCATAAATACTATGTATTTCATTAGGATTAATATTGTAAGTCTTTCTTAATATATAAGATAAATATATTTCGGTTTTGGCTTACCTATTTACCAACTAAATCACTTTAATGGTATAATAGATTTTCCAAGCCAATTGCATAATTTATAACATAAGTGCCTTATTGACCAAGCCACTTAATTTCTATGTCTCACCAAAAAGACACAAACTGTTATAATCCCAATGTACGTTATAAGTCATTAATCAACTCCATGACTTCTCGTATATGTCTTAATTAAAAAACATAACAATATAACGTCTTACTTTGTTATAAGTCTTATAATAATAAAAGACTTCATATTTATATTTTTATACAAAAATATAAATATGCATAACTGAAGTAATTATGAAACCCACAACTTGGTTTCAATAGTTATTTCAAGTTAATTTATTTACTTCATATATTTATGTCATTCCAAGAATACATAAACATTCAAATTATGAAGTAGTATAAGATTACTTCATTTATTTATGTCATTACATCAATACATAAATATTTACATTTGAAGTAGTCTTTTTATCATATTGACACTTGTTCTAATAATTATCTAATTTAGGAACTTGTAAATTAACATAGTTTCATTTCATCAGCCGAGGCTGATAACAATAAAAGCATGTAATTTACCTTGTTATTAATATCTAGTAATAAAAGTAGATATTAACTCCAAGTGTTCTATAAATTAGAATGTGTATAAAACACATTAGAACATCAATCTCTGACCTTGCAGTCAAGAGAACCTTTTAAATCATATTCCTTCATGTTGTTGCTTGCACACAATAAGATTTCTCCCACTTGTGCATGGAACAACATTACGTATCAGATAAACAACACGTTAGTAGTTTGCTTATGTAATTAATATGATTGTGTCATAGGTATAAGTAGATATAGAATCACCTCGTCTAGTAAGGAAACGTACACGGCTATCTTTAATACCACAAGTGTCTATAATTGGAAAGTATTTATCCCTAGAGATTCTAGAGATAATCCGGGTAACTACCAAGACTTGTAGCTCCCACTGAATTTAAGATCACTGCATGAACTCATTATTCAGTAATTTTCAGCACTATGCTCCCACTGGCTTTGACAACATTGTAAGTGTTGCATTACCAGTAAAAGCAAATAGCGTGCTGTTTACTTTCCTACACCCTTGATGAATTCCTTACGTAATACTACTAAGGTACTCAAGGAATGTATTCTACTTTGTAAATGATGGAATATCCATCATTGCAATTAACTTGAAAGAATTGGGTATGCAATTTCTTCCTTAGTTAGGTCTACCATCCCCATCATGGTATGTAGCACCTTTAAATGGTTAAAGCATAATAACTAGATCAAACATTCTAGTTAGCCTTTTACCATTTTTGCGGTAATTAGTCTAGCTTCTAAATTAATAACTCCTACACGTGCAATTTCTACAAAATTTGCTATGAGTTATTTCTTAGAATTTAGACAATTCTAATTGTCCTATTATACCTTTCTCATCCATGAAAAGGAATAGGATTAAGTCTCACTCTTCACACGGAAAGTGGACTCGGTTTATTCTTTTCAGCAAAAATTGACTCTGTCCAAAACCCTTACGGGTGTAGATCAATTTACTACTAAAAGAATATCCCATGTTTACGGTTTTCACGTTGCATTAAATACATTAAAAGAATTTTCAAAATTCAATTTAGTATTTTTGATAATAACTTTTCAAGAAAATTAAACACCCACGGTAAATAAAATTTCACCATTTAATTTTCATTGAAAGAATAGGATCCAAATTGACGTCGTTTCATCACATCAGCTGAGGCTGCTAGCAATGAAAGTACTCAATAAGGTACGGGATCACCCAATTGCCAATATCAAATTGCAATTCCTAGAAATCTTGGGACTTACATTATATTGCCAACCTCGGTTGCAAAATGTAAGCATGTTTCATTCCCCAAATCTTTATGCCTTGACGCCGTTTCATTACATCAGCTGAGGCTGCTAGTAATGAAAGTGCTCAATTAAGTTAACCAATTTAGAAACGTGTAAATTGACGCCGTTCCATCACATCAGCTGAGGCTGCTAGTAATGGAAGTGCTCAATTTACCCCTATTGACTTCATTCTTTGAATCATCACATCAGCTGAGGCTGCTAGCAATGATAGAATGTCATCTTAGGTGTTTCCGTGTTAATTGGTTGGCATATCACTTAAATTTTAGGGTAATAAATTTTGATGTGTAAAATCAAAATATGTACAAAGATGTCATGCATTCATCTTTGTATCATATATGTTTTCAAAAACAAAACCATTTACTCATTCGTAGCTCAAATCATCAAATCTTTTAATTGAGGCGTTGAATAAATTACAACATTGCCTTAAGATGCTTCGTATTTATCGTGGTGTACTTGGTAAGTCTAAAATTGACGCACAGGCGGGCGTAGGGACGACAGCCGCTAAAGCTGGTTAAAACCGTGCCCCTCTAAGGTCACAATTTAATGCGTACCAACTAGAACCCACTTTTTAGTTTGTCAATTTTAGGTCCGCCGCTTCGACCACTTAGTACAGTCGCAATCAATCAACTAAAAGAATATGATTTTCTTGCTAAAACAATTAATGTAGTAAATTTATTATTGCTAGTCTCGCCTGGGAGCAAATTACCGTGCGAAGCGAACCACTATCGGCACATAAGACTTGGCAATAATTAAAATTACTACAAAGGTTTCATAGTTATTAGTCTTATTTATTTTTATTATGAAAATTACCCTCTTTTGTAGTTTACAATCCATCATAATATAAAACACAAAAGATCAAGTAATTCAAAAAAATAAATAAACACATAATAACAAATATATGATCATCCACGATATCATATAGCCACATGCAAACCTTTTTCAATAAATCCTATTATTAATTCTATGTGTAATTTTAATTGTATGTAACTAACAAAACTCCCATTGGTTTTCGAGCTCATTGTGCCCAATGGACCACAGCACCAAATAAATTTGGCCGCGTAAGTTTTAGTTAGTTAGACACCACATTGCACATAACCTTTTAATTAATATATTGAGGTCTTCCCCAATTTTAGATTTATTTAAAAACATGTAGCATACAATTCAAAACAAAACATATAAATCACACCATGACAAATATGCAAGATTTGTCAAGGATACCATATTGATCACATAATCATGTAGCACATATTATTTTGTCAATATCCATTGTACGTATCTATATTAATAAGTGACATCACATACGGTATTCACTAATTAATCCCTAAAAATTTCATGCAATCCTAGGGTTCCTCAAGTTTTAATTAAAAAACTAAAACCCTAATTTTTAATTAATATGGATCGAACCATATTAGGGTTTCATAAAAAATAAACAAACCCTAATTTTATAATTGCATGTAATCTCTACAAGATCCAATTTTTAGGTTTAAGTAATTAATTACAAGTTCTAAACGAGGCTCATGATGCCACTGTTGGAATATGTGAACTATAAATAAATCATAAACACATATAATCATCAAGAACACGCAGCGGAAAGATCTACAAGAACAAGTAATTAATTAAATTAAATAGACACGTACCTTAATGATTCCTAGCAAGAACAAGGAATCCCTTGAACAAGAACAAGTAATATAAACCCTAATTGGGAATATATTAGGATCGATCACCATCCAAGATCACAAGCTAAAGTAAGCTTGTCACTCGTTCCTGTACACACGTAATGATAGCGTTTCAATGAGAAAAGCTAGTTTCTTGATCACCAATAAACCAAACACTTTATTGCTATACTTGATTCGCCAAATCCTAGTGGATTTAAAAGAGGGTCGAACAAGTGTAAGCAAGAGGAAGAGAAGAAGAAGAAGTTTGGCTTAGTTAGGGTTTCAAGATTTTTTTGAGAAAAACTAAAACACAATGAATTGTATTTATAGTGTTTCTTTTCTTTGTGCCCAAGCAAACCAAAACCGGCCCTCCCCTAAAAGGAATGTCTTTGGCCGACTTTAATCCCAAGAAAGGAATTCTAGATCCTTCTCTTCCCTTTTTCACATTTAGTCCTTTAACGGTCGTTATCTCTAACTCCGTTAAATACTAACTGTCGTTAAGTGTTTTTATTGGTGAAATGAATAAATAAATAAATACATAAAAATATATATATATTTAATTATTCATCATTGAAACTCTCACGTTAATGTGTGCAATCCCGAGCCTCGGGTTCGAAACCGGACATACATATATTAATATTTAAACATAAAACCTAACAATTTGGGATTTTGTTGCATGAGTTGGTTACAGGTAGAGAACCATCTACTTGGATCAACTCCCTGACCGATCATAGTAGGGAAGCAATTATGATTGATGAAAGTTTAATGGGGCAAGGATTCGATGAGGAAATACATGAAACGCTAAAAGTGGCAGAAAAGTGCATTAGAGCACAAATAGATGGGGAAATATACATGCTTCAAGTGTATCAAGAAATGCATGCCATTCGAATATATATACCAAGCAATGTAATTTCAGCTGATTTATGTATGAATATTAAAGATAACTAGGGAGATGTGTAGCATCACGCACTAAATCTAAATGTATTTTCATACGATAGTGATCAAGAACCTCCTAATAATGCGTTTTCAAGTGCCGTATAATTAGTATGTACTTTCTAGTGTTACGGGTATAAATAATAATTAAGTATAATGATAATGATTCTTAATTATTGTATGATACATGATAGATCTCAAATAATCAATTTTAGATAATCAGGGTTGGGCTTTCAAATGCGTTTGTAAAACAGCATTTTGCCTCTAACAAAATGATGATAATCACTTTTCTAATTGTTTTCCAAACACTATACCTGCCGCGATAGTAAAATAATCAGTTGCAAAACGCAATCTATAACTCCTCTTAGTAGTAGCTCCCCATCTATACGTCATTATCTATTGCGATCAAAACAGTAGCATTCAAATGAACAACAAAAGAACTGAACAAAGGTTCGTAACATCGTAGCATACACCAGGTGACAGTGATTAACATGAACAACAATTAAAAATAAAGGTTAATTTTTAAAGGGATAATTACTAAAATAGCCCGATTGCCCAAGTGCTAAGAGTATCTATCCCGATCTCAAAAAATTCCCCCCTTAGCCCAGGGCAACTCATATAATCACGTATTGTACGGTAGTGTATTTTGGGCAACTTTTATTTGTTGGGCAACCGTATACTTTACAGATGGTTTTTTGGTCATTTCAAAAATTTTACACTATTCTGCTTTCATTACTGTTCATACCGTATTCGAAAATAAAAATTTAAAAACAAACAGCATCTCCTCTATACACTTCTTCCCTCCATCTCGTTTCACAGTCACGGTCAAAAAAAATAAACTGGGTTTATGTTCGCGCTTGTTTATCTTGTTACACTATTATTTCAATCTCCAATCTACTACCATTGTTTTCCCTGATTGTCATCTGAAAACAGAGTAACTGTTCATTGAACAGTGTTCCAATAAAATCTTTTAACACCGTCGATTGTTTGTTTGATTAGAAAAAATGTGGTATAATATGGTATGTACAGCGTATTACGAATCTTTATTACATTTGTTTTGTATCGTTATTGATTTTTGTTTATCTGGTATAATATAGTGTTGTTTGTTTGTTTATGCATTTATGTGGATTATGATTTGATTTTTGTTTTGGGATGTATTTGATAAGCCACGATTTTGGGTTGTATCTGATACGCCATGCCTGATTCAAATAAGGTCATAAGCAAAACACCCTATTCTTATGGTCCAACACTAAGTGGTTGTAGTTAAGTTGTAATCATCTGAACTGTGTATGATAGTGTTTACGCTGGCTGTATACATGTGTTCAAACTTATTTTGTTATGAATTGTATGTTCTGAGTTAACATATTTTTTCCTTTTAGGACTATGAAGCTAAAGTAATCATTAGTAGCAAACTCAACTACTTTTGGTTGATAAATCGGAAATTAGACGCAAAACGACGAAACTTGTTTAGGAGTACATGCTTTGGAAAATGGTTGGATTTGTTATACTTTGAACATGAAACACACGTCATTGACTATATGGTACGGAAACAAAGAAGAGTGGACGAGTCTCATTATGATATGCCCTTTATCTATTACCTAGATGGACATACTCTGCATTTTGGTCGTCCTGAGTTTTGTCTAATGACGGGGTTGCGGTTTGGAAGTCTGAGCTTTGAGTTATACACTTCTGGTGCTCTAAAATTTCGTGATAGGGTGTTTCCTAAGAAGCGAGGTTTGATTGTAACCAACTTAGACCTTATTGGTGTCATCGAGGATGAAGAGCAGTTTCGCAAGCTATGTGATCAAGACGCAATACGGATATCTCTTTTGTTAGTCTTAGAGGTGATCTTTATGGGTCGTTTATTGACATCCCAAGTTGATGACACATTGATGAGGTTGGTTGAAAACCTAGAAGCTTGGAATGCATTTCCGTGGGGTGAACATATTTGGACCCATTTATATGGCCAACTTCATAATGTAATGGATAAGCACACGGATAACCACCTTTTAGTATTGAAGAAAAACCCAAAATCTGTTCCGACCTATACTTTGTCTGGATTTGTATTTGCTTTCCAGGTTTGTATTTATTTTTATTAATAATATATTTTTCAGCCGAACATTTTCATGGACTGATTGATATGTTTGTGTTTTACAATTTGTTTAGATTTGGATACTCGAGTCTTTAGAAAGATCTGAACGTTGGTGGAGTAAAGACCCTAATGTGATTCCAAGAGCTATTGCATGGTCTATGAAGTCACCATTCAAAAGAAGTGACTGTTCCCACCTTTTTTCAGAGGTCTCTATTTTTTTCTATTTGTATTTACGTAAAATAAATTGTTGAATCCCTGTTGAGCAATGATCTTTTTTTTTTCTTGAATTGAAACAAAATTAATCACTACGCCGAATATAATGAATAATCTTAAGGAGAGCAATGAACACACATAGGTAGGAGCCTGTTATTTTTGTACTATCCCTTATGCTTCTTTCTAAGTTGCAGAACCAAACTTGTAGGATCGACGCCTTGATTGATCTTTGAGCCAATAAAAATCTCTGTGTGACAAACTTATATTTATGCGGAAACTAAATATAAGATTGTGAAGAAGACAATGACTAATGAACTATGATCCTGTATGGATCTTTTATTAACTTTTGTATTCCATTACCAAAACATATATGAAACTCTAAGCCGTATGTTTATTTTATAGGCAAGAAACCCTAATACGACTTTTACGGAAACGTGTGTAGACATAAACACAAATCTCTTCCTAGAATAACTGTAACTAACATACTAAAAATAAGCAACGACCAGCAGCAATAAACACTGCCAGCAGGAACACACCAAAGCTACCAGCAGGATTGCACTTGCGCAGCAGCAAGATTAAGTAACCAGAAGCAACATCTTTAAAGCAAACATTTCCAGCAGCAACCTCTATATAAAATCAGCAACATAATATAATCATCTGCAATTAAGCTGGTTACCATGTAATTCTCTTGATCTTGACTGCTACTATGACAATGTGTACATCAAATCACTTAAGTTTCATACTATTCTCATCACTTCCAGGTGTGTTAACTCCTGTGAGAGGTGAATCATTGAAAATTAATGGATTTGATGTCTCTTTACCAATAGCCATCACTACTGGAGTAGCCAATGTTTTTGTGTGTAAGACCATGGTACATTGATAACCATATGATTTTTAGTAAATCATCAACTATAAACGGATTTGACTTGTCTTTACCTGTAGCCGTTTGCTCAGGACTAGCCAATTCTTGGTTACAGCAGAACCTTGGTGAATTGAGTACCAAATATGGTTTTCAAACTGCCTTTACCACAAGCCATATGCATGTTGGCTAGCCAATTCTTAGGAAACCCAAAAGGGTAAAATCCATGGTGAATTGAACACCATTTCAACTCTCAGTTCTTAAACATGGGTGAGTTGAAGTACCCTAATAGTTTTGAGCAAACTATCACAGCTATAAACGGATTTGAGGATCACACCAGAGCCGTACCCTCATGGTGAGCCAACTTTTCCTTGTCTGCTAGACATGGTAAGTTGAATACCATTTGTTGTGTGGTTCAAGAACCAACACTGTACCTGCAAGTGGTGCCCTCAAAACAAACAAGTTTGCAAAATAAACTAAATACGAAGATTTTTATAATTTTTTTAATTTTCTATTTATTTATTTAATTATTTTTGAGTACTGAAAGAAAGAAAAGAAAATTATACAACAACAACAAGAAAATAAGCCTCCCCTTAGGCTTATACCAAAATCAAACAGATCAACCTTTGGTAGTGGCAATTTGATTTTTGATAAATCTAACCAATTGTTCAGCTGTGGTCATATCATTCCCAACAGCCATTTTGCTGACCTTCAACTTACTTTTAAGCATTCTTTCCATCAGCTCTACAGACAAAGGATACTGAACATCCGCAAACATAAATAACACCTTATTAGAGATGGTTTCAAGGACATGAACATTAGAAGGAGAATACAACCTCCAACTATGAACTCTCCAAGACTGTTGATCAGACCAAACATTACAAGAACCTCCTCCCACTTGAGAATCCATTAAAACTTTCAAATCACCCCAAAGGTGAAGACCAAACCCAGAAGGCTTATTAGATTCATAATACTGTTCCACCATTCGATACAAGTTAATCAAATCTTTTTTGGTCACCAAATGCAGAATCTCCCGAAGAAAGATGAACTGTTTGGTTTTGCCATCCAGTGTGAACAACATATTGACTTCCCCTCCAGGTATAGTCACAACTTGCCAATGAGCAATATGACCACACAAAAGAGAGGAATAATCTTCAGATTCACTCTCTGAAGCCAACTGAATAAACTCCTCATCATCCATTTCTGCAATAGATTCAGCATAATGCTTCTTAGCATGACTCTTTTTTCTGGTACTGGGAGTAGAAGAGGATGACTGAAACTGAGCAGTTTTAGCAGTTTCAGGAGCAGCGGAAGCTTGGTGATCAGCAGGAATAGAAAACTTTTTTCTTGAGAGTGAGGAAGTATCAAGGACAGAGACATCACCAGAAAGGTCAGCAGAATCAGTGACTTTAAATCTCTTGGAAGAAGGTTCTTCCAATGAAGATGAAGGCTTGGCTGGAAAACCTTTCATGATCCTGTCATAGTACCTGTCTAGGTCTTCATCTGACATATTCCTCACCTGAGCCATAGTCCACCCAGAAGAACAAAATTGAATACTCTGATTCTTGACAACTTGTCTCTTAACATTTCTCATTTCTGCATATGTAAGAGGTTTATTCCTTTTATCCTTGGCTTTGAGTTCTGCAAGAGCCCTTGTCCTTTGCTTTGTCAATGCAACCATTTTGGCAGGAAAATCATCATCTGAGATATCAATGCCCAAAATTTCCTTGGCCAGGTTAGGATTGGCAGCCACTTGAGAAGAAAGATGCATCCAATCTGCTTTAGAATAATGTAAAGAAGCAGCAGCCAACTCTTTTTGTCTTTCTGGAGGCAAAGTGGTTGTAAAAGGTCTATCAGTCGTTGCTAAATCTGCAGCATGAAGCTGCTTAGCCATGGCTTCCCCCATCATGTCATCTTCATGGTTTTTAAGCAACCTTTCTTGCTCAGCCCTTTCTTTATCAGAGACCAAACCCCCAAGTTCATCCAGCATTGCAGGAGTAGGATCAGATACAGCAGGAATGGGAGTGTCACTTGCAGGGGCAATGGTAACATTACCAGTAGCAATGGAGGAGCTACCAGGTGGATCACTATGAGGCTTAGGATCAGCTTTATCAATTCCAGCTGGATCAATGACAGCAGGAATAGATTGACCGTTAGGGGGAACGATAGTACTACCAGAAGCAATGATAGAACTATCAGCAGCAACATCAGTGGAAAGATGACCAACAGAAAAGTCTTGAGTACCAGAAGAAGTAGCAGCATCAACATGAACAGAAGAATCAGCAGTAAGAGCTGCACTCCTAGATACATCATCCACATCATACTTCTTCACTAGTCTCCTTTTGTACCTGCTCCTTGTACTAATGACTGGAGACTTGGCGGAAATTTCCCAACTTGCTTTGGCCAACAATTTTAGAGGGTCCAAATTCAAAGCAGCCTCACCCTCTTCTGAGTCAGAAAGCACAGCTTTTCTTTTCTTGCTCTTTAACTGATCTTCCAAAGTTGCAACTCTATCAACCAACTTATGGATTGTATAATGAAAATTCTCTTTTGTTTCCTTCACTTCCTTTTCCAAAGCAATCACCTTGTCTCCAAGCTCCTTTTCGGTGTCATGTAACGCAGACTCCAAATCTGCAATTTTCTGCTTATACCTGTCAACTACAGTTGACACAGAGGTGAGAGCATCAAGATTCTCAGCTGCACCAGTACCTGTGGTGTGATGAGCTTCGTTGGATCTGGGTGGAGACACATGAGAATCTCCACCAATATTGGTTTCAAACTCAAAAGGCTGCCTAGATGGACTAGGATATGATACCCTGGATGAGGAAGGAACATCAACAGAAGGCATAACTGAGGGTGTTGGTTTGTCAACATGAGGCCCTACAGGTGTGGTCTGGACTATAGGCTCAAGTGGGTCAATAGGTTCAGGTGAGGGCGCCCTGGGAGATGGTGGTAACTGGGCTTCAGAAGCATTGGATGCACTTGCACCAGCAGCATCTGATGCCCCAGTACCAGCAGGAATGGGTGGATTAGCATCAGCAGCATTGACTACTGCATCACCAGCTGCATCAGCTGCACCACCAGCTGCATTAGCTGCTCCAGCAGGTTCACCAGGCAACATAGCTGGTAAAAGAGGCATATGGTCTCCCACAAATCTAGTCTTCATAGTTGCAAACAATTTAGCAGTCAACTTAGCCATGATCCTAGGTAAGGGGTCAGTGGTCTGAACACCTACAATGATTTGTAAGAATCTAGGGTACATGAGGAATTTGGTTTTAACATTATCTATATTCCTTATCATTCCCTCAAATATGTATTTAGACCAATTGAATACCCTCCCATCAGACAAACAAATAAGGGCAGAGGCAATGTGACTACCAAATTGATCCCACCCACCAGACTTTTTACTAAGGCATTGCAACAAAGTGTGAATAAGAAACCTCCATTGAGGTGAAACCTTCTTCTTTAGAAATGTAAAGTTACCAGCAATTGGATACCCTATTGCTTCCATCCCATCTAAAATCTGCTGCTCAGATAAGTCATACAGCCCATTCTCATCATTTAGCTGAAGATGAACTCGAATAGACTCCTCACTAATAATGTGTTCTTGCCCATCAATCGTTGCAACTATCTCCTGAGGTCTTCCCACAATCGTTCGAACAACAGCAGTATCCCAAAATTGGCGCACCAGTGAGTCATATACCACCATTGGGCAATGAGTAATAGCAAACCTAAGAGAGGAACCTCTTAAGAAGGAAAGAATCTGATCATATCCTTCACTTCGATCAGAAGATTCAAGAAATCCAACTTTGTTGTGATCTTCTTTGTATTCAAGGGTTGCCATAGTGTTGAATCAGGGATTGAGATGTGCAAATAAGAAGGAATGAGATGTGCAATTGATTTGAGAGACTGAGGTTATTTTGGGAGAGGAATTTAATATTTAGTTCATGAATAACGGTTTCCAAATTTAGCAGCTTTAAATTCTAAATTTCTCGTGTAAACTTTGACCAATTTGAATTTAATTTATTCTCAAAATTAATCCCCCAAATTGTTAAACGTCCGCAGCAATGAAGTCAACCAGAGTACCTTTGAATAAAAAACACTACCAGCAGCAACGTTAAGTCAACCGGCAGCAATGAGATGGTCAATCGGCAGCAATGAATGATGTGTGACAAACGTCAAATCCCCAATTATATTTATTATTATATACATATATATATATATATATATATATATATATATATATATATATATATATATATATATATATATATATATATATATATACATATATATAAAGAGCAGGATTTGTGGAGCTCCATTTGATCGACACGTGGCTAGTAATTAAACGAAACATGTCCCTATTGACTTAAAGATGAGAAGCCACGTATAACATTGCTGGAGACATTCTATTGGTTGTGTGGATGTGGGCTAGTAGAAAATGTTTGGGCCGAAAGAAAAGGCTAAAGGGGCCTGTTTTGAAGGCAACATTTTTACTAATATTTTATGCATATGTTTCCGAGTCCACCATCTATGTATTATATAGAGAATAAATAATTTAAAAAAAATGTATATAAATAAATAAATAAAAGGGCACTCTGTATATCTCCATTTGATCGACACGTGGCTAAATAAATTAAAATAGGCAACTTTATAGTGTGTATCCCCTAAAAAATAGGCAACTTTATAAAAGGGATAAAAATCTAGGTACCGTGAATATAACACATGCCTTTATAAAATTGGGCAATAAATTATATTGGCTTTCCAAAAAAAAAAGTTATAGGCAGTTGAGCAAACTATCCACATTTGGAAATTTCAGTCGATACTCGCAACAAGTTGAACTTGGATAATTTGTGTACCTTTCCAAGACTTTGAAAAGACAAGACAATTCACTTAATGTCTAGTCCAACATGCAAGGTAGGCACGCCAGCTACAAGTTTAGGCACGTGGCCAGACGAATAAGAGTCAGGCAACGTCACTATTCACACGTGAAACTACAGTGTTTCCTCTTCTATAAAAGGTTTTTACAACGAATGAAGGCGCAACCAACCCCGCAAAAAACAATAAGGACATCTAACACACACAATCACAACCGTTTTAGAGAAGTTGAAGATGTTATCGTTCTTTTACGACTGGTTCTTGAATAACAATATAAAGTTGCTTACCATATATTATAACCACGGTCTTCACTCAATGACAAAACGTCATTTGCTAATGATCATCATTTACATACTCGTTTATTCAAGCATGTACTCACACATTAAGTGGGTTACCATGCAGCGTCAAGAGGGTCATCTCACGGCCCACACATGTTCTTAAATGACTACTAATAGCACTTAGTCGTTCTTAAATGACGACTAATAACTCTAAACCATAACGCTCTACAATCTAAACTCCCATCCAGTGAAGTAGACTCCCGTTGGCCATCAAGGGTCTCGTTAGAAGAATCAAGGTTCTCGTTGGCATCAAAGTGGTATCACGAAAAGGGAGATGGATAATGAGAAGAGCCCACGCTACTAGGGAGATACAGGGGCAATTCATTGCATAGAGTTAGGACCCGATAAAGCTAAAAAGGCTCCTACAACATCAAACAACAAATGATTAAAATGATGCCTTCAATTTTTTTGCAGGCCTGACATGGAAAACTTGTAACCATACTAAGTGGTATATACACTTCTTTTAAGCGACTTCTCACCCAAAACACCACATTATTTCGTAGTGTAACTTTTTTATAAAACATTGTTGTGTACTTTATTTTTAATTTCGTAGGTTTTAATTTTTTTTTTCTGTTTTGTTCTTTTATTTATGTTATTTGTTGTGTATTTATTTTTAAAAATTCAACGTTTGCTTCCATTTTATAAAAACGTTAGTAAACGATTGTTTGCAAAGTAGAAACAATAAATATATGAACTTGTGTTGAGCATTTACAATGGCAAAAGTCTTTAATGACTTTTTGCATTTAATGCATTAAATGATGCTATAAAAAGGTTTTTGCAAAAACCTATCACTCCAATGCAACAAATTACCCTATCACTTTTTGTATTTAATTATATTCCATATAAATTACCCTTACGTATTTATATTTTTACAAAATGATTTTCAAAAAACATAAATCAATTTTCATATCGTTGTGTATATATTTACTTTTAAAATTTGGCAAACTTATAAAAAACGTTATGCGGTATTTAAAAAATGGGCAACTTTAAAACGGGTAACTTTAAATGAAAGTTAATGGTCACTATATAATTTTTTTTATATTTTTTTTTATTATTTTTATTTTAAACTTTTTTTTTGGGTTGTGAAATAAAATAAAGTTGAAGTACTTTTGTGTACTGTATGAAGCGCAACCTACATGGGAAAATTATGCATCGTTTTAAAAACTGGGCAACTTACAAAGGATGGTCAACTAAAACTGAGCATCATAAAAATGACTATACTAAATTGGGTAAATTGGTAGTGCCATGTCATAAACATTCTACTGCTGGTAGGCTAAATGTTCAACTGCTTGGTTTAGTTGTTACATGGCCGCCATAACCAATTTTGTTGCCATCACTCGAAAGAACAAACAATATGTTGTTTAAGTATCGACGTTTAATTGGTTTGTCTTTTTGTTGTACAATTCATGGATAAAACAATCAAAATTAATTGGACAACTTAAATAAATGGGCAACGTAAAATGGTGGTGGTTTTACAACTTGGGCAACTAATAATGGGCAACTAAATATGTGATGCTGCTGGTAGCTCTTCCATTTGGACAACTTAAATAAATGGGCAACGTAAAATGGTGGTGGTTTTACAACTTGGGCAACTAATAATGGGCAACTAAATATGTGATGCTGCTGGTAGCTCTTCCATTGCTACTGGTAGTGACACCCTTGCTCCTCTGGACGTATTCTTGCTTGGTTTTTTTATGTGATAGTCATGAAAAAGAAAATTAACAATTGGTAAAGGTACCTACTTTCTTTTGCAGGAAATTAAAAATAGTTACAATTAAGCTCCTTCGTTATGTCACGAATACATGTTATCTCCATTCAATTAGAAAGAAAAGTAGGCAACTTTCCCACTTTTATACACTAGTCATCATTTCCCCATAACTAATTACTAAATGCATACAAATTAAAGGAAACTGCAAAGTTAATACACTTATGGTAATCATATCCTATTTTTAATGATGTTGATGAGGTACAAATGAGACGGGAGCTTGAATCTGTTATCTTCACTTGTAAGTAGCTTTTTCATTGCAAATCAACCGGATTTTAACCTAGCCGGCACGAATGTCCTTTGTCCTTCCGGGCAGGGCAGCAACAAGGATGAGAAATAAGGGATTTTTATCCTCTTCCCAACCATATGTCCCCCTTTAATAGCCTCTGATGATCCACCATTTTTCCCTTCAAATATGGTTATTACTGAGACTAACCATATTACACCCTTGGATGTTCCACTCTCATAAACTTACATGGAACTAAGTTCCCAACAAGATTCCACCAGTATTTAACAACTGGTGGTGCTGAGGGGGAGTGAAGGAAAAGCTTGTGGATAGGCAGTTAGAGCAAATCCTCGCACCAGAAAGGTTGAATGTAACTTTCTCGTTTAAGGAGACACTCGACAACAACATGCAGGGGATTTTGATGTTAGGGTTTTGGTAGAGGATGATGGTTGTATGTTATTAGCCGTCATTTAAGAACGGCTAAAAGTTATTAGCAGTCATTTAAGAACGGATCTAGATCATAAGAATGATCCACCCTGTCTGAGACCATTTGTAGGGCCGCTTTAAACTTGTGCAACTGGTGAATTAACAAGATATACATGAACACGTGCCGTTTGGACATCGAAAAGACAACGACTCTATGATGCATGCTGGGAAAAATTACAAGGTTACTCCAGTGAGAGCCGATTGAAAGTTATTAGTAGGCTTGGGTTGAGAGCCGATTGAAAGTTATTAGTAGGCTTGGGTTAATTTTGATGAGGATCGTAATAGGTTATGGATTTCAGACTTGTTACTCTCGTTGAATGAGCACGTTCTGCTTTGGTTGGAAGTGATTTATATAGCGATAAGATTACTGTTGCTTCACTTGTGTATAGTGATCTTATTTGAATTTTGAATTTTTTATGCTTAATTATATATCCACAATGGCATTATTTAATTAACAACAACAACAATAAATGATGAACTGAATACTCCCTATGCAATCGTTTCGCTTCCCTTCTGAAAGGTTAAATTCATAATGATAAATAATAATAACACAATTTGTAAAAAGTTGGTGTTTTTACAAATGTATTTGTTTTTACCTTAGTTTCGGGTTGAACATATACAATGGTAGAAATTGATTTGAGAGACTGAGGTTATTTTGGGAGAGGAATTTTATATTTAGTTCGTGAATACGGTTTCCAAATTTAGCAGGTTTAAATTCTAAATTTCTCGCGTAAACTTTGACCAATTTGAATTTAATTTATTCCCAAAATTAATCCCCCAAATTGTTAAACGTCCGCAGCAATGAAGTCAACCAGAGTACCTTTGACTAAAAAACACTACCAGCAGCAACGTTAAGTCAACCGGCAGCAATGAGATGGTCAATCGGCAGCAATGAATGATGTGTGACAAACGTCAAATCCCCAATTAACTCCAAACCAACCCAACATTTAATTCCATTAACCTCCCCTTAAGGCTATATAATCCCTTGAAAAATCAATCACAAAGAGTTGCTTGCAAACGAACATTTCCTTTAATTTTCAGTTTCCTTTAATGTTTATGTTTTTATTTATGAAGTAGGAAAGTTCCTTACTTTCATTTGTAAATGAATGGAGAGAACATGTATTCGTGATATAATGAAGGGGCTTAATTGTAACTATTTTTAATTTCCTACAAAAGAAATTTGGAACCTTTCCTTCTTTCTTTATTTATTTATTAACTTATTAATATTAATATTTTTCATGCCTTTTACAACAAAAAACCAACCAAGTAAACGTCCTTTGTTAAACCACATACTTTGTGTGTAATGATGGTGGGTATAGGGGTTTGGTGTGTGGGTTTATTGGTTCCCGCGAAAAGAAGTACATATTCCTCACGTTGCGCCACGTGTTATAAAAGTAAATTTTGGATAGTGACTTGGTGAATAGTTGGGTCATGTCACGTTGGCCAACTTGTTATAAAGGCTGCTCCCTTCCTGTCCACTAATTTACAGCACAACACAGTTATAAAATTTGGGCAATTATTTATAAAATTTGGGCAACTGGTTATAAAATATGTGGAAGGTTAAAATAATAATAAAAAGTAATCATAACACCGTTCGTAAAGAGTAATTGTTTTTTCAAATGTATTTTTTTCCCCTTTGTATGAATTGAACATATAAAATGGTAAAATGGCACCACCAATAACAGTAGAACAAGACAAGTTTCAAAGCGACCAATACAAACCTCAGCAGTAGAAAGTTTTTGTGCCTAGCAGCATAAAGTAGCGAATTAGCAGTTTCCAATTTTATAAAGTTGCCCAATTTTTTAAGTTGCTCACCTTTTTATTATTGCCCATTAAAAATTTAAACGTTGCCAGATTTTGCCATGTAGGTTGCGCTACAGCTCACACAAGTACATATACTTTACCCATTTTAAGTTGCCCATTTTTTTTGTTGCACATGTTGTAAGTTGCCCAATTTTGTTACCTAGTTATAATGCCTTTTTAAGTTTCCCAATTTTTGGGTTGCCCATCATTTAAGCTGCCCATTTTTTAGTTGCCCATCTTTTAAATATTGCCCATTTTCTTACGATATCTTTCAGCTTATAAATCTTCCCAATCTTGAATAGTGATTTATATAGCGATAAGAATACTGTTGCTTCACTTGGGAATAGTGATCTTATTCGATTTTTTAATTTTTTATTGTTAATTATATCTTAAAAATGTCATTATTTAATTAACAAGAACAACAATAATTGATGAACTGAATAGTCCCTATGCATTATCATGTTAGATAGGTGTCATGTTATTGGCCATGTCCAAGCCAATTCTATGTTTTTGCAGATTTACATTATCATGTTTGTTATGTGTCTTATGGTTTCGTTACTGCGTTTGTAAGCTGTTTATGTTTGTGATACATATCAAAGACACTCAAAAAGTAAAAACATATAACACATTACACACTGAAAATGTTAATCATAAGATCCATTACATTTAATTAAATCGTTGATTTTACAAAAGGAACCCACCATAACCAGTTGATTTTACAAAATCACACTATTTCACGCGCTCATAAATCACACTAGTTCAAACTGTAGCAAATAGCAAAATGATTGATACGTAGCCAAATCAATTCTACAAAATATTTCATGCATCCTTATCATACACAATAACGAAACATTACTACTTCCAAATTTAACACACTAAAGTCACCATATCATATGCTGGAATCTAACAATAAAACCTTCATGAAAGTTTCTTTATCTTTTCAAGGAATGCCGTTTTTTCGAATGTCCGCAACTGTGCTTCCTTGCAGTCAATTTCTAGTTTTATCTTCAAGGCGAGTTCCTTTTCTTGAACGGCATTGAAGAATGCTGCACTTTCCACGGCACGCAGACTCTTATCGAATTTCAAGTCATTAATAATACCTTGCCTCTTCTCCATACTATCATTCAGATCTTTAATTACATCAAACAGTTTTCTTGCTATTTGAAAATCTCTTTTGGTCTCCTCTTGGATTACAATTAGCCACATGTCTGACATACGGTTAGAGCTTGCTGTCTTTGCTAGTTCTTCTAAAGTTGGCCGATCCATATTTTATTACTTTAGTGGGTGATAGATAATAACGAATATATGTTATGTTGGTTAAGCGTGCCTTAAATACTTAAAAAAGTTAACCGTTACGGCTACTAATTACACTGAACAGTTGTATCGCATCACTACGGGTGTGAGTATTGTAAATTCATTGAACAGTGGTGCCCTTTAAAAAACAAATAAACCATTACGGTTTTTAAATACTCTTGCTTGGTTTGTTGTTTTAAACGCCATAAAAAAAATAACAATAAATATAAATAATAAGTAATTAAACAAATAAATACGTAAAAATTGAGGAAACTAAAATGTGAATACACTTATGGTAATCACATACTTTTAGTAATCACATAACTAGGTTGCCCTAAAAGAATGAAGTACGGAGTATTAATTAATTGGTTAAGGGTAAACTTGTCATTTGGCAAAAAAGTAAGAGAGATAAAGTAGTGATAGTGATGTTTTCCTAAAAGAATGTGGCATTAATTTTGGGACGGAGGGAGTATTATGAGTAGACCCATGAAGTGGCATTAAATTAAAACGAACACTACATGGCAAAAATACCAAACGTTTAAGAGAAAAGGGATGGGATATACTAACCCTCCCCCAAAATGTTAGCCGGACCCTCCCTTTTTTTTTTTTTGATTTTTTTTTTATTTTTATAATTTTGTTTATATCAAAAAGCTATAAACCTGAAAATGCGGAACAGAAAATATAAAGTTTAATAAGTCAAACGCTTAAAACTGTCAAAAATACGAAACAGAAACTGACAAAAACTGTGCTGTGCAGGGAAAAAATAGGGGACAAGTGGGGAGACAAAAGGCCTGCCACCCTTGTCCCCCCGTCCGGTTAACAGTCCCCGAAAGAAAATGGGCAACACTTAAAAGGTGGCCAACTTAAAGATTGGGCAACTTAAAATGGTGGGCAATTTTTTAATTGGGCAATTTAAAAAGGCATTACAACAACCTTTAAAAATGGGCAACTAAACAGATGTGCAACAAAAAAAATGGGCAACGTAATAAGGCATTTTATATCGCAACTGATGCGTGGGTTTTGCAACCTTACAACAGGTTTTACCTCTCGAGGGATCTCAAGAGGCTTACAACCCCACCAGGCAGTGTACCTGACCGATGTAGTATAGTGTAGTGGTAAGTACGGGGGATTGATCGTTCTCCACAGGGAATAGTGTTCGTTAGGTGTGAAAGGCTACTCTAATTAGGTCTAAGGGTTGAGGAAGATTCTTTTTTATGTTTTTATATTTTATAAAAGCAAGTAAAATCTCGGGTTTTGAAGGAGTGGGCGGAATTAGTTGCTAGTCAACTAACCCAAATTACTACAAATGCAAATAAAATAAAATAACAAAAATGAAAAGTGGTGAGAAACTTATGTGTAGAGAAATGTGTTTACTTAGATTTCCTTACTCCCTAACTATCTTTTACCGGTTAATTAGTGTGTATTAGTCGCGTGGATGACGGGTGTATTCCTTAATACCATTCGTGGGGTGGCGTACTTACTTCCCCAAACTCTACAAGCTCCTACTTCACTCCTATGTCGAGCCGGCTAGGAAGCTCCTAACATGGGATCACTAGAATTCGCTTATGCATTAAATACAACCATAAAAACCTTTAGTACGCGTTTGGTTCATGTTTCTTAAGACGTTCAAGCAAGTTACCGAATAGGAAGTTAGCCAGTTTTCTTAAGCCTAACATAGATAAACAATCATCCAATACAACTAACAACACACTAACAACCAATAATCAATAGCTAGGTTTCATTAGATCTAAGCAAACACAAGATAAAATTAGCCTAACATGTTAAACAAAAGACAAGCATAAGATAGAATCAAACAACACATAGACATATTGAATGATTAATTGATAACTTATCTTTCAATGAAACATGGAAGATCTCAAGGCAAAAAGCCCTGAAAAAGTAGCTAAAATCGTCTTAGGGTTTTATCCCAAAATTCCACACACTAAGCTCTCCCTAATGACAAAAAATTAGAAAACTATATATAGACTTTGACATCTGACGGCGTCACCTTATGCATTGTGACACCGTCACCTCACCGCTTTTAGGGTTCCCGGATGACCATCTTGACGCCGTCCCTCTTTAGCTCTTCAAAAATCCATTCTGGCTTATCAAGGCTTGACGCCGTCGGATCCTGAACGTGACGCCGTCCCCTTATGATTTAAGCCGTGACGCCCTTGATTTAGTTAAAGCGTGACGCCGTCAGAATTCTCATGCAAACTCACTGGCCCGTCATGAGTAAATTTCACATCCAACTTTTCTTGCCAAGGCATGACGCCGTCCCATGTTAATTGTGACGCCGTCAAGAGTAACTTTTAGCCGATTCTTGAGACTTTGCCGTTTTCTTCACTTTAATGCTCCAAAAACGTCCAAAATGCCTCCTTTTCCAGATTTCTCCTCAAAAGTACCTAAAATGACAAAAGGAACGATTTAGGGCAATATTTGATCAAATAAATACGATTTCGGGCTTAAATGACCCCTTAAAAGCGGTACACTTTTCGCCTCATCAAATACCCTTACACTTGAGATTTGCTTGTCCTCAAGCAAATGCGCTTTTATTCTAATCAAAATACAAGTTAGGGGTCATTTAATGCAAACATAAAAGTAATTACAACAAATATTCGTTCCACTTCAATCATAATAAGCACGGAGATTACATACTAGCACCTCACAAGTAGTGTTTAGATACTCACATCTCTCAAGTGTCATCAAAATAAATCTCATAAATGAAAACGGAAAATATCTCTCACTACCTGTCATAGCAAATAGATTACCATAGGCTTGGGAAAGGATCGAAAACCTCCTCCACTAGGCGTAAGCACCTAAGATAAACTATCAAAGAGGGCTTTTAAATGGGTTATAACGTTAGGTGTAGGGAAAAGGAAAACACGGTTTTGTTGGATAAAGGATATTTTACTGGTGGCGAGTTAAAGATCTTGATCAATCACATGTACTATACAACGTTGCTAAGCCAAGACTAGACTCGATCTTAAGCTAATGAAAGAAAATAACAAAACATAAACATAAAATAAACATAAAATGAAACGGGATGGTAGTCCGTATGTTTTTTTCTATTTTTTTTTTTTTTTTTTTTTCTCATTTTTTTTGTATTTTTCTTGATTTTTTTTTTTTTTTTTTTTTTTTTTTTTTTTTTTGCATACACTTTTACCCTACCATCCAAAATAATACATCATAGGGGCGTTGCATCCCCTTACACTTGAACTTTTACATAACTTTACAAATAACTATTCTAATGACTCGAATTAAGATAATTGAAAAACTTGGAGTACTTTTAAAACATTTAGCACATATGGGGGTAATAAATGATGTTCTTCCCCATTACTCCATTACACTAGTACTTTACCCACGAGTCCCAATCGTCCCAAAACAATATGTACAAGGATATGACTCGACTTAGCAACCATGTAATCAACTAGATAATTAACTTGGGTTTAAGCAAATGTTGTCACAATAATGCACTAAAGATGAGTGCATACAAGGTAGGCTAAGGCGATTTGGGTGTACATTTAAGTGGGGTGTAACAAATTCTTCCTTTAAGTAAAATGCTTAAAGGTCGAAACGAAAAGATAGGCTCTGAGGGGTGTACTAGGGGTATCGTGTACTAAAAATGAGTACAACGCAAAGGGTGTGGGAGAATTACTTGACCAATGTAGCCAATGTAATTATAACAAAAACACAGGTGTAAAACAATGGGTTAATCCTAATGCCTCTTATCATGTAGTAAATCTAACTACACGAATGTAGTCTCACTTGTGGCCTCGGAATGGTCCTAACGCAAGTTCTAGAATCTAAGTGCTACCGGTACACACATCATAGCATAAATGCTTTTCCTACCAATTCTAGGGGCGAACCTCACATATTTGGGGGTGGAAAATTTTTTAGTGGTACGGTTTTGTGCTAGTCATATAACTCCTATCCATGAGACGCTCATTAAGACCAAAGTTTCACTCCTATATGTTGTAAAAAATTTTAAATTTGGCACTAAAATTACCTTAACAAGTATTTCTCTCAGTTTTATTACACATCTACCATTAAACAAACAAAAATCAAGCGTAATTGTATTCTCAAAAATCGTACTTTTACCCTCCCCTTACACTTAAGATGAACATTGTCCCCAATGTTCAAATAACAAATGTAAAAGCATAAAGTAAAAGAATGAAATCAAATACTCCCCTGATTCGCTCGTTGGATAATGAAATTACACGGTTAAATCTTCCTCCAAAGAGAATGTTGAAGCTCCATGACTAATGCATTGCCATAAGCTTGATTCAAAACATTTCCTTGTCCAAAATAACCTGTTGAACCTGAGAAAACAAACACGAAAACCTGCATAACATCGGCGGGATAAAATCTATATATAAGGATATAATGCTTGTGGAATGATAACTTTGCAGATTCCTGGAGATTATAAGTTGGAGATTTTAATAAAAACTTTTTATGAAAACAAAATTTTCAAAAATTTCTGGAAATTAAATCTGACGCCGTCAGGTTATAACCCCTGACGCCGTCAGAAATGACCTGACAAAAATTCTCATTTTAAGTTTCCGGAAAATTTCTGGAAAAACCTTTACCTTACTTCCTGGAAATCCTGCAAAACATCATTATGACTCGATACAAGCATTTGACTCAAACAAATACGGATATGTATGTTAATTTATTATTATTACGATTCATGTTCATATGTGTTCTAATAAACCAATTTAGATTTCCCTTACTCTTATCTTTTGCAAAATACCTTTATATGTAGTTAAGACGAAGTTAAAAACAACATAAAGCATTTTCACAAATTAGTTTTGAACATGAATCAATAAGAATAAAAATTAAACACACATACGAAAGCAAATAAAATCAAACAAACAAATAAATAAACACACAAAGCAAATAAAGCAAATAAAGCTTGGGTTGCCTCCCAAGAAGCGCCTTTCTTTATTAACGAGTCTTGTAGCTAGACTCTAAGTCACGTACATTACGTGACTCCATCATCGGTCACGGTTCCTAGGCCATTCTCCTTCCCGGTTTTATATTCCGGTCCTAATTTCAAACAATCCTTGTAGAAACCGAATATCCTTTTCATAACATAGTCTACTCCTTTACTTCTATCCTCATCATTCCTATAGTAGACCGCTTGCTTGAGCTCCTTCTCAACATTTGACAAGTTTTGGAATTGTTCTATCTTATATGGCATTTGGTAGCTTACTTCATCGGTCTCATCCTTAAATCTAATTATCCCTAAGGAAGGTTCATAAGTCATTCTAGAGACCTCAACAAATGGTTTTCCAAAAACCACTTGAGTTAAGGATGCATCGACAATTGGGCGGATATCTTCAACAATTACAAAGTCGGTGACATAGGTGAAGTTTCCTACATAAACCGGTAATCCCTTAACTCTTCCCGTGAAGTTACTCATCCAACCCTTGTCAGGGAACATCCTATACCCAAGCTGATTTTTCATTATCAAGTTGTAGTGGGCTCTAGTCATGATGTTTATGGGTGATCTAAGGTCGATGTAGGCTTTCCACACATGCAAATGTCCGATGTTGCATGGTATGTTGAGATTAGAAGGGTCGCCTATTTCAATGATTGGTCTACCTAGGAAGTATGGTGTCTCGGGGTCATCGAATAAGTTTGTATGATATGCACGCTCTTCCTTAGTGGGTAGCCTATTGAAGTAGTCCTCATCATCATCTACTTCTTCAATCTCACTTGTCCTAACTTCCTTATCAACCTCGACTTTCCTATCCTCATCCTTTGGTTCACTTTCTTCCATGCTCCTATCGATTGGTTTAATAGTGACAACGTTGACGAAGTGGACATGTTTGGATGAAGAAGAGTCTTTGACTTGGGGTCCGCTATTTGTGTTCCTAGCGTCCTTATGTGGAGGTGATAACACTTGGTTATGGAGGGCTTTCAACAAGTTGTCAATTTTATTGGTCATCTCTGTTTGTTGTTGATTGAATTCGGTCTCGAATCTAGCTATCCGAGCTTCTTGAGATGCCATAAATTGGGAAATCAATCCTTCAAAGTTATTGGTACTACCATTGCCGGAAGGATTGTTGTTGAAAGTACGGTTCGAGTTGGAACCGCTTGATTGGAAACGATTAGGTGGGTTGGAAGAATTGGTTTGTTGCGAGTTTTGGTTTTGTTTCCACCTAAGGTTCGGGTGATTTTTCCATGAGGGGTTGTATGAATCACCATAAGGGTTTGGCTCGGGTTTGAAAGTGTACCACTTATCTCCCGCTCCGTCGGTACGCGAGGATGCGTAGTCCACAAAAGCTTGTTCGGGGAGTTCCATGCAATCACGAGTGTCGTGGGGACCACTACATAATTCACATGAAGAAGTGATTTTGTTCACTTGGCTTGAAGGTTTAGGAGCCTCGTAGGATTTCATGAGAAACTTGACTTGGTCTTCAAGTTCTACGATCCTACGGTCGGAAGTGCTTGAATTGTTCAAAGGCAAAGATATTGCCTTGACCGTTTTATTCAAATCACGGGGATCACTCCAACTTTCGTTGTCATAAAGAGCAAGATCCTCTAGGAGAGCCCATGATTGTTCCGCACTTAGATCACGTAGCTTGCCACCGGCCGATTGGTCAATGGTTTGCCTTGTGGAGAGATTGATATGGTCATAGAAGATTTGGACTTGGAGCCAAAGTTCTATGCCATGGTGAGGGACTTTTTGGAGTAAGTCCTTGAATCGAATCCATGCCCCGTAGAGGGTTTCGCCTCGACGTTGTTCAAACATCAAGATATCATTCCTTAGCTTGGTAGTTCTTCCCGGTGGGAAAAACTGAGCAAGGAAACGAGTGGTGAGATCATCCCAAGAGGTGATGGATCCTGCGGGTTGACGTTCTAGCCACTGACTAGCTTGGTCCCGCAGAGAGAATTGGAAGAGACGCAATCGGGTCGTCTCTCGAGTGGCAACATCAAGGTCTATAGAATCAACGATTTTAAGAAAGTCCTTGAGATGTTGATTAGGATCTTCAGAACGAAGTCCATGGAATGCGCATCCGCTTTGCACCAACCGGATGGTGTCGGATCGCAAGGGTGTGATATTGGCTCCTTGAGTGAGCTCAATGGTGTTTCGATAGCCGTGGTGGCTAGGACGGGAATACTCTCCTAAAGTACGGGCTCTAGGAGGTGGTGGTGGTTGTTGTGGTGGTGGGTTGTGTGGGTTAAGGATATTACCATCTTCCATGATGTCGGACAGTAATGGTTACGAACAAAGACACGAAGAAAATAGATAGACTAAAGAAAACCTAGAAAAATAAAAAATCTCACTAGAAAGGAATCTAGTGAGTAGACCTAATAGAAATAAAAATTCAACCTAAACAATAACTATTCCCCGGCAGCGGCGCCAAAAACTTGATGCGTGGGTTTTGCAACCTTACAACAGGTTTTACCTCTCGAGGGATCTCAAGAGGCTTACAACCCCACCAGGCAGTGTACCTGACCGATGTAGTATAGTGTAGTGGTAAGTACGGGGGATTGATCGTTCTCCACAGGGAATAGTGTTCGTTAGGTGTGAAAGGCTACTCTAATTAGGTCTAAGGGTTGAGGAAGATTCTTTTTTATGTTTTTATATTTTATAAAAGCAAGTAAAATCTCGGGTTTTGAAGGAGTGGGCGGAATTAGTTGCTAGTCAACTAACCCAAATTACTACAAATGCAAATAAAATAAAATAACAAAAATGAAAAGTGGTGAGAAACTTATGTGTAGAGAAATGTGTTTACTTAGATTTCCTTACTCCCTAACTATCTTTTACCGGTTAATTAGTGTGTATTAGTCGCGTGGATGACGGGTGTATTCCTTAATACCATTCGTGGGGTGGCGTACTTACTTCCCCAAACTCTACAAGCTCCTACTTCACTCCTATGTCGAGCCGGCTAGGAAGCTCCTAACATGGGATCACTAGAATTCGCTTATGCATTAAATACAACCATAAAAACCTTTAGTACGCGTTTGGTTCATGTTTCTTAAGACGTTCAAGCAAGTTACCGAATAGGAAGTTAGCCAGTTTTCTTAAGCCTAACATAGATAAACAATCATCCAATACAACTAACAACACACTAACAACCAATAATCAATAGCTAGGTTTCATTAGATCTAAGCAAACACAAGATAAAATTAGCCTAACATGTTAAACAAAAGACAAGCATAAGATAGAATCAAACAACACATAGACATATTGAATGATTAATTGATAACTTATCTTTCAATGAAACATGGAAGATCTCAAGGCAAAAAGCCCTGAAAAAGTAGCTAAAATCGTCTTAGGGTTTTATCCCAAAATTCCACACACTAAGCTCTCCCTAATGACAAAAAATTAGAAAACTATATATAGACTTTGACATCTGACGGCGTCACCTTATGCATTGTGACGCCGTCACCTCGCCGCTTTTAGGGTTCCCGGATGACCATCTTGACGCCGTCCCTCTTTAGCTCTTCAAAAATCCATTCTGGCTTATCAAGGCTTGACGCCGTCGGATCCTGAACGTGACGCCGTCCCCTTATGATTTAAGCCGTGACGCCCTTGATTTAGTTAAAGCGTGACGCCGTCAGAATTCTCATGCAAACTCACTGGCCCGTCATGAGTAAATTTCACATCCAACTTTTCTTGCCAAGGCATGACGCCGTCCTATGTTAATTGTGACGCCGTCAAGAGTAACTTTTAGCCGATTCTTGAGACTTTGCCGTTTTCTTCACTTTAATGCTCCAAAAACGTCCAAAATGCCTCCTTTTCCAGATTTCTCCTCAAAAGTACCTAAAATGACAAAAGGAACGATTTAGGGCAATATTTGATCAAATAAATACGATTTCGGGCTTAAATGACCCCTTAAAAGCGGTACACTTTTCGCCTCATCAGCAACCTACATGGCAAAATTAGGCAATGTTTGAAAAAATGGGGAATTTTCAAATTATCGGCAACTTAATATTTGGCAAAATTTTAAACTTGTGTGTACTATAGAGCGACACTGCTGTAATTTGTCCCTTTACATCAGTTCCAAACCAGATAGAAGTTACCTACAGTCCAAGACGCATAACGAACACTACGTGTCAAATTTACGCAACGTATTAAGAAAATGGGCAATATTTAAAATATGGGCAACTAAAAAAATGTGCAACTTAAAAGGTGGGCAACTTAAACATGCATTACAACAAAGCCTTAAAAGATGCGCTACTAAATATGGGCAACTTAAATACATAGGCAACTTAAAAAAATAAAAATAAATAATAAGTAAATAAACACGTGAAAAAGAGATGAAAGTGACATGTTAATACACTTATAGTAATCACATAACTAGGTTGCCCAACGTCGATAAATATTTGCGCAAATTACCCAGCAAGGTTGACCAAAGTACCAAAAATAAACGGTGTAGTCTGTCGTTCAGAAGAATATGGGGTTCTCAAAGTACAAATAATAAATCTTGCTAGTACATATACTCAATCTAAAATGTACTACCAAAGTTGGTGAAACTTTTTTTTGCTGTATGGATCGATGTCTATTTACAGTATGTACTTTGTCCCTTTATCAAACTTGGTACGTAATTACGTATTTTCTAAAAGATTGTTGTGCACTTTATTTTTTATTTGGTATATTTGTAATTTTTTTTATGTTTTGTTCATATTTTTATGTTACTGTGATATGGTTTTGTACTTACTAAAAGGTTGTTGTGCGTATTTGGTGACCTATTCTCTAAAAGATTGTTGCGTATTTATTTTTAAAAATACGACATTTTTCCATTTTAAAAGCCTTACAAGATTTGGCTTTTCAAAGTAGACACAATAAATAAAGTAGATGACACATATATATTGGATTCTAATTGCTTATGATTACACCTACAGGTAGAAGTGCCTGTGAACTGTAGAGCAACCTACGTGGCAAAATTGGGCAACGTTTACTAAAATTGGGCAATGTAAAAAAGATGGGCAACTTTATATTGATGCATCGTTGTGGCTAGACAACATGTCAGTATTTTAGTCGTCAGTCATTCAGAAGAATATATAGGAGTGTCATGAATTATGCCTAAAGTATCAAGTGGCATTAAAAGAAAATGTAACATAAAGTAGATTTCCATTGTCTGCACTGTAGCGCAACGTACATGGCAAATTTTAGAAACGTTTACAATAAAATGGGCATTACTTTAAAAAATGGCCAACCTAAAAAATGGGCAACGTAAAATTATGGGCAATTTATAAATGGGCAACATAAAAAAAGGGCCAACTTATAAATGGCCAACTTTAGATGGCCAGCATTTTAAATTTGCCAAATTTCTGCTGCTGTTGAAGGCGGTTGAGTAGACTCACACCTTTGGAAATTTCAGCCGACATTCTAACGTTGCACCCAAACCACTGTTTGGACAAGATAACTTCAATTATGAAAAGACTGGTATGGTGAACCAGTTATGTTGCCAACCCAACTGTACTCTCGTAGGGAGTTGAAACATATTGAACTTCATTGGTGCACTTTTCCCAGTTTGGTATCTTTTATTAGCTTTCCATATTTATTGAGATTAGAATTGTTATATGCTGACTTTTGTTAGGAAGTCAGGAAATAAGATATTTCTCATTGCTGCCGATAGTGTAAGCTGGTTCCTGCCGACAGTTGTGGTTCCTGCTCAAGCTCATTGCCGCTGATTGTTATATTTTGTTTCTGCCGATAGTAGTCATTACTGCGGGTTTTTTTGTTAGTTATCCCGTATGTTTACAAAGTTTGTTAGCTTTATTTTTAGAAGAGATTCATGTATATCTCTTCACAGTTGTTGTTAGTATAAAAGAAACACCCGTCTATGAGTTATGTACACCTTTATCAATTTCAATATCAATTATCTTTAGTTTATATTCGATCCATAGAGGATCAAAACCTTCTTGTAGTTTATGCATGTATGGGTTGAATACTCTATGACAATCAACGTCGTATTTTGTTGTTTGCAATTACCTTATTTGTTATTACCAAATACTGTATAAAGATTTATAAAAATTGTTTTATTCCAACACTTTTAGCAAAAACTGCTTCAAGCAAGACGACATTGGAGTTCAATTGGGTTTTAATGAGCAAAGTAGTTTGGTACCCAAAAGGTGTATTTAAGTTGGCCAAAATAGTTATGGCATAACTATTGTTGCTCTATTGTTATTTTGGTACGTCGGTTGCAAACCATGACAAACATAAACAAGTTAAATAATACAACAGAATAAAAACATAACATAGTACAATTACTAAGTATCTGCTGAAATGATAAACCAGTACGATTACTATATAGTAGCCAATAATTTGAAGGTTACATGTTAACGAACGCCTTCCGTTGATGACAGTAACAAGGTTCCAAAGGCGAATGACACTAGACTTCGAAGCCATACTGAAAACTTGTCAAACGACGAATCTGGATCCATAACTTCATACCTTCTCAAATCGGAGGTAAACCTGTTCAGATAAATGTATGAAATTAGTGTTAACGTTTTAACATGTGTAAGTGTACTAGACAATATTTGTGAGTGTCAGTATATAATACGAATGCAATTGAATGATAGCTTAAAATGTAAACGTACTGTACAACGCACGGTCTGGGAGGTTTGCCAGAAGAAGAGATTCTTTGTAAGGAGCGATGTAGAATGAACCAGCATTTCCTTCAATTCCCAAACTAACAAAGTGTCCAACCTGATGATCGTAGACAAAAATTGTGTTACCCAAAATGTTTCCGACATTGCCTTCCACTATTGGAGCTTGCCTACTTGTAAAGCCAACCAGCCTAATCGCCATGGGGGTAGGGATGCAGAATAGATTTGAAAATCGTGTTACGGATGCACCATCCACCTCCAAAAGCCATGCGCTGAACAGTGGGACCTCAGAATTCATGATCATACCAGAAAGCACAAGAGAGTTTCCTAGCTCGTGAACAGAAAAAGAAACTGGCATTACCACTTTCAAAAGAGAAGGTATCTCTATGACGTGAAATTGGCGGGTAATCATATCAAAAGAAATCAAAGTGTAATCCTTGTAGGGACCCCCCTTTGCACTATCTAACCTTTCAGTGCCACCCCAATAGATAAAACGACCGACAACTGCCTGACTTTTTCTTTTCAATCTTATTAGGGGACGTGGCAACTCAAAATCTTGGACACGTGACCAGGTCTTAGTGTTCAATGAAAAGACTGACACATACCAAAAACCAGTTTTGAAAACAGGATAAGATACCTTGACAATTGTCGGGTCTAGAGTGTCTGGACGGACACCAAAACCGAAAGCAATCTTTGAACATTCTATTTGGTTATTGTAAAAAGGGATGAATATGCAAACAGATTTTCTTATGGATGGGTTCCAAAGAACAGCCATCATGTTAGTACCATACATAAAGCACGTAAGGCCGCTAGAAGTGCCTAAAGGCATCATAAATGCAAGGTTTAGATGTGAATCATATAGGGAAATGGTTAAATTTTTAGCTACAGATGTCATAAAACCTGTATGACCCTGATCAAATGTTAGATTAAAAAGACACTCATCATTGGGACGAGCACCGTATGAAGTGATGAAGATTTGTGAATCTATGATTGCCTTCCATATCTTTGAAACACTACGTATCTGGAGTATACCTTTAAGTGGTACCCTATTCAAGATATCTATTTGAACATCCAAAGGTATGTTGTCAGACATAGTTTAAATAGTTTCGAGCAAATGGGTGGGCTATAGGTAGGATGTATAAAGTTGTTGTGTATGAGAAGGCAATGGCTAAAATGACACACATATATATTTGTCTCATTGATTATGATTGCACCTGTTAAGTGGCATTAAATTAATAATTTTAAAGCAGATGTACGAGTGTGTACTGTTGCGCAACCTAAATGGCATATTTAAAAAGATGGGCAACTTTAGAAAATAATTAAAAAAAAAAAAAAAAAAAAAAAAAAAAAAAAAATTCGGGAATTTTTAAAAGGGAAAAAGTTTTAAATACATAATGTACTTTTAAAAAAAAACTCATTATGCTCTATGAACTATACATATTGTCATTATACATAGCATTTGCTATGTATAATGACAATATGTATAGTTCGAGTTTTTTTTTTTTAAAGTACATTATGTATTTATAACTTTTTCCCATAGAGCATAATGAGTTTTTAAAAGTACAAAAATGAAAAATGCTATGTATAATGACAATATGTATAGTTCATAGAGCATAATGAGTTTTTTTTTAAAGTACATTATGTATTTATAACTTTTTCCCTTTTTAAAACATGGGCAACTTAAAAAGATTCTGCTGCTTCTAAAACTTTTTACAAATTTTCATGCTGTTTTGCAAATTTTTGTAAACTTGCTGCTTGGTTTGAAAGTTAAGGGACTGTTTTGTAACTTGGCGCCAATATAACCCGAATTAGAATCCGAACGGTAATAAATCACAATTGGATCACACAATTCACTTTGTGCGCACAAATTTCACTTTAATACAAAGCCTAACACACCTGTTATCATCTGATTGCCGGTACCCCCAAATTGAAAACCCTAATAAACAATGGCGGAAAGGAAATACTCAAGCAGCCACAATCAGGTTGCATTTCTTGAAAAGGTCCCAGGAGCTGAAGCATTTGCTGACGTTATTGACTTTCTTAATGCTACTCACCTTAGGTATGCATTAACAGAAAATCCCACTATATACAAATCCCATATGGAACAGTTCTGGTCCACTGTTAGGACCCAAAAAAAAAAAATGGTGAACAGAATTTAATGGCTATGGTAGATGGCAAACGGATAATTATTTCTGAATCATATGTAAGAAAAGCTCTTAACTTTTTAGATGAAGAAGAGATAATTTGCCTTGAAAATGATGTAATTTTTAAAGAACTTGAGAATATGGGTTATGAGAAGAAAAAGGATGTTTTAACGTTTTATAAACCTCTTCTCTGCCCACACTGGAAATTTGTTATTCACACCATTCTCCATTGTCTGAGTCCTAAAACTACAGCGTGGAATAAGTTCAGTTCAAGGCAAGCATCTGCTATTATTTGTCTGGCCACAGGAAAACCCTTTAATTTTTAGGCTATGGTAATGGATGGCTTCAAAAATAATGTTTCAGGAGAACATTACATTTACCCTAGGTTTTTGCAATTGATTGTGAATAAGCAACTATCAAAGCCTAAGATTCATAAAAGGACCTACAGAACTCCTATGCTTAAAAGGAAATTATTTTCTTATTTGAAAAAAAGTGGAAAAGGCTTCTCTGGGACTATTACTCCATTGTTCCCACATATGTTGCAATTGGCTGCCAGTCAGGGTCAATGTGCTGAAATCACAACACCTACACATCCCACACCCACCTCTGAACACTCATCATCTCACCCTCATAATACCCAAACACCTAGGATTTCACTGAATAAGAACACAGATTTTCATCATACCAGTGTTAGGATAGATGCAGATGAGGCTGCCACAGGTGTGGGAGGTGGAATGATGGAAGGGGCTAACACTACTGATCCTGGCTTAGTAGGTGGGCAGGTAAGTGTTAACATAAGTAAGACCCTGAACATGGCAACACCAACTGTGCAAGGTTCTCATGAACCTGAATCAAATGATGAAAATCCCAGTCAAATGGCAAAAATGGGGAGCTCAGGTGATCAACCCAGGTTTCATACTGACTTTGAACCCAATGATTCAACTGTCAGGGAAGGTAATACATCTAGACGTGATGAGGGTAAGAATGCAACTGATGAATTGAGGGACACCCAAAATGTACAAGATGACAATTCCAGTGATCAGCCTGACGGGGCAGAGAAGACTAGCCTTATGGAGGAATACATGACAAGATGTAGGACACTAGAATCACAAGTTTTTGATCTCACACAAACAGTCAAACAAATGAAGATGAGAATTAACCTTTTCAAGGGAAGGCAGAGGTCTAGAACAAGGGTATTCAAAACGCTCAAGAAGGCTGGAACGGCACATAGGGTGAGCTCTCCTGAAGGTTGTCCTAGCAATGAGGGAAATGATCAGGTTGATTCTGATGAGGTAATTAAACCTACTGCCAGTACTAGAGATCCTAGTCCTAAGTTTGAACCTTCTACTGCTGAAGATGATGATGTTAGCTTGGCTCAGGTGGTCGTCCCACTAAATACTAGCAAATCATCAACACCAAAACAATCAACACCACCAACAGAATCACAATCACAAACACAACCTACATCAGCAGCTGAACAACAACCTCAACCACAACTCCAACCAACAACTAATCAGACAAATCCGTCACCGACACTTCCTAGAGCTCCCGACAAAGGAGTTACCATAAGAGAACCTACTGCTGAACAGAAATCATCATCACCACAACAACAACATCCATCACCACAACCAAAACAATATGAACCTCAACATCAACCAAAATCAATATCACAAACTCAACCTATAACATCAAAACAAACAACTGCATCTACAACAAAACAACCAACTACAAAACCTGCAATTCCAAGGGTTCATGTCAACCGTGTAAGTATAACTATTAGAGAACCCACTCCATATACAAAACCCACACAACCACCTACATACACTGTGGAAGCCAAAGGAAAGATGATGGAAGAGTTAGAAAATGCTCATGATTCTGCATATGTCCCATACCATCGTTGGCCAAAAGAAATTCAAGCAGTACATCCAGAACGGGCTAAGTTTGAAGAAAGGTTCAATTCTAGGGATGATGTACAGGGTAAGTCTACAATTGGTGTCAAAGGATCTGGGAAAGGCAAAGAAATGATGGTGGAAGAGTCTGAAAAGGCACATGGTCATCTTTCGGCAGAAGAGATTAAGGATAAACCTGATGCAGACGAGGCTAACAAACCTAATGCTGAAGAAGTGGAGGAGGATAACAAAAGTAAGGAAAAAGAGTCAAAGGCTAAGTCTACAATTGGTGTGAAAAGAACTGGGAGAAGAATGAAAACGATGGCCAGAAGGAAGAAGAGAACTAGGCGAGTGGTAGTGAGTAGTTCAGAAGGCATTGATGAAACAGGGTATAAAAAGAAAGAGACGGTTGATTTACAACTGGTGACCCAGGTTGTGTCTGATGATGATGACCTGTTTGAGGATACTGCTCCTTCGGCAGTTAAATCTCCGGTTATTGGATGGAAAGCTGGTTATGATGGGAAAGTTCCTTGGTTTGAGATACGCAGAGTTGCTGGAAGAATGCAAAGGTTTAAAACAATTCCTCAAATGCTTAAACACATTGACAAAAAGGATTTGGTAAACCTGTCAGCATTAATGAAGAACAAGTATGGAAATGGAAAACCAACAGATGAGCTTGATAGAGTGCTTTGCGGATATCTGACGACCATGTTTCAAGCTTCTGTCCAAGATAGTATGTTTGTACAAAAGGGTACAAGTACGTAGTGTTTGTTAAGTTGATTACCTTGAAGGTTTTTGTAACCCTGTTACTTCCACCATAACCGTATACATATATTGAAGTGTTTGTTGACATAATTCATTTGTTTACATAGTCTTCTTCTTACCATTGAACGATACATTCCGCATAGTGTTTAATATTGTGTCAATTCGATAACAGTTTGTTAGGAATTATTAGAATAATGTTTATTTTCATTGCTGCTGTTAGTGTAGTTTGATTCCTGCTGGCAGTGTTGGTTTCTGCCGGTCATGGTTCCTGCTGGTAGCATTGTTTAGTTTCTGCTGGCAGTGTTTGTTACTGCTGGTCATGGCGTATTTTTTGTATGTTTGTTAGAGTTATTTTAGGAACACAAACATACGACATTGTGTTTTGCATCCAATTCCAAAGAAAATAGTTAATACAAGATCCATAGAGGATCAAAGTCTTTTAGTCATTGTCTTCTTCAACTCTTGTGTTTAGTATCCGCATAAGCACAAGTTTATTATACAGAGATTCTCATAGTAGTTGGCTTTGTGTTTAAATAAGCTATGTACAAGTTCTTTTGGCTCAAAGATCTATCAAGAGGCACGATCCTACACAGTTTCTACACATATTGTTTTACATTCATATCTAAGATAATTAACAAAGATCTATCAAGGGCTCATCTGGGATCAACACCAAATCACAAAGTTTTTTCTTGAATTAAACTATCTTATTCCTCATAGCTTGACACTGATCATAGATTCTTTGTAGTAAATCCTTAACCACATCCGATTGTTGTTCACACCTGAGTTTTGAGGTAAGCATCACCCTTAAGACTTCAAAACTCAGTGGATATTCCAATTCAGCTAACATGAAGATATATACTCCACTATGTGTTGACAGATGATGCACATTGCAGGAACTATAAAACTCCCATATCAGATATTCATGCAGTTGGTGAAATGCACTGATGCAGTAGGTGCTTGTATGTAGCATGAAATGCATGGGTGAATCCTACTGCTGGTGAAATTGAAGCTGCTGCTGTTCCTACCTAATTCAAATTGTTGGGTTACATGTTATTGACCGGTTACAAACAACAACGATTACTAGATAATAGTAAATTGTATTTTGGGTTACAGATTTTTAAATCAACTCTACTACCTTTCAAATACCATTAAACATTGTTTATTAACTCCTTGTGCTTCCACAAGTATTGAAGCATCCGCTCACGGTATGCTACAGCTGTTTGAAGCGGGTCATCTACTTCCAGTGGTTGGTTGTGGCACAATCGGTATAAAATAATACATACCCATACACCGCAATCGCCATATACGTCTGCTTGTTTCGGGACTGCAGGACACTGGTATGTTATTTTATATTCCTCGGCTGATATGCCCTTGCTCGCCAATATACCCTGTTGAACCAGATACATGGTAAGTTGTTTTGGCAACATTCTTTTCAAAGTTCTCCACCACCGTGCACCATTGCCATGTACCAACCCAAGAGTGTCATAAAATGAAACAACACCAGTACGTAGGTGAAGCTCAGCGAGACACCAGTGTTTATCAGGTTCATTCACGGGGAAATAAACCTAATATAGACAAAGGAATGTACATATTAATATGCATACACTTAAAATTATATTTAAAAAGGATTGTGGCAAACTAACCTTTTCAACATCTCGCCAAGCCACAGGGTAGCTTGTTCCATCTGAATAATGACTGTACATCTGACCAGCCAAGATATGTCGGGCGAACAGAGAACCTGCCAAGGTCCAATCAGCATTGCTTGGTCTAAGTGACCACATAAGGTCAAACCATATATCCAAGTGCTGTGTACACAAAACAAAAATTATAAAACTTATAGTGGTTACTCAATCAAAAGTATATACAAATGTATTTGACCAGATAGTGATGATGGTTCCTTACATAGTCATACAGCCAACCGCCTTTACAATCTTCAAGACATGCCAACGCTAGCCAAAATTTCATATCAGAAACAATGTTACGACCGCCCCATGGAAACTTATAGCTTTTTGGTTTATTTTGCTTTAAATAAACACGAAGCGAATCGGGCACAGACACCTTGTCCTTTTTCAATTTGGAATGTCGAGTCAGATCCTAAAATAAACAAATAAATGATTAACAATAAACGAATCATAATATTGTTAATTTAAGAATAACAAATCAGACTACCTCTACAAAAGGATCTGGGTTGGCCGAATAGAACTCAGTAATTGACCGAGTTCTTGGGTTTCCAGATACGTCCTGAAAAGACACATACCATATATTAGCATAGGCCAACCAGATAGTGATTTCAGTATCAATGTTTTACGGTGCTTTACATCTAAAATGACTATAGGCTCAATCAACTTCTTTCTGCAAGTAGCTGCTCTTGTCAGTAGTGCGGATTGGACGTTCTCTGAATTCAGAGATTCAAAAAACTTATCGTGCTTTGATTTAAAGGCTTTAGCCACTAGAGCAACTTTATGCGCATTTTTTTTCTTTTGGATTTTCTTCTTTTTACGTTCAGAAAAAACAGAGTCCAAGCAAGGTTTGTCATTGGGACCGACCACATTTGCAAACCCATGGTTGGTGAGTGTTTGTTGAAATGGTGTTGTTTGCTCTTCCTGCATAGCATAGGTTGTAATTAACACCGACCACAAGACATAGAAAGGAACAATTATTAACCTTTTTAAATTTAAACTAAACCAAGTACCTCAACATATGTCTGCAATGGGGTTGTTTGTTCTTTATGCACGCAAATAGCATTTGAATTCTCAACACCCTTACCATTTTCATTGTCAAACGGTACTTCTTCTAACGAAACACTAGTGACATCCGCTCCGTCGTTTATATAACTCATGACATCATCATACACCACCGGATGATACTGGTACAATAAAGATGTATAAATAAATAGGCAAACAAGGAAGGTTGTATTTTGCAAAAGTATTTTTTTCAAGATAACATACATCACCGTAGACGAAGGATGTTGTTTGATTAATGTCCTTCTCATGGGATGCCACAACTTGATTCGCAGGTTGATGATGATCAAGAGTAGGGAAGTCAGGAGTAACCCCTAATTCACATGCTTTTACAAGAACGTCCATCCCACCCACCTGAGATTCGTTGTAGCCTTGCTGCCCAACATCCATGTCAATTTCCATGTGATGGGCTGCAACACTGGTCGTAACACCAGTATCAGCCTCACAAGCTAATGGCGTGCCCTGTAGTTGACAAAATAATACAACATTTAATGAATTAAATGTACGATTAAAGGGTAAACATTAACGGGGAAATGAGATACTTATAAACGTATGCCAAAAAAACACAAAGTAAAAGTAAACCTTTAAACAAACATGATTGTCAACTTCCATTGGATGCGCATGATCGACATCATCATCAGCATGATCATCATCAACATCTCGGCGCGTAACACCATTATCAACATCATCTTCACAACGTGATGACGGGGTCTGTAGTTGACAAAATGAGATAAGTGTAATACTTAACGAGGAATTGATCTTCGTATAATGTTAGGAGAATAAAACATATAAGGTGAATACAAACCATGTAAATATCAGGGTTGACATCAGACTTGACTGGAAAATCTGGATCATCGGTGCTTTCGTTAATAACTGTCTCTAACTCTGAAAATTTTGTTTTCATCTTCTGAAGCAGCTCGCGAATGTCTTGTTTAGGGACAGATGCTACGTGCTTCGCCATCAACGAAATATCAATTTGCAAATCAAATATCTTGCCCAAAATAGGATTTGTTCCAAAATTCTTTTCATCTTGGCCTTCGCCTGATTGGACACCTTTTGCGTTTTCAACATTATTTTTATCTAAAGTTTCTAAACTTGGTGCTTCATGTTGATTGTCTGCGCTACCAGCTTGTTGGTGATCCTCTGATCTACGAAGTTGGTTGTCATCGTCTGCGCTATCAGGTTGGCGGTCATCCTCTGCGCTAGCAGGTTGGTGATCATCGTCTGCGCTATCCGGTTGTTGGTCTTCCTCTGCACTTGACAGGTCTGAATCAGACAAACCCTTTATAAAGGGGATGCTGGCAATACACCACGGTTGTCTCAATTCGCGTTTGGTGGCATAAAGTGCCTTAATAGGAACTGACTCCTAAAAAAACAAATAGAAAATAACTTTGTATGTGAACAAATTTAAATAAGGGTCCAACAAATTAGCCTTCAAAGATAGTGCGGTGCTTACCGGTCCAAATAGTGTTTTACGGTCTGATCTTCGCAACTTTTGACATTTAGACCAAGCAAGACCTAGTGGAATGACGTTCGTGTCTTTCGCCCACCAGTTGCCGCTTTTAGGAAATGTCTCCAAAATCCATATCTGAAATATGTGGTTGTTTAAAATGTATATAATGTGGAAAAGAAAAATGTTCAAACTGCAGGTTATTACCGTGTTCAAAACTATATATTCAATATATATCTAATACAAAAAACCTAGTAATGGATAGAAAACAGATACAAACATTTTGTACACCGGATACATATATATAACAATAGTATTGAACTTTAGTACAGAGTAGAAAGTATGGCATACCTTGAAAGCCCAAGCAAAACCGTATAGATTGTATGTCGCATTGTAATATGGGTTTTTTTTCCAACTTCTCCAAATGAACTGGTCTGTGTCTCTCAACAACATTCACAGTCCTTTGATAAAATTTATGCCACATGTATTCACCCCATGGAAAAACGTTCCAAGCATCAAAGTCCTCCACCAAAGACAGTATATGATTAGGGATACAATTCCTTTCTTCAATACCCATAAACACCAACATAGCAACTATCAAAAGACACAACCTAATAGCATCCTCATCCGAAAGAGCTAAGAACCTATTTGGATCTTTAACTAGTTTCAAACAATCACTGCCATATACAGATTTTATACCATTTGTCTTTTTTTCTGGAAATACGCGGTCACGAAATGCATTTATTTTCTTTTTTTTACAAACTTTCCCAAATCGAAACCCTGTTATTAAACAAAATTCCTTACGCCCGAACTCTAACAAATCATCCCCAATTTTGAACTGCAATGGTGGGGTATCGGACGATATGTTAGAAACTTTTACCTGATGTTGTAAAACAAAATGCATCAAAGGGCAGTCATTATCGCAAAACCGAATATCCAACCACGGACCAAAGACTGTGTTTCTAAACAACCTTTCCCGCTTTTTATCCTTCGACAAAATATCTTTGATTTCTGTAAGCAACTTCACTGTAGATCGAACAACGATTTTACAATGGTACAACCGAATCGGCATATCGAATTACAGGGTGTTAAGGAATTATGATTTGTTACTTGTGTGATGCTTTGTCTATGGAAAAGAAGCTGTTTGTGTATTGATGTGTTTTCTGTAATGAATTGTAATCGAATTATCGAATTACAGGCTAATATATTTAAAAAAAAAAACTGCCTAATTTTAATGCACGTAAAATGACCAAAATATCCTTTTGTTCATGTATTTGTTGCCCAAAATTCAAAAGTTGCCCAAAATACAATACATCCCTTATACATCGTAGCAACAGTTGTTGAGGTACTCTGGTCGGTGACGTGGCGTCCTGTGGTCCGTCGGATCAGTTGCCCTGGGCTAAGGGGGGAATTTTCTGTGAGCGGGCCGGATACTCTTAGCAGTTGGGCAATCGGGCTATTTTAGTAATTATCCCATTTTTAAAATATAAAATGTAAAGATTTTATTGGAGACAAACATACCATACGCCATAATTTGTGTTATGATCAGATTTATGATGTTGGATTTTATATTAGGGAGTGCAAAATTGAAGGTGAAGTTGGGTAAATAACGACATTTTGAGGGTTTCTTGTTCTGTAAACAGTGGCATGCATTTTCTGTGTTAAAGTTGGCTTAACTGTTGATGCCTTTATGCCTTTATATTATAATTTGAACAACTGATTAAACAGAAGGAAAAAAAAAATGAAATGACTAAAAACAACTTTATGTTAGAAATTACAATTCTCATAGTGACACAAAGGTTTTAATTATCACTAGGTGTTTGGCTAAGCTTTTTAGAGATGTTTATTAGCTTTTTCATACACTTGATATATGAAAAGTTTATTTTAATTTTAAATGCTAAAGTCATAAGCTTTTTTGAGAAGGTGTGGGAGTGTTTTTTATTTTTAAGGATTAAGCGGTAGTTTTGAAAAGAGAAATGATAGAAACACAAGGATGTGTCATTATATCTAGTTTAATCAGAGCAAATTCCGACATTAGACCAGTCACTTAATTTTTATACCTTTACTCGACCAAAAAAAATTGCTCTTCCCAAACTAGACCGAGCGACTTGCGATTTTTTTACTTTTGATAAAAAGGTGCCAAGTTTTACCAAAAAGTTTGTGCCAATTCATTTTTTATTCTGTATGTATAAGCTATAAAGTCATGTACTTTTCGAGCGACCTAAGTTAAGCGACTTTTATGTACTTTAAGCGACCTTCTATTTTGTTATTTTCTAAAAAAAAGTTAACTACATTTTTGGTCCTTGTGGTTTACCGGGTATTTCGGTTTCAGTCCAATAGTTTAAAAGGTCTCGGATCCACTCCAAAACCCGACAACCCGTAACAAGTTCAGTCCATTTTACCATTATCGCTAAAAAAGACTTATCCCAAACATCCCCATATGATATAGTGTTATTCTTTTTCAATTGTTCTATCTCTGTATCTCTAAACACACATAAACATTTCAGCAAAAAACATTCCACGAACCACAATTGTTTCCAGCGTCAGTTACATGAACTAGTCATCACCTCCGTCTCTCCACCAACATCTAAATCTTAACTTCATCTTCTAGCTCTCAAACCCTCATCATACTAACTAATCATGTCGTCTCACCACCATCCCACCATCGATACAGCACCACACGACCACTAGCTTCCCCACCCTCATCGATCGATTTCAAAACCCCTACATCCGAACACATCATATTCGACACTCGTGGACAAATTACACCCGATGGATAGATTTAAATCTGAACATATATGTGGGTTTGATTTCGTGTGTAATGATTGAGCAATTATGGGTTCTTACTTGTTTTGATTATAGTTTTTTTTTTTCGACCATGACAGATCTAAAATCTTAGATATATGGTTTAGTTATTTTGTGCTTGTGGGTGTGTTGGATCTAAAAGAGAAAACAACAAAAGTTATTTTGATGAGGTTATGGGTGAATTTATTTTGAGGTGGGGTTGGTGTTGAGTGAGAAAGTGTAATAACCCGTAAATTTACCAAATCATTAATTAATGTTAAACATGAAGTAATCCAATTTGGAAGTTTAAATAAACCATTTTTATGAGTAAATTTTTATTTTTTAACAAATGCAATTTCAAAACATAACTATGTGACGTGATTCACATTTTATTTGAAACGAGCTCACACGCGAGTAACGTTAGTTTAAATAACGAGATTATCAAACCCGACAATTTCTTTTGGGCCTTTGCGAAACGTAACTAAATTAAACACACCATTTTCTTTTATCCTTTTGGGCCTTATAACTAAACCCGTCATAGCCAACCGGACTCAACGGGCTTCAGCTCAACTCAAACCCAAACACAATTTATTTAAGTTTCGAGTAATTATAATAAGCATCAAGGTGTTGTACGTACAATAATAAGAAAATGATATTTTTTTTACACATTGCAATTAATTAGATATTCGTAATAGTTTTTAACTTAAATATTATATTATTACACATTGAGTTTGTGAATGATTTATGAATTTGTATTTTACATTACCAGAATTATATATATTTACCCCACATTTATTGATTTGATTTCAACCATCTTATTAAACACCCTATGTATAGCATTAACACTTCACAACCCAATTATATTACACTACTAGCTTATAAGACCCGTGGAATCCACGGGTTTTTAGAAGAGATATTGCAAAAAAATGAAAAATTAGTGTCTAAACTAAATAAGGAAAAGAAAGAAAGTAAACAGGCTGAATCATTTATTCGAAAAGAATATGAAATAATAAGTTAATGATAGTATAAAGTACAATGCTTGTAACTAATAATGTAATAAACGCCCATGCACGTGAGCTCCAATCTTGACCACCTTTAAATAGCAAATGTATGTAGTGGGGAAGTTGATGAAGTGATAAGCCAGTGAACATTTCGTGAGCACCTAATAAGTATAAAAATAAAGTGTAAGTAAAACATTTGTGTGATTGATAATACATGTAAAAAAAGGGCATAAATGACATCATATGAATATTCGTACATACCTCTTGAAACTTGATCATAGACCGTGAAGAACCTCTTTGTAGACTACATTTGTAGTGGTCTTTGATAAATTACCATAAAATTAATGAGAAGTAATAATATTAATATTATAACTAAGCACCACAAACTTGAATGTTCCACTATTGATACTATAACGTTTATGTTGTTTATGAGATCATAAACATAAACGACAACTATACTATGACCCGTGCAACTGCAACTTACAATCAGCTCATAAAATAAAATACTTCAAACTTGAATATGTGGAACTTTGATTACCACAAAAAATAACTATTTCAAACAATATCCTAAGAAGTTAAATAATAGATTGCGTATGTAGAAGCTTATCGCCATTTAATTTGTTAATCGGAACTGAATATTTTCTCTTTGATGAATATTATAAAATCCTATTATCAGCATTATTATTTTTCACACGTTGTGTCGAGAAAACCTCGCACTTCGTATGTAATATAAACTTTTGAAAGGAATAATAAGTAATAGCTTATAGACCCGTGAAATCACGGGGTTTTTAAAGAAATTATGCATCAAGAAATTAAGTGTGGGAATAAAATAAGAAAGAATAAAGAACGTAAATACGTTTCATTATTTTCTAAGGGAATAATAAGTAATGTGTCAATGATATGATAAACAATTTGGTTTGTAAGTATTAATAAAATACACGTGTATGTATCGTCTTTTCAACTGGATAATCTTGGAGAGCAAAGATATGTGGTCAACGTCAAACATTTGAGTAATCGATGTTCATTTCGTGAACATCTAACCATGAAAAAGGCTACCTTTAAATCATCCTTCCTTTTTAACAGGGTACCAAACTTATATATGTAATACATAAAAGAGTTGATGCAATAATGTTATTTGGACATCAATACTACCTTAAGAATGTTAGTAGTGTATTATATGGAACAATAGCAACTCAAATCATAGAAGAGCTAAAAAAGATAGTGACTTGTGTATTATGCAATTAGCAGTTAGAAAGAAACATGAGTAAAAGAATTGGAAATAGAAAGCTCGTACAAATGAAACATACGTGTTATCAAACAAAGAGTCAAATTACCAAAAGAGAAAATAAAGTTACATAAGCACATATTATGGTTTTTTGTTGCGGAAATCCAAAGCATGTTGATTTATATGACACACATAATGAACTTTATATATTGATAGTTTTGCCGAAGATATTTTTAAATGTAATTAGTGTTCAAAAGATCTTAACTCCAACCTTATTCTTTTCTTAATCATATCTTTGCATTTGGCCTAATTGTTAATTTATAAAACAGATTGTACATTAAATTCAAATATAGAAATTCATCTTGTACAAATGACGACTAAGTGGTACAAAGGCAACTCAAACGGGTTTCATTCGAAAAATCAGACATTATTAAAGAACTTGCTTCGACATAGCATCATGCTTTATTACATAAACATATGTATAATAAGAAAAGAACAATGCAACATAATAAGGTTATGCTGCCTTCCAATTCTAACTAAATTCCTGACCCAAAACTCATGGAAGGATATATGGTAAGTGGGAGTAGCTCTTCTTGTGTTGGAGTCACGACTCACATTACAACCCTTTTCTTAATTCGGGAAGAGGTAAATGGTAAAGCTGCAAGAGCACTTGTGCAAAACCTTTATATTAGATATAAAATAGCTTATAGACCCGTGGATTCACGGGAAATTCTAAAGAAATTATTCAGTAAGTAGTTACGTGCACGAATAAAGTAAGTAACAACAACAAACATAATGCAAAGTACATGCCAGAAATTATATAAACAGATGATGGCTGTGGGTTCAAAACTGATGTGTAAGAACCTGCACATAAAAGAATAAAAAAAATCCCATCAAATGTAAACATACGATGAAGCGAACTGAATGCACAAACATGAGTATCTTGTCTAGCAGAAACTAATCGAGCTCCGTTTGATCTCCCAGAAGCGGAAGCTGTAATTAAAATCATATACTTTCATTATACCTATTAAGTAAAGTACCACTTTCAATTTCCTGACTCATTCTAATATCAAACTAATCATCAATAACATACTTAAAATAAATTTCTTTAACATAATCTTAAACCTCTAGACAAATTTCAATACCAAATGTTTACCTTGCAAAAACAAATATAGAAGGCAGATCAAATGTATGGGATACCTTAATAGATTGTGCAGTTGCAATTGGGTTTGACTATTTAGGTCAAACTAACAAAAATCCAATATTACAATTCACATAATTTATTACCTTTTTGGAGCTTTTTTCTGTGGATGGGCATTGACCAATATGACACATGCGTGGACATAAATTTGTGCAGATGTGAAGCTTTGTGCACAAACAATCTTAATGTTAAAGATGTGGAGAAAAATGTTGGCTTAAAAAATTGGCAAAGAGTATAAAGGAACATGTATTCGCTCTTTTAAGAAACATTTAACACATGTAGTTCCGTCACCATCTTTGTTATCCTGAGTGCGGCTTAGCTCGATCATTGACTGAAAATATCAATAAAAAAAGCATGATTATAGTGACCTTACGGACCTTCATATTGAAATAAAATGCTTAGGAATGATCACAAGAACTTGGTGTGATGTCTATTCTGTGCAATGATCACAAGAAACTTCGGGCACCATTTGTCATCAAGAAACTTGCAGGCCTACACCAGCATTCCAATCAAACATATTACATACCAAAGCTCTTGGTACTAAAACTCAGTCAAAGAACTTAAAAGTTGACCAAACCTGCATTATCTGGTCCAACTCAATGTTGAGAACTTGATTGAACTGTGACTCACTGACACCATCCCTAAGATTTGGCACAAAATAAGTTAATAGAAGCTTTTAAACCTCATTTTTCACCAACATAATATTGGCAAATACAATTCAGGTGGTCAAGTTATTTACCGAAAAATGATGATTTGATCTGGCTTTTGTTTAGCTGAGCTGACATAGAAATCCAAAAGTAACTCTCTGCCACAAAGAAAATATCCAAATGAGAACCAACTATTGAATCTAAATATTAGTTTGTAAGCATGTTAAATCAAAATAGACATCACACCTCATGATGCCATCATCTTCGGTATCTGAAACCTTCTTGAAAAGAGAATCAATCATCTCAACTTTGGGGGACTGAGTTCTCACAGAAGCTCTGTACCGGGAAATCAGAGGATAATGCCTTGAGCTAACCACCTGAAAACCATTACAATATGAATTTAACAAAGTATTAAATTTCTCCCTAAAGTCTTTACATGAGAACTAAAAATAGGGCAATAATTTACCGCAGCAATAGACGGGACATCAGATTGGCCAGGAGAACCATGAGATACATCCATACCAAGAATAATTGTGGGTGCTTTAGATACAACAGGTATAGAAGGTGAATGCTCAATTGCCAGCATCGAATTCAACCCTCCAAGCTGCCAACAACCAATCATTAATCAGCACTTATCTTTCAGATTTCTTATAGCTTCTGAACTTGCAATTATTATAAGTTTTGTTTATCTCTATCACAAGGGCACATGTATATTCATGAATTTAACCATAGTTTTGTTTTATAAATTATAGTTAAAAATTAATGCGCGTCGTAAAACTTCATTTTACCAGATTTACGGTTTTTTAAAGTTAGGAAGGCGAAAAAGTTAAATGTAACTATAGTATCACAATAAGCCTAAATAGCTAAATTTCAATTATTGATAATAACTATTTGTTAACTGCAGTTTAACAAATGAAGATAAACCAGTTATTGCATAATAGTCTCACCTTAGCATTGATCTTAAGCAGAACATTGGGTAAATACTGATCATTCACTCGCATGGGAGCAATACATTGTATCACAATTACGAAATCTGCAAGACACTTGCGCTTCCATTGTCCTTAAAAAGTTACATAAGATGTTCATCAAACACACATGAACAAAACAACCAATCTCTCATTCAAATTGCAAGGAATTTACCTTCCGACAACAATGTCTACTCTTCATAGATCCGCTTCATATGCTTCATATCAGGATAATGAGTGAAATCAACAATCTAAAAACAATTAAAAAATGCAATAAATAATGGATTTAGCTATTCACAATTTTATCAAACACATAATGTGCGTAAAATTCATTACACATGCAAATTAGTTCAACCTATATCCAAATAACAACCACATGTGATTCACATATAATCCCTAAATTGAATTTGAATATAAGCGATACTTACCGAGTTGGACACAAAAAAACCCACTGGCATATATGTTTTTCTTAGGGATGTTGAATCTATGAATAAGATGCAATTAGTTTTATGTGTGTTATTAAAATCGGTGAAATCATTGGATTTCAAATTGATATCCATTGATTTATGTAAAAGCATTTGGAGAAGAACGAATTGAAATTAACAATTAATGGTGATTTATTTTGAATGAAAGAATCGTATATCAGAAATTTCAAGGAACATTAAAGAGGAGCGTGTATTTTGAATGAGAGAGTTGAATTAGTTATCGGTATAGTTAATGGTATTGAATACCTTACAAAAATAACACATAAGACCGGGTTACAGGTTTATTTTTTTAGATGGGTGTAAAAGTATTGCATTTAAAACTTGTACAAAAGCTTTATAAAAGGAATGACACATCAGCGCATTGAATTTTATTAAGCTTCAAAAGGTGGTACAAAAGTGCATTATATTAGAATACATATATATCATTATAGTATATTTATTTACACATTAATGCCATACATTTATTTCATTTATTGTCGATAAAACAAAAGGTTTGTCGGATTACTTCAGTGAATGATTCGAAGAAACGTCTTGGTGATACGAAACAATGGAAGACTTGGTTTTTTGTTGATAACAAAAGTAACCTCAATAGTAGATCACGAAACAATAATAGGTGTTTTGCTAGTGTCCCCCAAAACAGGTGTATGTTCTTTCTTTTTACTTTGGAATTTTTTTATGACAGCCATTACAATTAGTAGTAGATATATCATCATTAAGTTAAGCAGAAAAATTGTTGATATAAGAGAAAGTTTTTTTATTTTTTTTTAAACACGAAACCATGATATTTAGTATTTTACGCAAAGTAGTTCACGAGATTCATGTAAATCAAATCATTCACGAACTGAAGTCTTTTTTTAACCGCAAAGAGTCGCAGTCATTTCCGTTGGTAGCATAGCTCGATATAGATTAATAGCAACTACAAGATCCATTGGAACCTTTGTATTCACTTCTTGATAATTTCTCATCTCAAATCAAGATTGAAAAAAACTTTATAGTTTGTATGATGTGAATTTTATGTGAAAAATTTCACTTGTTATGTTTGTACTTTATTTTCTTGACACTTGGTTGTTGGCTCGTTGTGCATGTAGGTACGCTGAAGAGACATTTAAGCCTGGATGTTGGTCTAATTTAACGAATCGAAAGGGGTGCATTTTGTTTTGATTGAATAGGGACAACAACTCCTATATATCATACGAGTCATATTTTAGTAGATTTTTTGTAGACTTTTAAACATGTAAACTAGATGAGATATTTGTTATGATTTTCTAATCTCTAGATGAAACAATATACAAGTTTTTATATACCAAAATGGCAGTGCTTATATTATTGTACAGTAATTAGAACAATTGCACAACTTTCTTTTACGGAAACAGTTTATTCACTACAACATTCGAGGCTTTTCCCGACAACTTTTTGAGGCTTTTGCCGTGGACATGTCATCGGGCTAAAATCGTAGAGAATGCCTCATCGGTAATTAATCACAATAACAACGAGTTTCCCCGACGATTGAGTGGGACCCACACAATTTCCAGTCAAACGCCCTCAAAAGTTTGACCATATTTTTCCCGAGGACATGTCCTCGGGAAATCTTTTGTCAGGTCAACGAAAGTCAAATTGATTAATTAATTAGTTAGTTAGTTAGTTAGTTAATTAATTAATTAATTAATTTGACTTTCGTTGACCTGACAAAAGATTTCCCGAGGACATGTCCTCGGAAAAAATATTTATTTATTAATTATCCATACTAGTCAATGTAATGTAATTCGTACACTTTAATGCTTGAACTTTTATCGATTTGTAATTTAAGTCGTGCGGTTTAATGTTTTGAGCGTTTATCGATTTGTAATTTAATTCGTATGTACTTTACTTCTTTGTTGGTTTAACACCGCGCAACGTAGTGCAACAACAATAGATGAATTTAGCTCACTTTTGACAGCGTAACAAAACTTAATAGCAGTTTCGAAAGCTTCTGAACCACCTGGAAACTTCAGAAATGACAAGTGGCATGACTTTATGATTTACTAGTAACACCGTTCGGTTTGACGATATAACAATTATTATATTAATCTTATAAATACTAAATAAAGAAGAAATTATTTTTGTTATTTTATCTTGGCCTGACGCTATGGTTTAACCCCACAGGATATAGTCAAAGGTAATTACGGCTAATCAAACAGCTAAACAAGGTCAACATTTTGGTCAATTTTTCACCGAGAAGATGTGACATGTCCTCGGCAAAACCTCTATTTTGTCGGGTTGTGGCGTTGGCGGGATAAAGTAAATAATTGGAGGGAGTGTTAAATTTTTCGTGACATGTCACCCTCCCCGTGTAATTACTGCTCATCAAGGTCAAAGTTTTTGTCAAACTTTTCCTCGAGGACATGTCCTCGGGAAAAAGATTTAACCCATTCAAGTCTCAGCCAATGACTTTTTTGTCGTTTAGCGACTTTCGCCGACAAAATATTTGGTCGCCAGTTCCACCTTCTATAGTAGTGGGGCGCGTACTTCTCCTAAAAGAAATGACGTTCAATGGCTTACGGCTTTGATCTTGATCTCTATCATCTGAAGTTATCAAATAAACATAAATACTAGGAAACACCAAAGAAGATAACTAATACAAATGTTTGTTACCGTTAAAGGACTTTTATTACGTGTACAGTTTTCCGTTTATTATACAAGATATACAATATTTTGCTTGTGGTAGCAAAATTTACCAAGAACCTCAAAGTTCAACATCTTAAAGTAAGTTAAAGTGTTTGTAGAAGGCACAAGATAGATAGGTAAACTTTCATTGGACTTGCATCTAGTAAAGTTTCAAAATCTCATGAATCTATGCATAGGACCTTTCATGATGTCAAGAATGTGTGCGAGGAATATTGGTTTGTTTTCCTTTATACTGTGATTAAAGGGAATTCATGCATAAAACCTGATGAACAAACAGACTTGTAAAACCGACAATGTAAGATCTTATATCAATGTATGATTCGTGAAATTACTTCATAAGAATCAGTTAATACTTTTGGGCAGGTATGGCCAAAAACATGAAATTTAAGTGGTTGGGATAAGCAAAACCGCATATAAAATTCAAAATTTAGCATCACCTATAAATACTCCTTAACTAATTAATAATCAGTACGCTTTTCATATTCGATGAAAAAAGGAAGCCGAGAATTGTAGGAAATTAAAAACGCTTAATTTGCCCAAACTGTACTCCCTGGCAAACTGTTCCATTACTTCTGGTCGTTGAAAGTTATGTCCATCCTAAGTTTGGCTTTCCCTGGCGAATATCATACTCCTATTGATCCATGTACTTTCCAGTCATAAGCTCTTGTTGCTCGATTTCAATAAATTCATTTTCTTTTCCATTAACTTCGGTGGCACCACAAGGTCCACAAAGGTTCTTGAACCGAGTGGCAGTTCAAGTTTAAGCTACAAAGCTAAGAAAACCAAAGGATGAGGATCAAATTTTTTTAGTTCTAAAAATTTACAAAATATAGAGATTTTAGATGGCAAATATTAGTTAATGACTTAATGTGATAAATTTTGTTTTAAAGTTCCAAAATATGAAGGTTTCATGCAGATGACATGAACAAAAGAGAAAGATGATTAAGCGGATGCAACAACTACAAGGATTTATCTCGTCCTTAACTCAAGTTTGATCTCGTCAAAAGAAATGTGTTTCGGTAAAAAAAACAGTCACTACTAAATAGTAAATACATTTATGAAAATTTCTCAATTATATATGTAAACTTAGCTATAAGGTTTTTAGCGTGTAATTGTGAAAAGTAGTATTTAGAAAATAGGGAGAGACTTTAGAAGTCAATGTTGGGGTTGGGGTCATCATCTTCACATTTTCCATCCCTTTAAGAACGTTATTGCTATCGACTTAAAAGTCATTTTCCTTTAACCTGTTTTTCCAGGGAGTGAGTCCCACAATTGAGGAGACTTCGGGTCAACACAAGTACACAACATGTTTTGATCATATACATTAATATATAAAACCTGTATGCACTATGTCATCATGCAACATTATATTCACAATGAAAAGAAACGGTATTTCTAGTATGCACTTGGGCTTGCTAGTAATTCTAGTTTGCTTTGTTTCAAGCAATGCCGTTCAGTTAGATATCGATTGCCTAAGATCCATCAAAAACACCCTGGAAGACCCTGAGAATCTTTTATCTTCCTGGGATTTCAACAATAGTACTGAAGGTCTCATATGTAGATTTGCTGGTGTCGAATGTTGGCACCCTGATGAGAGCAGGGTTATGAAGATTCAACTATCAGGCATGGGTCTTAGAGGACCATTTCCAATGGGCTTAAAAAATTGCACCAGCTTAACCGGATTAGATCTTTCTTTCAACCAACTCACAGGATCCATTGCTTCTAATCTTTCAGATGTTGTAGGTTTCCTTACGTCCCTCGATCTCACCAACAACCGTCTCTCAGGTCCAATTCCACCAACTATTGGCAATTGCAGCTTTCTTAATGTTCTAAGGCTAAATAACAACCGCCTAACTGGCGAAATCCCTCCACAATTGGGTGCACTTAACCGCCTCAAAGAGTTTAGTGTTGCTAACAATAGATTAATAGGACAAGTACCCTACTTCGGCCCTAATTTTACTGTCTCTGCATCAAACTATGATAACAATCCAGGACTTTGTGGAGGTCCTACTTTGTATCCCTGCGAGGAAGAGGGTCATGAAGATCTCTTTTTTTCAGGGTTTGAGGTTGGCTTTCCTGCTTCTACTGTCTTGACTATGTTGCTTATGTGCTACTGTTTGCCTACACTGTCTATGAGCAACATGACACTGTATCGCCTGGTCAAGAAAATAAAGGGAATGAGGAATCACCTAATTCCAGGAACACCCCTAATGTTACTTGCAGAGAATTTTAGCAGCGAAGAGAGCAAGGTAAAATCATCTCCCTCTTTAACTCTCTCTGTCTCTCTCTACACACACAGAGGCTAACCCCCATGTGGCGGTAGTGAGCAGAGGCGGAACTTCTATGGGGCAGGGAGGGGTCATCGCGCCCCAAAAAATCTGATTTTTTGTTAGTGTTTCGATTGCATACGGATAAATAAATATATTGCAGATTTTGGTCTGAATAGGTGACATGGGTTTATCAAATAAACCCATGTTAGAAAGTCAAAGTTGAAAAGCCATTTTCTTTTGTAGGAGGTATAAAACTGAATCTCTTCTGCTTCTCCACGAATAATTAGATCGCCCCATGGTTGTTTCCTATATATATACACAGTAAAACAGCTAGTAACATTTAGAATGACTTTGGCTCCCTAACGAAAACGCTCAAGTTCAGCCACTGGTAGTGAGATACTGCTGGAGTGGTGGACGAGGCGGTGTGTGTATGATAAACACGCTCTGTTAAGTGCATTTTCATTAGGCAGAATATTTGAGCGATTTTGATTTTCCATTTTGCAAAGATTTGATTGTTTGAAAAACACTTTCAATTCTTCATTGTTTTTATTTATTTATTTAATTTTTATTTATTTTTTTATTTATTTATTTTTTACTTTCCATGTGTAAATGGAAGATATGGTTTATTAACAGGCATAAAATAGCTCAATTACATTAGTGTAGTTCTTTAGAATTTAGATGAGCTTTCAAGAATTTTAACCAGATGATTTTGAATAAAATTTGTACATTCTGTAATTATTTGTTTTATACATAGGTAACTGCGATGGAAAAGTTTACACGCCCACTAAGTTTGGAGGATCTTGAAATGGCCACCAATAATTTTGACAATAAAAAAGTAATTGGCCACGGATACATGGGTCTCATGTACAAGGCTATGTTTCCAAACGGTTTGCTGCTTGCAGTCAAGAGGCTCCATAAGTTCGAGAGCTTTGAGAAAGAGTTCGTATTGGAAATAGAAATTTTAGGAAGATTAAGGCACGCAAATTTAGTACCATTGCTAGGTTTTTGCTATGAAAGGGAAAAGAAATTTCTAGTATACAAATACATGCGTAATGGAACCCTCCATCAATGGCTACATGTTAATTCACTAGTGGAAGGTAAGAAGATGGGATGGACTTTAAGGTTTAAGATCGCAATAGGGATAGCACGAGGACTTGCATGGCTGCATCACAACAACGTCCTCAGGGTAGCCCATCTCAAAATCAGCTCAAAATGCATCTTACTTGATGATAAGTTTGAGCCCAAGATATCAAATTTTGGTAACTCGGATATCTTGATGAACACAAGTGGTATCCCTTCAAGTATCTGCAATTTTGTGGTTCCTGATTCTAGTCCTAGTCCTTACAAAGAGGATGTCTATAGCTTTGGGATTCTGTTGCTTGAGTTGGTTACAGGTAGAGAACCATCTACTTGGATCAACTCCCCGACCGATCCTGTATGTAGTAGGGAATTAGTTATGATTGATGAAAACTTAACAGGACAAGGATTCGATGACGAAATATGTGAAACACTAAAAATAGCAGAAAGGTGCATTCGAGCACAAACAGGTGGGGAAATAAGCATGCGTCAAGTGTATCAAGCAATGTGTGCCATTGGGACATCAAGCAACGAAATTTCAGTTGATGTATGTATGAATATAGAAGATAACTAGGGAGATGTGTAGCCCCACGCACTAAATCTATACGCGTATTCGTAAGATATCCAAGAACCTCCTACTGCATTTTCTAGTAGCATCAGGGGCGGATCTATTTGAGGGCCCCCCGTAGTGTTAATTTATCTGTATTTCGTCCGAAAAAAATTATATTTACTAAGTCGGCCTCCCGAATTAGAAGACTCTAATATAATGATAGGACAAAAAAAATTCCCCCCCCCCCCCCCCCACCCCCCACTAAAAACTTCAAGATCCGCCACTGAGTAGCATATAATCAGTATGTACTTTCTAGTGTTTAATGAGACTAAATTCATATTGTATGATACATAGAGGTCAAATAATTAATTTTAGATTGATAATGAGGTTTGGGATTGCATTTTCAAAAAATAGATTATGCTGATAATCACTTTTTCAAATGGTGTTCCAAACACTATTTTATAAACTATTTGCCGCGATAGTATAATAATCACTTACAAAACAATCTAGAACTCTTCTTATCTTTGTGATCAAAGCAATAGCAGTTAAATAAATAAATGTTCTAAACAACAATTAAAAAAAAATGTTAATTTTAAATATAAAAGTAAAGATTTAACTGGAGATAAACTTGAAGGTGAAGTTTGGTAAATAACGACATTTTGCGGGTTTCTTGTTCTGTAAATAGTGTATGCATTTTCGTTTGAGTTCACTTAATCTAAAATTTGAAACAACTTACTACACAGAAGAAAAAAATGAAACAACTAAAAACAACTTTATATTAGATGTTACAACTCTTTATGTTAGATGACTGGTTGACCTAAATCTATTTGGGTCCATTAGAGTTCGAGTTTGTATTATTTGTTCATTAAGCTATGTGTTTATTATAAATACATAGGCAATCTTAATTATGTAGTCACACAAAAAACACAATTCAATAATAGATCTCTTTGCTATTTTACAAAAACAACTTTATATTAGATGTTACAACTCTTATAAAGTAAATCACAAACCCGGTTTAATGGTTTATGGTTCATTAATCGCATTGGACGAGCTTGCTTTGGTTCTTATGATTTCAATCAAAATGCGAGCACCAATACTGTCTATCTAAATGGATTAGTTTTGTTACATCTTTAACTGGTCAATTGATAAATTTGAGATTATTGACCAAGAATCGAGTGGATCAAATGAATCAAAACTTTTCTAAGATTCATACAACATTTTGAGTCATTTTTTATTTTAGGCTCACAAATGAGCCCAAGGTAAAGTTAAGGAAGGTACAAATTTTCAGTGTTTTAGAGCATGTTTGGGGTAACCTAATTATAGGAACACAAATGGGCTAAAGACTAAGTTACTAGCCCAGTACTATTTTTTCATATACTAAAGCTCTAACTTGATCCAAAAGTTATTTCATCACTAATTTTTTGTGATATACCGAGTAAACAATTTAGATGAGCTCTTTTGTCTTTTTGTGAAAATCTTTTATATTAGATTTAAGGATTTTATTACTTAATTTAATTGAAAAAAATTGAAAGAAAAAAAAAAAAAAAAAAAAAAAAAAAAAAAATAAAAATTTAAAAAAAAACAAAAAAAGAAGTTTACAATTTTTGCCATGTATTTTCTATTTTTCTAAATAACGTTAGATACTTACACAAACTAGTATAATCAATTTGTTTGATCTCGCCGTAACACGATGAAGATAATTATTCTGGCTATAACTTTTTATCGAGTCATCTCAACTCTTTGTTCCTACCTATAAATTGCATTAAGCAAAGGCAACATGTTATGAGCAAAGATAATAAAAGCACGCAACGCATTCATGCCATCGGCAACTTATTAAACTCGCACCTAACAGTAGAACGAGAAAAGAATAACACGCATTCATTTTTCTTTTAAGTCAAACTTTATAAAATTCAGCTTGCTTGATATAATATGAACAAAACCAACTTGAATAATACTTCAATTCGATCTTGATCACTAGTCACTTAGCATTGTAAAGTCGTTATCGCTAGATAATTCTTGTGGTTGTTAAACTTTTCAAGAATCTCAAATTTCAACATCTTAGGGCGAGTAAAGTTAGATCTTTTGTAAATGCATGGCACATGATATCAGTAGAGACTTTCATTCGACTTAATTACATCAAAATCTCATGAATATATGTTCAGGACCTCATGTCAAGAATGGGGTTCAATTTTCTTCATAGGGTGAATCAAAAGGAAATCATGAATATAAGTTCAGGACCAGGGGCGAAGCCACCTTGCAAGCTGTGAGGGGGAAAGACCCCCAATAAAGCTCCACTAAAATGGCTAAACTTAAAGAAAAAATGGTTAAATTTTTTGCAAAAATTAGTGGTGCGCCCTCAACATAGAAAGTAAAGTGCCCTCTTTAAAAAGAATAAATCATTAATTCAATCTTCTAAGTTCTATTTTTTTTGCTTCCGGAATTCTGGAAATCGTGTATTGATATTTGCAGTAGATGGAGAAGGGAGGTTGATGGAGAAGGGATATTGGAAAGGGTGGCCCTAAGGGTGGAGGGAGTGGGTCGGTGTTCTCGTCGGTGTTCTGGTCGGTTAGGCGGTAACACCGCCGCGAGTGGGGCGGTTTTACTCGGTAAAGTTCATGATCGGTATCTTTTGCCGAGTGAGAAAGAGGAAGAGATGTGGGTAGTGGGCCCCACAAACGGTCAAAAATTTAAAAAACGTGAGATTGTTTAGTGTATTTGTTTATGAATGTTGTATTTGAGCAGAAACACAAAGATATAATTTTTTGCTACTTAGCTGAGTGGGTTTGATAGTTCTTGTGGATTTTAAAGAAGATAAGAAAGTGAAGTGTGGTGGGGGCTCAGAGAAATATAAGGGCTGTAACGTATTATGTAATGTTTTTTTATTTTTAAGTATTATGTAATGGTTTTTTTTTTTTAATTAATAAAATGATTATGTAATGGTTTTTTTTTTTTTTTTAATAAAATGTTATGTTTTTAATTGTATATAGTTTTTGTGGGATTTTATGTATTAAAAATAAATGGAAAAGAAAAGATGATGTGGCAATTAGGTGATTAGGTGAAACCAATGACACCAAATTTGTGAAAATTGGGGTGAATTGATGAAGTGTAAGTTGAAAGGTTTTTATTAGGTATTGATGATGTGAAAAATTGGTGAAGGGATGGATAGATGAAACCACTCCCTGCACTCTAACCGAACCCTCCCTACTAGGGAAGGCTACTAACCCCCTCTAGCATTAGGTACTTTTTTTCATGAATGATTCCATCACACTTTTTGATTTGATTGGTCATGTCCCCACTCTCAAAAAACCCACGCGCCTTTTTTTTTTTTTTTTTTTTCACGTGGCCTAAGACTAACAATTTTGTAAAAATAGTTGATGAGAATAATAAAAAAGTTGTGGTACCAAAGCATTTAATTCTCATGGGTTAGAAAAAGTAAATATTTATTTTTGCATTTAATTTTTGTTTTGTCGTGTGCTAAAAAGATTAGTGTTACCCAAAGTATTTAATTTTTGTTTTGTACCTCTCTTTTTTACGGGACGTTAAAAAAAAGTTGTAAAAGTATACAAAAAAAAAAAAAAAAAAAAAAAAAAAAAAGGTTGTAAAAGTTATAAAAAATAAAAAAAGTTGTAAAAGTTATAAAAACTAAAAAATAAAAAAATACATTGTCATAACAAAGTTGTAAAAGTTATAAAAACTAAAAAAAGTTGTAAAAGTTATAAAAAATAAAAAAAAATTAATTTCGAAATAAAAAAAATATTTTTCTAAAAAAAATTAAAAAAAATATATATTTTTCTAAAAAAAATATTTCAGAAAAAAATGGAAAAAAAATTTAATTTCGAAATAAAAAAAATTATTTTTCTAAAAAAAATGTGTAGTTGTTTAATGTGTTAACGTTAACGTGTTATTGTTTAATGTGTTAATTAAATAGAAACACGTCAGACAAATACATTGTAGTTTTTTAATGTGTTAACGTTAACGTGTAAAAAAAACATTACACAAAATAAATATTACACAAGTATGTGAATAATAACAGTTGTTGTTGTAGTTATTTAATGTGGTAACGTTTAACGTGTTATTGTTGTTGTTGTTAATTAAATAAAAACATAGTAGACGTTAATTATATAAACGTAACAAATAAACACACACAAAAAAAAACATTACACAAAATACATTAAACAAAATAAAATATATTACATAAAAAAAAAATATATAAAAAAAAAATAAAAAAAGGGACAAAAAAAAAATAAAATAAAAAAAATACACCTCCCATATAGGGAGGGTTAGAATATAAGAAATAAGGAGGGTCAATATATCCCCACCCCATTGGAAATTGGGTAAACATTAAATTTGTACAGTAGATGGAAACGTGTATTGGATATTGGAAGTTGGGTTACATTTAAATATAGTAAAATGGTTACATTTAAATATTGTAAAATGTTAACAAATAGGTACATTTTTATTTAAGTTTGTATTTTAGAACAAAATGAAGTTTCAAGTTTTGAGTTTACGTTCTATTTGTTGAAACAAGATCAGTTATGTTAACATTTCTTATGAAACAATCCATATTAAAATTCATGAGTTAATTGTATGTTTACATTTTATAAATGAGATAGATTACAAGTCGAGAAGATTTTATTTAAAATGAACTTGATGAAAGGCATTATCAATTGATATACATCACTAGTTTGTTAGTGTTAATTGCCTAACATAAGTGGTTTTTACGATTAATTAATGCTGACCCGACACGATTCGTTTTAGTTTTTACTGTAAAAAAAATTCAACCCGTTGTCGAATCGCTCGTTGCCCCCTTCGATTGGATTTCCTGGCTCCGCCATTGTTTAGGACCTCATGTCAAGTGGTTAACAGACCGAAAATGTAAGAACACATGTGTTTGGCGGAAAACGTTCTCTTGGTTCATCAATCTCTCTGGTTCATCAATCTCAAACAAAAACATTCAAAACGCTCTCAATCTCTGAATTGTATCTGATTGAATAATTTGGGAGAACCACCGAAATTGATTCGATCTGAAAGTGTTTACACGCTTTTCAGAAATTCAAATAATATCTGGTTATGTTCGTTTATTTTGTTTATTCCCTAAAAAAAGATCGACCGAAAATGTAAGAACACATGTGTTTGGCGAATCAATTACAAATGGATGCTATTAAAGCTACCAATTATTATTATTATTATTATTATTATTATTATTTCAATTAAATGCTACTATACACACAAAGAGAATACTGACCTTCATTGTAATTTGTGATATTCGGTTTTGGTAGAATATTAATGAGTGGGACCAAGCCTAATTTAGTCAAAGACTAGGCGGTTCATATTTTAACTTTATGTTTGATTATTATTATACTTTTAAACTTGTTTTAATCACAATGTTTATTTAAGTTTTAACTTTTGTAATTTTAATTTCATAAAAAAAAAAAAAAAAAAAAAAAAAAAAAAAAAAAAAAAAACTAATTGACGTATCAAATAATCAAATACCAAAAAATCGCATAATATATATATATATATATATATATATTTTAATTTCACAGATTTATTATTTATATAAACTTAAACAAAATAATATTTAAATTGATAAATTTAGTTTATTGCAAGATATTTTTAATTACCATACATAGTTTGTTAATCTCGTGTATAGACGGGCACTCTGATATATACTTTCGACAAATTTTTTTATTTTATTTTTTACGTTTCATCCACACCATCCATTTACATATACTACACTACAACGGTTAAGTACACTTAATAGGAGGATTGTAAAAATTAGTGGTTTTGCAAAATTCCGCATCAATAATTGTTAATACAAATAAACAATAAAAACGTTTATTTATATTTTACGATCTTCTCTTTTTTTTTCGATAACAAATGTAAAATCATTTTAACAAAATAAATAAAATACGTAAAACTTTGAGCCTAAAGTTTAGTAACTTATTTCACTTAACAAATAAACTTTTAAACATGTTTATTTAAATAGTTTACATAAAACTAAAACCATTTTTATAAAACATTTATAAGTAACTTTGGTTACTTACATTTTATAAAAATACATACTAGCTAAAATTTAACTTGTAATATAAACATGTTGGACTATCCATAAACCCAAAGTGTAAGGAACCAAAATGTATAACAAGTGCATAGTCTAGTGTCGGTTTGATTTAAATGTACGTTAATCTATGTACGCAATTAAACTAATCTGGTTTGTCGTAAAAGTAAGTTTACTTGAAATTAATAGATAAAATGATATAAATAATCATATAATGACCTCATAAATTGAGAATGTTCTTTATTATCGTATTCCCGAAACTATTGACCTAACAAAGTAATTATGTAATGTTCTTTATATTGTATTTATAATAATTTGTTATTAATGAAAAGGTTGTAATATTTTTTCACTTATATATAAGTATGTATATGTATATGACAAAAGTAAAAATAACTATAAAAATAAATAAATAAACAAAGAATAAAAATAAAATTATAAAGATAAATAATGATTAACTAATAATAATTAAAAAGTAAAAGTAAGAGACAAGTCAATGTTTTACATAAGGATGCTATTAAAGCTACTAATTTTTATTATAATACTGTAAATATAATACTTTGTGGAAAACTAGAAGGAGGGGTTGAATAGTTTTACGCCTTTTTAATTTTATTATGAAAACTTTGTTTACTTTTAAAAAACTTAGATTCGAATTTATGTGAACTCAACTCTTGAACAATATGAACAAATATAAGTAAATCTAAATAAACAATGCAAGTAAAGTAATGAAATGAAAAGAAAGATTGAGATGGAAAGATCTAACCGCGAGACAAAAGATTTATAGTGGTTCGGCTACAAGGACACCTTCCTTGCCCTACTCCACTCCCCGAGCACCTAACTCGAGAGTTTTCTTCACTATGTCAACAAGCTCCCTTATGGCGGAGAAAACCTTACACAACTTTTGCTTACACCGGTTTAACGACACAAAGCTAGATGTCGGGTTCTAATCGTAGCTAGAACCAATCTCACAACTTCTACACAACTTCTTCACAACTTATTCACAACGACTTCACGACTTCTTCACAACTTCTTCACGACTTATTCACAACGGCTTCACGACTTCTTCACAACTTCTTCACGGCTTCTTCACAACTTCCTCACACCGGCTTCACAACTACTTCACAACCTAGCGCTACTTATGTACTCTTCTGCTTCTTTACACCTTCACTACTTACACACTTTAACTTCTTCACAACTTCACTACTTACACATTAATCTAGCCTAAGCAATTATGCTCACACCTATCTAACAAATATACACAACTTATACAAAAATGAATGAATGATTATACAAACAACTTAGGTAGCAAGATGATACTAAGTTGCAATACTTCTTTTCTAGTTGTTGAAGGAGTATTCTTCTTTTGCACTTGAATGGTAGAAGCTTGGATCACTTGAAAACCAATGCTTAAGAATATATGATCAAAGGATTTTAGAAAGGATTTAGAAAGATGCTAAGAGATTTAGAACAGAAGGTTTGGGGTGCAAAAGGTGAGGAAAAAGTACAGGAAAAGTCCAATACTTATAGGCAAAACTGGACAGCTGGAGGAGCGGGCGGTCCCCTTAAATAGGGGGCGGTCCCCTTAAAATTAAGGGGGCCGCCTAGTATATTTAAGGGGGCCGCCCTACTGTACCGTTGCCCAGTTTTGTCTTTTTGTGGGGAAGGTTTTTCTGGAACATTTTTGCCATTTTTGGTTGAAAATTTGAATTCATAAATTTATAATGGATTAAACCTTTTTATTTATTACCAAAAATATTTTTCTAAAAGATATAAAATGTTTGTGACATTTTATAAAAAATCTAGTGATTAAGAAAATGTTCCTTTGATCATATAATGCATTAAGCATTTGTTTATTCATACCTTAAGTGATTAAGTTGTAGAATTGAATATTTACAACTAAATACTTGTTTATTTAATAAGTTTATGTTTAATGAGTTTACATTTTATGATTATCAAAACATAGAGATATGAATAAGTATTGATAATGTTTTTAGGCATTATTTATATCAACATACTTATTTATATTTTAATACAGGTCAATATATTTCATTGGATTCTATTGACATCTTTTGGAGGAAGTTAGATTTTTCAGCGGCAACATCTGTGCAAAATGATGATGTTAGTTGTGAGAGTGTACTGGAACATTTTAAAGAAAACTTCAACAAGCAGTCCAAAGTTGGAAGAAAAAGTTGGTTAAGAAAGTTGAAGGATATATTCAGTCCAGGTACAACCGACATTCGGGAACCTCAAGTTCAAAAAAATACTCATGGACGACCAAAGAAATCGCAACAAAAAAGGCGCGCCGAATTTTGTTCAGCCATACATAGTTGTTCAGCCATGCCCAATTTTGCCGATTCGGTTAAGGAGTCGGCCCGACATAGCTGTTTTGAATTTGACCTGAACGAGGTCCCAGATGAGTTCGAGCGTTCATACACGATAGACTTGAATGAAGTGCCACCCATGAATGGTTCAAATTTAATGGACGATATACGTGAACCTGCTGTAGATCACCGAAGAAGCACAAATTCAAGATATACAAAAGTCCCGGACTTGAACAAACAACCTGCGAGACATAGTTCTTACATGGGTCTTAGAGTTGAACGAAGTATAAGACACAGGTTATACGTTGGAGATGCAGTTAGCGACTATTTGATTGAGCAGATTCCAGAGATTTTTCGTTGATACATCATAAGTATTTATAATGTGCGAGGTGATGGAAATTGTGGGTTTCGGTGCGTTACCCACGGTATTGGTCAACACGAAGATAGGTGGCACGATGTTCGAATGTGGTTATTGCAAGAGTTAAACACTAATAGTGTCTTTTACTTAAGTATGTCGTGGCAAAATGACTTTGACCAACTTCGGAGATTAGTAGACTGGTTCAAAAATGGATTTGCACCGCGAGACTACTGGATGAGTATGCCAAACACGGGGTTGGTTATTGCTTCAGTGATTAACCGGTCTGTTGTATTTATATCCGAGCGACAAAGTCATACGTGTTTTTCGCTTTTTTTCGATCTAGAGTTATCACAAGGAACTGGCCCCCTTGTGATTGCCCGTGTGGGGGATGACGACTGTGCTCACTTCATTTATCTGAAGCTAGACGAAAATTCACCACTTCCGGATACTCACCCACAATTGAGGACGTTCAGAGTTGGTAATGCATCCGAAAGGGCAACTTTATATTACGATCGACAACACATATATACTGAGATTAGACGAAGACAACATAGTAAATGATTTAGATGAGATAAATAATCTTCATGTGTAGTAGGTGTTGTTGTTTTAAATAATGTGTTAATATTGTTGTTTAATTGAATAATAACAGTTGTTTTTGTAGTTGTTTAATGTGTTAATGTTAACGTGTTATTGTTGTTGTTATTTAATTAAATAGAAACACATTAGACGAATACAAATAACATAACATAAAAAATATAATAAATAAACACTAAAAAAAATAAAACAAATAAATACTTTCAAAAAGGAAAATGACAAAAAAAAAAAAAAAAAAAAAAAAAAAAAAAAAAAAAAAAAAATCATGATTATTACATTATTAAATAGGAGACTCATGATTACTACATTATTTTGGTATATCTAATAAAAAAAATTGGTATGAATAATATCCCCCGTTACAAACAACTAATGTAATGCGAGTAATCATTTGCCTAAAAGGCTAAAATATTAGATGACAAAAGTATAAAACCAAGAATTGTAGGAAAAAAAAAGGCTCCATAACTGTAGTCCCAAACAACCTGCTCCGTTACTCTCCCTTGGTTGAAAGTTATGTCGATTTGAAGATGATTACCATATAAACCAACTCCAAGAATTTATCTCGTCCAAAACCAGAGTTTGATCTTGTCAAAAGAAATCTGCTCAATGCGACAGTTAAAAATTTATCTGCTCGATCATTTTAGACACGTAGGTGTGCTGTTACGATTTCTGTTTTGAAAAGTACGGAGTAGTATTTAGAAAGAGAAAATTACTAAAAAGGTAGAAAAATCCAAGCTTGATCTAGTATATAGTCATTTTCAACACTTTTTTTCTAAAATGGTCATGCTCAACTGCTCGACTTCATTCAAATTTTGACACGTGTCATTCCTTTGGCTGCTCAACTGCTCAACTTTGACTGCTTAACTGCTCGACTCCACCCAATTTTTGACACGTGTCATTCTTTTGTACTTTTTCTGAAAAAAAATACAAAGGAATGACACGTGTCAAAATTTTGGTGGAGTCGAGCAGTTGAGCATGACCAAAATGAGAAAATGTAGATCAAGTTTGAATTTTTCTACCTTTTTGGTAATTTTCTCATTTAGAAATTAGGGGGAAACTTCAGAAGTCAAAATTAGGGTCGGGGTCATCATCATCTATTTAAAAAAGAGATAGCTTAGCTATAATTTTTGTAACCAATTGGCTACGATCCTTAAAAAAAAATACACGAGCATTTAGAAATTAGGGGGAAACTTCAAAAGTCGTTTTCCCACATAAAATAATCATAGAGTGAGTCAGACAAGTATTTAGAAATTAGGGGGAAACTTCAAAAGTCGTTTTCCCACATAAAATAATCATAGAGTGAGTCCCACAAGTATTTAGAAATTAGGGGGAAACTTCAAAAGTCGTTTTATATTGCTTAGAACTGGGTCCTAAAAAAAAACTCGAATAGTTTTGGTCTATAAATTTATATTACCACTTTCACTAGAATGCAAACTTGAAGATGAAAAAATATAATGTTCCTAGCCCGTGCCTGTTGATGCTAATCATACTAGCTCGTTTAACTACAAGCAACGCTGTTGAGTCAGACATCAGTTGCCTACGATCCATCAAAGAGCATCTGGAAGACCCTTTGCAGATGCTTTCAACCTGGAAGTTTAATGACATTTATGAAGGTTCTGGATGTGACTTTAATGGTGTTAATTGCTGGAACGAACAGCAGAACAGGGTTCACTCTATTCAGCTAGCAAATATGAGGCTGAGAGGACTGTTTCCAATGGGCATAAGACACTGCACTAGCATGCAAGAATTAAATCTTTCGGGGAACTTCCTCTCAGGATCCATTCCTTCTAATCTAGCAAATAATCTACCATACATCGTCTCTCTGGACCTCTCAAACAACAACTTATCAGGTTCGATTCCATCAAGAATTGCCAATTGGAGCTTCATGAGTGTTCTAATGCTTGATAAAAATCACCTAACAGGCCAAATCCCTCAAGAGTTATCGAAGCTGACACGTCTCAGGACATTTAGTGTTGCTAACAATAGATTGTCAGGTCCTTTACCGATATTGTATGATGCTACTTTCCTTGCAGAAAGCTATGCAAACAACCTAGGACTTTGTGGAGATCCCTTGGACGCCTGCATCGATGAAGACCTTGTTGGTTTTTTTCTTTCAGGGTTTGAGGTTGGATTTCCTTTTTTTACAATCTTAACTATGTACTTTATGTTATTCTTTTCACCTAGACTGAAAAAAATAAAGAGAAAGAAGCATTGCCGGATACCAAGAATTCCACAGATCTTAGTTGCAGATGTAGCTGGCATTAAGAAGAAAAAGGTAAATTCTTCTGTCCCTCTTTCTATCACGCGTTATGACATGTTTAACCAGAAGTTAACTTCCATGGAAAAGTTTATCCGTCGACTGAGTTTGGCAGAACTTAAGATGGCCACCAATAATTTTGACAATAAAAACGCAATAGGGTACGGAAATATGGGAATAATGTACAAAGCTATGTTTCCAAACAGTTTGCTACTTGCAATCAAGAGGCTCCATAGGTTTGACGGTTTTGTGAAAGACTTCTTACGAGAAATAGAAATTCTAGGAAGATTAAGGCACACAAATTTAGTACCCCTGCTAGGTTTTTGCTATGAAAGGAAAAAAAATTTTCTAGTATACAAATACATGTGTAATGGAACTCTCCATCAATGGCTACATCGCAGGCCCCAAGGTGAGGCTAAGAAGATGGATTGGGTATTAAGGTATAAAATTGCAGTAGGGATAGCACGAGGGCTTTCATTGCTGCATAATAACAACATACTCCGTGTAGCCCATCTCAAAATCACCTCCAGATGTATCTTGCTAGATGATAAGTTTGAGCCCAAGATATCAAACTTTGGCAATTCAAATATTTTGAAGAATACAAGCGGTATCCCTTCAAGTGATTGCAATTTTGTGGTTCCACATGCAAATCCTAGTTCTTACAAAGAGGATGTATATAGCTTTGGGATGTTGTTGCTTGAATTGATTACTGGTGTGCGGAACAACCCCTTGACCGATTACCGGTGTGGTTTGGATGTTTGTGTTATTGATGAGTACTTAATGGGACAAGGATTCGATGAGGAAATATACAAAATGCATAAGATAGCCGAAAGCTGCATTCGAGATGAGGCAACAACCATGCTGCAAGTGTATCAAGCAATGCAGGCCATTGAGATATCAAGACATGAAATTACGGTTGATGTAGAAGATAATGAGGGAGATTTTTAGCATCATTTTTACTATTCCATTGTGATTCTTAGCAAATAAATAAATATGTATCCACCACGGAGGCACACAAATTGGGGTGTTTGGCATTGTGTTTTGAAACTAACTATTTACTTTTCACGTTCGATCTCGTAGGTAGTTAGCGTGAGTGTTTGGTTACACTGAAAGCCGTATTCTGATTATTTGATTAGTTTAGGGGTCAAATAATAATAAGTTTAAAAGTAGCTACAGCACAACCGATCCTGATTATCTGATAATTTAGTTGTCATTTTATTTGTGATTATAATTCTTGTCAAAGACCTTAAGTTCATTATCTGTTTATCAGGCCTTAAAACAGGATAATCACATCAAAACACCGCGTTAGTATAACACTTTTTTTTTTTTTGGTGAAGTATAACACGCTTTATTATATGTTATGTTATAATTAATGGATAATAAAAATTTACACAAACGTTAAAACCATCACTAGACACTCCAAGTAATGCCGCAAATGATCCAATTTGGTATACAAAGGTAAAAAGTTATCTGCTGTGGGTCATATCTTTAAATTGTCCAGCCCTTTATGAACTTTATTGCTTTTGATTTAGAACATGTTCCCTTAATTTCTTTGGAGTGACTCCCACAAGCAACTTCACACTTTATGTCTATAACACAATGTCATCATGCAACACTAGATCTACAATGGAAAGTAATAATTTTTCTAGTTTAAGATAATCAGTTTAGCAGTAAATTGTTAATTAATCAGAATTTGTTGCACAGAAATCAGTTTATCTGATCTTCAGACTTAAAAGTTATAAGTATGTACTTGTTGCTTGAATTTTAACAAAGTCTATCAACGACCCTTCTTGGACCGGGTTACAGTTTAAGTTTAAGCTACAAAGTTAACAAAGCCGAAAGATGAGAATCAAAAATTTTATTCATAAAAATTCACAAAAGATGGAGAATTTAGAAGCCAAATATGGTTTACTGTGATAACTTTTTGTTCTAAAGTTCAAAAAACATGGAGGTTTCATGAGAATACCATAAACAAAAGAAAAATATGATTACGCAAATGCAACGACTCCAATTAGTATTTATCTCATCACTAACCCAAGCTAGTTTGATATCGTCAAAAGAAATCTGCTTCTGTAAAAAAAACTGTCTATATTTAAAACAAAGTTGTCAAAGGAACAGTTAAAAATCTATATCTGTCAATCATCTTTTAAGACGTAATGATTGGAGAATAGGAAGAGACTTTAGAAGTCAATGTTGAGGTTGGGGTCATCATCTTCTTTCACATTTGCTATTGACTTTAAAGTCGTTTCCTTTAACCTGTTTTCCTGAGAGCGAGTCCCACAATTGAGGAGACTTTAGGTTAACACAACACGTTTTATATACATCTATCTATTACTCCGTATACTATAAGATTCAGTCCCTATATTCAATGTGTAGTAATGATGACACAGTTTGTAAAGTTAAAATCGTGTGATTGGCGCCTTAATTGTTCGACCTGTTCAAGAATGCAAGAGGAAGACGAATATGTACAGTTGCTGGAGTTTAATGTGGAGGTAATCAAGCCACAACTCCACAGAGACTATCCAAAAGACTCTTCAATGGAATCATCAGTTCGCCATTACATTAAATGCAACACATTAAAAAGCATAACTCTTATGTGTTAGAGTTTATGGATTTTTATTAATATATGTATGTCCGGTTTCGAACCCGAGACTTCGGGATTGCACACAATACGTAAGAGTCTCAATGGTTTGAATAATTAAATATATTTATATTTATAATTATAACTTTTATACTGGACAGTCTAACATAAAGCAATTGAAGGCAAACGGGCATTTATTCATTTCACAAGTAAACACTTAACGGTAGTAAGTATTTAACGAGGTTTGGTTAACGGTCGTTAAATATTAACTACAAGGACTAGAGATGAAAATAGGGATCAAGAAGGATCTAGAAACCTTCTCAATCCCTAGGGGTGGCAAAATTGAAGAGTTAGAAGAGAATTGGGTTTCCTAATTCTAGTCTAACTTGGAGAGGAAGTTTAGAAGCCTATAAATACAAACCCCTTATGTTTGTATTTGGTTAACCCTAATTCTCTAGCAAGTTATTCTTTTTCTTCTCCTTCCTCTTGTGTTTAGTCGATCCATAACTCCCAATCACCTTGGGATTTTTGATTGGTCATAAACACATAAGTGTTTGATTTGCTTGTGAATTAGAACCTAGTTTTTCCCATTGAAACGCTAGTATTATGTGTGTACAAGAACGGAGTACAAGCTTCCTTTAGCTTGTGTAATTTCCCTATTCGACTTATATACAAGTCGATTCACTCAAACCCTTATTTAGGGTTTATGTATTGTTCTTGGAGCGCACGGTTTCTTGTTCTTGCTAGAAACCAAAGGTACGCGTTTCTTTTATATTTAGTTAATTAATTACATGTTTTGTAGATCCTGTTTTCCGCTGCGTGTCTTAATGTTTATGTGTCTATAGATTTATGATTCACATATTCCGACAGTGGTATCAGAGCCAGGTTTAATACATGTAATTAATTACTAAACACATAAAAATTGGAACTTTACATGTTTTTTATTATCTAGGGTTTTATTTTTTTTTATTCTATTTTTTTTATGTAAACCTTAATTTTTTCCAATTATGGGTCGACACCCATTAATGGTTTTTAATGTTTTTGGTATTGACAAAAATTGTAGAAACCCTAAGACTGCATGTAAATCTTTTATGTGGAATTAATGAATACCTTAGAGATGTCATTAATTAAGTATGCGTACTAGATAGATATTGGCTTGATAATATGTGATTTCATGATTATAAGTGCAATATGGGATCCATGACAAAATCTTGCATGTTTGTCATGGAATAGTTGATGCTTAATTGCTACATATTTTTTTTAAAGATAAATCTAAAATTAGGAAAGACCCTAATATATTAATTAATTGGTTATGTGCAATGTGGTATCTAATTAATTAAAACTCACGCGGCCAAGCTTTTTGACGTCTGTGGACCATTAGGCACAATGAGCTCGAAAACCAATGGAAGTTTTATTAATTAAATACATTAAAATTCACATATAAATTATTAATAGGGTTTATCAAAAGGTTTGCATGTGGCTATATGATATTGTTAATGATCATATACGTGTTATTGAGTGTTTATTTATTTTTTTAATTACTTGGTCTTATTTATTCAATTATGATGGATTGTTTTCAATAAGAGGGTAATTTTTTAAATAAAAATAAATGAACCTAATAACTATGAAACCTTTGTCGTAAATTAGTTTATTGCCAAGTCTCATGTGCCGATAGTGGTTCGCTTCGCACGGTAATTTGCTCCCAGGCGAGACTAGCAATATAATAATTTACTACATAAATATTTTAAGCTTTAAAATATTAAAGTTTTTTAGTTGATTGATGTGACTGTACAAAAGTGGTCGAAGCGGCGGACCTAATATTGAAAAACTATAAAGTAGGTATAAGGAGGCTTGACATTAAATTGTCATCCGAAAGGGGAGCGTTTTTAATTAGCTTCGGCGGACGTTTGCCCCCCCGCTCGCCTGTGCGTCAATATTAGACTTACCAAGTACACCATGAAAAAGTACGAAGCATCTTAAGGCAATGTTGTAATTTGCTCAACGCCATCAATTAAAATTTTGTTGATTTTAAGCTGCGAATGAGTAAATGGTTTTTGCAGAAAACGTATGATACAAAGATGAATGCATGACATCTTTGTACATATTTTGATTACACACATCAAAAAAATTTATACCCTTAAATTTAAGTAATATGCCATCCAACTAAAGAGGAAACACCTAAGGTTACATCCTACATCACTAGCAGCCAAAGCTGAATGTGATGTTCAAAGGGTGGGAGTCTAAGGGTAAATTGAGTACTTTCATTGCTAGCAGCCAAAGCTGAATGTGATGAAACGACGTCAATTTACAGTTTCTTAACTTGGTTAACTTAATTGAGCACTTTTATTACTAGCAGCTAAAGCTGATGTAATGGAACGGCGTCAAGGCATAAAGATTTGGGGATGAAACATGCTTACATTTGCAACTGAGGTTGGCATAATATGTAAGTCTCATGATTATAGGAATTGCAATTGAATATTGGCAATTGAGTGTAGCTCTACCTTATTGAGTACTTTCATTGCTAGCAGCCAAAGCTGATGTAATGAAACGACATCAATTTGGATCCTAATTTTCAATGAAAATTAAATGGTTAAAATTTTATTAACCGTGGGTGTTTAATTTTCTTGAAAAGTTATTATCAAAAATACTAAAATTGAATTTTGAAAATTATTTTAATGTATTTAATGCAACGTTAAAACCGTAAATGTGGGACATTCTTTTAGTAGTAAATTGATCTACACCCGTAGGGGTTTTGGATAGAGTCAATTTTTACTGAAAAGAATAAACCGAGTCTACTTTCCGTGTGAAGAGTAAAACTTAATCCTATTCTTTTTCATGAATGAGTAAGGTATAATAGGAAAATTAGAATTGTCTAAATTCTAAGAAATAACTCATGGCGATTTTAAAAAAAAAAATAATTAAAAAAATAAAATTAAATAAAAATAAAATAAAATTGCACGTATAGGAGTTATTAAATTAGAAGCAAGACTAATTACCGCAAAATTGGTAAAAGGCAAACTAGAATGATTGATCTAGGTGTTGTGCTTTAACCATTTAAAGGTGCTACATACCATGATGGGGATGGTAGACCTAATTAAGGAAGAAATTGCATACCCAATTCTTTCATGTTAATTGTATTGATGGATATTCTATCATTTACGAAGTAGAATACATTCTTTGAGTACCGTAGTAGCTGTTACGTAAGGGATTACTCAAAGGTGTAGGAAAGTAAACAACACGTTATTTGCTGGTTATGCAACATTTACAATGTTGTCAAATTCAGTGGGAGCATTGTATTGTAATTACTGAACAATGAGTTCATGTAGTGATCTTTAATTCAGTGGGAGCTACAAGTCTTGATATCTTGGTAGTTACCATGCTTGCCTTTGATGAAGTGAATGGTAACTATAACATGTCATATCAACCAAGACTCCATTCCATCACAAAACAATCCGATTTCACATTTTGTGAAATCCCAAAAGAGAAGAATCAAAGAAAACAAGATGAAAATGAATCACCACCCCTTTGGTCTAATAACGTTCGTTCTAATGGCACATGTCAATCATCTGCCACGACAAAAATGGCACAAGCAAGGAATGAGCTCATGGAAATGTTTGACGACTTGCCAGAATCATGTTATGAGTTGTCGTTAAAAGATATCGTCACAAAGGATACAAAGCCCGAAATGAAGGAGAATAAAAAAGGTGAGAAAAAGGGTCCGATTTCAAGAAGTGTGAGCCTTGATTCGGGTGTTTTTCTTCTTAAGATGTTTGTCCCGAGTTCTTTGGGCTTGAAAAAACAAAAGGTTTGTCGGAGTACTTCAGTGAATGATTCGAAGAAACGTCTTGGTGATACGAAACAATGGAAGACTTGGTTTTTTGTTGATAAATTTAAATAGAACTTGTATTCAATCTTTTTGGAATAACTCTCCTTTCGAATTTGCTTGCAAAAATTCAAATGGGAGATCAGGTGGCATCCTAGCTGTTTGGGATACAAATAATTTCACCATGACCGACTCCTTGGAGGGTGAAGGATTCCTTGCAATTCTTGGTAATTGGCGAAACCTAGATCAACCTTGCCTCATGGTGGTGGTTTATGCGCCGCAAGACTACCGTGTAAAAAAGACTCTTTGGAATAATCTATCTCAGCTAATTGAAAGCCACAACAACTTCTCCATCCTTATTGGAGACTTTAATGAGGTTAGGTTCGAATCGGAGAGAATGGGAACCGAATTCGATCCTAGAGGTGCTTCTGAATTCAACGACTTTATCCATTCATCGGGCCTTATCGACTTGCCATTGGCAGGCAAAAGATTTACGCGGATGGATAATTTGGGTTCAAAGCACAGCAAGATTGACCGCTTTCTCGTTTCACACCATGTAATCAACAAATGGCCTACGTCACACGTTATTGCCCTTCCTAGGGAGTTCTCGGACCATACACCACTAATTCTCCTAAACACAACTCATGACTTTGGGCCCATTCCTTTCCGCCTCTATAATTCATGGATGGATCACCCTGAGTTTGTTGATCTCATACAAGCGTCTTGGGCCTCTTCGTCTGTTGGACTGCAACCAGCAGTGGGCTGTAAGTCTAAGTTACAGAGTCTGAAATCAAAGATCAAACAGTGGCGTCATCATGTCAATGATTATGAAAGAAAGTTATATGAGGAACTCAGGAACAAGATTGACTGTCTTGACAACAAAGCAGAGGTCTCTTTGTTCAATCTTGTGGAGGTGGAAACCAGAACCTCTTCGATCAAGCTTTTAGCTGATATGGAAAACCGAAAAGTGAAGGATCTAAAACAGAAGGCAAAGATAAAATGGGCTTTAGAAGGTGACGAAAATTCTAACTTCTTCCATGGTTTCATAAACGGTAGGCGTAACCGTTCAAGAATAAACGGGCTAAATATTCACGGGGAATGGATCAACGAACCGTTAGTGATAAAGAACCACATCTTCAACTCCTTTAGTACTCGCTTCAAGGAAGGTAACTATTCAAGACCTGTATTCTCTAGTAATTTATTTAAACAACTCTCCCTTGAAGAGTCACACTTTCTTGATTGCCCAATCACATTGGAAGAGATCAAAAGAGCTGTATGGGATTGTGGTAGTGCTAAGGCACCGGGCCCCGATGGTTTCACCTTCAAGTTTTTTAAAAAACATTGGGATACACTTGAACATGACATTGTATCTTATGTTAAAGACTTTGAGGTCTCAGCCCACATCCCTCGTGGATGTAACTCCTCTTTCATCACGCTTGTGCCAAAGGTTGATGATCCTTTAGTAATTGGAGACTTTAGGCCGATTAGCTTGATTGGTAGCCAATATAAAATAATTGCTAAGATTCTAGCCAACCGTCTCTCTCAAGTAGTATCTTCGGTTGTTAGTGATGTCCAAATGGCTTACATTAAAGGTCGCCAAATCATTGATGGCCCTCTCATGGTTGATGAAATTATTGCTTGGGCGAAGAAACATAAAAAACAGTTAATGTTTCTTAAAGTTGATTTTGAGAAAGCTTTCGATTCCCTAAGTTGGTCTTTCCTCTTCTCCATTCTTCAGCAAATGGGGTTTAGTTATAAATGGCGAAATTGGATCCACTCTTGCCTTAATTCGGCATTTGCTTCAGTTCTTGTTAATGGGTCGCCAACAAAGGAATTTAAAATTAAAAGAGGTCTTAGACAAGGAGACCCTCTTTCACCTTTTCTCTTTATTCTAGCGGTTGAAGCCCTCAATATTGCTCTTCTAGAAGCAACTAACAACAACATCTTCCATGGCATCCAAGTGGGTAAAGACAAGATCCACATCTCTCACCTCCAATTTGCGGATGACGCATTAATAATAGGGGATTGGTCTCGTTCTAATGCTAAGAACTTTTCAAGAATTCTAACTTGTTTCCATCTTGCCTCTGGTTTAAAGGTGAATTTTAACAAAAGCAAGTTATATGGAGTTGGTGTAACTAACAGTGAGCTAAGTTCTATGGCTTCTACAATTGGTTGTCTTGCATCACAATTTCCTTGCATTTATTTGGGACTTCCTGTATGTGCTAAAATGTCAAGAGGTCATAATTGGAAGCCGCTTGTTGATAGGTTCCATAAGCGCCTTTCGAAGTGGAAGTCCAAGTCCCTCTCATTTGGTGGTCGTCTCACCCTCGTAAGGGCAGTTCTTGGTAGTTTGGGAGTTTATTACTTCTCTAACTTTAAGGCTCCAAAAAAGGTTATTTGTAAGCTCGAAAGCATTAGAAGACAATTCTTTTGGGGAGGCTGTTCGGACGAAAATAAAATCTCATGGATTGCTTGGGATAAAGTCATATCTCCACGAGCTAAAGAGGGTCTTAGCATTGGAAGTCTTAGTGCCTGCAACCAAGCCATGCTCTCAAAATGGTGGTGGAGAATAAAAACCGAAGATCAAGCTATTTGGAGTAGATTAATTTGCTCCATTCACGGCCCTAATGGTGGTCTTCATGACAACTCCTCCCTCAAGCCTAACTCCAGTCCATGGTATCACATCATAAAACTTAAAGATGATTTACTCAAACTTGGGATAAACTTAACTTCTCTTTTTAAGAGGAAAGTAGAGAATGGTCGCAACACCAGTTTTTGGAAAGATAATTGGTTGGGTGGTTCACCTTTGTGTGTCATGTTTCCCCGTCTATATCGCCTCGACTCCAATCCAAACTGCAAGGTTAATGAGAGATCACCCACTGTTGTGGTGCCTAATTCTGGTTTTACACAGGTAAGTTCCTCAATTACAAGCCCAATAGGATTTATCCCTCCTCCTGGTATTAGATTTCAATGGGCTTGGACAAGGGAGTTACTTAATTCACGAGAGTTTGAGGATCTAACTAACTTGAACGCGCTTCTATCACAACTCAGCTTATCAACGGAGGAAGATTCATGGGAATTTATAGTTGGTGCAACTAGAAAGTTCTCAGTCAAGGACATGAGATCACACATAACCTCTTTGTCATACCCGTCTACTTCACAGCCGACTAGATGGAACAACTCAATTCCTTCGAAGGTAAACATTAATACTTGGAGAGCAATGAACTCGAGGCTGCCTACAAGAAAAAACCTCGACCTTAGAGGCATCGATTTAGATTCCCTAAGATGTCCTATATGTGATGAAGAAATTGAAACGGAAGAACATGTTTTTGTCCATTGCAAGATTGCTGTGGATATTTGGAAAGACGTCTTCAAATGGTGGAAAATCCCAAACTTACACCTCAACAACCTCTGAGTTGTGATACATTTGGTGGACCAGACCTTGATTGCAGCCAAACACACAAGGTTCCTAGATGCCGTGGTTCAGACGACTATTTGGGCCCTTTGGAAGTTTAGGAATGAGGTGACTTTCTCCTTCAAACGCTCAAGCAAAGATCTCATTTTTAGCGACATTAAACGCTTGTCATTCACTTGGATTTCTAATAGATGTAAGAAACCAAATTTAAATTGGATAGAGTGGTTTTTTCACCCTTGTAACGCTCTATCCCAACCTTGTATTGCCTCCTAGCATCTTGCTAGTTTTCTAATCAAATTGCCGTTCAAAAAAACAAAAAAACAAAAGTAACCTCAATAGTAGATCACGAAACAATAATAGGTGTTTTGCTAGTGTCCCCCAAAACAGGTATATGTTCTTTCTTTTTACTTTGGAATTTTTTTATGACAGCCATTACAATTAGTAAGTAGATATATCATCATTAAGTTAAGCAGAAAAATTGTTGATATAAGAGAAAGTTTTTTTTTTTTTTTTTTTTTTTTTTTTTTTTTTTTTTTTTTTTTTTAACACGAAACCATAATATTTAGTATTTTACGCAAAGTAGTTCACGAGATTCATGTAAATCAAATCATTCACGAACTGAAGTCTTTTTTTAACCGCAAAGAGTCGCAGTCATTTCCGTTGGTAGCATAGCTCGATATAGATTAATAGCAACTACAAGATCTATTGGAACCTTTGTATTCACTTCTTGATAATTTCTCATCTCAAATCATGATCGAAAGAAACTTTATAGTTTGTATGATGTGAATTTTATGTGAAAATTTTCACTTGTTATGTTTGTACTTTATTTTCTTGACACTTGGTTGTTGGTTCGTTGTGCATGTAGGTACGCTGAAGAGACATTTAAGCCTGGATGTTGGTCTAATTTAACGAATCGAAAGGGGTGCATTTTGTTTTGATTGAATAGGGACAACAACTCCTATATATCATACGAGTCGTATTTTAGTAGATTTTTTTGTAGACTTTTAAACATGTAAACTAGATGAGATATTTGTTATGATTTCCTAATCTCTAGATGAAACAATATACAAGTTTTTATATACTAAAATGGCAGTGCTTATATTATTGTACAGTAATTATATATCTTATTTAAACATGAGATCTTGGAGTTTGCAAAAAATATCTTCAAAAGTCATTAGCTGTGTAATTAGTGACCCATTGTGTGGCTGCTGAGAATGATTTACATGCCATTTTACTGTAGATGGTACTGTATTTCACTATTGCTCCACTGTGGAGTGTAATTAGGAGTAGGGCTGGCATAACAGGTCACACGAACCTGTTAAGACACGAACCTGTTAAGACACGAACCTGTTAAGACACGAACCTGTTAAGGTCAAACACGAACACGACCTGTTAACTAATCGTGTCATTTTTCTCAAACACGAACACGACACGAAAATTAACAGGTGCACCTGTTAAGACCTGTTAACATGCATATTAGGATTTTAGGGTTTTTTTTTTTTTTTTTTTTTTTTTTTTTTTTTTTTTTTTTGGCAAAAAACAAAATAAATTGATATTGATAATTTGATATGGATCTGAACATCAAGAACAACAACAAATCCACCATCAAGAACAACAAAAACATCAAGAACAAAAACAAATCCACCATCAAGAACAACAAGCAACAACAACGACAACAAAAACATCAAGAACAACAACAAATCCACCATCAAATATAGTAAATACATATTTTTACTACTACAGCTATCAACTTCACATTCAAGAACAACAAAAACAACAAGCAACAACAACGACAACAAAAACATCAAGAACAACAACAAATCCACCATCAAAGTCTTCACTAACCTATTCTAATCCTAAACCCATCACTATTCCAAGCCAAGAACATCACCAACATCCAAACACATCACCACCGAGAGGTACAAACCCGTGGGTTTTTGAGGTCAGCTCGTGGTACAAACACCTCGAAAGGGTGAGGTAAACCCACCTTGGTCTTCGGGTGAGTCGAACACAAGAACGAGGTGACAAGGGTTGTGGATTCGATCCACAATCTCGAATGAACAAGGTGTTATTGACGGTCAAAAGGTGCGTATGATAGCTCAAAATGACGGGGAGGAAAAATGGTGAATGATGGTGGTGGAGGTGTAGATGGACGCGCGGTGGTGGAGGAGTAATGGCCGGAAAAGTGGCCGGTTTTTAGTGTGTGTTAAGTGTGTGTGTTTGTCGGCGAAGAAAAGAGAGAGAGATATATAAGAGAATGACCTAAAAATTTATTAGTGTAGTGACTTTATATATATAGTATAATATTAACAGGTCACTAACAGGTCTAACAGGTCCTGACCTGTTAAGACACGAATATTAACAGGTCTTAACAGGTCAAACCTGTTAAGACACGAAACCTGTTAAGGGTCAAACACGAACCTGTTAAGAACAGGTCGTGTCGTGTCGTGTTAACAGGTTTCGTGTCAAAATTGCCGGCCCTAATTAGGAGGGGAAAAAAAACTATAACCGGCTTGCATTTGGTCTCTACCCTTTCATAACATTTCCTCTAAAGTAGAAAGAAATCGGATACAATCCAAACCAAACACAAACATCATATCCTCAATTTAATCTTAACATATCTTAACTCGCCGTGAGTCACGCCTCGACTATATGTCAACTGCCGAGACAGTCATCAACCAAACAGACCCAAATTTAATATCAAACTTCAACAAAATAATAACAACAATAAGGTAAACGAAATGAAATAAATAAATCAGTATCACACCGACTCAAACGGGTTGACTCGGTGGTTGACCGAGTTGACTAAGTCAACGCCGAGAAAGGGAGGAGGGGGTTTTCACCATTTTTATAAATAAAAAAAACATTATATCATTCGGATCTAATAAAAAAAATTTATTAGGGTTCCGAAAATAATTAAGAAAAATAAAAACAAACGGCGCGTGAGGTGGGTTTACGGAAAGAGAAGGCGGCGTGTGTGTGTGGTGGTGGCTCGGTGGTGATGGCAGAGGCGGTGGTGGCGCGTGACGGTGGTTGTGGTGGGAGCCAAGAGCTCAAACTTTCCAGAAATGGGACAAAATGGCCGATCTATTGATTCGGAAAATAAAATGTACCGCCGGAAAATTTTCCGGTTGCCGGAATTTGGCCGGTAGGGATGGTGGTGGCCGGTTAGTGAGTGGGTTATTATTATTTTTGGGGTATTTATATTTTTTGTGAGGGACCAAGAGTGTAAATATAAAAGTGGAGGTGTAGAAGGTAAATATGGGGCGGAAGGACTAAAGCTGCCAACATGGCTAATCTTTTGAAATAAACACTGTGGGCCCCATTTAACGTACCAAACGAACTCGAAAATTAAAGAAACTTGCGTCATTATTCACGAAATAATTTTTCCAATAAAAACAAGTATAAATATGCAATACTTTCAAAAATCAATATTTTTGACAAATACGATACATTTTGTACTTTCTAGGTTGTGCCGGTTCACTAATAGGGACAAGCTACAGTGTCCGGCCAACAAAAAATTTCTACCACAAACAACATCTACCTAAACACTCCCGTAGCATCGCACGGGCTACCCAGCTCGTTAGAACAATTGCACAACTTTCTTTTACGGAAACAGTTTATTCACTACAACATTCGAGGCTTTTCCCAGCAACTTTTTGAGGCTTTTGCCGTGGACTTGTCCTCGGGAAAACTTATTGCCAAGGACATGTCATCGGGCTACAATCGTAGAGAATGCCTCATCGATAATTAATCACAATAACAACGAGTTTCCCCAACGATTGAGTGGGACCCACACAATTTCCAGTCAAACACCCTCAAAAGTTTGACCACATTTTTCCCGAGGACATGCCCTTGGGAAATCTTTTGTCAGGTCAACGAAAGTCAAATTGATTAATTAGTTAGTTAGTTAGTTACTCCAGTTAATTAATTAATTAATTAATTTGTCTTTCGTTGACCTGACAAAAGATTTCCCGAGGACATGTCGTCGGAAAAAATATTTATTTATTAATTAATTAATCCATACTAGTCAATGTAATGTAATTCATACGCTTTAATGCTTGAACTTTTATCGATTTGTAATGTAAGTCGTGCGGTTTAATGTTTTGAGCGTTTATCGATTTGTAATTTAATTCGTGTGTACTTTACTTCTTTGTTGGTTTAAAACCGCGCAACAACAATAGACGAATTTAGCTCACTTTTGACAGCGTAACAAAACTTTATAGCCGTTTTGAAAGCTTCCGAACCACCTGGAAACTTCAGAAATGACAAGTAACATGACTTTATGGTTTAACACGGTTCAGTTTGACGATATAACAATTATTATATTAATCTTATAAATACTAAATAAAGAAGAAGTTATTTTTGTTATTTTTTCTTGGCCTGACGCTATGGTTTAACCCCACGGGATATAGTCACGGGTAATTACGGCTAATCAAACAGCTAAACAAGGTCAATATTTTGGTCTATTTTTCACCGAGGACATGTCCTCGGCAAAACCTCTATTTTGTCGGGTTGTGGCGTTGGCGGGATAAAGTAAATAATTGGGGGGAGTGTTAAATTTTTCGTGACACGTCACCTGTTGGAATATGTGAATCATAAAAACACTATAAACACATAATCATCACAAGTATGCGCAGCGGATAGATCTACATAACATATAATTAATTAACATAAATTTAAATAGACGCGTACCTTTTCGATTCCTAGCAAGAACAAGGAATCACGTGCTCCAAAAATAATATAAACCCTAATAGGGTTTTAGGATGGATCGACAAGGGTAAGGTAACAAGAAGCTAAAGGAAGCTTGTACTCCGTTCTTGTACACACGTATTACTAGCGTCTCAATGTGAAAAGCTAGATTCATGTATCATAAATAAAACATCACAACAACTAGAGTTTGATGTTCTAGATATTACATGATCGAATCCCCAACCAAGAAGATAAAAGAGCTACGTGAATATGCTGTACATATTCACACAGAATAAATCACATGTTGACTTAATTATCTCTTTAATGTATATGTCAGTGCATGGAATACTCCTTTCACTGTATCAATGTGTTGTCAGTTAGTGGGGATAGAGAAAGAATCAATTAATGTAATCGATTAGGGATATGTGTGTCTGTCGATTATATGAAGATTTGAGGGGTTTATATACACTCTAAACTTGCTCACCAAGTTTGAGCCCAACACCACCTCAAGTTCCAAAAATCGACATTCAACCCCTTCCACTTTCCTTGTTCGACCATATGAATATTTTGTGATTTAATAATTAATCATAAATCATTATATTAATTATTAATACATTGAGACTCATACGTAATGTGTGCAATCCCGAAGTCTCGGGTTCGAAACCGGACATACAAATATTAATAAATAATCCATAAACTCTAACAGCTCCCACTTGGATATTCATTAATATCGTAATGACATGGGCTAGTCTAGCTTAACAGATCCCAATGCCCCCAGCTCGAACCGAGTATGGTTTTCCTGGAAAAACCACGTGATGAATTTAATCATCATACTTATCCTTTTGTTGCTAATACCGCGTTAATATGGATATGGATCTTGGTCATTCCATAATTAACAATAGTTTCTCGTTTATACATAATTGATCAAGATTACCAAAACATCTGAACGTCTTCCAGATAGACTTTGGGTACGGCCGTACAAACATCTTGTCAATCCTACGAGGGGCCCAGCAGTATTATACTTCAAAACAAATTTGAATGAACAAATCCTTTATTGACTACGAGCGTGACCCTCGAACTTTGCATCACCTCCGAAAATAGCCCTTATAACTACCTTTTACGGATAGCGTTAGACTACCTTACAGAAAATGAGCTACATCCTCGGCAGTCACCTGGTATCTCAAGTCTGAGGATAAATATTCATGATATACTTTATGACGACGATCCACAAATTATAATCATGTGGTTGGGATAAGTCCTATATTCAATTTATCAAATATTGAATATCATGTGATATTGGTGTCTCAACCTTACAGTACATTCTACCAATCCTCACATTTGTCTTAATTCAATAATATTCCCATATTATTAATCGACAACGGACTATTTAGAATAACATGAGTTATTCACGGATTTAAACATGCAAATATAGGATACAATATTAATAATGAGAATAAACGTTATCCACACTTTATTTCATTAAAATAATATTGCTTTAATATCCCTTATCCAAATACTAACTAGATCAATGCATGATAATTCTCATTAATGAATTATGCCACAAGTCATGTTCCACATACTTGTTGACAAGGCATAAATCAACTAATGTTGATCTATCAGAATTTTGAGAATACTTATTTCATATAATGAAATTCTTGTATGTGTGCATTCATCTATCTAGATATTGCCACATACTTCATAAAATGCGTGACATCCTCATGCACGAATTTATGACAATTAAACTACCAAACCTTGTAGTTAAAGTATTCTAATTCTTTATGTATAATGCAACTATGCTCATATTGAGCTCAACTAGTATACATGGTCTCCTAATAAGGATGAGCTCCCACCATGACTAGTATTGAGTGTCATCTCAATCTTACTAGCATCATTGTATCCAAACAACAATATGCTCTTTTAAAGTTCCGTAAACTTTAACATTCATCGTGTAATGTTTTGATATCTTCAAATCCTTCAAGATTTGTCCACTATATCAATTAAGCAATAATTTGCCATATGGTTCACATTTAGAATTTTGGAGCCAATCCAGGCAGAGGATGTAAATTCTAAACCATATCCATTACACTTAGCTATCTAATAATTTTTAATTAGATACTAATGTTGTCAAGCAACATGATGTACATGAATAATCATTTCGTCAGCCTTAGATTTATTCATGTCATATCTTTTCAAAGATATGTTTCTATTTATACCTTCTAAATAGAATATCATGTTCTTTTAGAATCAGTTATTTTACCGCTTATGTTTATAATCAATAAACATATTGTTCAAGGTTTTATTTCCTAAATTTCCATCTGAAGTTTCATTCCAAACTTAGTCTTAACATATAATGTTAATGTCAATGGAATGTTACTTCCCATATGTTATACAACATATATGAAATAAGAAAATAAATACATCACTCCCACTAGCTTTCAGGAATATTAAGAAATATCTTAATTTTAATTATAAATCAAAACTAGATTTAATAACTAAAAATAAGTATATCTCCTAGATGCATGCATTAATCCATTCACGAATGATTTGCATTTTGCATACTACTAAAGATTATTTGAATTCAAACACTCCTTTCAATTACTTTTCGTCCTCGCTCAAGTAATTATTAAAGAAAGAGTTTTAACATTCCATTATTAATTTCATATAAATAAAACTAACAATGACAATCATAATCTTTATATATTTAATGTGCTTAGAAAGAATTTCAATCACATTTAATTGCTTAATTGTGATCTGATAATCTTTTCACATATTAAATATGTATACAGATTTTGTCCATATAATTTCTACACAAGATTTTAAATCTCTAGGATTTTTATTTCCATTGTAGAAATTCATTTTCATTCTATAGTGTTACTGTAGAGTTTAAGATTAACTACGTTTCCAAACTAGTTATCTTATTGGACTGCATCTAATTATTCATAGTATGAGTAATTTGCCAAATAAACATTTGCAATTTATTAACAGGCATATCACGATCCTGTAACTCATAACCCTCAACATATTCTACAAATATTTGAGATACCCTTACGGATCTATGAATAAGAATTCCATCATCTTGAGATTTAACACTAACATGTTAAATCCTCATTACGATTTTGCTAGCGTATTTAGAAGATTATGTATCTTGTAATTTTTTTATCTTTTGAAGATAAAACTCCCACTCGCCTTTTGCAATTTATAGATTACCTATAAATGCTTAGCAAATAGAGCAACACAACATTTGTTCTCTTTTGGGACTTTGCAGATACAAATTGACAGTTCCTAACCTTAATTTGTTAATAACCTACTCAACAAGTAGTTTAACAAATTCTGAACTTCAATTTTAAGACTTAATGTGATTCAACACATTCCATAATCAATGGTGTCTTATTGATCTTCTAGGTTGGAGTATTAATTGAGTATATCAAATTCATACTCAATTTTCTAACCTTGATATCTTTAGGAAGAAAATAGGATATAGTTATCTATAATCAAACAATGTTTCAAGAGTTTGATTCTCCTAACTGAACATACCATAAACACTATGTATTTCATTAGGATTAATATTGTAAGTTAATCTTACAATATATAAGATAAATATACATATCGTATTGGCTTACATATTTTACCAACTAAATCACTTTAATGGTACAATAGATTTTCCAAGCCAATTGCATACTTTATAACATAAGTGCCTTTTAGCCTAAGCCACTTAATTTCTATGTCTTACCAAAAAGACATAAACTGTTATAATCCCAATCTATGTTATAAGTCATTAATTAACTTCATGACTTCTTGTATATGTCTAAACATAACAAGTTAACGTCTTACTTCAGTATAAGTCTTATAGCAATAAAAGACTTCATGTTTATATCTACAATATAAACATGTATAACTAAAGTAATTATGAAACCTACAACTTGGTTTCAATAGTATTTCAAGTTAATTTATTACTTCATATATTTATGTCATTCCAAGAATACATAAACATCTAAATATGAAGTAGTATAAGATTACTTCATTTATTTATGTCATTACAACAATACATAAATATTCATGTTTGAAGTAGTCTTATTATCATATTGACACTCGTTCTAATGATTATCTAATTTATGAACTTGTAAATTAACATAGTTTCATCACATCAGCTGAGGCTGCAATGATGAAAGTATATAATTTACCTTGTCATTAATATCTAGTAATGAAAGTAGATATTAACTTCAAGTGTTCCATAAATTAGAATGTGTATAAAACACATTAGAACATTGATCTCTTACCTTACAGTCAAGAGAACCCTATAAATCATATTCCTTTATGTTGTTGCTTGCACACAATAAGATCTCTCCCACTTGTGCATGGAACAACATCACGTATCGAATAAACAACACGTCAATAGTTTGCTTATTTGATCAATATGATTGTGTCATAGATATAAGTAGATATAGAATCACCTCGTCTAGTAAGGAAACGTACACGACTATCCTTAATACCAAAAGTGTCTATAATTGGAAAGTATTTATCTCAAGAAATTCTAGAGATAATTCGGGTAACTACCAAGACTTGTAGCTCCCACTGAATTTAAGATCACTGCATGAACTCATTATTCAGTAATTTCAGCACTATGCTCCCACTGGCTTTGACAACATTGTAAGTGTTGCATTACCAGTAAAAGCAAATAGCGTGCTGTTTACTTTCCTACACCCTTGATGAATTCCTTACGTAACACTACTAAGGTACTCAAGGAATGTTTCTACTTTGTAAATGATGGAATATCCATCAATGCAATTAACTTGAAAGAATTGGGTATGCAATTTCTTCCTTAGTTAGGTCTACCATCCCCATCATGGTATGTAGCACCTTTAAATGGCTAAGGCATAATAACTAGATCAAACATTCCAGTTTGCCTTTTACCAATTTTGCAGTAATTAGTCTAGTTTCTAATTTAATAACTCCTAACCATGCAATTTCTTAAGAAATTCGCCATGAGTTATTTCTTAGAATATAGACAATTCTAATTATCCTATTATACATTTCTCACTCATGAAAAGGAATAGGATTAAGTCTCACTCTTCACACGGAAAGTGGACTCGGTCTATTCTTTTCAGCAAAAATTGACTCTATCCAAAACCCCTACGGGTGTAGATCAATTTACTACTAAAAGAATATCCCATGTTTACGGTTTTAACGTTGCATTAAATACATTAAAAGAATTTTTCAAAATTCAATTTAGTATTTTTGATAATAACTTTTCAAGAAAATTAAACACCCACGGTAAATAAATTTCACCATTTAATTTTCATTGAAAATTAGGATCCAAATTGACGTCGTTTCATCACATCAGCTTTGGCTGCTAGCAATGAAAGTACTCAATAAGGTAGAGCTACACTCAATTGCAAATGTACAATTGCAATTCCTAGAATCATGGGACTTACATTATATTGCCAATATCAGTTGCAAAATGTAAACATGTTTCATCCCCAAATCTTTATGCCTTGACGCCGTCCCATCACATTCAGCTTTGGCTGCTAGTGATGAAAGTGCTCAATTAAGTTAACCAACTCAAGAAACAGTAAATTGACGTCGGTTTATTGCATTCAGCTTTGTCTGCTAGCAATAAAGTACTCAATTTACCCTTAGATGACAATCCTTTGAACATCAACATTCAGCTTTGGCTGCTAGTGATGTAGGATGAAACCTTAGGTGTTTCTTTTTTGTAGTTGGTTGGCATATTACTTAAATTTAAGGGTATTTAAATTTTTGATGTATGTTATCAAAAAATATGTACAAAGATGTCATGCATTCATCTTTGTATCATATGTTTTCTACAAAAACCAGTTTACTCATTCGTAAGCTCAAATCATCAAAGTTTTTAATTGAGGCGTTGAGCAAATTACAACATTGCCTTAAGATGCTTCGTACTTTTTCATGGTGTACTTGGTAAGTCTATTATTGACGCACAGGCGAGCGGAGGGACGACAGCCGCCGAAGCTGGTTAAAACCGTGCCCCTCTAAGGTCACAATTTAATGTGAACCAACCTTAAACCCACTTTATAGTTTGTCAATAATAGGTCCGCCGCTTCGACCACTTTTGTACAGTCGCATCAATCAACTAAAACTTATGATTTTCTTGCTTAAAACAATTTATGTAGTAAATTATTAATTGCTAGTCTCGCCTGGGAGCAAATTACCGTGCGAAGCGAACCACTGTCGGCACATAAGACTTGGCAATTAAATGGTTTACTACAAAGGTTTCATAGTTATTAGGTTCATTTATTTTTATTTTGAAAAATTACCCTCTTTGTTGTCACAATCCATCATAATTAAACACACAAAGAACAAGTAATTCAAAAAATAAATAAACACATAATAACACATATATGATCATTAACAATATCATATAGCCACATGCAAACCTTTTTGATAAATCCTATTAATTATCTATGTGAATTTATATGTATCTAATCAATAAAACTCCTATTGGTTTTCGAGCTCATTGTACCAAATGGACCACAGACGCCAAATAAATTTGGCCGCGTAAGTTTTGATCAATTAGATACCACATTGCACATAACCAATTTTAATTAATATATTAGGGTCTTCCCTAATTTAAGATCTATCTTAAAATCATGTGGCACATTGACAACAAATCATTCCATGACAAAATATGCAAGATTTTGTCATGAATCCCATATAGCACTTAAAATCATGTTACACATATTTACACGCCTATATAGTACGCAATCTAATTAATTAATTAATGACATCACATAAGGTACTCATTAATTAATCCCTAAAAATTGCATGCAATCCTAGGGTTTTTCTACAAGTTTTCTACAAAAACCAAAAACCCTAAATCTTTTATTATTAGGTGTCGACCTAATTTAGGTTTACAAAAAAAAATTATAAACACTAGATTTATTAATTGCATGTATCTAATTAAAGATTCAATTTTTAAGGTTTTATGTAATCAATTACATGTTAAAAACGCGGCTCTTGATGCCACTGTTGGAATATGTGAATCATAATAATACTATAAACACATAAACATCACAAGATCACGCAGCGGATGGATCTACATAACATATAATTAATTAACATAAATTTAAATAGACGCGTACCTTTTCGATTCCTAGCAAGAACAAGGAATCACGTGCTCCAAGAACAATATAAACCCTAATAGGGTTTTAGGATGGATCGATAAGGGTAAGGTAACAACAAGCTAAAGGAAGCTTGTACTCCGTTCTTGTACACACGTATTACTAGCGTCTCAATGTGAAAAGCTAGGTTCATGTATCACAAATAAAACATCACAACAACTAGGGTTTGATGTTCTAGATATTACATGATCGAATCCCCAACCAAGAAGATAAAAGAGCTACGTGAATATGCTGTACATATTCACACAGAATAAATCACATGTTGACTTAATTATCTCTTTAATGTATATGTCAGTGCATGGAATACTCCTTTCACTGTATCAATGTGTTGTCAGTTGGTGGGGATAGAGAAAGAATCAATTAATGTAATCGATTAGGGATATGTGTGTCTGTCGATTATATGAAGATTTGAGGGGTTTATATACACTCCAAACTTGCTCATCAAGTTTGAGCCCAACACCACCTCAAGTTCCAAAAATCGACATTCAACCCCTTCCACTTTCCTTGTTCGACCATATGAATATTTTGTGATTTAATAATTAATCATAAATCATTATATTAATTATTAATACATTGAGACTCATACGTAATGTGTGCAATCCCGAAGTCTCGGGTTCGAAACCGGACATACAAATATTAATAAATAATCCATAAACTCTAACATCACCCTCCCCGTGTAATTATTGCTAATCAAGGTCAAAGTTTTCCTCGAGGACATGTCCTTGGGAAAAAGATTTAACCCATTCAAGTCTCAGTCAATGACTTTTTTGTCGTTTAGCGACTTTCGCCGACGACTACTTGTCCTCGGAAAATATTTGGTCGCCAGTTCCACCTTCTATAGTAGTGGGGCGCGTACTTCTCCTAAAAGAAATGACGTTCAAATGGTTTACGGCTTTGATCTTGATCTCTATCATCTGAAGTTATCAAATAAACATAAATACTAGGAAACACCAAAGAAGATAACTAATACAAATGTTTGTTACCGTTAAAGGACTTTTATTACGTGTACAGTTTTCCGTTTATTATAGAACCTCAAAGTTCAACATCTTAAAGTAAGTTAAAGTGTTAGTAGAAGGCACAAGATAGATAGGTAAACTTTCATTGGACTTGTATCTAGTAAAGTTTCAAAATCTCATGAATCTATGCATAGGACCTTCATGATGTCAAGAATGTGTGTGAGGAATATTGGTTTGTTTTCCTTTATACTGTGATTAAAGTGAATTTATGCATAAAACCTGATGAACAAACAGACTTGTAAAACCGACAATGTAAGATCTTATATCAATGTATGATTCGTGAAATTACTTCATACGAATCAGTTAATACTTTTGGGCAGGTATGGCCAAAAACATGAAATTTAAGTGGTTGGGATAAGCAAAACCACATATAAAATTCAAAATTTAGCATCACCTATAAATACTCCTTAACTAATTAATAATCAGTACGCTTTTCATATTAGATGAAAAAAGGAAGCCGAGAATTGTAGGAAATTAAAAACGCTTAATTTGCCCAAACTGTACTCCCTGGCAAACTGTTCCATTACTTCTGGTCGTTGAAAGTTATGTCCATCCTAAGTTTGGCTTTCCCTGGCGAATGTCATGCTCCTATTGATCCATGTACTTTTCAGTCATAAGCTCTTGTTGCTCGATTTCAATAAATTCATTTTCTTTTCCATTAACTTCGGTGGCACCACAAGGTCCACAAAGGTTCTTGAACCGAGTGGCAATTCAAGTTTAAGCTACAAAGCTAAGAAAACCAAAGGATGAGGATCAAATTTTTTTAGTTCTAAAAATTTACAAAATATAGAGATTTTAGATGGCAAATATTAGTTAATGTGATAAATTTTGTTTTAAAGTTCCAAAATATGAAGGATTTATCTCGTCCTTAACTCAAGTTTGATCTCGTCAAAAGAAATGTGTTTCGGTAAAAAAAACAGTCACTACTAAATAGTAAATACATTTATGAAAAATTTTCAATTATATATGTTAACTTAGCTGTAAGGTTTTTAGCCTGTAATTGTGGAAAGTGGTATTTAGAAAATAGGGAGAGACTTTAGAAGTCAATGTTGGGGTTGGGGTCATCATCTTCACATTTTCTAACCCTTTAAGAACGTTATTGCTATTGACTTAAAAGTCATTTTCCTTTAACCTGTTTTTCCAGGGAGTGAGTCCCACAACACGTTTCTAGTATGCACTTGGGCTTGCTAGTAATTCTAGTTTGCTTTGTTTCAAGCAATGCCGTTCAGTCAGATATCGATTGCCTAAGATCCATCAAAAACACCCTGGAAGACCCTGAGAATCTTTTATCTTCCTGGGATTTCAACAATAGTACTGAAGGTTTCATATGTAGATTTACTGGTGTCGAATGTTGGCACCCTGATGAGAGCAGGGTTATGAAGATTCAACTATCAGGCATGGGTCTTAGAGGACCATTTCCAATGGGCTTAAAAAACTGCACCAGCTTAACGGGATTAGATCTTTCTAGCAACCACCTCACAGGACCCATTCCTACTAATCTTTCAGATGTTGTAGGTTTCCTTACGTCCCTCGATCTCTCCAACAACAGTCTCTCAGGTCCAATTCCACCAAGTATTGGCAATTGCAGCTTTCTTAATGTTCTAAGGCTAAATAACAACCACCTAACTGGCGAAATCCCTCCATCATTGTTTGCACTTAACCGCCTCAAAGAGTTTAGTGTTGCTAACAATAGATTAATAGGACAAGTACCCTACTTCGGCCCTAATTGCAGCTTAACCTATGCGAATAACCTAGGACTTTGTGGAGGTCCTTTGGATCCCTGCAAGGAAGAGAGACATGAAGATCTCTTTTTTTCAGGGTTTGAGGTTGGATTTCCTGTTTCTACTGTCTTAACTATGTTGCTTATGTTCTACTGTTTGCCTACACTGTCTATGAGCAACATGACACTGTATCGCATGATCAAGAAAATAAAGGGAAGAAGGTATCACCTAATTCCAGAAACCCCCCTAATCTTAATTGCAGAGAACTTTAGCAGCGAAGAGAGCAAGGTAAAATCTTCTCCCTCTTTTACTCTCTATTTTGCAAACATTAGATTGTTAATCAACTTTTAATGGTTGTAAACTCTTTTTACTTTCCATGTCTAAACGGAAAATATCGTTTATTAAGAGTCGTAAAAAATTTACATTACTTGTAATAAACTTTAAATATATTTAACCAAATGATTTATAATATAGTTAACATAAAATGTGTGTTCGGGTCCATATTAATACCAAGATAAATACTAATGTTTAATTATCTGTTTACACACAGATATCTGCCATGGAAAAGTTTATATGCCGAATGAGTATAGCAGAACTTGAAATGGCCACAAATAATTTTGACAATAAAAAAGTAATCGGCTACGGATACATGGGACTCATGTACAAGGCTATGTTTCCAAACGGTTTGCTGCTTGCAGTCAAGAGGCTCCATAAATTTGAGAGCTTTGAGAAAGAGTTCTTACTGGAAATAGAAATTTTAGGAAGATTAAGGCACACAAATTTAGTACCATTACTAAGTTTTTGCTATGAAAGTGAAAAGAAATTTCTAGTATACAAATAAATGTTTAACGGAACCCTCCATCAATGGCTACATTTTAAGCCACATGTGGAAGGTAAGATGGGATGGACTTTAAGGTTTAAGATCGCTATAGGGATAGCACGAGGACTTGCATGGCTGCATCACAACAACGTCCTCAGAGTAGCGCATCTCAAAATCAGCTCAAAATGCATCTTACTAGATGAAAAGTTTGAGCCCAAGATATCAAATTTTGGTAATTCGGATATCTTGATGAACACAAGTGGTATCCCTTCAAGTATCTGCAATTTTGTGGTTCCTGACTCTGGTCCTCGTCCTTACAAAGAGTATGTTTATAGCTTCGGAATTTTGCTGCTTGAGTTAATTACTGATAAAGAACCATCTGCGTGGATCAACTTTCCAACCCATTATGTGTGCGGTGGGGAGTTAAATATGATTGATGTATGCTTAATGGGACAGGGATTTAATGAGGAAATATATGAAACACTTAGAATAGCAGAAAAATGCATTCAAGCACGCACAGATGGGGCGACAAGCATGCTTCAAGTGTATCAAGCAATGCGAGCCATTGGAATATCCAGAAACGAAATTTCTATTGATTCGTGTGTGGACGTAGAAGATAATGAGGGAGTTGTGTAGTATCATCTATACAGTTCAATTGCTGTTTGTAATCAATAAGTATTACCTGTATCCACCATAAGACGCATATATTATGCCTTATGATTTATCATTCAACCAAAATTATCCTATCTCTTTTATGTTCAAAACAACAAAAATCCAATGTCTTCAATGAAAAAAAGAAGGCAAAATGCTATACACTATAACTCACGGTCGTCACAAATTTTAATGTTTTCAGACATACCTTTCCTCGCCATTATTGTAATCACCATCCACTTTGTTCTATCATCCAACTGGATCTGACTTACGTCGTCAGAGTTCTGATTGACCTACACAATCAGTAGCTAATACGAGACAAAACCAATTTAGTTAATTTCCGTACTTACTTTTTCTTGTTAATACTCCATATTTATTTAGTTATTCAATACAATGTACTAGGATTGATCTTAAAAGTTGCAAATTTGTCAGTCTGGGTACAACATAAAAATGGTGGAAGATCGATTTTGGAAAGATTTGCTGAAGCTACTACTATACTCTGTATATAACTACATTAATATATAAATAATCAACAATTATTTGAGATGATGTTGAAAGTCAACCGTTAAAAAGCCATATAAAAAAGCAACCCTGATTTCATAGAATGTTCTTGAAACACTCTAGAACTGTTTTTCACCAATTTTGATATAACATTCTAATGTTCTAACAGGAAATAATATATAAATAATCAAAATTCTAATGTTCTAACAGGTAAAGTATAAAAATGTTGATTATTTATATATAATCAACATTTTTCTTGTTCAGTGGTGAAGGTAGAAAATCATTGGCTTAATATATAAATAATCAACATTCTAATGTTCTAACAGGTAAAGTATAACTAAGACTTGATTCTTTGAGATGGAAGTGTCATATAAAAAAGAAAAGTATGATGTTACTTATTGAAAATTAAATGGCATAATATACAATATCATTAACAACAAATGCCAGAGTAAGTTGATTATACCTTGTCAATTACGGAGTATCTAACAATTATTTATCAGTTTCTAATAATGAACAAGTCAAAGTTGGACTTGGTGACAACAATTTTATAACACTTGAACAAGTCAATATTCTAGATTGGTGTCACCATCTTATAAATAATTTATGGATTTTGTCACCTTAGTCAATATTTTGGACTATAAATGTATATAAGCATAGTCAATATTTCATCATACAACACTAGAATACTAAGGGTGTGTTTGGCAAAAATTGTTGGTGCTGGTGCTGGTGCTGATGCTGATGCTGATGCTGATGCTGGTGCTGATGCTGAAAAGATTAAAAATGTAGCTTTGTTTTTGTAGTAGTGTTTGACAAACTAGTTGTAATTGTAGATTAAAAGTGTAAAATGACGTAACCGGACATACAAATAATAAATGTGGGTTTTTTGAAGGTTAAAATGGTAATTATATAAAAATAATAATCTCTAGTCCTTTCTAAAAAGCTGGTTGGATGAACTTTTAATTTTTCTATAATCTTTCTTAATCTTGGCAGCCAAACGATACTACTTTTTGGACAATAGATTATTTTGTGAAAAAAAAGTTGTAGCCCCCATAATCTCCCAATAATCTGGGGTACCAAACACAACCTAAACTGAAAATGAAAACAAATAAGAATCTTAGTTCGGGCCTGTTGATGCTAATCATATTAGCTCGCTTTGCTACAAGCCAAGATGTGGAGTCAGACATCAGTTGCCTAAGATCCATCAAAGAATCATTGGAAGACCCTTTGCAGAGTCTTTCTACCTGGAAATTTAACAACAATTCTGAAGGTTTTATCTGTGGCTTTACCGGTGTTGAATGCTGGAATGTTACTGCGAATAGGGTTCTGACATTTCGGCTAGCAAACATGGGACTCACAGGACCATTTCCAATGTGGATAAGAAACTAAGCATTCAATAATTGAATCTTTCTCGTAACTGTTGCAATTTTAATATCATAATTATATAATTAATATAAACACATCAAAAACACGCAACGGAAGCAATAGGATCATAATACTTGTAATTAAATTAACCAAAGATAAAAGTGATGTGTACCTTTTAGATTCTAGCAAAACAAGAATCAATTAAGAACAAGAACTCTAATTAGGGTTTATTTGGATTAACGAATTGACCCGTACCGTTTTTCAATTCAATAACAATAGTGTGTTTACACCACGTTCTTGTACACAAGTACTAATACCAAATTAAAGTAAATGCTAGTTTTTGAAAACACAATAATATAACCAAAACAATTTTTGATTATAAAGTTCAAACCGAAAATCCCTATGGATTTAGGGTTTCGGCTGTCACAACCCGTAATTTCAGGTCACTATCCTAACCTCGACAAATCATCATTCATGTCCATCATTCATCATTCATTTCAGCGTAACCGGTTTGGGTTAGCTGCAAAATTTATGCATCATCAGTAGGATCATTGCATACGGACTAGTAATAGTCTGCATATCATCATATTTACATTTTCATACTATTCCACTCGTAGGTTTATCAAATTAATATTTTTGTTACATTTGACGTTTTACGTATAATTACTTTTAATTAAAACGTTAACGCGCGATCAATAAATGTGACTAACACGTCCGACAATCCCCACGATGGTCCCGATATATTTTTATACTCATTTTAATGTCAAGAAAATTATAAAATTCATTTACCCGGTATTTTGCGAATTTGTTTAATTTATATCGTACGTTTTATATAATTACGACGGTTTTCGTAAAAACTAAACGATAATTACCCGAACACCCAATATTTGTACCCAACATATTTTTGTAATTTTTATGACTTCGTCAAGTCCCGGTTAACTCCGTTAAATTTTATTTCTAGCAAACACGGTACCCGGTTACACCTAAAACTAATTAAATTAAACTCCTAAACACATGTAATCATCACAAGGTTTAATCCAAAAGAGGCCCCCCCCCCCCTTCTCTCTTTGTGCGCCGGCCTCACACCCCCCAAAACACCCCACAAGTTGCAACTTCACTTCACAATTAATGCACACTAATTCTTGTCTAATATATATAGTTAACTACCACATTTTCACTTCATTTTTACATAATATCTCAAGAAACTCTCTCAACTCCATATGTGTGTGTGTATGTTCGGCTAAACAAGAACAAGAGGAAGAAAACATCAAACTTTCAAGATCAATCCATAGTCAAGTCTCACTAGTATTCCTTTAAGGGTTTTGAAATACAAACTCAAAGGTTTCTTAGGTTTTCATCATCTTTTTATCACTAATCTTTCAAGTAAGTTGTCAAAACTCATTTTCATAATTTTACCAAGTTAATATAATGTTCATATCATTTTTATGCAAGATCTATATGTATATGTTAGTTATACCACTCCTTTTAAATCTTTTTGCAAGTTATGAGCCCTAGAAGTGTTATATACTTAGATCCTTGTTAGATCTACATGGATGATGATGTTTAGGACCCTTGACACCTTAAAAAGATAGATGATAAGTTTTAGAAAGATTGGTTGTTGTTTATGACATTTTTGGACAAGTTACTAACTAGAAAATCAAGTTTTGACAAGTATATAAAACATTCTGTCCTTAAAAGTGAAACGTGGGAAAATCAGTAGGTGTGAGATAATTTTTGGCCAAATATTTAGAAAATACATTCCGAGACGAAGCCGTGGCCGAAAACGGGGATAAAAACGAGTTAATAACGAAGGAGTTATGATTTTTCAAAGTTTAACGACGAAAACTAATTTTCCGGAAAACTGCATGCTGTTTGGTATCTTTCGACGGACAAACTGAGGCGTTTAACGTGACCTAGATGACCCGAGCTACTGAAAATATATTAGTACATGTTTATACGAACCCACGGATATAAAGAACGTCGAAAACAAGCTAATAACGAACAAGATACACGCGCTTAAACATCGATAATATACTTTTCATTTTGACAGCTTTTTAACTAGAAAATGTTTACGTACTAGAAAATATATTTTTCACGTAACGACTATGGAGAACCGTAATTCTTAACCGTTGGAACACGTACGATCAAAGACTTATTAACACGACTATCATATTACATTTCATGTTTTCAAAACGCCGATACTAACACGAACGTTTTATACACTTTATTACATGACTAGTTTTGACGAAACAAGTTAACATATTTATATCAAGTTTTGGAAGAACCTTACATATTAACGATAACTATGATTTTCAAAGTACGAGTGGTATAGGTTACATATACATGTACATGCACTACATTGCCTCATAATCTAAGTAGATTATGCATATTCATTTTAGGTAGCGGCTAGTGTTCGCGCCTTGTTATTGCCAAGTATTCCAAGTGTTCCAGTATTTCAATTATTCCAAGTATTCCGATTTCATAGCATTGTTGTATCATCACTTCAGGTGAGTTTTCATAGCCCCGTATACATTTTATTATTGTTTTCAAATCCCACGGGGGAGAATACATTGCAACTGTTTTCCATACGAGCCAAAGTATCAGACTTCCTGTACATAGATTAAGTTACCTTGTTGCCAATTGAAAGTCCCCATATAATCATGAACCGTTAATTATGTTTAAGCGAGAGTGAGTGGATAGATCTATCGAGGGTGACGCCTCCATCCGTGTTGGCTTTGACCAACAACCGATAGCGGATGCATTTCATGTCTTTTCATTTGAGTGTCTGGCAAACATTCCCAGAGGCTCCAAAGAATTCAGTCACAGCGTCGGGGTCATGAGCTTAAGGCTATTGTACAATCATTTTTATGTGACTTATGTCATACACTTTATACTTGTGGCTATCGTATAACTTCATTTTATTAAACCTATGAACTCTCACCAACTTTATGTTGACCGTTTTTAGCAATGTATTTTCAGGTTATTAGCTATCATGTGGGCATGCATTGGATTGTTTTGGAGTCGCGGGGTCGACTTGCACCACTTCATCTTATGCACTTATGTAACCGTTTGATCGATTATGGTTTTGTTTTATAAACTTGCAACATCATTTGGGACCTATGTTTTGTAAACTCTGATTTTATTTATGATCAAACGTGTATTTTCAAAACGACACTTTAGGTCGTTCAATATATCCATTGTATGAGACGCCATGAAAGTCACACCAAGGTATTCAATTCCGCTGCCATTAACAGGTAAATTCAGGGTGTGACAGATTGGTACCAGAGCAATGGTTATAGCGAACTAGGTTGTCCTCATACCCTAGACTATAACTACCCCAACGGTAGCGTCTCATCATTACATCATAAGTGCACATTATTATTTGCGAGGATTCATTACATGGGTTATTCATTTCATTTTGTATTGTTGCCACTGAGATATGTCTTCCAATTCCCGCACTATTGTTATATTTTCTGATGTTTACATCGAGGACGCTATGTCTTCTACTACTCCCATTGTTGCACCTACTCCTCAGATTTCACTTATTGCACCACCTTTGGTTACTCGTGCACCTACAGATTCATCATCCCATACTATCCCGGTTTCCGCAGAATCCAACTCTTAGGTTCCGACGTCGCAAGACGATCGGGACGTCCCTATTACTTCAGCCCATACAGAGTATACCATTTGATAAGACGTACATGCTTAGTCCTTATGGACCTATTAGAATGTTTATTGCAAGAAAGATAGTATATCTTCATTCCCTCACTATTAGAACACTCACTACTCATGTATTACCACCAGTATCAACTACTCATACCACTATTGGTCGTCCCAGAGTGCATACTCCAGTTTTACCGCTTAGACATCGCAAGATAGCGTAAAAGAAGGTAGTGATCCCTCCAGTATTATCACCATCGACTTTATCATCATCATATGGAACCCCATTTATACCATCACATTTCAGGGACTCTACTCACATACTTAACTTACCGCTTGAGAAGCGTACATGGTTTGATACACCATTACCATCTACCACTAAGGACACTACACCACCTTATAGATTAAGGTTGATGAGAGTTCGAGAGCCCTTACTGTTAGACAACCTACTACTCTTCATCGTTAGATGATGATCTCTAATTAATTGAGACTACACATGAAGGTTTGGATGCCCCACAGACCAAACAAGAGCAACAACAAATCGCCAAAGAGTGGCATTCCTCGCAAAGACTCTATACTATCTCAGGTATAATCGACTCATACTTCCATGACATAATGAACCAACAAGATGCTTTGAGCAATATTACACCACCACAAGAGAACTCTTCACAACTCCCTCTTCATTACCAAGTTTGATTACATCACATTCTAAACCGATGAGTTGGATTTCATCATTGGTCATCGTAACAACACCCCACCAATCAGATATGACACCGAGACCTTCGAGATTCGGGAGTCTAACCTTGCCTTTCAGTACGACCATTGTCATTTCCTTTTTCCCATTCTCACTTGACATGAATTAGATAACATCTTGTGGATGACACCAAGATCACGGACTCAACAGGAACATCTATAGATTCCTCAAGGATGGATTGGAATCTACATTATCTCAGACATGAATCGATGCACAACCCCGGACCTCACTTCAGGACATCATCCTATCTTTTACCTTTACTCGCTTTTACTATCATCCTAGCCACGGGAAGGGTGGCGTAGTTCGAAGAAGCTTGTGGTATGTTGATTGTTGTACAACGAGATCCCCAAGTATTGACTTTACTATATGGGTATGGTTGTGCTATCTATGACACCGGTCAATGTAGACAAAAATTTTTAAGTGTTGTATTCATGTGTTATGAGGATATACGCATGGTTGTGGCGGTATACCTAGTGAACAATGATCGTTGCTATTACGAGTACTCATGGTTGTATTTATACACGCTGAGGTTGTACATGTTGTGGTTGTACATATCGTGGTTGTATTTACACTTGTGGTGGATATATATATACATGTTGTGGTTGTATATATTTTGTACGATAATCATTTCTAGTATGATTGTTGTTGATGTATTCTGTTGTGATCTACCAGAATTATGGCACCTAGGAAAGCTAAAGCCAAGGCTGCTGCAACGACTTCCCCAGAAATGACTCAGGCTGCTATCCGGAAGCTTGTTAGGGATAGTGTAGCCGAAGCTCTAGAGATTGAAAGAGCCGCTGTTGCCGCAAGAGCTGCCGAAGATGCTTCTCGGATAGGGACATCGGGAGAAGCTAGCAACGGAACCAATGGGAAGAAATGTACTTACAAGGATTTTAAGAGTGGAGATCCTACTTTGTATAAGGGTACTGAAGGGGCTACTGCCATGGTTCGATGGTTCGAACATACTGAATCTGTGTTTATCTTATGCAATTGCCCGGATGACTACAAGGTTAAGTTTGCCGTTAGTACACTTCGCGATCAAGCCTTATCGTGGTGGAACTCTTATGCAAAGCCCATAGGGATGGAGAATGCTTACAAGGTCACATGGGACGAGTTCAAAAAGTTGGTAACTAAGAAGTTTTGCCCACGAACCGAAGTGAAGAAGTTGGAAGTAGAGTTCTATGATCTGGTAACCGTGGGAAATGACATTGAGACTTATATTCGGAGGTACCAAGAGTTAGCCGCTCTATGCCCATCTATGGTGCCTGATGATGAAAAGATGGTAGAGAATTTCATTGGTGGATTGCCCGAAAGCATCCGTGGTGATGTGATTTCTTTTGATCCGCAAACTCTTGATGAGGCAATCAGGATGTCTCAAAAGCTCATAGCTCAAGTTCTGAAGAAAGTGACACCCCCAACAACAACAACAATAACTTCAACCGAAACCGTAACTACAACAATAACACCAACAATTACCAGAACAACAACAACAAAAGGAAATGGGATGACAACCAAGGTAACAACGCCAACCAACCACCACCCAAAAGACAAGAAACTGCACGGGCCTATGTTGCGGGTCCGACTGAAAAGAAAGGTTACGCCGGTACTCTACCAAAGTGTAACAAATGCCAAACACATCATAACCCGGGGGATTGCCCTAAACCTTGTTTCAATTGTGGGAAGATCGGTCATCTGGCTAAGGGATGCAGGGCTGCTCCTGGGGGAAATAATCAGAATCCACCGCCAACATGTTATGGTTGTGGAGAAGTTGGACACTTTAGGAACAATTGCCCGAAAGGAAATCAGGACATGGGGACCAAGAGGAATTAACTCGAGGAATAGCGTGCGTGTTTGGGAGAGAGACCGTCAGGACATTAGCAACATCAAAGACAACAACAATGCTTAACCAGAAGGAGTTCATGTTTTAATAAACCGTAGTTGAGCCCTCTAGGGTTGTATCTTTCTTTTGTACTTTCCATAGGTACGTTGGTGTAACCTAGTTGTATTAAGCACTTTCCTATCCAATGTAATACCTATCTTTTGTTATCTTCGCGATGATCATAACCATTGTTTATTCCATTCCTATTCCAATTGCTCAATTCTCCATAGTTTCGCAACAATATACCTTTATCCTACTAGGGATTAGGCCGATTTCATTCTTGACGGACTAGTAGACTAATACCATTTCATAAGATTCATCCATGTATCCAATGAACCATTCAACAAATTTAATGCAAGTTATTTTACTACCATACGGGAGAACTATATTTTTTTTTCTTTTCTTTTTCAGAACTTTCAAAATAAGCCATTTTGTACCACCTATAAATGGATTTTCTGTCATTTTATCAAGTATTTACTACCGCTACGCGAGACAATTTTCATGTTACTTTCAAAGGAAATATCTAGAAAACCATTTATCAAAACAACACGTTGAACACCATCTAAAACTTTTGGGAAAAAGTAATACCGTTTCAATTTAACCAAGCAACGCATCGTTGGTCCTCAATTATACATAGCCTGATCACCTATGTATAATTCAGGAGGAACTATGCCGTGAAGAAAATAGTCACATTTTCAGGAATTGATAATAACAATCTTCATTCAAAAGCCTTGTAAACAAATGAAATCTTTCATGAACACCCCTTTTAAAAAAACTTCCACCGGATACTTACACCACTCAGCACTCACTCAGCCATTAAGTTGAATTTTACCATTGACTTCTCTAGGAGAGACTCTACATTATGAAGGATATTTCATGACATAGAAACGACAAAAGAATAGACGATACCCCTCAGATTTCTAGCAATTCCTTTAAGATATTCCTTTTCTAATTGGATATACACGCTCTACCATAGTTAGCCCGACGAATCCTTAAGAGAACTTCCTGAGCACTATAGGATGTATTCAACACCACATAACCAACTTTGTATGGATTAGGATAATCTTTCGATTATTGACGAATTTCATCATCAGCAAAAATAACCATCACAGGAATATATAAAGGCACCATTTAAGACACCCTATGGCCGAAGTGACCATATACATATTTATATATCGAATTTGGAAAGTTAAATTCACGGACCTAGAACTAAACCGGGAGACAACAAAGGAAACTTCACAAGTCAAGAATCAGTTACAAGAAATGAGAAAACAACGGAAGTTAGGTCGATGTATGATGCACATCATACGGAATTGATATCCTTGAACAACGAACCTCCTAGATTCAAGTAAAAGCACGAACTATGATTGAAAGCCTTGCCTTGGAAAGGCATGATACAATTTTTGGTAACCCGATAGACTGAGCTCTCGGTATTGGACCATTTCAGATTCTAGTTAGAACCGGTCAGTTGGCATACACACCTAAGTTTCCGTCAGAACTCAGCAACGTTCATAACACATTTCATGTTTCAAACCTCAAGAAGTGTCTCTCCGACGAGTCGTCCGTTATTCCACTAGAAGAAATTCAACTAGATGACAAGCTTAATTTTGTGGAAGAACCTGTAGAAATCATGGACCGTGAGGTCAAGCAATTGAAGCAGAGTCGAATTCCTATCGTGAAGGTTCGCTGGAATTCTCGAAGAGGACCCGAGTTTACTTGGGAACGAGAAGACCAAATGCGACGCAAGTATCCACATCTTTTTCCCGAGCCTGCTTCTGAAACCAACGACAATTGAATTCAGGGACTGAATTCCCTTTTGGAGGGGCGACTGTCACAACCCGTAATTTCAGGTCACTTTCCTAACCTCGACAATTCACCATTCATGTCCATCATTCATCATTCATTTCAGCGTAACCGGTTTGGGTTAGCTGCAAAATTTATGCATCATCAGTAGGATCATTGCATACGGACTAGGAATAGTCTGCATATCATCAGATTTACATTTTCATACTATTCCACTCGTAGGTTTATCAAATTAATATTTTTGTTACATTTGACGTATTACGTATAATTACTTTTAATTAAAACGTTAACGCGCGATCAATAAATATGACTAACACGTCCGACAATCCCCACGATGGTCCCGATATATTTTTATACTCATTTTAATATCAAGAAAATTATAAAATTCATTTACCCGGTATTTTGCGAATTTGTTTAATTTATATCGTACGTTTTATATAATTACGACGGTTTTCGTAAAAACTAAACGATAATTACCCGAACACCCAATATTTGTACCCAACATATTTTTGTAATTTTTATGACTTCGTCAAGTCCCGGTTAACTCCGTTAAATTTTATTTCTAGCAAACACGGTACCCGGTTACACCTAAAACTAATTAAATTAAACTCCTAAACACATGTAATCATCACAAGGTTTAATCCAAAAGAGGCCCCCCCCCCCCCTTCTCTCTTTGTGCGCCGGCCTCACACCCCCCAAAACACCCCACAAGTTGCAACTTCACTTCACAATTAATGCACACTAATTCTTGTCTAATATATATAGTTAACTACCACATTTTCACTTCATTTTTACATAATATCTCAAGAAACTCTCTCAACTCCATATGTGTGTGTGTATGTTCGGCTAAACAAGAACAAGAGGAAGAAAACATCAAACTTTCAAGATCAATCCATAGTCAAGTCTCACTAGTATTCCTTTAAGGGTTTTGAAATACAAACTCAAAGGTTTCTTAGGTTTTCATCATCTTTTTATCACTAATCTTTCAAGTAAGTTGTCAAAACTCATTTTCATAATTTTACCAAGTTAATATAATGTTCATATCATTTTTATGCAAGATCTATATGTATATGTTAGTTATACCACTCCTTTTAAATCTTTTTGCAAGTTATGAGCCCTAGAAGTGTTATATACTTAGATCCTTGTTAGATCTACATGGATGATGATGTTTAGGACCCTTGACACCTTAAAAAGATAGATGATAAGTTTTAGAAAGATTGGTTGTTGTTTATGACATTTTTGGACAAGTTACTAACTAGAAAATCAAGTTTTGACAAGTATATAAAACATTCTGTCCTTAAAAGTGAAACGTGGGAAAATCAGTAGGTGTGAGATAATTTTTGGCCAAATATTTAGAAAATACATTCCGAGACGAAGCCGTGGCCGAAAACGGGGATAAAAACGAGTTAATAACGAAGGAGTTATGATTTTTCAAAGTTTAACGACGAAAACTAATTTTCCGGAAAACTGCATGCTGTTTGGTATCTTTCGACGGACAAACTGAGGCGTTTAACGCGACCTAGATGACCCGAGCTACTGAAAATATATTAGTACATGTTTATACGAACCCACGGATATAAAGAACGTCGAAAACAAGCTAATAACGAACAAGATACACGCGCTTAAACATCGATAATATACTTTTCATTTTGACAGCTTTTTAACTAGAAAATGTTTACGTACTAGAAAATATATTTTTCACGTAACGACTATGGAGAACCGTAATTCTTAACCGTTGGAACACGTACGATCAAAGACTTATTAACACGACTATCATATTACATTTCATGTTTTCAAAACGCCGATACTAACACGAACGTTTTATACACTTTATTACATGACTAGTTTTGACGAAACAAGTTAACATATTTATATCAAGTTTTGGAAGAACCTTACATATTAACGATAACTATGATTTTCAAAGTACGAGTGGTATAGGTTACATATACATGTACATGCACTACATTGCCTCATAATCTAAGTAGATTATGCATATTCATTTTAGGTAGCGGCTAGTGTTCGCGCCTTGTTATTGCCAAGTATTCCAAGTGTTCCAGTATTTCAATTATTCCAAGTATTCCGATTTCATAGCATTGTTGTATCATCACTTCAGGTGAGTTTTCATAGCCCCGTATACATTTTATTATTGTTTTCAAATCCCACGGGGGAGAATACATTGCAACTGTTTTCCATACGAGCCAAAGTATCAGACTTCCTGTACATAGATTAAGTTACCTTGTTGCCAATTGAAAGTCCCCATATAATCATGAACCGTTAATTATGTTTAAGCGAGAGTGAGTGGATAGATCTATCGAGGGTGACGCCTCCATCCGTGTTGGCTTTGACCAACAACCGATAGCGGATGCATTTCATATCTTTTCATTTGAGTGTCTGGCAAACATTCCCAGGGGCTCCAAAGAATTCAGTCACAGCGTCGGGGTCATGAGCTTAAGGCTATTGTACAATCATTTTTATGTGACTTATGTCATACACTTTATACTTGTGGCTATCGTATAACTTCATTTTATTAAACCTATGAACTCTCACCAACTTTATGTTGACCGTTTTTAGCAATGTATTTTCAGGTTATTAGCTATCATGTGGGCATGCATTGGATTGTTTTGGAGTCGCGGGGTCGACTTGCACCACTTCATCTTATGCACTTATGTAACCGTTTGATCGATTATGGTTTTGTTTTATAAACTTGCAACATCATTTGGGACCTATGTTTTGTAAACTCTGATTTTATTTATGATCAAACGTGTATTTTCAAAACGACACTTTAGGTCGTTCAATATATCCATTGTATGAGACGCCATGAAAGTCACACCAAGGTATTCAATTCCGCTGCCATTAACAGGTAAATTCAGGGTGTGACATCGGCCGATAACCAAAAGAGGTGAAACAAAAGGTTTTTAGGGTATTGTGTGTGTACAAAAGTTACAAAACAGTGAACCTTTAGCCTTGTTTATATAGCATGACAAACTTTGAGAACAAGTTGGAGTGGGTTTGGGTTTCCCCTAGCCCATCCGATCGGTTACCATAACCCAAGGGTTTCTGAAACCTTCTTTCCTCTATTTTCATCTATAGTTCCTTTATAATGGTCGTTAGTCAATTTCTATTAATTACTTTAACGCCCATTAGTTGTTATTGTGTATTTAATAATTAAACACAACCTTTTATATTTAATTATTTAAACTTTAATTCTGCATATGTAAAGTGTGCAATCCCGTGGTCTCGAGTTCAATCCTAACATACAACTACTAATTTATGTCCATAAAACTAACAGCTCCCACTTGGACATATCTTAATAGTGTAATCACATTGGTTAGCTTCTAACAATACTTCAATGCCTCTAATACTGTTGGGTCCGTCAGTACCCAAGGATCCTTAAAACAGGATTTGAATACAAATTACACTAAGTGTTAATCAACCGAAAACATAATTAAGTCACTGAGTGAACAGTCACTCAGTGAGTTACCTTCAAGATGCTCAGGACGAGTCTAAGAAGAAAGACTCACCACTCAGGGAGGCGGATCTCCCGGATTGTTACTTGAGACAAAGAAGAAGGTAATGGGTTCAGTGAGTGTTGGACAAGAACTCACTGAACCCCAGTCTCCTCAACAACAATGTGATTAAAGACTGAAGGCGAAGACTGAAGAACCTGAAGCCTGAAAGAAAGGCGGGATTGAGCGGGAAGAGTTTGAAGAGATAAGGACAAGTCTTATCGGGCCAGAAACAAACCATCCCTAAAGCGGCTAAAAGTCAAGAAGTGTCAGAACTGACACTCGAAGACTTTTTGGAGCATTCCTATTGGTTCTTGGAAATGACAAATACTGTTGTAGTTGTCAGACACGCCTTCTTATTCTTTATGTATTTTAATCTTCAGGACTCTTTGAATGGTTGCTTATAAATAGCAAACAGATGGAGAAAAGTGGGTTAGGTTTTTGTGCAATAAAAGCTTAGACTTTCACATAACCCCTTTTCTCCTACAAAGAGTAACCAATCCCTGAGATAGCTCAGTGGGTCGATATTGTTACCACTTAAGCATAGCTTGAGTTTAGATAAGAGACACACCATACCTTATCTATTCAATCCCAAGTGTTTGTTCCGCAAAACACTTGGGTAATAGATTCTTTGATTGATTTCTAATAAGAATTTAAACGTTGAAAAACTCTGTGTTTTTATATTTACGTTTTACTTATCAGTTGTAATTAATCAAATACATTGTATCAGTCATAAACACAATTAGATTAACTTCTTAGTTACTTCTAAGCGTGTTAATGGAACAACAAGTGGTATCAGAGCCTCTGGTTTATAAAATCTTTCAAAAACTAAGAGTGCTCAAGGTTTTTAAAACCAAGATCCTACTATGGCTGATATTAATGTGCCCCAGCTAGTCGATAAAAAGGGTGGAAGCTTTTCAGCTGTTGCCCCCAGACTTGAAGCTGGTAAATTTAGCAAGTGGAAAAAGCGAATGCTTTGCTACTTGACTGGTATGGAACCATACTACATCACTTGTGTCAAAGAAGGTCCTTATGTCCCAAAGACTGCTGAGGGGCTAAACAAGCCTGAAGCTCAGTGGACCATTGATGAGAGAAGGGTGGTCAATCAAGACCAACGCCTGAAAAGCATCATTATATCCTGTCTTCCTAACGATATAATGGAATCAATCATCAACTGTTCAACAGCCAAGCAAACTTGGGATGACTTGATCAATAGCTTTGAAGGTCCCTCAGATACAAAGGAAAATAGGATCATGGACCTGAAACTTGAGTATAAAACTTTCAGAGCAAAGGACTCTGAAAGTCTCTCTCAGACATATACCAGATACAAGACCCTGATAAACGAACTATCAAATGATGGTGTAGTTTTGTCTAAGCATGAGACAAATGTTGGCTTTGTCAACAGTCTCCCTGAAAAGTGGCTAAACTTCTCACAAGGCCTCAGGAATGCTAATCACATTCAGACCCTTGAGCTCCCTGAGATCTATGGGAAGTTTGTCTATGAAGACAACTTAATCTCTAGGAGATACCCAGACTCAAAAGCTCTTGAGACCAAAAAGGCCTTGACCTCCTCACCCATATCAACCGCCTTTTATTCTAATGGTGTTGTGCAGGATTTTCAAGAGGATTCTGAAGATGAGATTGATGAAAGAACTGGTGATGAGTACCTAAATGATTTAAACTTGGAATTCCAAGAAAGGGCACTCCTTGCTAATTCAAAACGTTTCATCAAAAGAAATCAGTCCAACTTTTCAAAAGCCAAAGCAAATGAAACCACTGAATGTTTTAATTGTGGTAAAAAAGGTCATTTTGCTAGAGACTGTTATTCAAAAACCATCTCAGAACCCTCTTATAAATTTTCTGGAAACAGTTCCTCAGGAACTCGCAAGTTCCAACCTAGAATGCTTCAGTCGACCCAACATTTTCAAAACAGTAATGTTCAAAATGGTCAAAAAGACTTTGAAGCTAAATATAGGAAAGCTAAGGCTAAACTTGCACTTCTTGAAACTAATCCCTCAATGTCTCAGGCTGCTCAAACATCCAAACCTGTTCAGACAAAGAACAAGGTTCTTGTAGCAGAAGCTTATGACTGGGATGAAGAAGAGGTCTTCTCAGAAGATGAGGAAATTATAGTGAGTGCACTGATGGCACTTTCTGAAGGTGATCAGGTGGCTGTTGGAAAAAAGCAATGCAAGGAAAAAGTTTGACCACATTTTTCCCGAGGACATGCCCTTGGGAAATCTTTTGTCAGGTCAACGAAAGTCAAATTGATTAATTAGTTAGTTAGTTAGTTACTCCAGTTAATTAATTAATTAATTTGACTTTCGTTGACCTGACAAAAGATTTCCCTAGGACATGTCGTCGGAAAAAATATTTATTTATTAATTAATTAATCCATACTAGTCAATGTAATGTAATTCATACGCTTTAATGCTTGAACTTTTATCGATTTGTAATGTAAGTTGTGCGGTTTAATGTTTTGAGCGTTTATCGATTTGTAATTTAATTCGTATGTACTTTACTTCTTTGTTGGTTTAAAACCGCGCAACGTAGTGCAACAACAATAGACGAATTTAGCTCACTTTTGACAGCGTAACAAAACTTTATAGCAGTTTCGAAAGCTTCCGAACCACCTGGAAACTTCAGAAATGACAAGTGGCATGATTTTATGGTTTAACACGGTTCGGTTTGACGATATAACAATTATTATATTAATCTTATAAATACTAAATAAAGAAGAAGTTATTTTTGTTATTTTATCTTGGCCTGACGCTATGGTTTAACCCCACGGGATATAGTCACGGGTAATTACGGCTAATCAAACAGCTAAACAAGGTCAACATTTTGGTCAATTTTTCACCGAGGACATGTCCTCGGCAAAACCTCTATTTTGTCGGGTTGTAGCGTTGGCGGGATAAAGTAAATAATTGGAGGGAGTGTTAAATTTTTCGTGACACGTCACCCTCCCCGTGTAATTACTGCTAATCAAGGTCAAAGTTTTCCTCGAGGACATGTACGTCCTCGGGAAAAAGATTTAACCCATTCAAGTCTCAGCCAATGACTTTTTTGTCGTTTAGCGACTTTCGCCGACAAAATATTTGGTCGCCAATTCCACCTTCTATAGTAGTGGGGCGCGTACTTCTCCTAAAAGAAATGACGTTCAAATGGTTTACGGCTTTGATCTTGATCTCTATCATCTGAAGTGATCAGATAAACATAAATACTAGGAAACACCAAAGAAGATAACTAATACAAATGTTTGTTACCGTTAAAGGACTTTTATTACGTGTACAGTTTTCCGTTTATTATACAAGATATACAATATTTTGCTTGTGGTAGCAAAATTTACCAAGAACCTCAAAGTTCAACATCTTAAAGTAAGTTAAAGTGTTTGTAGAAGGCACAAGATAGATAGGTAAACTTTCATTGGACTTGCATCTAGTAAAGTTTCAAAATCTCATGAATCTATGCATAGGACCTTCATGATGTCAAGAATGTGTGTGAGGAATATTGGTTTGTTTTCCTTTATACTGTGATTAAAGTGAATTTATGCATAAAACCTGATGAACAAACAGACTTGTAAAACCGACAATGTAAGATCTTACATCAATGTATGATTCGTGAAATTACTTCATAAGAATCAGTTAATACTTTTGGGCAGGTATGGCCAAAAACATGAAATTTAAGTGGTTGGGATAAGCAAAACCACATATAAAATTCAAAATTTAGCATCACCTATAAATACTCCTTAACTAATTAATAATCAGTACGCTTTTCATATTCGATGAAAAAAGGAAGCCGAGAATTGTAGGAAATTAAAAACGCTTAATTTGCCCAAACTGTACTCCCTAGCAAACTGTTCCATTACTTCTGGTCGTTGAAAGTTATGTCTATCCTAAGTTTGGCTTTCCCTGGCGAATGTCATGCTCCTATTGATCCATGTACTTTTCAGTCATAAGCTCTTGTTGCTCGATTTCAATAAATTCATTTTCTTTTCCATTAACTTCGGTGGCACCACAAGGTCCACAAAGGTTCTTGAACCGAGTGGCAATTCAAGTTTAAGCTACAAAGCTAAGAAAACCAAAGGATGAGGATCAAATTTTTTTAGTTCTAAAAATTTACAAAATATAGAGATTTTAGATGGCAAATATTAGTTAATGTAATAAATTTTGTTTTAAAGTTCCAAAATATGAAGGTTTCATGCAGATGACATACAAAAGGGAAAGATGATTAAGCGGATGCAACAACTACAAGGATTTATCTCGTCCTTAACTCAAGTTTGATCTCGTCAAAAGAAATGTGTTTCGGTAAACAGTCACTACTAAATAGTAAATACATTTATGAAAAATTTTCAATTATATATGTTAACTTAGCTGTAAGGTTTTTAGCGTGTAATTGTGGAAAGTAGTATTTAGAAAATAGGGAGAGACTTTAGAAGTCAATGTTGGGGTTGGGGTCATCATCATCACATTTTCTAACCCTTTAAGAACGTTATTGCTATTGACTTAAAAGTCATTTTCCTTTAACCTGTTTTTCTACGGAATTAGTCCCACAACACGTTTCATATACATTAATATAAAAAATGTATGCACTATGTCATCATGCAACATTATATTCACAATGAAAAGAAACGGTATTTCTAGTATGCACTTGGGCTTGCTAGTAATTCTAGTTTGCTTTTTTTCAAGCAATGCCGTTCAGTCAGATATCGATTGCCTAAGATCCATCAAAAACACCCTGGAAGACCCTGAGAATCGTTTATCTTCCTGGGATTTCAACAATAGTACTGAAGATTTCATATGTAGATTTGTTGGTATCGAATGTTGGCACCCTGATGAGAGCAGGGTTATGAAGATTCAACTATCAGGCATGGGTCTTAAAGGACCATTTCCAATGGGCTTAAAAAACTGCACCAGCTTAACGGGATTAGATCTTTCTAGCAACCACCTCACAGGACCCATTCCTACTAATCTTTCAGATGTTGTAGGTTTCCTTACGTCCCTCGATCTCTCCAACAACAGTCTCTCAGGTCCAATTCCACCAACTATTGGCAATTGCAGCTTTCTTAATGTTCTAAGGCTAAATAACAACCGCCTAACTGGCGAAATCCCTTCACAATTGGGTGCACTTAACCGCCTCAAAGAATTTAGTGTTGCTAACAATGGATTAATAGGACCAGTACCCTACTTCGGCCCTAATTTTACTGTCTCTGCATCAGCCTATGATAACAATCCAGGACTTTGTGCAGGTCCTACTTTGGATCCCTGCGAGGAAGAGGGTCATGAAGATCTCTTTTTTTCAGGGTTTGCGGTTGGATTTCCTGTTTCTACTGTCTTAACTTTGTTGCTTATGTTCTACTGTTTGCCTACACTGTCTATGAGCAACATGACACTGTATCGCATGATCAAGAAAATAAAGGGAAGAAGGTATCACCTAATTCCAGAAACCCCCCTAATCTTAATTGCAGAGAAATTTAGCAGCGAAGAGAGCAAGGTAAAATCTTCTCCCTCTTTTACTCTCTATTTTGCAAACATTAGATTGTTAATCAACTTTTAATGGTTGTAAACTCTTTTTCCTTTCCATGTCTAAACGGAAAATATCGTTTAGTAAGAGTCGCAAAAAATTTACATTACTTGTAATAAACTTTAAATATATTTAACCAAATGATTTATAATATAGTTAACATAAAATGTGTGTTCGGGTCCATATTAATACCAAGATAAATACTAATGTTTAATTATCTGTTTACACACAGATATCTGCCATGGAAAAGTTTATATGCCGAATGAGTATAGCAGAACTTGAAATGGCCACAAATAATTTTGACAATAAAAAAGTAATCGGCTACGGATACATGGGACTCATGTACAAGGCCATGTTTCCAAACGGTTTGCTGCTTGCAGTCAAGAGGCTCCATAAATTTGAGAGCTTTGAGAAAGAGTTCTTACTGGAAATAGAAATTTCAGGAAGATTAAGGCACACAAATTTAGTACCATTACTAAGTTTTTGCTATGAAAGTGAAAAGAAATTTCTAGTATACAAATACATGTGTAACGGAACCCTCCATCAATGGCTACATTTTAAGCCACATGTGGAAGGTAAGAAGATGGGATGGACTTTAAGGTTTAAGATCGCTATAGGGATAGCACGAGGACTTGCATGGCTGCATCACAACAACGTCCTCAGAGTAGCGCATCTCAAAATCAGCTCAAAATGCATCTTACTAGATGAAAAGTTTGAGCCCAAGATATCAAATTTTGGTAATTCGGATATCTTGATGAACACAAGTGGTATCCCTTCAAGTATCTGCAATTTTGTGGTTCCTGACTCTGGTCCTAGTCCTTACAAAGAGGATGTTTATAGCTTCGGAATCTTGCTGCTTGAGTTAATTACTGATAAAGAACCATCTGCGTGGATCAACTTTCCAACCCATTATGTGTGCGGTGGGGAGTTAAATATGATTGATGTATGCTTAATGGGACAGGGATTTAATGAGGAAATATATGAAACACTTAGAATAGCAGAAAAATGCATTCAAGCACGCACAGATGGGGCGACAAGCATGCTTCAAGTGTATCAAGCAATGCGAGCCATTGGAATATCCAGAAACGAAATTTCTATTGATTCGTGTGTGGACGTAGAAGATAATGAGGGAGTTGTGTAGTATCATGCATACAGTTCAATTGCTGTTTGTAATCAATAAGTATTACATGTATTCAACCAAAATTATCCTATCTCTTTTATGTTCAAAACAACAAAAATCCAATGTCTTCAATGAAAAAAAGAAGGCAAAATGCTATACACTATAACTCACGGTCGTCACAAATTTTAATGTTTTCAGACATACCTTTCCTCGCCATTATTGTAATCACCATCCACTTTGTTCTATCATCCAACTGGATCTGGCTTACGACGTCAGAATTCTGATTGACATTCACAATCAGTAGCTAATACGAGACAAAACCAATTTAGTTAATTTCCGTACTTATTTCTTCTTGTTAATACTCCATATTTATTTATTTATTCAATACAATGTACTAGGATTGATCTTAAAAGTAGCAAATTTGTCAGTTTGACTGCAACATAAAAATGGTGGAAGATCGATTTTGGAAAGATTTGCTGAAGCTACTACTATACTCTGTATATAACTACATTAATATATAAATAACCAACAATTATTTGAGATGAGATTGAAAGTCAACCGTTAAAAAACCATATAAAAAAGCAACCCTGATTTCATAGAATTTTCTTGAAACACTCTAGAACTGTTTTTCACCAATTTTGATATAACATTCTAATGTTCTAACAGGAAATAATATATAAATAATCAACATTCTAATGTTCTAACAGGTAAAGTAACAAAATGTTTATTATTTATATATAATCAACATTTTTCTTGTTCGGTGGTGAAGGTAGAAAATCATTGGCTTAATATATAAACAATCAACATTCTAATGTTCTAACAGGTAAAGTATAACTAAGACTTGATTCTTTGAGATGGAAGTGTCATATAAAACAGAAAAGTATGATGTTACTTATTGAAAAATATCATTAACAACAAATGCCAGAGTAAGTTTATTATCCCTTGTAATTACGGAGTATCTAACAATTATTTATCAGTTTCTAATAATGAACAAGTCAAAGTTGGACTTGGTGACAACAATTTTATAACACTTGAACAAGTCAATATTGTAGATTGGTGTCACCATCTTATAAATAGTGTATGGATTTTGTCACCTTAGTCAATATTTTGGACTATAAATGTATATAACCATAGTCAATATTTCATCATGCAACACTAGAATACTAAACTGAAAATGAAAACAAATAGAATCTTAGTTCGGGCCTGTTGATGCTAATCATACTAGCTCGCTTTGCTACAAGCCAAGATGTCGAGTCAGACATCAGTTGCCTAAGATCCATCAAAGAATCATTGGAAGACCCTTTGCAGAGTCTTTCTACCTGGAAATTTAACAACAATTCTGAAGGTTTTATCTGTGGCTTTACCGGTGTTAATGCTGGAATGTTACTGAGAATAGGGTTCTGACATTTCGGCTAGCAAACATGGGACTCACAGGACCATTTCCAATGGGGATAAGAAACTAAGGCCAGGAGGAGTGGGCATTCAAGAATTGAATCTTTCTCGCAACTGTTGGAATTTTAATATCATAACAATTATATAATTAATATAAACACATAAAAAACATGCAACAGAAGCAATAGGATCATAATACTTGTAATTAAATTAACCAAAGATAAAAGTGATGCGTACCTTTTAGATTCTAGCAAAACAAGAATCAATTAAGAACAAGAACCCTAATTAGGGTTTATGTGGATTAACGAATTGACCCTTACAGTTTTTCAATTCAATCTAAGATGTAAACAATAGTGTGTTTACACCACGTTCTTGTACACACGTACTAATACCAAATTAAAGTAAATGCTAGTTTTTGAAAACACAATAATATAAGCCAAAACAATTTTTGATTATAAAGTTCAAACCGAAAATCCCTATGGATTTAGGGTTTCGGCTGATAACCAAAAGAGGGGAAAACAAAAGGTTTTTAAGGTATTGTGTGTGTACAAAAGTTACAAAATAATGAACCCCTAGTTTTGTTTATATAGCATGACAAACTTGGAGAACAAGTTGGAGTGGTTTGGGTTTCCCCTAGCCCATCCGATAGGTTACCATAACCCAAGGGGTTTCCGAAACCTTCTTTCCTCTATTTTCATCTATAGTCCCTTTATAACGGTCGTTAGTCAATTTCTATTAATTACTTTAACGCCCGTTAGTTGTTATTGTGTATTTAATAATTAAACACAACCTTTTATATTTAATTATTTAAACTTTAATTCTTCATACGTAAAGTGTGCAATCCCGTGGTCTCGAGTTCGATCCTAACATACAACTACTAATTTATGTCCATAAAACTAACAGCTCCCACTTGGACATATCTTAATAGTGTAATCACATTGGTTAGCTTCTAGCAACACTTCAATGCCTCTAGTACAACTCGAGTAAGGTCTCCTGGAAAAACCTTTTAATGATTAATCATTATTATTATCCTATTGTTTCTAATACCATGTTAAATAAGGATATGTATCTTTTATGATTGAGCAAGATTACCAAATCTTCTGAACGTATTTCAGAAAGATTTTGGGCATGACCATGCAAACATCTTGTCAACACTATAAAGGGCCCAACAGTATTAAACTTCAAAACGAATTTGAAGGAACAAATTCTTTATTGACTATAAGAAAAAACCCATGAACTTTGCAACACTTCTGAAAATAATCCTTATGACTACCAGTTACGTATAGCGTTAAATTGAATTACATAAATGCACTACATCCATGACAGTTCTCTGGTATCTCAAGTCTGAGGATAACTATTCATGATTACTTAATGACAAGATCCATAAAGTACAATCATGTAGTTTGGGATAAGTCCTATATTCAATTCATTGAATATCATGTGAAAATGGTATGTCAACTCATCAATATACTTTCAAGTATATTCTACCAATACTTAGATTTGTCTTAGTTTAATGATATTCCTATATCATTAATTAACAGCGGACAATTTAGAATAACATAAGTTATTCATGGATTTAAACATGCAAATATAGGATACAATATATTATAAATGAAATCAAACATACCAAGTATTTTAATTCATTATAATAATTGTTTAACATCTCTTATTTAAATACTAAATAGATCAATGCATGAAAATTCTAGTTGATGAATTATGTCTCAAGTCATGATAATCATACTTGTTGACAAGGCATAAATCAACCAACTTTGATCTATTGGAATTTTGAGAATACTTATTTCAAGAATTCAACTAGTGAAGTTCTTATATGTGTGCATTCAAATAATTTGATATTGCCACATAATATTTCATAAAGTGTGTGACAACCTCAACCACCAATTTATGATAATCAAACTTTCAAACCTTTTAAAGTTTAAAGTATTCTAATTTTTTTAATGTATAATGCAACTATAACTCCGTAAACTTTAATATCTATTGTGTAATGTTTGATACCTTCCAAACTTTCAAGTTTGTTGGCTATGACAATTTGCACAACAATTGACATATTGTTCATCCATAGAATCTGGGAGCAACTCCAAGAAATGCAATTCTAAATCCAAACATATTCTATTTTATTACACTAGTTATCTAATAACTTTCAATTAGATATCAATGTTGTCAAATCATCTTGTATTCAAGCATGATACAACAATAACATGATATACTTAAAAAAATCCTTAGATTTCATTCATGTTCTATATATCCATTTAGACTTTCTAAATGATATTTCATGTTCTATTAGATTCATTTACCACACATATTTAATAATAATAAACATTTGTTCAAAGGTTATATGTCTTATTTTCTAAATCTTTTAAGTGAAGTTTCATTCCAAACTAAGACTTAACATTTTACTTATATGGAATGTTACTTCTTATAAGTTCTACAACATATATGATTTAGGAAATTAAACATAATACTCCCACTAGCTTTAAGGAATACTTATGAATTATCTTATTTCAATTACAAATCAAAACTTGGATTTAATAATTAAACTTAAGAATAATCTCTTAGATGCATGCATTTATCCATTCATGGATTTAATATTGTAATTCAAATAATCTCTTATTTGAATTCATAAACTCTTTTTGATTATTTACAGTCCTCGCACAAGTAATCTCTCAAGAAAGAGTTTTAATGTTCTATTATCAATTTCATTCAATATGACAATCGTAATCTTTATGTATTTATTGTGTTTAGGAAAGAATATTCAATCACAGTTAATTGCTTAAATGTGATTAATAATCTTGTCATAAGACATGCATTAAATATGTGTACAATATTGTCCATATGATTTCTACATAAAGATTTAAAATCTTTGAAGAAACTCATATTCGTTCTATAGTCTAACTATTTACAACTAAGATAAACCAAGTTTCTAAAAATTGATTATCTTCATGGACAGCATCTTTACATTCATGGTATGAGTAATTTACCCAATTCAATATTTGGTAATGCATCATAATGATTATCAGGTTTACCATAATCCTGTAACTCATGATCCTCAGCATATTAATCAAATATCTGAGATATCCTTGCGGATCTATGAATGAGAATTCCATCATCTTGAGGTTAACATTTACATGTCTTGCCTCATCATGATATTTACTAGTGTATTTCAGAAGATTATGTATCTTGTAATTTTATCTTTTCAAGATCAAAACTCCCACTTGCTTTTAGTAATTAAAATACTATCTATAAATACTTAGCAAGTAGAGCAACAATACAATGTTCTCTTTTGGGACATTACAAAACACAATGACAGTTTCTGACATTAGTTTGTTAATAACCTACTCATAAGTAGTTTAACAAATTCATAACTTCATTTTAAGACTTGATGTGATTCATCACATTCCATAACAAAATGGTGTCTTATTAACCTTCTAACTTTTGGAAGAAAAGAAAATATAGTTATCTTGAATCAAACAATATAACAAGAGTTTGATTTTCCTAACTGAACATAAACATGTGGTATTTCATTAGAATTAATATTGTGAGACAATCTAACAATATTTAAGATAACCATATATCTCTTGGCTTACCTATTTACCAACTAAGTCAACTTAATGATATAATAGATTTCCAAGCCAATTGCATGCTTTATAACACAAGTACTTTTGACCAAGTCACTTCATGTCCATGTCTTAACAAGAAAACATAAACTATTTGTCACACCCCAAAAATGGCGCAGCGGAATGGCATTTACGGGGTATGACTTTCATAATCAAGAACACAAGGTGTTTAAATAGAGAAATACTACATGCATAACATAAGAAGCTAATAGTCGCAAATTCCCACAACCGGGATAAGTACAAAGATCCAATGTAAACATAAGTCTCAAGGTCAAACAACATCGCTAGGAAATATCAAAATGCAACTCCACGGGATATACCCCAGGAAGGTCTTGTCTTAAGTCTTGCTAAGCCAGTCAATACTCAACCTTCTTAGCAACTTCAATAACACCTGAAAATGATACTAGAAAAACGTCAACATAATGTTGGTGAGCTCGTAGGTTTAAAAGTAAGACCACTGAGCTGTGAACAGTGTTTTGAAAGGCTCGAGGCGCACTAAGGCGCAAAGGGGGTCAAAGAGCCTCGAGGCGAGGCGCACTCCAAGGCGCGGGATTCATGAATACGAGGCGCACTAAATACATTAAGTTTTTTATAACATATATGACCATTTATGTAGCTTAAATAATACAAAATAACATTAAAATACTTAATACATGACACATATTGTCGTCATAAAGATTAAAATGGCTCGATGACTTATATAGAGATTAAAATTCATATCAGACTAAATATGCTTGTTTCCTACACGCAGACTTACATTTAACAAAGCTCACAATTTAACCCAAAATATCAAGCAAGCAACGTATTTATACTCAAGTCATAATGCCACATTTTCATTTAATATGTAATAAAGAAAAATACTTAATGAAACAAAGTAATTTCTTAAAGAAAATTTCAATCAATAAAATAAACATAAAATCAGTTCAAATTTACAAATCATACAAATACTCACCCTATGACTTAAAAGGCCCATGTATATAACTTATAAGGCACATGTATCTTATCGTAATATTTAGAAAAAAAACCCAAAAACCTGTTACAGCTCCTAGGCGCACCAAGGCGCAAAGGCGCAAAAGCCCCAAGGCGCGCGCTTTTTGTGGGATTCATGCATGTCGTGAGCCTCGATCTAAAAAAATCCCCAAGGCTAGAGCCTCGTGCGCCTTAGCGCCTAGGCGCGCCTTAGGCGCGATTTTGACAACTTTGGCTGTGAATAATATAACGTAGGACAATAGTGCACATGAATACCAATTACAAGCACGTTATCCAAACAGTAATAGTGTCGCGCCAATTGAACCTATAGTGTTAATCATACTTATAACCAATATCACGTGGGGAGCTACCCCGATAGATCTATCAACATGTGGGCTCTCAATGAGAGTTAACAGTTGCACCAACTGAACCTATCAACTTGTGGGCTCTCAACAGAGAGTTAACAGTTACACCAACTGAACCTATAACTTGTGGGCCCTCAGAAAAGAGTTAACAGTTGCGCAATCATGAACTCACAAAACAAAACATGTCACAGCATATAATCGCATCATCATACGTATATGTCCAAAATCATGTAAAGCAGTAGTCACAGCATGAAAACATTTGTAAAGCATTAAGTATCATTTCTACCCCAAGGTAAAACACGTTAAAAGTGGGGCTACGAGAACTCACCTCGAAAGCAAAGCACAATACAACACAAACACGAGTAGTACGGCACAACAGCAACTAGTATCACAACGCGACGGACTCGGCACAACCTATTAATAATAAACTTATCTTAACGTATATCCAAAAGTATAACAGTTTCCAAAAGTTACTATTCTCAAGTATTATTCCACTTTAAATTCCCAAAATGTCTTCGTTAAATCCATTTACTAGTGTTTGGTATCATCGTGGGTGAAGTGGTTACATAACGTTGACTCAAGTGAACTCACGCCAAACAAATGACCAAAACATAAACGACTCATAAAACAAGGTCAAGGTCAAATGATTTAGTTTAAAGTTCAATAAGTTATTCGAACGAATTGTTGGGTTCTTATCGAATTCGTTAACTCGATAAATCTGACAATTCCTTCGTTTTACTTATCAATCCAAAACTAAATCACAATAATCGATAAGTCATAAGGATAAGTCATACACTAATAAATTTCCCCCGACATACTTATCGGGTCCTTATTGGGCTCGTCACCCAATAAGTCTGATAACCATGTGGGTCAGGTATATTAACGTCAACCGATCCGTAACTCGACATTAATTCAATATATAACCTCGATATTTCTATACTTGGTGTTCCTCAATAAGCGTACCCTCGAAACATTAAATAACTCGTATATATTCTATTTTTGTTTCGCTAACCATTTTCTCTTATTAAAAGTAGAGTAAACTCCAAAATACATCCATATGGTTTACCCCATTTCGCACCATACATCTCTCTCGAAAAAGTTGCAACATACACATTCTTCTGTTAGTAAAAGTCAAACACAATACATCCACGAGGACGAACGATGCAAATATTGTGTCGTTAACTTGGACACGTGACAGTTAAGTAAGGGTATTTGTGTCATTTTATCTATCACACCTACTTCATCTCTCTTTTATCCCACAAACACAAATCAAAAACACAAATCCTAAACACAAACATAAACACAAATCAGTCAAACCAGAAACCCAAATCATAAACACTTGAAAAGAGAAAAGAAAAACCAATTACCTTATACCTTTTGAATAATATTACAATCTGCTACAAATATAAACCATAACCTATTTCAAAATCTCAACCAAAAACTATTGGTAAATCAAAACTGAAATTAAACCCCAAACAAAACATTCAAACAAAAATTCGTATCAAAGTGGGTTCGGGTTAGATAAAAAGTCAAGCTCATATGGGTCGGGTAGAAACCCACCTGCAGCCACAATTTTCACCAAGTGGGTTCGGGTTAGACAATGATGGAGATGCTTTCGAAACCCACTTGCAACCACCATCTTCACAACAGATCTAACATAGACGAATATAATGGGGGGTATGTGTTAACAAAGAAGAAGCGGTGGCGGTATTTGTAATATGGGTTTCAAATATGTGGATCTCAGTGAGTGTTTCAAAGATCTTTATAGACACCACAAGATCCGGCCAACACCCAAAAGATCCACCCAAATTTATCTTCAAAGATCCGGCCAGATTTGATTGTTTGTGATCTGAGTCGTCGCCGGAGTCATCGTCTTCGGAGTTATATGTATTTTTTTTATTTTTTTTTACAGATCTGATAGATCTATAAATTTTTTTGCAAGTTCATGATGAGCCATCCTTCACGCAATACTTTTCACCAATCTTTCTGAAGGAGTGAATGTATGGATCGTGTAGTTTGAATTTTCACTTGATGAAGACGTGTAATAAGTTTATTTTCATTTAATGATTAATTGCAGCACTCTATATTCTTATTTGTTGAAAAGTAAAGAAGTTACTTTAAGGTAAATTTTATATTAGAAATTTTATACATAAAATGACAAAAATACCCTTACTTAACTGCCACGTGTCCAAGTTAACGACACAATCTTTGCACCGTTCGTCCTCGTGGATGTATTGTGTTTGACTTTTACTAACGGAGGGATGTATATGTTGCAACTTTTTCGAGAGGGATGTATGGTGCGAAATTGGGTAAACCACAGGGATATATTTTGGAGTTTACTCTTAAAAGTATTAAATAACACATTATATGCCGTTTAATATTTTTCCTTTTTAACTTCAAAATATTAAGTAACAAATTAATCGTTATTTAGTATTTTAAAGTTATTATTTATTAATACTATTTCTCGTCTTTTACTTTTATCATTTAAGTTTCCAAATTAATTATATAACAAGTTATCTCATATTTCGAGTCACCATTCCGAGTCTATGCTATACTCGGGTCAATAAGTCAACCTCACATATCACAAGTCCCAAAATAAAGTCCAATATGCATTTTTGGCTTGTCGAGGCCACAACGAGACTACGGAGTCTCGACGACACTCGACTTGGCTCAAACATCACAAGTATAATTATAAGCTCACAAATAAATGTCCCACGTCCAACAATATCGTTATCGGCCCTAAACCTACGGCTCGATAACGATTAAACCAAATCCAACAATCCAAGTCCAATGTCCTAATCCCAAATATCAACAACAACAACAATATCCCATCATCATCACCACGGCTCGAAGCCGTGGCGAACCCGATAACCAAATGGACCCTAGGTCCTTCTCAGCTACAATCCGCAACAACCACAACTTCAACACAAATCATAATAACCAAATCCTAATATCCACTCTCGGCCACGACGAGGGTTTACCAAACCCTTAATTCAAACCCAATTAAAATAAATGTATCAACAACTAAGAAAATAACCCAACACTAATAACTTTGACTCGACACCCGCTAAACTCGACTCAACAATGACACTACAAGCCTCGGCCGTGAGCTTAAGCTCACGGCTTGACTACGACGCGACCACAAGACCAAACCAAAACTTAAGAAAATGACTCGTTATACACGAGTTGACTCACACCGAGTCACAAAAGGGTGTGAATCGGTGTGTCTTACCTTCACAAGCTCGAAACTAAACGAATCTATATGCTCTTGACGGGGTGGTGGTGTGTACGCGCCGATGGTGTGAAACACGAGGTGGTGGTGGAGATTTTTGGCGCGTGTGGTGGCTAGGTGTGATGAGGAGATCACAAGGTGGATGATGGTGGTGGCGGTGTGATGTGGGAGGCGGCGGTGGTGGTGCTCGGTGGTGGCCGGAGTCTTGGCCGGAAATGGGAGAGAAGGAGGGGGCGGCTATGAGTGCAAAGAGGGGGAAACAAACCCTAATGTGAGTAGTAGTGGGCTTATATAGCCCTTAGGACCCTTTGTGAAACCCTAATGACCCCAAAGGATTGAAACTGAAACTTAAGGCAAGGGGTGGGAAGTGTTATTTTGTCATTCTTTTAATAAAACACTATCGAGACCAATCTGAGTGCCGAAACATTTTCCCTATAAATTTTTATTAATTTCATTGATCTTAAAACTATTTTTCCAATAAAATTTATTATAAATACGCATATTTTCGTTCTCGATATGTCATAATTAATTAGATTCACACTATAGACTAACTATTTTGCCATGCCGCGACGTTCTACATTCTAGGCCTACAAGGACTCGATACAAATCAACCTCATAAAATTAAGAACGAAAGTAACAATTCAGACTCGATACAAATAATGGGTATAACTTCCTTGAACAAAACGTATATTAAAAGTACGGTTGTGCCGATACGCGTTGTGTTCTATTTTCACGTTTTGTGCAGTTTAGCTTAAAATTAACTATAAAAACAAATGCGTAAACTTTGAAAAGTAAATTATTTTGGGTAAGGACCATAGAAAAATTGCGGGTTGTTATACTGCATGTTATAATTACACTATACGTTATAAATCATTGATCAACTCAATGACTTCTTGTATATGTTAACATAACAAGTTAACGTCTTACTTTATTATACGTCTTGTAACAGTTAAAAGACTTCATGTTTGTGACTTTACAATAAACCATAAACATATTTAACTAAAGTATTCATGAACATCACCAATTTGGTTTCATTAGCAATTTCAAGTTAATCAATTACGTCATTTTTTATGTCATTCCAAGAATACACAAATTTCAAATTTAAGTAGTATTAGATTACTTCATTCATTTATGTCATTTCAAGAATTCATAAATATTCAAATTGAAGTAGTCTTGTTATCATATTGACACATGTTCTAATAAGTGTCTAATTTAGAAACTGTAAATTTATCCATGTACGGTCTCACGTAATCATGGAGATTTACCTTGTTGTTGCAATCTAGCTAAGCTCTCACATAACATAAATTGCAACACCAAGTGTTTCTTGGATTAGATGTGTATAAGTCATATTAGAACGTTAGTCTCTTACCTTGCAGTCAAGAGAATCATTTAAATCATATTCCTATGTGTTGTACCTTGCACACAATAAAGATTTCTTCCACTTGTGCATGGAACAACATCATGTAGCATGTTAGGTGTAACACCCCCAGAAATCGGGTCCAGCGGAAGCATACATGTCGCTGGGGTGCTACTCAATTGGTATCACCACACAAGTACAAAGAACGGCTTTTATCTCAATCATTTAGAACGAAATTCATTAGCAAAAGTGTTAAATTTACATTGTTAAAAGTAGTGAGGAAATAGGCCCTTAAAACAAGTAAAACGGTCCCCAAATGAATATCAGAGTCTTCTATGACCATGCCATGCCCTGCCAAGAGCCTCCATTAGTATACTATTGCTTTATACCTGAAAATGCATGCTAAAGTGTCAACACGAGGTTGGTGATTTCATAGAGTTTAGTGTACAATGTAAAATATTTGAAAATGATTTCCCAGCAAAGGCATTGTAAATCCACTCAGTCCCAAGTCCCGCCCATACAAGACTTGCAACCTGTGTGTTTACAACCCACTGCCAAATAAGATTTGGTTTGAGTGAACAAAAGTAATATATGGACCATGATTTAAAATACATTTAGTTAGATCAGTATATTCGGTTACGTGACCAATTCATTCGGTTATGTGACCAGTTCATTCTGTCATGTGACCCGTTCATTCTGTCATGTGACCCGTTCATTCTGTCATGTTACTCGTACATTCGGTTATGTGACCCGTTCATTCTGTCATGTATGTACATAGTGTTGGTGCCGGTTCATTCGGTTAAGCAGGCATAAATGTTTAAAGTGCTTGGGTCCATGGGTAAAAAGAATTAAGTGTGATACAAGTGAATATACAATACATTTGAATGAATAACATATTCATAAGCAGAGCAAATAATGGTTTGACTAAACAAGTGGCATGTTCAAGTAACTCAAGTATACATTTAGATGAAAACGAGCATGTATTCTCCCCCAAAACGGTTATAAAACAAGTATTACAAGAGTAGGGGCTATGAAACTCACCTGATGCGATAGAAACAATGATAATAACGAATATGCTGAAATGAGGCTCGGTCTCTAACCGCGACCTAATATGAGGATATGATCTAATGTAAGCAAATGAAATGATGCTACACATGCAAATACGTATGTTATCGATACCACTCGTTAATTTTGAAAATAACGTTTATCGTCGAAAAATACATTTTTGACGTCTCGTTAAGTTATAAACTACTTTTCGTGTAAATATGTTGAAACGGTACTCCACGATTCTCGTTTGGTGTTCTATCGGTAAATATAATGTTTTCTTCGTAATTTAATATTTTTCTTAACTTGAAAATATGTGACCAAATGACTTTGCAAAACTAGTCATAAATGGGTGCTCGTTAAGTGTTAGTGAATCGGCTCGGTGTCTTTGAAAACTTGTAACGATGTCTTGAAGACGTGCCATTTAACTTTTGATCATACGGGTCTCGATTGATAAGAAATACGGCTCTCAATATAGTGTATTGCAAAAATGGTTCTTCTATACTTAGAAACATTTTTGTTAAAAGCTGATGGAATTTTAGTGAAATTGTCAGACTTTAAACGCGTATATCTTTGTCGTTATGTGCTCGTTTTCTACGTTCTTTATATCCACGGCTTCGTATTAACATGAACTAACATAATTTCAGTAGGTCGGGTCATCTAGATCACGTCTAATGCCTCGTTTTGTCCGTTGAAATTCGGCAAACAGCACGCAATTTTCAGAAAATTAGTTTTTGTCGTCAAACTTAAAAAAATCATATCTTCTTCGTCGTAAGTCGGTTTTTACCTATTCAAGCGCCCACGGTTTCGTTTTTGAAAGTATTTTCTGAATATTTAAGCCAAAATATCCCCTGAGTTACTGAGTTTTCCAGATTTCACGTGTTTGGACAGACCCTTTTCTATTGTTGTTAAAACTCATTTTAATGGTTCAAGACTTGATCAAACCACTTCCAATCAACACCACAACTAATCTAATCCTACCATACACCTTCTTAGGGTGTCATTGGGTCCTAAACATCACCAACAATGGTGGATCTCATGAGGATATTACTAAAAACCTTTAGATCCATAGATCTATGTAAAAAAATGAAAAATTAAGCATTGAGTGTTTTGTAACATATATATATTTGTATGATTAGTTGCTAGCACAACAAAATACATCAAATGAAAGTATGAAAAGATTGAAAAGTTCACTTGAAGCTTACTTGATGCTTTGAAGAGTTTTGGAGATGATAATGTAAGAAACCTTGGGATTTTTATTTCAAAATCCTAACAAGGAGTATAAAAGAGACTTGATTGATACTTGTTCTTGAAAAATTTATGGAGCTTCTTGTGTTCTTGAATGTGGCCGATCCAAATGGAGAGAAAAAGAGAGAGTTTGATCTCTTTTAGCTAGTTTACTTGCAATATGTAAGTGTTATAGAAATTAAATCAAAGACATAAAGTCTTGAAGTATTAAATGAAGTCAGGTAAATCAAGTGTTTTGGAGAAAATAGTGGTGCTAGGGGGCGGCACATGGAAGGAAAAGAGAAGAAGTATGTTGCTAATTAAAGATCTTGTCCCCCCATTTAAGCAAGTATTAGTTGTTTGTGTATACATTAGGTGTTATCGTGTACCGAGTTAACTAGAAATAAATCGTGACGAGGTGAAATAAAATATGACGAAGTTGTAAAAATTGTAAAATCATATTCCTTGCAAGAATCGGGTGTTAGAATGATTATCGGGTTGAAATATCGCAAACCGACGGAGTTATAAGCTCCTAACGGAACATATAGCAATTGATTTAAAACACCGGATAAAGTAATAATATAATCCATATATCATTATAATGAGTATGAAAATATGTTATGATCACTGACGGGAGTATCGGGTATAATGTTAGTAGTAATGACTGAGTGGTAACGTTAATTAAATAATTAAACATACGTTAATGAAAATCACACAAACCCGTGCATGACCTAATATGATAATGATTTTACTGATTATATGTAGACTACTCTAGTCTATATGACGTATCCTTACTGATGATGCATGAATACACAGCTAAACCATACTGGTTACGCGAATTTGAATACCCGTAAACCTAGTTTACGAAAAGGATGAACGCTAACCATGAATAGTGATTTTCCTCCGAGAATGAATAGTGTTTCGTGAATAGTAAATTTTTTTGAAACATCCCAAAGTCTCAAACTGACTTCAAAAATGATGAATAGTGAAATGATGAATAGTGATTGGTGAATAGTAATCCGTGAATAGTAACTTGTCGATGTTTGGAAAATGACCTAAAATTACGGGTTGTGACAGTCTCCACCCGTTAAAGGAATTCAGTCCCTGAATTCAGTTCATGTTGACCTCTGAAGTGGACTCGGTGAAGAGATGTGGTTATTTGAGTCGCATTGCGGTGATAAAAGATAAAACATTCATTAGATCGGAAATCGTAATAGTACATGAAGTTCATACGCTAGAACTTAAAGTGAAGCGCAAAAGAAATACAACACTAGAGAGTTTAGTTTTTCGTTTATTTTTAAGGCAGAAGTTCTTGGTTCTTGAACATTGTTGTCGTCCTCAACGTTGTTGATGTGCTGAAAATTCCTCCTCCGATGACCTAGGCTCTACCACGAGCTATTCCACCTTGGTTCCCATTCCCTTGATTTCCTTGTTTTGGACATTCATTCCTGTAATGTCCTATCTCTCCACAGCCAAAACATGTCACTGGAGGTTTCTGATTTCCGGCAATGATTGGAAACTGGCATTCCCTAGTCGCATGACCAATCTTCTTACAGTTGCCACATGGATTAAGACAATGTCCAGGGTTATGATGATTTTGACACTTGTTGCATTTGGGTAGGGTACCTTGGTAACCTTTCTTTTCAGCTGGACCTGCAGCATAGGCCTTGGCGACTTCTTGCCTCTTTGGTTGTGGTTGAGTAGCATTGCCACTCTGATTGTTTTCCCAACTCCTCTTGTTGTTGTTGTTGTTGTCATTGTTGTTTCGGTAGCTGTTGGAGTTGTTGTTGTAGTTACGGTTACTGTTTGTGTTGTTGTTGTTGTTGTTTGCAGTCGTTCCTTTCTTTAATACCTGAGCCATAAGCTTCTGAGACATCCGGATTGCCTCGTCCAGTGTTTGTGGGTCAAAAGAAATCACATCTCCACGGATGCTGTGAGGTAGTCCACCAATGAAATTTTCTAACAGCATCTCATTATCTGGAACCATAGTCGAACATAATGTTGCCAACTCCTGAAACCTCCTGATATATGCCTCGATATCATTTCCTGCTGTCACCAGCTCATAAAACTCTGTTTCCAACTTCTTTACTTCTGCGCGTGGACAGAACTTCTTAGTTAGCAACTTCTTGAATTCATCCCACGTAAGCTTGTGAGCATTTTCCATTCCCATGGGCTTTGCATAAGAATTCCACCATGACATCACTTCCTCAACAAGTGTACTGGTAGCAAACTTTACCTTGTCCTCCTCTGGACAATTGCATAAAAGAAATATAGATTCTGTCTTTTCAAACCAACGAATCATAGCAGTGGCTCCTTCAGTGCCTTTGAATTTTTCGGGATCACCACTTTTAAAGTCCTTGTACGTAAATTTACGCCCATTAGTACCATTAGCAAGCCTGGTTGCTTCTGCCATCTCTGCCTGAGCAGCGGCTGCAGCAGCCCGTGCAGCTACGGCCTCTCTTTCAACTACTAGTGTTGCCTCAATACTATCGGCAACAAGCTTCCTGATCTCATCTGGTGTCATCGCTGGAGTAGATCTCTTGGGTGGCATAACTCTTCAAAACAAGAAAAGGAGAGTGAAACGTAAATAAGACGTTTCCTAAAAGTAGGTGCCATAATGTGGCTTGTCGTAGAATGAAAGCTCGAAGTCGTGTTATGATTAGCTGACGTGCTTCTAGGCGGTGGTTCACGAGGTGATGTAGGTGTGAATGCTCTTGCAACGATTGAGTACACACATAGGAATTTTTTTTTTGAAACCTTTAGAAATCAAGTAGAAATGCAACCCGGACATAATTTTATTATAACTATTCCCAGTATTGCAAAATTCATCTCTAAGTCGGACATAGGTGGTCAACCTATGTCCCACTGTCCCGGGTCGAATATAGATGACCAGTCTATATTCCACCGAGGTTCAATGAATTTTGAAATACTCAGCTCAATTATACTAATACTATGTCCTTCGCATTTAAAGGACGTTTCAAGGACTAAGGCAAGCGACCAAACTCGAGGTCGAATGATGGAACTACGCAAGGAAAAGGCGTAACGCTGTGACGTGTATGATATGTGAGCATGCTTATATGAAAGACAACTATAGTAATCAATGAGAACAAGTGGGTATAAATAAGACACAAATCTCATTAAATATGTCAGCAACAAACCACAAAGGAGGCATCAGCTTGGCAGGCAGGCACGCGGCGGTCATAGGGTTATGTTTTTGTAAAAGTAGCTATAGTCTAGGTTTTTAAAATCACCCAGTTCTCTATAGCCAAGGCTCTGATACCAATCTGTAAACACCCCCAGAAATCGGGTCCAGCGGAAGCATACATGTTGCTGGGGTGCTACTCAATTGGTATCACAACACAAGTACAAAGAACGGTTTTTATCTCAATCATTTAGAATGAAATTCATTAGCAAAAGTGTTAAATTTACATTGTTAAAAGTAGTGCGGAAATAGACCCTTAAAACAAGTAAAACGGTCCCCAAATGAATATCAGAGTCTTCTATGACCATGTCATGCCCTGCCAAGAGCCTCCATTAGTGTACTATTGCTTTATACCTGAAAATACATGCTAAAGTGTCAACACGAGGTTTTTGAGTTCATAGAGTTTAGTGTACAATGTAAAACATTTGAAAATGATTTCCCAGCAAAGGCATTGTAAATCTACTCAGTCCTAAGTCCCGCCCATACAAGACTTGCAACCTGTGTGTTTACAACCCACTGCCAAATAAGATTTGGTTTGAGTGAACAAAAGTAATATGTGGGCCATGATTTAAAATACATTTAGTTAGATCAGTACATTCGGTTACGTGACCAATTCATTCGGTTATGTAACCAGTTCATGTTGGGAATTAAATTAACAGTTGGTAAAACAGTTGGTACGGTTCTATATAAGTTAGTACGGCTGAAGAGTTTCTAAAGAACACACTAACAGTTAGTACTGCTGATGAAGAAAGTTCATACTGCTTATAAGATTAAAATGAAATCGTGTGAAGATATATATGGAAAAGATGTAATGTATATCTTATCAAGTTAGAATTATACGGTAGATAGTTTACTTGTAAAGGACTCCTTGTCCTATAAAAGGAGATCCTAGGTTAAGATACATTATTATCATAGCTTCACGATCGTATTGTAATTCTCATATTATATTGAAGCTAATCGTTTGAGTGAATATTGTGTTATTGTTCTTACTGTTACATCTATACAATCACCAAACAAGAATTCTTCTAAGTACTTGATAGTAAATTCCGCGTGCTGTCAAGTATATACTCAAAGTATCTCCAACACAACTTGTGTGTTTAGATCTGGTCAAGTGGTATCAGAGACAGGTTACTGATACTTTGATTTAGAAGTTTCTAAAGTATTTACTCACTAGCAACCAAGAAGATGGACATGGAGACACCTCAAACCTCAATCCTTGCTAAACTCCCCATGCTGAAACAGAATGAATACGATTTATGGCGGCTCAGAATAGAGCAATATTTCATGGTGCAAGACTATGCACTATGGGATATCATTATCAATGGTGATTCCTTCAAACCAATTCCTGTTGAAGAAACACGTGCTGATGGTTCCAAAACCACAAAGCTTAACACTGAGCCAGTCACAAACGAGGAGAGAATCAAAAAGAAGAATGATCAGAAGGCTAGGAATTTGTTATTAATGGCAATTCCTAATGATCAAGTGCTGAATTTTAGCCATTACGAGACTGCTAAAACTCTTTTTGAAGCAGTGGTGGAAAGATTTGGTGGCAATGAAGCTACCAAGAAGGCACAGAGAACCCTACTTAAACAAAGTTATGAGAACTTCACTGCATCAAGCAATGAAACTTTGGACCATATCTTTAATAGGTTTCAAAAGATCATCAGTCAACTTACTGTGTTGAAGATTGTGATTCCACAGGAAGACCTCAACATGAAGTTTCTTAATAGTTTACCTGCTGAATGGAACACTTATGTTGTGGTTTGGAGCAATAAACCAGAACTGGAGAAAATGACATTGAATGAGCTTTACAACAATCTTAAGATTGTTGAGCAGAAGGTGAAGAAGAGTGGTAGCACCAGTTCTAGTTCAGGGAATATGGCTTTCTTATCTTCTTCAAGCAGTTCAAATCATGAAGATGAAGAAGCAGTTGGTACTGCTAACCCAACAGTTAGCACTGCTAGTGTAAAAGCTAGTACTGCTGGCTTAACTGATGAGACCATATATGCATTTGTGTCAGAACAATCTGGTGGGTCCCAAATATTTAATGAAGACCTTCTTCAGATTGCAGAAGATGATTTGGAAGCTATGGATTTAAAGTGGCAGTTGGCTTTGATAAGTATTAGGGCTAAGAAGTATTATCAAAGAACTGGGAACAAGATCACCTTCAATGGAAGAGATGTAGCTGGGTATGACAAGTCAAAGGTGGAGTGCTATAATTGTCATAAAATGGGGTACTTTGCCAGGGAATGTAGAAGTCCTAGACAACAAAGCAACCAGAGTCAAGGGTTCAAGAATCAGCAAGGAACAAGAAGAACAATTAAGGTAGAAGAGCCTTCTTCCAAGGCTATGGTAGCTATTGATGGAGCTGGATTCGATTGGAGCTTCATGGAGGAAGAAGAGGAACCAACTAACTTGGGTTTGATGGCTTTCTCAGACTCTGAGGTACATATTGTTCAAAAATGTTCAAATACTTGCTCTGCTTTAAAAGATTATGAGTGTCTTAAGAAACAGTATGATGATCTTAGAGTAGAATTTAATCAAGTAAATTTTAGTCTGGCAAATCATAAAAGAGGACTAGCTGTTTTAGAAGAACAAATTGTGTTTTATAGACAGAATGAGTCAAACTTCTCTGATGAGATAGGTGTTTTAAAGAGGGATTTGCAACTAAAAGATGATAAAATGAGTGGACTTGTATATGAACTAGAGAAGCTTAAAAAGGAAAAAGAAAATATCCAGTTAAGTGTAGATACTCTTGAACATACTTCAAAGGGAGTTCAGAAAATAGTAGAGAATCAAATACTTAACAAAGTTAAGTCTGGTTTAGGGTATAAGTCAGTTGCACCCCCTCTTAGAGGAATGTTTGTTCCACCAGGAATTGATTTAGCTCATACAGGTTTAGAAGAGTTTAAGGATATGGATTTTCCTGGATATGGTGTTAAGATTAGTGAGAATCCTGTTAAATTTGTTAAGGTTGTGGATTCTTATGTTAGTGCTAGTGATAAATCACTTTTTGAAGAAATGATGTCCTCTCCTAGAGACTCAGATGCACCAACCATTGAGGATTGGACATCTGATGATGAGGATGCCAAGGTTAAGGACAAATCTAGTGATGTTAAGGCAGAAGTTAAACATACTCCTAAAGTGGTTAAGACTGAAAACATAAAACCAGTTAGGAAAAATGTGAAATATGCTGAGATGTATAGGACTAAGAACAGATCACCAGTTTCTGAGGGTAGTTAGAGGAACTGGAACCACTCAAAATCTAAGCAATTGGATGATGAGTTTGCTATGATTAAGAAAGTATACTTTGTATGTGGAAGCTTTGATCACTTTGCTGCTTATTGTAATTCTAACCCATGGAAGAAGAGAGATTTTGGGAATTCAAGGGTGAATTGGAATAAAAATGCTAGGGTAACTCAAAACAGTCCAACAAGAGAGATTAACCCTAATGTGAATAAAAAATTGTCACCCAAAGCAGTTCTGTTAAAATCTGGAGTCAAAGCAGTTTCAACTGTTAAGTCAGCAGTTCCAACTGCTAGACCTAACAAATGGTTTAAGAACAAACAAACTGTTACAAGTGCAAAACAACTTTCAAATCATGCACAAACAGTTAAAAGGCATTTTTATAAGAAAACAGCCATGACCAATCAAAAATGGGTGCCTAAAGTTAAACCAGCAGTTCAAACTGTTAGACCAGCAAATGCTACTGCTAGGCACTTGAGTGTTAAGGGTCAAAGGGGCAATGCTGTCAAGGCCTCAGCACATTGGGTTAGAAAATTTGCCAAACCCAATGGTGCATCAATGACCTTCAATAAATTTTCTGATATTGATGCACAAGGCAGATCCAAACCAGTGATGGTTTGGATCCCCAAAAGTACATGACTGGCAACATGTCATACCTTTCAGACTTTATTGCTCTGGATGGAGGACCAGTTGTCTTTGGTGGTGGTGTTGGAGGAAGGATTACTGGTAAAGGGGTAATTAAAACTGGTAATCTTGATTTTGAAAATGTGTATTATGTACCAGAACTTAAGTACAATCTTTTCAGTGTATCACAAATTTGTGATAAACAGAACAAAGTTTTATTTACTGATACTGATTGTCTTATTCTTTCTCCTGATTTCAAGCTACCTGATGAAAGTCAAGTATTGCTTAAAATCCCTAGAAAGGATAACACATACAGTGTTGAGATGAATAAACTAGTTCCTAAGGTTGGACTTACTTGTCTTGTTGCAAAAGCCACATTGGAAGAATCAATGTTATGGCACAGAAGGCTTGGTCATGTTAATTTTAAAATCATTAACAAAATTGCTAAAAATGGTTTGGTAAGAGGCTTACCAAATAAAACTTTTCTGAATGACCAAACCTGTGTTTCTTGTCTTAAGGGTAAGCAACACAGAGCTTCTTGTAAGCCAAAGTCCTAAAACTCTATTTCTCAAGCTTTATTTATGTTGCATATGGACTTGTTTGGTCCTACTTCTGTGAATAGCTTGAATTTTAAGAGATACTGTCTTGTTATCATTGATGATTATAGTAGGTTTTCCTGGGTGTTCTTTATGAGAACTAAGGATGAAACTAGTGAAATCCTTAAGTCCTTCATTGTAGAAGTAGAAAATCTAGTTGATAGGAATGTTAAAATAATCAGGTGTGATAATGGAACAGAATTTAAGAATAGAGTTATTGATGAGTTTTGCAGAGAAAAAGGTATTAAAAGGGAGTTTAGTGTAGCTAGAACCCCACAGCAAAATGGAGTAGCTAAGAGAAAGAATAGGACTCTTATAGAGGCTGCTAGGACAATGTTAGCTGACTCTAAGCTTCCAGTTTCATTTTGGGCTGAAGCAGTTAGCACTACTTGTTATGTGTTGAATAGGGTTTTAGCTGTGCAACCTTACAATAAGACTGCTTATGAGCTTCTTTGGGGTAGAAATCCTGCTTTAGGCATCATGAGACCTTTTGGTTGTCATGTTACGGATAAAGATCAAATAAAAAGACAAATATCTGTACATTACGTAAAAAGATTATTTTTTTCAGAAATTTTCTCTAAAAATTCCAAAAAAATTCCACAAGATCAGGTATGTTGGTGCATGAAAAAGTTGTGAAGGAAGTTTTTCTAAAAGTGGATATTTTTTCCGAAAAAAAATTATGAAAAAACACGTTTGTGCATTAAATCGCTTTTTTGTGCATCAAAAATTCGTTTTTGCACCCAAGTTCTTTTGAATTTTTTAATCAAAATAACATTGCGCATCTAACTAAAACAAGTTGAAAATTTTGTGCATCAAAATTTTTTTGCGCATTAAAATTCGTTTTTTGTGCATTAAAAAAAATGTATAAAAACTCAAAATCAGAAAAACTTCTTTCACAAAAGTTTTATGCACCAACATACCCGATCTTGTGGAATTTTTTGGGATTTTTTCGCGAACTTTTTTCAAAAAAAAAATCTTTTTACGTAGTGTACGGATATTTGTCTTTTTATTTTAACTTTACCCGTCATGTTACTATCCTTAATACCAAAGACTAACTAGGAAAGTTTGATGGGAAATCTGAGGAAGGTTTCTTTGTTGGTTATTCTCTGCACAGTAAGGCTTTTAGGGTGTACAATACAAGCACCAAGCATATAGAAGAGAATCTGCAAATAGAATTTTTGGAGAATAAGCCAAATGTTGCAGGTGTTGGTCCAGATTAGATCTTTGATATTGACAGTCTTTCAGATTCTATGAATTATGTGCCTGTTACAGGTACAAATACTAATGAACATGCAGGGTCTGAAGATGATGAAGATTGTATATTCATGCCAATCTTGGAAGATGGTCCGGTGTATGATTCTACCTCAAAGGATGCTAATGGAGGCAAGAATGATGTTGATAACAATGGACTCAAGGGAAAGGAAACTGAAATTCCAACGAGCAGTACAAATGGAGTTAGTACTGCTCAGCCACAAGTTGATACTGCTGAGCAAAATATTGATGCTGCTGAACCAAGTCAACCTCATCTTGATTCACCAGTTACTACTGCTCACCCAGATGCTGATTTTGATGTTTTTGGAGATGGTCTGCAAAACTTGCCTATATCTTATGATATTCCTTCTACTCCCCATACTACCATCCACAAGCATCATCCTCTTACAAATGTGATTGGAGATGTACAATCTGGAGTAAAAACAAGAAGACAGAGTCAAGATCCAGATCACCATGGTTTTCTTAGTGTGGTGTATGAGGAAAAACATCATGAAGATGAGCATGAGTGTATGTTTGTATGTTTCCTATCTCAGATTGAACCTAAGAATGTGTTAAAAGCTTTAGAAGAATCAAGTTGGGTTGAGGCAATGCAAGAAGAACTGCTTCAATTCAAAATTCAGAAGGTTTGGGTTCTGGTTGATCTACCAAAGGGAATGAGGGTGATTGGTACTAAGTGGGTATTCAAGAACAAGAAGGATGAGAGAGGTCTAGTTATCAAGAACAAAGCAAGACTTGTAGCTCAAGGCTATACTCAGGAAGAAGGGATTGATTATGAAGAGGTCTATGCTCCAGTTGCTAGGATTGAAGCAATCATACTCTTTCTTGCTTATGCTTCCTTTATGGGGTTTATGGTCTATCAAATGGATGTGAAAAGTGCCTTTCTTTATGGTACTATTGATGAGGAGGTCTATGTTTCTCAACCTCCAGGCTTTATAGACCCTGACCATCCAGACAAGGTTTACAAGGTAGTGAAAGCCCTTTATGGCTTACATCAAGCTCCTAGAGCTTGGTATGGAACTCTTGCTACTTATCTGTTGCAGAATGGGTTTCATAGGGGAAAGATTGATCAGACTCTCTTTATCAAGAAGGACAAAGGTGATATTCTATTGGTCCAAGTTTATGTGGATGACCTCATCTTTGGTTCTACAAAGAAGGAGATGTGCAGAGAGTTTGAAAAGCTAATGAAAGATCAATTCCAAATGAGTTCTATAGGAGAATTAACTTTCTTTTTGGGGCTACAAGTGAAACAGAAACCAAATGGTATCTTTATTAGCCAAGACAAGTACGTTGTAGAAATTCTGAGAAAGTTCCAATTCTCAGATGCCAAAGTTGCTAGTACACCAGTTGATAAGGAGACACACTTGTTACTAAAGGATCACAGTGGTGAAGATGTGGATGTGCACATGTACAGATCCATGATTGGGTCTTTGATGTATCTTACATCATCTAGGCCTGACATTATGTTCTCAGTATGTGCTTGTGCAAGGTTCCAAGTCCATCCTAAGGTGTCTCATCTTACAGCAGTAAAGAGAATTTTTAGATACCTTAAAGGTCAACCAAACCTTGGTTTATGGTATCCTAAAGAGTCTGCATTTGATCTAGTAGCATTCTCTGATTCAGATTATGCTGGAGCAAGTATGGATAGGAAGTCAACTACTGGTGGTTGTCAGTTCCTAGGATGCAGATTAATCTCTTGGCAGTTGTTAGGAATTATTAAAATAATATTTAGTTCATTACTGCTGGTAGTAGTATGGTTCCTGCTGGCAGGTATGTAGTTCCTGCTGGTATTGGTTCCTGCTGGTAGTTATTATTCGTTTCTGCTGTTAGTATTGTTTCTGCGGTTAAGTAGAAATAGTCAACCCATATTATTAGAAGGTATGGATATGCATGAGATATATTAGGAATAGATATTGCATATCTTTTACACGTTTTTAGTGAATGCCGAATTAGGGTTTCTTGTAGTATAAAAGAAACAAGACGGCTATGAACATTGTACGCTTTTGATAACAACTTTATTAGTGAATAAAAGATCTATAGAGGATCAAAGTTTTATTAGTTATATTCTTCTTCAACTCTTGTGTTTAGTTTCCGCATAAACATAAGTTTCATTGTTAGAGATTCTCTTAGAGTGTTTGTGATTACATAAGCATTCTACCGGCTCAAAGATCTATCAAGGAGGTCGATCCAACAAGTGGTATCAGAGCCTGGTTAGAGTCTCTGTCGAAGAAGAAAACTTGTCAAACAAATCTCTTAAACCCTTATTCAATGGCTGCATCCGGAACTGATGAGTCTGTTATAAATAATGAAAAACCCCAAACACAAAACGTCCAACAAATCCTTACAACCACAGTCTCTAACAGCAATGCTAAATTACCTTACCTCAAGAAGGATGAATATGAGATCTGGGCCATGAAGATGGAGTACTGGATCTCAAACAGTGACCATAATCTCTGGAACATCATTCTGAATGGTAACAGCAGGAAGAAAACTGGAAGAGATGAAAGAGGGAACATCATTATTCTTCCTCCTGTTACTGCTGATGAACATATTGCAGTTCAGAGGGAGACTAAAGCAAGAACTTTGTTGCTTCAGTCTCTCCCAGAAGACCACATGGGTGATTTTCATCACCTAGATGATGCAAGGGACATCTGGTTAGCTGTAAAAGCCAGATTTGGTGGGAATGATGAGTCTAAGAAAATGAGGAAGTCCATGCTGAAGCAGGAGTTCCAAGAGTTCAAGATCACTGAGGCAGAAGGACTGCATAAAGGGTATGACAGGTTCCATAAAATACTGAGCCAACTCAATCAGTTACAGGCAAGGCCAGACAATGAAGAATGCAACACCAAGTTCTTGAGGGCATTGCCTCCTTCCTGGTCTCAGGTATCAATCACACTCAAGACAAAGGGTGGTCTTGAATACTTAAGCTTTGATGATCTGTACAACAAGCTTAGGACTCTGGAGATTGATATCAAGGGAGGTTCGAGCTATTCCCCTGCTCCAACTCACTCAGCTTTTGTTAGTACTACCAGTACTAATAACAAGTTGTCTTATGCTGATAGTCTAACCTCATCATCTTTATCCTATACCCCTGCTACACCAAGAACACACTCAAAGTCTAGGAATGTGATGGAAGATGTGCTTCATTCGTTTGTTGCTGAAACGGTTCCACAACAGCAACTTGCATATGAAGACTTTGACCAGATTGATAAGCTGGATTTGGAAGAATTGGACATCAAGTGGCAGATGGCTATGCTTTCATTGAAGGTGAACAGGTTTGAAAAGAAGGCTGGGAGGAAGATTCAGTTCAACAGGAAGGATGGAGCAAGGTTTGATAAAGGGAAGGTTAAATGTTATAACTGCTCACAACTGGGTCACTTTGCAAGAGAATGCAAAGAAAAGAAGGCAGATGATAACACAAGATATTCTGCTTTCAAGATCAAAGAATTGGACTCAGAGGAGCCCAAAGCCTTGCTATCTATGGATTCCATGGTGGACTGGTCAAAGCATGAGGTTGATGCTGAGGAAAGAGGAGCTGCTCAGGTGTATGGAATGCTTGCTGGAAGGGAGACAGATGTGAATGAGGAATTTGCTTTGATGGGTTACTCATCACAGGTACAAAATTGTCCTTTTGGTTGTCATAATATGTATGCTGAACTTAAGAAAGAATTTGATGATATAGAGTCTCAGTATAAAGATTATTATGTTAAGGTTCAAGCTTATAGTAATTCACTCAAAACCTTAGAAAAAAAAAGGATTGGTACCAAAATAATCAATTAGCATATGAAGAAAAGATAAGGGTGTTAGAAAGAGATTTGGTAAATACTACTAATTTGTTAAAACATTCTGAAAGAGAACATGATAAGGTGATTTTAGAGAAAAAGGATTTACAGGCTAAGTTTGATAAGGAAGTAGCTAGGTGTAATTCATGGCAAGAATCAGCTAAAAATCTGGTCAAGTTGAACAATAGCACTCAGTCTGTAAGGTGTAAGAGAGGGTTGGGGTATGATGTAGGGCCAGATGATGTTTATGACCCTAATGAACCAAGTATATTTGACCCTACCCCTAAGGAGGTAAATTACCAAATTCCTGTTAAGTATGTTAAAGAAGGAGGAATGAATGTTGTTCCTCCACCTATAACAGGAGTCTTTAAGCCTACCTCTCCCCACACAGACTTTGATGAATCACAAATGACATATGGCAAAAAGTCAAATGACTTGCCAGATCTTGATTGTGAATCTAATGATTTTGTCTCTTGTTCTAACAGTGACAAGTCCTCAGAAATCAAGACCAATGACTTTGCCTCATGTGATTCAAGTGACAAGTCTACCACAACCAAGTCTGAAGATTTCTCCTCAAGAATAGCTGATGATGAATCTAATTCAAAGACAGCTGCTTTTGAAGACATTTTGTTGATGAATCTTTAGCCCCATCCAGGATATATTTTACAAACACCATTGACACATGAATAGCGGAATTAAACAAAGATCAATGATGTTCAACAAGGTTGAATTATTTAATGAACGCGTTCTTTATTGAATAAAAACAAACTAACAACTAACAATTAACGTGTACAAGCACACGTTAATACTCGACTCTCATTGTCGATCTACATCTTTTCTAGATTGATACTTACTGCCGCACCCTAAACCCTTTATAAATAGGATTTTACATAAAACCTAACTTTCGTAGGAAGCTAACAATATTTATTCATTAAGTCCTTTTTGTTTCATGTATCTTCATTAGGCACATATAGTTTTGTGAACATCAAATCATAATTCCCAACAATCTTCCCCTATTTGATGTTACAAAACTATCTCCATGAAACAATGATAAGCAAGCTGCAATACAATCTTCTTCCCCTTTTTGTAATCATCCAATAGGGGTCTTCAATGCAACTTGAATCAAACGCTTCCCCTTAAGTAGTGCATGTAGATGGTTAAACAAGCTTCCCCTAAAACCAAGCATGTTTACCATCTCTTGAATCACGAACTCTATAGGCTCTATGAACCGATCACTTGATGAAGAAAATCGAATATACCAAACCTGATGAAGAAGTTGAATTTCCCAATCTTGCATCTTATTTCTTGCACTATCCACGTGACTCCAAACTTATACTGAGAAGTAGGCTACTAGGACCTCTTGATAAATCCTAGCAAATGTGAGCATTAAGCGCATGGGAGGTACAGTCCAATAGATCACACACTTTTGTTAGATTCATCAAGTCTTTGTCACCACCGTATAAAACAAGCAAGTTATCTCCAAAGTGTTACACTTACTTTGAGATATGATAAGAACACAAACCTGTGAAACTCAACTACAACATCAAATAAATCATATTCACTCTTCTTCTTCAAATAATCACCCAACACAAGCCATGAAAATAAAGAATGTATCGTGATCCATCTCTTGAATGTAACTGATGGTTATGAATAAAAACTTCATGGTTCTTTTGTATTATTTTGCCATATATGAATGTTTAGCAACAATAAGGAGTTGACAACTGCAAAACAAAGTTAAGCACAAAACACAAAGAAACAATCGTACTAGAAAAGATGAAAAGCATTTAAACTAAGAAGAACAAACACAAAAAAAAAATTAAAACTTCATGACTTAAAAACAATTTCAAGGACAAAAAGTATACAAACTTTACAAAACATAAGAAGAGAAATCAATTTCTCTTAACAACCCAGGCCTGAGTAGGCTTGGGTCTGCCTTGTGAATCAACATATTTGAAAGTCTTATATGAAACTGATCCACTGTTGCTTTGGGATTTATAAGTATATTCATTCTTGAATGGATCCCAAGACTAACATGCTGAGGGCTTAACAGCAGAACCCCCATTACCCTTTACAGTATTTGAAGTTGAAGGTCTTGCTGTATTCATAGCAATTGCTATCCTCACAGGTGAATGAGGTTTATAAAATTGATTTCTTTGATTCACATGTGGTTTTTGGAAAGGTTGTCTGGGTCTCACTTGATTAACATAACCAGAATTTACATTAGGCCTTACAGAATTAAAGTTTTGCCTACCCAAATTAAAATTCCTTAAACCAGACTTAATATTTGGTCTACCAGAATTAACATTAAAGTTTGGTCTACCAGTATTAACTTGTTGTCTACCAGAATTAATGTTTGGTCGGGTAGAGTAAACATGTTGGGCTGGTCTGGGGGCAAATTTGTTGGCATGATTATTTGAAGAAGAAGAGTGAATATGAATCTCTGATACCACATGTTGATGAATCTTTAGCCCCATCCAGGATATATTTTACAAACACCATTGACACATGAATAGCGGAATTAAACAAAGATCAATGATGTTCAACAAGGTTGAATTATTTAATGAACGCGTTCTTTATTGAATAAAAACAAACTAACAACTAACAATTAACGTGTACAAGCACACGTTAATACTCGACTCTCATTTTCGATCTACATTTCTTCTAGATTGATACTTACTGCCGCACCCTAAACCATTTATAAATAGGGTTTTACATAAAACCTAACTTTCGTAGGAAGCTAACAATATTTATTCATTAAGTCCTTTTTGTTTCATGTATCTTCATTAGGCACATATAGTTTTGTGAACATCAAATCATAATTCCCAACACATTTCTTCTGATTTTGATAAAAACAATGATGTTTCTAGTTGTAATTTTGTTAAGAACAATTTTGTTACTAGTTTTGGTTCGGTTAAAAATAATTCTGTTTCATGTTTTGGTTGTGATAACTTTGTGTGCAATAAGAAAAGTCAGTTTAATAATAAATCTTTTAGGAAGAAATCTTGTTTTGTGTGTGGTAGTTATGCTCATCTTATCAAAGATTGTGACTTTTATGAGAATAGGATGGGTATGTGTGCTGGTCAACAGCAATCCAGGCCATTATGGAACAATGTAGATAAAATACCCCCATTTGTTCCACAAGCAGCAAAAATGAGCTCTTGTCGAGCTACTTTACCTGCTGGTAAACCAGTTGCTGCTGGTAAACCAGTTGCTGCTGGTAAGCCAGTTGCTGCTGGTAAGCCAGGTCCTGCTGGTAAGCCATTTCCTGCAGGAAAACCTGTTCCAGCTGGTAATCCCAATTCTACTGGTTGGAAAAGAAATGCTGCTAGACCTTTCTACAGATCTACAAGCACTTACTTTCAAAATGATTTTAGGCCTATTTATTTTGACTCTATGCAAAAGGGGGGGGGGGCAAGATGGGAAACTGCTGTTAAGTCCTCAGCAGGTTGTTCTTGGAGACACAATGGCCAATATTTGAATAAGGAGTCCAAGAACAATGGTGGATCTCATCAATCTCCATGGTTTACTTATTATTGATCCACTAGGCAGGCCCAAGTCAGTGATGGCTTGGGTCTCCCATGTAACTAATATTGTTGTATGTTCTTATGCTGTAGGAAAATCCTCATAGAAGTAAGGATGTAGGTATTGTTGACAGTGGGTGTTCTAGAAGTATGACAGGAAACATAGAGAGACTGCATGATTTTGTACCCATTAATGGAGGGAATGTGACATTTGGAGGAGGAGATGGCAAGATAACAGGGAAAGGAACTATAAGGACATCCAAGCTGGATTTTGAGAATGTCTATTATGTGAAAGAACTTCAGAATTTCAACTTGTTCTCTGTCTCACAAATTTGTGACAAGAAGAACAGTGTTCTCTTCACTGAGGCTGACTGTCTAGTGTTGTCCAAAGACTTCAAGTTACCTGATGAGAGTCAGGTTGTACTTAAAGTTCCAAGAACACACAACCTTTATAGCTTCAATTTAAATGATGTCCAGCCTGAGGGTAATTTGGCTTGTTTGGTGGCAAAAGCATCCGTGGATGAATCTAACAAATGGCATAGGAGGATGGCACATGTGAACTTTAAGACCATCAACAAGTTGGCAAAGAATGGATTGGTACAAGGGCTCCCTCTCAAGACCTTCACAAATGAACACAATTGTACTACTAGTTTCAACTAGTTTGTACTGCTGGTTTAGACTTGGTTTTCAACTAAGTTTATGCTCTATGATTCACCTCTCTCAGAAGGTAATACATCTGGAAGTGATGAGAGCAGTTTGAAATAACAATTTAATTGATGGAAGCTTGTACAGATTATCATGATGGAGGTTGCTTAAGCTAAAGTGATGGTGAAGATTCTTCCAAACAGGGGAGGAATTCAAATTTGTTCAGTTGCTGTCAAGGTAATTATCTGATTCAGGGGAGGATAAAAGGAGTGATGTTGATCAAGAACCTAAATTGTTTGATTTACATTTCTCAAAAGCAAACATGTGAAGAAAAGGCTAAAGTAATTCAGAATTGAAGATAAGTGTTTGAAAGAATCTCCCCATCGTCAAAGGTGTTATTTAATTCAAGAAACTTATTAGTTTACCAAGAAATCATAAGTTTAGGGGAGGATTGTTGGGAATTAAATTAACAGTTGGTAAAACAGTTGGTACGGTTCTATATAAGTTAGTACGGCTGAAGAGTTTCTAAAGAACACACTAACAGTTAGTACTGCTGATGAAGAAAATTCGTACTGCTTATAAGATTAAGATGAAATCGTGTGAAGATATATATGGAAAAGATGTAATGTATATCTTATCAAGTTAAAATTATACGGTAGATAGTTTACTTGTAAAGGACTCCTTGTCCTATAAAAGGAGATCCTAGGTTAAGATACATTATTATAATAGCTTCACAATCGTATTGTAATTCTCATATATTATATTAAAGCAAATCGTTTGAGTGAATATTGTGTTATTGTTCTTACTGTTACATCTATACAATCACCAAACAAGAATTCTTCTAAGTACTAGATAGTAAATTCCGCGTGCTGTCAAGTATATACTCAAAGTATCTCCAACACAACTCGTGTGTTTAGATCCGGTCAGTTCATTCTGTCATGTGACCCGTTCATTCTGTCATGTGACCCGTTCATTCTGTCATGTTACCCGTACATTTGCTTATGTGACCCATTCATTCTGTCATGTATGTACATAGTGTTGGTGCCGGTTCATTCAGTTAAGCAGGCATAAATGTTTAAAGTGCTTGGGTCTATGGGTAAAAGAATTAAGTGTGATACAGGTGAATATACAATACATTTGAATGAATAACAAATTCATAAGCAGAGCAAATAATGGTTTGACTAAACAAGTGGCATGATCAAGTAACTCAAGTATACATTTAGATGAAAACGAGCATGTATTCTCCCCCAAAACGGTTATAAAACAAGTATTGCAAGAGTAGGGGCTATGAAACTCACCTGATGCGATAGCAACAATGATAATAATGAATATGCTGAAATGAGGCTCGGTCTCTAACCGCGACCTAATATGAGGATATGATCTAATGTAAGCAAATGAAATGATGCTGCACATGCAAATACGTATGTTATCGATACCACTCGTTAATTTTGAAAATAACGTTTATCGTCGAAAAATACATTTTTGACGTCTCGTTAAGTTATAAACTACTTTTCGTGTAAATATGTTGAAACGGTACTCCACGATTCTCGTTTGGTGTTCTATCGGTAAATATAATGTTTTCGTCGTAATTTAATATTTTTCTTAACTTGAAAATATGTGACCAAATGACTTTGCAAAACTAGTCATAAATGGGTGCTCGCTAAGTGTTAGTGAATCGGCTCGGTGTCTTTGAAAACTTGTAACGATGTCTTGAAGACGTGTCATTTAACTTTTGATCATACGGGTCTCGATTGATAAGAAATACGGCTCTCAATATAGTGTATTGCAAAAATGGTTCTTCTATACTTAGAAACATTTTTGTTAAAAGCTGATGGAATTTTAGTGAAATTGTCGGACTTTAAACACGTATATCTTTGTCGTTATGTGCTCGTTTTCTACGTTCTTTATATCCACGGCTTCGTATTAACATGAACTAACATAATTTCAGTAGGTCGGGTCATCTAGATCACGTCTAACGCCTCGTTTTGTCCGTTGAAATTCGGCAAACAGCACGCAATTTTCAGAAAATTAGTTTTCGTCGTCAAACTTAGAAAAATCATATCTTCTTCGTCGTAAGTCGGTTTTTACTCATTCAAGCGCCCACGGTTTCGTTTTTGAAAGTATTTTCTGAATATTTAAGCCAAAATATCCCCTAAGTTACTGAGTTTTCCAGATTTCACGTTTTTGGACAGACCCTTTTCTATTGTTGTTAAAACTCATTTTAATGGTTCAAGACTTGATCAAACCACTTCCAATCAACACCACAACTAATCTAATCCTACCATACACCTTCTTAGGGTGTCATGGGGTCCTAAACATCACCAACAATGGTGGATCTCATGAGGATATTACTAAAAACCTTTAGATCCATAGATCTATGTAAAAAAATGAAAAATTAAGCATTGAGTGGTATGTGACATATATATATTTGTATGATTAGTTGCTAGCACAACAAAATACATCAAATGAAAGTATGAAAAGATTGAAAAGTTCACTTGAAGCTTACTTGATGCTTTGAAGAGTTTTGGAGATAATAATGTAAGAAACTTTGGGATTTTTATTTCAAAATCCTAACAAGGAGTATAAAAGTGTTGAAATATATGATTGAAGATTTTTAGGATCAGTTCTCCATCATTTCCTATTTTAGACCTTTGACCCTTGGAGCACAAGTCCAGCTCAAGACCCATATAATTCGCCAAATGTACAGCAAAGTTTTTCAATGTCTTTTATTGCTTTTCCTTTTATAGGCCTTTTGTATTGGCTATTTAATCTCTGTACGATTTGATGTAAAGACACACAAGAAAATACAAAAACAATTTCTCAGTCTCTTTTTCTCTTCACACCTCTGATTATCATCTTTAACATGGTATCAGAGAATGGTTCATGATTTTGAAAATCATTCCATGTTCATCCAAATTTCTTTGATTTAAACCCAAAAAAAAAAAAAAAATACCGGAGCTCCGATCGGTCTCCTCTCCGGCCACGGCTCCGACATCCAAACACCCACAAACCCAGAGCTTCCCGGTAATCAAAGCAACAAACACACCTAGAAATCATAGCGTTCCACAAAACCACATCTCTCTCAGACATTTTATCAAACACCATACATGCATTCAACAACATCCCACATTTCGAGTAAAAATCCACAAGCGCTGCCTGAACCCGGATATCCGAAGCCAAACCCGCGTTCAGTGCCTCAAGAAATGAAAGTATCACATACAGCCACATTTAATCCTTTCCTAGAGGAAAGTTTTAGAAAGTGCAAAATAACCCATAAATATGTTGGAAGGGCCAATATGGCTCAAACTTGGTCTGAAAAACAAGATAAACAATGGTTATTTGATTGCGGGGCAACTGACACCATGACGTATGACTTATCAGACTTCAGCTCATTTTCTAATCCAAGAAGAAACCACATCCAAACGGCGAGTGGAGAGATAGTGGATGTAAAAAGAGGGGGAACCATTGAGATCTCACCAACTTTGAAACTATCTAATTGTCTTTATGTTCCCTCATTGTCACACAAGCTATTATCAATAAGCCATGTGACAAAAGAACTCAATTGTACGGTACTGATGCATCCCACTTTTTGCATTTTACAATATATCAGGACGGGAGTGATCATTGGACGTGGCACTGAGCGCCAAGGATTGTATTACGTGGATGAGGTGACTCAACAAGGTACTGTGATGCTTGCTCATGGAACTACAAGACGGGAAGCTTGGTTGTGGCATAGGCGTCTAGGACATCCGTCCACTCGGTATCTACACCTTTTATTCCCTAAACTTTTTCCTTCAAATAAACCAATAAATTGTGAAACTTGTGTGCTTGCTAAAAGCCATCGATCAACTTTTAAACCAAATAACACAAAAGTGGAGTCACCTTTCTCTTTAATTCACTCAGATATATGGGGTCCGGCTCCTGTTATTGGAGGACAAAACTTTAGGTATTTTTTACTCTTTGTGGATGATTGTACCCGTATGACTTGGATCTATTTTTTGAGGCATAAATCTGAAGTTTTCGAAAAGTTCACTTGGTTTTACGCCATGATCCAAACACAATTCAAAAAATCCATCCAAATTTTGCAATCAGATAATGGAAGTGAATTTGTGAATAATTCCATGAAACAATTTTTTCAAGAAAAAGGAATGATTCATCAAACTTCATGTGCACATACCCCCGAACAAAATGGTGTTGTTGAAAGAAAAAAACCGTATCCTCCTAGAGATAACCCGTGCTCTCTTAATTGACTCCCAAGTTCCTAAATCATTCTGGCCTGAGGCTGTTGCCACAGCTACTTACCTCATTAATCGGCTACCAACACATGCTCTTAAATTCAAAACTCCTCTTCAAACCCTATCAGAGTTTACCAAAATCCCTCCAACTCTCACCCTAAAGCCACGTGTCTTTGGTTGTTCTGTGTTTGTTCATATACCCAAAACTGAACGCGACAAACTTGGACCTTGTGCCGAAAAATGTGTTTTCCTAGGGTATGGAGTTAATCAAAAAGGGTATCGATGTTACAACCCAAACAGACGTCATATGTTCACCACCATGAATTGTGACTTTCTTGAAACCCAATATTTTTATACCAAACACACTGGTCAGGGGGAGAGAGATTATGACACACTGAGTTGGTTAAAATGGATGCCATCATCTGAAGAAGTTAATCACAGTACCCAAGACGAGTCACCCCAACCATTCACACAATTTGAAGATCCCAATATCAGTGCTACCCAAGATGCTCCTCCCAACCTGGCGTCCAAGGTAAGTAATTCTCAAACTCAAGAGTGTGATAATTCATCTGATTCGGTTACTAACTATGAAGAACATGAGCATGTTGAAACTCTTGAGTTACTTGAGGATGAGTCAGAACAGGAATCACCACCGGTCGAACCAGACAGATACGTTCTACCCCCAAGATCCAACAGAGGAGTTCCTCCAAAAAGGTACTCTCCCAAGAAGGAAGCTCGAAGCTCTCGATATCCAATGGCAAACGTGGCAGCAGGAAATTTATCTCCAGAAGCCAAAGCATTTGCCACATCTCTATGTTCTAAAGAAATTCCAACTACAGTTGAACAAGCCCTTGAGTCTAAAGAATGGAGAGAAGCAATGGAAGTCGAAATGGATGCTCTAAACAAAAATGACACGTGGGAGAGATGTACCCTTCCTCCTGGAAAAAAACCAGTAGGATGCCGATGGGTCTTCACCATAAAATACAAGCCAGATGGAACTATTGAAAGATACAAAGCCCGACTGGTGGCAAAGGGGTACACTCAAACATACGGAATTGATTATTCTGAGACTTTTTCACCAGTGGCCAAAATCGACACAATCAGGGTTCTATTCTCCATAGCTGCAAACAAAGAATGGCCTCTCCTTCAATTTGACGTAAAAAATGCCTTCTTACATGGAGAGCTCAAGGAAGAAGTCTATATGGAAGTCCCTCCTGGACTCATGAAAGATCCCAATACTAGAGAAGTGTGTCGCTTGAAGAAATCCTTATACGGATTAAAGCAATCTCCTCGCGCCTGGTTTGGCAGATTTACCTTGGCCATGAGAAAATATGGCTTCAAGCAGAGTAACTCAGATCATACTCTGTTCCTTAAATGGAGGAATGGACTTGTAACATGCCTAATTATTTATGTTGATGATATGATAATCACAGGTGATGATAAAGAGGAGATAACAAGGTTAAAGGTAAATCTATTCAGAGAATTTGAAATGAAGGATCTGGGGAGACTTAAATACTTCCTTGGAATCGAAGTCATGAGGTCAAGACAAGGGATTTTCATCTGTCAAAAGAAATATATCCTTGACTTGTTGGCAGAAACAGGGATGATTGATTGCAAACCTATGGGTACTCCTATGCTACCAAATCAGAAGCTCTATATGGAGGAAAATGCTAAGCTAGCTGACAAAGGGAAGTATCAGCGAATAGTAGGGAAACTAATCTATCTCTCACATACCAGACCCGACATTGCCTACGCAGTCGGAGTTGCGAGTCAATTCATGCATCAGCCTCAAGTTACCCATATGAAAGCCGTGTGGAGAATTATTAGATATCTCAAAGGGACACCTGGTCATGGAGTTCTTTTCAAGACAAATGGGCATCTTGAAACTCACGTATATACCGATGCAGACTGGGCAGGAGATAAAGGAAATCGAAGATCAACATCTGGCTACTTCACTCTTGTTGGTGGAAATCTGGTCACATGGAGAAGCAAGAAACAGAAGGTAGTAGCCTTGTCAAGTGCTGAGGCAGAATTTCGAGGTATAGCACGTGGTCTAGCAGAGATATTATGGGTACGAAAACTCTTGACAGAAATAGGATATTCTCCAACCCAATCCAGTAAAATTTTGTGCGATAACAAAGCAGCAATTCAAATTTCAGAGAATCCAGTCCAGCATGATCGCACAAAACATATTGAAGTTGATCGACATTTCATTAAAGAAAAACTTGAAGCAGGGATAACTGAACTTCCGTTTGTCCGCTCTGAAAACCAACTCGCAGATATTCTAACAAAGGCGGTCAGTGAAAAAATCTTCAATCATTGTCTTGGCAAGTTGAGCATTGAAAATCCTACTACTCAACTTGAGGGGGAATGTTGAAATATATGATTGAAGATTTTTAGGATCAGTTCTCCATCATTTCCTATTTTAGACCTTTGACCCTTGGAGCACAAGTCCAGCTCAAGACCCATATAATTCGCCAAATGTACAGCAAAGTTTTTCAATGTCTTTTATTGCTTTTCCTTTTATAGGCCTTTTGTATTGGCTATTTAATCTCTGTACGATTTGATGTAAAGACACACAAGAAAATACAAAAACAATTTCTCAGTCTCTTTTTCTCTTCACACCTCTGATTATCATCTTTAATAAAAAGAGACTTGATTGATACTTGTTCTTGAAAAATTTATGGAGCTTCTTGTGTTCTTGAATGTGGCCGATCTAAATGGAGAGAAAAAGAGAGAGTTTGATCTCTTTTAGCTAGTTTACTTGCAATATGTAAGCGTTATAGAAATTAAATCAAAAACATAAAGTCTTGATGTATTAAATGAAGTCAGGTAAATCAAGTGTTTTGGAGAAAATAGTGGTGCTAGGGGGCGGCACATGGAAGGAAAAGAGAAGAAATATGTTGCTAATTAAAGATCTTGTCCCCCCATTTAAGCAAGTATTAGTTGTTTGTGTATACATTAGGTGTTATCGTGTACCGAGTTAACTAGAAATAAATCGTGACGAGGTGAAATAAAATATGACGAAGTTGTAAAAATTGTAAAATCATATTCCTTGCAAGAATCGGGTGTTAGAATGATTATCGGGTTGAAATATCGCAAACCGACGGAGTTATAAGCTCCTAACGGAACATATAGCAATTGATTTAAAACACCGGGTAAAGTAATAATATAATCCTTATATCATTATAATGAGTATGAAAATATGTTATGATCATTGACGGAAGTATCTGGTATAATGTTAGTAGTAATGACTGAGTGGTAACACTAATTAAATAATTAAACATACGTTAATGAAAATCACACAAACCCGTGCATGACCTAATATGATAATGATGTTACTGATGATATGTAGACTACTCTAGTCTATATGACGTGTCCTTACTGATGATGCATGAATACGCAGCTAAACCATACTGGTTACGCGAATTTGAATACCCGTAAACCTAGTTTACGAAAAGGATGAACGCTAACCATGAATAGTGATTTTCCTCCGGGAATGAATAGTGTTTCGTGAATAGTAAATTTTTTTGAAGCGTCCTAAAGTCTCAAACTGACTTCAAAAATGATGAATAGTGAAATGATGAATAGTTATAGGTGAATAGTAATCCGTGAATATTAACTTGTCGATGTTTGGAAAATGACCTGAAATTACGGGTTGTGACATTAGGATTTATAAAAAGTGATTTTCATATGTCACTTGTAATATTTTTATTAACGTGTGTCGTTGTGTAATTTATTAGAAAAGGCTTTGGGCTTGTTAAGCTAATAGGTTAAGTTTATGTGTAAAAGAAAAGCCCATGTCCAAGCCCAAAGCCTATCCATCAAGAAAAACTATAAATAGGACCTTCCTCCTGATTTGGAAGGTTGATCATTGGTGGTATTCTCATCTCTGGGTATTGTATCAAAGACAAGTGTGTGAATAAAAGTTCTCTTGTTTCATAATCCACTCCTCTTTAATCATATCTAGTGATTTAGTTGTATGTTAGGATTGATATTAGACAATAACAAGTGGTCTCAGAGCGAGGTTTAAACTTCTGCAACATGACATGCGTTTGTTTCTGAGAACAATATGATCGTGTCATTGATATTAGCATAACAAGTAGATGTAGGACGACAATGCCTAGTAAGGAAACGTACAAGACTATCCTTAAAAGCATAAGTGTCTACATTTGGAAAGTAATTATCTTGAAACATTCTAGAGATAATGTAGATTACTACCAAGATGACAAAGCTTGTAGCTCACACTAAATTAGAAATCATTACAATAATTCCTTATTCAGTAATAAGAACACAATGCTCCCACTGGATTTGACAACATTGTAAGTGTTTCATTAACCAGTGAAAGAAAATATTGTGCTTTTAACTTTCCTACACCTTTGGATGTCCATAAGTAACAATTACTTATGCACTAAAAGAGTGTATCCTACTACGTAAATGATGGACTATCCATCAATGCTATTAACTTGAAAAATTGGGCATTTAATTTCTTCCTTAATAGGTCTACCATCCCTACAATGGTATGTAGCACCTATAAATGGTCAAAGCAAAACAACTAGATAAATATACTAGTATGTCTTTTACCATTTTGCGATAATTAGTCTAGCTTCTTATTTTAATAACTCATAAAGTGTCATACATATTTTCCTGTTAACCAAATATCATATTTGTTACAAAAGAATTTAATCACCGAATGAGGATGATGAAATCTCTATGGAAAATGTGCAATTCTCTTAACTATTAAAGTTTGCTATGAGTTATATATTTTAATTTAGACAACTCTAATGTTCCTATCATACCTTTCTCATTCGTGAAAAGGAATAGGATTGAGTCTCACTCTTCTATCATGGAAAAGAGACTATGTTTGTCTTTTAAGTAAATTTTTCTTAATCGAACATTTGTTTGAAAATAGAACTAGATCAATTTACCAAAGCCCAAACTACGTTTACAGTTTAACGTTGCATTAATACATTTAAAAGAATTAACAAAATTCAATTTTAGTATTTTCGATAATAAAATCTTTAAGAAAATAAAATACCCATTGGTAAATATTCATATAAACCATAATATTTCCTTAAAGCTAGGATCCTAATTAACATAGTTTTATTACATCAGTTGATCTGCTAGTAATGAAAGTATTCAACAAGGTAATTGTCGAACAATAATTGACAAACATTTTCCAATTCATAGATCATTATGGGATTTACAATTGCCAAACCAAGTTGCAATATAAGCATGTTTTATCCTCATCTTATGCCTTGAGTCATAGGTCTCACTAACTAACTCAATTAAGTTGTCTAATTTAAAGAACAGCAAATGTGTCTAGTTGAGCTCTCACAACATGAAGATTTATCTTTCCATTACAATCTAGCCAAGCTCTCACATGACGTAAATTGCAACTTCAAGTGTTCTTTTAATTAGATGGCATAAACTTAAATTTTAAGGGTACTAGTTTTTTATGTGTATAATAAAAAATTATGTATGAAGAAGCATGCATACAACTTCATAACATAGGTTTTAATAAAGACTTTTTATTAACCAATTTCACTAAGATTAAATTAACAAAGTTTTGATTGAGGTACTGGGTTCACCAATCAAAGAATTACCTTTAATTATCGTCCACTATATCGTACTTTTGCATAAGTCAAAAGACTTAGTGTTTTGGATAATTACCACAAAGTGGCGCGTGGAATTAAAGGTCAATTCACCCTTAAGATGATTTTTTATATAAAAAGAATCGTATTAGGTAGCTCCAATTTGACGCACAAAGTGGCGGAGAAGCTAAGGTTTAGCATAGGGCTAATTAAGTACCCGTTTCTTTTAGGTCACAATTTAATGCGTACCCTCCTTAAACCACTCACATAGTTTGTCAAAATTGGGTGAGCCTTTCTTACTATTTGGTACAAGAATCATCACTCAATTAAACGATGTAAATTTAACTCTTAAAAACAAATCCAATTTCACCATTATTTAGTCCAATTTATTTTCTATTCTAAAATTACCATTTACTTACAATCATGTCCAACAATATACAAACAAATAAGCAATTTATAAAAATAAATGACAATAATAATGAACATGCTAAATAAATCAACTAACATGTATATCTTTCAATGTAAAACTCCTATTGGTTTTCGAGCTAGGTACCCAATGGACCACGTACCAACAATTGGTAATGTAAGTTTTACAATAAAAATATACAATGAACACACAAAGTTGATAAACAATAAATTAGGTCTTCCCAAATTTTATAATTAATAAATTTATTAGTTAATTAACATGTCAAACAAGTTTTAATTACTAATAAACCCTAATTAATTATAGCACAATTAGCATGTAAAACAAATAAAAATGTAACAATTACTTCATAATATTCATATGATAAATGATCAAACATGCACGTTCATCATGGATCCACATCAACTTATTAACAATTAATCAAGTTTCCAAAGATACGCATACAATTCCATGACACATAACAATTATTCATGAATTAAACACATAAAAAATATTGCATGCAACCTAGGGTTTCTACAATTTTTACAAAACCTAAAATTAAAAAATAAAAAAATAAAAAATCGGATGAACAGTTACTGGATGAACAGTACCGGATGAACAGTAAGAATTTTAGGGTTTAAAAAAAAATTAAAACCTAGAAACCTTAAAGCATGCAATAATCAATCAAGGATTCAATTTTTTTATGGGTTTCAGTAATTAATTATACAATATTAACGGCTCATGATGCTACTGTTGGAATTTTAATATCATAACAATTATATAATTAATATAAACACATCAAGAACAAGCAACGGAAGCAATAGGATCATAATAATTGTAATTAAATTAACCAAACATAAAAGTGATGCGTACCTTTTAGATTCTAGCAAAACAATAATCAATTAAGAACAAGAACCCTAATTAGGGTTTATGCTGATTAACGAATTGACCCTTACCAGTTTTCAGTTCAATCCAATATGTAAACAATAGTGTGTTTACACCACGTTCTTGCACACACGTACTAATACCACATTAAAGTAAATGCTAGTTTTTGAAAACACAATAATATAAGCCAAAACAATTTTTGATTATAAAGTTCAAACCGAAAATCCATATGGATTTAGGGTTTCGGCCGATCACCAAAAGAGGGGAAAACAAAAGGGTTTTAGGGTATTGTGTGTGTAAAAAAGTTACAAAACAGTGAACCCCTAGCCTTGTTTATATAGCATGACAAACTTGGAGAACAAGTTGGAGTCGGTTTCATCCGATCGGTTACCATAACCCAAGGGGTTTCCGAAACCTTCTTTCCTCTATTTTCATCTATAGTCCCTTTATAAAGGTCGTTAGTCAATTTTTATTAATTACTTTAATGCCCGTTAGTTGTTATTGTGTATTTAGTAATTAAACACAACCTTTTATATTTAATAATTTAAACTTTAATTCTTCATACGTAAAGTGTACAATCCCATGGTCTCGAGTTAAATCCTAACATACAACTACTAATTTATGTCCATAAAACTAACAGCAACGACCTCACGGGATCCATTCCTTCTAACCTAGCGGACGATTTAACATTTATCGTGTCTTTGGATCTCTCAAACAACAATTTATCAGGTTCAATTCCGTCTAGCATTGCCAATTTGACCTTCATAGATATTCTAAGGCTTGATAACAACCACCTAACAGGCCAAATCCTACAAGTGTTGTCTACACTTCAACGCCTAGCAAATTTTAGTGTCGCTAATAACAGATTGTCGGGACCTGTACCTATATTTTCCGGTATCAGCTTCCCTGAAGAAAGCTACGAAAACAGCCTAAAACTTTGTGGAGATCCGTTGGCCTCATGCAATAAGGATAAACTTTTTGTTGATCCACTATTTTTTTCATGGTTTTGAACTCGAATTTTTATTTTTACATTCTTTAGTATATTGTTTATGTTCGTATGTTGGCCTAGAGTGCGTGAGAGAAAAATGAGCTATTATAATATTTCAATCAAAGAAATAAAGGGACTCAAGCATCGCCTGACTCCAGGAATCGGTGCAGCGGAAATTAGCAGCGAGGAAAGGAAGGTAAAATCGTATCTTTTTAACATTTTGTTTTACGGGAGATTATTTGTACAAGACATTTCACACTTTTGCCCTCATCCACTTCCAACCTGTCCCGATATAATACTCATATTTGACACATAGGTAACTGCTAGGAAAAGTTTACACGCCCCCTAAGTTTGGCGGAACTTGAAACGGCTACAAACAATTTTGACAATGAAAATATAATTGGCTACGGAAATAGGGGAATCATGTATAAAGCTATATATGTTTCCAAACGGTTTGCTTCTTACAGTCAAAAGGCTCCATAAATTTGAGAGCTTCGAGAAAGAGTTCTTATTGGAGATAGAAATATTAGGAAGATTACGGCACACAAATTTTGTACCATTGCTAGGTTTTTGCCATGAAAGGGAGAAGAAATTTCTGGTATACAAATATATAAGTAACGAGACCCTTCATCATTGGCTACATAGTAGCCCACAAGTTGAGGCTAAGAAGATGGATTGGCCTTTAAGGTTTAAGATAGCAAGAGGACTTGCATGGCTGCGTCACAATAACATCCTCCGAGTGACCCATCTCAAAATCAGCTCAAGATGTATCTGTTGGAATTAAGATATCATGACAAGCATATAAATTAAACATAAACATCAAGAACACGCAACGGAAGCTAAGAATCAAAATACTTGTAATTAGTTAACCGAAACATAAAGAATGCGTACCTTTTAGCAATCCATGCAATTAGGGTTTATAAAAACCCCGAATTAAAGATCAAATCATAAACCATAATAAATTATGGTTTATGTAAATCGTATTATCATCAATTAGGGTTCTAGTAAAATCCATAGTAGGATTTCTCTACGATCATGTACACACGTATTAATAGCGATTCGATGCGAAAAGCTAAGGTTCTTGAATCACAAAACAAAGCAAAACACTTTTGTTGATCATTAAAAAATCAAAACCTTTATGATATAGGGTGTACGATCGTTTGAGAGCAAGAGGGGAGAAGAAGAAGAAGTTAGGGTTCTTTTTAGTGATCCAAGATTAACACATAATGAATACAAGGGTTTGTATTTATAGTGTGTTTAACTTAGAGCCAAAGTTAGAAGGGATAACCCTTCTAGAACCCATATTTGGTCGAATTCCATAACCCAAGAAGGATTCTAGATCCTTCTTGGCTAGTTACCATATATTCGTCTTACTTCTTATTTAACGACCGTTAGTCAATTTCCGTTAAGTACTAACGACTGTTAAGTATTTATTTATTTGTGATTAATAATTAAATATAACATTTTATATATTGATTATTTGAACATCAACTCTTATACGTAAAGTGTGCAATCCCGTAGGCTTGTGTTCGAATCCAGACATACACATATTATTAAATTATATCCATAAACCTTTCAGCTCCCACTTGGATATACCTTAATATAGTAATGACACTGGTAGCGTCTTAGCTTAAACCCCAATGCCCCCAGAACGACCCTGAGTGTGGCTTCCTGGAAAACCATTTAATGATTCATCATTGTACTTATCCTTTTGTTACTAATACCTTGTTAACTATGGATATGGATCAAAGTCATTCCACAAGTTAACTATTCTGTTTCTCATTTTATCTGATTGAGCAAGATTACCAAATCATCTGAACGTATTCCAGATAGATCTTGGGTACGGCCGTTCAAACATCTTGTCAACCCTACGAGGGGCCTAGCAGTATTAAACTTCGAAACAAATTCGAAGAAACAAATTCATTCTTGACTACAAGCAAAACTCATGAATTTTGCAACACTTCTGAACATAGCCCTTATAACCACCTGTTACAGATAGCGTTAGACTATTTCACAAAAATGTGCTACATTCACAACAGTTATCTGGTATCTCAAGTCAGAGGATAAATTTTCATGATTTACTTAATGACATAGATCCATAAGTACAATCATGCGGTTGGGATCTGTCATATATTCAATTCATCGAATACCATGTGAATTTGGTATATCTACGCATCAATATACTTTCAAGTATATTCTAGCAAAACTCATATTTGTCTTAATTCAATGATATTCACATATCATTAATTGACAACAGACTATTTAGAATAACACAGTTATTCATGGATTTAAAAATGCAAATATATGATACAATATATTATTAATGAAAATAAACATACAAAATATTTTAATTCATTATAAATAATAATTGTTTAACATCCCTTATCCAAATACTAAATAGATCAATGCATGATAATTCCAGTTAATGAATTATGCTTCAAGTTATGACAATCATACTTGTTGACAAGGCATCAATCATCCAAATTTGATCTATCGGAATTTTGAGAATACTTATTTCAAGAATTCAATTGTGAAGTTCTTGTATGTGTACATTCAAATCTCTTGATATTGCCACATAGTTTTTCATAAAGTGTGTGACATCCTCAACCACCAATTTATGATAATCAAACTTTCAAACCTTTTAAAGTTTAAAGTATTCTGTTCTTTAATGTATAATGCAACTATGCTCTTAGTTGAGCACAACTAGTTCACATGGCCATTAACAAGGATAAAATCCTACCATGACTAGTATTGAGTGTCATCTCAATTAAACCAGCATTATTGTATACAAACAACAATATGCTCTTTAAAAATCCGTAAACTTTAATATCTATTGTGTAATGTTTGACACCTTCCAAACTTTCAAGTTTGTTGGCTATGACAATTGACATATTCTTCATCAATAGAATCTGGGAGCAACTCCAGGCTGAGGAATGCAATTCTAAATCCAAGCATATTCTATTTTATTACACTGGTTATCTAATAACTTTCAATTAGATATCAATGTTGTCAAATCATTTTGCATTCAAGCATGATACAACAATAACATGATGTACATGAAAAATCCTTATGTCAAACTTAGATTTCATTCATGTTCTACATATCCATTGAGACTTTCTAAATGATATGTCATGTTCTATTAGATTTATTTTTACCGCACATGTTTATAATAATAAACATATATTCTAAGGTTATATGTTTACTTTCTAAATCTTTCAAATGAAGTTTCATTCCAAACTAAGACTTAACATTTTACTTATATGGAATATTACTTCCTATATGTTATACAACATATACGATTTAAGAAAATAAACATAATACTCCCACTAGCTCTTAAGAATACTTAGGAGTTATCTTATTTTAATTATCAAATCAAAACTTAATTGGATTTAATATTTAAACATAAGTATCATTTGCTAGATGCATGCATTAATCCATTCATGAATTATTGCACTTTGTACACTTCCAAATATTATTTGAATTCAAAACCTCCTTTCGATTACTTACCATCCTCGCTCAAGTAATCACAAAAGAAAGAGTTTTTACATTCAATTGTCAAATTTCATATTAATGAAAATAGATATGACAATTATCATCGTTATATATTTAATGTGCCTAGAAAAAGATATTCAATCACAGTTAATTACTTAAGTGTGATTAATAATCTTTGTCATAAGACATGCATTAAATATGTGTACAATATTCTACATATGATTTCTACACAAAGATTTAAACCACTAGGGTTTCCTTATCTTTGAAGAAACTCATCTTCATTCTATAGTCTAACTATTTAGAATTAAGATAAACCAAATTTCCAAAATTTGATTATCTTTATGAACAGCATCTATAACATTCATAGCATGAATAATTTACTCAATTCAATATTAGGTAATACATCATAATGATTAACAAGTTCTCAATGATCTTGTAACTCATATTTCTCAGCATATCAATCAAATATCTGAAATATCCTTGCGGATCTATGAATGAGAATTCCATCATTTTGAGGTCTATCATTTACATGTTTAGCCTCATCATGATATTCACTAGTGTGTTTTAGAAGATTATGTATCTTGTAATTTTATCTTTTCAAGATAAAAACTCCCACTTGCCTTTTGTAATTTAGAGACTATCTATAAATACTTAGCAAGTAGAGCAACAATACAATGTTCTCTTTTTGGGACATTACAAAACACAATGACAGTTACTGACTCTAGTTTGTTAATAACTTGCTTTATCATAAGTTTAATAAATTCAGAACTTCATTTTAAAACTTAATGTGATTCATCACTTTCCATAAAATAATGGTGTCTTATTAATCTTCAAGGTTGGAGTCTTATTGAGTATATACAATCCATACTCAATCTTCTAACCTTGATTAACTTTTGGAAGAAAAGAAGTCATAGTTATCTTGAATCAAATGATACAACAAGAGTTTGATTTTTCCTAACTGAACATACCATTAAACTAGTGGTATTTCATTAGATTAATATTGTAAGACAATCTAATAATATGTAAGATAAACATATTCCTTTTGGCTTATCTATTTACCAACTAAGTCAACTTAATGGTGAAATAGAATTTCCAAGCCAATTGCATGATTTATAACACAAGTACTTTTTGACCAAGTCACTTCATGTTCATGTCTTAACAAGAAGACATAAACTGTTATAATCCCACTATACGTTATAAGTCATTTATCAATGACTTCATGTATATGTCTTAATTAAGAAGACATAACAAGTTAATGTTTTACTTTACATTATTATAAGTCTTGTAAAAATTAAAAGACCTCATGTTTACAATAAACATGTATAACTAAAGTAATCATGAACACCATCTCTTGGTTTCAATAGTAATTTCAAGTTAATTTATTACTTCATGTATTTATGTTATTCCAAGAATATATAAATATCCAAATTGAAGTAGTATTAGATTACTTCATTTATTCATGTCATTCCAAGAATACATAAATATTAAAATCGAAGTAGTCTTATGTTATCATCTTGACACATGTTCTGAATAAGACAATCTTACATTTAAATATATAAGTCCTATTAGAACATTCGTCTCTTACCTTGCGGTCAAGAGAATCCATCAATCATATTAATGTGTGTTGTACCTTGCACACAAGAAATATTTCTCCCACTTGTTCATGGAACAACATCATGTAGCAAATAAACAACACGACACGCGTTTGGTTATGTGAACAATATGATTGTGTCAATAATATTAGCATAACAAGTAGATGTAGGACTACATTGTTTAGTAAGGAAACGCACATGACTATCCTTAAAAACATGAGTGTCTACAATTGAAAAGTAATTATCTTGAGACAATCTAGAGATAATATGGGTTACTACCAAGATGACAAAGCTTGTAGCTCCCACTGAATTATAGAACATTACAATAATTCTGTATTCAGTAATAAACACAATGCTCCCACTGGATTTGACAACATTGTAAGTGTTTCATAACTAGTGAAAGCAAATAGTGTGCTATTTACTTTCCTACACCTTTGAGAAAGCCCATACGTAACAATTACTTAGGTACTAAAGAGTGTATTCTACTTTCTAGATGATGGACTATCCATCAATGCTATTAACTTGAAAATTAGGCATGCAATTTCTTCCTTAATAGGTCTACTATCCCTACAATGGTATGTAGCACCTTTAAATGGTCAAAACAAAACAACTAGATAAAATATACTAGTTTGTCTTTTATCATTTTTGCGGTAATTAGTTTAGCTTCTAATTTAATAACTCATAAAATGTCATACATGTTTTCCAGTTAACCAAATGTCATATTTGTTACAAAAGAATTCAATTACCAAATGAGGGTAATGAAATCTCTATGGAAAATAAGATGTGCAATTCTCTTAACCATTAAAGTTTGGTATGAGTTATATTAGAATTTAGACAATTCTAATGTTCCTATCATACATTTCTCAACCATGAAAATGAATAGGATTGAGTCTCACTCTTCTCTCATGTAAAGGAGACTATGTTTATTCTTTTAGTAAAGTTGACTCTAGCCAAAAATTCCCTGCGGGTGTAGATCAATTTACCAATAAAAGAATAACCCACGTTTAAGGTTTAATGTTGCATTAATACATTAAAAGAATTTACAAAATTCAATTTTTAGTATTTTCGATTATTAATCTTTAAGAAAATTAAATACCCATTGGTTAATATTCATATAAACCATAGAATTTCCATAAAGCTAGGATCCTAATTGACACAGTACCATTACATTAGTTGATCTACTAGTAATGATAGTATTCAATAAGGTAATTGTCGAACAATAATTGACAATCTCATATTGCAATTCCTAGAACATTATTGGATTTACAATTGCCAAAAATCTGTTTGCAATGAAAACATGTTTCATCCCATCTTATGCCTTGAGTTATAGATCTCACTAACTAACTTAATTAACTTGTCTAATTTAGAAACTGTAAATATTCCAGATAAGGTCTCACGTAACATGGAGATTTACCTTGTCATTGCAATCTAGTTAAGATCTCACATAAGCTAAATTGCAACATCAAGTGTCTCTTATAATTAGATGGCATAAACTTAAATTTTAAAGGGTACTACTTTTGATGTATGTAATCAAATATATACGAAGAAGCATGCATACATCTTCGTATCATAGGTTTTAATAAAACTTTTCTTATTAACCAATTTCACTAAGATTAAATCAAAAAAGTTTTAATTGAGGTATTGGGTAAACCAATCAAAAAATTACCTTTAATTATCGTCCACTATATCGTACTTTTGCATAAGTCAAAGACTTAGTGTTTCAGATAATTACCACAAAGTGTCGCGTGGAATTAAAGGTCAATTCACTCTTAGGATGTTTTGTACATAAAAAATAGTCCTAGATAACTCCAATTTGACTTGCAAAGAAGCGGAGAAACAAAGGTTAGCTTCTGAGTATGGTTTCCTGGAAAACCATGTGATGATTTTATCATCATACTTATCCTTTTGTTTCTAATACCGCGTTAATATGGATATGGATCTAGGTCATTCCATAATTAACAATTAGTTTCTCGTTTATACATAATTGATCAAGATTACCAAATCATCTGAACGTATTCCAGATAGCCTTTGGGCGTGCGCACGCAAACATCTTGTCAACCCTACGAGTGGCCAAGCAGTATTAAACTTCAAAACAAATTTGAAGGAACAAATCCTTTCTTGACTACGAGCATAACCCTCGAACTTTCCATCACCTCCGAAAATAGCCCTTATAACTACCAGTTACGGATAGCGTTAGACTATCCTACAGAAAATGAGCTACATCCTCGGCAGTTACCTGATATCTCAAGTCTGAGGATAAATATTCATGATTTACTTAATGACTACGATCCATAAAGTATAATCATGTGTTGGGATCTGTCCTATATTCAATTTATCCAATATTGAATATCATGTGAACTTGGCATGCCCACGCATTAATATACTTAAGTATATTCTACCAACACTTCACATTTGCCAACACTTCACATTTGCCTTAGTTCAATAATATTCCAAATTTATTGATCGGCAACGGACTTATTTAGAATAAATTAATTATTCACGGATTTAAACATGCAAATATAGGATACAATATTATAAATGATAATAAACGTTAACCAAACTTTATTTCATTAAAATAATAATGTTTACATATCCCTTATCCAAATACTAATCCACATATTTACATGAAACTACTAGCTAAACGAAGACCAATACCATCAGCATGTTGAGTAAACTTTTCCTTAGGTAATTCCTTCGTAAAAGGATCAGCCAGATTGTCATCTGTGTGAACTTTGAGTAAATTGATCTCACCTATTTCGACTTGTTCTCGAACATAGTGATATCTCCTAGGAAAATGTCTGGCGCCCTTCATAACTCCAGGTTCATTGGCGAATGTGATTGCGGCAGAGTTGTCACAATACACATTTATAGGTAATTCAATTGACGGCATCACTCCAAGACCCGAAATGAATTTCCTTATCCAAACAGCTTCCATAGCCGCTTCCGATGCAGCAATATACTCAACTTCTGTAGCAGACATGGCCGTTATACTCTGCTTCTTGCTCTTCCAGTCTACAGCTCCTCCATTGATGACAAAAACGTAACCCGTCTGAGACTTCGTATCATCTTTATCAGTCTGAAAGGACGCATCGCAGAAACCTGTAACATTCAGTTCTGCGTCTGGATTTCCCCCGTACACAAGAAACATATCTTTAGTATTCCTTAAATACTTAAGAATGTTCTTAACAGCATGCCAGTGATCTTTCCCTGGATTCTGTTGGTAACGACTGGTTAAATTTTGTGCAAACGCCACATCTGGCCTTGTGCATCTTACTGCATACATGATAGATCCTACTGCCGAAGCATATGGAACTTTCTTCAGGTGTTGAAGCACATAGTTTGCTACTTAAGCCATGTTCTACTTGCATGGGCAAATATCCCTTCTTGGAATTTTGCATATTGAATCTCTTCAATATTTTATCCATGTAAGCACTTTGGCTTAATCCAATCAACCGCTTAGATCTGTCTCTATAGATCTTGATTCCAAGGATGTAAGCTGCTTCTCCTAAATCCTTCATAGAAAAACATTTACCTAGATAAGACTTAACTTCATTAAGACTTGGTATATGATTTCCCATGATTAATATGTCATCGACATATAGGATTAGGAAAGTAGTATTACTCCCACTAGCTTTGTGGTATACACATGGCTCATTGAAATTCTGAGTAAATCCAAACTTCTTGATTTCCTCATCAAATTTCTTATTCCATTGCCTGGATGCTTGCTTCAATCCATAAATGGATCTTTGAAGCTTGCATACCCGCTCAGGAAAATTTGGATTCACAAACCCCTCAGGCTGCGCCATATAGATGTCTTCATCTAGGCGACCATTCAGGAAGGCGGTTTTGACATCCATCTGCCAAATCTCATAGTCATAGTAAGCAGCTATGGCTATAAGAATCCTAATAGCTCTAATGTCAGCTACAGGAGAAAAGGTCTCCTCATAGTCAACACCATATGTTTGGGTAAAGCCTTTAGCCACCAAACGAGCTTTGTAGGTGTGTACATTGCCATCCATGTCCGTTTTCTTTTTTAAAAGCCATTTACTCCCAACTACCTTAGCATTGGGAGGAAGGTCTACTTCAATCCAGACATTATTGTCTCTAATGGATTGCATCTCCCCATTCATAGCAACCTGCCATTTTTCCTTTTCAGGACTATTAATGGCAGCCCTATAACTAGTGGGCTCATCAAGATCCCCTAGTATAGTTTCCTCACATTCTACGTTTAAACATAGACGTTTATGAGCTTTTACAGATCTTGAGGATCTGCGAATGGAAACCACTTCAACTTCAGGTGGAGGACCTAAACTTTCAGGTTCCACAGGAAGTGTGCTAGTGTTCTCAGAAGGTGACGTATCTTGTTGATCATTTTCAAGATCATATACTCTCCCACTGAATTCTTGAGCCAAGAAACTCTCCTCAAGGAATTCGCCATACCTAGCCACAATGACTTTATTTTCTGGTGGGAAGTAAAAGTAGTAACCCCTTGTTTCCTTAGGGTATCCTACAAAGATACACTTAACAGATCTTTGTTAGAGTTTATCTGGTGAGTCACGTTTAACAAACGCCTCACAACCCCAGACCTTTAAGTAAGACAAATTGGGAGCTTTTCCAATCCAAAATTCATATGGAGCCTTATCAACCTTCTTAGTTGGAACCATATTTAATATGCGAACAGCACTTTCAAGAGCATAGTCCCAAAAGGATAAGGGAAGAGTTGTCAGATTAAACATAGATCGTACCATATCAAGCAATGTACGATTTCTCCTTTCAGATACACCATTTTGTTGTGGAGTATAAGGAGATGTGAGTTGCTGGACAATGCCACACTCAGCTAGATAATCTTTAAACTCTTGGCTTAAATATTCACCACCACGATCGGATCGAAGAGCCTTAATCTTCTTACCGAGTTGTAATTCTACTTCACTTTTAAAAACCTTGAATGTCTCAAAGACTTCATGTTTATGTTTAAGTAAATAAACACAACCATAACGACTATAGTCATCCGTAAAGGTTAGGAAGTAGGTAGCACCGCGTTTTGACACATGTCTAAGTGGACCACACACATCAGTGTGTATCAATCCAAGTAGATCTGAAGCCTTTTCCATATTGCTATGAAAAGTTTCTTCGTCATCTTCCCAGATATGCAAGATTCGCATTTATCAACTGAATCATCATTGATATTTTGCAAAAGCCCATCATGTTGCAGCTTTTCCATGCGTTTCTTGCCTATATGAGCAAGACGACAGTGCCAAAGATAAGACGAATCCAAGTTAGACTTGATTCTCTTATTGCCAATGCTATACATAGAATTATTTCCATTGGATACATGATTTTCCATGTCTATTTCAAACACACCATTTAATGGAATTGCATTAAAGTAAAAAACAGAATTTAAAGAAACCGAAATTCCATTATTATTAAAAGTGTGATCAAAACCATTATCCAACAATAAAGAAACTGAAACAACACCTCTAACAATAGACGGTGCATAATGACAATTGTTCAATACTAAAATTAAATCCGAAGGTAAAACTAAGTCAAATGTCCCTATGGCTTCAACTGCTGCACGTATGCCATTGCCCACGTACAAGTAGCATTCTCCATAGTTCAGTTTCTTCGCTCCTCTAAGCCCCTGCGATGTATTACAAATGTGAGTACCACATCCTGTATCATATATCCAGGCATTTTGCTTACGAGGAAAAGAAAATAATTCAACCATAAAAATACCTGAAGTGCTCGCACCATTTGCAGCCTTGGCATTTTTATTCTTGCGACACTCCTCAAGCAGCAATGGACAGTCCCTCTTCCAATGTCCAGGAGTGTGGCAGTGGTGACAAACAGTCGTATCCTTCTTGGGATAATCCTTCTTCACAGCAGGATTCTGCTTCTTAGGCTTCTGCTGATGGATCACGACCTGTTTTCCTTTGTCAGCTTTACCTTTGCCCTTCTTGTTCACATGTTGCGGTTTGTTGGGCTTAGTAACCCTACCACCCTTTATTGCCATAACAGCAGGTGTAGGTGCCTTCTTCGAGAGTCCCATCTCAAAGTCAATAAGCATTGCATGCAAATCACTTATTGTCTTCCCCGTGCAATGCATATTGAAGTTGCGTACAAACTCACCATACAATTCCTCATTGAGGGATCGATTGATGAGGCCAACTTTCACATCTTGCACGTACCCGCATCCGAGTGTATCCAATTGGTCAAGATATCCTTTCATCTCCAATACATGGGCACTCACGGGTGTACCAGCATCCTGCTTACACTTGGCCAGAGAATCTAACAGATCATATAACTCCGCCATTGGTGGTTTTTCAAACATGCGTATGAGCTCATTTATCATGTTCATAGGACCATAGTTCTCAAATTGCTTTTGCAATTGAGTGTCCATTCCAGATAACATGAGACAAGCCACATCATTGTGCTTCTCATACTCGATGTTGTACTCCTCATGCTCAGTAGTAGAGGTAGTACCAGCGGGAGCTGCAGGAAGAGGCTTACTAAGATATTCAAATCTTTTGGCAATTCTAAGAGTAATCCTCAAAGAACGATACCAATCATTGAAATTTTTAGTCCCAGTCAACTTTTCTCTTTCAATCATAGCTTTGAAAGCAGAACTCATGTTATTCATGTTTGTGTTATCGGGTTGGGCCATTTCTACAGAAAAAGTTCAAAAGTTAGTACTTTCGATAATAAACTTTTCAAGAAAATTAAACACCCATGGTAAAATAACCATTTAATTTTCACTGAAAACTAGGATCCAAATTGACGTCGTTTCATCACATCAGCTGAGGCTGCTAGCAATGAAAGTACTCAATAAGGTACGGGTCAATCCCAATTGCCAATATCCAATTGCAATTCCTAGAATCATGGGACTTACATTATCTTGACAACATCAGTTGCAAATGTAAGCATGTTTCATCCCCATCTTTATGCCTTGACGCCGTTTCATCACATCAGCTGAGGCTGCTAGCGATGAAAGTGCTCAATTAAGTTAACCAATTTAGAAACATGTAAATTTACGTCGTTTCATCACATCAGCTGAGGCTGCTAGCAATGAAAGTACTCAACTTACCCTTTGATTACCATTCTTTGAATCATTACATCAGCTGAGGCTGCTAGCAATGATAGAATGTAATCTCAGGTGTTTCCGTATTAATTGGGTGGCATATAACTTAAATTTAAGGGTATAAATTTTTGATGTGTGTAATCAAAATATGTAAAAAGATGTCATGCATTCATCTTTGTATCATATGTTTCAAAACCAGTTTACTCATTCATTACATTAATAAGCTCAAATCATCAAAATTTCAATTGATGGCGTTGAGAAACTTACAACATTTCCTTAAGATGCTTCGTATGTTTTCATGGTGTACTTGGTAAGTTTAATATTGACGCACAGGCGAGCGGAGAGACAGAATGGAGTCTCTTTAAGGCCACAATTTAATGCGAAACCAACCTTATACCCACTTTATAGTTTGTCAATATTAGGTCTGCCGCTTCGACCACTTTTGTACAGTCGCATCAATCAATTAAACACTTATGATTTTCTTGCTTAAAACAATGTTACACCATTATTAAGTCAATATTATTTTTCTTTTGAAAATTACCCTTTTGTTTACAATTATGTCTACAACATATTAAACAAATGCGCAATTAAAAAATAAACATAAACAACTTAATAATGAACGTGCTAAAATAAATCAATTAATATGTATATATTGGTCTTAAGACTCCCATTGATTTTCGAGCTCATTGTACCCAATGGACCACAGCACCAATTTCTTGGCCGCGTAAGTCTTATGATTAACATATACATAACACACATAATTGATTAAATACGCGATTATATGGGGTCTTCCCTAAAACCTAATTAATTAACTTTTAGTAATTTTAATTTATCCAATTTAATTACTAAAACCCTAGTTAATTAACAATCGCATACACATAGCACGTAGAACATGTAACATAAAGCATCAATTTTCCATGACAAAACATGCATGTTTTTGTCATGGATTCCCCATATTGCACTTATAATCATGAACACAAATTATCAAGTCAATATTGTACGCATACTAAATTAATGACATCACTAGGTACTCATTAATTTTCACATAAAATTGCTTGCAATCCTAGGGTTTCTACAAGATTTAATCAAAACCAAAAACCCTAAATCTAATTAATGGGTGTCGACCCAGAAATAAAAAATTAGGGTTTACAAAAAATCAAAACCCTAGAACACCTATTGCATGTATCTATTCACATAGGTTCAATTTTATGTTTTTAGTAATTAATTACAATGTATAAACGGGCTCTTGATGCCACTGTTGGAATATGTGAATCATAAATCTATAAACACATAAACATATAACATCAAAGCATACGCAGCGGAATATACAAGATCTATATACACGTAATTAATTAACTAAATATAAAAGTGATGCGTACCTTTTGATTCCTAGCAAGAACAAGGAATCGTGCACTCCAAGAACAAGGTATAAACCCTAAATTAGGGTTTAAGGTGATCGACTAATATGCTAGTCGAATAGGGGAAAACACACAAGCTAAGGAAAGCTTGTTCTTCGTTCTTGTACACACGTAAAACTAGCGTTTCAATGGGAAAAGCTAGGTTCTAATTCACAAAACAATTCCAAAACTTGTGTAATAGCAAAATCGACAAACCCTAGTGATGAAGCGAAAAGTGTACCGCTTTTAGGGGGTCATTTAAGCCCTAAATCGTATTTATTTGATCAAATATTGCCCTAAATCGTTCCTTTTGTCATTTTAGGTACTTTGGAGAAGAAATCTGGAAAAGGAAGCATTTTGGACGTTTTTGGAGCATAAAAGTGAAGAAAACGACAAAGTCTCAAAATCGGCTTGAAAAGTACCTGTGACGGCGTCAAGCACCATTGTGACACCGTCAACCCTTGACGCGCCAGAGAGGATTTTGGATGATTAAAAGGGGACGGCATCAAGAAGGCCATCAAGAAACCCTAACCGCGGCGAGGTGACGGCGTCAGCTCTATAACGTGACGCCGTCAGATATGATTTTCTATATATATTCTCATAATTTTTAGTCATTAGTGTGCAACTTTGTGAGGAGAAACCCTAAGACGATTTTTCTGCTACTTTTAAGGGTTTTATACCCTTGGATCTCCCATGTTCAATTGAAGATAAGTAATCAATTAATCATTCAATATGTTTATGTGTTGTTTGATTATATCTTGTTCTTGTCTTTTATTTAACATGCTAGGCTAGATTTATCTTGTGTTTGCTTAGATCTAATGAAACCTAACTATTGATTATTGGTTGTTGGTGTGTTATTAATTGTATTGGATGATTGTTTATCGATGTTAGGCTTAAGAAAACTGGCTAACCTCCTATACGGTAACTTGCTTGAACGTCTTAAGAAACATGAACCAATGCGTACTAAGGTTTTTATGGTTGTATTTAATGCATGAGCGAATTCTAGTGATCCCATGTTAGGAGCTTCTTAGCCGGCTCGACATAGGAGTGAAGTAGGAGCTTGTAGAGTTGGGGAAGTACGTACGCCACCCCACGATTGGTATTAAGGAATACACCCGTCATCCACGCAATTAATACACACTAATCAACCGGTAAAAGATAGTTAGGGAGTAAAAAAATCTAAGTAAACACATTTCTCTCCATATAAGTTCCACAACCTTTTTATTTTCAGTTATTTTATTTTATTTGCAATTTTAGTTATTTGGGTTAGTTGACTAGCAACTAATTCCGCCCACTCCTTCAAACCCGAGATTTTACTTGCTTTTATAAAAATATAAAAAAATACAAAAAGAATCTTCCCTCACCCTTAGACCTATTAGAGTAGTTTTTCAATCCTAACGACACTATTCCCCTAGAGAACAATCAATCCCCCGGTACTTGCCACTACACTATACTACATCGGTCAGGTACACTGCCTGGTGGGGATTGCAAGCCTCTTGAGATCCCTCGAGAGGTAAAACCTGTTGTAAGGTCGCAAAACCATGCATCACCTAGGTGTTAGGGAATGTATACCGATCGGCCAAGACTAGAGGGAGAGAAGAAGAAGTTGGAATGGTTAGAGAATTAGGGTTAGCCAATAACAAACATAAGGGGTTTGTATTTATAGTCAATCCAAACTTCCTCTCCAAGCTACCAAAACCGAAAATCATAACCCTAAGGATTATTCGGCCGCCTATAGGGATTAGGAAGGTTTCTAGATCCTTCTTGATCCCTATTTCCATCTCTAGTCCATGTAGTTAATATTTAACGACCGTTAATCAAACTCCGTTAAATACTAACGACCGTTAAGTGTTAGTTTGTGAAATGAATAAATAAATCATAAATCTATATTTAATTATTCAAACCATTGAGACTCATACGTAATGTGTGCAATCCCGAAGTCTCGTGTTCAAAACTGGACATACATATATTAATTACTAGTTTCATGACCCGCCCGATGGTCGGGTACGCTTCATAAAATTGTTTGTCGAATTTTTTTACACGTAAAATAAATAAAAAATAAGTCAGATATGTTGAAGGCAATGAATTGAAAATCATAAATATATTGCTCATGCATTAAAAGAGATGTAATGGTTACCATGGTAATGTGCCCGTTTCGAGTGCAAGTTTTAAATTTATAACACGATCTACCAATAATTCAAACGAAACACATACGAGCAAGTATACTTGTCCGTGTGTAGTAAGAGGTGAAATGGTAAGCCGAGGTCGTTCATAGGGATTTGTTTAGTTTTTGGAATGTGAGTTTTAAATATAATATCAATCTTGTTCAACGATACTAATAGCAATCAAATAATGATTATGTAAATTCAATAAATTAAAGACTACACTTGCGTAGACTAGTTTTGCACAATTCACTTGATATGATTATGACAATGGTTCCATTTGACTATGATCAATGAATTAGGTGGTGTTCTAATTCAATTAGTGGTTTACTAACTCTATTGTTTCCAACACTTTCAATCCTCGTCAAGATTTTAAGATGACAAAAACAATATTTAAGATTTGATCAATCCAAGACTAACACAACTCAATAACTTGATTCGCTTTTGTTTCACAAGTAATTGACAACCACACTATTTTAGTTTTCCAAGTTTAACCAAGTTACTTATGAAATGGTCAATACATAAGGTAACACCCTCATAGACAAAGGTTTACAACTAATTGACTAACAATGTCTTTTTCATCCCATTACATTATTAGTAATTACCCAAACTTGACAACTCTTTGGTGGAGAAAACTCTTAATAGCACAATTCGTTCTTAGTATTAGCTTTCGTTTATCTTAGAACCAATAAGTCATAATCAACCAAATAAATCATGTAGCAAACATCATCTAGGCAAGTGCACAAGGCACTTAGCCACTCATGGTAAACAAAGTAATAACCGCAAGAAATTTATCACTAGAAAACATGATTAAATAGTCTTACAAAAGTTGTAATGATGATTACAAGTAATGAAGAACACTTGTGAAATGATCAACAATGATCCTTGAATGATGGAATTGATGATTGGTGAATGTAAGCTTTCCCTTTTCCTGCGTTTCTTTTCCTTGTCGCCCCTTTTAGAGAGTGGTAACAGATTTCTTGTATGATATATGTGATAGTTGATGTTAGTAGATGTCTCTTTTGTTGTTTCCAAGCATACATATATATAGGATAACTCTCCTTGGCCACCAAGCATAATTCTTGGGCTCAAAGTGTCATAAATTTGAAGGCAAGATGAATTAAAATTAAGTAGATGATCAAACTTGGATTGATGGCACTTTAACTCTTCTCTTTAATGCAAATATAGAAGACTTTAAATGGCTGGACCCAGGGTCGGAACTAAGGACCTGAGGTCTGAATGTCTGCTGGACCTTGGGTCTGAACACTAAACCTTGGGTTTGAGATCCAGCTTCAACCTTGGGTTTGAGATAGGAACCTTCATCATTCATTTCATCATTTCATGATCTTTTCTTGAACTTGAAAAATCATTGCGATCTTGATTCTTTATCTTTAACGATCCGTCCAAAGCCTTTATTGTGAGAAGAATCTTATGTTTGTGCATAAGCTCTTGATTTCGCAACTTTTCTCCATCTTTTTAGCTATTTTCCTGAACTTGATCGTACCTGAACCTAAATACATCTTTTGCACCTTTTAAGCATAATATGTTCATAAATACAACCAAATAACATGCATAATCATAAGAATAACGCTAATAAAACATGTTAGATTTGAGCGTTATCAAATCCCCCACACTTGAACTTTGCTTGCCCCCAAGCAAATCTAGCTTTAAGAAATAATCCACATGATATAAATTATAATGATTCTAAAAATGAGATGCAAATCCATCAAGTACAAGTACAAGATAAGATCCATCTTTTTAAGTTTATAGGTGAAAAGTCGAGATGTTTGACGATACCTTAATGATTCTCTTGCTTGATAACATGTTAAAACACCTCACGAAAAAGGAATGAAGTATAATTCACTCATCACTCATTTATTGGGTGAGTATATAAGAAAATAACACTCATTGCTCAGTCATGATCTAAATATTACCATAAGCTTGTACAAGAAACAAAACTCCACCGACGTGGCGTAAGCACCAAGTGTCATATAAGACTTAAGTGCAACTATCTCATGTAAAACATAATAGCTCGCTAACAACGAATTCTTGCATCATTAAATAACGGATGGTTACTAAGGATAACCTTAGATCGCTAACAACGCTACCTAATTCCTCAAGAAATCGGATGGTCACCTCATGTCAATACACTTGATAATCACCACTAAATCAATTAGGTAGGGATAAGACATGGGATATATTTATGAAATTGGTTTAAAATAAAAACATTACAAATAGTCAAAGTCTACAACCGATTGCTACTAGCTACATCAACCACTTTCCTTTGAACTTGAGAACTATCCTTGATCAATATCTTACTTTCATAGCTCATTGGCTATTCTTGTCACCAAACAATTGCGATGACTTATTTTATTTTATCTCTTTTTCCTTCTCTTTTTTTTCATTTATTTATTTTTTTTTATTTTTTTTCGATCATAATACCAATAGATCTTCCATGAGATTATCATGGAGTTCGAAACTTTCTGATTTTTAAGGATTCCACATAACAACCATCTTTCCTTGTAGCTAGTAACCAACTAAGACTTGACTAAGGGTAAGGATAAGGCTAAAAGTGAAGAATATTTTTATATTTTTCTGGTGTAACAAAATGAAAAGGATGGCTCAGAGGGTGTACAAATGGTATCTAGCACTAAAATGGAGTGCTAACAATTGGGTTCATATAAGGGGTTAACTAACCGATGTGGCCAGCTAATATATCATTAGATGTAAAATAGAAGGCCATTTGGTTTAATTCCTAAGGTTGCCTCTTATCACATGAATACACTTATATCACACGAGGTGATCTCACTGCGGTCTGGTAATGATTTGCATGTACAAGTTCTAGAATAAATAAGATCACCGGCACACTCATAGCAAAAAGATCAAGCATAAAAGATGTATGCTATATAAGAATAGGCTTAAATCCTCACAATTTAGTGGAATGGGCTATAATTGTGCTAGCAATGTTATCAATCCTAAGAATGGATTGCAATATCAATCAGGACACATCTCGAATTTTCAGAAATTACATGTTTTATCAGTGGATTGATCTAGTTATTCTAATATAATTTATCCTAAATGTACGAAAACAACTAGACTATAAGGGCAAACAAATTAAAAACAAGGCTCAAAAATATAGAAAATTTAAAAATCCAGTATCATTTTCTATTTCCTCCCCCCACACTTAAGTTTGACATTGTCCTCAATGTAAAGAACGATAAATCATAAAAATAGGGAAATGGAACATAAAAGGAATGATAGTGCCTTAACCTTGGAATCTTATCAGGCTCTGAATCAGATATTGAGATTGAATGCCTCCACATCTTCAAGATCAAGCATCTTAATCTGCACGAATCATCAAAACAAAAACAAAAACACACAAAATGCAAAATATTTTTGGATTTTTATTATTATTTTTGCGACGCCCCCACACTTATGGTGAAACCATCGGGGCTTAAAATAAACAAATAATTTAAGAACACACGGGTTGCCTCCCGAGAAGCGCTAAATTTATTAACGAGTCATCAGCCCGACTCAATCTCTTTTTTTTTTTACTTTGGTGGTTTATCTTTAGGATTCTTTCCTGATTTCTTTGGAATATACACCACATTTCCTTTTACTATTCCTTTTCCAGTTTTATCAATATCATGTAACTTCGCGGTATTGCAAGTTCTAGGGAGAACATCCCATATGTAACCAGTTTCAGCTGCTCACTTGACATTTCATTCAATTGCTCCTCATCATGGTAGAGTTTGATTCGATGTCCATTAACAATGAAAGTTCCACCATGCTTGTCATATAGTTCGACATATCCGGATGGAAAACCATGTTTTACCACGAATGGACCAAACCATTTGGTTCTTAACTTAGGAGCTTTGAATTTGTACTTAGAATTGAACAATAGAACTTTGTCTCCGGCTTTGAATGCTTTCCGGATTCTTAGTTTCCTATCATGATAAGCTTTTGTTCGCGCTTTGTACAGCTTGGAATTTTCATACGCTTGGAGTCTTAACTCATCGAGTTCATGCAATTGCAAGAATCGTTTTTCTCCCGCGATTTTAAGATCGGGGTTACATTGCCTCAGCGCCCAGTAAGCTCGGTGTTTAATTTCAAACGGCAAATGACAAGTTTTTTCATATATGAGTCTATATGGTGTCGTGCCAATTGGAGTTTTATATGCCGTTCTGAACGCCCATAGAGCATCATCGAGTTTCCTTGACCAAACAGAAGGATTATCCTTAACCGTTTTTTCAAGTATTCTTTTTAAAGCTCTATTGGTGTTTTCAACTTGACCACTGGTTTGAGGATGGTATGCAGTTGCAAAACGATGGTGGACTCCATATCGTTTTATAGCTTTTTCCATTTGACGATTACATAAATGAGTTCCTCTGTCACTTATTAAAGCTTTTGGAATTCCGAATCGAGAGAAAAGCTTTTTTAGAAAAATTACAACCACTCGTGCGTCATTAGTGGGTAAAGCTTCCGCTTCTGCCCATTTAGAGACATAGTCAATTGAAACGAGGATGTATTCGAATTTATGAGATTTAGGAAAAGGACCCATAAAGTCAATTCCCCAAATATCAAAGATTTCATAAACTTGTATGCTCTTTTGTGGCATTTCGTCTCTACGAGAAAGACTACCAGATTTCTGGCATGCATCACAATTCTGCACAACCGTATGTGCTTCTTTAAAAATTGTTGGCCAATAAAATCCCGCATCATAAACCTTTTTAGCGGTTGTGGATGGACCATAATGTCCTCCAATTGGGCCGTGATGACATTCATCAAGAATTTTTCGGGTCTCTGAACCATACACACATCTTCTAATTATCCCATCGGGACACATTTTAAATAGATATGGTTCATCCCAAAAATAGTGTTTCAGATTTGCGAAAAATCTACTACGCTCAGTGTAAGATAGACCTTTTGGTAATATACCTCCCGCTAAATAATTTGCATAATCTGCAAACCATGGAATTGCTTCTTCATCAATTCCCATAAGAGTTTCATCTGGAAAATTATCATCAATCTCGTCTTCACCGAGTTCCTCTAGATTAGGGTTTTCTAATCTAGATAAATGATCTGCTGCAACATTTTCTGCACCCTTCTTATTTTGGATTTCTATGTCAAATTCTTGAAGCAATAAAATCCATCGAATAAGACGTGGTTTAGCATCTTGTTTAGCAAACAGATATTTGAGAGCTGAATGGTCGGTGAATACAATTGTCTTGGATAAAACAAGATAAGAACAGAATTTGTCAAATGCAAAAACTACAGCCAATAGTTCCTTTTCAGTGACTGTATAGTTTTGTTGGGCACTATTCAAGGTTTTGCTAGCAAAGTATATAGGACGAAAATGTTTACCATCTCGTTGTCCTAATACTGCTCCAACAGCATAGTCGCTTGCATCGCACATAAGTTCAAATGGTAGAGACCAATTTGGTGAAACCATAATTGGTGCATTTGTTAACTTATTTTTGAGTGTTTCGAATGCCTTGATGCACTCTTCATTGAAATCAAAGACTGGATCTTTTTCAAACAATTTCTTCATCGGACGATATATTTTTGAAAAATCTTTGATGAATCTGCGGTAAAATCCCGCATGTCCCAAAAAACTTCTAACGCCTTTAACGTTAGTCGAGGGTGGTAATTTAGCAATAGCATCTACTTTTGCTTTGTCAACTTCGATTCCCTTGCTCGAAATCTTGTGACCTAGCACAATGCCTTCTGTCACCATAAAATGACATTTTTCCCAATTTAGCACGAGATGAGAAGTTTTGCATCTTTCAAGCATTTTATCAAGATTGTAAAGGCATGACTCGAATGAGTCTCCAAATACTGAGAAATCATCCATGAAAACTTCCATGGAGGTTTCAAGCATATCTTGAAAAATAGCAATCATGCATCTTTGAAATGTTGCTGGTGCGTTACAAAGACCAAAAGGCATACGCCTATACGCATATGTGCCAAAAGGACACGTGAATGTGGTCTTTTCTTGATCAGCTGGATCTATTGGAATTTGAAAATAACCGGAAAATCCATCGAGAAAACAAAAGTATTTGTTCCCCGCAAGTCTTTCCAACATCTGATCCATGAACGGTAATGGAAAATGATCTTTTCTGGTGGCGTCATTCAATTTGCGATAATCAATGCATACTCGCCAACCAGTTATGGTTCTGGTAGGAACTAGTTTATTATGTTCATTAGTCACGACAGTTGTTCCTACTTTCTTAGGAACACAATGAACGGGACTCGCCCATGAACTATCCTCAATGGGATAAATAATTCCAGCATCGAGAAGTTTGATTATTTCCTTTTTAACAACTTCCTTCATATTTGGATTGAGTCTTCGTTGTCTTTGAACAACGGGTTTGGAATCGTTTTCAAAATTTATTTTGTGTTTGCAAAAATTCGGGCTTATTCCGCGAATGTCAGAAGTTTTCCAAGCGAAAGCTTCTTTATGATTTTTGAGTATAGAAACAAGACGTTCTTTTTCTTTGGGTTTGAGTGCTGAAGATATGACAACTGGAAGAAGAGAATTTTCTTCCAATAACGCATATTCCAGATGATCAGGAAGAGGTTTCAAGACAAGATCTACTGGCGGATCTTCAATTGAGGTTTTCATTCTCATATCATCATTCAATTCCAACTCCTCAAAGTTGGTATTTTCTTCCTCAGAAATTTCATCGGTGTCCATCTGCATAAATTCAGCGAATTCTCTTTCGAGGTCTTCATCACTGATTTGTCCAGATGTTTTATGAGTCTTAATTCTTTCTTCAAGCAACTCGTCAAATGTTTCTTCCGTTATTTCATCGTTAACATCAATGCTATAACAAGTGTCATCATTTGCATGAGAATATTTCATGGCTTGATTAATCGAAAAAGAAATTCTTTCGTCCCCAACTCCAAGGTTGAGTTCTTTATTTTTCACTCGAATGATAGCATCTGCTGTGTTTAGGAAGGGTCTTCCTAGAATCAATGGAACTTTGCTATCTTCCTCCATCTCGAGGATCACAAAATCAACAGGAAAAACGAATCGCCCAACTTGAACAAGCTTATTTTCAGCTATTCCAACAGGATATTGGATAGTATGATTTGCTAGACGTATACTCATTCTTGTTGGTTTCAACGTATCGATTGAAAGCTTCGCATACAATGAGTATGGCATAAGATTGATACTCGCACCGAGATCGGCTAAAGCATCACAAGCGATTGAATTTCCCAAAGTACACGGGATAAGAAAACTTCCAGGATCACCGAGTTTTTTCGGGAGTTTGTTTTCAATAATGGCTGAGCAATCTTCATTTAAGAAGGTAGCGAAAATGTTTTCCATTTTACTTTTATTGCTCACAAGTTCTTTCAGAAATTTCCCATAATTGGGCATTCCAGCTAGGACATCCACAAGAGGAACGTTGATCCTAACTTCTTTGATTAAGTCCATGAACTTGCCATATTTCTCTTCCATTTTTTCTTTCCTCAAACGTTGAGGATATGGAATTCTTGGTTTATATGGTTTGAGTGGTGGAGTAGGTTTAACAACTGGTGTAGGAGTTTGTTCATTATCTTTTGGTTCTTCTTCTATTTCGTCCTCATTATGATCATGAACGATAGTGGTTGTTTTGGTTGGGTTGGGTTGGGTGGTGGATCATAAGATAGACCACTACGAGTATAAACAGCATTAACATGCTCATTTCTTGTTTGAGGTGGACGATAAGATCCAGATGATGATGGTTTGGGGTTGGATTGAGTATTACTTGGCAAAGTACCAAATGGTCTTGCGGCAAGTTGATCAGAAAGATGACCGAATTTGGTTTCAAGATCTTGGATAGAAGCTTGATGATTCTTTTGTCCTTGTTCGACTTTGCTTTTGAGCATAAAGAATTGATTTTTCATGAATTCATTCGTTTGTTTTTGAGCATGCACGAATTCACGCATGGTTTTTTCGAATTCAGATTCTTCATTTTTTTGTCTCACGTGATTGTGATGATGAACGGTTATCATCACGAGAAGATGTTTGACGATTTTCGTCACGAGTTTGGGAATTTTGGGTATCATCCCTTGGTGGACGATCTTGCCAACCTCGAGAATTTCTACCATAGAGGTTTCCACGATATCCTCCTCCTCGATATCCTCCATAGACATAATTGGCTTCAGCTTCGGGACCTCTCATGGGTTTATCATCACACTCGGATGATGAGTGACTTCCACCACAATAGGTACATCCCTCACGCATTTCTTTGATTTCATTTTGGATACTTTGGAATTTGGAATCGATTTTGGAAGTGAGGTCTTTCATCATATCCATGATTTTGGAATTTTCATTCGTCGCTTCAGCGAATGCAATGGATTTTCGTTGAGGTTTGATTTTGGAATCCTTAGACCAATCGAGCTTTAGAAGTACACGGTCTTCTAGAAGTTGTAAGCTTCGTTAGGGGTCTTGTAAAGAAATATTCCTCCAGCATCAAGTATGCCTTGAGTTGTGTCATCGAGACCATGGTAAAAGATTTGAATGATATTACCACGAGACAATCCATGCCCATGACAACTTCGGAGCATGTTTTTCATTCGAAGCCAAGCTTTGACAAGAATTTCTCCTTCTTTTTGAGTAAAGCTACGAATTTCGCCTAAGAGACGATCAAACATGTCTGGTGGAAAGAAACATCCAACAAACGCTCTTCTCATTTGGTCTCAAATTGTGATCACTTCGGGGCTTAATTCATTATACCAAATTTTCGCTTCTCCGGTGAGATATGATGGAAAAAGTTTAAGACGGATTGAATTTGCATCGGTAGTTCCATAACGAAACATGTCACAAATTTCAAGGAAATCGGCGATATGTTTGTGTGGATCGGATTTAACTCGACCATCAAATTGGTTGGATTTAATCATCGAAAGATGATGACCTTTGATAGTAAAGTTTTCTCCAAGATTAACGGGAACAATGGCGGCTGCGGGTGTAGGAGCTACAACCCTATTGGCATCCCACATAGGTTGATCGTCAGCCATTGGAAATGGTAATTCAAGGAAAAGATTAACGATTGGATGAACTTCGGAAAGGTTTTCAAATGGTGGGTTAACGGTTTTTGGAATTCTTTGATCGGGTGGAACAAATGGGGTTCTCTTTTTGCGAAATAAACGTTCGGGGTTAGACAATGGTGAACTTAATTCTTCGTTAGAAGAACGAGTGGTCATGCACGAGAAAAACGAGCCTATCGAAAAGGATTTTAAAAATAAACTTAAAAGAAAAGATTTTTTTTTTTTTATAAACAATAATGAAAGGAACCGGCGGTCGAAAGGATGGACCGGCGGTTGGGTCTGAAGAAAAATTTACCGAGGGTTGAAACCGTACGGTCGAGGGAATGGACCGGCGGTTTGAGTTGGAAAAGTTTTACCGAAGGTATGAACCGGACGGTTGAGGGACTGAACCGGCGGTTCGGAAATTTTTTTTTTTTAACGCGACTGATAAACCGGCGGTCGATAGTTCGGACCGAAGGTTTGGAGTAAAAGAAAAATTACCGAGAGCTAGGATCGCAAGGTCGAGAATTCGGACCGAAGGTTTGGTCTGAATAAAAGATTACCGAGAGCTTAGAACCGTGGGTTTTGGATTGGAATCTAAGGTTTGCAGGAAAATATATATTTTCTTTAGAGCTAAACGACACGATACCGAATATCAATATGAGTAGGAATAGAACAAGTAAATTATAAATAAAAACTTCACGAAAACGTGATCAAATCCCCGGCAACGGCGCCAAAAACTTGATGTGCCCATTTCGAGTGCAAGTTTTAAATTTATAACACGATCTACCAATAATTCAAACGAAACACATACGAGCAAGTATACTCGTCCGTGTGTAGTAAGAGGTGAAATGGTAAGCCGAGGTCGTTCACAGGGATTTGTTTAGTTTTTGGAATGTGAGTTTTAAATATAATATCAATCTTGTTCAACGATACTCAAAATTTGTATAAAACGAGCAAAATAGCCCGCGCGATGCTGCGGTGCGGGCGTTTTATTGCTATGTTTTTATTTAGTTAAAAGTTTAGAATTTTGTTATGTACGTTGTTTTTTAAACTTGTTAATTTTTTTGTTATCAAAAAGCAGGAATGGAAAGAACAAATGGGCTGAATTTCACTTGTCAGGCTATCCATAAGTATAAGTGGGCTAAAGCTTATTTGTAAGGCTATTTCATCTTTTAAGCCCATACGAAAATTGAGGTTTTTTGTAGGGCATTTTAAAGCTACGTGTTAAATCAATGTGGCGCCTCTCTATCTTATCCTTGTTACAAAGAAGATTTTTTTTTTTTTTTTTTTTTTTTTTTCTTTTGTAGTTTGGAATGATTGTAAAATTCCATTCATTATTTTCGGCAAAACAATTGGAAGAATGCATGGATCTTATTAAATCTATTTGATGGGGTTGTGCAACCTATAGTGATGGCCTTATCTGTTTGATGAATGTGGTCCAACGATATTAGTGTTTGCTAGTAAGAGATGTAGAATCATAAAAAAATGTATGAATTTGTAATAATGGTATGAATAAAAGTCATTTTATTGTATGTAGGATTTGTGGTGTATTGTATGTTGTCAGGATGATTGTAAAATATTAATTCTATGAATAAAAGTCATCAGTTTGTGTGTTTTTTGTAAGTTTTAAAATTTCAGTGTTTTTATATTATGTATGGCTTCTTGGTATTTAAATATGTGTGTATGTTTGTTAGACTTCCGTTGATGTTAACAAATTGGAATGACTGTGTTAGACTATTTTTTTATTTTTTTTTTTTTTTTTGTAATTTTTTTTTTGTTAGTTTTTTAAAAACATTATTTGTTAACCTGGGGTGTTGTGTTGTTGTGGTGCAGATGTCATTTATGTTTCTGGATTGGTGATCGCTGGATGGATGGCAAAGAAACGTAGATATGAGTAGCTGATTAAGCATTAACAGCCTACTTATATTACATGATATTATGCAGTTGTTATACAAAAGGGTACAATATTCTGACTATATACTAATTTACATTCATATTCTGACTATATACTAATTTACATTCATATACTAATGTCATTAACTGCAGATGGAAAAAAAAAAATATATATATATATATATATATATATATATATATATATATATATATATATATATATATATATATATATATATATATATATATATATATATATATATATGGTGGAAGCAAAAATTTGTGCAGAAACGAAGACTATATGTACAATAACATAAGATGCAGTTAATGACATTTATCATGAATGCATACATGAAATGGAAATACTACAAAGCTTTTAGCAAACATACCTTCAAAATGATTTGTTATTCAGATTTCTTCTTATTTCTTCCTGGTATTTTTTTTATTTTTTTTTAAGTTTTGGTTCTAAAGTGTTGTTGTTTGCAGTTTTGTTTGTATTTATTAAAATGATCATATTTTAATCTTTTATGCACTTGTGAATTCGTAATTCATGAAACTTCCTCAACAGGAATGAGTATGGCCTTGTAGAATTTTTGGTAACACATGGCTGTTTGATATTCAATTCTACAATGGTTAGGTCTGTTAGTTGGTAACTACTGTATGCAAGAACTGTATGATGAATGGGTTAACTCAGCCTAAAAAGTGAACAGTAACTTTGGAGATGTTTGTTGGCCAATGGCCTTTTGCCAACTTATAACTTTAAAACTATTAAGCATTTCATTTGGGATAATATCAACTTTTCGACCAATACGAATGTGAATTACCAGATGGTAAAGATTTTAATGTTAGTCATTAGTGTCACATCATAAACGCTTCTTAGTATATATAATATCAATCTTGTTCAACAATACTAATAGCAAGCAAATAATGATGATGTAAATTCAATAAATTAAAGACTACACTTGCCTAGACTAGTTTTGCACAATTCACTTGATATGATTATGACAATGGTTCCATTTGACTATGATCAATGAATTAGGTGGTGTTCTAATTCAATTAGTGGTTTACTAACTCTATTGTTTCCAACACTTTCAATCCTCGTCAAGATTTTAAGATGACAAAAATAATATTTAAGATTTGATCAATCCAAGACTAACACAACTCAATAACTTGATTCGCTTTTGTTTCACAAGTAATTGACAACCACACTATTTTAGTTTTCCAAGTTTAACCAAGTTACTTATGAAATGGTCAATACATAAGGTAACACCCTCATAGACAAAGGTTTACAACTAATTGACTAACAATGTCTTTTTCATCCCATTACATTATTAGTAATTACCCAAACTTGACAACTCTTTGGTGGAGAAAACTCTTAATAGCACAATTCGTTCTTAGTATTAGCTTTCGTTTATCTTAGAACCAATAAGTCATAATCAACCAAATAAATCATGTAGCAAACATCATCTAGGCAAGTGCACAAGGCACTTAGCCACACATGGTAAACAAAGTAATAACCGCAAGAAATTTATCACTAGAAAACATGATTAAATAGTCTTACAAAAGTTGTAATGATGATTACAAGTAATGAAGAACACTTGTGAAATGATCAACAATGATCCTTGAATGATGGAATTGATGATTGGTGAATGTAAGCTTTCCCTTTTCCTGCGTTTCTTTTCTTTGTCGCCCCTTTTAGAGAGTGGTAACAGATTTCTTGTATGATATATGTGATAGTTGATGTTAGTAGATGTCTCTTTTGTTGTTTCCAAGCATACATATTGATGTGTTTTTTTATAGTCTATAATTTTTAACCAAGTTTTAAATTTATTTATTGCCGAACTAACCTATAGACTCTAAACACTCACGAGCAGTGTACCCGATCAATGTAGATAGTTTCTAGGTAAGCAAGGGTCGTTCACTAGGAGTGACGTAATCTAATCTAACTATAAAGCAACTAATAAAAAGGGGGTTTTAGCCTGAGAGGCTATCACGATTTTGTGTGTTTAATTAAACTAAATACGAGAAAATAAATATTAAACTAGTTAAAAGCAAATTAAAGTAAGGTGAATTCAATGATAGAAGAACATGCTAGCCAAGTCTAATCCATCTTATAGTTATATATGTGCTAATGTCTACTTGTTTTACTTCATTCAAAAGTTAAGGCGAAGATCCAATTACTAAACCCTGTCACGATTTAATAACTTGCTATACGGAGCGGGAAATTGGCCAAGATCATAGTGACCTATCTAGCATCAATACTAACTTATTGCATAATCACCATCTAACCTAGTTTGGCATTACGCGCTACTAGTCCTAATAGTGGCATAAGGCACGGTTCCGATGTGTTCCATCTAAGCCCGTCTATATAGGATTTGGATTACTACACTTATGATTCAATTAAAGTAACCACAGTTTCAGATAGTTAAATTACACCAATTAAACCAATAAGATCATAATCTAGTTACATAGACTTCTACTAGTGATAAGCAATAAACGAGTTTTTAACGATAAGCACCCAATCCAATAACAAAGCAAACACGTAATCAAGAACACAAATAAACTAAATAGACTTCATAAACTTGGCTAACACCTAAGGGTGTTAGCCCATAATCTCAGTAACAATACACAATGTTTGAATCATAGCATAAAAGATAGAAATCATAATGAAAACTACACGCTAACCGAATGATTAAACAAAGTAAATTATGGAGATGTTCTTTGTCGATCTTCAATGGTGGATGGAGAAGGTGTTGGGGACGATTTGGGGCTGTTTCCCACTGATAATGGTCCTCCAAAGTCGTGCAAGGGCTTTGGTATTTATAGGATTAAGCAAGAGTAGCCTCCAAGTTTACCAAAAATATACAGTCTGCTGTTACGACCCCGATACGGCGCATCTGGAAATCCTATGCGCCGCACCTCCTTCAGAATCAGATAGATTTTCTTTTTCTCTTCGCGTGGCCGCTTGAATCAACTAAAACGGAGTCCGGATGAAGATTTTATGACCAAAACAGTGAAGCATCTTCTAAAGTTGTTACGTAAACATTATTTCTTCATTTGGCTTCGATTCTTCACTTGATTTATCGGTTAAGGCTCATATACGACGTATCTCAAAGATAGGATGCGCCGCATTCGATGTAATCCCGTCTTGGTCTTCAAATATCTAGGGCTTCTATACGGCGTATTCATAGAATCCGATACGCCGTATTCTTCAAATCGACCAAGTTTCATATACGGCGTATTCCCAAAGATGGATACGCCGTATGCATCAAAGTCAGGCAAGGTCTTGAACTCTTCTAAGTATATGGATACGGCGTATCTAATTAGCGTTGATACGCCGTATTGAGTGTCTGATCAGTAGGCATTCTTCAATATCTTCGTTTTTTGCTCCAAAACACATCTTTTTCCATAACTTTCTCCAATTGCTCCGATATTACTGAGATTTACAAAAGTAAATGATTAAGTACCAAATCTCACACGTAATAGTATAAAATGAGCAATATAAACGGGATAATGATGCTAATAATATGTACTTATTTGATGTCATCAAATATCCCCCCACTTGAACTTTACTTGTCCTCAAGTAAACCTTAGATTTAAACTTATGAAAATGTATCCTAAATAGGATGTATTTTTACAATTAAGCATTTATTCGTTTTATCATAATTGCACAACCAAACACTTAACGAATTAGAAACAAAATAAAATATTTCGATAAAAGCAAATCTAATCGTTTAACTGTCCAGTCGTGACGAATATTCTATCATAAGCTTGGCAAGGATACACATCTCCCCCACTAAAGCTAAGGAATAACAAGTCTAAAGCGGTAAAAAGGGTTTGTTGGTTAAGGGTTAATCATCCTTCTTAATCTCTATCAATCTCAAATTCCAGAAAAGGCGACAAAATCACAACTACATGATCGAATCCACGAACACGATACTTGCAATTGCTCAAATCCTTAACTCGAATGGGCTAAAGATAGGACCAAGTAATCTTTACCAATAATATTATATCAAAAAGGGCGACAAAATCATAAATACATAGTCGAATCCACGACTACGATACTTAAGATTGCTCAAATCCCTAATCTCAATAAATCAAAGGTTTGGATAAAGAATGATATAGGGTATGGATAATATTTGGGATTTAAATTGGTGTAAAATATAAAATCAACAAACAAATAGATTAAGTCCTAGTGTGGTCAATCACTTTCCCAACCATCCCAAGAATAAGACTCATATCATTGGATAACTCACGCTTTAACACTTGAAACACACGCTTTAGGTAGACACGAATTATACTCAACAAGATCTCAATCAAAGAATATCCTTAGTTGGCGTTCCCATAACGGCCAACTCCCATTCAATCCATAAATATAATATACAACAAATAGTAGCCATATGAACCACTTACATAACTTTACATTGTTGGTTTAACAAACTTCCAACTTTCTTCTTTCTTTTTCTTTTCTTATTTTTCTCTTTTTTTTTTTTTCTTTTTCTTTTTTCTTTTTTTTTTTTTTTTTTTTCTTTTCTTTCTTTTCTTTTTTTTTTTTTTTTTTTTTTTCAACCAATAAAAACATTAATGGTGTAAAATTTCACCACTTCACCATAACGATAACTCTGGATAATTTTTCCATACTTTTCATGACTTCAGAAATAACGGTAATAGTGAAAGTAGTAAACACACGAAAATCAAGACTCAAAATATACAATATCTACTTTCACTCCAATTGCATTGTGCAATTTCCCGACCTTAACCATAGATAATGAATTACGCACGCGAACACAGTTAATTGTAAGGAAACACACTTTGCCTAAAGTAACTAACCACGGACTTTAATCTACAGGGTAGGCTAAGGTGTAAGGGTGTAACGAAACATTTTAAACATTGGTGTAAGAAACGAAAGGAATGGCTCTGAGGGTTTTTCTAGGGGTATCTTACTCTAAAAATGAGAGTAAACAAAGGGTTTATACGGGGGTTAACTAACCAGTGTAGTTAGTTAATAACACATAACATATATAGGCTTTTTGGGTGAAATCCTAGAAATTTACCAAGTTAGACAAGTCATTCCAATTATATAAATAATACTTATTATGGTGGTCTCGAATAGTATACAAGCCAAGTTCTAAAGTTTACAAGTCACCGGCACACTCATAGATTTGTGAATTTTGAAAAGTTCACAATTTTTGAAAATAAGGTTATGTGTGCAGCTATGCAACTTAGATTAAACAAAAACATGCAAAAAAAAAATTTTTAATTTTTATAATTAAGCATAGATTAAAGCATATTTTTGAAAAATTAAGGACAAGTAACGTTCTAATTCTCCATCCCCCCACTTAAGTTAAACAACGTCCTCGTTGTTTGTATTTAAAATTAAAAACAAGAGATAGAAAGAATTAGAACGGAGAACTCCCCTGAGATTTGCTCGGTATGATCTTCCAATGTAAACGTGCGAGCGTATATAATGCGGGAGTCCATCAACCTCTTCAATTGTCCAGACCTGTAAAAATATAGAGACCACAGAAAAAGAATCTCGAGAGCATCTCGTTAATCATTGGTTAGGAAAATAAAAATACAAACTAGAATTGGATTACTGTTCCGAAGGGTCGATACGCCGTATCCAATGGCAGAGGATACGCCGTATTGAAACTTAAAGAGCAGGTTCAAAATACGAGTCAAAATATCGAATACGCCGTATCTTTAAACCTGAATACGTTGTATCGATATATTTGACGACAAAGTTTTTAATACGAAAAATAAAGACCAAAGTATTCCAGGAACGGTCGATACGTCGTATCCATTAAAGTTGGATACGCCGTATCAAGGCCCTGGGACTGACTCGACAGAAAAATTAAATGGATAGATTTCCGGGTTGTCTCCCGGCAAGCACTTTTGTTTATTGGGGAGTCTTTAAGTTCGACTCCCTTCAGCTCTACGTTGCTTCAATCAATTCAACAACCTCCTTATCATCATTGCCGTGAGGTTCATAGTACTTTTTAAGACGTTGCCCATTGACCTTGAAACTTACACCACCTTTATTTGTAATTTCTACTGCTCCATACGGGTAAACCGTTTTAACAATATACGGCCCATACCATTTTGATTTAAGCTTTCCTGGATACAATTTCAATTTTGAGTTATATAATAATACCTTATCTCCTACGCGAAAATCTTTATTATCACGGATTCTTGTATCATGCCATTTCTTTGTCCGTTCTTTATAGATGATGTTATTATCATAAGCCGAATCCCTCAATTCAGAAAGTTCATTCATCTGCATAAAACGATTCTTACCTGCTCTCATCAAATCAATGTTACATTGTTTCAAAGCCCAATATGCCTTATGTTCAATTTCGACCGGTAAATGGCATGCCTTACCATACACCAATCGAAATGGTGTACATCCCGTGGGTGTCTTGTAGGCAGTTCTAAATGCCCACAAAGCATCTGTAAGTTTTTCGGACCAATCTCTAGGATTATACCCAACTGACCTTTCCAGAATCCTTTTAATCGCTCTATTAGTTACCTCAGTTTGTCCATTTGATTGAGGGTGATATGCTGTAGCTAACCTATGTGTTACTCCATATTTTAATAGAGTCTTTTACATTAAAGCATTACAAAAATGTGTTCCCCTATCACTAATCAAGGCTTTAGGTACACCAAATCTGGAGAACAATTCCCTTAAAAACTTAATCACTACTCGAGCATCATTTGTTGGTAAAGCTTTGGCTTCAACCCACTTTGACACATAATCAACATCTACAAGTATATATTTATTCCCTTTACTATTAGGAAATGGTCCCATAAAATCTAGCCCCCATATATCAAAAACTTCACATACCTGAATATTCGATTGAGGCATCTCATTGCGAGCTGAAATATTTACTGATCTTTGACATTCATCACATCTCTTCACATATTCTGCAGCATCATTAAAAATTTTAGGCCAATAGAATCCAGCTTCGTAAACTTTCTTTGCTGTAATATTAGCACCATGATGTCCTCCAGTAGGCCCAGAATGACAATGTTTCAAAACATCCAACTTTTCAAGTCCATCAACACATCTCCTGATTATATTATCGGCACAACGTTTGAATGCGTACGGTTCATCCCACAAGTAGCTTCTAGCTTGGTATAAGAATCTTTTCCTTTCCGCATACTTCATATTTGATGGTACAATTTTTCCTACAATGAAATTAATATAATCTGCATACCAAGGTTGTCCTTCATCAATTGTTCCTAACATCTTTAGGTGCTCATCTGGAAATGTATCAATTATCTCTTCATCTTTTAAAATTTCCGTGTCAGGATTCTCTAACCTAGACAAATGATCTGCAGCTAAATTTTCAGCTCCCTTTTTATCTTTGATTTCGATGTTGAACTCTTGTAACAACAAGACCCAACGTATAAGCCTAGCTTTAGCATCCTGTTTATTAAATAAATACTTCAAAGCAGAATGATCAGTGTACACAATAGTTTTTGATAAAATAAGATATGAACGAAATTTATCAAAAGCAAAAATCACAGCAAGAAGCTCTTTTTCAGTAGTAGTGTAATGCTCTTGAGCATTATTTAATGTTTTACTAGCATAGTAAATAGGCTTAAATTTACCATCTACTCTTTGCCCTAATACTGCTCCCACAGCGTAATCACTAGCATCACACATAAGTTCAAAAGATGAATCCCAATTAGGCGAGATTAAGATAGGAGCAGTAGTTAATTTCTCTTTTAAAATGTTAAAGGCCTTTTTACATTCGCTAGAAAAATCAAATTTAGCATCTTTTAATAAAAGCTGGGTCATAGGTCTAGAAATAATGGAAAAATCTTTGATAAATCTACGATAGAATCCAGCATGTCCTAAAAAACTTCTAACTCCTTTGACATTAGTAGGATAAGGTAGTTTCCCAATTACGTCAATTTTAGCTCTATCTACCTCAATTCCTGCTTTAGAAATTTTATGTCCTAAAACTATACCTTCTTTAACCATAAAATGACATTTTTCCCAATTAAGTGCAAGGTTAGTTTCTTCACATCTAGCAAGCATTTTATCTAAATTTCCTAAGCATCTATTAAAAGAGTTACCGAATACAGAGAAGTCGTCCATGAAAACCTCCATGAAATCCTCCACCATATCATGAAAGATTGCGGTCATACAACGTTGGAAGGTTGCAGGGGCATTGCATAGTCCAAATGGCATTCTTCTGTAAGCAAACGTCCCATATGGACAAGTAAACGTAGTCTTCTCCTGATCTTCAGGTGCTATGGGAATCTGAAAATATCCTGAAAAACCATCAAGAAAACAGTAATATTCATTTCCAGCTAATCTTTCCAACATTTGGTCAATGAATGGAAGAGGGAAATGATCCTTTCGAGTAGCATCGTTAAGTTTACGATAGTCAATACAAACACGCCATCCAGTAACAGTTCTAGTAGGGATAAGCTCATTATTTTCATTTAAAACAACGGTTGTCCCACCTTTCTTTGGAACAACATGAATAGGGCTAACCCAAGGACTGTCAGAAATAGGATATATTAATCCAGAGTCAAGTAGTTTGATAATTTCATTTTTTACCACATCTTGTACTTTAGGATTTAAACGTCTTTGTGGTTGAATGACAGGTTTGAAATTATCTTCCATAAGAATTTTATGAGTACAAAATGATGGACTTATACCCTGAATATCATACATTTTCCAAGCAAATGCCCCTTTATGTTTTTCTAAAACTTGTACCAGCATTTTCTTCTCATTTTTAGTTAACTTAGAAGAGATAACTACCGGAAAATTCTTGTCATCATTTAAATATGCATACTCTAAATGAGAGGGCAATTCTTTTAATTCAGTTTTAGTTTTATTTTCTTTAACAGAATTTTCCTCATCATTAAGTAAATTTTTCTGATTAATAGAATAAGTTGTATTAAAATTTTCGGTAATTTGTATAGACTCAAATTCCTTATTAGGTTCTTCTTCATAAGCCTCATCTGTCTCTCTAATTTCTCTTTCTAAATCGTGCACTAAAAAGGAATCTAAGTGATCATTTTCTAATGACTTAACAGCTTCTTCAGTATTTATCTCATCTAATGCATCAATATTGTAACATTCGTCCTTCTTATCTAAAAGTTTTTTTATTGAATTTTCCATATCAAATGTTACTTTTTCATTCCCTACCTGAAGAGTAATTTTTTTATTAAATACATCAATTAACGCACGAGTAGTAGCTAAAAAGGGCCTTCCTAAAATTATAGGAATCCTATAATCTTCAGGCATATCTAAAATAACAAAATCCACAGGAATAACAAACTTATCAATCTGAATAGGTACATTTTCTATTATTCCTCTTGGATATCGTATTGATCTATCAGCAAGTTCTAAACTCATTCTAGTAGGTTTAGGTTCACCTAATTTTAATCTTTCAAACATAGTAAATGGCATCAAGCTAATACTAGCACCTAAGTCAGCTAAAGCACTAGGAATAAATAAATCGTTAATTTGACAAGGGATAGTGAAACTTCCTGGATCCTTTTCTTTTGATGCCCATTTGTTGAGTAGAACTGCTGAACATTTTTCATTCATCATGACGGTTGATACTTCTACCAGCTTTGCTTTATTAGATAGCAAATCCTTAAAATATTTAGCAAATGTCGGCATCTGCACAAGAGCATCAATAAAAGGAATGTTAATGTGTAATTGCTTAAACCGTTCCAAAAACTTCTTTTGTTGAGCTTCCTCTTTCTCTTTTCTAAGCCTATTTGGGAATGGAATTGGGGGACGGTAAGGTTCAACAAATGTAGGTTCTTTCGGTTGCCCTTGAACTTTAGGAAGTTCAATGTTAACAGTCTCCTCCTCAGGTTTTTCTTGCTCATCTGGTTGCACTTTATCCTGAATTGCTTCCTCAGTACTAGGAATCGGGTCAATTGTATTCTTTCCTCCTCTTGTAGTAACACCCTTAACATCTTGTATATAAAGAGCATTTTTCAGATTCCTTGCAAGCTCATGTACCTCTATTGCTAATCCAGTAATCATGTTCGAAGTTTCTTTTAATAAAACTTCGTTGGTATTGCGGAAATCTTTAATGAATATCTCTGTATTTTCATGTTCATCCAATTGAACTTTGATTAGCTTTTCCAATATATCGTTGATTCTCCATTCGTCATATTCATATGTTGCATTCATGAATCTATTTCCAGCCATCATAACTGAAAATAAAGGTAGAATTATTAGTAGTATATGCTCAAACAAGAACTAAAACTAAAACGAAAAATAAAAAATAAAAAGAAAAAATAAAAAATAAAGTGTTCTGTTACAGACAGTCGATACGGCGTATTCAGTAAACTGATACGTCGTATTGGTTCCGGACTGGATACTTCGTATTCACAAAGGTGTATGCGGCGTATGTAGATTGTAAACAGAATACGACAGACACAAACAAGAAGTAAATAACAGATACGATACAGCGTATTCACAAAGTGGATACGTCGTATTGACTCTAACAGATAGAAAAACAACTAAAATAACTAAAACACACAAAAACAAATAAAAACAACTCTAAGCTACTAAACTAGTTAAATCAAATTAAATTTCACTCCCCGGCAGCGGCGCCAAAAACTTGATGTGTTTTTTTATAGTCTATAATTTTTAACCAAGTTTTAAATTTATTTATTGCCGAACTAACCTATAGACTCTAAACACTCACGAGCAGTGTACCCGATCAATGTAGATAGTTTCTAGGTAAGCAAGGGTCGTTCACTAGGAGTGACGTAATCTAATCTAACTATAAAGCAACTAATAAAAAGGGGGTTTTAGCCTGAGAGGCTATCACGATTTTGTGTGTTTAATTAAACTAAATACGAGAAAATAAATATTAAACTAATTAAAAGCAAATTAAAGTAAGGTGAATTCAATGATAGAAGAACATGCTAGCCAAGTCTAATCCATCTTATAGTTATATATGTGCTAATGTCTACTTGTTTTACTTCATTCAAAAGTTAAGGCGAAGATCCAATTACTAAACCCTGTCACGATTTAATAACTTGCTATACGGAGCGGGAAATTGGCCAAGATCATAGTGACCTATCTAGCATCAATACTAACTTATTGCATAATCACCATCTAACCTAGTTTGGCATTACGCGCTACTAGTCCTAATAGTGGCATAAGGCACGGTTCCGATGTGTTCCATCTAAGCCCGTCTATATAGGATTCGGATTACTACACTTATGATTCAATTAAAGTAACCACAGTTTCAGATAGTTAAATTACACCAATTAAACCAATAAGATCATAATCTAGTTACATAGACTTCTACTAGTGATAAGCAATAAACGAGTTTTTAACGATAAGCACCCAATCCAATAACAAAGCAAACACGTAATCAAGAACACAAATAAACTAAATAGACTTCATAAACTTGGCTAACACCTAAGGGTGTTAGCCCATAATCTCAGTAACAATACACAATGTTTGAATCATAGCATAAAAGATAGAAATCATAATGAAAACTACACGCTAACCGAATGATTAAACAAAGTAAATTATGGAGATGTTCTTCGTCGATCTTCAATGGTGGATGGAGAAGGTGTTGGGGACGATTTGGGGCTGTTTCCCACTGATAATGGTCCTCCAAAGTCGTGCAAGGGCTTTGGTATTTATAGGATTAAGCAAGAGTAGCCTCCAAGTTTACCAAAAATATGCAGTCTGCTGTTACGACCCCGATACGGCGCATCTAGAAATCCTATGCGCCGCATCTCCTTCAGAATCAGATAGATTTTCTTTTTCTCTTCGCGTGGCCGCTTGAATCAACTAAAACGGAGTCCGGATGAAGATTTTATGACCAAAACAGTGAAGCATCTTCTAAAGTTGTTACGTAAACATTATTTCTTCATTTGGCTTCGATTCTTCACTTGATTTATCGGTTAAGGCTCATATACGACGTATCTCAAGGATAGGATGCGCCGCATTCGATGTAATCCCGTCTTGGTCTTCAAATATCTAGGGCTTCTATATGGCGTATTCATAGAATCCGATACGCCGTATTCTTCAAATCGACCAAGTTTCATATACGGCGTATTCCCAAAGATGGATACGCCGTATGCATCAAAGTCAGGCAAGGTCTTGAACTCTTCTAAGTATATGGATACGGCGTATCTAATTAGCGTTGATACGCCGTATTGAGTGTCTGATCAGTAGGCATTCTTCAATATCTTCGTTTTTGCTCCAAAACACATCTTTTTCCATAACTTTCTCCAATTGCTCCGATATTACTGAGATTTACAAAAGTAAATGATTAAGTACCAAATCTCACACGTAATAGTATAAAATGAGCAATATAAACGGGATAATGATGCTAATAATATGTACTTATTTGATGTCATCACATATATATAGGATAACTCTCCTTGGCCACCAAGCATAATTCTTGGGCTCAAAGTGTCATAAATTTGAAGGCAAGATGAATTAAATGTAAGTAGATGATCAAACTTGGATTGATGGCACTTTAACTCTTCTCTTTAATGCAAATATAGAAGACTTTAAATGGCTGGACCCAGGGTCGGAACTAAGGACCTGAGGTCTGAATGTCTGCTGGACCTTGGGTCTGAACACTAAACCTTGGGTTTGAGATCCAGCTTCAACCTTGAGTTTGAGATAGGAACCTTCATCATTCATTTCATCATTTCATGATCTTTTCTTGAACTTGAAAATCATTGCGATCTTGATTCTTTATCTTTAACGATCCGTCCAAAGCCTTTATTGTGAGAAGAATCTTATGTTTGTGCATAAGCTCTTGATTTCGCAACTTTTCTCCATCTTTTTAGCTATTTTCCTCAACTTGATCGTACCTGAACCTAAATACATCTTTTGCACCTTTTAAGCATAATATGTTCATAAATACAACCAAATAACATGCATAATCATAAGAATAACGCTAATAAAACATGTTAGATTTGAGCGTTATCACATGGTCATTTTTCATTGTTATTGCCATGTATCACATAGTAAAAAAAACTTTAGAACATAGCTAAAAGAATCAAAGAACATAATTAATGAGGAAACAATATCCACAAATAATGAGTGACAAAAATAGCATGGATTTGAATGACCACAATTATTCAACATGTGATTAGTGTTTCGCTGCAAAGAAGGTTACTGATCATATAAACGCTCACAAAAACAAAATATGGCTTTCTTTCTTTCCACCATTTTCTTACTTGCTACAGTTTTATGTAACCTATATGTTGCTTCATGTTCCTCACATGAAGCTGATGCTCTAAATAATTAGAAAGCAAGCCTTCATACCCAAAACAACATACTTATGCTACCTTGATGGACGCATGATTATCAAAAAACAGTGTCCCCGTGGAATTGGTATGGAGTTTCATGTAATGAGCAAGGCAGCATAAACAAATTAAACCTTTCTTCGTCTGGTTTAAACAGTACGTACACTTGATCACTTATCATATTCTTCATTTCCTAATCTAGTGCATTTAAATCTTGGTTCAAACTACTTTTCTAGGATCATCCCATCTCAAATCGGTCAACTGTCAAAGCTTGTTTATTTTGATCTTTCTTCTAATCGATTAATGGGAATAATCCCGCCAGATATTGGTGAACTAAGAAATCTTGAAACACTTTATTTGGCTGAAAATCAGTTGAATGGTTTGATTCCGAAAGGCTTATGTCCCTATCTCTGTTTTCAAAAAAAGGTTAGTGGGTGATATAAGTTTAGTTACAAAAAGTAGGAGGCGCTCGTACGTTGCAGCGGTTTTTTTGCACTCGTTTGTGTATTTAGAAACTATATATATATCATGTTTACTAAAGAAGCAACATCGATGAGTAACTCATATCAGAATTGATAGTACCATTGTGAAAACCATATTGTACTTGGATTTTCGGTGATAAAAAGAAGATGGAATCTGGGATTGGTAAAATGAATCTCCAGAAATTCAGTTTTCCTACTACCCTCTCGAAAATTAAAATATAATATTTAAACCAATTAATGATCATTAAATCCTACTTATAACAAATGCATACATGTTAATAAACGAAGCGAAATAGCATACGTGTATGTAGAGCAATTATTTAAGTTTTGTGCCGAACAATCTAAGGGTGGGAATCCTCTCGAGCCTCCGAATGAGTAACAACGGCACCAAATATTACAGTTGGCCGATCAGTGACATAAGGAAGCCTTTCATTCAGAGTTGGATCTAAGACAATATTCCTTCCACCAACCTAATATGGTTTAACATAATTACTAAATGTAGTAGACAATAAAAACCATAATGAAAGTTGTTTTATATGGAAAATAACTTATTTTGACATTGATTTTCAGTGCAACACTCTCAAGATATTCGTTCATCTTCATGGCATGTTGTGGCTTACAACACTAAGATACGATTTCCATCTCAGTTTCACAAATGAATTTCAATCAAGGATATCTAAATTAAATGGTGCTTACGTTCACTCGTTTGACATGTGGATGGCGCATCGCAAACACTTCACAGCGACCATACGATCAAATGCTTTATTTATGTGTGTTAATGGTAGATCATGTATGTATAACGTCATTGATTTTGAGTTCCTGCACATGCATCAGTTGTTTGTTATAGTTGCATAATCAAATTTATAACATTCTTTAAATAATTGCACTTTCATGTTTTTAGAAATTTTCCCCGGACTTATGTTCTTTATACTTATATAAAATATACCGAATTATCCATTTAAGTACACCGATTCAATTAACGTTAAAACGATATCGAAAAAGCTTAACTTACCCCTACACTAATACACAAACCTACATAGATTACATAAACTTAACAATGTTTTACGTTTATATATGGCTATAATTTGCGACTGTGTACACCCCAAAATGGCCATGAAACTGACCCAAGACAAAAGAAAAACCTGAAGACAAATCAATACCCTGAAATTAGCTTTTCCACAGATAATTTTGTCACTTTTAGTTAAGAAACATAAACCTAGAACTGAATAAGAGTCTGAAACCATAAGCTGAAACAAACATCCCTTCAACTTCAGCTTGCCTTGGAGCATTTGCTCCTACCTCTATTGCGCTGCTTGCAATCGGGCCTCCTATCCACCATATTTCTATTACGATATGCAATATACACAATCAGTCAAACATAAAATCGAAAATCATGTTAAGTTTTCAAAATCTAAAAGTCAACATTAACAAATACCTTTTGGACCGCCTTGACATCAACCACTGTTGTTGCATCAGCCCCCTGGTTCTTTCCGCTTCAAGCCTTCAACTTTAATTACCTCTCACAGTCTCACCAGTTTTCACTGCCCCATACTGCCCAACAAAACCAAATCGTAGCAACAATTTACCATAACAGAAACCCTACATCTAAAAACCTTAACCCACACCAATTTGGGCATAACTGAGAATGCACCCAAAGGGTGTTTTTTGAGTTTCTACTACAGCGCCTCTACCTCCACAATGGTTACATGATATTATACAATTATTTGAGTTAGCTTCTGTTTCACCATAATGATCACATGTCTCATAACCGGAAACTTCAACTTTTGGTTTTGCTCCAAAAATCTACTCTTTAATAATCGAAAATATATCATGCCTATAATACAGTAAGAGAGGATTTAATTAATATTACCATAATGTGATGATTTATGAACAAACAAACCAAAATTAATGTTCTTTTACCTACATAAGAATTTGATACTTCAACCTAACCCGTATCCTTTTGACCTACATCAATTTCAGTAGCATGCTTACGCAAGAATTTTCTTTATATGGAATTCTCGAACAAATCTAAAAAAGCGTCGTGAAGAGTTTGAAAGTCATAGTATATATAGGTCATGAAAGATCACAACTATGCTTACAAATAGGCAAGCTGTTAACAATGGTTTGGTTTTATAATTACCATAAGCTTATGTCTTTCGATAAACTATCCATCAATATGACTATGTCATATGAGGTTACATGTTCGTCACTTCATCCTACAACACCGTATGATTCAGTTTTACTTCAATCTACTCAACCTAAGTTTAGAGAAGCAATGCAATGTATTACACTCACTTTCCTATCAGCTAATGCAGTTAACCACGACAATGGTAAAAAGCAAGAAAATAATATTTTAAACTTTTAAGTAGAACCTTGTAAATTTAATGACCTAAATTAGCAAGCCGGTAACACTCAAATTCTTGGTGGGAACCATGTATATTTCATAATGTTTTAATCACGGCTCACGCGCTCACACTCATGTAAGAAAACTATTACAGCTATGGAATCACATAATCAACAAAAAAGCAGATTGGATGAAGAGCTTACCAGGCAAAAAGATGGTTATCATCCGAATAGGTGAGCCGAAATGAACTTTTCTGCAAGTGTATTTGCGTATGTAGCTGCGTTTCAATTCCAACAGCCCTTTTAAATATCTTTGCATACATTGACTGTAGAATACTATATTAACCACGAAAAAAAGAATCCCAAAAGTTGACATTCTAACCTCTATGTGCTAATTTATCCTATTTAAGTTGTAAGGAGCATCACTACTATTGGCTTTATATCACTAAAACAATCACACGTCACACCGTGTAACCCCCAGTCTAATGTCCTGTTCCAATACCTCAGCCTAAACGTCAAGTTGGCTTTGTTAAGTCATAATATAGGTTTCTATGGGTTCCTTTTGTAGCCACTGTGAGCATATCTCAAACATTACTCAACCAGCTCATTTTCTCCTCAAGATTTACAAGTGAGTGACGCTGCCTGCAGTCATCAAACATGAGCATAAGACTTGTATCATCTACCAATAAAAAAGTAAAAAAGAGTTGGTAATGTCAAACAAATAAACACATGTTAAATTGTGACACTAAAAACCACACATGTTAAATTGTGACACTAAAAACCTTGTGTCAAATATGCGGTTTTCAGAACCTTGTTAAAGAACAGAATGACAGCTGTTTCTGCGCATGTTTCTCCTCTTACAGAAGGACGTGGCCGTGTAGGAATTCAGCAATTTCGCATCTCATTGATTGAAAGGAAAATAGCATATCAAATGAAATCTTATTACATTTGTTGATAAGCATAAATAAAAGTCTGAAGTTAACTAAAACAAACTTACAGTAAGCTGCCACTTCATTCATTGGCATCCTTGTTATCAAGTTTATGGTAGCTTCAACAATAAGAAACACTAACATGTTGTCTGCAGAATATGGAAAGCGCCCATACCACCACATATCATTAGCTTGCACTCGAATGACTCCAACCTATTTTCCTCCCTATACACGCATAATTTACAAATAGTCAAGCATGATGTACATTTTTTTACAAAAGTGATAGATAGTACAACAGTGTCCATAGAACCTCCTTATTATAAAAATGGCTAAATGAATGAAATAAGAAATATGCCAGTACGTGCAAGCTTTAAGGTGTATGTTAGGTATATGAACAAATACAATGAAGAAAGAAGCAACGATTATCGGGCGCGACATGGTTACTTGTACTGGATAAGGGATGCAAACTGTGGAATTAACAATTGTCTCTTTTTCATTTAGGAGTATATTGTGACCATTCAAATTCCCATTTTTTGCGGTTAGGTGATACTCTTCCCGTGTAAGCTCCTGTCTCACCAAGTTCCGAGGAATGTGTTTTTGGTGTTTGTTTTTCTTGCTGTTAGATACAATAATGATATAAAATACACACTTCCGGTTTGCTTTTGTATTATCCAACTTTACTAATGAATATGGATGTCTACCTTTTATTCAATTTTCCTATTTAACATCCATACATAATTGCTAATACCTTATTTTTTTTCAGAAACATACTTCGACTGAATTTTATAAAACGGCCTCAATTGCATTTATATTTACAAAATAAGCAAATCCAAACACCAGTTCCTAAATTGGGCTTACGAACTTGTGTAAAATTTGAAAAGTTCATAGGCTCGTATTTTCGGCTTATAAGATTATCAAGTCGAGGTTATGAACTCAAAAAACGTAATAAGCTCATAAAGAAAGAAACTATATTTGCAATGCTTTATCAAGTTCGGTTTCAATCTGTACTTAATTCTGACCCTGAAAATTTGGACAAAAAACATAGTTGTTCGGTTTCAATAAGCATATGAACGTGAAAATACATACCTTAAACTCTGCCTCTGGCCAAGCTTTATGCAGATCCCATGCCGACATCATGGGGCAGCAACAATTGTGTCTCCCCTGGAAAATTCCACAACATATTGAAAACATAAGCACGCGACGAAAAGAAAAGGCAGCAGATATAACACATTACGTACTTTATATAAGCTAAATGCACACTGAACGACATTTCAATATTCAGCCATATACATATATTTGTTGTTTCAGAAAATGATTAAAAAAATAATTAATATTTACATGTACAATTACAGTGTTGATATGCCTGATCTAGAGTTGGTAATTTTGCCCCTTCACAAGTTGGTCAATTTAGGTCATATTTTATGCCCAACAGGTCAAAATCTATCCAAAGTGAATCTATATGCATAAAAACTCTCGATATATAGGTCGACTATGACTACCACTGATTAACCAAACACTAATATATGGGTCGATTATACACAAAGTCAAGGCACAAACTACACATAATTGAAAAAGTGGACTATAATCAGTAAAATATTTAACTTAAAATTCTAAAGATACATACTTACTGATGCGTTATGCCACATTTCAACACAGTATATCGTAAGATCATCCACCTATTTATTAGACAATAAAACGATTTAGTCGTTAATTATCATGCTAAAATATCCTTAATGTGAAAATCAAAATACCTTATCATCTCTAAGCAAAGTATGTCATCCAGATTGTTGTTTTTTGAGCAGTTGACTGCTACAGTGAACTAATATGACGAAATAGTTAAATTACAACGCGGTGGGGTTGCGGGTGGATGTTGATTCCATGAGCTTCTAGTGCATCTGATATCATGAGAATCCATTAAACTAAATGATAAGTACTGCTCGTATAAAAATAAGATCCCAATTGAAATTGCAACAAATAACATGTTTATATCGATATGATCCATGCTAACGATCGAGTAACTGGTTAATTTGTTAAGAATCAACGTACCTGGTGGGAATACATGTAGAAATATGTGATAGATCCTTTAATTCGTTTATTATTTTAATGGATTATTCTGGGTTTTAATTTTGATAGGTGTAGGGTTATTGATGGGGATGAAGATTAGGATTGGTTGGAGTGATTGATTTAGGTTAGTTGCCGTGATTTTTGTTGTGAATGTTGATTTTGAAATTTTAAAATACATCAATTCATAGGCTCCTTTCATTGAATGTGGTGTAAATGTTATTTGGAAATGCCAATAAAGTAGGAGTTTCAGTTTTGATTGTGTTTAGGTGAATGAGGAGTTATTAAAGCATCTATATTTTGTTTTTAAAGCTTTTAACACAAACACCCAAGTGGGCTAGTGGTTGAGTCTTTGTTATTTGGGCAAGAGGTCTTGGGTTCGAGTCCCATTACCTACAAAATTTTTAAACATTTTCGATTTGCTGCATGCATTGTGTGTGCCATGTAGGCAATGAGGTGGCAATGACTTGGCAATTAGGTGGCATTGTTACGCTTATGTGTCGCTGTCATGTTAGGCTATTATATAGTGTAGGATTATCCATAAACTCTAACACATTTAAGCAGTAATAAGATGTACGTAACTTGTTTAATCATGGTTTTTAAAAACATACCACACATCGAACATGTTTTTTAAATAGTTTATGGTTTTTTCCAGTTTAACCCGGTTCAATTGGTTCCAACTAACCGACTTCTGATTTAACCGGCTAAATCGGGCCGGTGTGGGCCGATCATGTTTTCATAACACCTTGTTCAGTTTTATGCTTCATTTATACTGTAACAGACATGTGCAAGTCAATAATCTTTTTTATTCTTGACCATACCACATATGTCACTTTCAGTTAGTTAAATATATATTTTAGACATAAATAATACTTTCAATATCTCATAATAAGTGACCACTTTTATAATGCACAAAACGTCGGCTTTCTACTATTCCTAAAGTGTTTGCCCCTCAAAAATCAAAACTGCTAACTAAACCACATACTTTGAGTTTATGGTTTCTTAAAACGCATTAGACGAGTTCGCCTTAGTTTGTATGGTTTCTTTGCTAATTAGAATGCGAACACTATAAAACCATTTTAAATTATAACAAAACCAACTCGATAAATACTACAGTGACCACCAACAAAAAAGCAGTTATGTACTTATGTGTCACCTACCATTCCATCATATTGTTTATAGCTTTTTTGTTGCTTGTACCAAAGCAAAGTTAGGTAGATTGGTTTGTCACAAGCTTTATTTCCCAATTTATGTTTTTGTACATCCCTTTTTATTGATCGACATTAAAGGCAATGCCAATATATCATGTATGTGACTATTCATGCGATCAACATTAAAGGCAATGTATGTGACTATATGTTCATGCGATCAAACTTGGGGGGTGTTGGTTTTGGCTTATACATCGGGCTTATAGCTTACGTGGTTTTCATCTTAAGTTTCATAAGCTCATTTTTTGGCTTATTTTGAAACTTTTCTGCTTATATAATAAGCTTCTTATGACATAATAAACTTACAAAAGCCGAAAAGTTTAAAAATAAGCCACAAAAAAGTGAGCTTATGAAACATAAGCCCAAAACCAAATAAGCCACAAGCCGCGAAACAATCACAATATGCACCACTTCCGATTGAAAAACAAATTGTTGTACATTGAACACCAACTCAATCGAGACGAAAAAGCCGAAACAAACACCCCCTTGTTGGAAACGGAACAATAACTGCCTACATTATACGTAGCCCACTAGGACCACATATAAGTACACAACTTAAACTTATGGTCCACCTTTTAAATATAAAAAATCGCAAAAGAAAATCATACACTTTATTTTCTCAATTTAAGGTACTTGAGATAGTTTTTGTGCGATGTAAAATTTTATAGACTTTTCAAAAAATGTTATTGATCATTTTTTAGTTGAATGGTTAATTAAAAGTCACTTAGGCTAAAATTATAACTCGTAATCGCTTTTGAAAAGTAGAAAAAACCTTGAATTGCAAAAAAAAAAAAAAAAAAAAAAAAAAAAAACAAACAACTTCGATGCCTTAAGTTGAGAAAAAAAATGAAGTACTTAAAATTCAAATTAACTTATAACGTAATACATTTTGGTGCGATTTGCTCTTTTAAATAACATGCTCGTACATCAAATAAAAGCTGAAAATATATCTAAATTTAATTTGATATATTTTTTGTACAATTTTACATTAATAAGTTTCAACTACAACTAATTCGTCAAAAATTTTATAAAAATATAAGCTCGAGTTTCGGCTTATAATATAAGCTCCGGCCCCTGTCTCAACCCCAGCCCATTATACCCTTTGTTGGGATAAAAAAAAAAAACAGCACATCCTCGACGTATACATTCGGCCAAAAAAAAAAAAAAAAAAAAAAACTTTACAATTTGGTAAATGGTAATTACAAATTCACAATCATCAAAAAGTTAAAAAAAACACCAAAATTATTGTACTTTTTTACTCCCACACATATACATATTAATGCCTATCCGGCAACCTAAACCTAATCTCCGACGCCGGCGACTTAACCGCCACCCCATGCCAACAAATCCCACCTCTACACATCTCATGTGCCACGTCACCACCACCCACCTTACACGTAGCAGCAACTTTACGTGACACATCCCACATCAACGTCACCACAAGCACCACCCCAACCACCGCCGTTGAAAGCACAAGCACCGCCGCCCCGCCGTAGCTCCGCCCACTCATCTCGCCGGAAACCTTGATGATTGCTATTAAGGCTAGGTAGAAGATGGTTAGGTTGCTGACCACTATATCGGAAATTGCCATCTTGGTATTGGGAGTTAGGGTGTTTGGGTTAATGGGTATTGGTTTGATTTTGACGGGATTGTGAATTGAAGGTGAATTTTGGGATTTAGGGTTAGGGTTTGGTTTTTTATAAAAATTGGGGGAATGTTTGTTTGTTTGTTTGGGTGGAGCTTATCTATTGGAACTTTTTTGTTTTTTTTTTTAATTGTTGTTGAAGTACAATTAATACTGTATTATCTTTTGGTGATTTGGGATTGGTTGTCGACTTGGTATGATACTTTACAAAAAGACAATAATGTTTTGACTTTTGAGTATTTTGAAAGTCAAGTATGTGCAGTTCGAACCCGGGCATAGGGATTGGATTATGTATAGGATTTCCACTGAGGCAAACATGTCAAAAAAAAATACTCCATCTTATACTCGCGTGTACTCAAGTTATTAGAATCTTTCAATTTTAAGTATATTTTAATTTTGTGTACTCAAGTTATTAGAATCTTTCAATTTAAGTATATTTTAATTTTGTGTACTCAAGTTATTAGGCTACGTACAACTGATCGGAATTAATCGGTCGGTCACTTGCAGCGATCGATATTCATTTCGGTCACACCGAATGTGAAATATCGGTCGAGTTTGGGTCAAGTTACTCCGAGAATCAAAGTCGGTCTATTATTTGACCGAGTTTTAAACTTTCAAACCGTTGCAATTTAAAAAAAAAAAAACAAAAAAAACAACAACTTTTTCAACCTATAAATACCAACCTCAAACACACTTCTAAACACACAATTTCAAACACAATTCAAACAACTTCTCATCCATATTCAAACAACATTTCTATCAATACCTTAAAACACATTCTTTTAATTATGTCTTACGAGCTATTATTCGGTTCTTCGTCTTCCAAGCGATATGTCCTACATGGTTCGAAGATGAGGGCCATCATGATCACGATCCCTTAAGAACGCATGAAGAATCGTTAGTAGTTACCCAGGAGATTATGGACTCATCAACTCATCTAAACTTAAAAGCTGATTTGATCGAACACATTTGAAGAAATCGTAGAAATCAAGTCAATCAAGGGAATGAAGACGAAGACGGTAGTGATGGTGACGATGAAGACGACAATGAAGAATTTTTGTAATGTTTTTATTGTTATTTGGATAATTTACTTGATGTTTTTAATGTTTAATTGAATAATATATGTATTTTTTTAATGAATTTTAAGTTTTTTTTAAATGTTTGATTAAAAAAAAAAAAAAATCGGTCATCGACTGTGGCACTTTGGTCATGTCTGATCGCCGGAGAGAGAAAGCTGACGTGGCAGCCGGTGACCCAGGTCACTTGGGTCATCAACTGTGGCTAGCCTTAGAATCTTCCAATTTAAGTATTTTAATTTTTATTTTCAATAGAAAAAACTACACGGATGGTCCCTGTGGTTTACACAGATTTCATGTTTAGTCCCTATTTCGTTTTAATTACGCCAGAGATAGTTATTTTTGAAAAGTTGCACTCTTTTAGTCCCTATTTTGGATGGGCCGTTAGTTTGACCGTTAAGTGTATAAATATTATTTGCCCATTAGTCCCTCCGTTAGTATTTTTTGCATCGTTAGTCCTATTTTTTAAAATGAATTAAAAAGGGCACCACCATTACTACCACCACCACCACCAACACCACCACCATTATTTTCTGACCACCCCTACCAAAGCTTAAACACAAACATACGACACATTAAAAAATTTATCAACCTCATTTTTAATACCCACTTCATATATGTTTTCATCTACAAAAACAATTCTACTTTTCCTCTCTTTATAAAATACACCCACCCACACCCTTTTCCTCTTTCTATAAAATCCGTCCACCAACGTCTGCCGCCACCTCAAATTAAGTTAAGACTCTTTCTTTATGCCAATACTGTCCAATTTTGTTATCTTAATTTGTTCTTTTAATTTAAAAGACTAAACTTCAATTTTTATAACAATAGGTGTTGCTTCAACAGGTGCAGTTTCTATTTTCAGCTTTTCATTTTTAATCAAATGAAAGAATAGCACTGCACCCAACACTTCTATGCTTAGGCTGGATGGCAAGGTGACTATTTTTTCACCATACACATCAGCGCCACGTTAGCTTTTTCTCTCCTCTCACTCCCCTTCACCTCACTTCACCTTTTTGTGGGCAAGGCAACACCATCTTCACCTTTCATTAAAATACCCACTTTATACAAATATACTCCACTAAATACCCCACACACACTCACACACAAAAAATAATAATAAACATCCGGTAATACTTAATGGTGAAACTTTCACCACAATTTGTCTTGGGAAATGCACATGGTGAAGGAATAATGGTGGGAGGCATGAGAGATCATGTGTGAATTGTAGCTTTGTGGTGAAGACTTCACCATAATTTGTGTCCTTGCCGAGTGGCCTTAGCTATAGAATCTTCACATTTCGAGTCACCTTCATCTTGTCTAATCATTTGTCTACTGGAACAAGCTTTAGAATTTTCCAAATAATGACTCCCTCTATTCGGTTCTCGAATCTCGACAGCAGAACCAAAAGTCCCTAACCACAATCGACTCCCTCTATTCGGTTCTTGAATCTCGGCCACCCATTTTCCCCAAGTCCGCTGTCTAACACCTCTAAACTTGCATCTGGAATTCTCGGGCCCACCCTTCCATTTCATACAACCTTTTTTCGACCACCACTAACCAAACCACGAGATCTGGTGTTGAACAACCACCACCACCGCGCTAAACCACCAACACCGAAATCAAATCTAGAAACCAGCGGACACGGCATCTTCTGTCTTCATTTTTGCTATTTTTTTTAGATCTGGAAAATAGATAGTGTTTCTTCTATCAAAAACACAAAATCGTGTTTGTGTAAATTTATGTGATGGCATGTGGTTGTGTGTTTGGTAATTTTGGGACAATTTTTTTTCCAGAATACTATTTTGAATAAAAGTATTCGATCTAAATTTAGCCATTTGTTTTTTCTAACAAATGGTTCGTTTAATTCATTTTAAAAAATAGGACTAACGATGCAAAAAATACTAACAGAAAGACTAACGGACAAATAATATTTATACACTTAACGGTCAAACTAATGACCCATCCAAAATAGGGACTAAAACAGTGCAACGTTTCAAAAATAGGTATCTCTGGCGTAATTAAAACGAAATAGGGACTAAACATGAAATCTGTGTAAACCACTGGGAACATCCGTGTTTTTTTTTCTTTTCAATATAAAGTATAAACAATTGCCATGAAGGGTATTTTAGCTAAAATGGACTGCAACTGTAAATGTAGCTATAGATGAACATTGAGCGGGAGATATAAATGCAGATTAATTTTATAAGTTACATGAATATATTTTAAGTAGCTTTGTTTTTTATTTTTTTTCAAAAAACAAGCATAATCTATACCATAATATTGTATGCCAAACGTATCCATAGTATTTAAGATTTACCAGCTTGCAAAAATAATCCTGACAAAAATAGTTCTTGTGGTTTAGTATTTGGCAAAAAATTGTCTTTTGAAAAATTGCAAAAAGGTCTCTAAACATCCTTAAAATTAGCGATGATTATTTTACGTAGCGCCCCGTAGTTAACATTATTTTGTATACTGTTAGGGGCTGTTTGATAAAATAAAATGATTTAGCGCTGAATGATTTTGTTCTCTGAATGATTTAGAAGCGCTGTAAGATTTTGTTTCGCCTGTTTGATAGCCAGTCTGAATCAACATTTTGAACGACTAAAATCATTATTTTTATTTTTGGCATGAAAATCATTTTATGGTTATTATTATTTTTTTCTTCACTTTAACAATACAAGAACCAAAATATTCATCAAATACAAGAACCAAAATATTGGAGAAATACAAGAAGCAAACATATTCAATTTAAAGTTATATAAATCATTTAGATCATATAACCAATGTTGTCATCTATGTGTCAGCCACTCAACAATGAATTATTGTATACTTAAAGAAGAGGAACACAACAATTGAAATTGACCAAATGAATTGAGAAATATAGTAATAAAATAAGTTATAAAAAGAGACGTGAAGAGGAGAATTTCATCAGCCCATAATTACAATCGTTGGATGGTTTGGAGACCATATTTGGTAGAATCGGTCAGAGCCAATTCAGTCGCTCAGAGGTGACAAAATCTCCCAGTCAAATAAACTGTGTTCTGCCCGTTTCAACGCCCATCCAATTGAGTGGCAATCAAACACCCCCTTAGTGTAAAACTTTTGTTACCATTTTACCTATACCTATTAAATACACAAAAACTTGATTTATACACAAAAATACCTCACAACGCACAAATAAAAACACACACATATTTTTGATTCACCTGGTGGCCACTTCTTTGCACTTTCATGCGTCGACTTTGACTCATCACGCTTTGAAATGAGGAAAAAAGTTAGGAAACTACACTTAGGTTTCCCTATTACTACACTTGGTGTGGTTAATCAGTTATTGGAACCCATGGGCTACTATTATTTTTGATTGTTACTAATCTGATATATATTCGATTAAAATCAGTATGAATGAAATAATGTTGATAGACAACTTATCATGCATGTTTCATATAAAGTTGTTAGCATACACAAGTGACCTTGATATTAGATGTTGAATAATTAGTGACTACTTATTTGATATATTAAAGCGCAATAATATGGTTTTCTTTTTCTAAAAAAATGGGAAAATCTCGTTCAACATTGAAAGCCACATAATACAAACAAGAATGAGGACACAACGTCAGGTTTGAACCCACAATATCGGCTGATTGTACAAATAATTGCACGACCAGGCCTTCGATGATGATCAAAGGATTTATGGGGTGTTGGGATTGCGCCAAGCTTGTTCTTAACCTGAAAATAAGAAATACCAAGACACTACGTTAAGTGATTGCGCAGGGGTTGGACCCTGCGAACCACCTCCGGCGTGCGAGTAAGTATGTGTGATGATAAGTAGGTCGTAAATTGAGAGAGTGAAGTTAACTTACATCGTCTTGGCCCGACTAAGCTATTTATAGGGGAGAAATAGGACTTAGTGGGCGGTTGCACTTTGTTCGGAGATCATGGGGGCGTCCCATGATTTTGTGGTAACCGCTAGGGCTTTGTAGCCCACGATCTCTATTTTGGCGGGAAGGCCTAATGGAAGAGGAGACGTGGGTATGACCAGGTCAAGAGGATTCTCCGTTGTAGTCCCTTCGAGAGGGATACCCCGAAGGGCTTAAGGCTTCGATTGGCGGGTTCCCACATGGTAAATATTTCGTAGACGAATGGTTTTACGCCAATGAAACGTGTTAGGAGATTAACCTGGGCCTCCGAAGGGAGGGCTTTCTACAGGCTCGAAGGGGAGTCCTTCGACCCGTTCGAAGGGTACATCATCAAGCCCCCCAGTCGAAAGTGATATATACGTACAAGTATAAATTGCATTCGACTCAAAAAACCTGCTACACTCTATCCCATTCGTCACAAATTTGAACGTAATGAAGATAAGTGCTTAAACAAACTTTGCGCAATAAATGCGGCTAATAAATCCTCAACTACCACTCTATACTACAGCAGCGAAGATATCGGTAAACATCTTTTCAAAAATTAAAAAATTTGAGTCCATATATGTCTCGGATTATAACTGCACGTGGATGGCTAGGATGAAACGACAAAGGATATACATAAACCCTTCATACTTCTCACCCTAGATCATATTCTCTTTTGCGCCCAAAATACACGTATACGACCCTGTGCTTTGTGCTTCAGTTGAGCTTAAAGGTAAGTTTTCCTCTCCGATCTTTGTCCTTTTGCGCTCATAGTCTCTAGTTCAAGATGAGTATGGCGGCGAAAAGAACTATTAGGGAGCAAAAATGTACTCTAACAGAGTAGGCTCTAATAAAATTTCTTAAAATATATCCCATACCTAAAGAGTTTAAAGTTATGCTACCCAATCAAAACCAAAATGTTTTTGATGCTCCAACGGGTTATGTGGGGCTTTACGTGCATGCATTTACAGAATCTAACTTTAGGATTCCGATCCACCCCTTGATCCTGGAGTTTCTACAATATTATCAAGTACATATATCCAGGCTGAACCCATTTGGCTTAGCCAAGTTGACTACTTACATTGTTGTATGTAAAGCTTATGGGTATGAGCCAACACTGAATGTGCTTAGAGGCTTTATAAACCTTTGTCCTGGTGGTGATTGGTTAACATTGGCCAAAAGAAGTGAGCCCGATGTCCCTTGCTTAATAACTAAACCTTTTGCCAACATAAGAAAATGGAAAGGTCTGTTTTTCTATGTGCAAGATACGATCATACCTCCCAATTATCCAGCGTTGCTAGATAAAGACAATCGTTTTGACGAGAAACGCTTTGATGATCCTTTGCCACACTTCGTAAGAAGCTATCCCCTCTACCAACGTCTTGAACGTCACCCATTTGATGTGCAAACGTTTCCTGAGCCAATACTGTTTCTGGCGGGCATTATAGATCATTGGGAAGGCTCTCCCTTGGAACCTGAGATAATCTGCAATGGGAAAAGTATGTATGTACCTATTCAAATAAAGTAAATGACTTATCTGATGGTATTTATCGCATTTATTTTTTCTGTATGGATGGCATTCAGGAACTTCGTTGTAGCCCGTGGTATTAGAGAACTTAGTTTTGTCCCCAAAGAGCCAAATAATGTGAACCATGAAGTAGGTTCTCCATCAACATCAATTAATAATGATGAGACTCCGCATTTTGTGGAGACTGTAGCAGATTCCGATGATCCCCTTATCAAGGAATTTCAAACAAGGCTCATAAGGTTCTCCGGTCTTTCAGATAAGAAGAAAAGTAAGAAAGCAAAAGCTGCTATGTCTGTAAAGACTCCTCCGAAGAGAAAATTATCCCTTCCTACTCCTCCGACAAGAATGGTGAAGCCCAAAGGCTCTCATTCTAAAACCTTTATACCTACTCCTCTGACGATTCCTGAAGATGATACTCCTAGTAAGTTGTATTGCATACGTAATAAATGTCGTTCCTCATATAACTTGTGCTTCTGTCTTTCGCATGTCTTCCCGATGTTAATGAACTACCCAATTCGACTGCGTGTCGCCACTTGGTTGAAAAAATGACACCTGCTAAATGGAAGGGAATCTTGGATAACATGTCTATGGAAGAGCTTTGCAACTTTCATTCCAAAAGTTATGCTAGGCAGGCTGTTTTGGATAATCATCTTAATTCTAGGACAAGGGAATTGGTGCAAACGGTGTTGAATGTGAGAGTGAAAATGGATGTTATCTTAGCCAAAGAAAAAGCTAGGGATCATGAATATGATAAATTGGAGGCTAAGTGCAAAGAAGTGTTGGAGAACTTTGAGAAGAATCCTTTTGTACAAGATATGCGAGCCAAGATTGACATACTCGAGTGGCAATTGAAGGAATCCCAAGCAAGGTACGATAGGTTGAAGGTTGAGGAGTCTAAGGTGTCCATTTATAGAGCCCAAATTGAAATGCTCGAATCCAAATGTACAAGTCTGGAAGCCAAAAGGTCTAGGCTGATTGAGCAGGAGGTCAAGCTTTGCGAGGAAATCGATAGTCTGAAATTCTAGTGTCGAGACTTGAAGAAAGACCGAGCTGAGGTAGTTTCGAAGGTTGTTCCTCATGTGGCAATGAAATTGTATCGTAGCAATGAGGTGGGGGAAGTTATTGGGAAACTAGTGAACGCAACCATCTTTTATGGTACCTGTACCGCTTTGGAAGAAATTGCCCAGACAAAGAAGCCTGTGGTTTTGTCGGAGGTACCATACTATCGCTCTTATTCTGAGCAAGAATTTAATGAGGCTGGCGATGCATTTACGTCAACAGAGTACCCTTTCCTAGCCGAGGTAACCAAAGATCCATTGGCTCCCTTAGAAGAACTTTTGGCGAAGAAGCCGATGAAGGTCCACCCTCCGTCTTCCACAAAGAAATCTGCTTCTATTCTGCCTTGAAAGGATCTCTATGCATAATGCCCCAACGTGTTTAATGTTTATTTGTTTAAGACAATTTATCTTTGTTGCTGTATGGGCTTCGACCTATGCACTAGACAATTGTTTAAACTGTTTTTGCTTTGACCATTGGTGGTCTTATCAATGTTAAGTAGGGATAATAATCCGTTATGAATGTCATGCTTTTCTTCTCGTACGCTTATTATAAGCATACATATACAACCTAAGGTTATAACCTTATTGTGTGTATTTTGAACCAAGATTTTCCGCAATCGTATAATTTGACTGCGACAGAGGGTCGCGACCCACACCGTCTTTATCCTTAAGATACGAAGGGCTTAGAATACCCTAAGACTTTATAGGAAAAGTTAATGTGAATTGCAATGGATGTTATCTGTATACAAGACATGTGTCTTGCTTCCTCCTTCGACATTGAAACTTGTAAAGTACTTGGCTGAGCAAATCTTTGTTGTAAATAACGTAACAAGAGATTTTGAGGGAAATACTTTATATCATTAAGTGGGTAGGGAGGATTACATCATTTTAAGAAATGAACACTAAGACGCCTACCATTAATGCTTTTTTCCCAAGTGAGAAGAATGCGTTACATGAAATTGAAAAACAAACTGATTGTTTTAAAGGTAGTAAGTTTTATATGTAAAACTTACGAAGATTGGTACCATTCCAAGTTCTATCCATGGTCTCCCCTTTAAGCGTTGCGAGCTTGTACGCACCGTTGCCGTAGGCTTCCAGTATAACGTAGGGTCCTTCCCATGTTGGCCCTAGTTTTCCTTCGTATTCAGCCTTGCTTGCGCTGTTTAAACGAAGGACATATTCACCTGGCTTGAACGTGGAGGGTCGAACTCGGTTGTTATAGTACTTTTCAAACTTCTGTTTATAGATAGCCTCTCTAATTGAAGCTACTTCTCTTCTCTCTTAGAGAAGATCAAGATTTTCCCGAAGCCTTTCTTCATTTGTCTTTTCTTCAAAGTTCACAATACGTTCCGTTTTGATGCTTATTTCGGAGGGTATAACAGCCTCCGTTCCATAAGTAAGGCTGAAAGGAGTCTCCCCATGGCTTGACTTGGGGTGTGTCCTATGTGCCCACAGAACTTGGGGTAGTTCGTCTACCCACCCATGATGGCTTCGTCCTAACCTCTTCTCAATTCCGCTAATAATATCCCTGTTTATGACTTCTACTTGTCCATTACCTTGGGGATGATAAACGGAAGTGAATGACTGTTTGATCTTTAGGCCTTCGCAGAAGGTTGCGAACACCCCTTCAGCGAACTGCTTTCCATTGTCGGAGATGATAATGTGAGGGACACCAAAACGACAGATTATGTGTTCCCACACGAATTTTTCCATATGCCTTCCTATCACTGACGCCAAGGGCTTTGCTTCGACCCACTTGGTGAAGTAATCTATGGCTACGACCAAGAACTTTACCCCTCCCGGAGCTACTGGTAGGGGTCCGACTATATCGATTCCCCATTGACAGAAGGGCCATGCTGAGGTGACAGATGTCATGTCTTGCTTAGGCATTCTTGGAACTTTGGAGTGGATCTGACAAGCTTAGCATTTTTGTATTATCTCTATTGCGTCTCTATGCATAGATGGCCAATAATACCCTAGCTTCATTACTTTTGAAACAACGGAGCGAGGGCCTGCATGCAACCCGCAAGATCCTTCGTGAACCTCATAAATGATGTTCGAAGCTTGTTTTGGTCCCACACAACGAAGCCATGGAGATAGGAAGGATCTCCTATAAAGGTTATCCCCAATGAGCCTATATTGGGGAGCTTTGATCCTCACCTTTCGAGCAAGCTTAGGATCTTCCGGTATGATACCACTGATCAAATATTCCCTAATCGGAGTCATCCAATTGGTGCCTTCCTCGAGTATGATGTCAGAAACTTCGCCTCGTTTAATTGACCTATCAGTCAATACTTCTACCAAAACTTCCTTCGTTAAATGAGCAAATGCCATTGACGCCAACTTGCTTAAGGCATCTGCTTTCTTGTTTTGATTTCTGCGAACATGTGCTATATCATATGTTTCGAAGCCTTGAAGGAGTTCTTTAGCTTTTTCCAAATATTGCTTGATGGTGGGCTGCCTTGCTTCGTAGGAGCCTTTAATTTGGTTGGCGACTAACTGTGAGTCTACAAAAATGGAGAGGTTACGAACCTCCATGTCCTTTGCAAGTCGAAGACCGGCTAACAAAGCTTCATACTCGGCTTCATTGTTGGTAGCTTCGAACTCAAAACGCAATGCGTAAGTGTATTCCTTTCCTTCTGGACTAACTAGCATTAAACCTGCTCCTGAACCATCAGAACTTGAGGCTCCGTCTGTGTACAATTTCCACCCCTCCTTCGTCTTTGGGGGCTTCTCCTTAAGAATTTCTTTATCTTAGCTAGATCCGGAAGGTGTTTCAGCGAGAAAGTCTGCAAGTACCTGACCTTTGACGGAGTTTCGACCCTTGTACTCTATCTCATGTTCTCCCAATTCGATAGCCCATTTAGCTACCCTTCCTGATTTCTCAGGCTTCGACAGTATCTGCCTAATAGGCTTGTCAGTCAATACCGTGATGGGATGAGCTTGAAAGTACCTTCGAAGGCACCTTGCAGCATAAACCAAGGCTAGGATTAGCTTTTCCAACTCCGGATAGTTTAATTTAGCTCCTTGCAGAACCCTGCTAACGAAGTATATAGGGACTTGTTTCTTCTCCCTTTCAGCTAGGAGCACCACACTGATGCTTTCGAATGATGCCGCAATGTACATGAACAACACTTCGCCTTTGATTGGGGCTGTAAGTGTTGGTAAGATTTCCATAAATTCCTTTAGCTTTTCGAAGGCTGCTTCCGCCTCACAACTCCATTGGAAAGTCTTTTTATCTGTACACCCATTGAGTGTTTTGAAGAATGGTAGAGACCGATCTGCCCCTTTCGACAAGAACCTGCTTAGTGCCGCAAGCTTCCCATTGAGGCTTTAAACTTCTTTTAGTGACTTCGGAGCTTGAAGGTCAGTGATGGCTTTTACCTTCGAAGGGTTAGCTTTAATCCCTTGTTTAGTGATCAAATGCCCCAAGAATTGTCCTTCCTCCATGCCAAAGGAACACTTCTTAGGGTTAAGCTTCATATTGATTGCCCGCAATTGATCGAAGGTCTCTTGTATGTCGGAGAGGAGGTCCTCTTCGGTTCTGCTTTTTATTACCATGTTATCAACGTAGGCTTCCAAGTTCCTCCCAATTTGCTTGTGGAAGGCTTTATCTACTAACCATTGGTAAGTTGCCCCTGCGTTCTTCAGACCGAAGGGCATTTTCTTGTAGCAATAGACACCCTTTTTCTGTGTAGAAGGCTGTCTTTTCTTCATATTCCTCCGCGATTTGTATTTGGTGATACCCTTTGTAGGCGTCCAGAAAACATTTCAGACGGAACCCTGAGAGAGATTCGACCTTCCAATCGATTTCTGGTAGAGGGTAACAGTCCTTCGGGCAAGCTTTATTGATGTCGGTGAAGTCAACGCACATACGCCACCCTCGTTCACTTTTCTTTACCATGACTGGGTTGGCAACCCAAGTTTGGTATTTCACTTCCCTGAGAATTCCTGCTCTCACAAGCTTATCCACCTCTTTGCAAGCAGCTGCATTTCTTTCTCGTGCCAGGCTTCGTCGCTTCTGCTTAATTGGTTCAATGTGCTTGAACTCGTTAAGCTTATGTTCTGTGCCGAAGGGCTTGCCATCGATCATAAGAGTCCTGGGAACTCCTGTCATGTCTGAATATGTCCATGCGAACACATTTTTGTTGGCTTTGAGTAGCTTCTCCAGGTCTGCTTTGAAGTTAGCAGAGAGTTGTTTTCCGATTACCACTATTTGCTCTGGATAGAGCTCATTTATCACAATACGCTCTTCGGCATCCGTACAACTTAGAATAGCCTTCGGAGGCTCCTCGGGACTTTCCCTAATCTTTTTGCAACTGTCTCCCACTTGTCCTTGACTGTAACTGGAGAACACGGTTCCTATCCCATAAGGCGTATGGAACTTTACCGCTGCATGTATAGTGGAAACTACGATACCCATCTTTTGCATGGCGGTCCTTCTTATCAGCAAGTTGTAAGGAGAGTTGGACCTTATGATAGCGAACATGAGGGTTTCTGTCCTTGTGAGCTTGCCTTCTCCAATTGTTATTTCCAACGGAACCTCTCCCAGAGGCCACGAATGTTCACCAGAAAATCCCACCAAAGGTATCTTCGAATCAACTCGCTGCGACCTGATCGAAGGCTTGAGCTTAAGAAAACAATGCTCATAAATGATTTCGCATGAGCTTCCACAGTCCATATAGGCTCTATTCACTTCTCGGTTGGAAATGAGGACTTTGATGACTACCGGATCATTTGAGGGGACTTGGCCCGTAAGAGGAGGAAAAGTTACTTCCCCTATTGCATTACCCTCCTGCTCCGTTACCTTTCTTTTCAAGCTGGCTTCGCCCCAATGAACCATGAGTATTGGGGCTTCGAGAGGAGTGGTATCTTTAGCCAATTGAGTGTCGGTTATCTTTTCCTTTCCCTTCTTTATACCCTTCACCAAGTGTGCCAATTGCCCGGACTTCACAGCTTCTTCTATCTGTTTCTTTAGCTCTCTACAACTGTTCGTATCATGACCATAATCTTCGTGAAAGTGACAATACTTGCTGGTATCCCTGTTTTTGCCCTTACTTGTCATACGAGGGGGTGCATCGAAAGCCTTAGCAGCCCTCTCCGTAGCAAGTACTTCCTTTGGAGACTTGGTTAGACTTCTTAACAAACCGTGGTTGGGGCCTTTGTTGTACGGAGAAAACCTGTCTCTGTTCTTGTTCTTGTTCTTCGACCCTTCCTACGAAGAATGCTTCAAAAACTTGTTGTTGTTGTCTCTGTCTATCGGAGCCCCATTAGTGGATACCTCTTTCGCTTCGATCCAAGTATACGTCTTTTCCATTAACCCTTTGTAAGTTGTCGGAAGGTCAGTGGACAAGAATTCCACCAAACTCCGATTTCGAAGACCATGTACGAAACCCGAAATACGCTGATCTTCATGAAGACCCAAAATCTGCAAAGTCTCATTGGTGTACCTAGTAACGAAGGCCCTTGTGCTTTCGTTTTCCTTTTGTTTGATGTTGTGCACCGTTAAATGAGTCCTTGTGAACTTCTTTTGCTGACTGAAGTGTGACCGGAACTTAGCCTTAAGATCATCAAGATTGACGATGCTACCGGGTTTTTGCCCATTCCACCAAATACGAGCAGAATCCCGTAGGGTGTATGTAAACATATGACAGGCCACCGGCATAACCCATTTTTGCATTTTGATAGCCCCTTCGAACAAATGTAAAAAATTGTCCGGATCCCCCTTCCCACCATAAGTCCCAATGTGCGAAGGCATTTTCAACCCATCAGACAATGGGTAATCTTCTATCCACCTAACGAAGGGTGTAGCTGAACCCATAGGGTCTGAGTATAGACAATTGTAAGGTGGTGCATAAATGGGAACAGTATTATACGGATTGTTGTTTGGGGGCATTCCCATAGGAGTTTGACTTGGGTATGACTGATAAGATGTACTCATGGCAAATGGATAACCGTTTCCCATGGCATACGGAGGGTACACCATAGGATGCCCGAAGGGTATGCTCCCATAAGTTTGAGGGAGGCTTGGGTTATTATGATGTCCATTTACTGGAGGATATAAATTTTGAGGATAAGACTGAGTTTGGAACGAGGGGTACATACCATTGGGAGGAAGATTTCCTCCCATATTAATTGTAGGCGGATTGCCTTCTACGCCTGATGCGTGAGAAGGCTGCAACGAAAACCCAGCTTCAGTCCTTCCAAGATGAGCTGCTAGCAATGGAGGCAAAGTCACCCCCACTTCTTCCCTTCGTTGGCTCCTACCGTTAGAGCCTTCGGTAACCGCCCCTTCTCTCCTTGTCGGAGCCCTCTCGGGGACTCCTTCGAAACCAACGGACCTTCTGCTTAGCCTTCGACTGACTGGAGACCCAATCCTTAAGGCCGATAGAGTTGCTCCTTGGGTCGGAGACCTAGGTTCCATCTCCATTTCTTCATCATACTCATCACTTGAGTATTCCAACTCCCTTCGCATCTCAGCATTCCTGACTTGCCTCTTACGAGCCCTTAGGAGGGATTCCAACACTTCGTGGTTGGCTTCGACAAAGGCTAGGCTAATAATGGACTCCGGATTGGCTGATGTCGAAGCATGATGGTTGGGTGTTGTTTCTGGGTGAGAACGTGTTGTGAACGTGGAGGCGGTTATTGGGGGAAGGTTGTTAGAGTCATTGACTGGTATTGGCGCCAAGGTCGAGAAACCCGGTGGGGGAGTATCTTCTCTCCCTTGATCCATGCCGGAATAAAAGTGAAAGTAGTTGGTTGGTTATAAGCTTGGAAATAACGAGACCAATTGTAGCGGTCCCACGGATGGCGCCACTGATTGTACAAATAATTGCACGACCAGGCCTTCGATGATGATCAAAGGATTTATGGGGTGTTGGGATTGCGCCAAGCTTGTTCTTAACCTGAAAATAAGAAATACCAAGACACTACGTTAAGTGATTGCGCAGGGGTTGGACCCTGCGAACCACCTCCGGCGTGCGAGTAAGTATGTATGATGATAAGTAGGTCGTAAATTGAGAGAGTGAAGTTAACTTACATCGTCTTGGCCCGACTAAGCTATTTATAGGGGAGAAATAGGACTTAGTGGGCGGTTGCACTTTGTTCGGAGATCATGGGGGTGTCCCATGATTTTGTGGTAACCGCTAGGGCTTTGTAGCCCACGATCTCTATTTTGGCGGGAAAGCCTAAAGGAAGAGGAGACGTAGGTAAGACCAGGTCAAGAGGGTTCTCCGTTGTAGTCCCTTCGAGAGGGATACCCCGAAGGGCTTAAGGCTTCGATTGGCGGGTTCCCACATGGTAACTATTTCGTAGACGAATGGTTTTACGCCAATGAAACGTGTTAGGAGATTAACCTGGGCCTCCGAAGGGGAGTCCTTCGACCCGTTCGGAGGGTACATCATCATCGGCACTTTTAAACTGAATTATGTGTTCGACAATAATTTTATGGAGTCAAATACACCATTCGTTTACGAACTTGTACAAAAACAACATGTTGAGTCCTTTTTTTCAAAATAAATACGCGAGATATCCTTTATAATTTCGTAACCCCGAAGGTCCTTTCCACAAATGACAAGGTAACATCATGCGTTACATCATGTCACATGCCTATTACATGAGGATACTTTTGTCACTTTACAAATTTTCATCTTCAACCTTTAATTTATTCTTGATTTTTTTATTTTCTTTTGAATTAAATGCAATTTTTTCTTCAAACATAAAATTAAATCAAAACCTTTTTTTTTTTTTAATGACAAATAATATTATCCATTAATATAGAAAATATCAATTACAATAAAAAGTTGTCTAGCGCACTTCAAGTCACTTATGACTTCTAGCGCAATCTATATCTCATGCATCACTTCTACTCGTCGCACTTAACCATTTATTACTAACACATTTTAGTTTTCATGTTTTATATGCACATGATCCCATAACGTCTTAACTATAATCTTAACTTCTCATTTTAGCTACTCATATAAGAATTCATGCCTTCAAGCATCTAATCGTTATTATATCAATCATGCATCTCAAAACATCAAACTACAAACATACTTAGCTATTCATTTCTTACTTTATATCACGCTTTCAAAGCATCTAAGTTTCATTAAGCACTTACCATGCTTCTTAACTTATTTCACATATTAATGTGTTCTCTTTTTTTTTAGCTTTACCGACCACAACTAGGTCAACACATAACATGCATTCAAATGCATATATCTTAACTCATACACTTCTACACAATCGTGCTCTCAAGCACACCACATAAAACTTAAACGTATAATAAACTACCATAGACTTAACATCACATAAGCAATCATATCATAACACTTAACACTTATCCGACAAGTGTTAAAACATTCAAAATCAAAATCAAAGCATGAAGTCTATGGCATCATATATCACATCGCATAATCAATCTATGTCTAAGCATCACATTCTAACTAGCCACAAGCACTAGTCTACCTTATAACTAAGGCATCACAAAACTATAATTCACTTACTAACCCATCTCTAATACCGCTTAGCATTCCATCACTATAGCTCTATCATACATTCATATAATCGCAATACAAACACCGGCACCAACCGAGGTGCACGGCTAACTAATCATATAACCATCTCAAGTCCCCATGGACTTGTATCTCATACACAACAACACTAATACAAGCATACATCACCTATCATCAATAGGCTCAACTAACATAAAACATAATCCGTCTAACACATAGAAATTAATTTCCGCGCAACTAACACTTATGTCTAACGCTTCTACGAGTGGTTTAAGTCTAGGAAATCCTAAAGAGAACCTAATTCACTTAAACCGAAGCTCTGATACCAATTTGTTACACCCCGTGCCCGCTTAGACCAAAAATTAAAACTTTATACGCGGAAACGCTTGACTTTTACGGACATACTGTCACTCTTTTGAAAACTGACAAAAATGGGTACACATTCAGGACTTGAGACTATTTTTAAATGAAAGTACACTCAATTACCTTCAAAACGACGTGTGGCACGACACGTGACGACTTACGGATTAAAAGATATGATTTTTCGAAGTTTACCGAAATCTGTCAAAAAATCTGAACCGCCGGCTGAGATTTCCCAGCCGCCGGTTCAGGGCCCAAAACCGGTCTGAACCGCGACGGTTCAAACCCTGCTGATCCCCCGAATCATTTTTCAAGTTCTGCGCTTGGAAACTCGACCTCCCGAACTCGTTATCTAACCAAACTTTTCAGGTTTACCTAGTATATCAATGGGCTCATTTTCATACAAAAATATTTACCGAACGACTCCCCGAAAGGGTACTTTACCAATTAGACGGGTAATGCAAATAACCCGTTTAGACCCATTTTCACTACAAACAACACATACGACTTCCGTTTTACACCAAAATTTACCAAAAACATTAGATTAACATAACAAACATGTTTCAAGGGTACTTGACCCGCTTACAATCTAAAATGGGTATTTTCATACATAAATCAAACGCCCCTTTAACTTTATGCATAAGCACATAAACTACACTTTAACACACCAATTGACTACCAATTCGTTTGGACGACCTTGACATATAACTTGCCATACGGCTACACGTTACCAAACCATAAAAGACTAACGGGGGTACAAACTTACACATGAGCCCGGTATTCTACCTAAGCTCCTAACTACATACTAACTTCTATCCTTGCATACCCAAATCCTTAATCCTTACATCCAAGCCGCCCATATAAACAATGCCAACCTTAATCCAAGCTACACAACATCAAGAACATCATCATCATTACAATCTTCTATCATCATCATCATCATCATCTTTACAATTAATCAAAACTTGAAGGGGAATCATAGCTAGGGTTCTATCTTCTTGATTAGCACCTCAAACCCTTCAATACTTTACCCTCCAAACTTGGTCTTCTTCCCTCCATTTCTTATCTAGAAGCCGGACCACATAACCACCCAAGAATAATGTAGAATTATCTAGACTTTCCTGGATAAATAATTGACTAGGCACAAGTTTGGGCTAATGGCAATAATGGCCCCTCAAGTCTCTTTCCTCTTGTTTTGGCCACACTTAACTTTATAACATATTTGACTCATGACAACATAAGTCCCTTAAGTCTATTTCCTTTCTATTCTTGCCACATGTTACTTTCCATAACTATATAACACATACTTTGACCATCACTTGACTAACGGGTTGACTAAAATGTTACATTCGTTGACTGACCAATCACATAAGGCCTTTAGTCCTCTTTCATCTAGGGTGGGGTCCCAACACCTGAGAAACGGGTGTTACACCACCGTCACCTCCACCATACTCACACGAACACATATAGCAGAAACCCATCGGTTTTATGCTTCAGTAAACTCAAAAAATAACCACAACGACAAACGAACACTTAAATCAATCAGTTTATACCACGAACTCAAACCCATAACTTTTTATTTACGCTTAAGACTGATTAACAAACAAGAACCGTAGCGACATTTCTTCAAGGTCTCATTAATGAGGTCACAGGTAGGCTTTGTTTGTTTTGTTTTCTTGTTAAAGATCAGTGACAGGTTTAGTGTTTGATTGATCTGAAAAGTTCGTTTACTTTAAATGTAAACACACACACTGAGATCTTTTTGTATCATCGAGTCAAGTTTAGATTAGTTTGTATTTTCTTAGTGATATTGAGAGTTGAGGAGTAGCTGTGAGTTGCTTGTTTAGTGATGAATCATGTTGTTTTGTTGTAGTTGTGATGGGTTGGTGTTTGTGAATAATTTGAGATGGGTTTGTGGTATAAGTTGTCGTTGGCTGTTGTTGGTAGCAAATGTAGTGGTGGGTGTTTGGTGTAGATGGGTTGATTTAGTGTTTGGTGTTTGGATGTTGATGGTGGTGATGTCGTGGTGAGGATGGTGTTTGGTGGTAGCAGTGGTGGGTGTTTGGTGCAGATGGGTTGGGTAGCAAATGTAGTGGTGGGTGTTTGGTGTAGATGGGTTGATTTAGTGTTTGGTGTTTGGATGTTGATGGTGGTGATGTCGTGGTGAGGATGGTGTTTGGTGGTAGGGATCGTGGTGAGGATGGTGTTTGGTGGTAGGGATGGTGGTGGGTAGCAGTGGTGGGTGTTTGGTGGTAGGGATGGTGTCTGTTAGTGGGTTGGTGGTGAGGATGGTGTTTGTAGTGGTGGGTAGTGGTGAGGGTGGTGTTTGTGAATGAAAAGACACAATTACCCTCCCATGTGCACGTCACATGACCAATTTAACGGTCAAACTAACAGAAAATTTGGTCAAGGGACCAAACCCGTTAAAAAAAGTATAGGGACTAAAAGTGTTAAACCTGACAGACCACAATGACCATTTTTGAAATTAACTCATTTAAATATTTTAATTTTTATTTTCAATATAAACAATTGCCAGGAAGGGTATTTTAGCTAAAATGGACTGCAACTGTAAATGTAGCTATAGATGAACATTGAGCGGGAGATATAAATGCAGATTAATTTTATAAGCTATATGAATATATTTTAAGTAGCTTTATTTTTTATTTTTTTCAAAAAACAAGCATAATCTATACCATAATATTGTATGCCAAACGTATCCATAGTATTTAAGATTTACCAGCTTGCAAAAATAATCCTGACAAAAATAGTTCTTGTGGTTGGGTGTTTGGCAAAAATAGTCCGTGTGATTTAGTATTTGGCAAAAATTGTCTTTTGAAAAATTGCAAAAAGGTCTCTAAACATCCTTAAAATTAGCGATGATTATTTTACGTAGCGCCCCGTAGTTAACATTATTTTGTATACTGTTAGGGGCTGTTTGATAAAATAAAATGATTTAGCGCTGAATGATTTTGTTCTCTGAATGATTTAGAAGCGCTGTAAGATTTTGTTTCGCCTGTTTGATAGCCAGTCTGAATCAACATTTTGAACGACTAAAATCATTATTTTTATTTTTGGCATGACAATCATTTTATGGTTATTATTTTATTTTTTTCACTTTAACAATACAAGAACCAAAATATTGGAGAAATACAAGAAGCAAACATATTCAATTTAAAGTTATATAAATCATTTAGATCATATAACCAATGTTGTCATCTATGTGTCAGCCACTCAACAATGAATTATTGTATACTTAAAGAAGAGGAACACAACAATTGAAATTGACCAAATGAATTGAGGAATATAGTAATAAAATAAGTTATAAAAGGAGACGTGAAGAGGAGAATTTCATCAGCCCATAATTACAATCACTGGATGGTTTGGAGACCATATTTGGTAGAATCGGTCAGAGCCAATTCGGTCGCTCAGAGGTGACAAAATCTCCCAGTCAAATACACTGTGTTCTGCCCGTTTCAGCGCTCAGTGCTGGCACATCCAATTAAGTGGCAATCAAACACCCCCTTAGTGTAAAACTTTTGCTACCATTTTACCTATACCTATTAAATACACAAAAACTTGATTTATACACAAAAATACTTAACAACGCACTCAAATACACACACAAATTTTTGATTCACCTGGTGGCCACTTCTTTGCACTTTCATGCGTCAAATTTGACTCATCACGCTTTGAAATGAGGAAAAAAGTTAGGAAACTACACTTAGGTTTCCCTATTACTACACTTGGTGTGGTTAATCAGTTATTGGAACCCATGGGCTACTATTATTTTTGATTGTTACTAATCTGATATATATTCGATTAAAATCAGTATGAACGAAATAATGTTGATAGACAACTTATCATGCATGTTTCATATAAAGTTGTTAGCATACACAAGTGACCTTGATATTAGATGTTGAATAATTAGTGACTACTTATTTGATATATTAAAGCGCAATAATATGGTTTTCCTTTTCTAAAAATATGGAAAAATCTCGTTCAACATTGAAAGCCACATAATACAAACAAGAATGAGGACACAAGGTCAGGTTTGAACCCACAATATCGGCACTTTTAAACTGAACCCACAATATCGTTTACGAACTTGTACACGAACAACATGTTGAGTCCTTTTTTTTCAAAATAAATACGCGAGATATCCTTTACAACTTTACAATTTCGTAACCCCGAAGTTCCTTTCCACAAATGACAAGGTAACATCATGCGTTACGTCATGTCACATGCCTGTTACATGAGGATACTTTTGTCACTTTACAAATTTTCATCTTCAACCTTTAATTTATTCTTGATTTTTTATTTTCTTTTGAATTAAATGCAATTTTTTCTTCAAACATAAAATTAAATCCAAACAAAAATAACAATTTAGAAACTGATATATAAGAGCACTTTCAACCATAACCCGAAGTGAAACTTTAACACACTGTCACGTCAGCTTTAACCCTTTCACTTTTAACTCAAAAAAAACACCCACAATCATAACTCACCCTTAACTCACCTTTAACTCACCTTAACGCAAATCCTTTGAATGGTTAACACACCGTGCTAAACCTTAACACACATTTAACTCACCTTAACGCACCTCCTTTCAACGGTTAACACATCGTGTTAAACCTTAACACACAAAAAATGCATACTTTAACTCGGCGTTAAGGGGTTAACGCACCCTTAACGCAACAGCTTTCATCCTCTAACTTGCTATAACGCACCTTGGAAATTGCTTTAACGCACCAAGTGCGTTAAGCGATGGAAGTGCTCTAAAGAACCAAGAAAATCGTTTAATGTAGTTCGCCTAAATTACCTTTAACCATCGCGACATGTGTTTCACTTTTTTTTTACAAGTTTTAGGGACGAACGGTGTAACTTACTCAATTTTATAAACTTTATAAAAGAGGATTTTTATTAATTAATAAAAATTGACCGAAAGATTAGGCCCATTGACCACACACACACACAAACACACACACACTTATTAAACTCCGGTGACCGGAACCCTAACAACCATGGCCGGAGCATCGTACGGTCAACTGAACCTCGACGAATCACCGTCGTGGGGCTCTCGAAGCGTTGACTGCTTCGAAAAACTCGAACAAATCGGCGAAGGAACTTATGGGTAGAGTCTGTAACCCTAATTTCGTAATTAGTATCCAATTGTTGTAATTGATATCAATTAACGCACTGTTTGTATGTTTTTAACGGTTAATTTGTGTAGTTAGGGTTTCTGTTAAGTTAGTTATGTAATTGAAGGGTTTCTGTTTATCGATTTTGCGTAGTTATTTATACGATTGAGGTATATGCTTTTTGAATGATTGTATTAGGTGTAGATTAAGTAGAACGAATGAGCGGATGATATATTATTTTTGCGTTTTCGAAGGAGTAGATTTAGGTAAAAGATGTGTGCTGGGGTTGTTTGGGGGGGGGGGGGGGGGGATTTGTTCAAGTAAGTTTGTTTAAGGGTGTGCGGTAGAGAAAGTGTATCTTAAGAACAGAGAGTTTTTATTTTTGGGTTCCGACATTTTGACCGACTAATCCATGGGATTTGAGCCCACCAATGAAGAGACACTAACCGATTAAAGCTCTCACTGTTTGGGAAGGCTAGGGTTTTATAAGAAGTGAGAGTTGAAACGTACTTTGCGTGTATGTAGAGATTGCTTGGCCAATGGAATTGGTGGTGCAATGAGTAGTTGATAAATCTTTTGTGGCTGGAAGATTTTGGGCTTGATTCATGGGACGCATTTTGGGAAGGTGTGTTTTTGTTAGCTTATACATTGGGCTTATGAGCTTACGTAAAACTTGGAAAGCCTATAAGCTCATTTTTCGTGGCTTATGAGCTAGTCAACTTGAACTCATCAACTTAAATTTGATATAAGCTCAAATTGATAAGCTCACAACTCATAAGCCACAAAATGAGCTTATTGGCATGTCAAATTTTACTTCAGCTCATAAGCCCAACATAGAAGCCAACACAAACACCTATGGGTCACTCACTCACTCTCTAGAGATCATATATGGGCTGTTGTGACAATCTTTTATTCATGAGATCCAAGTTTTGTTGATAGTTGTTAATAGCTGAATGTGTGATATGAACATATATAGTTAGTTATGTTCAATATGTTGACGAGGAGAAAAACATATGAACTTTTTGGGTGCTCTAGAGGAACAAATGTGAAGGCATTGTTCATTCTTGCTATATATGGTTACTTTGGGAAGGCATAGAAAGGAGTAGATAAGGCTATGTATTGGTCACTCTGTACGTTTGTTACACGTCAACTTTCTGATACACTTAAAGGTCCTGACTTTTTTAGTTTATTTAAAAAGATGACGCCAGTGATGTGTCACATAAAGATGATGCACATGGTTTGCGGGAGTTATTGTATTCCCATTTAAGTAGCTTATAGAAATTATAATTTGCACTTCCATAAATCATACATCCTTCATGCAAACTGTTACATTATCCGTAACTACATCGCTATCATAAACTTATCAATTCAGGGTCATTATAGTAATATACTAGTATATGTTTCACACTTTGGACCATTAAGACGATCAATGTGTTTATTATGTTGCTAGTTGTGCTAACAATAACATTGAGTATAATTTGTTGCCTCGAGAGTTCCAGTAGCTCTATTACTCTTTTGGCTATAAATGCCGTCATTAATTAAGTTTTTGTGAGATCAGATGGGATATTTAAAAATTTTGGCCCTCCAAGCATTGTCTAATTGGTTGTGATATGACATTACTGGTTTTGATTTTGGCACCTAGGATAAATATGTTTCCAGCTTTAAAACGACTATCTAAAGGTAAAGAAGGAGGGGGAAGTATGACTGCTGCAACTCATGGCCTTGTTTATCTTTTATACTTGGCCGTTTGTCCTGGAATGTATGGCTCCCTAAAAAAGTTGAGGAAATTGGGAAGGATCATTCATTTTCTGTGTCAGAATGGTGGCACCATTTACATTTATGCATTTATTTAAATAGCATCTTCTTTTGACTTGAGTATTGACAAAGGCAGAAATGATGCTTAATGTCACTAAAATCTGCTTTCTCAAACGTTCAAACTTTTAAGACCTTACATGCATGTTGAAGCATGTTAGAGCCTTGCTTTCTTCTTGGTTGTTACAGATTGATAATAGACTCGTAATAACATTTACAAAAAACTGACAAGGAGAAGGTGATCAACTAGTAAGGGATTAATGCGAGAGGCTGGGAAAATAGCTGAATTATGGAATTTTAATGACGCAAAAGATTATTACATCATTAAGTGTGTATACATGAGAGCATTGGATATGACTAAAATCAAGTCAAGACTTTTTTTTTTTTTGAATCATGGAATTTAATGATCTCAAACATTTCATTTTAATGTACCATAACATGTGCCGAGTAGGCACATGTTAGCAAAACCCAATTAAGTAAAGTGATTGATGCACCCCCATTTGAGGTCCTAAAATATTGACGTAATTTTCTTAATGTTTACTTGTTAGTTATGCATTTAAAGTTTCTGTTTCTTTTGTGGTTATAAGATTTAATTTGCATTTGTTTATTGATCTAACCACTTGTTTATGCTTGACGTTTATTATTAATTTTCTTTTGCGTTTGCTCTCAGTCAAGTATACATGGCCAGAGAAATAAAAACCGGGGAAATTGTTGCTTTGAAGAAGATACGGATGGACAATGAAAAAGAAGGGGTACATTTTTTTTCTCAGTCAAGTTTTATGTAGATAAGGCTTCTTAAATGTGGTTTCTTATATAAAATGTTATTGCAGTTTACTCTTCTAATTTCCTTTTTGTCACTGCTGCCTTCTTTCTGCAGTTCCCGATAACCGCCATCCGTGAAATTAAAATTTTAAAAAAGCTGCAGCATGCTAATGTTATCAAACTCAAAGAGATTGTGACCTCTACAGGTACTAAGCTTCTACTTATGTAGTTAGTTATGTTACCATCTTCATCGCAAACTTTGCAACATTGTTGACCAATAAATCTTACATTTTTCATTACTTTTTAATTCCTTATAAAGGTCCAGAGGGGGATGAGCATGTGAAGTCAGGTGATTATTTCTATGTGACTTTGTTTTCCAGTTGCTAAATTTATTCTTATTCAAAGAATATATGTGTAGAGGTGGCTACTTGACTGCTTCAACCCATTCATCTATACTTGGGTTAATTTGGGCAATGTTTTTCTCTTAAAAGGTCAAATTGGTAAATTACAAAAGATTAGCTCAAGAGGAAATGGGTAAAAGTGTAAAACTTCGCCCATAGTTTTCTTAAATGCATAAATCTACCAAATCTGTATTAAAAAGTTAGCTTATTATTGAAATAACATAGTTTTTGTTATCATATTTGACACATTGATTATCTGTTAAAAATTAGAACTTTTTGGATAAAAAGTGTTTTGGGGTCAACCCAACTGACCCGTTTTAATCCGTACAAAATTGGCATGTTGCCATAGTTGTCAATAGCGACAATAGCGGTCGCTATAGCGCGCTACGTAGCGTCGCGGTCAACTGCGCATTTGCATTTAGCGACAAATAGCGAAGGTCACGCCGGTCAACGATGGTCAACGCCGGTCAACTCCGGTTTATAGATGCAATTGATTGGTGGGATTTAGTCGGAATTAGTCCCTTAACATGTTGTGTATGTTTAATTGAAACCAGAAACACGATTGATGCATGATTGAATTTAGGGTTCATACGTCGAATTGGGGAAAATCGTATAAGTGTGTTGTAGTGTAATTAAGTTGTTGGGATATGGTTTATATGTGTCTAATTACATGATTTAACTCTTTAATCGAACCAAGAAACACAAATGAAGCGATTTAGATAATTAGGGTTAAGCAAGACTCGTATGAGTGCTATCTGTTGATTATCGCTAAACACAAATAGCGGTCGCTATTATCGCTATTCGCTACGTAGCATATAGGTGGCTCGTCGCTATTTATCGTATTCGCTATTGAAACTATGATTGGCATGTTGCCCAACCTGCCCATAATATTATCTAGGTGGTTAGTGGTTACTCTTCAGATTTGGATTTTGTTGCTTGGTTCTCAGTTTTGTATTGTACCAACACTATCTCACATGGATTGTGTATTTCTATCGAGACTACAGGTGGTCATAGGTACAAGGGCAGCATTTACATGGTTTTCGAGTACATGGACCATGACTTAACAGGCCTTGCTGATCGTCCTGGAATGCAATTTACAATTCCCCAGATTAAGGTATTATAAATACGTTTGATGTAAGTAATGTATATAGTTAGTATTCAACACTATTAGCTAGAGGTGGCAGTAGGGACAGGTTGGAAGGCAGTTTTGGATAATAGGATAACAGTTAGTGTCTCAATATGATTACAAATTTATATATTAGTTTGGTTATAAAATGATTTAGGAGGTTTTATACTTAACAATTTTTTACACTGGGCGACTTTTGACCAATTTTCTTTAAGCTTTTCATGGATTCTAACCATTGGATCCGCAAGAGATAAAAAATAGCCATTATCTACCCATTTATCAGTAAATGGGCCATCAATGTACCTAACTTGTGACATTGTTTACATGCAGTGCTATATGAAACAACTACTGACAGGGCTTCACTATTGTCATGTCAATCAAGTACTTCATAGGGATATAAAAGGTCATTGCACAATTAGTTTTTCGCTTATTGGTTCTTTTGTTCTCTTCATTCACTGCTTATATGTGTTGAAACGTTTATGCACAGGTTCTAATCTTCTTATTGATAATGAGGGGAATTTAAAACTTGCGGATTTTGGGTTAGCACGGACATACTCCAGTGACCATAAGGGAAATCTCACAAATCGGGTTATTACTTTGTGGTATAGGTAAGTGAATAAATGTAATAATACACTATATACCCTGTTTATCAACTATTTGTATCTTACAAGTCTTGTGACTCTTTTTGAACAGACCCCCAGAATTGTTGCTTGGAGCTACTAAATACGGTCCAACTGTTGATATGTGGTCAGTTGGCTGTATCTTTGCTGAACTTCTGTTCGGAAAGCCAATCTTAACTGGTAAAAATGAGGTTAGTCACGCAAATACATCTTTTCATTCATGTTTTCACTTGCACTGCTGTCTACGTGGTCAAGTGATGTGCGAATATAAATATCTCGTCTCTAGTTAAAGTTATGGTAATAGGTCATGAATTTGTTCAGTTTCAAAATCTGATTAACATATACGCTCTAGTGTTTAAATTGTGAATGCATGTTTTGAGTTGTGTACATAATATGTGACATGTTACTCATAGAAGATGGATTTATTACGTGATGAGCAAACTTTATGTGCTTCTTGTAAGAGCTCAACTTAAACATTATGTGACATACATTCTACTGACGCAAACATTATGATTTGACGATCCTTAATAATGGCTATGTTTGGCGCGGAGCTTTTTGGGGCGATGAGCGGTGAGCAATGAGCTTTTTGATTTTTATTGTTCGTTTGGCAAAGGAGCGGCGAGCTTTGCGATTTTTTAGGAATGCTCATTTTTCCAATGCTTCTTTAAGAAGCTGTGAGCTGTGGCTACTGCTCACAACTACTCACCAAGAAGCTCACAGCTCACTGCTACTGCTCACTGCCACTTTTACCAAACACACCCAATGTCCCTGCTGACTTCGAACACGCACTGATTGTGAATTATGGATATCTGTGCCTTTTAAGGAATAACAATATGAAAAATGGTTTGTTGATTGATATCGGATGGCTGTTTATTCACTTGCATATGTTTTGTCTATGTTTTTGGCTGTATGCATAGTATTTGTAGCCACTAACCATTAGTAGCCAAACTTACCTTAGGGTCAGGGTATGCACACGCGTATCCTTAGAAAGAGTCCAATAGCTTAAAAAAACAGTAAAAAAAGGCATCTGTATGCATAGTGTTTACCCTCATAAGTAGTCCAGTCCAATTAATGAATTATTTCAGATATCCAAAGTTTAGTTTAAAACTCAATTAAATAAATAAATAAAACTCAACAACTATAAGCCAGATTATTAAAACTGTAAGTGAACCAAAATTAAATTCAATCACATACCAAACTGATAACCGGGTAACCATGTATGCTTCTCTGGCCCATCGCACCACTTCAGCCCGACACACCATCGCATTGGTCCGCCTCAGCCCTCATAGTTAACTTTCACAGTCTTATGTCATTGTAATGTAACTTTAGTTGTTTTTTGCGTACCCGGCATTGGGTAAGACACTAAGCAGAGCTGCAGAAGTTCTTTTTACTAAAATGATTTGTTTACTTAATCAATTCATTAATCAACATATTTTATTTTTAATGTCAACCATTATGGTTATAAAGACTAAATCTTTATAATAAAAGAATCACAGTAATGACAATCCGTACAAAATCGTGGAATTAATGGTTTTTCCATAGAATCCTCATATAACTTTTAATACTGCGATTATGTCAAAGCTGTCACCTGAAGTGAAATGTGTATATATAGCATTGCTCAATTGCAACTTAGGAACCCACACATAAAACTTCCATATTTCTGTCAATTCTTTGCTTCTTTGGGCGTAAGTGTTACCATGACTAGGAAGAAAGTAAAACTTGCTTTCATAACCAACGACTCAGCAAGGAAAGCCACCTTTAAGAAAAGGAAGAAGGGTTTGATGAAGAAGGTCAATGAGTTGAGCACCTTATGTGGCATCGATGCATGTGCCATTATATATAGCCCATATGAAGCTCAACCTGAGGTGTGGCCCAACAGTATTGGTGTCCAACGTGTGATTGCTCAGTTCAAGAGGATGCCAGAGATGGAGCAAAGTAAAAAAATGGTGAATCAGGATAGCTTTATCAGGCAAAGGATCACCAAAGCAAATGAGCAGCTTAAGAAACAGATCAAGGAGAATCAGGAGAAGGAGATGACTGAGGTCATGTACCAATGCTTGACTGGGAAAGGGTCAATAGCAAACTTGACCCTGCCAGATTTGAATGATCTTGGTGGGTTGGTGGACCAAACCCTGAAAGATATTTGTAGGAGAATTGAGTCCCTCAAGAAAGGTGTCCCTGGTAGTGCTGTAACTGCACTGCTACCATCTCAACCTCCTCGACCACAAGCTACTGTTGCTGGTAACAGTTCAACTTCTACTAATGAAATGGTGAAAAAAGGAGCTGTGAGGCATCCATCGGAGAAAAGACTTATGGTCGATAATGCGAGCTCTCTGGATATGATGCAAAAGACTCAATGGTTCGCGGATTGGATCAACAATCCTTCTGAACATACTATTGATCTTGGTCCTGGGTATGAGTCGAATTCGTATGGAAACAACCTCAATCCAATATGGCCAAATGCATTTTTCCCCTGAAATTTGAACTGTCTTCCTGTTTTGTTGAATCCTTCAAAATTTCTGTTTTTCAATCTTGGCTTCTCCATACCATTTCTTTTCCTTTCTTTAAAATGTTGGTGTTTATGTCATAACTTGTTTACATTGATCTCAATCTTGTGACTGCCCATTCGATTGTATCAACTGGTCTTAAATAAATTAAAATGTTGGTGCTTTCACAGTTGTGATTATATCACGTGTTGTGACTATGACAGATTAAGATTACTAGATTGAAATAAATAGATCCATAAGCGACGTATGATTTTCATTATATGTTAAAAACACAGAGTAGAACTGCTAAGAGCATGCAAGGGACATAGAACTATATATAGCTGTCAAGAGTGCCGAAGAAACATTGTATACCGTCTGTTTATTCTATCTCAACCTGTGTGTGGTCTAGAAGTTGTTATAAGTGACATGATATGGTCATATAAACCATCTCTTGATTTGGAATCCTATGACTTAGCATCTTTAGATGTGCATGCATTACCGTATAGGCTGGCATCAGTACGTGCGGATATTTAGCTCTATGAGTCAGTATCTAAGTATGGTGAGGTGTGTAATTATAGTATACGATTTTGTGATTCACTCGATTGATGAACTTCTCCTAATATATAACGTATTCATATCTGTATTCCTAAATTTGCCACTGTGCAATGGTAACGTATTCGCGTTCATGATGCCACATAATTCTTATAATTAACTTCAAAGAATATTATCAGATCTTACAATATCTTATAAACATTAAATGAGAATCTCAGTGTAATATTAGTTTCTTACTATAGCAATGTTAGTTAAACAAATATCGTTTTAGGTTATTTGTGTGCGACTTGCATGTGTTTATATTCCTTTTGAAGCCTCACTGTTCATCTAATAGGGTACACAGTGAGAACTCCGTACCCTTTTATTAATATTCTTTAGAATCAGATTAAATACACACTAGATTGCGCAGTCAAAACTACTAAACAGGATAGTGATGGCCGGAAATTTTCCAAAAAAGTAGATTAAGATGCCGTTTCCTGTATAGTTTTAATCGTTAATTACTTTCAGTATGTTGGCATCAATTCATTGTTTTTCTCTTTTTCGTAAATTATATAGTTTCTCTGTGACCTGGTTAATTTTGGATAAAACACTTGAGTTGAGTGCCTATGAGACCTCTGAATTCAACTCTTCACATATGTACATATGGGAAGCTTCATATGTTCATTATTATATACTTTTAGCTCACCCAGAAAGTTAATACAGAAGCTAGTTGACATCAAAACCGGCTCATTATACCGTGTTTGGCTGGTTGTGGACTCTACACATGAGTTGCAAACCAGTTTTACATCCCTTAGACTTATAACCGTTCATACTTGATGCATATTTTAGAAGCCAATGAAAATTTCTTAAATCGTATCTTGGCCACAAAAATTGTACTTGACTTTGTGGTGTTGGACATTAATTTTTTAAATTTGAATTTAAATAGTATTTTGTTGCTACTGATTAAAAATTGATTTTTATAGGACAATACAGTGACGCTTATGGCTATTAAAACATTTTGAAACCAAAAAAACCACGCTTATGGCTATTAAAACATTTTGAAACCAAAAAAACCACAAAACATACATAGCAGTTCTTCCGAAAATCACAATTTTGGATCAGAAATTGTCAGTGTTCTTTGAAATTTGCTTATGTAAAATATAATGATTGGTCTAGTTCTCTCACCTCTGTTATTGCATCATAATAAGATTCAGCTTAGAATATCAAATATTATTTCTTGCTTTTATATGTTGCAATAATTTTTTGCAGCCTGAGCAAATCAACAAAATATTTGAGCTTTGTGGATCTCCCGACGAGATCATCTGGCCAGGAGTTTCCAGACTCCAGTTGTACAACAAGTTTAAACCTAGTAGGCCCATGAAGAGACGAGTCAGAGAGGTTTTCCGACAGTTGAGCACGCCCCATGCTTATTATAAATCAATCTTAGTGTTCGGCTGTAATTGGTTAATTTATTCTTATTACAATTTTTTTGCACAGATTTGACCGTAATGCCCTTGAGTTATTGGAGAAGATGTTGACTCTTGATCCGTTACAGGTATGCTTATTATTGGACAAACCTAAAATTATTTTGTTGCAAACTTTTAGCTCCCTTAGGCTTTTTTGGGCAACCATGGCAATGCTGATGATTTATTTATGCATTGGTTGATTTGGAATGTGTATTATCTCAATTCTCATTATAAATAAAAATTTAAGCAAATTTCAACTTGGTTACCGACATAATCCCCTATTATCTCAATTCTCATGCGGGATAGATAAAAATAGTTGGCTAATAGGGGAATATGTCGGTAACCAGGTTGAAATTTGCTTACATTTTTATTTATAATGCATACAAGATGCAGCCTTTTAAATCATTTTGATCAGTGAGTTACACTATTAGTATTATTGTTATACGATTATTTTTGTTATCATAATAGCACATTAATTGTTTTCTTGCGGCTCACATCATATCCTTTGTAATAACATGCATATGTGTCTGCAGTTAAATAAAATACAAGGTCTATATTGGTTTTTCGATGAGCTCATTTCCTATCTTTTTATCTTGTTTTGTATAGAGAATATCTGCGAAGGATGCACTGGATGCTGAATATTTCTGGGTTGACCCTTTGCCTTGTGACCCGAAAAGGTATGCCTTCTTTATTTAAGTTTCCCAGTCTTACAACCATTTAGAATACCATATTCCCATTTACATATGACTGGTTTAATCGGACTTATGTTTTTTTTCAACTTAGCTAAAAAATAATGTTTTAATTGGGTTGTACACCTGTACTCGTGCTGTCAAACAACTTGAAAGTTGACCTGTTATTTTAGTGCATTTTACCAAGTCACTTTTTGTAAAAAAAACCGATTGTTAATAGTCCACATTTTTCGTGATAATATTTACTTTTTTTTTTTTTTTAAATTAGACAAAAAAATTGTTTTGGTTAACCTGAGCCGGCCTCTTTCGATCTGTATCAAAATTTTGTGTTTTCTCTGAGCCCAATCTGACTAGTTTAATTTTTTTTTACCTAAACCCAACTTGATTTGTTTGTTTACTTTGAGATGGCACTAAACTGACTACTCTCTGTTGATCTTGTCAGTTTGCCCAAGTACGAGTCCTCACATGAGTTCCAAACAAAAAATAAAAGAAAACAACAGCGTGAGAATGAAGAAAAGGCTAAAAAGCAGAAAACACAACACCCACAGCAGCATGCACGCTTGCCACCGGTGCAGCATTCCGGTCAAGCCCATTCTCAGCACTGGGGTGGTCATAATAACTATCCCATGGGCAATACAGGTCAAGCTCCTTTAGCAGCAGGTGGACCTAGTCATCATCAATATGGCAAGCCTCGTGGACCCCCTGGTGGACCTAACCGCTACCCTCCAGGTGGGAACCCTAATCCAAGTGGATACTATCAAGACCGGTCAACAGGTCAAGGTGGTGCTGGGTTTAATAGTGGACCATATCCGCCACATGCTCGAGGCCCATCTGCTAGTGGGCCCAGAGGATCTTCCGCTGGTTATGGACCGGGCCCGCAAAATTATCCGCAGCAGTATGGTGCAGGTGGTAGAGGTCCGAATGTGCCGGGTAACCGTAACCAGCAATATAATTGGCCACAACAATAATATTTGAGAGGAGAATGTAAAAGATCACAGTTTTGGAAATGTTTTCCGCGGTTTGATTTAAATTTAATCTGCAACTTTGTGACAGAACATGTACAGTTAGATTCTAACTTCACAAAAATATTTGTTAGGCAGGGTTATTCTTGGTACGGCATCTTGTGTTTTTTCAATTCATGTATGATTTAGTTGTAAACAAGTCAATTGTCAAATGATTGAGAGACATAGTTTGATTGGTATAAATTTACTATTTATGACTTTTTGAGATCCTATTTATCTTCTACTTCCAGTGTGTCTGCATTCTGCAAGCTTTGTCGATATCATCAGCCACAACCACAACCACAACCACACCTAAGCATGTTTGACTTCGTGAGCACCCCTTACACATACGATTTAGTTGTGGAGGTCTATTTGGTAACCTGTGTATTTCAAGTAGAGATGGCGAAAATTGAACCGGTTATATCTGGTAAACATCAAAAGAGGTCGGTTCGTTATATGAAACCTAGCTACTCCTATAACTTACATACAGGCTTTAAAATTAAATTCATATATGTTGTTCTTTTTAGTCACGTATCGTCTTTTTTCTTAGAAATATACTTACATTTCACAGGAATGGATGAGAAAGAAGACATGGCATTTGATTTTTAAAGGTCGCTTGTTCTTTAATGTTTAAAAGTTAGGCTTTAATTCATATTTTTATTATTTTATTTCTAGCTTTAAAATAAAGTTTCAAGTTGCTTGATAAATTTACTTCATCCACAACACATTATGTCTTGGGGTAAAGCTAAAAATACGCAACATATTTGTTCAAATAAACACATCTACGTAATATACTTTCTAAAGTGTCAAAGTTACGCAACATAAATTCAAAAAGTATTCAATCTACCCAATATTACCGGGTATTAGCAGGTTTACCGGTTACCATTACACACATGTCCTTTTTCTTTTTTTTTTAATTAAATCCACGTGGATATAACTCACTTTGATAGTGTTTTATTTTTTTTAACACTTTCTCAAACGTTGTACATATAAAAACGGGATCTATACTCATTAAACCCAGAAATCTCACACCTGCAAAACACACACATTATCCGTATGATTGAAAGTGATAACTAAAGGTATGATTTATAAACCCTAATTTAAAAACCTTTTATTACTCTTTATACTTTCTTACAAAACCCCTAATTGTTATACCCCCAATTTGTGGAACCCTAATTTTGATATCCCCAATTTTGGAACCCTAATTTTGTCAATTATGTAATTAATGAATTGTGGAACCCTAATATCTTATTTTCAACTGCAGGTAACTAATGGGTGATCTCACGGTAAGACTCCATCACGATGGGGTTTTTGTCCCCAATCCTCTCAAGTATGTGACTGGTGAGTTGAAGATAATCAATGACATTCTGTTTGAAGAAATGGAAGTTGACGAGTTGTTTCAGGTTGTGGAAAGGTTAGTGGTTTATAAGCCTACAAGATTGTATTTTTGTATTCCTGGAACAACATTGTCTAGTGGGATTAGGGAGCTTAAAACACAGAAAGATATGGAAGAGTTTTTGGTTTTAGGATATCAGAATGGCAATAGGATGGACTTGTACACTGAATTTAATGGTTATGATGTTTTAGAGTACCGTGATAATGATAATTTGCATAAGCCTAGTGGTGATGATAGGGAAGTGGATGAGGAAGTAGATGAGCAAGTGCCTGAGGATGATGTGATTGAGAATTTTGAGTTTCATACAGAAGGTGAAGAAAATGTAGTATTTGAGAAGCTGACATTAGATGACCCTTTTTTAACCAAGCTTGTAGGTAAGGGTAACTGCATAGCTAAAAGAGATGACCCTATACCACCTTTAAGTGGTGCATATATAGCTGAAGAAGACCCTGAGAATGATGACATAGATCCTAAGTTTAAGGTCAAAAGGGGTGTGAAGTATCCCTCAAACAACCCAAATACACCTTGGGATGAATTTGTGCCAATCCTAGGAATGAAATTTGAGAACCCTGAACAACTGAAAATTGCACTTGCTGATTACGGTGTCAAACATGGATACCAGTTGTGGTATTATAGGAGTGACTACAAGTCTCTTCTTGTTTACTGTGCTAGAGATGTATCTTTGGGTAGGTGTCAAACAGCTGGATGAGGAAGCCCATAAATATCTCATGGATAGGAATCCAAGTTCATGGTCCAAGGCATTCTTCCAGACTGATTCATGTTGTGCTTCCTTTGAGAATGGTATTTCAGAGAGCTTCAATGGGAAACTTCTTAGTGCTAGAGGTAAGCCTATTATCACTATGCTTGAAGATATTAGGGTTTATATAATGCAAAGAACATGGTGCATGAGTGAAAAAGCTGCTAAGTTAGATGACACAATAACACCATCTGTTAGGAAACTTTTAGAGCATTTAAAAAGAAGTTCAAGGAAATGGCAGGTTGTGCCTAGTGTTTATCAAGTAGTAGAAGTTAGGAAAAAGGATCAAGCCTATGGTGTGAACTTGATGACCAGAACTTGTCACTGTAACCTATGGCAACTTAGTGGAGTGCCCTGTATACATGCTGTAGCTGCATTTTTGCATTTTAAGATGGAACCAGAAGTTGGTGTTAGTGACTGGTACTCCCAATCAAAGTGGTTTGACACTTATCAATACTCCATCAAACCTGTCTTTGGATCAAAATTATGGAAGCCAACATCTAATCCTCCTCCATTTCCCCCCATTCTGAAAAAGATGCCTGGTAGACCAAAGAAAAACAGAATCAAACACCCAACAGAGGAATTGAATGAACATTCAGTAACCAAGGTGGGTATAGTGATAACATGCCAAAACTGCCACGGAACCGGTCACAATAAAACCACATGCACTCAACCTAAGAAACCAAAACCCCAAAAGCAATTCAAACCTATCAAAAAACCTAAGGTGGTGGTTCCTACTAAGAGGAAAAACAAAAAAGCAGTGGGTGAAACTAGTAAGGCTGGTGCTTTAAGAAACAAAAAAGCAGTGGGTGAAACTAGTAAGGCTGGTGTTGGTGGATCTGCATCAATGAACACAGAGGTAATTAATGATCATCTCAATATCTGTTTGATTATTTAATTGACATTATATATTTTTTTCTGCCATTAACTCTCTTTTTTTTTATCATTATTATCTTGTGACTTAGGATTAAAATGCAATGCATGAGGTTATGCATCAAGTTTTGGATGAAGAGGAAAGGGCAAGGGAAGAAAGGGAGGAAAGGGAAAGGTCAGATATAGAGCATAATGGAAGGGTTTATCAAGACTGGTCAGATATTGAATTGGAACAAGCTCAGTGGCCATCAAGTGGTTTGGCAAAACCCACTACAGCAAGTGTCCTTGAAGCTGTAGATGAAGCTCATGAGTTACACAATGCTGAACTACCTAACATATCAGAACATGGTGTTAGTATGGAGGTCAGCCATTCTGAGCAGCCAAATAATGCAGCTACAATACCATCTCAACCTTTGGATATTGCAACCTCTGAAAGTCAGACCAATATGCAACAAAGGCAACCAAGGCAGAGACCTGCTATAAGACCAAGAAACAAGTCTGAGAGGATTGCAAAAAGGAGGAAGTTCAATTACCCAGCAGATGGCACTGGGAGATCCAAAGACAACCCTTTCACCCTCTAAACTTTTTAAATGTTTAGTAGTTAAGTAAGTGGGTTAATAGACAAGTATGTTGGCAAACTTTGTTCACATATTTGTTTATTAACCCTTAAGTGGCACTTCTTTTGTTAATATGATGTTGTGCCTGTGCAGTTAGGTTAGTGGTTAAGTTAGGGTCACAAAGTTGGCACTTCTTTTGTTAATGTGATGTTGTGCCTGTGCAGTTAGGTTAGTGGTTAAGTTAGGGTCACAAAGTTGGCACTTCTTTTGTAAATGGTCTTGTGCTTGTGCAGTTATGATGCACATCTTTTGTACTCACAAATGGTTTAAATGGTAAATGCAGTTTCCATAATGTATGTGCACATCTTTTCTTTATGTTTATATTTCCATTATGTCTATCTTTCCAGAATGCAACATTTCCAAAATGCAACATTTCCAGAATGTCTATCTTTCCAGAATGCAACAGTTTCCATAATGTATGTGCACAAGCTGCAACATTTCCAGAATGCATACTACTTAATGTCTATCTTTCCAAAATGCAGAATGCTTGTACAGTTATACATCCATAGAACAAGCATTTCATTGAAACAAAAGATTATACATCCATAACCATCCTTTTATACATTAAGTTACATACATTTCCAAAAGACATTTCCTACCTGCTAGTCATATTACATTCATAGAGCAACCAACAACATGGCAAAGCAGATGATTAACAGAAACATCATGAAATTTGCCATCCTCCTCCACTTGCACAAATTTGCTTGTGTGTTTTCCAATTCAGCCTCCATTTGTGCCTTGAAAAGCTCCAACTCATGTTTGTTAACTCCTTCTTCAAACACTGATCTTTCTTCATTGTTCATTGTCGCATACAAATCATACATGGTGTGTTTATACCAGTAACAGTTCAACTCACCATCAATCCAAAAGAAGCTATCACATTTGTCTTGGACAAACTACATAAGAGAAATAAAATTAAAATATACAAAGCAAACTTAAAAAGAAAAACTTTAAACAACAAATGATTGTAACTTTTCTTACAGATGGTTTGGGGCATACAAGAAAACGACGGCCTGGGTTTCTCTCTGTCCATGAAACCCTTCTTGCCAAACGAAGCCTACATTTGCAATGAGTAGGGAAGTAACGATTACGAACACTTGATGATGAAGATGAAGCCATTTTGTTTCAGGAAGGGTTTAATTGATTTATGGGTTTTAATTTGGGGGGTTAGATATTAGGGTTTTAATTTGGGGGTTTAGAAATTAGGGTATAAAGAAGGAAATGGAAATGGATCGGGTTTATTTGTTTAGTATTGGGTCAAATAAAATGCAAATGGGTCAAATATATCCACGTAGATAACATTAAGAAAAATAAAAAAGCCAACTAGGAAAAAACCTGCTAATACCCGGTAATATTGGGTAGATTGAATACTTTTTGAATTTATGTTGCGTAACTTTGACACTTTAGAAAATATATTACGTAGATGTGTTTATTTGAACAAATATGTTGCGTATCTTTAGCTTTACCCCTTATGTCTTCTCCTAAAGTTTTAACATTTCACCCAACTACTTCCAAATCACACCTCATGCTTCCTTTTTTCACCTATGAAAAAGTTACACCTCATTAGTTTTTTCTTTTCTTTTGCTTAACCGCTACATGTGTTTCAATTTTTCTCTTTCCCCGATTCATTTATCCCTTTCACTCAGAATTCCGGACTTTGAGTTTGTGTGTATTACTTAATGATAAAATGTGTTGATGTTTATCAATGGTTATAAATAAAGGAACACTAACTAATTGGGCTTGGGCCCAATAAGCCCAATACAAATAATACAACATAATAATAGTTCATTAACACCCTTTCGCATTTGGAGATCATCAAACAATGCAAACGGAAGTCCATTAGTGAAAATATCTGTGTATTGATAACATGAGAGAACATGCAAAACATGAATGTGTCCGGTAGTAACTAATCGCAGTTGGAGCAAGAGGACGCAAAACACTCAAACTGGTGTGAAAATCATCAAACAATGTAGACGGAAGTCCATTAGTGAAAATACCTGCGTATTGATAACGTGAGAGAACATGCAAAACACAAACATGTTCGGTAGTAACTAACCAGAATCAGCCTAATACAAATAATGAAATAATACAACATAATAATAGTCCACTAGGGACACCTTTATATATTCAACACGGTTGTTGGGAACAAAATATTTAATTTCAAAGACCTTGTCAAACAACAACATAACTAAATAAGAAGAGCAAATTTAAACCAATAGCAAAAATGTAGGTTCACGATAAAACTACAAAAGGGAAGATAATAAAATACTAGAATCTAAATTAAAGAACTTGAAGAAAGAAGGAAATAAAGTAGAAATTCATGATTGCGGACCATCTGTGGTGTCGAAAATAGGCTGACAGTATTTTCTGGAGGGGCAAACCGGTGGAGGACGTGTAGTGTGTGTATGTTTTTCAGACACTTATGTCTTATGTTTGTTTTAGGTAGTTAAGATAAGTGGTCACTTTATTTTAAAACTTTTCGGCTTATATAAGTTCACACCGAAAAGTTTCAAAATAAGCTACAAAAAGTAAGCTTATAAAACATAAGCTTAAAACCAAATAAGCTATAAGTTGGCTACCTAAGCCGAGACAAACACCTTTTTAATTGAGTCATCTTCAAAATGTAACGGTGGTTGGATTGTGGTTTTGCTTTTATATTTTTTTCTTAATTTTCTTAAATAAAAACATACTCCTAACTTGTTTTCACTACCTAACTTTTTAAAGAAATACCAACTTTTTTCAACTGTAATAGATGGTAGGTACTAGGTAGTGTACTAGAAGTGTCACTCAAAATCCAACACAATTAATTATTATTGTTCAACACAATTTTGTTCCAACTAATTTGCAAATAAGAGAAATGATTTTTGTATTTTGATAACATCTCAGTTTTCTCATAACCCTTTAACAACATTTGTGATTGTCAATACCAACAATAAAAAAATTGAACCCTCATATTTTTAAATCGTTAACAGGCAATTAAAATTGATTAATTGATAATTCAATAAGTATCACTGAAGCTACTGTCTACTGAGCATTTATTTTTCATACAACAACGTACAAAAATGAAAACTTAACATGATCTGTTATAAATTAACGTGTGTTGCAACAACTTTTATATTCTCGTTCACGTGGGTGGGTTTTGCGCATGCACAACCTAAGATTGGGTGCAATGGGCGCGACCCATCATTTTTAGTTGGATCAGGTAAGGCGCCACCTTATTGTGGGGTGTGTGTCACGCGTGAGGCAAGAAAAAAAAAGGAGATGAAGTGTGACCAGCCTCACCACTCGGGTAATGTGTGTTTGTGGGCCCTAGTGAATATTTTTTTTATTGTTATTTGGTGAGTGTATCTTAAGTATTTTGTTTGATATGTTTAAAGGTGAGAAGAGTGGTGATCGTTGTAGGTGAAAAGTTAAGCGATTGGTGATATTTGAATGATAATATAATGTTGAGATGAAGGATGAGACAATGATGACCATTAAATGCAGTATAATGTTTCCTATTTTTATTTACAAAATAATGACAAAGAATAAAAGGATCTTACAGGCTTTTCTTGGGTACGATACGTATACAACCCTTTTTTGTTGTGCATCTTTTGTTATCATGTCTAACTTTTATAAAGTAAAATTGTTATATTCGTTTACAAAAATATGAAGTCTTTTACTCTTTTAGTCTTGATTTATTTGTCACGTTTTGACTTTTTGAATTATTTATTTTTTAAACTTTGACTTTAACTATTTTCTTTTGTGTTATATTACTTGATGCATAATATATGAATGGATTAAGTTTTAAATGTATTTTCATTAATATAATTTTCATCAAGTATCATATAAAAAAAAAAAAAAAAAAAAAAAAAAACTTATAATCAAAGTTTAAAAAAACAATTCAAAAGGCCAAAAATGAACAAATAAATTAAAACGGAGAGAGTACAATACAGATTCTTTCAAGCCCATCTATATGATATCTTTAAGTATATTGTCTTTGAAGGTAAATATTCTAAATCTAAATGTTAGAGATGTTATTCTCATTAATTTCTTCACCTTAATATTCAATTGATCGGTCAAATAAAGTTTCGTGGGTAGATTACGAGTTCAATCACAACTCCAGACTAAAAGTCACAATAATAGATGCTCATTGCGTAAGGCTAGATCATTCACCCAAAAGGGAACATATCGAGTATTTTCCTTGGAACTAAACCTTTTGTGAAAAACATTATTCAATAAAATAAAATAAAGAGTGTTACGGTTATCCAAAGATGCAAAGAACTTCTGTTTGAGAAGATCGCTTCTTGCACAAAAATAAATGAAAATTTGAAAATACATACAAAATACTACAAAGACGATAGTTGCACACCAAAGCCTCCAACAACAATTGCGCGTGTACTTTCAATGTTGGCTAAACCAAATGAACAGTTTTTGCATTTTACTCCATTATTAACCGAATATTTGAAAATTAATTCTTATAATATTGTTTTCCTAAAAAAAAAAACTCGTAACTGTTACGAATCAACTGATAATAATTGTTTATAAAGCACATATAACTAACTAACTAAAAATCATGAATAAAGTTTTTTGTGCAAAATAAAGAAAGAAATGTTAAATAGTCAGATTGACAACGGTCGAGATTTATTTGGAATTTAGTGCTTGTGTTTTCCATAAGAAGGTCACGAGGGTTTGGATTGATTTCTGACTAAAAAAAAAAAAAAAAAACAGTTGCAAGAGAAAGTTTTTGTCCTCGTATATCCATTAGTCCATTACTACATGACACCATGTTCACATTCTTAATCTTTTATATAATAAAACAAAACCCCAAGTGAGGACTTTTTCATTTCAAAAAACTCAACCTTCTCTTATTAAATAGTAACAATTTTTAAATTGTTTTTTTTTATAAATTAAACCTAATTTATTTCCTAATTTGCCTAAAAAGTGTTTTAAAAACGTTTTTTTTAGGCACATTTATAAATAAACTAAAAATAGACATGGGCATCTATGCTATTTTTCATAATTATAAGTAAAAAGTGTAACTTTAAAGAAATCAATCAATCCCCTAATTTCAAATAATACACATCCATCGTCTGGTCAAGAACCCAAATTGATTTTTTCAACTATAAACGAACAAACCATTAACTCCTATTATATATCAGTGATGTTTGTATTCAGATTTTAAGACGTGCTTATTGATTTAGGCTATGTTTACATGTTTGATGATTTTTTATATATTAGTGTAGTTTAATTTCCGCCTTCAAAATGGGCACTGGCTGCTCACTCAATCGGACCAGGACCAAGTTAGTAATTCGTACGTACTATAGGGTTGTGATTTTGTAAGTTATTTAAAATCAACAAGCTTCAAAGGCATAAGTTTCTGGTTTTTTTTAAAGCTTTTTTCATATTCTTGGACTTGAATGTAAATTTTGGAAAAAAACTACAATACAATACGAATTTATATTGTATTACAATTGCTAAAAGCACTTTAAACCTTATATATACTCAATTCATTGGCCAGTTTATTGATTCCATCGAATTCTTCAAAGCTATCTGTAGTTGCTCATTTAATAAAGGGCAAATGACAAAAAATGCATCGAACTTGACACTTTTTGTGATTGCGTGTAGCCAACTAATTTTTTTTTCATTGTAACACAAAACTTGACACTTTTTGTTATTGTATGTATCCACGTCAGCTAAACGTCGCATCATTAGTCCTTTATACTAACGGCCGTTAGTGAATAACTTACAATTCCGTTTTCTTACGTTTTTATACGTGTTCGTCCGTTTTTTTTACATTTTCGTCTGTTTTTACACATTTTCGTCCGTTTTCTTACATTCTCATCCGTTTTTATACATTTTCGTCCGTTTTTACATGTTTTCGTCCGTTTTTTGTATTTTGTCCGTTTTCTTACGTTTTCGTCAGATTTTACACGTTTTTGTCCGTTTTTATACGTTTTCATCCATTTTTATATATTTTCCTCTGTTTTTACACGTTTTTTATCGTTTTTATACATTTTCGCCGATTTTCGTCCATTTTTATACGTTTTCGTTAGTTTTTGCACGTTTTTGTCTATTTTTATACGTTTTCATCCGTCTTAATACGTTTTCGCCTGTTTTCTTGCGTTTTCATATGTATTTGTCCGTTTTTATAAGTTTTCATTCGTTTTTATACAGACAAAAACGTATAAAAATGAACGAAACATATAAAAACGAACGAAAACAAATGAAAACGTATAAAAACAGACGAAAACGTGTAAAAACCGATGAAAACATATAAAAACGTATTAAAAAGAACGAAAACATATAAAAACGGACGAAAAACGTGCAAAAGCGAACGAAAACACATGAAAACGTATAAAAACGAATGAAAACGCAAAAAAAATGGATGAAAACGTATGAAAACGTAAAAAACATACAAAAACGAACGAAAACTTATAAAAACGGACAAATACATTTGAAAATGTAAGAAAACAGGCGAAAAACGTATAAAAATGGATGAAAATAGACAAAAACATGCAAAAACTAATGAAAACGTATACAAGTGGACGAAAATGGGCGAAAACATATAAAAACGATCGAAAACGTGTAAAAACGGACGAAAACATATAAAAACGGATGAAAAATGTATAAAACGGACAAAAACGGACGAAAACGGACGAAACGTATAAAAATTGATGAAAACATAAGAAAACGGACGAAAACGTATAAAAATTGATGAAAACATAAGAAAACGGACGAAAACGTATGAAAATGTATAAAAACGTAAAAAAACAGAATTGTAAGTTATTTACTAACGGCCGTTAGTATAAAGGACTAATGATGCGACGTTTAACAAAAAGTATCAAGTTTTGTGTTACAATGAAAAAAAATTAGTTGGCTACACACAATCACAAAAAGTGTCAAGTTCGATGCATTTTTGTGTCATTTGCCCTTTAATAAAACTCATCAAATCTTCAGCTTTATTTTTCTTCTTTGTAGGTATGACAATCAAAATCACTCTTCTTCAAGAAATCAATGCTCACAAAGGTAACTGATAGTTTTTATGGTTTAACTTTGCAATTATACACATCAAATTGTAGTATTTTTTGATATTTTATTGAAAACTTATAGGCCTAATAAGCACCTTTAAGAAGAATCTCCAAACATCCCTTTATTTCTTTACTGCAGTTTTTTATTCTATGTTACGACTAAAATTGTTGTTATGCACACTATAATGCAACAGGGTAGTGGTTCTTGCAGTTTTATGATCTTATCGTACACACTAAAGTCTAATGCAATTGGTTGTGGGCATTTTTGGAGGTGGATTAAGTATCAACAAATGGTTGTCGTGGAAGGATCTTCTATACCTGCTCAAGGTATGAATATAAAATTAAGCCGAGTTGCTGATTTTAGATAATTTATGAATGTATTCTAATGTACAAAAGATGTGTTTTAGTGCCTATATGGGGAATTTTATGGTAGGAATCCTTTTCGAAGTGTAATTAGCCTCTGAATGAGTTAATGAAACTTGGTCGCACCAATATATGTACATGAATATTATCAATTAAAAGTTAGCTTTTAAATAAAATGTCTATCTGATGAGAACATTCACCAAAAGTCGAAGAAAATATTGTTTAGTATATGATAGTGACAAGATGCTTCATTTGATTAAGTAATCGTATGTTCACGTCTTCATATATGCAATAGTAAGTTCTGTCGTTGGTGTACATGTAAGTGTCACACATGCAATAGTAAGTTATGTCGTTGGTGTACATGTAAGTGTCACATCTTAATGGATATGCTTTAGTTCACGACCCGCATTTATGCTAGAGTCGTGTAAGTTTATTAAATTTACTGGTAGATTATGTTAGAGTTTAATGGAAAAATATTAATCGTGTATGACTAGAATCGAACCCGGGACCGAGGGATTGCACACTTTACGTATGAATGATCAAGTAAATAATTAATTTATATAATTGTTATATATTTAATTATTTGGACACGAAATGATAACTAACGGACATTAAGTAATTAACGAAATTGACTAACGACCGTTAAGTAATTAGTGGAAGGACTATTAGTGAAAATAGAGGCTTGGAAGGATCTAGAAACCCATCCTCTTGGGTTGGCCGATCGGGTCTAATGGGTAACCCAACCCATTCGATTTCTTTTGCTCCAAGTTTAGGGTTTGCCTATAAATACAATTGAAGGGTTATTTGTTTTGTGACCTTGTGCATTGCTATAACCCTAAAATTTGTGTTCTTTCTCTTCCACTTCTAAAACCGGTCGACACTCTCTTTTGTGGGTTGATCCATAAGTTTTCCAAGTTAACAAAATTGTTTTGGTTAATCGTGTTCATTCACTAGCATCAATACTTGATTGGTTATAGTACGTGTGTACAAGAGTACGGTAATAACTTACTTTAGTTATTCATCTTGGATTGTGAAACAAAAAGGTAAGGGGTTTCACGGTAATCCTATTTATTTGATCAAGTGAAGTGAAGAGAAGATCGATCCTTGTTCTTGCTAGGATCTAAAAGGTACGTTAACTACTTATTATTCGGTAATACTTTATACGTGTTAAATTAAAGATTCTTGCTTCCGCTATATGCTCTTTGATGTGTTTATTTATTTAGTTGATTGTCAAGTTATTTAAATTCAACAGTGGCATCACGAGCCAATTTAACATGTAATTGTAATTACCGAAACGCATAATTAAAATCAAATCTTGATTTGGATCTACATGTTTTTAGTCGATTTTTTTAGGGTTTATTAGAACATAAAAAATTTCGATCATAATTTTTTTTGGGGGGGGGGGGGGGGGGTTCAACCCTCTTTTAATAAAAAGTTAGTTTTGTAACCCTAAATTAGGACATGTTGTGATTATGTGTTTAGTTGAATAAGGGTTACGTTCATGGATAATCCATGATTCTTCATGCAAGAAATTCATGGATTAGGGTTTGTTTTATGTGCTACATGTTTTAGATAAATCTAAAATTAGGGAAGACCTAATCTATTAAATTAATGAATAAGTTATGTGCAATGTGGTATTTAATTATTAAAGCTTACGCGGCCAACTTGTTGGTGTCTGTGGTCCATTGGGTACAATGCGCTCGAAAACCAATGGGAGTTTTAGTAATTATATACATTAAAATTTTCACATAGAGATTATTAATAGTATTTATCAAAAGGTTTGCATATGGCTATATGATTTAATCGTTAAGATTATATATGCGTTATTATGTGTTTATTTATTTTTTGTTAAATTACTTGATCTTTTTTATTTAAATTACTGTTGAATTGTAAGCAAAAAGAGGGTAATTTTTGGTATAAAAAATAAATGGACCTAATAACTATGAAACCTTGATGTGGTAAATTATTTATTGCCAAGTCTTATGTGCCGACATTGGTTCGCTTCGCACGGTAATTTGCTCCCATGCGAGACTAGCAATTTAATAATTTACAACATCCTTTTATAAGACTTAGAATCATAAACTTTTAATTTGATTGATGATTCTTGCACCAATAGTTGAACGGCGGACCCAATGTTGACAAACTATAAGGTGGGTATAAGGTTGGTTTCGTATTAAATTGTGACCTTAAAGAGACTCCATTCTGTCTCTCCGCTTGCTTGTGCGTCAAATTGGACTTACCAAGTAACAATATTAGAAAAAGAGCTATTCTTATGTGCAAAATCACCTTAAGAGTTAATTGACCTCAATTCCACGTGCCACTTTTGTGGCAATTATCCGAATAACTTGAGTCTTTTGACTCATGCAGCAGTAGGATATAGTGGGCGATAATTGTAGGTAATTCTTTGATTGGTGAACCCAATACCTCAAATTAAAACTTTGTTGATTTAACTCTTAGTGAATTGGTAATTAAAAATTGTTTTGAAAACTTATGATACGAAGATGAGTGCATGCTTCTTCGTACATATTTTGATTGTAACATCAAAATAAATACCCTAAAATTTAAGTCCATGCTATCTAATTATAAGAGACAATTGGAATTAATATCTAGTGTAAGTGAGACCTTGACACATATATTAATGACAAGGTAAATTACATACTTTCATTACTAGCAGATCAACTGAATGTAATGAAACTGTGTGAATTTGCAAGTTTTTAAATTGGACGACTTAATTAAGTTATAAGTGAGACATTTAGACTTAAAGCATGAGATGGGAAGAAACATGCTTACATTGCAAATTGTTTGGCAAATGTAATTCCCATAAATATCTAGGAGTCGGAAATTGTTTTGCCGATTATTGTACGACAAGTTACCATCTTTTGTACTTCCACTGCTAGCAGATCAACTGATGTGGTGGAACTATGGAAAGTTGGGTCCTAGTTTTTCAAGAAAATTAAATGGTTATTTTATATTGGGCAAATGCTAAAATAATACATTAAACTTCCCACTTTTTGTCATTGTATGGTCCCAACTTTTTTTTTCGCAAATGTATGACTAAACTCTTTTCCATTAGTAAATGTATGACTAAACTTATGAAATTGGGTCATTGTGGGTATAAACGTCACATTGTTAGTCCTTCATACTAACGGCCGTTAGTAAATAACTTACAATTCCGTTTTCTTACGTTTTCTTCCGTTTTTTTTACGTTTTCGTCTGTTTTGACACGTTTTCGTCCAGTTTTTTACGTTTTCGTCTGTTTTCACATGTTTTCGTCCCGTTTTTTAAGTTTTCGTATGTTTCGACACGTTTTCCTCCGTTTTTTAAGTTTTTGACCGTTTTCTTACGTTTTCGTCTGTTTTGACACGTTTTCGTCTGATTTTTTACGTTTTCGTCTGTTTTGACACGTTTTCGTCCAGTTTTTTACGTTTTCGTCTGTTTTGACACGTTTTCAAAATGTTTTTTACGTTTTCGTCTGTTTTGACACGTTTTCCTTCGTTTTTTTAAGTTTTCGTCCGTTTTCTTACGTTTCCGTCTGTTTTCACACGTTTTCGTCTTATTTTTAACGTTTTCGTCTGTTTTGACACGTTTTCGTCCAATTTTTTACGTTTTCGTATGTTTTGACACGTTTTCAAAATGTTTTTTACGTTTTCGTCTGTTTTGACACGTTTTCCTTCATTTTTTAAGTTTTCATCCGTTTTCTTACGTTTTCGTCTGTTTTCACACGTTTTCGTCTGATTTTTTACATTTTCGTCTGTTTTGACACTTTTTCGTCTGATTTTTTACGTTTTCGTCTGTTTTGACACGTTTTCAAAATGTTTTTTTTATGTTTTCGTCTGTTTTGACACGTTTTCAAAAAAACAGATGAAAACGTATCAAAACAGACGAAATCGTAAAAAATCAGACAAAACGTGTGAAAACAGACGAAAACGTAAGAAAACGGACGAAAACTTAAAAAATGAAGGAAAACATGTCAAAACAGACGAAAACGTAAAAAAACATTTTGAAAACGTGTCAAAACAGACGAAAACGTAAAAAACTGGACGAAAACGTGTCAAAACAGACGAAAACGTAAAAAATCAGACGAAAAAGTGTCAAAACAGACGAAAACGTAAGAAAACGGACGAAAACTTAAAAAACGAAGGAAAACATGTCAAAACAGACGAAAACGTAAAAAACATTTTGAAAACGTGTCAAAACAGACGAAAACGTAAAAAACTGGACGAAAACGTGTCAAAACAGACGAAAACGTAAAAAATCAGACGAAAAAGTGTCAAAACAGACGAAAACGTAAAAAATCAGACGAAAACGTGTGAAAACAGACGAAAACTTAAAAAAACGAAGGAAAACGTGTCAAAACAGACGAAAACTTAAAAAATCGAAGGAAAACGTGTCAAAACAGACGAAAACTTAAAAAAACGAAGGAAAACGTGTCGAAACATACGAAAACTTAAAAAACGGGACGAAAACGTGTGAAAACAGACGAAAACGTAAAAAACTGGACGAAAACGTGTCAAAACAGACGAAAACGTAAAAAAAACGGAAGAAAACGTAAGAAAACGGAATTGTAAGTTATTTACTAACGGCCGTTAGTATGAAGGACTAACAATGTGACGTTTATACCCACAATGACCCAATTTCATAAGTTTAGTCATACATTTACTAATGGAAAAGAGTTTAGTCATACATTTGCGAAAAAAAATAATTTGGGACCATACAATGACAAAAAGTGGGAAGTTTAATGTATTATTTTAGCATTTGCCCTTTTATATTTCCTAGGTAATTTTCTTTTCTTGAAAATTATATTATCGAAAATACTAATATTTGAACTTATTTCTGTAGAAATGGCTCAACCCGACAACACTTCTGCAAGTTCCGCTTTCAAAGCTCACTTTGAGAGAGAAAAACTGACTGGGCCTAATTTCAATGATTGGCATCGGTCCTTGAGGATTGTCCTGCGAGTGACCAAGAAGCTCGATTATTTGACTAAGCCTTGCCCTACACAGCCTGCTGATGACGAATCTGATGAGGTCAAAGCAGACTGGTAAAAGGAGTTCGATGTGCATAATGAGGTAACATGCTTAATGCTGAAAAACATGGAGCCCAAGTTGCAAAAACAATTTGAGCATTAATTTCCTAAAGATATCCTTGAGGAACTCCAGAAAACCTATGAAACACCTCCAGCCGTCGAACTTTATGATTTGATCGATAAATTTCACAGCTGTAGGCAAAAGGATGGTCAACCCGTTAGAGATCATGTGCTGGAGATGAAAGATTATATCGATCGTCTCCAACAGATGAACTATGCCTTAGCCGAGAATGTTAATGTGAACTTAATCAATAGGTCCCTTAACAAGGAATTTAGTGGTTTTGTTCAGAATTACAACATGCATTACTCGGGGAAGACAATAACGGAATTGCTCGTAATGCTCGTTGATTATGAAAAGGGTTTACCTGGCAAGAAAAAGGCTCCTACTCCACAAGTACTAGCAATACTGATAACGTTCAAAATGAACATGTTTTTAGTTGCGTTATCAATGGTTTTGTGCACTATATTTGGTTATATTTGTGTGTATTTGTTTCTAAATCGTAAAAAAAGTGTATATGCAAGTGAATGTAGCAAAATACAGGAAAAGATGACAAAAAGATGAAGAATTGAAGTGATTATGCACATTGGAAGATTCCCGAGATGAAAACGAGAGAGAAACCACACGAGAACTCAAGGATTTGATAATGTCAAGATTTCTATGTTCAAATATCAAGAAAAGATAGAGTTCTACGGAAGAAATTAGTGCCACAACAAAGGATAAAGCTCGCGACAAGAAAAGAAAAGAAAAATCAAAAGTTGTGTGTGGCAGAAGGCCCCATCCGATCGGATGGAGCCCGCATCCGATTCGGGTGGGGAAGCTGAGATTTACCGAGAGCTCCAACCGATCGGTTGGAGCCTAAAACCAATCGGTTTGATGAAGAGGCTGTTACAAAGTTCCATTTAATGACGAATTTAAGCCCCGTAATCATGGTGGCTTATCATTTCCTGCTTATTTACTAAGAGTGGACGTTTTTGCTTCAGGAGAAAGGGTTCTTGTAATTATATATAGGATCCTAGGTTAGATACAAAGGTGTGACACCCCAAACCTAGTAAAGGCTTACACCAAGTCCTTACTAACTTATTATCATTGCCCGAAAGCTTGTAATTGTTGTGAAAAACGTCCAGGAACTTTGAGTTAAAGTCTCAATAGTGTGGTTCGAGTGTGGAGTTGTTTTACGTGTAGTAATAGGCGATTGGAGGAGTGTGGAATTGCTATACTTCCACAATTCTAGTTCTTGTAATTCCAAAACTAGGTATCTCTTGTTTAAATTACTATGAACTACTTTTACTTTAAGTTGAATGAAAGTATGGTTTGTTACTTGTGTTTGATTATAATTGTTATGGAGTGATTTTTTGTATGATGTGACAATTGTTGGAGTATTCTTATTTTATAGTGATGCATGAAAACATGTCTTGTTTTATGAGTTTGTTGAAATACAATATAATCTTGCTTAATTAGTTGGTAAAAACAATTTTAAAGAATAAAAAGGGCCGAAAGGATTTTCTTTATGGTTTTATTCCAAAACGTTAGTGCACGAATTAGTATGGGCTATGGTGTGTGACAAGCACCATATTAACTCATTAAAATGGATTTGGAAACGATTTCATCACGAGAAAGGGCCGAAAGGATTCGTAAGAATTCTTAAGATAAGAAATGTTTTTCAAACAACAAAGAGTTTAATAGAATTGTCGTAATAGTTGAAAAGGCCGAAAGGAATAAACTAGGAGATTGAATTCTTAGAGATGATTTTTCATGATAAAAACCATTGATTGTGAATCATTCATATAAAGTTGTGCATCACTACAAGTTACACCAAACTTTGTGGATTACTCTATGCAATTAGTCAAGGTATTAGCCACAAGTATATGTTTTTGATTGATTGGATTTTACTTGCTTTTGAATTTACACCAAATTGGATTGACAACTCTTTTTGTAAAAACTTGTTTTACTAAGTTCTAACACAAACTCCCTTGGGACGATCTCGACTTACCCACCTTTACTACCACGGACTTAATTAGAGAATTGGATAAATCGTGTTTATAAATTTTTAAAACTTGCATCCTCACACGTAACACATCAAGTTTTTGGCGCCGCTGCCGGGGAGTTGATTAAATTGTTTGAATTTGGTAGTTTAATCATTTTTGATATTAGAAATTCGTGTTTAGAAAGTAAAAAAAAAAAAAAAAAAAAAAAAAAAAAAAAAAAAAAAGAGAAGTTGGTTCGGGACCAACCGAATCGGATGGATGTCCATCCGATCGGTTGTAGCCCTCGGTAAAATTTTTAGGTTTTTATGTTTAAGTATTATTTAGTCCTTTTATTGGTAGTTTAATGTTAGATTAATACTAATAATAGTTATAATTGATTAGTTGTTTAATTATATGTTTAATGATGATCATTTAGCCATTTTAATGTTTTTAATTTAGTAGTTAATGTAGTTTAATTATATGTTTAATGATGAAGTAGATTAAGAGTTTTTCATTGATTAAGTTAAGTTAATGATAGTTAATTAGTTGATGGTTATTAAAAGTTATTAATTATGTTTTATTTTTCATTTTTAGAAAATTAGTTTTTATTTTAGGAATTAATTTTTACATTAAGGTTTTGATTCAGTTTTAAAAATAAAATAAAGAAAAAAAAAGTTTTTTTTTTAGAAAAAGTTGATCCAACCGATTGGATGTTGCCCGCATCCAATTCGGTTGGGCAAAATTGATTTTTACGATTAAACCATCCGATCGGATGGAGTGTTAAACCGATCGGATGGATGCCTCGGAAAAGTTTTTTTTTTTTTTTTTTTTTTTTTTTTTTTTTTTTTTTTTTTTTTTTTAATTGTTTTGATGTTTAGAGAGTTTGAACTTGTTTGTTTACTTGATTTGATTTCATTTTTGATATGTTTCGATTATGACTAACCCCAATGCTAATGATTTAGATTTCTTTTGGTTGTGGTTATGTTATAGTTGTTAATTGCTTTAGTGAAATGGAGAGTTTAAGCGAAGTTTCTGAATACTTGAGGAATTTGGAAGAGATGTTCAAAGACTCGGATGATTCAATGGAGCATTTAGAAAATATTTTGGAAGAAGTTAAGGTTGATGTAGAAAAGAAAGAAGAGGTTGGGGAAAAACAGATTGGTTTACCTAAGGAGAAGAGAGTTGTTGTGTTTACACGAGCACCACCCAAAGAGTTTGATGCACCGTTCATGAGATACTCTACGCCTTGTGGTGTAGAAGGTATAAAAGCGTGGGATGCTCAGCTTAATATGGATTATGGTGACAACTACATTACGAAAGATATGTTTGGTAAGCTTGGTTTCGTTCTACTTGATTATGAGGATTATGGAAGAAAGATGGTGAGAGATGTTCGTATTAACATTCATGGTCACATTTTCAAAGTTGATTTTGTTGTTTTGGAATATGGGAATGCTGATGAACCGGAAGTTGTGTTTGGTAGAGATTTTATGGTTAAAACTAAGTGTAGGATTGATTTTGCACTAGGAGAGATGAGGATTGATGTGGATGATATGGTAGAAGAAAAGGAAGGAAAGGGAGAGATTGTTAAAATGAGAAAAGCGAATAGAAAGAAAACACCACTTAACAAACTTACCCAACCCTCCACCCCTAAGAATGAAAGTTCTTCATCATCTAAATCACCACCCAAATCACCACAAATTGTTAAACCGTCAACTCAAGAGCAAAAGGAAGCGATTTTGAAAAACTTGGAGATGAAGTTTAATGAGCTTATGGAGGAGAAGCCGGTTATCGATGTGTTGAATAATTACATGACCTATCGTAAGAAGTTGGATGCAGTTATGATGGCAAGGGCTAGGTTAGAAGATAAGAATTTTGATGAGATTGAAAGAGAGAGAATAGTTGAGAATGGGTTGCCTAAGAAGATGAGCGATCCGGGAAATTTTGTGTTGCCGATTAAAGTGAATGGGACAGATGCGATGTATGCATTGGCCGACACGGGGTCAAGTGTGAATGTAATGCCGTATCCGTTGTATAGGAGACTAGGACTTGCAAATCCTCAACCTAATCAATATAATCTTACTATGGCCGATAATTCACGAGCAAAGGCAATAGGAGAAGTAAAGAATGTCAGAGTCCAAGTAGGGTATCAAGCCTTTTTGGCCAATTTTCTAGTACTTAACATTCCGGTGGATAAGGAGTTACCATTGTTGTTAGGTAGACCATTTTTGAGAACGTGTGGAGCTATTATAGATATAGGTAGAGGTACTATGACTATTAATGATGGAATCTTGAAGCATACGTATTATCCAAAGCCTAGAGTAAAGATTGTTAAGGAAGTTCATGAAGAAGAAGAAGAAGAAGACCACTTGGGATGTTTTGAAGTGGGTAGAGATGAAGATGGGAGGCATAAATATGGGCCGGTTGCTCCGAGTTACTTTGATATTTAAGATGAGATGGAAAGAGCTCTAGCTATGGAGGCTTTCTATAACCCTTTTAAAAATGTTTTTGTTTTTAACAAATTGACATATTTTCTTGGATCCTTACCGGTCCAACTAAAGAATTTGGAATGGGGACCCGAAGGTTCTAGTGTTTACAAGAAGGAAGAAGGAGACGGAGATTGGCATGTGAAGTTTGATATAGTTTGTCCGGAGGGAAAAAACTTTGCAAGGAGATTTAAAACGCAAAAGACTAACAGGAAATTGTCCGGGAAGTTTCAAAATGAAGACATACTGAGGCACGAGTATTTCCAAGGATGAAAGATTCAAGTGAACAAGTTTGAAGAATAAGCACAACAACTTTTGCAAGTTATTTGTTTGTTTTCTTTTTAATTTTTATGCATTTTGAGTATTTTTAATGTTTGCATTTAAATTTTAGTTTAAGTTTAAGTTAAGACTTTTGTTTCTTTTTATTAAGTTTTATGAAATTATGTTTTTAGTTTAGACTTTTAGAGTTAGTTTTGTTTAGAACTAGTAGAGATAGACTTGGACAACAAGTTGGTAGACTAAGTGTGGTGGAGTATTTTTACATACAAGAAAGCATTTTTGAAGTAAGAAAAACATTTCCACTTGATCTCACAAGTATCCTAAGGTGTTGGCAAGTAGAAAAGTGAAGTTTTTGCAAAAACTTAATCCGAATCGGTTGGATCAAATACTGATCGGATGGAGTTATATATATAAACTCAGAATTTCAAAAATCACAAAAACTCACACACACACAATCCACCAAGCTTGGGTAATTCGACCATTAGAAGATAATTAAGAGTTGCAGGAGAGTTCAAGGATCATCCATGGCACCAAAACAAGTAAGTAACATCATCAATTTGTGTTAATTAGGTTTTAATTCGGATTAATTAAATTAGGTCAAAATTTGGGTATTTTTGATATAGTTCGAATTAAGATGTAATTTTTCTGGAAGAGAAGGGTAAATGATAGAGGAATTCATTGCAAAAAGAATTAGATTGATTGATTAAGTTTTGAGGAAGAATTAATTGATTGAATTTTCGGATTGAATTGGGTCAAAACTTTGAATCGATTTAGGTTACAATTGGTGATTCCCAGATGTTATTTTGTTGTTAATTAGTGATGTTAGGATGGTACATTGTGAGTTAGAACACTAATTGAGGAGTTTTGATTTGGTAGTGTTCTTGTATTCTAGGATTGATTGAGAAATCATATGGATATGTTATGGATTGTTTTAGGGATGAATGGGATATGTAGAAACCACTATAATTGATCAAATGCAGGATAGGAAAGAGTAGGAATTGAAAGAATTGATTTGAAGTCGGAAGAGAAAAAAAAATTTCACATGAAGCCCTAACCGATTCGGTTACGGGCCAGAACCGATCGGTTGGGCAGGGTAATTTACTCCATCCGATCGGATGAAGGCAATACCGATCGGATGGAGGGCTCGGTAAACTTAAAATGAAAAATTTTAAAACGAGTTTTTTGACTTCTAAATCATGTAGCCTTGGTTCTTATGCTCTTATACTAACAAATAATTGTGTTTTCTCCAGAGTTATGTTGCAGGTAGTTCAAGTTCATCACGTGCGAGTGTTAACCCAATTGTGACCAAATACGTCAAAAGAAATGCGAAGAGTAGGGTTATTTATACTGTTCAACCGGAAAGTAATGAGAATTTGAATTTTAGTAAGCTTAGGAAGGAGGAAAAGCACGCTTTTCATGAGTGATTGTCAAAGCTACAGGTTCGAAAGATTGCTGAACCGCATTTGGTTGATTGGGATGTATTCACAGAGTATGGGTGTGAAAATGAGTTGAGAAATATGATGAGGACGTCTTCCGTGTATCCAGACGATGGAGATACTTTTGAGGATTATTCATGGGAGAGAGCTTTCAGTATTTATGAGGATGTTTACCGCGAGTGGTGTTTGGAGTATTTTGCCACATTTTATTTTGAAAGAAAGGTTGTTGATGTTGTGAGGGATACATATATATGGTTTAGGCTTTGCGGGAACGAGCACGCCTACACTTTGCCGGAGTTTGCGGTTGCTTTAGGATTGTATGAGCAAGATGAAGTTAAGCATAGATTGTTTGAATATCATTTCGTGAGCTTGGTAAGGTACCACAATGATTATGATGGTATAGCAGATTATTGGAATCGTGTTGGTGATCCAGGTTGTTCAAGGAGGAACTCGTCCAAGCTAAGAAACCCATTGATGAAAATTTTGCAGAAATTAATAGCTTGGGGTGTTTTACACAGGACGGGGAGTCAAGACAAATGCAATCAACCAGACTTGTGGTTGATGAAATTGTTGGAAGAAGACAAGAACGGGAACGCGACTTGGATTATAGCCGAATATCTTTCAAGAAGGGCACCAGGAATTAAGGATAGTAGTGACATTTGTGGAGGTCACTATGTGACCGCATTGGCAAGAAACTTGGGTTATTTTGAGAATGAGGAATTGGTGAAGTGTTCGGAGCGAAAAGAAAGTGAAACGTGGGATGCTAAAGGTTTTGGGAAAGCGTTGGATAGGAGAAGAAGGACGTTGGGAGCTTGGATGGAGCCGGCGATGGCTACACCTCAAGCTGCACCACAACAACCTCCATACCAACCACCACCGACAATAAGGAATGTTCATGCACCGAGTAGTTTTGACTCGGGATGGGGGGATTGGAACAAGGAGTTAAATGAGATAGAGCGTAGGGATGTGTGGAGAGATTCTATGATGATGAGGAGCAATTACAACTATGATTACTCCATGCCGATGCTCCAACATGTGGCTCGTGAAGCCAATTATGAGTTACCTCCCTACAACCCACCAAACGTCACCCTACCCATTACAGTATGATCCTTATCCTGGCCAGTATGCTTACCCATATCCTGGGTACGCACCATCTCCTGAACCAGTACCTGTTTATGGTAGAGTTCCCAATGTTGGAGGTTCAAGTTATGATGTGGGAGGATCATCAGCTGGAGTTGGAACAAAGAGACAGAGAGTTTTTACAGTTTTTGATGATGATGAGAATTACGAGGAAGTGAACGAGGAGGAGGATGACGAGGAGAGTAAAGATGAAAGAATTCATCCTGATGGCATGGATCATGATGATGAATGATCATCGGGGATTTGGTTTGTGATGGTTGTGTTTTAAAAATAATGATTGGTCGAACAATTTCTATTTCTATGTTCTTAACTTAATTTTTTTTTAGGATTAATTATTTATGGTTTAATTTTAATTACTTTGGTTTGTTTTAGTATTTTTGTTTGCTTGTTTGTTTGTTTCGTATATTATTTTGCAGTTTTTGCAGGGGATAAGTACCAGAAGCTTATTGTTGATCAATATTTGGAGTTGGAAGAACTCATTTGCTTATTTATGATCAAATATGCGTAGACGTATTTTCCCTGGTAGTACCTTTTTAACTAAAATTTTCCCATTTCCTTTACTTTGAAGTTTATTTTTATTACATTGAGGACAATGCAAAACTTAAGTGTGGGGGAGGGAAGAAAATAGGAAAAATTGGTTTAATTTTTAAATTTTTAGGTTTAGTAGAATTTTGGATTCGAGTGACTAGAATGTGTTCGCCCTTGATTTTCTAGTTGTTTTCTTATATGTAGTCAGATTGATTCAATGGTAAAAATGAGGCTATTTGAAATTTTTTTGGAATTTAATCAAGTTACGAGAGCTATTTCAATTTTGGAATCGATAACATTTACTAGTACATGTTATAACCCACCTTAAATTGTGAGGATTTAAGCCTTTTTGTATAGAGCATTTCTTATGCTATATATTTCGTTATGAGTGTGCCGGTGATTATGTTGATTCTAGAACTTGTACTTGTGATGCATTACGGTTAAAATTACTTTCGAGTGATAAAATATATTCAAATGATAAGAGGCAAATTAGGATTTACACCAAATGGCCATCCGTTTACAGAAATATTTTTGCTGACCACATTGGTTAGTTATCCTATTATTTGGAACCCATTTGTTAGCGTTAATCTTTTACGCTAGATACCCTTAGTTACACCTTCTGAGCCTATCTTTTCTTTTGATTAAATCCAGAAAAATACAAAAAGATTTTACACCTTACACCTTAGCCTTACCCGAATCAAGTTCAATTGAAGTTCAAAACTATTTATTTTTGATGATTGCATGTTGGCCACACTTTGATATGTGTATGTGTTGTTTCAATGAAAAAGGAGGTCGCTACTCTTATTTGAATTTTTTGTAGCGTGTGCTCATCCAAAGTGTGGGGGTGACGAAAAAGAAGTTGAGTTAAAAAAAAAAGAAAAAAAAAGAGAGAATGTGAAAAAGTGAATAGCCAATGAGCTATAGTGTATGAGCTATGAAGCAAGAAAGAAGTAAGTATGAGATGCGGAATAACAATCGAAGAAGTTTGGGAAGTGATCATTTGAGGTATAAAGAGTTGGGGACGGAATTTGGACTTGATTCTTATTTATTTTTCATTTTATAGAAACCAATCATAAATAGTTCCCATGTCTATTCCCTACCTTTTACCAATTACTTTATTCGTTGTTAGCTTTCGAGCATCCGGATTAAGTGATGGCTTTGTTTAGATATGTAGTGCATGGATGTTGTAGTGACCATCCGGATTTTTTTGAATAGTTGAAAAACGTTGCTAGCGAGCTAGGGTGTATTTTGGTGACCATCCGTTATGCAAGTAACGTTGCCAGCGAACCAAGGTACAATCTAGTGACCATTCGTTGCTTAGCTAATCAAGAATTCGTTGCTAGCGAGCTATTATATTCTTGTATGAAGTATTTGCACATTAGCCAGGTAAACCTTAACCCTTAACCTTAAACACGAATAAAAAGACCTCTTTGATGTTTTATTTTGTTGTTTTGATATTTGTACAAGCTTATGGTAAAGAAACATGAATCATGACTGAGCATTGAGTGATTTACCAATAAATTTACCCTTAGAGTGTTGAGTGAATTTAAAATTCCTTTGTGAGGTGCTTAGTTATGTTATCAAGCTCAAACTAATTTGTCTATGTTTCAAGAATTTTTCGCATTTAAAGTAAAAACAACAATTGTTCCTTTGGGATGATTGTTGGAATCATGATGACGACACCATTGAGATTAGCCTTTCTAAATGCTAGACTTGCTCGAGGGCGAGCAAAACTCAAGTGTGGGGGAATTTGATAACGTTCAAAATGAACATGTTTTTAGTTGCGTTATCAGTAGTTTTTTGCACTATATTTGGTTATATTTGTGTGTATTTGTTACTAAATCGTGAAAAAAGTGTATATGCAAATGAATGTAGCCAAGTATAGGAAAAGATGACAAAAAGATGAAGAATTGAAGTGATTATGCACATTGGAAGATTCCCGAGATGAAAACTAGAGAGAAACCACACGAGAACTCAAGGATTTGATAATGTCGAGATTTCTATGTTCAAATATCAAGAAAAGATCGAGTTCTACGGAAGAAATTAGTGCCACAACAAAGGATAAAGCTCGCGACAAGAAAAGAAAAGAAAAATCAAAAGTTGTGTGTGACAGATGGCCCCATCCGATCGGATGGAGCCCGCATCCGATTCGAATGGGGAAGTTGAGATTTACCGAGAGCTCCAACCGATCGGTTGGAGCCTAAAACCGATCGGTTGGATGAAAAGGTTGTTACAAAGTTCCATTTAATGACGAATTTAAGCCCCATAATCATGGTGGCTTATCATTTCCTGCTTATTTACTAAGAGTGGACGTTTTTTCTTGAGGAGAAAGGGTTCTTGTACTTATATATAGGATCCTAGGTTAGATACAAAAGTGTGACACCCAAAACCTAGTAAAGGCTTACACCAAGTCCTTACTAACTTATTATCATTGCCCGAAAGCTTGTAATTGCTGTGAAAAACGTCCAGGAACTTTGAGTTAAAGTCTCAAAAGTGTAGTTCGAGTGTGGAGTTGTTTTATGTGTAGTAATAAGCGATTGGAGGAGTGTGGTTGCTATAGTTCCACAATTCTAGTTCTTGTAATTCCAAAACTAGGTATCTCTTGTTTAAATTACTATGAACTACTTTTACTTTAAGTTGAATGAAAGTATGGTTTGTTACTTGTGTTTGATTATAATTGTTATGGAGTGATTTTTGGTATACTTGTGTGTATGATGTGACAATTGTTAGAGTATTCTTATTTTATAGTGATGCATGAAAACATGTTTTGTTTTATGAGTTTGTTGAAATACAATCTAATCTTGCTTAATTAGTTGGTAAAAACAATTTTAAAGAATAAAAAGGGCCGAAAGGATTTTCTTTATGTTTTTATTCCAAAACGTTAGTGCACGAATTAGTATGGGCTATGGTGTGTGACAAGCACCATATTAACTCATTAAAATGGATTTGGAAACGAGTTCATCACGAGAAAGGGCCAAAAGGATTCGTAAGAATTCTTAAGATAAGAAATGCTTTTCAAACAACAAAGAGTTTAATAGAATTGTCGTAATAGTTGAAAAGGCCGAAAGGAATAAACTAGGAGATTGAATTCTTAGAGATGATTTTTCATGATAAAAACTGTTAGTGCAAGCAGTCTCGTTGGGGAGATTGCTAGTGCATGCAATCTCGTTTGTTTTGATTGATGACAAACATGTAACTTGATACATAACGTAAAATGTACAAGTTACTTGTAATCTTATCTTATCTCAACATACATTCAACACCTCTTGACTTCTCGAGTCCTCGTATGATACAACATAGGTTCGTACATGTTAGTTATGTGGCATTATGATCAAACACTTAACAAACCATTTAGAATGTTTAAAATACGGCTAGGTCATTAAGTATTTTAAAAAGGCTTACCATTCTACTTAGAACCTCATTTCACATTTTGCATATACAAGTATTCTTACTTGTACATGATACATATTAGTTAAGCTAAGCTTGTATATACATGCTACATGATCACTAGGATACATGCTACAAACATATACCAATTTATTTCCTAAATTAGAAACTTTATTTTACAAATATTAGGATGACATCATGGCATGCATCATGTACACAATCTTGGAAAGATTTTGAGATATTTTGTTTAGATCTTCAAGCTAACAAGTTGACTTTGGAAGATATGGTAAGATTTGCAAGCTGTCTGGTTCGGCGGATCCCGCGGATCCCTTTGGTATAAAGCGCGGATCCCTTTGGTATAAAGCGCAGATCCCTTTATCAGGATTTACCAAATCTGTGAGCTGTTTTTACATTTTGCCTATAAATACTTGCCCATTGTTTACCCATTCTTTATGCAATTAGAACACACATTCCCTCACTCATTTCACACACTTAGATCAGTAGCTAAACATGTAGATTCATACATTAATCACCCTTTACATAATGATCATAATGTTACTAACTTTCATCATGTTGTAAGCATACATTGTTGATGATCCTGTGAAGCAAGCTCAAGATCATGAGACATCATCCATAGCATACTTCCTGATCCACCAAGAAGGTTAGAAGATCTTGAAGTCATTATCCACCATAGCATTCCAACATATGAAGATTCAAGGGTACTTGACATCCTCAATGATTGAAGACTTCTCATTCAAGAAGTTCATGTAGATCTCACTTGCATACATGAAGATCCATCACAACAAGTTTAGGGAGCTTGTGATCTTCATACATTAAAGGCTTCCGATCAATGGAAGTTCATGTAGAGTAGGCATTCATATCCATGATACACTTATGTCATGGATCATCATTGATCATTGTAAACATCATTATAACACACCATACTAGATTAGGTGGTTTATGTGTTTGTGCCATAAAACACAAGGTTTCTATGTTGGGCCATAAAACATAGCGGGAGTGGTTGAACCCTTGTTAAAGAACCAACGGGAGTGGTTGTACCCTTGTAAAGAACTCGACATCTAGCTTAGTGTCGGAAATTGTATAAGCGACGATGGGAGTGGTTGTACCCTTGTAAAGAACCCGGTGTTTAGCTTAGTACCGGAAAAGGAAGTAAGCGACGTGTAAAGGTTTTCTCTGCCTAAGAAAAGGAGCTTGTTGATCTAGTGAAGTAACTCTCGAGTTGGGTACTTGGGGAGTGGAGTAGGGTGGAGAAGAGCTCCGTGACCGAACCACTATAAATCATCGTGTTCGGTTTGCGCTTTCTTTTACTTATCTCTTTACTTTTATGTTTGCATTATGTGATTGCTTGTGTTGTGATTATTTGATAATACTTGTGTGACAACTTGGTAGTCATAAACTACAACAAACATCTTTCATATTAGAACAAGCCAAATTGGAAATTTGATACAACAAGTTTTAAGTTTTAAAACGGTAAACGTATTCACCCCCCCCCTCTACGTTTTCACAAAAACCATTGACTATGAATCATTCATATAAAGTTGTGCATCACTATAAGTTACATCAAACTTTGTGGATTACTCTATGCAATTAGTCAAGGTATTACACACAAGTATATGTTTTTGATTGATTGGATTTTACTTGCTTTTGAATTTACACCAAATTGGATTGACAACCCTTTTTGTAAAAACTTGTTTCACTAAGTTCTAACACAAACTCCCTTGGGATGATCTCGACTTACCCACCTTTACTACCACGGACGAGTATACTTGCTCGTATGTGTTAATTAGAGAACTGGATAAATCGTGTTTATAAATTTTTAAAACTTGCACCCTCACACGTAACACATCAAATACAAAGGGGTAGGGTTCAGAAACCAAAACCGCAAGAGAATAAGGGGAAAGGCAAAGCTGACAAGGGTAAGCAGGTTATGACCTATCAGCCAGAACCTAAAAAGGCCCCTCAGAAGGATCATGGTTGTCATCACTGCCACGAGATGGGACACTGGAAGAGGAATTGTCCTCTATATCTCGAGGAGTTGTGATTGAAAAAGCTGAAGGGTGAGATTGGGAAAGCCAGTACTTCAGGTAATGTTTTCATGATTGAATTATTTTCACTAACTCGCAAATTAAATTCCTGGGTATATGATACTGGATGCGGTATTCACATTTGTAATACGCTGCAGGGATTTAGAGTGGGAAGGAGACTCGCCTATAGGGAGCAATTTCTGCAAGTGGGCAATGGAGCACAAGCAGTAGTTGAAGCCATAGGAATTTTTGAATTAGTTTTGCCTTCGGGCTTGATACTGAATTTGAATAATTGTCATTATGCACCATCTATTGTTAGAGGTGTCATTTCTTATTCTTGTTTGTTGGATATGGGATTTCATCATACTATTATTGGCAATAAAATTTCTGTTTCATTAAATAATGTTTTTTATTTCAATGCTATTGCTGTGAATGGTGTGTTTGAGATTGATATGAACGAACATAGTGATTATAATTCGATGTATAACATCAACAATAAGAGAGTCAAGAATGTCTTGGATTCTTCTTATCTTTGGCATTGTCGACTTGCCCACATATATAGGCAAGACTCGCATGCAAAAGCTGCAACGTGATGGGCTTTTGCAGAATATCAATGATGAGTCATTTGATAAGTGCGAATCTTGTATATCTGGGAAGATGACTAAGAAACCTTTTAATAACCGTATTGAAAAGGCTGATGATCTACTTGGTTTAATACATATTGATGTGTGCGGACCACTTAGACATACGTCAAAGAGAGGTGCTAGCTACTTCTTAACCTTCACGGATGATTTCAGCCGTTATGGTTATGTTTATTTACTTAAACATAAACATGAGGTGTTTGAAACATTTAAGGTTTTTAAAGCTGAAGTAGAACTGCAACTCGGAAAGAAGATTAAAGCTCTTCGATCCGACAGAGGTAGTGAATACCTAAGTCAGGATTTTAAAGATTATCTAAGTGAGAATGGAATTGTCCAGCATCTCACAGCAAAATGGTGTATCTGAGAGAAGGAATCGTACATTATTGGACATGGTACGATCTATGTTTAATCTTACTACTCTGCCGTTATCCTTTTGGGATTATGCCTTGGAATCTGCGATTCGCATATTAAATATGGTTCCGACCAAAAAGGATGATAAGACACCCTATGAGTTATTGGTATGTGCTTATTCACATACCTTTTATTTGCCAAATTAAGACCAAAATAACCAAAAACTAACCATAAATGCCAAGGATATTATGTTTTTGTGTTTGTTTCTATGCAGGTACGGATATCATGAAATTTGGACAAAAATCAAGAAAAACCCGGAAAACACGAGCACGAGATTTGGAAAAGATATTTATAGCCGGAACCGGGGAAGAAATCATCAAAGAATTAAAAGAATTACAAGACAAGCCCTTGGATCACATTATTAAAGTTTGGCAGAAAAGGTCCCTGGAATTTCAGAATTACAGCATTGGTCCTTGAATATTATCCTAATCCTAAAAACACTATCACTAAACTAATACCCGGATTTTATTATAAAATCTAACCCAGCCCAAAACAATAATCCACAAGCCCATCTTTTTATAATCCATAACCCGTATCCACCCTTATTAGCACAACCCGGTCAAAAAACCCACACCCGGTCAACACCACTACTACTACCCACGGTCAAACAAATATAAAAAATTTACCCGCGCCCCTTTTCCCCAATTTACCCAGCCTCAAGAACCCTAATTACCCCGTCCCCGAAATTCACCACAATTAAGGGTATTTCTGTACTTCTCACACGTTTCTAGAAGGATTCTGACATGTCAGGACTGACATGTCAGCAATCCCAAGAGAATTTGAGGCTTGTGATTGGTTGGTTATGCGTGGCATTCTGATCCAAGGGCTAAGAATGATTGAGTGATGTCCAAGATTGATCAAAGTGATGAAATCGACTCAAAGAAGCACAAAAAAGGTGTGCATTGATGACATGACAGCCCTAGAAGCTTCATGGTTCGGCTATAAATAGAGGCCTTTTCTTCTTTATTTTCAAGTAGCTTTAGTGTAGTGTTATGCTGTAGTTTTGATTTCTAAATTGTAATCTCAAAATTTTTCATAGTGTGAACAAGCTTTGTTGAATGAAATTTCAGTTTTATGTTTTAATCCATATTGCTTATTCAATCTTATTCTTATTTTAAGTTGTTAGTTAAGCTTTGTTACTGTTTCATAAGCTATTTCATCTTAGTTCAAACTTTTTCAATCATCATTTTTCGTTAATGTTGTTTTAAATCAGAAAATAACCAAAAAAATGCAAAAATATGTTTTCAAGTCTTAAATCTCAGCTTCAATAAGCTGTTTTCTCATTAGTAGAAGCTCATATAAGCTGATTAGCTTATTGTGAGTCTTTAATTAGGATAAATCAGTTTTAGTCTAAAAAAATTCTCAAAAGTCAACAAAAGTCAACTGTATTGGTCAAATAAGCTGTGGAAGAAAAGCTAACACTGGAAGAGCTTATAGATCTTTACCTAGCTTATCATTGATAAGCTAGGAGCTTGTAGCTGCCATAATTGGTGCCTCTTTTAAGCTGAGGTCCCAAGTGAGTTCTACTTTTCAATTTTTAGCTTATTATTTAGCATAATAATTTTTAGTTTGATTCAGTGCTTATTGGTAGTTGATAATTGCTTATTGGTTGATAAGTCACATAGGTAATCATAGTTAGTCAGTTTTATAGCTTAATTTTGCAAGTTCTAGTTCAAATTTGCATAATCAGTTTTTAAGGGAGTGTTAGGGATAGTGATTCTTTTGGTCAAATCAGCTTTACCACTGTTCATTTGCTACTAGGGATATTTGGAACTTTCTAAAATTAGTTGTTTTAAGCTGTTTGTTGGATAATATAAGCTGTTTTGACAGCCTTTGAGGTTTTGGATCCATAGGTGCTATTATAGGACTCATACTGCCTCAATAAGCTTCCCATAAGCTGAAGTTTAATTGATCCATTTTTTTGGCAAAGTTAGGTGTATTTCAGTGTTTTAAGTGAGAATCCAGAAATTGGTGTTGTTTCATTAAGGTTTGAAAGAGTTAAGTTCAAAATAGATCAACTGCTGCATCAGAAAGTTTGTGCAGACATGCACATTTTTTTTAACCCATCTCAGCTTATTGATTGATCTGTATATGCTTATCTATTTGACCTTATGGCATGATTATTGGTTTCTGAGATGTTTGTAGTATAGGCTTTAGATTTCTGAGCTTGTATTTCTCTTGCTAGCTTATTAGATAGCTTATTATTGGTCTGCAATTTTCCCCTTAGAACTGCTCTATACCTGCATCAGTTTTTGTTCCCATGATCATCTGTTCTTGGTCTAAATTAAGTGAGCAATTGATTGTGAAATTTGGGCATTTTTAGTTTACAAGTAATCTGTAGTATAAGCTTCATGAATCAGCTTTTGGTTTCCCCTAGTTAGCTTTTATCTAGCTTCTAGAGTGGCTTAAAGTAGGCTGTTTAATCAATTGTTTCAGTCCTAAATTGGCAACTGCTCAACTGCTTATTAGCTTACTCTGAGTGCTTCTTTGGTCTCAATAAGTTGTTTTAAGCATTTATAAGTGTGTTAATCTGATTTTGAGCTTTTGGTAAAATTTTGGTGCTAATTGCTTATTTCAAGTGTGATGCGCGTGATGTGTCGTTGCGGTTTAGCAGTATTAATGCCTACTCAAGTTTTAAATTTATATTTAGCCGACTTATCAATAACACACACACTTAACGAGCAGTGTACCCGGTCAGTATGAATATAATGGTAAGTAGAGTGTCGATCACTAAGAGTGGAACGTATTATCTAGTTATTCTAATCAGTATTTTAATATCCTAAGTTAGCTATACAACCTAATCTAACGAAAGGGGGTTCATCCTGAGAGACTGGCACGGTTTGGTTATGATTAAATAGTAAACTAAACTAATGAGCACGAATCAGCGATTAGCATACACGTACACAGATAGATACTTGAGACAATAAGAAGACCTGTCCTGATAATTAAATAGCTTGTCACTTGTTTTATTACTAGTTTTATATGAAGTGTATATAATTAAACCTTTCTCGTTGGCTCTAATCTTATCGGCGAGTAAACCCTTAATGATTACTTATGTCTATCCTATTTATTAAAGAGACGCTAAAACAAATAGGCGAGGAAGGGGCATGGCGACCCAAGCAATGCTCAGCTAGACACAGAGGTTATCAATGCACTAATAAAAGTCACCAAAGACATCAACATATAAACTTTAATTAATGGGAAAGCAATATTAAGGGGAGTGCATGATTTTCCGTAGTCACATGACACAAGCCCATCAATCCTGATGAATTAAAGTGTACTAATACAATAAAACAAAACTACTTAATGAATTGAATGCATGCATGACCTTCTTATAGCTCTTGTATCTTCGTTTAGGTGTGTCTTGTGCTGCTTGGTCGTCTGAATTCGGCTCTAGGGTTCTTCTGTCTTCGGTCTCTGAGTTAAGCTAAGTGTCTCGAAATTCGTCTGGCCTTGGGGTATTTATAGTTTCTATCAGAGGGATCGATGCGGCGCATAGAATTGTTAGATGCGGCGCATTGACTTAACTTCGCGTGGGGTCCAAGATTAATATATTCAGGAATATTCGTACACCGTCTTCAGATGCGGCGTATCTTGACTTTGTATGCGGCGCATGTACTTGGATTGTAACTTGTGAAATCTTGATAGTGATACGCCGTATGTTAGAAGTATAATGCGGCGTATCTGGAGTAGAACGAGCTTGATCTTCTGGATTTCAGTAGGCTCTTAACATCTTGCTTGTTTTGCTCCATAATTAGTCCAAAATCGCCAAGTTTCACATAATGCTTGTTTTTACCTGAGAATTACTAAAGTAAACATTAATGTATCGATTCTCATAGATAATATAATAAAACAAGTCAAATAAACAGGATAAACGATGATAATAAAATGTACTTATTTGAGTTCATCAAATATCCCCCCACTTGAACTTTACTTGTCCCCAAGTAAACCTTAGAATTAATCATATGAAAATGTATCCTAAAAGATATTAGGATTTATTTTTATATTTAAGCACGTATTCGTTTTGTCATAATCACACAACCAAACACTTAACGAAGTAGAAACCAAAATAATTTTTAATGTAAAACAATTCTAAATCGTTTAGTTGCTTAGTCGTGACGAATATTCTATCATAGGCTTGGCAAGTATACGCATCTCCCCCACTAAAGCCAAGGAATAACAAGTCTAAAGCGGTAAAAAGGGTTTGTTGGTTAAGGGTTGATCATCCTTTTTAATCTCTATCGATCTCATATTCCAGAAAAGGCGACAAAATCACAAATACATGATCGAATCCACGACCACGATACTTGCAAGTGCTCAAATCCTTAACTCGAATAGGCTAAAGATAGGACCAAGTAATCTTCACCAATAATATTATATCAAAAAGGGCGACAAAATCATAAATACATAGCCGAATCCACGACTACGATACTTAAGATTGCTCAAATCCCTAATCTCAATAAATCAAAGGTTTGGATGAAGAATGATATAGGGTATGGATAATATTTGGGATACAAATTGGTGTAAAATGAAAAATAAACAAAACAGATAAATTAAAATCCTAAGTGTGGTAAATTACTTTCCCAACCATCCCATGAATAAGACTCATATCATTGAATAACTCACGCTTTAACACTTGAAACACACGCTTTAGGTAGACACGAATTATACTCAACAAGATCTCAATCAAAGAATAACCTTAGTTGGCGTTCCTATAACGGCCAACTCCCATTCAATCCATAAATATAATATACAACAACTAGTGGTGATATCGCCCACTTAATACAAAACTTTACATAAGTTGGTTAAAACAAACTTCCAACTTTTCCTTTTTCTTTTTCTTTTCAACTTTTTTTTTTTTTTTTTTTTTTTTTTTTTTTTTTTTTTTGACATCAACATATATGTGTAAAATTTCACAACTTTTCTATCACTATTTTTTCGGATAATTTTTCCATACTTTTCATACTTTCAGAAATAACTGTAATAGCGAAAGTAGCAAACACACGAAAAATAAACTAAAAGTTATACAATATTTACTTTCATACCAATTGCATTGTGCAATTTCCTGACCTAACCAAAGATAATGAATTACGCACGCGAACACAGGTAATGTAAGGAAACACACTTTGCCTAAAACAATTAACCACGGATTTTAATCTACAGGGTAGGCTAAGGTGTAAGGGTGTATCGAAACATTATAACAAAGGTGTGAGAAACGAAAGGAATGGCTCTGAGAGTTTTTCTAGGGGTATCTTACTGATGCGTGCGATGTGTCGTTGCGGTTTAGCAGTATTAATGCCTACTCAAGTTTTAAATTTATATTTAGCCGACTTATCAATAACACACACACTTAACGAGCAGTGTACCCGGTCAGTATGAATATAATGGTAAGTAGAGTGTCGATCACTAAGAGTGGAACGTATTATCTAGTTATTCTAATCAGTATTTTAATATATTAAGTTAGCTATACAACCTAATCTAACGCAAGGGGGTTCAGCCTGAGAGACTGGCACGATTTGGTTGCAATTAAATAATAAACTAAACCAATAGGCACGAATCAGCGAATAGCACACACGTACACAGATAAATACTTGAGACAATAAGAAGAACTGTCCTGATAGATAAGTAGTTTGTCACTTGTTTTATTGCTAGTTTTATATGAAGTGTATAGTTCGATGCAACGCACCGAGATTAAGTCATTTCTCGTTGGTTCTAATCTTATCGGCTAGTAAACCCTTAATGATTACTTATGACTATCATATTTATCTTTCTTCCTACTTTTCTACAGACGATAGAATGCATAGGCGATCTAATAAATAGGCGAGGGCAGAGGCATGGCGACCCGATCAACGCTCAGCTAGACACAGAGGTTATCAATGCACTAATAAAAGTCACCAAAGACATCAACATATAAACATTAATTAATGAGAAAGCAGTTTTAAGGGAGTGCAATCTTTCCGTTGTCACATTACACAAGCCACCAATCTTGATGAATTAAAGTTTACTAACACAATAAAACAAAACTACTTAATGAATTAAACACATGCAGCACCTTCTTACAGCTCTTGTATCTTCGTTTGGGTGTGTCTTGTGCTGCCTATTCGTCTGAATTCGTCCTAGGTTTCTGGTCTTCGGCCTTCTGTGTGTTGACTAAAAGCTTTGGAATTCGTCTGGTCTTGGGGTATTTATAGTTTCTGTCTGAGGGTAAGATGCGGCGCATCTAGTAAGTAGATGCGGCGCATTTACTTAACTTCGCGTGCGGTCCAAGATTAATATATTCAGGAATATTCGTACACCGCCAGAAGATGCGGCGTAACTTCATTCTTGGATGCGGCGCATGTCCTCTTGTATCTTGGATCGTATCTGGTGAAATATTGATAGTGATGCGCCGTATGTGATAAGAGAGATGCGGCGCATCTGGAGCAGAATGTCTTGATCTTGTTCATTTAAGTAGACTCTTAACTTCTTGCATGTTTTGCTCCATAATTAGTCCAAAATCGCCAAGTTTCACCAAATGCTTGTTTTTACCTGAGAATTATAAAAGTAAACGATTAAGTATCAATCCTCATACATAATATAATAAAACAAGTCAAATTAATAGGATAAATGATAGTAATAAAATGTACTTATTTGAGTTCATCAAATATCCCCCCACTTGAACTTTACTTGTCCCCAAGTAAACCTTAGAATTAATCTTATGAAAATGCATCCTAAAAGATATTAGGATTTATTTTTATATTTAAGCATGTATTCATTTTTGTCATAATCACACAACCAAACACTTAACGAATTAGAGGTAAAATAAAATATTCTGATAAAAGCAAATCTAATCGTTTAACTGTCCAGTCGCGACGAATATTCTATCATAAGCTTGGCAAGTATACACATCTCCCCCACTAAAGCCAAGGAATAACAAGTCTAAAGCGGTAAAAAGGGTTTTTAGGTTTAAGGGTTAATCATTCTTAATCTCTATCGATCTCAAATTCCAGAAAAGGCGACAAAATCACAAATACATGATCGAATCCACGAACACGATACTTGCAATTGCTCAAATCCTTAACTCGAATAGGCTAAAGATAGGTCCAAACTTCACCAATAATAATATATCAAAAAGGGCGACAAAATCATAAATACATAGCCGAATCCACGACTACGATACTTAAGATTGCTCAAATCCCTAATCTCAATAAATCAAAGGTTTGGTTGGATAAAGAATAATACAGGGTATGGATAATATTTTGGGATATAAATTGGTGTAAAATGAAAAATAAACAAAACAAATAAATTAAAATCCTAAGTGTGGTTAATCACTATCCCAACCATCCCATGAATAAGACTTGAAACACACGCTTTAGGTAGACACGAATTATACTCAACAAGATCTTAATCAAAGAATAAACCTTAATTGGCGTTCCCATAACTGCCAACTCCCATTCAATCCATAGATATAATATACAACAAATAGTGGTGATATCGACCACTTAATACAAAACTTTACATAAGTTGGTTAAAACAAACATCCAACTTTTCTTTTTTCTTTTTCTTTTCTATTTTTTCGATTTTTTTTTTTTTTTTTTTTTTTTTTTTTTTTTTTTTTTTTAATTACTAACATAAACATAGATGTGTAAAATTTCACCACATAACTATAATAATAATTCTGGATAATTTTTCCATACTTTTCATGACTTCAGAAATAACGGTAATAGTGAAAGTAGTAAACACACGAAAAATAAACTCAAAGATATACAAAATTTACTTTCACTCCAATTGCATTGTGCAATTTCCCGACCTAACCAAAGATAATGAATTACGCACGCGAACACAGGTAATGTAAGGAAACACACTTTGCCTATAGCAATTAACCAACCACGGATTTTAATCTACAGGGTAGGCTAAGGTGTAAGGTGTAACGAAACATTTTAAACAAAGGTGTAAGAAACGAAAGGAATGGCTCTGAGTGTTTTTCTAGGGGTATCTTACTCTAAAAGTGAGAGTAACAAAAGGGTTTATACGGGGGTTAACTAACCAGTGTAGTTAGCTAATAACACATAACATATAATAGGCTATTTGGGTGTAATCCTAGAAATTTACCAATTTAGACAAGTCATTCCAATTATATAAAATAATACTTATTATGGTGGTCTCGAATAGTATACAAGCCAAGTTCTAAAGTTTACAAGTCACCGGCACACTCATAGATTTGTGAGTTTTGAAAAATCACAATTTTTTTAAAAATAACGTCATGTGTGCAGCTATGCAACTTAGACTTTAAACAAAAACATGCTAAAAAATTTTAAATTTTTATATATTAAGCACATTTTAAGCATATTTTGAAAAGTTTAGGACAAGTAAGTGTTAAGTGTTCTAATTCTCCAATCCCCCCACTTAAGTTAAACAACGTCCTCGTTGTTTGTATCAAAGGTTAAAAACTGAAAATAAAAGAATTAGATCAGAAAAACTCCCCTGAGATTTGCTCGGTATGATCCTCCATTTGTATAAGAGCAAAAATCATCTTTCTTGTGGATTAGAACGTTTAAGCTTCATAATAGATGTATCCACAGGAAATGCAGGAATCTATAATACCACCAAGGCTTTAAAAACACACATAAGTTAAGAAAGGTTCAAACTTGCATAATACATTAGTAGTTAGATAAAATAAAGCTTAAAAATTAAAAATGAAAATCATCAGGTCAGTCGATGCGCCGTATCTTATGGAAGAAGATACGCCGTATCGAGCCTGGAATAAATACGGATCAGAATAGAAGATGCGTCGCATCCTTAACCAGGGATGCGCCGCATTGAAATAAACTGATAAAAAGTTTTAAATTCGAAAATAAAAATGCAGAAAAAAATAAAATAAGATATGACAATTGCAGGAGATGCGTCGCATCTCAGGATTGAGATGCGCCGTATCCTCTGCGGCCTGACTGACTCGACACAAAAACAGAATAATAAAAGATAAATCCGGGTTGTCTCCCGGTAAGCACTTGTCTTTATTCCAGAGTCTTCAAGTTAGACTCACGTTCAGCTCTTCATTTAGTCCTTGTCACGGTCCATCCTTCTTCCTTCATCCGAAAGATGTTCCCGTATAGCTTGGCGACGTTTTCTTCCGTTCGGCTTAATCTTCTATAACTCTTGGTCTTTGTTGCAACATATTCCTCCTCTGGTCCCAAAGAGTATTTGATGATTTTAAATTTTTCAGAAATAATCATGGGTGGCTCATTATAAGGGATCCCAAGTAGTTGACACTTTCTTTTGGTGAATTCTTCCTCGTCTTTATCAACAAACTTAAAATAAGGATCCTTAATCAAATAGTCATCTAGTTCATCAATTAATGACTTATTATCATCATCTTGAATTGCCTCCCATTCTCTTTCCAATTCCCATTGTAACCGTCGACTAAGCTTCGTGTAATCATCAAATTGTTCATGCACCCATTCCCAGAAAGTAGTATTCGATGTCCCTTTAAGTCCCTTCAAGTATTCAATTCTACCCTTTTCTTGCAAAGCCTCCGTTTTTTGTGGGCAGTCTTCTATATTATCATACCACTCATAGTCCTCAAAGGTTACATCTTTTCCAACCCGTTTCATCCCAATTATACTTCCCCCATTACAGGTTCCGTCACTCTTATAATCACAGGTCGGCCAAACACTACTCCCACCCTTGAAAACGAAGGGTGTACAGGTGTGATTAATGTGCTCAAATTCCCATGGTTTATCCCAAACCCATGGTATTTGGTCATTCCATTCGTAGTACCAGGTGTTTTTGAAATCATCGTAAGTCTTGAATCCTGGTAGATCCCCAGTTAGCACATCATCGTCTACTCGAAGAAGGTAGTTAAATTCCTTGAATTGCTTGCACAAGGGTGTCTCATAATCGAACACATCAATGTCAATTCTGAATAACTCTTCAATGCCCTCATTGATTGTTGAATCATGAAGTGACGACCCATAGTTGCTTTCTACTTCTTCGTCTTCACCTCTCATCCAATATACCCATAACGCATCCTTAGTAGCTCGATCCATACTCTTATGGTTATTGAACTTACTAGCCAACCACTCTGAAAAATCAACATCGTTAGGATCGTGGTTAACGTCAAAGCAAGTCTTTCCAATCATTTTCCTCTTTATCTCCATGAACTCGTTAAATTGCTCCCTAAAACTCCGTGTCAACCATGAAGTCATAATCCGCTCGACTTCATTTGCAGGGGCAAATTTTGGACTACCATACTTAAGTTCAAGCCAATCATTGAGGGAGAGGTCCATCAATCTTACCAACCTGCCATGAAATAGTAACTCCGCCACAGCATAAATTCTTTCATCGTCCAGATAGTTCTCATTTAATCCCCAGTACTGTTCGGAATAAGGCATGTAAGAGATTTGGGTATTGCCTCCACCACAGCTTTTGTTGCTTGAGTCCATGTATGCAAGATAGATTTTCCCATCGTCTTCTTCGATAGTAGTCCAAGTCAATCCTTTGGATTCAATGATAGGCCATAAGAGCGACAATTCATCTCCAGTGTACCTCACAAATACGTCATAAGAGAATACCCCTTTGTCAATGTTGCATAAACGCATGAATTCCTTAAAAGCAGCTTCAAGAGGGGTCTCCGAAGAGAATAAATCCGTATCAATCTCGAGTACATTGAAGTTGACATTATCATAAACTTCCATGGATGAGTTCGAAAGCAAGAATTCCATAGCAAGATATCCGTTCTTCGACATAGCTTCCATAGCAAAATCTGTCATCACAAGTAAAATCATCAGTAGGATTTGTTCGCTATAAAAGAAATTAATGAATATAGAAACGGATATAAGAATAAAAATAACTGATATCTGCAGATGATGCGCCGTATCCAAAAAGTTGGATACGCCATATCTTATAATCGTTAAAATTAAATCAGACTTTATTCAGAAAATAGATACGCCGCTTAGAAATTAGAATGCGCCGTATCTGTTTTAATAATCAAAAATCGATATTTATTAAAAATTAAATGCGTCGTATTAACAAAAGTTAATGCGCCGTATTTTCGTTACGTTTCAAAATATAAGATTTTTGATTCAGAAGATACGCCGTATCGACAGAGATCGATGCGTCGTATCTGTTTAATAATTCGAAAACTGTTTTTAATTAAAATAATAGATACGCCGTATCTACTAAAGCAGATGCGTCGTATGGCGTTAACGTTTAGAAAAAAAATTTTTTTTTTTATCAAAAACAGATACGCCGTATCTTGGGGAAAAGATGCGTCGTATCGAATTAATTAAACGCGTTGTATTTTATAAAAATTAAACGCAATACGCCGTATCTGAGAAATCAGATGCGCCGTATCGTTCGATTTAGCTCAGTACAACGATAGCAGAATACAAAAAATACGAAAAATAAAAACAAATAAAAACACAAACGAAAATAAACACAAATAAAAGCAAACAAATAACACACAGAAACAGAAAATATGCAAAATAATACAATGAATGCAAATTAATCTAATACACAACAGAATTAGCGGTTAGTTAAAAAAAAATTAAAAACCTAATTAAAATACTAATCAAATTAACAGATAATAACAATTCACTCCCCGGCAACGGCGCCAAAAACTTGATGCGTGCGATGTGTCGTTGCGGTTTAGCAGTATTAATGCCTACTCAAGTTTTAAATTTATATTTAGCCGACTTATCAATAACACACACACTTAACGAGTAGTGTACCCGGTCAGTATGAATATAATGGTAAGTAGAGTGTCGATCACTAAGAGTGGAACGTATTATCTAGTTATTCTAATCAGTATTTTAATATATTAAGTTAGCTATACAACCTAATCTAACGCAAGGGGGTTCAGCCTGAGAGACTGGCACGATTTGGTTGCAATTAAATAATAAACTAAACCAATAGGCACGAATCAGCGAATAGCACACACGTACACAGATAAATACTTGAGACAATAAGAAGAACTGTCCTGATAGATAAGTAGTTTGTCACTTGTTTTATTGCTAGTTTTATATGAAGTGTATAGTTCGATGCAACGCACCGAGATTAAGTCATTTCTCGTTGGTTCTAATCTTATCGGCGAGTAAACCCTTAATGATTACTTATGACTATCATATTTATCTTTCTTCCTACTTTTCTACAGACGATAGAATGCATAGGCGATCTAATAAATAGGCGAGGGCAGAGGCATGGCGACCCGATCAACGCTCAGCTAGACACAGAGGTTATCAATGCACTAATAAAAGTCACCAAAGACATCAACATATAAACTTTAATTAATGAGAAAGCAGTTTTAAGGGAGTGCAATCTTTCCGTTGTCACATTACACAAGCCACCAATCTTGATGAATTAAAGTTTACTAACACAATAAAACAAAACTACTTAATGAATTAAACACATGCAACACCTTCTTACAGCTCTTGTATCTTCGTTTGGGTGTGTCTTGTGCTGCCTATTCGTCTGAATTCGTCCTAGGTTTCTGGTCTTCGGCCTTCTGTGTGTTGACTAAAAGCTTTGGAATTCGTCTGGTCTTGGGGTATTTATAGTTTCTGTCTGAGGGTAAGATGCGGCGCATCTAGTAAGTAGATGCGGCGCATTTACTTAACTTCGCGTGGGGTCCAAGATTAATATATTCAGGAATATTCGTACACCGCCAGAAGATGCGGCGTAACTTCATTCTTGGATGCGGCGCATGTCCTCTTGTATATTGGATCGTATCTGGTGAAATATTGATAGTGATGCGCCGTATGTGATAAGAGAGATGCGGCGCATCTGGAGCAGAATGTCTTGATCTTGTTCATTTAAGTAGACTCTTAACTTCTTGCATGTTTTGCTCCATAATTAGTCCAAAATTGCCAAGTTTCACCAAATGCTTGTTTTTACCTGAGAATTATAAAAGTAAACGATTAAGTATCAATCCTCATACATAATATAATAAAACAAGTCAAATTAATAGGATAAATGATAGTAATAAAATGTACTTATTTGAGTTCATCACTTACTCTAAAAGTGAGAGTAACAAAGGGTTTATACGGGGGTTAACTAACCAGTGTAGTTAGTTAATATCACATAACATATAAAGGCTATTTGGGTGTAATCCTAGAAATTTTCCAATTTAGACAAGTCATTCCAATTATATAGATAATACTTATTATGGTGGTCTCGAATAGTATACAAGCCAAGTTCTAAAGTTTACAAGTCACCAGCATACTAAAGTTTTAATATTTTTGAAAAATAGAGCTATGTGTGCGGTTATGTAATTTAGACTTTAAACAAAAACATGCTAAAAATTTTAAACTTTGATATATTAAGCGCATTTTAAGCATATTTTGAAAAAGTTTAGGACAAGTAAGTGTTCTAATTCTCCAATCCCCCCACTTAAGTTAAACAACGTCCTCGTTGTTTGTGTCAAAGGTTAAAAACTGGAAAATAAAAGAATTAGAACAGAAAAACTCCCCTGAGATTTGCTCGGTATGATCCTCCATTATTCGTATAAGAGCAAAAATCAACTTTCTTGTGGATTAGAACGTTTAAGCTTCATAGATGATGTATCCACAAAAATTGCAGGAATCTATAATACCATTTAGACCTTAACACACCTGAGTTAAGAAGGTTCAAACTTGCATAATACATTAGTAGTTAGTAAAATTAAAACATAAAAAAAATTAAATTGTAAATCATCAGGTCAGTCGATACGCCGTATCGAGCCTGGAATAAATACGAATCAGAATAAAAGATGCGTCGCATCCTTAACCAGGGATGCGCCGCATTAAATAAACTGACAGAAAGTTTTAAAGTCAAAAATAAAAATGCAGAAAATAAAATAAGATATGACCAGTGCAGGTGATGCGTCGCATCTATGATGGAGATGCGCCGCATCTTCTGCAGGTCTGACAGACTCGACACAGAACAGAAAAGTAAAAATTTTTCTTCCGGGTTGTCTCCCGGTCAGCACTTGTCTTTATTCCAGAGTCTTCAAGTTAGACTCATCTTCAGCTCTTATTTTGCTCTAGCGAGATCTTCCATCTCAATCTCTCTCTTAGTTCCATATTCAAGTAACCAAACATTCTTTCCGCTAATTGGAACATCCTTGACACTAATCTGCCTCTAGTAGTTATTCCATTCTGGTCGTGCCTTTGGAACAAAACTCCTTTAATCACCTTCGACAATTGGTGCACCTCAATCGTCAATTCTCTAATCATATAGTTTTGTTCTTTCAGCAACAGTCCATTGATGAAAGTTTCGACCTCATGATGCTCCTTATCACATTCGTGGGCGAACTTAGATACAATCTCATAGGTTGTAAGTTTAATCCATGGTCCTCCGAACCAGCTTGGGAAAATATCAATCATGATTCCTGAAACACAAAACAAATAGGCTTCGAAGTAAAAAAATTTTAAGAGACAGGAAAGATGATTAGAATTTTCTCCGTTCGAGATAAATAAAAGTTACTGATATCTGAAGACGATGCGCCGTATCCAAAAAGTTGGATACGCCGTATCTTATTACGTTAAAATTTAATCAGACTTTTATTCAGAAAAGAGATACGCCGCTTATGAATAAGAATGCGCCGTATCAAGTTTAAATTATCAAAAATCGATTATATTTATTAAAATTAAATGCGTCGTATTAATAAAAGCTAATGCGCCGTATTTTCGTTACGTTTCAAAATACAAGATTTTTGATTTAGTAGATGCGCCGTATCGATAAAGATCGATGCGTCGCTTCTGTTTAAAAATTCGAAAAACTGTTTTTAATTAAAATAGAAAATACGCCGTATTTGTTAAAACAGATGCGTCGTATGGCGTTAGGGTTTAGAAAAATTTCTTATTAAAAACAGAATACGCCGTATCTTGTGGAAAGATGCGTCGTACTCGAATTTATTAAAAGCATTGTATTTTATAAAAATAAACACAATACGCCGTATCTGTTAAAACAGATGCGCCGTATCGTTTGTATCAGCTTAATACAACGATAGCAGAATGCAGATAAATACAAAAAAGAAAAACAAAAATAAAATCAAACAAAAAGAAACAAAAATTACAGAAAACAAAAACACACAAAAACAGAAAATATGCAAACTATACAATGAATGCAATCTATCTAATATATAACAGGGTTAGTGGTTAGAATCTAAAAAAAAATAAACTAAAAAGAAAAACCTAATTAAAATACTAATCAAATTAACAGATAATAACAATTCGCTCCCCGGCAACGGCGCCAAAAACTTGATGCGGGTGATGTGTCGTTGCGGTTTAGCAGTATTAATGCCTACTCAAGTTTTAAATTTATATTTAGCCGACTTATCAATAACACACACACTTAACGAGCAGTGTAACCGGTCAGTATGAATATAATGGTAAGTAGAGTGTCGATCACTAAGAGTGGAACGTATTATCTAGTTATTCTAATCAGTATTTTAATATCCTAAGTTAGCTATACAACCTAATCTAACGAAAGGGGGTTCAGCCTGAGAGACTGGCACGGTTTGGTTATGATTAAATAGTAAACTAAACTAATGAGCACAAATCAGCGATTAGCATACACGTACACAGATAGATACTTGAGACAATAAGAAGACCTGTCCTGATAATTAAATAGCTTGTCACTTGTTTTATTACTAGTTTTATATGAAGTGTATATAATTAAACCTTTCTCGTTGGCTCTAATCTTATCGGCGAGTAAACCCTTAATGATTACTTATGTCTATCCTATTTATTAAAGAGACGCTAAAACAAATAGGCGAGGAAGGGGCATGGCAACCCAAGCAATGCTCAGCTAGACACAGAGGTTATCAATGCACTAATAAAAGTCACCAAAGACATCAACATATAAACTTTAATTAATGGGAAAACAATATTAAGGGGAGTGCATGATTTTCCGTAGTCACATGACACAAGCCCATCAATCCTGATGAATTAAAGTGTACTAATACAATAAAACAAAACTACTTAATGAATTGAATGCATGCAGGACCTTCTTACAGCTCTTGTATCTTCGTTTAGGTGTGTCTTGTGCTGCTTGGTCGTCTGAATTCGGCTCTAGGGTTCTTCTGTCTTCGGTCTCTGAGTTAAACTAAGTGTCTCGAAATTCGTCTGGCCTTGGGGTATTTATAGTTTCTATCAGAGGGATCGATGGGGCGCATAGAATTGTTAGATGCGGCGCATTGACTTAACTTCGCGTGGGGTCCAAGATTAATATATTCAGGAATATTCGTACACCGTCTTCAGATGCGGTGTATCTTGACTTTGTATGCGGCGCATGTACTTGGATTGTAACTTGTGAAATCTTGATAGTGATACGCCGTATGTTAGAAGTATAATGCGGCGTATCTGGAGTAGAACGAGCTTGATCTTCTGGATTTCAGTAGGCTCTTAACATCTTGCTTATTTTGCTCCATAATTAGTCCAAAATTGCCAAGTTTCACATAATGCTTGTTTTTACCTGAGAATTACTAAAGTAAACATTAATGTATCGATTCTCATAGATAATATAATAAAACAAGTCAAATAAACAGGATAAATGATGATAATAAAATGTACTTATTTGAGTTCATCAAAGTGCTTATTTGAAACTGCTTTTCCTCCAAACTGCTTATTAGTATTTAGTAGTGATCAAATTTCATTTTTCATAGCTTCTTAATATCATTTAAGATTTTTCTGCAAAATTTCATAATTTTCCAAAATCATTTACTATTTTTAATCATTTAATTTCTTTCTTTTAGTTTTTAATTCATAAAAAATAAAATAAAAATCAAAAAAATAAAATTCTTTTTTCTAAAATTTTCTTTTAGTATTAAGAACGTAGGAAAATTATTTTCATAGTTTTAGGGCTAGTAATTTAGGATTCCATAATTTAGTTGCGTTTTTAGAATTCGTAACTTACGTTTTTAAAATTACGTTTTAGGATTCGTGTGCTTAATTTGATTGTTTTCTTAGCTTGATAACTTGTTTTTACTTGTATTTCATAATCTTTAGTGTAAAACTCCAATATATCAATCTTATTCACAATTCACTTCACATTTCGACACCGTTACCGACAACTCGACTTCAACCTTCGTTGGGACTACGACCCGGGGAAATACATTCGTTGTATTTTCTTTGGAAAATAAATATACTTAATTGATCTTGAAAACATCAAATCAGTTATGGTTTAAGAAAACGCCTAACTTGTCTTATCTTAAGGTCTGGGGTTGCGAGGCGTTTGTTAAACGTGACTCAGCAGATAAACTCCAACAAATATTTGTAAAGTTTATCTTTGTAGGATACCCAAAGGAAACAATGGGTTACTACTTTTACTTTCCACCTGAGAACAAAGTAATTGGTGCTAGGTATGCAGATTTTCTTGAAAAAGATCTCATATCTCAAGAATTCAGTGGGAGGCTCTATGATCTGGTAGATGATCAAGAGGATACATTACCTTCTGAAAACACTAGCGAACTTCCTGTGGAACCGGATAGCTGGGTCCTCCACCTGAAGTTGAAGTGATTCCCATTCGCAGATCCGTAAGGACTGTGAAAGCACCTGAACGTCTATGTCTTAACGTTGAGGTTGTGGAAACTATATTAGGGGACCTTGGAAAGCCTGCTAATTATAGAGCTGCCATGAATGATCCTGAAAAGGATAAATGGCAGATTGCTATGAATGGGGAAATGCAATCCATGAGAGATAATCAAGTCTGGATTGAAGTAGACCTTCCTCCCAATGCCAAGGTAGTTGGGAGTAAGTGGCTCTTCAAGAAGAAGACTGACATGGATGGCAATGTACACACCTATAAGGCCCATTTGGTAGTTAAAGGCTTTACCCAAACATATGGCGTTGACTACGAGGAGACCTTTTCTCCTGTAGCTGACATTAGGGCTATTAGGATTCTCATAGCCATAGCTGCACACTATGATTATGAGATTTGGCAAATGGATGTAAAAACTGACTTCTTGAATGGTCGTCTAGAAGAAGACATCTATTTGGCACAGCCTGAGGGGTTTGTGAATCCAGAATTTCCAAACCGTGTATGCAAACTTCAAAGATCCATTTATGGATTGAAGCAAGCATCACGACAATGGAATAAGAGATTTGACGAGGAAATCAAAAGGTTTGGATTTACTCATAATCTTGATGAGCCGTGTGTATATCACAAAGCTAGTGGGAGTGATGTTATTTTCCTAGTTCTATATGTGGATGACATATTAATCATGGGTAAAGACATTCCAAGTTTGAATAAGGTGAAAGCCTATCTTGGGAAATGTTTTTCCATGAAGGATCTAGGAGAAGCAACATACATTCTGGGAATCAAGATCTATAGAGATAGATCAAGGCGGTTGGTTGGTTTAAGCCAAAGTACTTACATTGACAAGATATTGAAAAGATTCAGTATGCAAAATTCCAAAAAAGGATTTTTGCCAATGCAAGTAGAACATGGCTTGAGTAGCAAAACTTGTGCTTCAACACCTGAAGAGGTGGTACGCATGAAGAGAGTCCCTTATGCTTCAGCTGTGGGATCTATTATGTATGCGGTGCGATGTACAAGGCCCGATGTGGCGTTTGCTCAGAACATTACCAGTCGATATCAGCAAAATCCAGGTGAACTCCACTGGACTGCGGTGAAACATATTCTCAAGTATTTAAGATCTACGAGAGAAATGTTTTTAGTGTACGGGGGAAATCCAGAAGCAGAGCTGTGTGTGACAGGTTACTGCGATGCATCATGGAAGTGTGATAAAGATGATACGAAGTCTCAGACGGGTTATGTCTTTGTCATCAATGGAGGAGCTGTGGATTGGAAGAGCAAGAAGCAGAGTACGATAGCTATGTCTGCAACAGAAAGTGAGTATATTGCTGCCTCAGAAGCTGCAATGGAAGCAGTCTGGATTAGGAAATTCGTTTAAGGGCTTGGAGTTATGCCCTCAATAGAAAGACCTATAAAAATGTATTGTGACAATTCAGCTGCAATTACATTTGCCAATAAACCTGGAATCATGAAGGGCACCAGACGTTTCCCGATTCGATATCACTATGTTAGAGAACAAGTGGAGATAGGCGAAATCGAGCTACTCAAAGTTCATACAGATGACAACTTAGCAGATCCATTAACGAAGGCTCTACCCGGTGGAAAGCTTAAACAACTTTCTGAAGGCATAGGACTTCGTTTAGCTAGTAGTTTCATGCATATCTGTAATTAGTGTTTGGATAATGGGATGTCGTAAAACAGTTATTATTTTAATGAAATAAAATAATCGGTATGTTTGTTTATCATTTTCTTAATAATATATCCTATATTTGCATGTTTATATCCTTGAATATATTTATATATATTCTAAAATGTCCGTTGTCAGTTAATGATATGGGAATATCATTAAATTAAGACAAATCTGAGTATTGGTAGAATATACTTGAAAGTATATTGATGCATTGTCATACCAATTTCACATGATATTCAAATGGTTTGAGTAAAGGACTTATCCCGCCGTCATGAGTTGTAAGATCCTGCGAAAAACCCTTGTAGTTAATCTTAATGATTAGTGATAACCTTGCATGGTCATTTTATAAAGCCCATTTTTGCTGGGAAATTTAAACTTTTCGATTATTGTTATTAACTTCACGATGCATTCTATATATATATATATATTGTATACACAAACACGAGATAACACTTCCGTCGCAACAACACATTTTCAAGATCAACGACAAGTGACAACACTCACAATAAAAGTTAACCTACTTATTACACTACACCTAACTACAAATAATATCACTAAATACACTTAATTAAAACCTAACTACAAACACTAATATTAACTTTACAATTACATAACCAATCGGACCTTTACTGATTCGGCCCATCAACTCCATCCAGCCCAAACGAATTATACAACCCAAATCAACACACCACTTTACCTTATTTCTTTCCCATGCTTCTTTTTAAAACCAATCGACACATCTTCAAAAACCCACATGTAAATCTTAAATCTCGAATATGGCACTTACATATTTTTACACCATTAAAACCACCACTTGGCAAACTCCCTTTGTACAAATTCACAAATATAATGGTCGAGTATTAACACGATAACGAAACTCATTTTGTTGTCCCATTTTCGACACAAGCACATAACTAAAAACATCGACACGAAAATTTTATCATACTACAATAGTTCCTATAATCTTCCAACTATATTACTAACTAAATTGATACTCCAAAGTGAAAAATGAACTGTAACCACGACTCCTAGCTCGATATGCTCAATCTTGTGCCAATATGGTATAAAACCGAATGAACAAGAAACTCCAAGAACTAAAGTACAAAACCACAGCTACCAATACTCATTCACACTCAAACTAGGATAGAAATATACAAGTGTCCCCTAGTTACAGTATCCTCAATCATAGAGTCAACTAGTCAATGCAAAGGTGAAGATATTTTGCCTATAAAAACCATTCATTCGATCTCTTTCTTTTCCCTACACACCTATCACTTTCTATCACCATCAAAACATTCCATAACTAGCTTAAGTAACCTTTCTGTCGAAGTGTTGGGAAGCAAAAACATTTGGAGTCAAAGCGTATACAGCTTTTCGAGCTCACTGTTTTCCTTCTTGTGCCTCATTCGAACAACCACAATTCCCTCACCACCTTTCATAAAGCATTGTAAGTACCTTGTAATCTTTTGCTTTTATTTCATAAACACGCTCATGCATGTTTCACTCTTATTTCGAAAGTCACATGCATGCTTTAATTTTCACTTGAAGAGATCACATATATACTTAGTCGAACATATCACATATATATCATTCATGGTACCAAGCCATGTTAACATAATATAAAGATGACACTCCATGCATTATTTCCTCATTTCACTCGACCATACATAGTGTCACGATGTCACATTCGTTAGCTCATGTCACCCTTAAGGTGACGAGCCTTCACTTTGGAAAGCATTAAAAGCCACCTCTCACCCTACACTCACAGTTAAACATTTTATCTCAATACATTATGGAACTTGTAAAAACCTTCATCTCACACGTATACACTATATGTGAAGAATACTTAGAAAATATTTAAGAAGTTTTGTATACTAATCGACCCAGGCCACCTAGAACACGAGCCCACAACTCACAAAATTGCTAAAGGACTATACGATTTCTTTACACAATCTATTAAATGACATCGCTAACTACCCTTTTCATTTAGACAACTCGTAACGACACTCACGTTTTGATCCTTAAAAGTAATCAAAGTAAATGGTAAAAATCTGTTTCGAAAACACTTAGAAAATTTAAAGGCTTCATACATTGAACACAGCCACGTCGCCTAGGAAACAAGACTATAAACCACGATTCGAATAAATAGCCGTGCCTTATTTTTATATGACTTCAAAGACCTCCCAACTAGCTACCAACTTCGCTTGAACATCACTTAAAAATAATCGAGTTACAACCATGTAAAAGCAGCCAAGCTAGTCGCAGAAACCTTATATCTTTTTCAGGAAATACAAACCCAAAAAAAAAAAAACCATTTTCGGTAATGGGCTAAACTAAAGCCCATTAAGCATCAGTGTTAAAACAGTCCAATACACCCCTATGAAACATTTTTAGAATCACAAAATTAGCCCAATTTCAGGCCCAAAACTATTTTCACGCCCTCGCCTCTAAATTTATTAACGGGCCTTAAGATAAATCGTTAATTGGTCCATTGATACAAAAATAAGTTATTTTCTGGAATAAGCACTTGGAATAAGTTAAAATGAACTTAATAGAGTTATAGAAATTTTCAGAATATTTTTCCCGTTATTTTTATGCAAAAAGGACTAAAAATGTAACGCACTTTGACCTAGAAGGACCAAAACTGCCAAACTGTGAAACTTAGGGACTGAAGCTGTGAAAACAGTTTATAGAGGACTTAAATTGACATACCATTGAACTCCAAGCTTTATATGGACATATGGACAATTATTGGACTATTATTGGACTATGGACTTAACCGAGGACTAACGATGCAACGCGAGCCACAGTTAGGGTAAAAGATGTAAAATCTGGAAAGAACAAGTACCAACTGTTATAACTTGACATTCTTATTTCATTTTTCATTTTTGGCACCACACTTATATCTCATATGCATTCTTACACATTCTATTTGCATATTAGTTAATTTTCAATATTTAGTAACATTTCATGTTAATGTTTCATATCAATTCATTTACTCTTTGAAGATATGATCTTATGAGAGCACGAGCATGGGGATTCTCAGATTTGCCCAAATAGGCATCAGAATGATTAACAGAAGGTTCAGAGGTCGGAGTTGAAATCGGAAGTCAAGGATCAAATAATGTCAGATAATTACTACGCAATTTCCAATGCTTCAGATTTTATTTTGGTTTCAATTCTTAGGTGATGCAAGGCATAAGCTCTAAATTTCCAAATGTGATTTTAACAGGCTTAAACCAAAACAAGGCACGAATCAGAGTGGTGCGGAAGCAAGATACTTAAGCAAATGACTTATAGCCTACCCATTCCTCACTGGTCAGAATTTAAGTTCCTATAGGGAAATCCTAAAGCAAATTCTCAGAGGTTGTCCTACGAGCGCCTACAGTGGAAACTTAGTGACCCCGACTTCACAGGTCAAGGGTAAATGTATTACGAGTCGCAGCCTGTGATCTCTGATACCATAAATTGTAACACCCCAACCCGACAAGGGTAAAGATATCACATCAATGGATTCATATCAGATCAAAACAGAGCATACATCTACAGTAATACAAAATCTCAAAGGTTTACAATTGAAATACTGAATCTACAAGGTTACAAAGAAAACTTTCAAAACTAATTCTAAAACATAATATCTTCTATCCAATTCTAGTCCAGAATAGCTACCAAGCCTTCTAAGTCCAGAGGTACACTCTCACTCATTCCCAGCTTCCTACTGAAACCTCCCGCAGGAAAAGAAATGCGGCTGAGCTACGAGAGCTCAGTGAACAGATATATAGATGACAGAAACAACAACAGATAACAATACAGAAACAAATCCGAAATACAGATTATACAGATACTGAATTAAAGTGAAAGAATAGGAAAGGAATAAGGGTAAAAGAAAAGAAATGAGAAAGGAATAATGCACAAACCAGGTTTAGGGAAATACAGAAATCCATCACGAGCCCAGAGATAACAGATAATATCATAACAGAGTAATCATATAATAATCCAGAGGGGATGCCTCTCAAGTAACAGATAATATGAGGGGTGACCTCATGTATCAAATCGAGTGATCAGCTCCCAGATATATGTGAAAGACGTGTATCGCACACACCATCAGTCACCAGATATAATAATAAACATATAACATAAACAGATAACAGATAACAGAGTCAGAACTAGGATGCATCCATGCGCCCCCTGTGGCCAGAAACTCCTTAACACACCAGATAAAATAAATCAGGGACGGGACAGGTCATCACTCTCCTGCCCTAGAGTCATGTCATCGGTGCATCAATGACATGGACATGAAACCCTCATGCCTAGTGATTGGCTCGGATATCAGACTGTGGTCAAGGTCAGATGTCATATAATAAACAGAGTCACATCTAAGGGTTCATGGCAGAAGGGTCATGTCAACAATTCAGATTAAGATAATAAGGTTTAAATCAGAGTTTATCAGATTAAGTTTAATATCAAAGCTTAAGTTCAGATTAAAAGGTTTATTTTCCAATAGTCCAAAAAATTATATCAAAGGTTAATGATTACAAACTTATAGCAATAATCCATTTCAGAAGTTCCTGTCAAAAGTTCATTTAAATCAATCCTTTAATAATGGTTTTCATTGCAATGATCTTACAAAACAGCTTTCATAAAAATGGTCTTCCAAAACGTTTAGTATCTTCCATTTCAAAATAGCTTTTCTTAAACAGTTTCATATGTAATTTAATAAAGGTTCAAAATCACATAGGTTCAGATAAAGATTTAACAGGTTAAGGTTTACCAAAAATCAAATCAGAATTTACAACAGACATATCAGGTTAAGGTTCAGAACAAGGTTCACAGATCAGATTCAATTAAGACTCACAAATTCAGGGTTCAGAACAAGAGATCAATCAGAGTTCAGGAAAAGGTTCAGAATACAAGAATCATAGCAGAGGTTCAAACAAAAGGTTCAAGACAAACAGATCACAACAAAGATTCACAACTGAAGGGAACATAGCAATGGTATGGGGAATCCTAATAAGGAAAATGAAATACTGAGAGAAAGGGAAAGAAACACCCTTACTGAAATAGGGCAGAATATCTGTACCTTATTAGCACAGCAGAAATCAGACAAACAAACACAGAAATCAGATGATCAAGACTTCTCCTTCTTCACACCTAAGGAAGAGGAAGACAGAATTACTACAGATTTTAATTCAGATTATTACTCTTTGTTTATCTCATCATTTTATGTACTTTCCATTTTTAGTAACTTTCCAGATTTAGTAAGTTTTCCAGAATTAACAGGTTTTCCAGAATTAACATATCTTATCATTTCAGATTAAGTTGAACTTTATTCAGAGATTATTATGGAATAACAGTACATTTTATCATGTTACAGAAGTTTAGGGTTTATTATGACAATTATACAAAGTTTAGGGTTTTAAATGCAACTTCATTAATTTACAAGGTCATTAGTGAAAAATACTTTAAATTACAGAGTTAAATGCTCACTTTATTCAGAATTATCTTTATTCCCTTAAGTTTCATAATTTACAGATTACACCCCTTTAATTTCATAATTTACAAAATAAAGCTTATAATTTCATATTTTACAATTTAATCCCTATAATATCCATAATTACCAACCAAACATATTATATTTCAAATTTACAGAGTATACCATCAGAAGTTAGTACTTTACATATTTGACCCCTCAGAATTCAGAATTTACATATTTAGCCCTTTAAGTTTACAAAACATATATATTAAATCATAATTACATAACAATTACATAATTAGCCCAAAAATCCTCAAAATTACAAAACAACCTTTTTATATCAGTATTAACACAAAACAACTTAGAATTCTAGATTTACACTTTTGGTCCCTCACTTTTAATTAATTTCCAAACGTAACCCTAATTTCCCATTAATTCATTATTATGCAATATTTACACTTAGGACCCCAAAGTTATATTTTTCCCACATTCTTACAGATGTATATGATCTTACAAAAATATCCCAGAAGTTTCAAAGTTGGCAAAACACACCCTTATACTTTTTAGAAACCAATCAGATTACTTTTAAAATAGCAAAACCAAACCCTAACTTATCTAATCATTAAAACATCATGACACAATCATTAATTGCATTAATTTACTCAGATCCAAACCACAAAATACTAACCCTAATTCGATTTAGGGTTTTTCCCTAATTTTTCTTAATTTTCCATATAATCCGATCCAAACTAAATTCAAGAATAATTATTATAGACTTCTAACAAATCACATGGTTATTTTTCTAGGCTTATATGATGATCAAAGAACACGTAAAAATTATGGTCACTCCTCAGAAAATTCATATCACACGCTTTGCAATTTAAGTGTGTTTTAAGCCTTTTAATTCCATACGACTTATTTACAGTGCATGATTCGAGTTTATCATTTTTCTTAGGTCATATTTAACATGTAGAACACTAGAAAAATACTGGAAAAATTTTATAACGTAAGGATTAAGAATTAAAAATAATTACCTCTTTTGTGATTAACCGGATGAAAACAATTACCAAGCACAAAGAAGGCCTCCAAATTCTTGTTCTTATTTTTCTTAACTCCTCAATGACTCAAAGATCACCAGGAAATTTTTAGATTAGCTCCAGAAGTCGATTGGAAGGGTTTTGGGATTTTAGTTTGTCGACTATAGTATTATCGGTAAAAAGGTTTTATAAAAATATAAAAGATTTGTTTACTTAATATACAAACCGACTTGGAGGGGGGTTTAGGATCAGATTTTCGGAATTATACTCATCAAATTATTTGTATTGATTTTTGTTATCCTTTCCTTAATTTATTTTACATATTATCTAATTTAAAAGATTAAACATTATATTTATTTAATTTGTATTTTCGGAATTTTTATATATAAATGTGTATGTTTATTTTTGAACATTTAAAATGATGTAACATTGTCTCGGAAATTTATTTGTTTCAGATATAGTTCGATTTCAGATGTTTTGGAATTATTTCGGAATTTTATAAGTTGTTTAATAAGGTTTTATGCTATCAGGGGTAATTTGGTAATTTTACAGGTTATCTGAATTTCAGGTATTACAACTTCTTCCCCACTAACAAAAAAATTTCGTCCTCGAAATTTGCAGAAAGCAGAAAGGAAAAGAGAGAGCAGAAACAAAACAAGACATACCAGATTAAAACGAGAATTGAGGTGAAACGAAACAGGAACACAACTGACGGTGAACAGACATATGAAAGATTTGTTTCTCATAACTCGAACTTGCAGATTCCAAAATTGTTTCAGGTCCTCAGAACAGACATAACATACTGAATCCAGATCAGAAGAATAGCATACCAAACGTAGTAGATGAAAATCAGATTCATAGGGTTTTGACGGATATGCCGTTCACAGAAATTGATTTGACAGATCAGATTAGAGCATACAGAAATAGATTATCGATAACGTCAATTGGAAGAAGTTTTATAACAAAACTGAAGATTATTATCAGAAGTTCAGAGGTCAGCAGAATGCGTGACGAGAATCCAGATGTATCAATTCGCATAACGGTGAAAGCAGATTACGCGTATAGGTAGATTGAACTTAAAGTCTCACTAACGCAGATGATCTCAAATAGTTATCAGAATTTCTAAAGATTTAAGGCACTTCTCGAAACATCCTATGCCCACAACAAGTGCACGTTATATGATGTTAGTATTATCACGTTGGCCAGACGTCATAATACTGGCATCATATAAATATGCTCTTATGATGGTCATACTTTATCTCAAGCCATGAACAGAACATATTTATCCTACTCCACCTAGCCTTCCTACGGTCTCAGAGGTCATCAGAATCAAATACCCTAACTAAGAGGAGGACGAATCACTCGAAAAAGAATTTTAACGGAAGTCCCAAAATGTCTATCAGAATTTGGTACATTAGATCATCCATCATTCTCAAATTTCAGATAACAAAACCATCATCCGACGTACGCAGAATGAACACAGAGCGGAATTACTGATAAGGAACCTAAATCATTCAAAGGATTTATCATCAGGTAACGGAAATTTCAGATAGGTCAAGCAGAAGTGAATCACATCATCCATAGCTTCATCCGTCACAGAATTTATTCGATTCAGAATTTTCTTCTATTCAAGGTCATGATCTCAGTTTTTATTCTCAAGTCTGCTTCTGCTCCCAATTCATCTTAGTACAACTAAAATGAATAGAGAAGCAAGACTGCGAGCCTTGGACAAGTCTGCTAGCACAGTTCAGAATTCGCCAACTCAGATTGCTGTCGTCATCGGATGTTCGGTGGTGGTGTCTGCTATAATCTCTAAATGTCAAATCACATCTACTCTTCCAGAACAAAGGTCATTCCATTTAATATGAAGATGGTCTACATGTTTCCTCGTTCGTCTCAGGGCACAAACATGCTGTCATACTATGACAATTGTCCAGATACTCGTGAAAACATGATTCTTATTAGCCAATACTATTGGCATTATTTAAGACTCATAATGGTCACAATGAGTACGAAAATAGTTTTCATGAATCTTTTCAGGGATATATTCATATAAAACTGAAATACTTTACGGAAGCTTCTCTCAGTTAGTCATCTCCCATCTCAGGAGTTCTTGTGGTTGCTTCTTCAGTCCTTCAAACATTAAATGAGGTTGTCTTATACAGAGTTCACCAGGATAGAATAATTTAATCATTTATACTCGGAAATGAAAAGTGATTACAGTGAGATTACGGTTAAGTTTACGATAGTTGATATGCAGACGCAAAATTTTCTCTTTCTTCTTCATAACAAATAGGGGTATTCAAGGGGAACACTGAGGTGGACAAAAACATATCTCATCAGTTTCTTCAATCTCTCAACTTCTATAGCATCATGGGTCGTTAACTGAGATCGGTTCAGAATCAATTCTACTTCTCAAACGGAAGGAAAACTCAGAAGTTTCATCAGAAAATGCCAGAAAATTTGTACAACAAAACTTTCTAGGGGTGGATACTAATAGGTGTCAGGAGAATTTGACAATCAAATGAGATCAGGGTAAATACAGTGATAAGCTTAACATATTTAAGCGGTTAAAGGTTATTATAGCCAAATAGGGTGGGTCAGATTGTTACATTTCAGATGCGGTAGTTTATGATAGCTGAAGAACCAGTCAATCAATAATCAAAAGATCTCCAAAATTAAGTATATCAATAGTAAACAGATCCGCAGAACGTATATGGTCACTTAACTAGACGGATAGTTCATATGTCAGAGTCAAGTACATGGTTCAGTATAGTGTTGGGGATAGATAAGCGAACAGTTCAAGGTGTTGGAGTTTTTGGTTTAGCTTTTTAGCATAAGTGACAGATAGAGTGTATCTCATTGGTAATACGAACATCGTATAATTGTCAGAAGTGAGGCTTATGAGATATCGGATATCAGCATCATATGCTCAGTTAACAATTCCATACAGAGACGGTATTTGCATCAAATCCTTCCAAAGGAAACTGATTGGCAAATAAGATTCATCATTCAAGGGAGCAAATAAGATTCATCATTCAGGACAATATAGTTTCAGTGGGTACATTTATATCCAGCATGGGTCATGAATTTATAGGATGTGTCAAACATATTAGGGTTAACTGGTCTTCGGGATGGTCGGAGAGATATCAGACGGTTTATCCACATATCAGAAATGAAGGTCAAAATCAGGTAGTGGCAGCAAAAGTTTAACAATCGGTAATCATGTCAGGGGTTCCAAAATTGTTTCAAACGCCAAAGGTGAGACATAGGAGGATAGTCGCCAATATTTTAAATGATCATTCAATTAAGAATAAAATCAAGGTTACTACCAAAGAAAGACGGAATAACAAAGCAGATTTTACCGCTCAGAATGAGAGGAAAAACATCCGTGTATTCGTGGTTAAAACACCACAAGGCTTCTCATGGGAACAGAGATGGTTAAGAAGAAATCAAATAGTGTCAGAAGATTCATAGATAATTATTAGAAACGAGAAATAACTAACAGAATGTATCAAGTGTATCATCATCATGGGGATTCTCAGATTTGCCCAAATAGGCATCAGAATGATTAACAGAAGGTTCAGAGGTCGGAGTTGAAATCGGAAGTCAAGGATCAAATAATGTCAGATAATTACTACGCAATTTCCAATGCTTCAGATTTTATTTTGGTTTCAATTCTTAGGTGATGCAAGGCATAAGCTCTAAATTTCCAAATGTGATTTTAACAGGCTTAAACCAAAACAAGGCACGAATCAGAGTGGTGCGGAAGCAAGATACTTAAGCAAATGACTTATAGCCTACCCATTCCTCACTGGTCAGAATTTAAGTTCCTATAGGGAAATCCTAAAGCAAATTCTCAGAGGTTGTCCTACGAGCGCCTACAGTGGAAACTTAGTGACCCCGACTTCACAGGTCAAGGGTAAATGTATTACGAGTCGCAGCCTGTGATCTCTGATACCATAAATTGTAACACCCCAACCCGACAAGGGTAAAGATATCACATCAATGGATTCATATCAGATCAAAACAGAGCATACATCTACAGTAATACAAAATCTCAAAGGTTTACAATTGAAATACTGAATCTACAAGGTTCACAAAGAAAACTTTCAAAACTAATTCTAAAACATAATATCTTCTATCCAATTCTAGTCCAGAATAGCTACCAAGCCTTCTAAGTCCAGAGGTACACTCTCACTCATTCCCAGCTTCCTACTGAAACCTGCCGCAGGAAAAGAAATGCGGCTGAGCTACGAGAGCTCAGTGAACAGATATATAGATGACAGAAACAACAACAGATAACAATACAGAAACAAATCCGAAATACAGATTATACAGATACTGAATTAAAGTGAAAGAATAGGAAAGGAATAAGGGTAAAAGAAAAGAAATGAGAAAGGGATAATGCACAAACCAGGTTTAGGGAAATACAGAAATCCATCACGAGCCCAGAGATAACAGATAATATCATAACAGAGTAATCATATAATAATCCAGAGGGGATGCCTCTCAAGTAACAGATAATATGAGGGGTGACCTCATGTATCAAATCAGAGTGATCAGCTCCCAGATATATGTGAAAGACGTGTATCGCACACACCATCAGTCACCAGATATAATAATAAACATATAACATAAACAGATAACAGAGTCAGAACTAGGATGCATCCATGCGCCCCCTGTGGCCAGAAACTCCTTAACACACCAGATAAAATAAATCAGGGACGGGACAGGTCATCACTCTCCTGCCCTAGAGTCATGCCATCGGTGCATCAATGACATGGACATGAAACCCTCATGCCTAGTGATTGGCTCGGATATCAGACTGTGGTCAAGGTCAGATGTCATATAATAAACAGAGTCACATCTAAGGGTTCATGGCAGAAGGGTCATGTCAACAATTCAGATTAAGATAATAAGGTTTAAATCAGAGTTTATCAGATTAAGTTTAATATCAAAGCTTAAGTTCAGATTAAAAGGTTTATTTTCCAATAGTCCAAAAAATTATATCAAAGGTTAATGATTACAAACTTATAGCAATAATCCATTTCAGAAGTTCCTGTCAAAAGTTCATTTAAATCAATCCTTTAATAATGGTTTTCATTGCAATGATCTTACAAAACAGATTTCATAAAAATGGTCTTCCAAAACGTTTAGTAACTTCCATTTCAAAATAGCTTTTCTTAAACAGTTTCATATGTAATTTAATAAAGGTTCAAAATCAATTAGGTTCAGATAAAGATTTAACAGGTTAAGGTTTACCAAAAATCAAATCAGAATTTACAACAGACATATCAGGTTAAGGTTCAGAACAAGGTTCACAGATCAGATTCAATTAAGACTCACAAATTCGGGTTCAGAACAAGAGATCAATCAGAGTTCAGGAAAAGGTTCAGAATACAAGAATCATAGCAGAGGTTCAAACAAAAGGTTCAAGACAAACAGATCACAACAAAGATTCACAACTGAAGGGAACATAGCAATGGTATGGGGAATCCTAATAAGGAAAACGAAATACTGAGAGAAAGGGAAAGAAACACCCTTACTGAAATAGGGCAGAATATCTGTACCTTATTAGCATAGCAGAAATCAGACAAACAAACACAGAAATCAGATGATCAAGACTTCTCCTTCTTCACACCTAAGGAAGAGGAAGACAGAATTACTACAGATTTTAATTCAGATTATTACTCTTTGTTTATCTCATCATTTTATGTACTTTCCATTTTTAGTAACTTTCCAGATTTAGTAAGTTTTCCAGAATTAACAGGTTTTCCAGAATTAACATATCTTATCATTTCAGATTAAGTTGAACCATATTCAGAGATTATTATGGAATAACAGTACATTTTATCATGTTACAGAAGTTTAGGGTTTATTATGACAATTATACAAAGTTTAGGGTTTTAAATGCAACTTCATTAATTTAAAAGGTCATTAGTGAAAAATACTTTAAATTACAGAGTTAAATTCTCACTTTATTCAGAATTACCTTTATTCCCTTAAGTTTCATAATTTACAGATTACACCCCTTTAATTTCATAATTTACAAAATAAAGCTTATAATTTCATATTTTACAATTTAATCCCTATAATATCCATAATTACCAACCAAACATATTATATTTCAAATTTACAGAGTATACCATCAGAAGTTAGTACTTTACATATTTGACCCCTCAGAATTCAGAATTTACATATTTAGCCCTTTAAGTTTACAAAACATATATATTAAATCATAATTACATAACAATTACATAATTAGCCCAAAAATCCTCAAAATTACACAACAACCTTTTTATATCAGTACTAACACAAAACAACTTCAGAATTCTAGATTTACACTTTTGGTCCCTCACTTTTAATTAATTTCCAAACGTAACCCTAATTTCCCATTAATTCATTATTATGCAATATTTACACTTAGGACCCCAAAGTTATATTTTTCCCACATTCTTACAGATGTATATGATCTTACAAAAATATCCCAGAAGTTTCAAAGTTGGCAAAACACACCCTTATACTTTTTAGAAACCAATCGGATTACTTTTAAAATAGCAAAACCAAACCCTAACTTATCTAATCATTAAAACATCATGACACAATCATTAAATGCATTAATTTACTCAGATCCAAACCACAAAATACTAACCCTAATTCGATTTAGGGTTTTTCCCTAATTTTTCTTAATTTTCCATATAATCCGATCCAAACTAAATTCAAGAATAATTATTCTAGACTTCTAAAAATCACATGGTTATTTTTCTAGGCTTATATGATGATCAAAGAACACGTAAAAATTATGGTCACTCCTCAGAAAATTCATATCACACGCTTTGCAATTTAAGTGTGTTTTAAGCCTTTTAATTCCATACGACTTATTTACAGTGCATGATTCGAGTTTATCATTTTTCTTAGGTCATATTTAACATGTAGAACACTAGAAAAATACTGGAAAAATTTTAGAACGTAAGGATTAAGAATTAAAAATAATTACCTCTTTTGTGATTAACCGGATGAAAACAATTACCAAGCACAAACGAAGGCCTCCAAATTCTTGTTCTTATTTTTCTTAACTCCTCAATGACTCAAAGATCACCAGGAAATTTTTAGATTAGCTCCAGAAGTCGATTGGAAGGGTTTTGGGATTTTAGTTTGTCGACTATAGTATTATCGGTAAAAAGGTTTTATAAAAATATAAAAGATTTGTTTACTTAATATACAAACCGACTTGGAGGGGGGTTTAGGATCAGATTTTCGGAATTATACTCATCAAATTATTTGTATTGATTTTTGTTATCCTTTCCTTAATTTATTTTACATATTATCTAATTTAAAAGATTAAACATTATATTTATTTAATTTGTATTTTCGGAATTTTTATATATAAATGTGTATGTTTATTTTTGAACATTTAAAATGATATAACATTGTCTCGGAAATTTATTTGTTTCAGATATAGTTCGATTTCAGATGTTTTGGAATTATTTCGGAATTTTATAAGTTGTTTAATAAGGTTTTATGCTATCAGGGTAATTTGGTAATTTTACGGGTTATCTGAATTTCAGGTATTACAGAACTGATACTTAAGTTCAAAACTCCATGATTTCACTCAACATTATGTTGACTTTTAAGCATGTATCTCAGGAAACTAGAGGAGCAAGGCAAGGCATGGAGCAGGCGTACCCTATCTTGAATAAATGGTGTAAAATAAAGTTGTAATTTAGTTAAAATGATGTTTCTTTGGAGAAACCTTAGCACTCTGATGTAACGCTTTGTAACTGAATTTGTATTATGGACCTATGTAAATTAAAAATGCCGTCTCAGGCTGTTTTTCTATGATTTTGTTTTCGATCCTCACAGTAACACCCAAATTAATCTTCCGCTGCTATATTTAAAAATTGGGGGTGTTACAAATTGGTATCAGAGCTTAGGTTATAGAGAACCAAATGTTTTTAAACGTTGGACTATAACTACATTTTTCAAACAAATTAATTATAGACCATGTTACCTTAAGCCCTCCATGCCTGCTTGCTGCCACAATCGGTATGTTATACATTAGGATTATCTTATATAAGCCTATGCATATTTGATAATTACTGTGCACAACTAGATCATTTCATGCTTATATTACACCACTTGATGTTAGTAATTACTTATTTCACCATATATGGATTATTACAGTACCATGTCATTCATCACCCACTTTAGTGTATCATCGGAGCCGGACTCCGAGGGATCACTAGCATCAGTCACGTCCCCCATACTTCCTGGTACTGTAGCACCAGAGGTCGTGCCTGACGCGATCGAGCCCTTTGTGGAGGGTGGAGCCGCCGCCATACCTTTATTAGAGGACCCCCATGTGCCAGCTTTGCCAGCACCTACGTTACCACCACATTTTGTTTATGACACCTATTCTCCCTTCTATATACCACCCCTTGACGACTTATACTATGAGAGTCAGCAATGGCTCCCTGCAGACGATACACCATTAGAGTTCCACCATACTGCACCATCCCCACTCCCTGACCATTTATTTGATACATATACTCAGACATACCCACTGCCACCTTGTCAGCAGGACCCTATTCCTGCGGAGGATATTCCCTCATCGAGTCGACCCCGTATCTCAGACCAGATACACCCATCCTCACCATCACTGCCTTACCCTCCTGGTTTCACTCCCCCAGCTCAGACACATGATGCTTGGGAGGGATTTAGACCAGTAGTCACCCACACCCTTATACCATCTACAGTGGTGACACGACTCGAGAGTCACGGAGAGCAAATTGATTCACTTCTTCGGATGATCGACCATGTGCCATTGGATTCCCCAGGGACTATCAGTGATACTCTGCATAGGTTGGCTTCCAACAGAGCAGTGGTACAGCAGTGCTTGAGACAGATGCAGACAGACTTGGCAGATACCCGTTCCCACGCGATATCCATACGTAGAGAGGGACAGGACTTAGCTTGGGAGGCTCACCTGGCACAGCCTAGAGCTGACACATTGGAAAGACTCATGTGAGACATACAGATGGAGCATCAGGCTGAGATACAGAGACTCAGAGACCAGATCTCAGAGCTCACGAGGCGTACGGATAGACCTGAGCAGTAGACATAGTTAGCATGTTGTATAGTTTGAGACATTGTAGTCTGCCGCATGTGGCAATTAATAAAGACTCTTGTATCGTTTTGTTGTATAACTCAACTGATCAAGTTATTAATGTTGTAATGTTGGTAGTGATGTACTATATATCTGTTAACTTATGTATTATGGTTGTTCGTATGTATTGTAATTGTATCAAGACATGTCGTGATGTTACCTGTTATTATTATGATTCTCTAAATTGTGTAAATATTGTAAAAACCTGAACACAAATAATATGGTGATATGTAGAGGAAGTTGACGAACTTCAATTCGTATAGTTAAATCGTTCGTTCCTTAACAATCTCATATTCGTAAATGGATAAATTAAAGAGGCATCGTAATGGTGGAAAATAATCAATTTAATCACCATTTCACACCATGATTACATTGTGCATAGACTCAGCTATTCTATCCAAATTCTAAATCTGTATTCTTGTGACATTAATAGAAAATGGTACGTAGTGAAAACGAAATTACCAACCCTACAGTAGCACTGACGCTTGAGGAGGTTCGAAGAATGATTGATGACGGCATCGCCGCAGCACGCGAGGCCGATGCAGCAAACCGCTCAAGCAATACCATGGGAACAACAACGGAAAGTGAGGCATCTACACCACGTAAATGCACTTACAAAGAATTCGTGAGTTGTCAACCAACCACCTACAGAGGCGTAGAAGGAGTGACAGAGTTAGCCCAGTGGTTTGAATGCATGGAAACAGTATTCATGAGAAGCAACTGCGCAGAAAACAACAAGGTCACTTTTGCTACTGGAACCTTAAGGGGAAATGCACTATCTTGGTGGAATGCTACTGTCAAAATAATGGGTACCGAAGCAGCATTTCAAATCTCTTGGACCGAACTGAATAATAAAATGCTGAAAAAGTACTGTCCCCGTACAGAGGTCAGAAAGCTTGAAGATGAATTTCACCAGTTAGTGGTGAAAAACAATGACGTCAGTGCGTACAACCGAAAATTCCAAGAATTATCTCTTCTGTGTCCACACATGGTACCTGACTTGGAAAAGACGTTGGAAAAATATGTGGAAGGACTACCTTCAAGTATTGAGGGAGACGTCACCGCATCACACCCACAAACCCTCGAAGCCGCATTCGTATTTGCTCAGCGAATGATGAGTCGAGTGCTTAAACGAGGTTCTAACTCCACAGTCATTGGACAAAAGAGAAACCATGATAACCATGACAGCAGCAACCGGAACAGCAACAGTTATTACAATCACAACAGGAGCTACCGCAACAATGACCGAAGCAACCGCAACAGAGACTACCAGCAAAGCCGAAACGATAGACATCAACAACAAAATCGCCGACAAGAAGCCGCCAGGGCTTATGTGGCTGCACCTACTGAGGGAAAAATGTATGATGGGACAAAACCCCAGTGTAACAAATGCAAGATGCATCATGTCGGACCCTGCATCGCTGTTTGCGGAAATTGCCGAAAAATAGGCCATGTGACCAAGGACTGCAGGGCCACAGGGGCAAACGCATACCCAATAGCAGTGAAGTGCCACGGTTGTGGTGAAACGGGTCATTACAAGAGTCATTGCCCGAAGAACTCCAACAATGTTACCCGCGGGAGGGCCTACATACTTGGAGATGGAAACGCATCACAGAATCCCAACGTCACTACGGGTACTTTCTTACTGAATCAACATAGTGCTAAAATATTATTTGATTCTAGAGCCGATAGAAGCTTTGTATCTACTTCATTTGCTTTATTGCTTAATATCGCGCCTTTAGAATTAGATACCTCGTACGAAATTGAAATAGCCGACGGAAAATTGTTAAACACCAACACTGTACTTGAAAACTGCACTTTAACCCTCCAAGACAAATCATTTCCAACCGATCTCATGCCCATCCAACTTGGAAGCTTTGACGCAATTGTGGGCATGGATTGGTTATCCAAACATCGTGCCCGAATCATCTGCGACGAAAAAGTTATCCAAATCCCCATAGACAATGAAACGCTCACCGTTCGTTGTGACCACTATAAAACCCAACTCAATATCATCTCGTACATCAAAACGGTGAAATACATAAACAAAGGATGTCACGTCTTTTTGGTCCAAGTAATGGAAGATAAATCGAAAGAAAAAGAAAAACGACTAGAAGAAGTGCCAGTTGTAAATGAGTTTGCAGAAGTATTCCCTGAAGACTTGCCAGGTATTCCACCAATCCGGCAAGTAGAATTTCGAATCAAGTTAGTGCCTGGAGCAGCACCTGTTGCAAAAGCGCCATATCGATTAGCCCCTTCCGAAATGAAGGAATTATCTGAGCAGTTGAAAGAACTGTCAGATAAAGGATTCATCCAACCCAGCTCATCACCTTGGGGAGCACCAGTCCTGTTTGTCAAAAAGAAAGACGGAACATTCCGAATGTGCATCGATTATAGAGAGTTGAACAAACTCACAGTGAAGAATCGATACCCATTACCAAGAATTGACGATCTATTTGACCAACTGCAAGCATCAAGTGTTTACTCAAAAATCGATCTAAGATCAGGATACCACCAATTAAGAGTCAGAGAAGAAGACGTTCCCAAAACAGCCTTTCAAACACGATACGGACATTACGAATTCCGCGTAATGCCATTTGGTCTTACCAACGCACCGGCAGTGTTCATGGATCTAATGAACCGCGTATGTAAGCCATATCTGGACAAGTTCGTAATTGTATTCATCGACGACATTCTGATCTACTCACGTAACGAAAAAGAGCATGCTGAACACTTGAGAACCATTTTGGGTTTACTCAAGCAAGAAAAACTGTATGCGAAATTTTCCAAATGTGATTTTTGGATATCCACCGTTCAATTCTTAGGTCACATCATCAACAGTCAAGGTATTCACGTTGACCCCGCCAAGATCGAAGCAGTCAAGGGTTGGGCTTCGCCCACCACTCCAACTGAGATTCGACAATTTTTAGGACTCGCTGGTTACTATCGAAGGTTTATAGAAGGTTTTTCCAAAATCGCAAAACCTTTGACAGAACTCACTCAGAAAAACAAGAAATATATCTGGGGAGAGAAACAAGAATCAGCATTTCAACTCTTAAAACAAAAACTCTGTGAAGCACCAATTCTAGCGCTACCAGACGGGAGCGACGACTTTGTAGTATATTGTGACGCATCACATCATGGTTTAGGTGCGGTACTAATGCAAAGAAACAAAGTCATCGCTTACGCTTCTCGACAACTCAAGAAAAATGAGGAAAATTATACCACTCATGATCTGGAATTAGGAGCAGTAGTATTCGCTCTTAAAATGTGGAGACATTATCTATATGGTACAAAGTGCACGGTATTCACCGATCACAAAAGTCTTCAACACATACTAGATCAGAAGGAGCTGAACATGAGACAGCGCCGATGGTTGGAACTACTCAACGACTACGATTGTGAAATTCGCTACCACCCCGGTAAAGCGAATGTCGTGGCTGACGCGTTGAGCAGAAAAGAGAGGATCAAACCTCTTAGAGTTCGATCGTTAGAAATGACAATTTATTCACCACTCCCATCTCAAATTCTCATAGCCCAATCGGAAGCTCTTCAGGAAGAAAATCGAGCTCACGAGAAAATTAAGGGCATGCTAGAAAGCGAAAACGGATTCATACGAAGAGCCGATGGAATGTTATGCTTCAAGAAAAGATGCTGGATTCCTCTCTATGGAGGTATTCGAGATTTTATCATGCATGAATCTCACAAGTCTAAATATTCCATTCATCCCGGATCCAACAAGATGTACCAAGATCTCAAGCAACTTTACTGGTGGCCAAACATGAAAGCCGACATTGCAACATATGTTGGGAAGTGTTTGACTTGTTCAAGGGTCAAAGCCGAAAGTCAAAAACCATCTGGACTACTTGTACAACCTGAGATACCAGTATGGAAATGGGAAAGAATCACTATGGATTTTATTACCAAGTTACCAAGAACATCGACCGGATATGACACCATTTGGGTTATCATTGACCGCCTGACCAAATCAGCTCATTTTCTGCCTATCAAAGAAACTGACGAGTTGGACACACTCGCTCAGTTGTACTTCAAAGAAATCATAATCCGACATGGAGTCCCAATCTCTATCATTTCAGACAAAGACAGTCGATTCACTTCAGGATTTTGGCAATCCTTACAGAAAGCCCTCGGTACTCAATTGGACATGAGCACCGCCTACCATCCTCAAACTGATGGACAAAGTGAAAGGACAATCCAAACCTTAGAAGATATGCTTAGAGCATGTGTACTTGACTTCGAAAAAGGTTGGGATAAACACTTACCATTGGTTGAATTCTCGTACAACAATAGTTACCAAGCTAGCCTAAAAGCTGCACCTTTTGAAGCACTTTACGGAAGAAAGTGCAGATCACCCATCTGTTGGACGGAAGTTGGTGACATGCAACTTACCGGACCAGAACTAATCCACGACACAACAGAGAAAATATTCAAAATCAAACATCGTCTCCAAGCCGCTCGTGACAGACAAAAGAGTTATGCAGATGTGAGAAGGAAACCCATGGAGTTTGAAGTCGGAGATAGAGTTATGCTAAAAGTTTTGCCCTGGAAAGGAATGATACGCTTCGGAAAGCGTGGAAAACTCAACCCAAGGTACATTGGACCATTTAAAATCCTCGAGAGGATTGGCCCAGTTGCCTATAAGTTAGAACTTCCAGAAGAACTCAGTAGGATACACCCTACATTTCACGTATCCCAACTTAAGAAGTGCCTATCGGACGAGACTCTCGTCATTCCGCTAAAAGAAATTAAACTAGACGACAAACTTGTATTCACAGAGGAACCCGTAGAGATAATGGATAAAGAAGTTAAGCAGCTCAAGCAAAACCGTATTCCTATTGTGAAAGTAAAATGGGACTCCAAGAGAGGACCAACGTACACATGGGAACGCGAAGACCAAATTCGTGAAAAATATCCACACCTATTCCCGTAAACCACTCTTATTAGCTATTTTAGACTTGAATTCCGGGACGGAATTCGAATGAGGGAGGAGTACTGTAAGATCCTGCGAAAAACCCTTGTAGTTAATCTTAATGATTAGTGATAACCTTGCATGGTCATTTTATAAAGCCCATTTTTGCTGGGAAATTTAAACTTTTCGATTAATGTTATTAACTTCACGATGCATTCTATATATATATATATATTGTATACACAAACACGAGATAACACTTCCGTCGCAACAACACATTTTCAAGATCAACGACAAGTGACAACACTCACAATAAAAGTTAACCTACTTATTACACTACACCTAACTACAAATAATATCACTAAATACACTTAATTAAAACCTAACTACAAACACTAATATTAACTTTACAATTACATAACCAATCGGACCTTTACTGATTCGGCCCATCAACTCCATCCAGCCCAAACGAATTATACAACCCAAATCAACACACCACTTTACCTTATTTCTTTCCCATGCTTCTTTTTAAAACCGATCGACACATCTTCAAAAACCCACATGCAAATCTTAAATCTCGAATATGGCATTTACATATTTTTACACCATTAAAACCACCACTTAGCAAACTCCCTTCGTACAAATTCACAAACATAATGATCGAGTATTAACTCGATAACGAAACTCATTTTGTTGTCCCATTTTCAACACAAGCACATAACTAAAAACATCGACACGAAAATTATATCATACTACAATAGTTCCTATAATCTTCCCATTATATTACTAACTAAATTGATACTCCAAAGTGAAAAATGAACTGTAACCACGACTCCTAGCTCGATGTGCTCAATCTTGTGCCAATATGGTATAAAACCGAATGAACAAGAAACTCCAAGAACTAGAATCCAAAACCACAGCTACCAATACTCATTCACACTCAAACTAGGATAGAAATATACAAGTGTCCCCTAGTTACAGTATCCTCAATCATAGAGTCAACTAGTCAATGCAAAGGTGAAGATATTTTGCCTATAAAAACCATTCATTCGATCTCTTTCTTTTCCCTACACACCTATCACTTTCTATCACCATCAAAACATTCCATAACTAGCTTAAGTAACCTTTCTGTCGAAGTGTTGGGAAGCAAAAACATTTGGAGTCAAAGCGTATACAACTTTTCGAGCTCACTGTTTTCCTTCTTGTGCCTCATTCGAACAACCACAATTCCCTCACCACCTTTCATAAAGCATTGTAAGTACCTTGTAATCTTTTGCTTTTATTTCATAAACACGCTCATGCATGTTTCACTCTTATTTCGAAAGTCACATGCATGCTTTAATTTTCACTTGAAGAGATCACATATATACTTAGTCGAACACATCACATATATATCATTCATTGTACCAAGCCACGTTAACATAATATAAAGATGACACTCCATGCATTATTTTCTCATTTCACTCGACCATACATAGTGTCACGATGTCACATTTGTTAGCTCATGTCACCCTTAAGGTGACGAGCCTTCACTTTGGAAAGCATTAAAAGCCACCTCTCACCCTACACTCACAGTTAAACATTTTATCTCAATACATTATGGAACTTGTAAAAACCTTCATCTCACACGTATACACTATATGTGAAGAATACTTAGAAAATATTTAAGAAGTTTTGTATACTAATCGACCCAGGACACCTAGAACACGAGCCCACAACTCACAAAATTGCTAAAGGACTATACGATTTCTTTACACAATCTATTAAATGACATCGCTAACTACCCTTTTCATTTTGACAACATGTAACGACACTCACGTTTTGATCCTTAAAAGTAATCAAAGTAAATGGTAAAAATCTGTTTCGAAAACACTTAGAAAATTTAAAGGCTTCATACATTGAACACAGCCACGTCGCCTAGGAAACAAGACTATAAACCACGATTCGAATAAATAGCCGTGCCTTATTTTTATATGACTTCAAAGACCTCCCAACTAGCTACCAACTTCGCTTGAACATCACTTAAAAATAATCGAGTTACAACCATGTAAAAGCAGCCAAGCTAGTCGCAGAAACCTTATATCTTTTTCAGGAAATACAAACCCAAAAAAAAAAAACCATTTTCGGTAATGGGCTAAACTAAAGCCCATTAAGCATCAGTGTTAAAATAGTCCAATACACCCCTATGAAACATTTTTAGAATCACAAAATTAGCCCAAGTTCAGGCCCAAAACTATTTTCACGCCCTCGCCTCTAAATTTATTAACGGGCCTTAAGATAAATCGTTAATTGGTCCATTGATACAAAAATAAGTTATTTTCTGGAATAAGCACTTGGAATAAGTTAAAATGAACTTAATAGAGTTATAGAAATTTTCAGAATATTTTTCCCGTTATTTTTATGCAAAAAGGACTAAAAATGTAACGCACTTTGACCTAGAAGGACCAAAACTGCCAAACTGTGAAACTTAGGGACTGAAGCTGTGAAAACAGTTTATAGAGGACTTAAATTGACATACCATTGAACTCCAAGCTTTATATGGACATATGGACAATTATTGGACTATTATTGGACTATGGACTTAACCGAGGACTAACGATGCAACGCGAGCCACAGTTAGGGTAAAAGATGTAAAATCTGGAAAGAACAAGTACCAACTGTTATAACTTGACATTCTTATTTCATTTTTCATTTTTGGCACCACACTTATATCTCATATGCATTCTTACGCATTCTATTTGCATATTAGTTAATTTTCAATATTTAGTAACATTTCATGTTAATATTTCATATCAATTCATTTACTCTTTGAAGATATGATCTTACGAGAGCACGAGCACCATAATCATATATAATAACACCTTCACCTTCAACGATTAAATCGTTGTATAATCATCATCCACCATTCATGCACACACACCACTAGAAATTAGTCAGATTCTCAGTTATTTATATATTTACCAGGTTCTATATCGAAGTTGTTATAATCACCTCTGAGTTTATTTTCACCATCACCAGTAACGCTTAAGGTGAGTCATGGCCTCACTTTTTAAAACTCTTTATACTTTTTAAACTTCGTGAGGGGGATACATGCTATAAACAGATCACAAGTATTTTTCTGTATGCTACCTGACTTGATATATGCCTAAGTTACCATATTGCCACAAGACCCTTTTATCATGAGCCATTAATCACTGCGGTGAACGCGAATATAATGAATAGATCTATTAGAGGCTGACGACCTATCCCACTAATACTGTGACAGAATGCTTTTTGCTAGTCGTATTAGTCGCGATGCATTATATTTGAGAGAAATAGGAATTGGCAAATCACCTATTACACGAGGGCAAAACCTTCATCATTAATTTGATGGACACCTCCGTTTATGCGGTACTTTGTTAACGTTTGCGTGTCATGAGACTTAGGGCAATATATGAACTGCGATATCAACTTTTAAATTGATTGTATCTCCAATACAATCTTACTTGTGAATCGAACTGATACTTAAATTACAAACTCCATGATTTCACTCAACATTATGTTGACTTTTAAGCATGTATCTCAGGAAACTAGAGGAGCAAGGCAAGGCATGGAGCAGGCGTACCCTATCTTGAATAAATGGTGTAAAATAAAGCTGTAATTCAGTTAAAATGATGTTTCTTTGGAGAAACCTTAGCACTCTGATGTAACGCTTTGTAACTGAATTTGTATTATGGACCTATGTAAATTAAAAATGCCGTCTCAGGCTGTTTTTCTATGATTTTGTTTTCGATCCTCACAGTAACACCCAAATTAATCTTCCGCTGCTATATTTAAAAATTGGGGGTGTTACAAATTGGTATCAGAGCTTAGGTTATAGAGAACCAAATGTTTTTAAACGTTGGACTATAACTACATTTTTCAAACAAATTAATTATAGACCATGTTACCTTAAGCCCTCCATGCCTGCTTGCTGCCACAATCGGTATGTTATACATTAGGATTATCTTATATAAGCCTATGCATATTTGATAATTACTGTGCACAACTAGATCATTTCATGCTTATATTACACCACTTGATGTTAGTAATTACTTATTTCACCATATATGGATTATTACAGTACCATGTCATTCATCACCCACTTTAGTGTATCATCGGAGCCGGACTCCGAGGGATCACTAGCATCAGTCACATCCCCCATACTTCCTGGTACTGTAGCACCAGAGGTCGTGCCTGACGCGATCGAGCCCTTTGTGGAGGGTGGAGCCGCCACCATACCTTTATTAGAGGACCCCCATGTGCCAGCTTTGCCAGCACCTACGTTACCACCACATTTTGTTTATGACACCTATTCTCCCTTCTATATACCACCCCTTGACGACTTATACTATGAGAGCCAGCAATGGCTCCCTGCAGACGATACACCATTAGAGTTCCACCATACTGCACCATCCCCACTCCCTGACCATTTATTTGATACATATACTCAGACATACCCACTGCCACCTTGTTAGCAGGACCCTATTCCTGCGGAGAATATTCCCTCATCGAGTCGACCCCGTATCTCAGACCAGATACACCCATCCTCACCATCACTGCCTTACCCTCCTGGTTTCACTCCCCCAGCTTAGACACATGATGCTTGGGAGGGATTTAGACCAGTAGTCACCCACACCCTTATACCATCTACAGTGGTGACACGACTCGAGAGTCACGGAGAGCAGATTGATTCACTTCTTCGGATGATCGACCATGTGCCATTGGATTCCCCAGGGACTATCAGTGATACTCTGCATAGGTTGGCTTCCAACAGAGCAGTGGTACAGCAGTGCTTGAGACAGATGCAGACAGACTTGGCAGATACCCGTTCCCACGCGATATCCATACGTAGAGAGGGACAGGACTTAGCTTGGGAGGCTCACCTGGCACAGCGTAGAGCTGACACATTGGAATTTGTATTATGGACCTATGTAAATTAAAAATGCCGTCTCAGGCTGTTTTTCTATGATTTTGTTTTCGATCCTCACAGTAACACCCAAATTAATCTTCCGCTGCTATATTTAAAAATTGGGGGTGTTACATGAGTTTACTTTATGGATCTTGTCATCAAGTAAATCATGTGTATATAGTTATCCTCAGACTTGAGATGCCAGATAACTGTCATGCATGTAGTGCATTTCTGTGATTCAATTTAACGCTATACGTAACTGGTAGCTATACGGATTGTTTTCGGAAGCGTTGCGAAGTGCATGTGTTATGCTCGTAGTCAAGATAGAATTTGTTCCTTCAAATAGTTTGAAGTTTAATACTGCTGGGCCCCTCGTAGGATTAGTAAGATGTATGTGTGGCCACACCCAAGATCTCCCCTGAATAGTTCAGAAGATTTGGTAATCTTATTCAATCGTAAACAACGAGAAACAAAATTATTAATAAAGAATGACTTAGATCCATATCTTTATTAATGTGGTATTAGAAACAAAAGGATGGGTATGATGAGTAATCATCGAATGGTTTTTCCAGGAGACCACCACCCGAGTTGAACTAGGGGCATTGGCGTGTTGCTAGACGCTAACCAATGTCATTACACTTTTAATAGATTTCCAAGTGGGAGCTGTTAGAGTTTAATGGAAAAATATTAATCGTGTATGACTAGAATCGAACCCGGGACCGAGGGATTGCACACTTTACGTATGAATGATCAAGTAAATAATTAATTTATATAATTGTTATATATTTAATTATTTGGACACGAAATGATAACTAACGGACGTTAAGTAATTAACGGAATTGACTAACGACCGTTAAGTAATTAGTGGAAGGACTATTAGTGAAAATAGAGGCTTGGAAGGTTATTTGTTATCTAGAAACCCATCCCCTTGGGTTGGCCGATCGGGTCTAATGGGTAACCCAACCCATTCGATTTCTTTTGCTCCAAGTTTAGGGTTTGCCTATAAATACAATTGGAAGGTTATTTGTTTTTTGACCTTGTGCATTGCTATAACCCTAAAATTTGTGTTCTTCCTCTTCCACTTCTAAAACCGGTCGACACTCTCTTTTGTCGGTCGATCCATAAGTTTTCCAAGTTAACAAAACTGTTTTGGTTAATCGTGTTCATTCACTAGCATCAATACTTGATTGGTTATAGTACGTGTGTACAAGAGTTCGGTAATAACTTACTTTAGTTATTCATCTTGGATTGTGAAACAAAAATGTAAGGGGTTTCACGGTAATCCTATTTGTTTGATCAAGTGAAGTGAAGAGAATATCGATCCTTGTTCTTGCTAGGATCTAAAAGGTACGTTAACTATTTATTATTCGGTAATACTTTATACGTGTTAAATTAAAGATTCTTGCTTCCGCTATATGCTCTTTGATGTGTTTATTTATTTAGTTGATTGTCAAGTTATTTAAATCCAACAGATTATGTTAAATTTTGTCTTTTATAATGTGTATAATGGGCGCCTTTGTTTCTAGATAATGGGCGCCTTTGTTTATGCTAGAGTCATTTAAGTTTATTAAAAGACTACTCTCAATACAAGGGTCAGTTAGTTGTGAACCTTTTGTTAAGGAAGAAAATTTACAAATATTTGACCAACTCATTTTCTTTTTCAATAATTTTTTTCCCCAAAAGGCCAGCTATTATAAAAAACAAGAAGCAAAAGTACAAAGTCACCTTATGGGGCATACCCTCTTTTGGCATAAGAACTTTAGCATACTAAAACGTACTACACAATTTTGAGAAAAGTATCTGTAAATTTTCAACTAAGAGCTTTTATAAAAGCATGTTAAAAGATCTAGAGGTGTATAACGTGATAAATTGAGTTATGCACATCAGTAACCATTTGATTAAATAATTAGCAATTGTTTTTGACGTCTAATTACCTACTCGATCAAATGTAATCTTTTTAACATTAAATCAAAAATAACAAAGACACCAACCTTTGAAAATCTCCGTTGTAAAAACCTATAGGGAGTTCTTTGTTCCCTAATCAATCTGATGATTTATCACTGTTGGCACATTGTATTGGTGTTGAAATTTGCTGTGGTGATTAGAAAAATTATTGATTTATATTACTTCATAGTGCAGTGGCTGAGATGAAGGCATGTGACTGGAACGAGCGTGATCTATCAAAATAACTATGAAAGACGACATCGGATATATACATATTTTGAGTATCATTAGATATATACATATTTTGAGTATCATTAACTCATGTTTTATGTTTTCATGATATTTGGAAATGATTTGTTTAACTTTTACATTTTAGTATTAATCTGGAATAATTAATTAGTAAGTTAACAACTGAAAGTTAAAAAGCTTGATTCACAAACATACGACAAATATCAATTTGTGGTTAGAGTTATTACAAAGTAGTTGAGTGTAGTTAATTAAATAACTTCACACACAAGTCATAAAGGTTAGTTGGCGGACTTAAGAAATGAACTATAACTAGATATCATCCACTAGCGTTGAGGTACCTACACTACATCCGAGCCACTGGCTTGGTTACTGGTTAGACATTGCACAAGCAAATCATGTCAGATTATTAGAGGAATGACTAGGTGAACACAGTTTCTCTTATTGATTTCCATATCATTTTATTTACTCGTTATTGACCTTATTGTATTGTTTATTATTATCTCAAAATACCCATATTCACTGTTTTTATCATTTGCTTATAACAAACAATTTTTTCTCTCGCTCCTGTGGACGGCTTGGTCTTGTCAAGTCTATACTATATGCGATCGGGTGCATTGCCCGAGAGTAGTGGTATTTCACTATTTCTTGCAAAGATATGGAAATAAATTTAAGACTAGAAATCACACATCACACGCGCATAATGTTTACGTGGTTCAATGTGTGGTTAACTTAGTCCACAATGTTTGATTTAAAAATTACCGATATATGTATATATGAATTTTGATTAACTCATCCTTTGACATATGAATTGCACTAATTTTCACTTACGCCAATCTTTTTAGAAAAAAATTACTTTGCATGATTCAGTGAAGTTAAACCTGTGGACTAAATAGGTCAAAGAGTCATAAACAATCGTTAAAAGAATAAAAATATGTAAAATTTAATATACGTTTTCAGGGATGTCATCAAAGTCACAAAGAGAAATAATTGAGAAACATAAAGGTATGATTACTTTTGTGTCTAAATTCAAGTGTCATTAGTGCGTAAACAAATGAATCTTCATACTTTCAATAGAAAGCTAACACATATGATTAGCCATAGAAGTCGAACAATCAATAGTAGAGGGGTAAAATAGTCGAGATTTTCTCGAGTAATTCGAGCTTGAACTTGACTCGAGCTTTACCGAGCTACGAGCTCGAGCCCAGAAAATAGGCTCGAAATATTTAATGAGTCGAGCTTGATCCCAGAAAATGAGCTCGAAATGTTTAACGAATCGAGCTCGAGCTTGAGCTTATATAGGCTTGACTCGAGTTATTGTCGAGCTTTTTGAGCTTTTAAATAGTTTGTAATTTTATATATATATATATATATATATATATATATATATATTATATATATATATATATATATATATATATATATATATATATATATATAATATGTATATTTTAACCCGTTATATGTAAATACAATAAATACTTATTAATGAATATATCAAGTTTTTTGAGCCGAACTCGAGCTTCATTTAAATTTAATCTTATATTTCAATTTTAGTTGGTTTAAAAAACATATTATTACAAATAAATCGAGCTTGAGCTTCTTTTATAAAAGCTCAGTGGCGGAGCTATGAAAAATTCTGTGGGAGGGTCGAAACAAACAAATTTCCGAAAAAACATTTGATGGGAGGGCCGAGATTTTATTTTATTTTATTTATTATTATTTTTTAACACATGAAATCGCGAAAAAAATACACTAACGGGCTTAGACCTAGGAGGCCGGAACCCTTCCCGGTCCTCATGTAGCTCCGCCTTTGTAAAAGCTCATCGACATATCGAACCGAACATAATATTATCAAGTCAAGCCAAACCCAGCGAACTTATTCAATACTCATCCAACATATAGAAAAACAATTATTATATATATTCTTCTACTACTACTGTCACCCCACGGGACCTAGTCTTTCTCACTTTATTTTCTTTTCACAAGAAAAATGCACACACAAATTCAACTCCAAAAACAACTTCTCCTTCTTCTTCTTCTTCACATGTCTAGCTAAGTTACTCGTCATCAATGGCTGCGGTTAACCCTACACATGAGGTCCAAATTCATTAATCATCACTCTAGCTCTGCATTTTCATTATTCGTATGATTAGGGGGTGTTTCTTTAAGCTTTTATTTATATGTTTATAAACTTATCTCTTCTCGGCTTATGTTTTATAAAGGACTAAAAATTTACTCTACTTTACACTTTTTCGAACGTTGTATAGTCAACTTTTTTTTCTTTGCTACTGTCTTCCTCAACTTTTGAATTTTGAATTTTGACATTTGTATTTATTTTGTTCATGTTCAATGACCCTTCATTGTTATGTTAGACATTATTAATAAAAGTTGATGCAGAAGTTTGGATATACAATATAAATATAAGTTTGCTGCACAACCTACGACGAAGTGACAAATTAGATACATTATCAAATATTTTTACGTTCATAAGTACTATTTTAAGTTTAAAAATAAGACGAAAAAATTGAGCTTATAAAATGTAAGCCCATATAAACTCGTAAGCCAATATATAAAAGATTAAACAAACACCCCAAACTTAAATTTGTTATGGAAACGTTAAACTGCATGGCATTGAAATATGTGCTATAATAAACACACATTTACTATTTTTAGCTTAAGTTTCAAGCTACATATTTGCTATTTCGATTAATCATTGTTTATTCAGTATTTCAGTTAATGTGTAATTTAGCCTAATGTTTGATATTCGTTATTGGAATTATAAATTGCATGTTATTGAGACACGTGATTAGATTAAGTTAATTGTATGTGATGTGAGATGTGTTTTATAATTCGAGGTTTAGATTGGGTGTAGTGGTTGGTAGGGCCGAGAATAATAGACCGTGGACCGGATGGAACAGAGAAACCGGACCGAACATATTGGACCAGACCGAACGTATTTCAGTCTCATACTCGGTCCTCGGTCCTGTCCGATTCGGTCTTACGCAAAACCGGCCAGTATGCTTTGTTGGACCGGAACAAACCAACGAACCAGACCGGACCTGGACCGAACATTTTGGTCCCGTCCTCGGGCCGGTGTTTTGGGCCAAATTGGTTTTCGGTCCGGTACGGTCCAGTCCGTTTTGGTCGGTCCAGTCGGTACGGTTTTTGGACCGTGCTCAGCCGGTTAGTGATACCACACGTGGTAGGGGGTTATTTTGTTTTGAATGTTTGTGACTGTTTTGTGTGTGTTTAGTAAGGTGTAGGTCAATGGGGAGAGGTGATTGGTCGTTATGGTTACAGGTAAAGTGGTGGAAAGAGGAGATGATATGACGCTGACGTGGAGGCATCCAATCTTATATTATGAAATTCCTCCTAGTCTTTTAGATTTTGTTTTTAATCTTTAATTATTAAGTACTCCGAATATTAAACTGCGTGTTATTGAAAACTGTGTTTGGATTAAGTTAATTCAATATGATGTATTATATATTCTTATGTAATTTGAGGTTAACTAGTCCTACTTTTAAAAAAAATATTGTTAATTGCTGATTAATAATAAGCCTAACAATAGACAATGTGTCCGATTTTGTTTATAATTTGAGATTTATATTTTCAATATTTTCCTAATTTATTCAAAAATTTTCTGTTTACTACATGCTGATTAATTTGTTTAGCGTGATTGATTCTTATGTAATTCACTAATTTGATATGATTTGAGGTATATTTATGTTGATTGATTATGTACCTAATGATAGCTCATAAACCGCAATGGATTGTAGTACTCAACTTTCATTTCGACGTGTTAGTATGTGATTGATTTTAATGTAATTTGTTAGTTTGAAGTGGATGATTATGATACTCGAACATAACTTTTAGGAATAAACACAGTGTGGGTCATGTGGTGGCTTTTTTGTGTACGGTTGATTAATAATGCGCCTGATTATAGCTTAACTGATGGTTTTAAGCGGATGATTATGTTCGTAAGGGAAAATGATGGATATTAAGAGAGAAAGGAGTGGGGCTACCCAGAGAAGGGGCGACTCGTGCCATGTGGCGCCTAGTCAGCAGGTTAGGTAGCCTCAAAAAATAGTAAGGGTGGTGTAGCAGGCGATCTATACATATATATACTCACATATAATGACAGATATACATATATATACTCATTGAAGTGACAGAAGTTCAGAACGAGCCGCCGACCCATTTTTATCGCCTAGAGCATGGATCGCCGGAGGGGGGCAGTGTAGCAGGCGATCCAAGGCCAAAAAGTGCTTGGATCGCCCCTTAGAACGCCTCACTCCTTTTAGTCTAAGAGAGTGTGGGACATGTGGCGGTAGTGGTATGAAATACTTCGTATTGTAATAATAATTTGGATAGTGACTGAGAGTGTGGCTTCATATTTGGTCCGCTGGAGCCTGTCTGTATTTGAATGAGACACTGTGTCTTCTTTTACGAGACACTTATTGTAGTTTGTAACTATATAACTGGATTTTAGTTCAACCGACAAAAAAAAAAAAAACCAATAAGACGAACATTTAGGTGGTTTGTATTACTGATTGACTTTTGAGAGGTTGGTCTGCTTTCTGATATTGCTGATCTAAGAGGGTGTCTGGGATTGCTTCTTAAGCTGCTTATCTGCCTTCTGATAGTGCTGGTTTAAGAGGGTGTTTGGGATTGCTTTTTAAGCTGGTTATCTGCTTTTGTAGGCAGATAAGCAGTTTTACGTGTTTCGAATTTGGATAAAACTGCTTATTTGCTTATCCGAGAGGTTAATACGCTTTCTGATAATGCTAATTTAAAGGGTATTTGACTATTTGGTATTGCTTCTTAAGCTTCTTATCTGTTTATATCACTGTAGGCTGATAAGCAGTTTTACGTGCTTAGACAAAATTGCTTAATTGCTTATATTATACTGATATATAAGTATAAGCACTAAAAATGAAGCTAGTTGGTAGCTTATTAAGCAGATAAACATTGTGAAATAAGCAATCCCAAACACCCCCTCATTCTAATTCATTTCAATAAAATCAAATTCGGTATTAAAAAAAGTTCTCCTACTCCCTTATTAAATAGATATTCCTAAGACTAATTCAAGTGCTACTAAGAATAATTATCCTGAACTTTATCTAAAAGTATTTATTATGTAATGAAAAAAGGTAGTAATACTTATCCGATTGCTAACATAAAGTTTGTGAAAATTGCTAGAGTGATGCATAAGCTTCTGCTAGGAAAAAGTTATGATGATGAATTTGATGGCCAAAGTTACAAAAGCTAAAGGATATATTTGTAACTTCGTCTGTACTTATGCTTAAAGTTCCCTTTACTTGAACCATGGGCCATTACTGTATAAATTAATCATTTGATTGTTAATATAGTAGATGCATCTCTTAGAAACTAGTATGCTGTTTAAACTACTTTGTAGGATTTCCCTTGCTCAACGCATGACACCGATTGTTCAACAAATCTTTGTCGCGTATCTAAATAAGTACAGGTGCATTCGATTATTCCATTCTTCATTAATAATGATAATAAGGCTATCTGGTTTATATAACTCTGATGGTGAACCATAACATGGGTAATCACATCACCAATTAAGAGTGGTCACACCTTATTGAAATATGCGTACTATATAAGTCTGATTTATATAACTCTGATGGTGAACCATAACTTGTTTGCTACTCATGGATAATAACGCTATCTGGTTTATATAACTCTGATGGTGAACCATAACTTGTTTGCTACTCATGGTTGCAATCGTCTTAAATAAAAGTACTTTTAACGCATCTTGCATCATCCCAAATTAGGGCTAATTATGAACGTTGCTCAATCATTGTCGTAAGATTAATTAATTTTAGGTGTGAATAAATGCTATATATAAACAGTAAACTGATAGTTATTCAAATTTGAGCAGAGTCTTAAATTCAACGTGTGCAGGGTTGTGATACTTATAGTGCTGTTACTTTGCCGGATGAAGCCAACACTGTACATCACTGTGAATTGCCAGTAGCTTTATCGAATTCAATGGATGTTTATGTGCCCCTTAAAATCCAGTCTGCATTGGATGATCAAATGATGATGGTGGAAAATGCAGCTGCGTATTCTCAATGCACTGACAAAGATGCCGATATTGAGAAGGGCAAGTCCGAGACACCTAGAATCAATGAAGAAACACTTGGTGATTTGAAAAACGAGGAAAAGCAGATGGTGAGTTACCATAGCTGATATATGTTTTTAAACCAATAATTATACTACTTGTTTTTTCAATTTATATTTTATTTATCATTCTTTAACCACTTTACAGAAATCGTTGCAGAAACAAATTAGCTTTGAAATGGGAGGCAAATGTATGCAGCTATTGATGAGTCACAGCCTGATCTTACCCAAGTTCTCTAATCGAGGTATCTAGACACATTATCGGATAAATGTATGTGTACGTGTAGCTATGTAAAGTGTATGTGTGTGTGCACATGTGTTTGTTTTGTAATTGTGCGTATATGGCATATATGTACATATATATGATTGATGTTAATGATGTACTTGTTGAACAAATAAAACTGCAGCTGAGAAAGTTCTCGAGGCCCCGAGAATGAGGAAATACAAGCGCGCCGCCTCATTTAGTTCAAGAAAAGTTGCTCTTCTGTTCTCAGTATTGTAAGTTTACAACCTCTTTCATTATTTCAGCATTCACCTTCTTATCCATTGTTTCATAACTTTATAAATAAAGAAACGGACTAAATATGAATGCAGAGACTCTATGATAGAAATCACTCTTCTTAACAAAGCGAAAGTTTGATGCATAAGATTATACGTTAAATGATTTTCAACCCTTGTGACTTCTTAGATCCATTTCCTGTTTGGTTAACTCTATTAGTACAACCCATTAGAGAAAAAAAAACGCAAACCATAATAGCCCATTTATAAATGACCATTATGATAATCTTTTAAGTAGAATGTCTTTAACTTAATAGTTAGTGTGTTCATTTCTCTCTTAAATTTTTCTTTTCAGGTCGAGTTTGGGAACAATTATACTCATATATCTGACACTGAAGGTTAAATAGATTGGCGATGTGTCTATCCATTCTGAATAAACTTATTTCACATTCATTCATTCACTTTTGGGTGCTTCATAGTTTTTTGGAGAATGTACTTTGCATCCCTTAGGACCGTGCTTGAATGTTGGGAAGTGTCTTACGCTGTCAGTTGTACATAATGTGTTTGTCCTTAAATCGCGTTTTTTATATACTCAGGTAATTTTTTTCTTTTATTTTTTACATAATCCTGTCAATGCTCGAGACCTCCTAAATTGCTTTTTCTAAGCAATTTAAATTTAAATTTATTTTATTCAAATTTCATTGCTTGTTTGATACATTAATTTTAATAAAGAAACATAACTAAAAAGTGATGGCGGTATCGGCATTCTACTATCTTTGTGAGTAAAAGATATTTTGATATTACAATCTTTGTATATCAGTGTAAGTATGCAATTTCTGTGCAGTTTGATTGACAGTAATGTTATATTTTTGGATTTAGGAATATGCATATTCGCCATTAATCATATTTTTCAACGGCTGTTTAACTGTAAAAATTATACAGTAACATAATATTATAAATGTGAAAATAGTTGGGATTTACCCGGATTGAGTTTGTTCGGTGGTGGGTTCAAACCTCGTAGATTGGTCAGAAACCATAGTTACCAAAAAAAAAAAAAAAAAAAAAAAAAAGTATTCGTGTAAATACGTATTATATTAAACTAATGTATCATACATCAGGTGAACTAAGGGTGTCGCTTAATGGGCGGTTAACAAATAATACAAGCAGTATTCACGTAAACACATATTATATTATTCAAATATACATTTCATATACCCCACGACATCGTTTCGCAAAAAGAAAAAAACTTTGCAACACCCCCTCAAACTATGCGACGAGTTACACAAATTATCATGTACTTTTAACTATTCATGGGTTTTTACATAACAAACTTTATTTATCAAATACCTAACAAATATTTAGCGATTTCTCTACTAAAAAATATATCTATTAAAAAGTCTAAAAATGTGTAACTGTATTTAATAAATTGATTTTGCCAAAAATAAATAAAAATAAAAGAAAAATAAAATAAAAAATAAAAAATAAAATCAAAGCACACCCTTAAATTATGTAATAATTTAACCCTCAAGTTGTTTAAATATTTTACACAAATTATGTATTGAAAGTATGAGTAAAGATTAACTAAACTTCCAAATATGAAAATGTATTCGTATTAACACTCGTAATACGGAGTATTTACATGTCATAAATATTTTACATAAATTATGTAATGAAAGTATGAGTAAAGATTAAATAAACTTCGAAAGTGTCTATGGGAAGTAAAGTTTTTAATTCTTGTTACTAGTTTTTTTTTTTTTTTTTTTTTTTTTTTCTAGTTTTTTTTCTGATTTACTAACCATATAACTATAGTGTCTATTTAGTTTTATAAAATATTATTATGTTAATATTTTTTGAAGATAAAAAACTTTTAATCTAGGGCTAATTTTGAGACTAGCCCGGTCGCTCGAGGTGGTGGGTTTTTGAGGACTCACTTTAGTGATTTTCTTTAACTAGACCGAGCGACTTGCGACTTTTTAAGTTTTAATATGAAGGAGACATGTGTCACTTAAAAAAGTCGCGCCCAATCATTGTTGTGGTACTTTTGTAAGAGCCCACTATGTGTACTTTCTAAGCGAAATTTTCCCAGCGACTTTTTATATCTTAAGAGACCTTATATTTTGTCTTTTTCCACAAAAAAAGTCAAACTTCGAAAAACAATATTTTATTCTTTTTGCCCCTTCCCAATGTTGAGCGACCTAAGCGACTTATGGCTTGATACTTTGAGCGACTTTTTTTACTTTTCACCTTTTTTTACTTGCGTCAGTACTTTTGTAAAAAGTATTACTTTTTAAAATACTTTATAAACAATTTTTTATTTCAAAAAGTGAATTTAACATACCTTTTATCTAGAATAATAAGATATGAAAACATTATGTGTGGAAACAAGATTGTTCTTTGTTTGGACTAGCACTCGAATTATTAGTTTCCAAGGATCCATTGGCATGTTACTGTATTTCAAATATACTTCACGTTTATACCACTTAGAACTTAGAACCTATCTCGGCTTATTCTAATTATTGGTGTGTGAAGTATCCAGGTAACTAGGTAACTGATTAAAAAAGTAACTCCACAACAACCACCAAACCACCAACCAAACCCAGTTGACAATCTACCTCGCCAAACAAGAACCAAAAACGAAAAAAAAAAAAAAAAAAAAAAAAAAAAAAAAAAAAAAAAAAAAAAAAAAAACCATCAATCTCAGTTTTTCTCTTTGAATATATCACAAGATTTGTTATTAGAACAAAAGGATAAAGAGAAATCATCATCGATCTTTAACAAATTATGTACCTACCCGAGACCTGTATACAGATCTTGAAGCCAAAATGAAGATAAACCAACGTATGTTTGTTTATTTGAGGTTCGGTTTACATCAGGATATGTATAGACCGTTAGAGAATCGGTTAGTATTTGTTGTTCAGTTTGAGGAGAAAGCAAGAAAGAACTGAGTATGATTGTTTATGGTGATTCAGTTTGTACCAGTTTCAAGAAAAGATGTGGGTGGCGGCGGGTTTGACATGGTCGGATCTGTAGGGTTTGAAGATTTTTTAATATGGTGGTGGTGGGAGTTTCGTACTGGTGGCGTTGTGTAACCACCCGTAATTTTTCCTAACATTATTATAATAATAGATTTCTATTTATTATTAATTATCCAATTAGCTGAGCATATACGAGCTCACTTGACTAAATCACGGGAAGCTATCTCACGTACTGTGACATACATTAACATTTGCAGACAATTTATTTTTTTATCAGAAAAATGTGAATAATTCATCTTCTGACTGTTACTGATTAATTTCGTATTAAAACGAGAAATATCTCGCACACAACACCACACGCGTACCGACACAAACCTAGTAACGGCATAAATCCAACAATTGTTATACGGAACCCATAATTTTGTTTTTATATGGCTTTTATAAAAACGACCTCGAAAATAATATCTTTCGCGCTCACGATAACCTGGAAAACACCAGATTACACCGGAACTCAACGGAACTCGGGGTACACTAAGCACCCACAAAGGTAATAAACGTTAAATAAAATCCTTACCTTATAAATTCATACTTACCTTTCTTATTTAAAACCAAACCTCGCTATTACTTTTTATATAAAACGTATAGAAAGAAAAAAATAATAATAATAATGAAAGGGATAAAAGTCTTTATCCTCACACCCACAACTTCTCTCTCTCTCTCTCTCTCTCTCTCTCTCTCTCTCACACACAATAATAACGTCATCTTCATCTTCCCCACCTCTGAAACACCAGATCTGATTCACTAACCAAATGGCAACAAAAGAAAGTCAAATCCATCACCATCTCCCTTATGTCCAAAAGAAACCACTGCCACTCTTGTTGAGTTTTGCAAAGTCAACGTACCATGAGTTATAGATGGGGAAGAAGACGCGTGATGACGACGAAGATGGTGATTGTTGCTAAAAATCGATACTACACAGGTCTTACACCAAGGAAAGATTAGTCAAATCCATTTTCTTTTCATTCTTTTTATTTGATTCGAGCCACAGGGACACCCCCTATTTAATGGAACCGTAGAGGGGGGTGAATACGTTTCCATTTAAAACTTAAAAACTTTTTGTATCAAACACCCGATCAAGTGTGACGTGATATGAAAAGTGTCAACTATGGTCATTTAACATCTAGAGATGAATGTAGTAAACTACAACACAAACACAATCAAACCATGACACATACTTAATCAACATAACATAAACAACTAGCCACACAAACATAAACGTCATGCAAATATAAGTATAAAGCGATAAAGAATGAAATGAAAGTAAAGAGATAAGTAAGAAGGCGCAAACCGGACACGGTGATTTATAGTGGTTCGGTCACGAAGCTCCTCTTCGCCCTACTCCACTCCCCGAGTACCCAACTCGGGAGTTACTTCACTAATCAACAAACTCCCTTCAGGCGGAGAAAACCATACACGTCGCTTAACTTGTTTTCCGACACTAAGCTAGATGTCGAGTGCTAATCTTAGCTAGCACCAATCTACACGTCGCTTATCCTATTTCCGACACTAAGCTAGATGTCGAGTGCTAATCTTAGCTAGCACCAATCTACCACGATCTACCCGATCTACCCTTGATCCACATGATCAATCACACAAGCCCAATGGCTTCAAGAGATCTCCAAGATCTCGACAAGATCACAATGATCTACTCCCACTTGACTCGATCTACCCGATCTACCCTTGATCCACATGATCAATCACACAAGCCCAATGGCTTCAAGAGATCTTCACTATCTCTTAAGATCACAATGATCTTGACTCACTCTCTCACAAAAGAAAAATAATCTTGATGTATGCTATGATACAACAAGTGTGTAACAAATGTTACAACAACCTAACAACAACTACAACTCTTGTATCTTCTTGGATACCTTGAGTTATTCTCTTGCAAATGAAGAGGTATGACAACACTATGTATCTACTTGGATACTTTGTGTTCTTCTCTTCCTAGTGAAGAGGAATGAAGAGGATCACTTGGTGGGATGAAAGGATCACTCTTAAACAAACTAAGACTCTCTAAATGATCAAAGAAAGTCATCTAAGTGAGGAGGGATTAGACCAGAGAAAAATGACTGGAAAAATCAAGTTGGAAGTGTGAAATGGTCCACTATTTATAGGCAAGGGAAAAACTAGCCGTTACAGACCCACGGCTCCACTAATTGTCAGACGGCTCCACTAAATTTAGTGGAGCCGTCGGTACTTTAGTGGTACCGTGGACGCTCCTTCGTTTGTCTTTAGTGGGGAAGGTTTATTTGGGAATGTTGGAGCTGTTTTGGGGGGAAATTGACTGTTGGGATTTTTAAACTTATTTTTCAAAATAAAACATTTCTTTTTAATTCAAAAATAATTTGTAAAATATATTTTTGAAAAAATGTTTTGTCACATTAAAAATGTGAAGTTTAGAAAAATATAATCCTTTGATCATTTGTCAAGTAGTAGATTTGTTTGTCCATACATTAAGTGATTTATGTTGGGGTGGAAATCTACGACTTCGTTGAAGCATACTTGAGACGTCGGGAGGTGTTGATGTAAGTAAGCATTGATGATTTGTGTTTACAAGTAACTTACACATTTTACGTTATGTATTACAGGTTACATGTTTGTCATTATTAAAACCGAAGAAATCGTTTAGTTTAAATATCGTAATATTTGCACTAACAATCTCCCCCTTTTTGATGATGACAAATATGTAAACCGTAACACGTAGTAAAATGTAAAAGTTACCTGTTTACACTCCCTTCTCCCCTTTTGTCGAATCAAAAAGGTAGTTGCCTCGAGCGCTCCCTTGAATTCACTCCCTACTCCCCCTTATTGCACTACTATCCTTTCTTCCCCAAAAGGCGAGCTTGCATCATCCCAGTGAAGTCTTATATCACCACTTGTGAAGACGACTCCATGCTATGTATTCAAATACCCCCGAGCTCCCCCTAGCTCAATGCTCTCCTATGGTGATTGAATCCCCTTGTTTATTTACCTTAGTAACTAGCAGATCCATGGATCAAATTCTTACAAAGGCTTTTCCTACATCAAGGGTTAGCTTCGTGCAACATAATATATAAAAGAATAGGAGCAGCATTATAGGGATAAAATACACATAGCAAGACATGCATGGGTTAAACTATGTTAACACGTAAGTGTCACAACCCGACCGAAAACCTAAGATGTAATTGTTCAATCAATCACACTAACAAGAACGAGATTCGTTCGTTGACTGACACACAAAATGACTTCTTCCAAGTTGTCATTAGGAAGGCAAGTTCTAACAAACCTTTTGAACAACATAATCATCTACCTAAGATGATTGGTGTTGGGATGGTTTAGATTAATATATCGTTTGCACTGACAATGAGATGCATGATATATTTAAAAAAATATGTGCATGTGATCCTAACAGGATTGGGGTTGGATATCTCTAACGGGTTGAGGTAACGAAGTTCTAGATTCCTAGTTTGGATGATCCTAGTTGTTTGTTAGAGATAATTTGGTGCATGAAGGGTTTAGTGTGATTGTGAGGATTGAAGGTTGTTTAACTAACTATCACTTATCCAAAGTGAGGAGTAGTTGTAAGGTTTGAGTGTGATGATTGATGAGTTGAAGGTTGTAAGGTTTGAGTGTGATGATCTATGGGTTGAAGGTTCTTAGACTAACTATCACTATCAAGAGTGAAGTGTAGCTAAAAGGATTGAGTGGGATTGATATAAGGGTTGAAGGTTGTAAGGTTTGAGTGTGATGATCGATGAGTTGAAGGTTGTAAGGTTTGAGTGTGATGATTGATGAGTGTATAAATACTCATCATTTTATACCCTTAAAAGACACAGAAATGACCAAAAACACCCAAATAGACCAATTATTGTTGCAAATATTCGTGGTTTGTGTTTTTATGTGTTTCAGGTACAAAAGGATTGAAAACGGGGCAAAAACAGACAAAACCGAGCACAAGATTGGAAAGTCGTGAAAAGCCGAAGCCGGGAAAGGAATTTACGAGTTTGGACCACATTTATGCTCAAAAAGTCAAAAGTCAGCCCTCAAGAATATCAAGTTGTCAAGATTGGCCCTTGAAAGTATTTTTTCAAAAATGACAAGTTTGGTCCCTAAAAGTACAAATATGGCAGTTTTGGTCCCTAAACTTAAATCCAATTCCAATTCCATCCCTATCCTAAACTAATTAACCCTTTAAATAATAAACCCAACCCAACCAACCAATATTACCACAACCCAATCCAGCCAAATCAATACCCAACCCGGATCCACCAATAACCAAACCCACCCTTATTAGCTAATACCCAGTCAACCCTCATCCTCACCCTTTTTCCCGCCATTGCAAAAGCTAAACCTCACCCTCTCCCTGACAAACCCACACCACTTTTCTCTCTTCTGCTACACGCTTTCCCCCATGCTTAACAATCAGTCACGTGTTGCCCAGCTGGAAATCCACTAGCCATTTTTCCCGCCAAAAATTCAATTGACGGCTAAGATGACATCAACCCAATCCAAGGGTTGGAAAAGGATCGGAGGACACCAAAGAAGATTATTTAAGGGCCTGAAGAAGCACAAAGAAGAGTTAGTTAGTTAGCTAGTTTTTAGTTTAGTCAGTAGAAATTAGATGTCGTTTTTTATGTAGTTAGGTTAAACTTAATGGGTTTTTAATCATTTCAATTGTATTTCTCAATTCAGAGCTGTAATTTACTTTTTCTTAATTTAAATTCACGTTTGGTGCTTAAATTCAAATTCCTCAATTTTCTTAAATTTCTCAATTATTGTCAAGATATTGTTTTAAGCTAGTTTACTGTTCTGACAAGCTTGTATAAGCTTAAAATAGCTTTTAATAAGCTCATTGAGTCCATTCCTGTTCCTAATTCAGAAATTCCAAGTAAGTCAACTCTGGTCAAAGTTACTGTACATCTGCTTATTAAGTGCTTATTTACTTTTTTATGCTTATCTGTTCTATTTGAAGTAAATGTAAGTTAGTTTGATAACTAGTTAAGGCTTAACTCTCACTTTCACTTAATAGCTTAAAAACAGTCCAAACTAGTTAATTAAGGTCTAGCTTATTTAGAGCTTATTTCTCTTTGGAATATTGCCTATTAGGGCCCAATATAGTTAGTTGTTCATCTGTAGTTCAGAATCCAAGTTTAAATAAGTCTGCAGTAGTCCTAAATCTCATATCAGTAATATAAAGGGTTGTTTGGATTAGAAATAAAAAAGGGTCAAAATAGGAGATCACTGTTCATTTGCAATCTTGGGTAGTTTAATCTAGCTTAAATTTGGTTAGATAAATAGTTTTTAGTTTCTGTGTAGCTGCTTTTAAGGATTTTATAGGTCTAAGGGTTTTGTCTTGATTTGAGGAACTCAACTGCTCAAATCTGCTTATCTTGGAGATAAGCAGAATTTGTGCTTGTTTTTGTTTTTTTTAGTTCATTATAGTGCTTAAAGTAGGTTTTCATAAGTTGGATGGTTTTCATTAAGAAATGAGGGGGTTTGTGTTCAAACTCTCCAAGTCTGCACATTTGAATATAGCAGACTGCATATGTCCATTTTGCCCAAATTAAGTGCTTATTTGTGGCAATATGAGCTTAAATCTTTGGTGTCTCAGTAGCTTGCTAGTGTGCCTTTGCTATTTCCCACTATTCATACTTTTTTTTAGCTTATTATAGTTTTAAAAATAGCTTAATAGCTGCTAGGTCAGGACTGTGTTTATGTCTGCATAATCAGTTTTTGCTCCTATTCAGCCTTTGTTTTTGATTTTTTAGTTTGTTCAATATAAGTTGTTATAAGCTAGGATTTTGCACAGTTAATATTTTGTTGCTAATCTAGTTGATACATATTTTTATGAATTTTTAGAGTTAGCTTTAACAGCTTTTTAGTGGCTTAAAAAGCCACTAAATTGCCCTGCTCCATGAGTAGCACAACAGACCCTATAGCCTTTTTGAAATTCCCAAGTGTTTATTAGCTTATTCTGTGGCTTATTTAGTTGTTATGTTTCATTTTTAGTTTAATCTTAGTCAAACAAATTTTTCAGTTTTAATTTTAGCTTAAAATAGCTTATCAGTTTTTGCTTAATAGCCTTTTAGCTTATTTTCCTTAAAAGTCCCCTGAACTGAGTTAAACAGCTTATTACTGGGCTTATTTGATGTAACACCCCAACCCGACAAGGGTAAAGGTGTCACAAATACATGGTTTCATATCAGATACAAGCATTCAAGAAATAAAAATAGCGGAAGCTTTAACATTAAAAATCCAAGGAAAATAAGTCAACACGACTTATATCAAGTGCAAGACAGAAATAACGAAGTACAAAACAGAAATCAAATGCCCAAACAATGGCATAACAGAAATAATATCCAAATGGTCACACTAGAAAGACAAGGTCTAAACTTCACACAAGTTGCTCTCATCCCAAGCTAAAACCCAGCTCCTAGCTTAAATGTACCTGCCGCAGGAAAAGAAATGCGGCTGAGCTACGAGAGCTCAGTGAACAGATATAACGGAAACAAGCAGTAATAACGGAATAATAAAGTAAACGAAATAATACCAGGAGTAACAAGAGTCAGGAAAGGAATACAAGAGTTATGCAGACATACCAGGAATTAAGAATGGTTACCATGGTGAAAGTGAAAGAAACCAGAACCCACCCAAAATCCCAAGTCAAATCAAGTCAGGTCAAATATCAGGTCAAGTGTCAGGTCAAGTAACAGGTCATAAGGTTACAAGGTTTCAGGTAAACAGAAATCCACTACGAGCCCAAAACTCAAAGTCAATCTCAAAGTCAAACCATATCAAGTCACATATCAGGGTGTATGGAGGGGTGACCTCAGCATACCAAGTACAGGGTGAGGGGATACCTCCAGGGGTGGAGTAGCTAGCTCCCAGGGGTGTGAAAGGCGTGTATCGCACACACTCGCCAGTCACCAAGTAATACAAGTAACATGAACAAATCAAGACAGGTCTAGGATGCATCCATGCGCCCCCGCAGGCCACAGGGTTCTTCCTCTACGTAATAAATCAAGTCAAATCGGGGACGGCGTAACCAAATCACTAGGGCTACACACTAGTCATGCCGGCGGTGCATCACCGACATGGACATGAAACCCTCATGCCTAGTAGATGGCTCGTAGTCTCAAACTGTGGGTGAGGGTCAAGTATCAAGTCTCGGGTGTCAAGTCTCAGGTATCAAATGTCAGGTATCATATCAGGGTTCATATCAGGGTTCATATCAGGGTTCAAGACAGGAGATAAATGCAGGGGTTCATTATCAGGAGGTCAATATCAGGAAGGTCAAATATTAGAAGGTTCATAATAGTTTATTATAAGAAAATCCTTTTTACATGGTTTTAATAATATGGTCCTTAGAACAGTTTCATAATAAAAGTCTTTTAAGGAAATGTTTCAAAACCTCTTCATATATAACTAAAAAGTAGTTGTAAAATCTTATGAACCTTCAAGTACCCAAGGTCTTAACTATCCAGGTTATCAGGGTTCAATAAGTCATAACATAGCAGGGTTCAAGTCAAAGGTTCAAGTCAAATGGTTCATATCAAGTGTATCAAGGTTCAAGTTCAGGTTTATGCCAAGGTTCAAGACGAGGGTCAAAGCAAAGGTCCAAATCTATGGTTCACAATACAAGGGAAAACATAACAATGAATCAGGAATTAAAAATGAGACGAAGGCTCTTTACAAGAAGAGCAGAATATCTGTACCTTATTCAAATAGCAAGCACAAACACAAGAGTAGCTGACAGGGATCAAGATCACTCCCTCCTTGAACCTAAAGGAGTAGAAGACAGAAATACGAAAGGGGTTTCAGTTATCTTCCCATTATAAGTAACTTCCATTTTTAGTAACTTTCCATTTTTAGCAGGTTTCCATAATTAGTAAGTTTCCATACTTAGCAAGATTCAAGTGGTATACTTCAAGTTAAATCATTAATATAGGCTTATTATGGAAGTAATATTCATTTTAACAAGTTACACAAGTTCAGGGTTAGTTATGACAAGTTTTTCATAGTTCAGGGTTATAAGTGTAAATTTACCAAAGTTAAAGGTCCACATTAAAATTATCATCATTTTACCATTCAAACACTTATACTTTCCAGAATTACACACTTAACCTCCAAGTTTCCAATATTTACAAATTACACCCCTTTACTTTATTAATTTACAAATTAATCTTATACTTACATAATTTACAATTTAACCTTTACAATATTCATATCACACATCAAGTCCTTTTATTCCTTCAAATTGCAGAAAATAACCCTCAATATTATTATGTTACAAACAGCCCTTAAACTTTCGGTAAATTACATCTTTAGTCCTTGTACTTTATTACATTACAAATCGATTTAAAATAATTAACCATAATTACATATTAAGCCCTTAATTTCTCAATTTTACACAATGAACACTTATTTCAACATGTTATACGAACACACCCTTAAACATTCACAATTTTCAATTCAAGTCCCTCTAGTTATCAAAGTTACATATTTAGTCCTTTAATTTACAATTTCAACATTTAATTATTAACAATTACATATTAAGCCATTAAATTACCAAAATTTCACATAACCCCCTGAATATAATTTATTACTCAAAACAGCACCAAGTTTTCAGAAATTACATATTTAGTCCCTCATTTTTATTTATTTTTAATTCGACACAAATATTACCATTAAATCCATATCTTGCCAAAATTACAAATATGACCCTCATGTTATAATTTTTACACATTCTCCCAGGTCCATACAATATTACAAAAATATCCCACAAGTTTTAATAATTACAAAACACCCCCTTAACTTATTATTTATCAATCGGTTTGCATAAAATCATATCAAAATCAAACCCTAGCAATCCCAATCATTTAGAAATCATTGTATCATCATTATATCACTTTTATTTCCCAGATTTCATCACTAAAAACCCTAGGTCGATTGGTTTTATTATTTTCCATGTTTTTCCCCTTTTTTGTTCTAAAATCCGATTTAACAACAATTCCATAAATCACGAATTCGACTCAAACAAATCAAGACACCATTTTTCTCATGTTATATGATCATCATAGAAGCCACGAAAAATAATAACCTGGCCCAGAAAATTCGCATACAAGATTTTTAGATTTAATTCGATTTTAGGGTTTATAAACCCATTATTTTCTATTCGGCCAAAATACAATGCATGGTTCGATTTAAGTATTTTTCCCATGTTATATGTGATTAAAGGAGTGCTAGAAAATTACCAGGAAATTTATAGATCAAAGGATTACACGCTATGGATTATTGTTTCTCGGTTGCACCTTTTCGACCCAATTAAATCACCACAGCCAAACGATCGACCCTAGAACCTTGTGGCTATTTTTCCCACCTTCTTGGCACTATGAAGAACTCCAGAAAATTACCTCCTTGCCTCAGAAAATTCGGATGTGATGTGGGTGATTTTTGAGAGAGGCGGCTTATTTGTTTTTAGGGTTAAAATGGGAGAATAAAATTAGGGAATGATATAGATGTGATTGACCGGTCTTTGGGGAGGGGATTAGGCCAAATAACCGGCCCTCAAGGCCCAAGATCAATTTACCATCATTAATTAATTTTTCCTTAATTACTTTTATGTTTTAAAGGTTTTTAATTAATAATTATTATGCATTTAAATTTTCGGTATACACAAGGGTATTTTGGTCATCTCAAAACTTGTATAAATATTAATCGAAGTCGTCAAAATTATTTTGTATCATATCTTGTTTGTTTCCAGAAGTTTGGGATCGATTCAGAACTTTAATTAAGCTTTAATTAAATTTTAAAGTTTTCAAGGCATTTTGGTAATTTTTGCATGTTTTAGATTTTCGGGTTTTACATTTGAGGTTTCTGAATATAGTTCTAGTTGCAAAACTTGCTTATTTTAATGTGCTTAATTAGTTTGTGAAAAGAAAAACAAAAAAAATATAAAAAGTTAGCAAAAAGGGTGAGCCAGGGATTCGAACCCTGGTCTCTTAACCAACCAAAGCCTCACACACGCACCAAAGTACCAACTGCCCTAGGGACTTTATTAGTTTTATCCTTGCACCAGTTTTTATTTAACCCTTTTTCACTCCTTATAGCTTATTTCTTTTTTAGCTTATTTACTGCTTATCCGAATAAGCAGTTAATCCCATTTTATTTTTCTTAGGTTCTGCTTACTATTTAGGACTTTTCTGAATTTTTTCATAATTTTCAGATTTCATTTAGTATTTTTAATGTATTTTTCTTTTTAAATTAGTTTTTAATTCGTATTAAATAAAATATAATTCAGAAAAATGTAATTCTTTTTTGTAAAATTTTCTTTTATCATTTAGGACTTAGGAAAATTAGTTTGATGCCCGTAGATGTAATATTTCATCGTTTTGACGCTTAGGCTCGGGATTTCCCAATTTAAACGTATTTTCAGTTTTCCTTTACGTTTTTAGCCACGCGTACTTTAGATTATCGTTTTCCTTACCTTTTAAGTTGTTTTTAGTTAATGTTCACTTATTTTAGAGTAAAAACCCAAATTCCCATTATTTTCCTTATTCACGACACGTATCACGAATCGAGATCACAAATTCCATTCATCCTTCGTTGGGGAAAACGACTCGGGTTTACATATTTCCTTTGTAAACCGTAACACATAGTAAAATGTAAAAGTTACATGTTTACACTCCCTTCTCCCCCTTTTGTCGAATCAAAAAGGTAGTTGCCTCGAGCGCTCCCTTGAATTCACTCTCTACTCCCCCTTATTGCACTACTATCCTTTCTTCCCCGAAAGGCGAGCTTGCATCATCCCAGTGAAGTCTTCTATCACCACTTGTGAAGACGACTCCATGCTATGTATTCAAATACCCCCGAGCTCCCCCTAGCTCAATGCTCTCCTATGGTGATTGAATCCCCTTGTTTATTTACCTTAGTAACTTGCAGATCCATGGATCAAATTCTTACAAAGGTTTTTCCTACATCAAGGGTTAGCTTCGTGCAACATAATATATAAAAGAATAGGAGCAGCATTATAGGGATAAAATACACATAGCAAGACATGCATGGGTTAAACTATGTTAACACGTAAGTGTCACAACCCGACCGAAAACCTAAGATGTAATTGTTCAATCAATCACACTAACAAGAACGAGATTCGTTCGTTGACTGACACACAAAATGACTTCTTCCAAGTTGTCATTAGGAAGGCAAGTTCTAACAAACCTTTTGAACAACATAATCATCAACCTAAGATGATTGGTGTTGGGATGGTTTAGATTAATATATCGTTTGCACTGACAATAAGGCTTGATACTTTGAGCGACTTTTTTTACTTTTCACATTTTCGTATTTGCGTCAGTACTTTTGTAAAAAGTATTACTTTTTAGATACTTTTTAAAATACTTTATAAACATTTTTTTATTTCAAAAAGTGAATTTAACATACCTTTTATCTAGAATAATAAGATATGAAAACATTATGTGTGGAAACAAGATTGTTCTTTGTTTGGACTAGCACTCGAATTATTAGTTTCCAAGGATCCATTGGCATGTTATTGTATTTCAAATATACTTCACGTTTATACCACTTAGAACTTAGAACCTATCTCGGCTTATTCTAATTATTGGTGTGTGAAGTATCTAGGTAACTAGGTAACTGATTAAAAAAGTAACTCCACAACAACCACCAAACCACCAACCAAACCCAGTTGACAATCTACCTCGCCAAAAAAGAACCAAAAAACGAAAAAGAAAAAGAAAAAAAAAATCACAGTTTTTCTCTTTGAATATATCACAAGATTTGTTATTAGAACAAAAGGATAAAGAGAAATCATCATCGATCTTTAACAAATTATGTACCTACCCGAGACCTGTATACAGATCTTGAAGCCAAAATGAAGATAAACCAACGTATGTTTGTTTATTTGAGGTTCGGTTTACATCAGGATAGGTATAGACCGTTAGAGAATCGGTTAGTATTTGTTGTTCAGTTTGAGGAGAAAGCAAGAAAGAACTGAGTATGATTGTTTATGGTGATTCGGTTTGTACCAGTTTCAAGAAAAGGTGTGGGTGGTGGCGGGCTTCACATGGCCGGATCTGTAGGGTTTGAAGATTTTTTTAATATGGTGGTGGTGGGAGTTTCGTACTGGTGGCGTTGTGTAACCATGATCGGTTCTGAACAGTCAACTTAAATCAACCACGGATGTGGTCAAACAAAGTCAAACTAATCAAGAACACAATGCAATAATCCAAGGAGTATAGTTTTATCCCCGGGTCGTTTAAGTCCCAGCGAAGTGTGAAATTGTGCTTAAAAACGGATCGTGATCAAGTGTTATTGAACAGAAAAGGGATTATGATTTTGATTACACTAATGAGATAAGAAAATAGCTTTAACCAAGCTATATAAACAAGAATGTAAAGATAAGTTAACTAGAAACGTATAAAAACCTAAAACCGTACGTTTAAATTTAAATAAACGTAAACGTACGAAATAAAAAGTGAGTTTTAAGAAATAAAAAGCCTACGGATATGAAAATTATATTTTTACAATCCTAATAATAAAAGAAAATTATTGGAAAAAGAAAATTATTTTTTAGACCTATTAATTAATTATTATTAATTAAAAACTATTTAATAATTATTTAAACTAATTAAAATTCTAATAAATACTAAAAGATCAAATAAAAATCTGAAAATTTTTCTATAAATACTTTAAGGTAATAAAAAGATAAGAAAATTATAAAAATGAAAATTACTTAATTAAAATTTAAAAAGATAAATTCTATTAAATAGAAGCTATCACTATATTTCTATTTTTGATTTTTTAAGTCCTAAAAATATTTTTATATTTTTCCTAGATTAAAAATGACAAAAGAAAATTATGAAAATTGGATTTATATTTTTCTGATTATTTTTCTATTTTTTATGATTTAATTACTATTAAAAACTAATTAAAATGATTAAAAATATAAAATAACTTAGGAAAAATCTGAAAAATTTAAGTTAAGTCTAAATTAATATTATAAGGCTAGGAAAATTAAAATTGGAACTTGTCTAAGGCTGATGGACTGATTTGGGCTAATAAGCAGTTGGCTTATAAGCACAAAATAAGCTAAAAAGCAAATAAAGATGCCAAAAGTTCAGGAACAAGGTAATATGATGAAATAACCACAAATCAACTAAAAAAACACAAATAACAACAAGAGATTAAACAGATTAAGCACTTGACTGTTATGGAATTCCAAGACAGAAACTCAAAAATCAGGCAAACTTTAAGGGCAATTTAAGCACTTGAATAAGCTACTGAGATGCCATATTTTGGGGGCAAAACTTAGCTAGGCTTATGAGCTATCTAGAAAACACAAAAGCCCTATCAATAACACACTAATTGAGGTCTGATTTATGCCTAGATCAGCAACTCAGAACCATGGGTCTGCTGAGGTGTTGACTTTTGCAGAAAAATAAAAGTTTTGAATTTGGTGAGATTTGATTAGTTCTAATAGAATGAGACTGATGTAATAAGTCTAAAAGAAGCTAGATCAAGCAATGTTACACACTTATGAGATGATTTGAACAATCATGAAACCAAATCTCATCACAGTTAACTGTGATGAAGATTTAATAAACAATTTTGACTTTTTAACTCTTGACTACTGAATTTTATGCTAGAACTGAGCTAATAGACCCTAGTGAACCATGTTACAACAGCAAACAACAACAAACAAGCCCTATAAAACCAATGATTCAGCAAATCCAAACACCCTTTATAAACTTAAAATTGATGATTTTCAAAGGATTTCTTAGATTCAGACCATACCACTGATTCAAGACTTCATATTATCATTAAGTAAGACTTAAGAAACATAAACAAACAATACCACAAGCATAAAACTCAGAATTCACTTAATATGCTAGTTGACTGTGAAATTAAGGATTTAAAGCAACTATGGATTCTAAATAACAAGCAACAAGTTTTATGCTATGAATCTACTTAATAATATCTTAGAAACACAGAAACACAATGATCAAAGCTTATAAACAACTAACACAGTGAAATGCCAAATTACTTAGAAATGCTTACAACTGATGTCAAGCTTGAAACCAAGAACATGGACCAAAGAAACACTCCTATAGAACCTCCTCAGGTTCACTAACCCAGGGCAATCCAATATTTACCCTGCTCCAGCAATAAACTCCATGAACCTGTTGTGTTGACTTTTGTTGACTGTTTATGAATTTTTGATTTTTCTATTACTAACTGATTTTAATGATTACTAATAGCTTAAATAAGCTATATGGAAGCTTATGTGAACTTGTGAAATCCAGAAACAACACTAACAACAACATTCAATCATACATGAGATTTTTGAAATTGAGAAAAGTGCATAAACTAAGATTGAACTGAAGACTTGAAATTAATTATTGGAAAAGATTTATATTACACTGGAACAACTAAAAACAACACTTGAAAGATTAAAATTACACTGAGAATTTAATTTTAACTAATTCGACACTAAATAACTAAAAATTACACTAGATAATCTATTACATACTCTCTCCTCTGCTCTTTATAGTCTCTTATCTCATTGTCGACATCTCTGAGTGATTCCCACCATTGAATTGCTCTGATTTAATCTCCACAGTCCATTTGGCATTTTGGCGGGAAAAGTGGATTTTGGTGATTAACTCTGATTTTGCTAGTGGGGAGTGGGAGGGATGCATTAATTGGTTTTGGCATGTTAGGTGGAGTGCTGAGGAGGGGGGATGAGGTGGATGGTGGTTTTGGGTGAGCTGGGGGGTGACTGGGTGGTTTTGGCGCCAATGGTGGTTTTAGGAAGACGGGTCAACGTTTGGTTTGACTGAGTGTTTAAACTCAGACAAACATTGGGCTTGTTTTGATTGGGCTTGGGACTGGGTAAATGAATTGGGGTATTGGGTTTAGTAGATAGGATTGGGTAGTGGGTTGGGTTATTATTAATAAAGGGTTGGGTTGGTTTATTTATTTTGGGTTTAGTTTAGATCCGGATTTAGGTTTATTAAATCATAGGGACCAAACTTGTAATTCTTGCATTCTTGAAGGGCTGAGTTTGTCAACTTCCCAAAATATCTTCAAAGGACTAATCCTGCCATAACACAATTACACAAGGACCAAAGTTGTATTTTTTTTTATCATTTTAAAACTTTAGGGACCTAAAATGTAAATTTGGATTTTAGAGGGGTTTGTTTTGTAATTTCCCAAAAGTTATCAAAAGTGTTCCAATTTGTAAGTTCATGCATAGTACAAGGGTATTTTGTGAAATTTCAAGTTTTATAATACCCAGGGACCATTTTTGCCAATTTTGTAACTTGAGGGGTAAAAGTTGCCAAGTTGTGTAAACTTTATCCAGGGACTATTTGTGAACATTTTTGGTTTCCCAAGGACTTAAGTTGACTTTTCATTTATTTAAAACCTTCAGGGACTAGATTTGACAACTTTTAAAAGTTGAGGGACTGAAACTGCCAATTATGCAAACTTTGTTCGTTTTTCAACTGTTTTTAAACATTTTGCATCTGAAACATATAAAACACAATTTTGTGATAATTTCAGTATTATGATGCATTTCTGAGTGTTTTTGGATGTTTTGGCAGTTCAGATTAGGTAAAAATGATGAGTATTTAGACACTCATCAATCCCCCACACTAAACTATTGCTAGTCCCTAGCAATATTTTATGAAGATTTAATGGATTTGAAAGACTCTTTACCAAAATCCATTACTTCTGGAGTAGCCAATTGTTTCAGTTCAAGTAAGAACTTTGGTACAATGATAACCAAGTGATTTTGAGCAAACCACAAGCTGTCAACGGTTTTGATTTGTCTTTACCAGAAGCCGTTTGCTTCTGGACTAGCCAACTCTTAGATAAATTATTAATATTATCTTTGGTGAGCTGATTACCAATTATGGTATTCCAATGCCTTTACCACAAGCCATAACCTTGCGGGCTAGCCAACTCTTCCCTAATTAAAGATATGGTGAGTCGAGAACCATACAATTTTTGGCAAATTGCAAGCCATAAACGGATTTGATATATCTTTACCCAGAGCCGTTTGCTCCGGGATTAGCCAATCCTTATGTGGGTTAGACATGGCGGACTGATAACCATTTTCTGAGTTCTAAGTGAGAGAAAAATTTTTTTTTTTTTAAATTTTGGCTAAAATGGGGGTGCTAGATGATACATTTGATAAAATTCGCTAGAATTTCCCCCCCACACTTAGAACTGAATATTGCCCTCAATATTCAAAGAACTGGCTGTTAAACCAACACTTAGAACGTGAAAGGGAAATACTGAATAGCCATTATTTTATATACATATTTATTTTATTTTTATTTAATTTGCATTTAAGCCGTTAAGGCATGCAAATTCCCTTTTTTTTTTTTTTTTTTTCTTTTTTTTTTTTTTTGACTTTACATAATTACAACATGTGGGGCGTCTCCCCCACACTAGGGTGGTAGAAAATAGAAAGAAGTCAGAAATATGGGTGAAAACCTATATGGTGCGGGCTACTGTTTTTTTGATCATCGAGTCACTAGCTTGACTCGACCCCGAATTAAGTTGATTCCTCCCGAACAGTCAGGTTTATCACGCTAGCTAACCGCTTGTGAACGGCCAACTGTAATAAAGTGTTCCTGAACAGCCCGGGAGAAAAAGCAATTTAAAAGTCTACGGGGAAGTAAGTGGAAGAGACCATCTCCCCCACACTAGGTAGTAGAAAAGAGAAAGAAAACAGAGACACAGGTGAGAACCCATGTTTTGCTAATGTTTTTGATCACCGAGTCACTAGCTTGACTCAATCCCCGCATTCATTGGTTCATGGGGAAAGTTTGAAGATCCGGGACAACCATAAATGGTATGTCCTCTCCAAAGTAGTGTTTTAACCGATGACCATTCACTTTGAAATTTGGTCCGTCATTTTGAGATAACTCAACGGTACCATATGGATAAACTTTTGTAACAGTGAATGGACCAGACCAACGGGATTTGAGTTTTCCCGAGAAAATCTTCAATCTTGAATTGAAAAGAAGGACTCGATCACCAACGTTGAAAACGCGGTTCTTGATTTTTGAGTCATGAATCTTCTTTGTCTTTTCTTTATAAATTAAAGAGTTCTCGTAAGATTGATCACGCAGTTCATTTAATTCATTCATTTGAACTTTTCGGTGATCACCCGCAGTTTGAAGGTCAAAGTTAGCATGTTTCAAGGCCCAGTAGGCTTTGTGCTCTAACTCGATCGGTAGATGACATGCCTTTCCGTACACAAGCTTGTAAGGTGTACACCCGATGGGTGTTTTGTAAGCTGTACGAAAGGCCCATAGTGCATCATCCAATTTATCCGACCAGGATGCACGATTTTCTCCTACAGTCCTTTCCAAGATTCTTTTAATACCCCGATTTGAAACTTCAACTTGCCCACTTGTTTGTGGGTGATACGCAGTAGAAAGACGGTGAGTTACACCATACTTTTGCATGACTTTGTCAAATTTGTCATTGCAGAAATGCGTACCACGATCACTGATTATAGCACGTGGGGTTCCAAAACGGGCAAAAAGAGCTTTCAGGAATTTTACAACAACTCGGGCATCATTAGTGGGTAAAGCTTTTGCTTCAACCCATTTTGACAAATAGTCAACAGCCACGAGAATGTATTTGTTTCCTCGAGATGATGGAAATGGCCCCATAAAGTCGATGCCCCAGACATCAAAGATTTCACAGACTTGAATTGCATTTTGTGGCATTTCATTTCGTTGTGAAATATTTCCGTGACGCTGACAAGCTTCACAAGTTTTTATGAGTTCTTGGGCATCCTTATAGATTGTGGGCCAATAAAACCCGGAATCAAACACCTTTTTGGCGGTGTAGTTTGGACTATGATGGCCCCCCGTGGGTCCAGCATGGCAAGCTTTGAGAATGTCAATAGCTTCCTGTCCGTAAACACACCGTCGGATGACTTGATCCGCACAGATTTTGAATAAGTAGGGGTCGTCCCAGAAGTAATGTTTAACATCCTTGAAGAATTTATTCTTCTGTTGGGTCGACATCCCTTTCACAATGAAGTTACCCGCATGGTAATTTGCGAAGTCGGCAAACCATGGGGTAATAGAATCTCCTCGAAAAGTAACCGCATTGAGCGTCTCGAGAGAAAATGTTTCATTTATTTCCTTTTTCTCGAAAACATCTTGGTGTGGGTTCTCTAATCGGGATAAATGATCAGCAGCTAGGTTCTCAGCTCCTTTTTTATCACGTATAATGATATCAAATTCTTGCAGGAGGAGAACCCAACGGAGTAATCTCGGCTTTGCATCTTGTTTTGCAAAGAGATATTTGAGAGCCGAGTGATCCGTATACACTACACATTTTGTCAAGATTAAATATGGCCGAAACTTCTCAAAGGCATACACCACAGCCAATAATTCTTTTTCTGTAGTGGTGTAATGAGTTTGAGCTTCAGTCATGGTTTTACTTGCGTAGTGAATAGGCTGAAAATGTTTTGTTTTTCGTTGCCCCAGGACTGCACCGATGGCAAAATCACTTGCATCGCACATGAGTTCAAAAGGAAAATCCCAGTCGGGGGCAACTAGAATAGGTGCCTCAGTAAGCTTTTTCTTTAATATGTCAAAAGCTTTGATGCACTCTGGTGAGAAAATAAAAGGAGCATCTTTTTCAAGAAGATGAGTCATAGGCCGGGCGATTTTAGAAAAATCTTGTATGAATCTACGATAGAAACCGGCATGACCCAAAAAACTCCTAATACCTTTGACGGTAGTGGGATGAGGTAATTTACCAATGACATCAACTTTAGCTCTGTCAACCTCAATCCCGTTCTTTGATATCTTATGGCCGAGGACAATGCCCTCTCTGACAATAAAATGACTCTTCTCCCAATTTAGACAAAGATTGGTGTCTTTACACCGTTTCAACATGTTTTCTAAATTGGAGAGACATGCTTGGAACGAATCCCCAATGACCGAAAAGTCATCCATAAAGACCTCCATTGTTTTACCAATCATGTCGGTAAATATATCCATCATACACCTCTGGAATGTGCCTGGAGCATTACATAAGCCGAAAGGCATACGTTTATAAGCAAAGGTTCCATAAGGGCATGTGAAGGTAGTCTTTTCTTGATCTTGTGGATCAATGGGAATTTGAAAGTAACCCGAGAAACCATCAAGGAAACAATAGTACTCGTTCCCTGCTAATCTCTCAAGCATCTGATCCATAAAAGGTAGAGGAAAATGGTCTTTACGGGTGGCATCATTTAACTTACGATAGTCAATGCAAATACGCCACCCCGTAACCAATCGAGTTGGAATCAACTCATTTTCTTCATTCGTGACAACAGTAATGCCACCCTTTTTTGGAACACAGTGAATGGGGCTAACCCAAGGACTATCAGAGATGGGATAAATCAATCCTGCATCAAGAAGTTTGAGAACCTCTTGTTTGATAACATCGTGGATTTTAGGATTCACCCTTCTTTGATGTTGGACTGTTGGTTTAAAGTCATCTTCCATTAAAATCTTGTGAGTACAAAATTCAGGGTCAATACCCTTTATGTCGGAGAGTTTCCAAGCAATTGCTTGCTTGTGTGACTTTAAGACCTTTATGAGAGCAGTCTTTTCCTCATTACTTAAATCTTTAGCAATAATGACTGGTAATTTATCATCACCCTCCAAGAATGCGTACTCAAGATGAAGCGGTAAGTCTTTGAGTTCGACCTTAGGAAATTCATCGGTTTTCTCAACTGATCTAATTTCCTCATTATGAAGTTCAACGGGAGGGAGTGGAGAGAATTGTCCTGATTTAACAATGTCTCAAGAAGAAGAATATCTCCCTCCAGATCAATCTCAGCGTCATCAATCCCCTCTAGGAATGAATCACACTTGAGAAAATCATCGATCTCTTCCAAATTGAAATCACCTCCCTCAAACGGAGTGAGAGAAGGGGAAGAGTCGGAAATGCCAGGTAAAGAAGATGTGGTGGTTTCCCCACTCACAGAATTATCAGAATAACCAAGAAACTCTTGAGAATACTCCTCTGAAACAATATCAATGACATCGATTCGGTTAACCGATTCAGAATCATAATTTGAGGAGTACCTCGAAGTTTGATCGAGGTTAAAGTTAACAGCTTCATGACCCACACGTAATGTGATTTCATGCTCAAATACATCTATGAGAGCACGGCCCGTTCTTAGGAATCCTCTTCCAAGAATGAGAGGAACCCTGGGATCAGCATCGAAATCAACAACCACAAAGTCAGCTGGAAAATGGAACTTTCCTACTTTCACAAATACGTCTTCAGCAATGCCAAGTGGACGAGATATTGAACGATCTGCAAGCTCAAGAGTCATGCAGGTAGGAGTAAGTTCAGGAAGAGAAAGTTTCTTCCATACTGATTTAGGCATCAGGTTGATGCTTGCACCAAGTTCGGCCAAGGCATAGCATTCAACCATTCCTGGAAAGACACAAGGTAGTAGAAACCTTCCAGGATCTCCAAGCTTCTCTGGAAGCTTTTTCAAGATAACTGCTGAGCAGTTCTCATTCAATGGAGTCTTTGCCATTTCAAAAAGCTTTTCCTTGTTGCTTAACAAGTGTTTGATTGTGGATGCAAACTTGGGCATCAGAATGATAGCATCCGCAAAGCTTATGTCAAAGTGTAGTTCTTGGAAAATTTGGAAGAATTTATCCATTTGTTGACTGGCTTTTTCGCAGAGCTTTTGCTCATTCAAACGTGATGGGTAGGGAATAGAAGTTTTGGATTTAGGGTCTTCAACCGGGGTTTCAGGATGTTCAAAGACAACTTGATGTTTAGTCTTGGGTTTCGGGACAACTGGAGGTTGGACGTTGTTGGTACCTCCGTTATTAGTAGGAAGTACCTGGTCCTTGGTCACCTCAGGCTCACTTCTCACTACCTTGGGGGAAGAAGAAGAAGTGGTAGTGGAAACAGTGGGTCCCTCATATGAAACACCACTTCGGGTTGTGATCGCCTTAGCATCGCCCTTCGGGTTAGCGATCGTGTTGCTCGGAAGTTTTCCTGAGCCCGAAGGTTGATCATTTAAAGATTTTTTAATCTCAGAGATCTGGCTGACCAACAACCTGTTTGTGTCCTCTTGAGCTTTCATGAACTGCCTCAATAACTCATCAGATGATGGATGTTGGGCTGGAATGGCTTGATGTTGATTAGGGAAATTTTGCATTCGGTTATTTTGATTATAACCTTGATGTTGAAAATTCCCTTGATTTGGATTACCATTTCCCTGAAAATGATTTCCCTGGTTGGAATTGTTTCGGTTAAAGTTTCCTTGGTGTTGGAAACCTTGATTTTGTCCAGAATTTAAATTCCCTTGGTTTTGATAACCTTGGTTCATTCGAGGTTGATTTTGGTTCCGGTTTTGCAAATTCTGGTTTTGATTAAACCCGGGTGGTCCTTGGTAACTACTAGCTCGGTAATTTGATTCCATTTGAGGACGGTATTGATTACCTCCCTGATTTGAAGTACCGGCTATAGCATTAGCTTCAAAAGGACTACCATCAGTGGCAGTACAGTCGTAGTATGCGTGAGGGCCACCACAAGTAACACAGACTTCCACTTTCTTCACTTCAGCATGTGAAGGAGTTTGTGTGAAAGTGACTTTCTTTTGGCTTGAGAGAACCAAAGCTTGAATAGCATCCGTGAGTTTGTCAATCTTAGCATCGGTGCTAGAAGTATTCACGGGAGATGAAGTAGAAGGACCGGCACTAGCCTGAGAATGATATGGCTTTGTTCGTGCAGTACGGACCTTAGACTTATTTTCAATAATCGCTAAAGCTTCTTTGACAGTTCTGCTCAAAAAGTTACCTCCTGAGGAGGCATTGAGAGAATCTTGGTCAGATTGGCTCACTCCATTATAGAAAGTGTCGATTTGCATCAACTCGGTAAAACCATGATGAGGACATTTACGAAGCAATTCTTTGAAACGATCCCACGCGTCACTAAACGATTCATCAAATCTTTGTGTGAATTTGATGATTTCATTTTTAAGACTTGACGTTCTAGACGGTGGAAAAAATTCGTTTACAAACTTTGTAACTAAGTCCTCCCATGTCTCAATTGAACGAGGGGGTTGTTTTTCAAGCCATATCCGGGCTTGTCCCTTGAGAGAAAATGGGAATAGAAGAAGTTTGATTGAGCTAGCAGGGATGTTCTTATATTTGATGGTAGATGTAATCTTGTTAAACCATCGAATGTGAGCATGAGGATCATCCCTCTCAAAACCATAGAATTGGCTTGAGGTTACAAGATTCAGTAACCCGGTTTTGAGCTCAAAACTCTCAGCTACAATAGCTGGAACAACAATGGCATCTCCATAACCCTCGATGGGTGCCTGGAGAAGCTCATTCATTGGCAAATCTGCCATGATGACAGGATCAGTACGTTCCTCAGATACGACTGATGGGGCAGAACGTCTACGACGTCTTCGAGGTATGTTTCCAAGCTCACGGAGAGGGCTTGATGACCTAGAAGAACGAGTGCGCATGCACTAAGACGAGTCTGAGAATCCTTTATAGTGGAGGAAACTCAGAAAAGGGGTAAGAAGATTCTTTTTGGATTTTATTTAAAAAAAAAATTTCTATTAAAAATCAAGATCGAGAAAAAACACAAGTGAACTTAAACCAATAATCAACAGGCGTACGGTAGCTCTCTAACTGACAAACGCACAGAGTGGCGGAGAAGCAAAGGTGGGCAGTTACGCTCCTTAAAAACCCGCTTCTTTCAGTCCGACAATTTAATGTCAGACTATCCTAGAACCTCCGCTATAGTTTGTTTATCAATTAAAGGTGAGCCGATATTCGCAAGTGATACAAAGGCAAGTTTTTATCTTAGGTTTGGGAACTTATTATGGCCGCACCCCCAGTTAGGTAGTGCTCAGTCTTGGTTCTCGATGGTTAATTTTTATTTATTGTTTATTATTTAACACAGAAAATGGAAAATATTTTTGATGTTTTTATTTTTTATATGATAATATATATAGAAAAGAAAAGAAAATATTTTTGTTTTTTATATGGTTTTATGGGAAATAGGAATACGATATTTTTGGTGCTTGATCCGTTAAATGAGTTAACTTCACAAGCGTTTTGCTTTATATATGATAAATATACAAGAGAGAGAAGATATTCACAGATTGGGGTTCAAAGACACGATACTGCAAAACGTTTAGAACACGCAGCACACCTCCCCGGCAGCGGCGCCAAAATTTGATCGGTTCTGAACAGTCAACTTAAATCAACCACGGATGTGGTCAAACAAAGTCAAACCAATCAAGAACACAATGCAATAATCCAAGGAGTATAGTTTTATCCCCGGGTCATTTAAGTCCCAGCGAAGTGTGAAATTGTGCTTAAAAATGGATCGTGATCAAGTGTTATTGAACAGAAAAGGGATTATGATTTTGATTACACTAATGAGATAAGAAAATAGCTTTAACCAAGCTATATAAACAAGAATGTAAAGATAAGTTAACTAGAAACGTATAAAAACCTAAAACCGTACGTTTAAATTTAAATAAACGTAAACGTACGAAATAAAAAGTGAGTTTTAAGAAATAAAAAGCCTACGGATATGAAAATTATATTTTTACAATCCTAATAATAAAAGAAAATTATTGGAAAAAGAAAATTATTTTTTAGACCTATTAATTAATTATTATTAATTAAAAACTATTTAATATTTATTTAAACTAATTAAAATTCTAATAAATACTAAAAGATCAAATAAAAATCTGAAAAATTTTCTATAAATACTTTAAGGTAATAAAAAGATAATAAAATTATAAAAATGAAAATTACTTAATTAAAATTTAAAAAGATAAATTCTATTAAATAGAAGCTATCACTATATTTCTATTTTTGATTTTTTAAGTCCTAAAAATATTTTTATATTTTTCCTAGATTACAAATAACAAAAGAAAATTATGAAAATTGGATTTATATTTTTCTGATTATTTTTCTATTTTTTATGATTTAATTACTATTAAAAACTAATTAAAATGATTAAAAATATAAAATAACTTAGGAAAAATCTGAAAAATTTAATTTAAGTCTAAATTAATATTATAAGGCTAGGAAAATTAAAATTGGAACTTGTCTAAGGCTGATGGACTGATTTGGGCTAATAAGCAGTTGGCTTATAAGCACAAAATAAGCTAAAAAGCAAATAAAGATGCCAAAAGTTCAGGAACAAGGTAATATGATGAAATAACCACAAATCAACTAAAAAAACACAAATAACAACAAGAGATTAAACAGATTAAGCACTTGACTGTTATGGAATTCCAAGACAGAAACTCAAAAATCAGGCAAACTTTAAGGGCAATTTAAGCACTTGAATAAGCTACTGAGATGCCATATTTTGGGGGAAAAACTTAGCTAGGCTTATGAGCTATCTAGAAAACACAAAAGCCCTATCAATAACACACTAATTGAGGTCTGATTTATGCCTAGATCAGCAACTCAGAACCATGGGTCTGCTGAGGTGTTGACTTTTGCAGAAAAATAGAAGTTTTGACTTTGGTGAGATTTGATTAGTTCTAATAGACTGAGACTGATGTAATAAGTCTAAAAGAAGCTAGATCAAGCAATGTTACACACTTATGAGATGATTTGAACAATCATGAAACCAAATCTCATCACAGTTAACTGTGATGAAGATTTAATAAACAATTTTGACTTTTTAACTCTTGACTACTGAATTTTATGCTAGAACTGAGCTAATAGACCCTAGTGAACCATGTTACAACAGCAAACAACAACAAACAAGCCCTATAAACCCAATGATTCAGCAAATCCAAACACCCTTTATAAACTTAAAATTGATGATTTTCAAAGGATTTCTTAGATTCAGACCATACCACTGATTCAAGACTTCATATTATCATTAAGTAAGACTTAAGAAACATAAACAAACAATACCACAAGCATAAAACTCAGAATTCACTTAATATGCTAGTTGACTGTGAAATTAAGGATTTAAAGCAACTATGGATTCTAAATAACAAGCAACAAGTTTTATGCTATGAATCTACTTAATAATATCTTAGAAACACAGAAACACAATGATCAAAGCTTATAAACAACTAACACAGTGAAATGCCAAATTACTTAGAAATGCTTACAACTGATGTCAAGCTTGAAACCAAGAACATGGACCAAAGAAACACTCCTATAGAACCTCCTCAGGTTCACTAACCCAGGGCAATCCAATATTTACCCTGCTCCAGCAATAAACTCCATGAACCTGTTGTGTTGACTTTTGTTGACTGTTTATGAATTTTTGATTTTTCTATTACTAACTGATTTTAATGATTACTAATAGCTTAAATAAGCTATATGGAAGCTTATGTGAACTTGTGAAATCCAGAAACAACACTAACAACAACATTCAATCATACATGAGATTTTTGAAATTGAGAAAAGTGCATAAACTAAGATTGAACTGAAGACTTGAAATTAATTATTGGAAAAGATTTATATTACACTGGAACAACTAAAAACAACACTTGAAAGATTAAAATTACACTGAGAATTTAATTTTAACTAATTCGACACTAAATAACTAAAAATTACACTAGATAATCTATTACATACTCTCTCCTCTGCTCTTTATAGTCTCTTATCTCATTGTCGACATCTCTGAGTGATTCCCACCATTGAATTGCTCTGATTTAATCTCCACAGTCCATTTGGCATTTTGGCGGGAAAAGTGGATTTTGGTGATTAACTCTGATTTTGCTAGTGGGGAGTGGGAGGGATGCATTAATTGGTTTTGGCATGTTAGGTGGAGTGCTGAGGAGGGGGGATGAGGTGGATGGTGGTTTTGGGTGAGCTGGGGGGTGACTGGGTGGTTTTGGCGCCAATGGTGGTTTTAGGAAGACGGGTCAACGTTTGGTTTGACTGAGTGTTTAAACTCAGACAAACATTGGGCTTGTTTTGATTGGGCTTGGGACTGGGTAAATGAATTGGGGTATTGGGTTTAGTAGATAGGATTGGGTAGTGGGTTGGGTTATTATTAATAAAGGGTTGGGTTGGTTTATTTATTTTGGGTTTAGTTTAGATCCGGATTTAGGTTTATTAAATCATAGGGACCAAACTTGTAATTCTTGCATTCTTGAAGGGCTGAGTTTGTCAACTTCCCAAAATATCTTCAAAGGACTAATCCTGCCATAACACAATTACACAAGGACCAAAGTTGTATTTTTTTTATCATTTTAAAACTTTAGGGACCTAAAATGTAAATTTGGATTTTAGAGGGGTTTGTTTTGTAATTTCCCAAAAGTTATCAAAAGTGTTCCAATTTGTAAGTTCATGCATAGTACAAGGGTATTTTGTGAAATTTCAAGTTTTATAATACCCAGGGACCATTTTTGCCAATTTTGTAACTTGAGGGGTAAAAGTTGCCAAGTTGTGTAAACTTTATCCAGGGACTATTTGTGAACATTTTTGGTTTCCCAAGGACTTAAGTTGACTTTTCATTTATTTAAAACCTTCAGGGACTAGATTTGACAACTTTTAAAAGTTGAGGGACTGAAACTGCCAATTATGCAAACTTTGTTCGTTTTTCAACTGTTTTTAAACATTTTGCATCTGAAACATATAAAACACAATTTTGTGATAATTTCAGTATTATGATGCATTTCTGAGTGTTTTTGGATGTTTTGGCAGTTCAGATTAGGTAAAAATGATGAGTATTTAGACACTCATCAAACCACCCGCAATTTTTCCAAACATTATTATCATAATAGATTTCTATTTATTATTACTTATCCAATTAGCTGAGCATATACGAGCTCACTTGACTAAATCACGGGAAGCTATCTCACGTACTGTGACACACATTAACATTTGCAGACAATTTATTTTTTTATTAGAAAAATGTGAATAATTCATCTTCTGACTGTTACTGATTAATTTCGTATTAAAACGAGAAATATCTCGCACACAACACCACACGCGTACCGACACAAACCTAGTAACGGCATAAATCCAACAATTGTTATACGGAACCCATAATTTTGTTTTTATATGGCTTTTATAAAAACGACCTCGAAAATAATATCTTTCGCGCTCACGATAACCTGGAAAACACCAGATTACACCGGAACTCAACGGAACTCGGGGTACACTAAGCACCCACAAAGGTAATAAACGTTAAATAAAATCCTTACCTTATAAATTCATACTTACCTTTCTTATTTAAAACCAAACCTCACTATTACTTTTTATATAAAACGTATAGAAAGAAAAAAATAATAATAATAATGAAAGGGATAAAAGTCTTTATCCTCACACCCACACACCCACAACTTCCTCTCTCTCTCTCAATAATAACGTCATCTTCATCTTCCCCACCTCTGAAACACCAGATCTGATTCACTAACCAAATGGCAACAAAAGAAAGTTAGATCTATCACAATCTCCCTTATGTCCGAAAGAAACCAGTGCCACTCTTGTCAAGTTTTGCAAAGTCAACGTACCATGAGTTATAGATGGGGAAGAAGACGCGTGATGACGAGGAAGATGGTGATTGTTGCTAAAAATCGATACTACACAGGTCTTACACCAAGGAAAGATTAGTCAAATCCATTTTCTTTTCATTCTTTTATTTGATTCGAACCACAGGGACACCCCCACTCTTCACACACTCTCAAAGCATCACAAAAAAAACTATATCTCAAGAGTTTGGTTCGAAGATTTAGTGGTGTGTTCCTGCTTGGTTTCGGGTCAAGTCAATTTGTATCCAAGAATTTCTTGTGGTAGTCTCATCTTCAATCGATCCACAAACTCTTTTGTAAGGACTTTTCTTTATATACGTGTTGTGGTATGATAACGCTCATTTTGTATATATTTTAGTCGCGTTATTTCTATGTTTGTGCATTGTATTTGGTTGTATTTGTGAACATTTTACGCTTAAATGGTATAAAAGATGTATTCAGGTTCAGGTACAATCAAGTCCAAGAGAATAGCTAGAAAGATGAGGAAAAGTCGCTAAATCAAGAGCTTATGCACAACGAAAGATTCTACCCATAATAAAGACCTCGGAAAGATCATCAAAGATAAAGAAACAAGTTACAAAAATTTCCGAGCTCAAGAAAAGATCAAGTGTTGATGAAATGAATGAAAAGTTACATGCAAAATTAGCTATGAATTATGACTTTCTTCCTCAACCAAAGGTTCAAGAAATACAACTAAGGCTTAAGTTCAACCCAAGGTTCAAACTGCCATGCCAACCTTACTCCAAACCTTGGGCTGGAATCTGAACCTCAGGTTGAGACTTCAACCTTGGGTTGACTACAACTCCTGGCACACTTAATGACTATCTTTAATGAACTAACTCTTCATGTGGGTTGTCATTACACCACAATTACTTCAAGTCCAGATTTTTAATGACACTTTGAGCCCAAAAAACTTACTTGGTGACCAAGGATTAGTCATTCTATTAATAAGTATGCTTGGTTAGAGAGAAAAAAAAATCATATCTAAGACACAAAAATAATCATCTATCATCATCAATTTACTCTCTCAAGAAGGCTACAAGGGAAGAAAACGCAGGAAGAAGTTAGCTTATATTCATCATTCATCATTGTAATCATCAAAGGAATCATTGTTGATCATCTCATAATTGTTCCTAACTCTTGTAATCATCATTACAACTTTTGTAAGACTTCTTAATCATGTTTTCAAGTGATAAATTTTCTGTGGTTATTTCTTTGTTTGCCATGAGTGGCTAAGTTCCTTGTGCACTTGCCTAGATGATGTTTGCTGCATGAATATTGATTGATTATGACTCTATGGTTCTAGTTCAATAAAAAGCTAATACTAAGATCGAATTGTACTTTGAAGTTTTCATAAACAAAAGAGTTATCAAGTTTGGTTGATTTTTAATGGTGTAATAGGTCGAAAGAAACATTGTTATTCAATTAATTGTAAACCTTTGTCTATGAAGGTGTTACCTTATGTATTGACCATTTCATAGGTAACTTGGTTAAACTTAGAAAACTAAAAGTGTAGTTGTCAATTACTTGTGAAACGATAGCGAATCAAGTGATTGAATTGTGTTAGTCTTGATTGATCAAATCTTAATAATGTTTTTGTCATCTTAAAATCTTGACGAGGATTGAAAGTATTGAAAACAAGAGGATTAGTACATCAACTAATCAAATTAGAACACCATCTAATTTGTTGATCATAATCGATTTGAACCATTGTCATAATCATATCAAGGGAATTGTGCAAACTAGTCTAGGCAAGTGTAGTTTTAATATATTGAATTTACATCATCATTATTATTTGCTTTCTATTAGAATCATTGATAAAGCTCGATTTTATATTCAACTCACGTTTCATAAAAACTAAACAAATCCTTGTGAACGACCTCGGCTTACCATATCATCTCTTACTACACACGGACGAGTATACTTGCTCGTATGTGTTTCATTTGAATCATTGGTAGATCGTGTTTATAAATTTAAAACTTGCACTCTAAACGGGCACATCAACGTGTTGTGGTATGATTGTGGTCTCGATTGTTTGGTTATCGATTACTTGTTCATCTTTTTTTTTTATAAGACCGATTATATGATTGATAATTGTTTTGTTGAGCTTGTGTGGTGAATAAGGATTTCGATATACTAAGAAACACAAAATAAACAAAGGCAAAAACTAGATCTAAAAACCAAATTGGCTCGGTTTGGTAGTACATAACTAGTTGCTTATTTACTTGGCTACTTGTTTAATTGTTAATTCGCGTTTGGTTTTGGAGTCGGCATCAACAGGTCATGCTAGTCTTGAGTCGAAAGTTGGTTTCATTGTTGTTTCTTGCTTCTTTGCCCTGCTGTCGAGGCACTCAACCCAAACAGTGGGTGACCTTGTGTTGTTTCATCCCTTCTTGCAACCATCAATGGGTAACTTTGCCTTATGTCATTTGTTTGGTCTTACACTCATGTGGTCACCTCAAAACGCTCAGTAAACGTAACAAGTTTGATGCTAGAGTTTAACTTGGATATGAAATATATTTTGGTCTAATTGGGTTTTTAAAAATAAAATGGAATGTGTTTGGTATTACTGTGGGTCGAACCACAGTGGATGTAGTTTTTCTTTTGGCTTTGATGTCTAGTTTTCCATGTACAAGAAATGTAAAGGAGTGTTATAAATCTGTAATGGTGATAGTCATTTTTGCTCACTAAATTTCCTAAGTCAAGAGTCATAAGATGTAGACTTTTAATCAATTGGGATGGTTAACCTTGTTGGAAAAAATGGGTTGGTTTGAAACTTGGTTGCGGGTGATGTTTACTAGCCGAGTGGCTGCTGAACCACAGCCCAAACGCGAGCCCAACAGGCCAACGTAAGGGTGGTTTTTCTGCTTATTTTCTGCACAAAAAGGGTGTGTTTGCCTGCTTATTTTTCTGCACAAAAAGGGTCCGTTTGTCTGCTATTTTTCTGCACAAAAAGGTTCCGTTTGTCAGCTATTTTTCTGCATAAAAAGTGTTACGCCCCGTGCCCGATTTGACTAAAATATTTGACTTTTACGCGGAAACGACCCAACTTTAACGAATATTTTGTTACTCTTTTGACCATTGACAAAAATCTATAAACATATAGACCTTTAAACCATTTTTAAATGAAACTAGACTCAAATACTTTTAAAACGACGAGTGGCACCCTAAAGTGCCCTACAGCCCATCTAGTGCACTAAGGACCCCTAAAGTGCACTATAACCCCTATTGTGCACTAAGAACCCCTAAAGTGCACTATAACACCTTTGGTGCACTAAGGACCCCTAAAGTGCACTATAACATCTCGGATGCACTAAAGACCCCTAAAGTGCACAATAACCCCTTTGGTGCACTTTTGACCCATTTTCCGAAAAATGACTTCTATAACATGACATAACACAAAAACTTCCGGAAATCATGAGGATATTATAAACATCGAATATATGCATAAACTTGGTCATAACGACCCATAGAAACATGGTTTACAAAGTGACGGGTGGAAACACCCGCTTTGACCCATTTAGATACTACACTTAACCATATCACCTTTAACCATAAAACTAACACTTTAACCATGAACCAAACATTCATTTAATATTAAAAACCATGACAACTTTGATCCATGACCATTGACCCGTTCACATGCCAAAATGGGTACGAACATACCTTAATCCAAACACCCCTTTAACTTTAACCACGAACCTTTAACCATACTATGACATACCAATTGACCACTAAAGTACTTTAATGACTGTGACATAGACTATGACACTCGACCACATGATTACAAACCATTTATAGACAATCGGGGGTTCAACTTTGACTTGGAGCTCGGTATTCTACAACAAAGCTCCTATATACATACTACCTTATAATCTTCTGCATATCCAATCCTTAATCCGTAATCGAAACCATATCGCTTCCAAAGAACCTACAAAATATTGATACCTATAAGGGTAAGCGATTACGCTTAGTAAGTAACTAGATTAATACATCGTTAATACTTCCATTCACACATATATGCATCAAGAATATCTTTAATCATTCTACTCATGATCATCCAATCTCATTACCATTATCATAACAACATCATAACTATAACACATGAACATAATAACAGTAAACACATAACAATCATAGACATACCTTAAACCTTTCAAGACCATGTCCTATCTCTTGATCCTTACTCACTAACATACCTCTTACTAACCCAACTTACTAATCCAAGGCTTAATCCTATCAACTCATTCATTAACACATAACATAAGAACATTCATATTAACATATAGCAATCATAGTTACTTACCTTGATCATCCAGGCTAGCTATCAATATACCAAATCACCATCAACATCATCATTCTCCATACTTCCTAAACCATGATTATCAACATTAATTAAGAAATACTATAACACTAACATACCCTTTATCATACTTAGTAATCATATGATCATATGATACTAAACCCACCAATCTATTTACTTTAACCCATATGAACTTATTCAACAATCACTATAACTCTTTAATTATCTTAAATCCACCATTTACCCAATTCCCCCAATTTGATATCAAGAACCCTAATTCTTGAATTCATCAATTAACTTGTCAATTAAATTACTTACTTGTATAGGATCATCACTAGGCTTAACCCTTGAGTTGAAGTCCTAATCTTCTTCATCAAAGATCATCAAAGTTGTCTTCCCTCCTTTTCTTTCTCTCCATATACGACACACACACACACACACACACACACACACACACACTTGTAGAGAATTATAGAACTCCCTAGAAACTTGTAGATATATGAATATTTATCTAATTTGTTGAAAGTTAGGCCAAATGACACATTTGGCCCCTCAAGCCTCCTTTCTTCTGCTTTGGCCACATTACATAATATAACACTTTTAATTATTGGAAACTTAAGTCCTTGAAGTCTATTTCTTTTCTAGATGTGGCACAACATACTTTCTATAACCAAATTATACATACTTAGACTATCGGGTTTGACCACTACGTAACTTCCGTTGACTAACCAATCACATTAAGTCTTAGTCAATTAATCCCGGGTGGGGCCTATTTGTATCCGGGAAACGGGTCTAACAATTCTACCCCCCTTATTTAGATTTCGTCCTCGAAATCTATCGTTTATTTCTAACCAAATCTTATTCACATAATACACCTCATTCCTAGCACTTTCGGTTCTTAGTTCATTTAGTTGCAACGATCTAAGTGGTCTTGCAACTCTAAGCACACTATAACATAACACATGTCCTTAATCCACATTACTTTCCGCTTACTTCTATAACCATACAACTCTTACTAAGATCATTACGTCATCCGAGACATACCTACTATAACTAGTTATCGTTCTAATCCGTTCTATTAACATTACATCATATTCTCACTTGCCTTATTCCAACTTTTTCGCTAATGACTACATGTCACTTGAGAAAATCATACAATTTTAACTTTTCATAATTCAAGCTTGGTCAATACCTTTACATTATACCATATCCACGTAACCATTCTTTTAACATTCTCAACAAACACCTCATTTCTTCTACTTCCTTCTATATATCATTCTTGTTTACCATTATAAGTCTTATAGGAATATTTCATACTTTGACTTTATAACATCATGCTTTAACCTATGCCATCACATTTCACATGACAATTAGCATCAATTATTTTCATTACTCACATTTCGTACCACGCCGCAAGGCGTATTATAACATCATTACAATTTCTTAATTCCTTCAACTTATACTTAACACCTAAAACGTAGGTTTCTCATAAGTCTCCACTAAAAGTCGTGCTCTAATTCTAACCTTCCTATTTTAGTTCTTATAAATTTTAACTAATTTTAGACTCCCGCTTTCTACTCCTCTAACCCTACTTGTGCCATGTCGAGAATACATAATCCCACTCATTCATACTTCTTCATTTACATGGAGAGACGTCCCAATCGATGTAAATCAAGAAACATAAACCCATGGTTATATACTTCCGACGTAACACTACTACTCCTATTACCTACTTTATCTTTCAAGCTTTCATTCTTTCACACCTCACATTACTTTTACCTTTTAGACTTGGTTTCATACCATTATCACATTTACTATGGGGATATTCTTATGTGCCAAGGATGTAGGCAACCCCTTGCCGATGAAGGCAATACTTTTCATCCCGAAGGATCCTTAACACATCCCGAAGGATTTCCTTAACATTCATTAGCTCGGCCATCCCGAAGGATACCATCATTAATCACCATTAACTCAGTCATCCCGAAGGATACCATCTTTAACCTTTCAGATTTTAACATTGGATCCAAGTCCTTAGCATTTTAACACACACACACATTACCTCATGCATTTTATTTAGTTTAGTCAAGCATCATAGGGTATACAAAACCCGCTTATCATATTTACGTATTAGTTATGTGTTTACTCTTCTCACCATAACTTACATTCCTTTAACCCTTCTTGACCAAATTACCATCTCTACCATTACCCCTTTTTAATTTTAGTCTACACAACTATTTCACATTTAACCCTTACATAGGTTAGTTCGAAAACACATTTTAATTTGTTAACACATTCTTATCATTTCTAATTTTCACAACACATCATTATGTTCTTACTTACACACTTAACCCATCACATCCCCATTCTCATACCTTGACTCATCTCTTTAAGTATCTATGCATTTAAGTAACATCGTTCTGTCTTGTCTTTTACATATATACCTTACGTAAATCATTAACTATAACACACACATTAGTGTCAACTATGCTTCACACACATTCTATAATATCCACACTAGATCTTCATTTTTACCGCACAATATTTCATTACATTCTTGCTCACCTACTTAACTTATCACATTTTAATTACTAGCTCTAAGGTTATACCATTCTAGTTCATCGTCATTATATATCAACATGCCATAATCCAATTTTATTATATTTATGCCATCCCACGCATATCAAGCACTGTGTCAATTTCAATCATACCTTCACACGTTATATTTTAGTACACTTTTTTTTCACTACGTTCCACCCTTAGAGCGTCAATACTTTAATTCACTTACTAACCCATCTCTAATACCACTTACCATTTCTATTCACATCTTGCTATTGCTATCCCTTTTTCAACACACAATCTTATATTAATCACCAATGCATTGATCTCATTGCTTACACACCTCTAGCCCACCATAGATTTACATCACATACACCTCCTTACCATAAAACATATGCGTCACTTATCGTTTTAAGTCATGTAGAACATATTACATAAACCATCTATAAATTAAGCATATACTTAGAAAATCTTTAAATTCCCTGAACCTATTATTCACATTATTATTTAAACATCTTTAGTCCAACCTAGACTTATTTCTCACATTTTTCAAACCATTCACTACGTTTCACCACCGATCATTCACGTCTAATTCACTAATTCTATGTTTCACTAGTTATTCATTATTCAAGCATTTCTCAGACTAGGACTTTTCCATTTCCTCTTCTTTTTGCCTTACTCACTTTCAATCGCACACCTAACACCTTTTATTACTTGGACGAAGTCTATATAATTCTTATATATATATATATATATATATATATATATATATATATATATATATATATATATATATATATATATATATATATATATATTATATATCATATTTCATCTGAGTTGTCCCGTTACATTTATCGTTTTCTTGTCAAACTCACGTTAACCTCTTGCTCCGTTTACACATGTTCATTATTTGAATGTTTAACTATTTTGATTGCAATGACTTATCTAATTTAGATTCCCTTGGATTACACCTTTTCAACTTCTTCTATACATCACGTTATAACACGCATTCATAACTTACCTTGCCTATGACAAATGGCGCCTTATAAATAAACACCAAACACATTAGTACATACTTAATCTCATATATACGTAAGTCGTAAGGTCTACGTTCAATATTCTATCTAAAAAAAAAAAAAAAAAAAAAAAAAAAAAAAAAAAAAAAAAAAAAGATAAACATTACTAACCACTTACACTTCATTGGTCTATAGTTAATTCATAATTTAAAACATTTAAACATGCCTAAGTTATACCATTTGTCTATTATCTTAGAGGTAATTGCTACTTCACTTTACAAATCTATGCATTAACTATTTCATATATCATTCATTACTCATACATTTCTATAATATCTACAATTACACATTTTAACAATACGCTTTACCTAAGCATCTAAATCCTCGCCATACACACATCCTCATATATCTCTAACATTCACATAAGAACAAGTCTTACTCAATTCTATAACCCTCACTAGGTCATTATCCTTTCAAGCACAATACATACAAATCATTCGCCCAATCACAATTAATGCAGTCTAAGTAAATCACACTTCTTACTTCCAACACTAACCACGAGTGTCACAATACCAATAACACATTCTAATAATTTCGTCTACGACTCAAAAATTTTAAAACATCAATCCGCATCAATAAAACTTTATTCTATGCAATACAAAAAGTATCATTCACATACATAGCACCTAGCTTAATATAATCCACCATAGAATGATATCACATATACGTTAACACTATAAAGCGCATACAACACTTATCAACTTGAATTCATATAACATATCATGCATTCCATCTTATAATTTAAACAATCTATGAACCGCGTCTAACTCAATACTTCTATAACCACTAAATCCATATTGCAATATTTACGTTACGTCGTAGCTATAGCCTAATCTCATTATTACTATAAGCACTTTCACGGCACACCACTAAAGCATCTATTTTACGCATTGCTTAAACTTATGCTCAACGCGTCTACGAGTGGTTTAAGTCTAGGCAACCTAAAGTGGAAACCTAATTCACTTAAACCGAAGCTCTGATACCAAGTTGTTACGCCCCGTGCCCGATTTGACTAAATTTTTTGACTTTTACGTGGAAACGACCAAACTTTAACGAACATTCTGTTACTCTTTTGACCATTGACAAAAATCTATAAACATATAGACCTTTAAACCATTTTTAAATGAAACTAGACTCAAATACTTTTAAAACGACGAGTGGCACCCTAAAGTGCACTACAGCCCATCTTGTGCACTAAGGACCCCTAAAGTGCACTATAACCCCTATTGTGCACTAAGGACTCCTAAAGTGAACTATAACACCTTTGGTGCACTAAGGACCCCTAAAGTGCACTATAACACCTCTGATGCACTAAAGACCCCTAAAGTGCACTATAACCCCTTTGGTGCACTTTTGACCTATTTTCTGAAAAACGACTTCTATAACATGACATAACACAAAAACTTCCAGAAATCATGAGGACATTATAAACATCGAATATATGCATAAACTTGGTCATAACGACCCACAGAAACATGCTTTACAAAGTAACGGGTGGAAACACCCGCTTTGACCCATTTGGATACTACACTTAACCATATCACCTTTAACCATAAAACTAAAACTTTAACCATGAACCAAACACTCATTAAATATTAAAAACCATGACAACTTTGATCCATGACCATTGACCCGTTCACATGCCAAAATGGGTACGAACATACATTAATCCAAACACCCCTTTAACTTTAACCACGAACCTTTAACCATACTATGACATACCAATTGACCACTAAAGTACTTTAATGACTGTGACATAGACTATGACACTCGACCACATGATTACAAACCATTTATAGACCATCGGGGGTTCAACTTTGACTTGGAGCTCGGTATTCTACAACAAAGCTCCTATATACATACTACCTTATAATCTTCTGCATATCCAATCCTTAATCCGTAATCGAAACCATATCGCTTCCAAAGAACCTACAAAACATTGATAACTATAACGGTAAGCGATTACGCTTAGTAAGTAACTAGATTAATACATCGTTAATACTTCCATTCACACATATATGCATCAAGAATATCTTTAATCATTCTACTCATGATTATCCAATCTCATTGCCATTATCATAACAACATCATAACTATAACACATGAACATAATAACAGTAAACACATAACAATCATAGACATACCTTAAACCTTTCAAGACCATGTCCTATCTCTTGATCCTTAATCACTAACATACCTCTTACTAACCCAACTTACTAATCCAAGGCTTAATCCTGTCAACTCATTCATTAACACATAACATAAGAACATTCATATTAACATATAGTAATCATAGTTACTTACTTTGATCATCCAGGCTGGCTATCAATATACCAAATCACCATCAACATCATCATTCTCCATACTTCCTAAACCATGATTATCAATATTAAATAAGAAATACTATAACACTAACATACCCTTTATCATACTTAGTAATCATATGATCATATGATACTAAACCCACCAATCTATTAACTTTAACCCATATGAACTTATTCAACAATCACTATAACTCTTTAATTATCTTAAACCCACCATTTACCCAATTCTCCCAATTTGATATCAAGAACCCTAATTCTTGAATTCATCAATTAACTTGTCAATTAAATTACTTACTTGTATAGGATCATCACTAGGCTTAACCTTTGAGTTGAAGTCCTAATCTTCTTCATCAAAGATCATCAAAGTTGTCTTCCCTCCCTTTCTTTCTCTTCATATACGACACACACACACACACTCTTGTAGAGAATTATAGAACTCCCTGGAAACTTGTAGATATATAAATATTTATCTAATTTGTTGGAAGTTAGGCCAAATGACACATTTGGCCCCTCAAGCCTCCTTTCTTCTACTTTGGCCACATTACATAATATAACACTTTTAATTATTGGAAACTTAAGTCCTTGAAGTCTATTTCTTTTCTAGATGTGGCACAACATACTTTCTATAACCAAATTATACAAACTTAGACTATCGGGTTTGACCACTACGTAACTTCCGTTGACTAACCAATCACATTAGACTACTAGGCAAGGTGGTGATGGTTTCACCAAATGGCCCCACTTCACCACAAAGTCACCTTGCCTCCCACCTATTTCCATGAGCTAGGCACAATTCCCAAAAGTAAATTAGGTGAAGGTTTCACCGATCTTTAATTTTGAATGTGGTGCACATTTATTATTTTTTATTTTAAGTGTGAGTGTGTGTGGGGTATATTTGTATAAAGTGGGTATTTTAATGAAAGGTGAAGATGTGTTTACCTTGACTAGTAAATGGTGAAGTGAGGTGAAAGGGAGTGAGAGGAGAGAGAAAGCTGAAGTGGCGCTGATGTGTATGGTGAAGGATGGCTTACCTTGCCAACCAGCCTTAAGTCTTAGTCAATTAATCCCGGGTGGGGCCTATTTGTATCTGGGAAACGGGTCTAACAAAAAGGGTCCGTTTGTCTGCTTATTTTCTGCACAAAAGGGTGCATTTGTTTGCTTATTTTCTGCACAAAAAGGGGTGCGTTTGGCATTAGAAATTTATATGGGCTGGTGTGTATTGTTTATTCACTGGGCCGAAGCCCATTTGCAATAACTGATGGGTGTGTTTGGGTACAAATCACACCAAACAAACATTTTCAAACAAGTTAATTTCATTAACTTAAAAATAACAACGTGTGAAATAAAGATGCAAACTCGGAATGTGATGTCTATACGAATCGAGTCAAGTTACTTGTTTTCATCGGCCTACCTCGCGCCTCGTTCACGACTCACTCGTCTACTCATTCTCGACATTATTTCACGACATACCCTAAAGTTACTAAACATATTTTATAAACGGATAATAAACGATAATCAAATCTTAATCTTTGAATCATCAGTTAATACTTCATATAATGATACTAAACGGAATTTATTTTAATAATACAACAACGGGTTATTAATTATTGAGACATTTAGTCACCACGTACAAACTAAAGCAATACATGGGTCATGCCCGATTTTCTACAATCCTGCACTTATAACTTATAAGAATATTTTTAATACAAACTCTCTTGGTAAAACTATTGGTTGAAAAATAATTTCTACACACTTTTATTTTATATAGTTATATTTTCATATATACTTTCAACGACATTCTTATAATCCAAATTCGTCTATCATTTACTTGTGATTACTCTCCGTACATTGTCTTTTGGTTACTGACGAACCAAAGACTTATTCGTTTGCGTTACTTTTTATTATTTGTATATGTATACTTAAGCACTTCCGAAAGCCAATGCTAGCCAATACTTACCAAACTATTTAAACTTAAATGCTGCCACACAAGCAACAACTACACAAACATTTTAAAACTTTTGAACTTGTATAAACTTCATCGAGTCTCAAACTGGAACTGTGAACTAAACTTGCCATACTAATCTAGGTCGCGTGTCGGTGCCGCTCACTATCACTACTTGATTCTTTTCACTATCAGACTGCTATTTGCTGAGGTGAGTTCATGGCCCCTACTCTTTCTTGTTTTGAAATACTTTTGGGGGAGAATACATGCTTGTTTTTATCTAAATACAATACTTGTTTTACTTGAATATGCCACTTGTTTACTCAAACCATTACTTGCATTACATAAATATTTGGTGTTTACTCGAATGCGTTATGTGTTCACATGTTACATACTTGATTCTTCTTACTCATGGACACAAGCACTTTAAACGATTATGCATACTTAACCGAATGAACCGGCCAAACTATAACCGAATGAACCAGCCCAACTGCTATGTACATACATGACCGAATGAACTGGTCACATGACCGAATGAACTGGTAACATGACCGAATGAACTGCTAACATGACCGAATGAACTGGTAACATGACCAAATGAACTGGTCACATAACCAAATGAACCGGTCAAACCAACTTTAACTCTTGTGGTCCACATTACTAATTTACTTAAAGGTAAACTTTATTTTCATGATATTGTGAGCGACACAATGGTCAGAAAACTTCCTATTGAACTCACATTTCTTTTGCACTGAATTGCTATTTATGCAAACCTATGAACTCACCAACTTCGTGTTGACACTTTTAGCATGTATTTTCAGGTTTAAAGCGATAGTTTACTATTGGAGGCTTTGGCATGATATGGCATGGTCATAGATGACTCTGATGTATTTGAGACCGCTTTACTTATTTTATGGGCTTATTTCCGCACTACTTTTGAATAATGTAAATGTAACACTTTTTGTTAATGAATTTTATTCTAAATGATTGAGGTAAAAATCGTTTTTTGTACTTGTGTTGTGATACCAATTGAGTAGCACCCAGAACATGTATGCTTCCGCTAAACCAGATTTTGGGGGTGTTACACGTTGGGTTTTGACATGACCGGATATGTTGATTTCACATGACCGAATCTGTTGGGTTATTAAGGGCCAGATCTGTTGGTTTTTTACTTTTGTGGGTTTTGATGATTTGTAGGGTTTGGAGATTTTTGTCCTTTTTTAGTTGTTGAAGAAGACAAAAGAAAGAGTTTAGAGAAGATAAGATGATGTTCTTGATTTTTGTATTATTCAAAAAAGAAAGACAAAAAGGTTAACAACAACAAGGGATTGAAATGTTATAACGAATGAGGTGAATTGTTTTGTGTATATAATTTCTTAATAATAGTAATAATATTAATAATAATATTATTATTAATAATAAAAATATTAATAAAAAAGTCGCTCAAAGTTTCAAGCCGTAAATCGCTTAGGTTGCTCAACATTGTGAAGGGCCAAAAAGAATAAAATAATATTTTTTGAAGTTTGACTTTTTTGGTGGAAAATGACAAAATAGACGGTCGCTTAAAGTATGAAAAGTCGCTTAAAAATACACATAGTGGGCTCTTACAAAAGTACCACAACAATGATTGGGCGCAACTTTTTTAGGTGTCACATGTTGCCTTCATATTAAAACTTAAAAAGTCGCAAGTCGCTCGGTCTAGTTAAAGAATGTCACTAAAGTGAGTCCTCAAAAACCCACCATATTGAGCGACTGGGCTAGTGTCAAAATTACCCCTTTAATCTAACCATCTACAATAATTACTTAATTAGGAAACAAAAAGAAGAAAAATGTAAAAGGGTTGTTGTGCAATGAAGGATCATGTAAAATTGATTGATGGGCAAATAGTTAAATATTGGGCAGGCCTTCAATCGAAGAAGAAATTGTAAATAGCATTGATATATCCTCTTTCAATTTCTTCTTATTTATACTCACACATAAATATGATAGGTGAAATTCACTTTATTTTAATCGTCTCATCCAATAATTTTTTTCTCAAGCACCAATAACATGAGTAGGATGACATGTAAGAGAAAAATGTAAAAGTATACGTTATTTTCCCATTGTAAAGAAATGCACTTTGCAGGAATCCAACATTCGCGGTTTTGCAATTTGAGAAAAATATAATGTTATTTTACATTTAAGCTATAAAGTTTTATATATAATCCTTTTTCATTTTAAGTCTTTTTGTTTTGCATTTTGACATTTTTTTTTTTCTTTTATAAAACCAATTTCAGACAATTTTAACCAAGTGAGTGTCCTTGCCCAATTAGGTGACTTAGTTTTGCAATGACACGAAATTGGGATCTTCTTTTGATCCAATCTGGTTTTTGCACACAATATTAATTTTTCTCAACTGGTTCCAAAATAAGATTTTTTCTTTATTATATAAAAGATTTACGCAACATATCATTTTTCACACTTATAATTATAATTAAAAATATTAACTCTTTTAAGCATGAACGCATTAGATTTGTTTACATTTGAAGGTGTGAAAATTAGTTTGTCAAGTCCAATTTTCCACGCATGACACTACAAAAACATATCCTTTGTATATGCTTTATATTCATGCTTTCGCAAAATGCCAAAAAGTCGATTTCTTCGGATTTATAAATATGTATAAGTTTTACATTCATAAAGTGTGGGCAAAAGTAAAATATCATAATATTTAATGTTCACACTTATTAATGTGTACAAAAATTAACTTGTTCACACTTGAAAATGTAGAAAACAATTTGTTACGCCTAATTTTTCATGCCGGAGGAAACGTGAATAAACTGGGTGTCACTAGTTTGTAATTACACTTTAAGTGTGAATAAATTTTTGATTTCTACCCACATATAAATGTGAAATATTGTTTTCTTCACATTTTTTAATACAAGAATAATGCAACAATATTTTATATTTCTTCACACTTATAAACGTAAACATTTTAGACACGTTTATAAGTGCGAACAACTTGAACTTTTTGGGACGCCTGAAAAACATACAGTGTGAGTAAATGACGCATAAAAAATGGAGTGTAGAGAAATTATACACTTTTAAAAATGCAAAAAAATGAAAATGAATAATTTGTCGAGCCTTATATTTGCTAACCTTTTTCTTATACGATTTTAAATTTGAAAACTAGAATTATTTTTTACATATCTTCTTTATTAATGGAATACTTTTATACATTTTTATATGTGTAAAAAATCTAATAATATTTTACACATTTTTTATCTTCTCGATTAATAATCTAATAATATGGGATAAAGGACATTTTTATTGTAATGACGCGGCATTAAATATGTATACGAAATGGACAAAAGAACAAAGAATTTTGGTAGATCGACCAAAGTTTCAAACCAAATTTATTCTGCAATGTTCTTCTACGATAGTGACAGGCATACTTAAGGCAAAGGTTTTAAGCTACCCCCAATAAGGAGCACAACCAATTGGGTTGTGTAAGTTGATCAACGTCATCCTTGTTGTGGCTAGGGCCGAGCAAACCACCCGAACGGACCAGACTGACCGATCGAGACCGGACCGAACAGTGGCGGATCTTGAAGGAAATTGTGGAGGGGGCCAGAAATTTTTTTGTCCTATCATTATATTTCGGTTAGTATATTAGGGTCTTCTAATTCGGGTCGGGTCAAACAAAAATAACACTAAAAATCTAAGTTTTCTTCAATCATTCAAATTATCGTTCTTACACATAAAAAGTAAATAGTTTCTAACAAACAAAAACTAAAATAGATATGAAAATACTGATAGAAAATGTGTGGCCCTTGAATTAATCGGATACTCCCATATTTGTTTTCCCTATGCCGGATCTCTTTCTAGATTATTAAGATCTGCTTCATTAGCAACTGGTTGTGGCGCTTCATTAGTAACCGGTTGTGGCGCTTCATTAGTAACCGGTTATGGCTCACTTGGTGAAGCTTTGTGACGTTTACTATCTTGTTCATCATCTTTTATTTTGAAAAAAAAAAAAAATCAATAGTTTTCGGCTTTCCCATGATATCCTAATTCCTAAAAAAACATAATCCATATAGCAATTAGGGCAAAAACAATTAACTTAGCAATAAACTAAATTAGGCCAAAAATAATTAACTTAGCAATAATCTAAATTAGGGCAAAACACAATTAGCTTAGCAATAAATTAAATTAGGGCAAAAACAAAATTAATTGCAAAAACAAAATTAAACAAACCTGGTGACTGCTGGTGGTGACTGGTCGAGTGGTCGTGGTGGACTGCTGGTGGTGGTATAGAGCAGAAGGCTAGGAGTAGAGCTGTCTTCTTTAGTTCTTTTCTTTCTTTCTTTCTTTACAGCCGGAACAAAAGGAGGTAGGGCCAAATGGATTAAATAATTTAGTTTTTTTCTTTCTTTCTTTCTTTACAGCTGAAACAAAAGGAGGGAAACAAAAGTAGGTAGGGCCAAATGTATTAAATAATTTAAGTGGGTTAAGTGGATTGTGGGCTATAAAAATTAAAAAGGTAAATTTTATTAGACTCTTAAACTTATTAAAATATAAAAAGTTTTTAAGAAAAATAATCGGGGGGGGGGGGGGGCCGACTTAATAAATATAAATTTTTTCAGACGAAATACGGATAAATTAGCACTACTGAGCGAAAAAACAGGGGGGCCCGGGCCCCCTCGGGCCCCAACATAAATCCGCCCTGGGGACCGGACCGACCACATTCGGTCCGGTCATCAGTCTCGGCTTTTGGGCTAATTCGGTCTCGGTCTTGGTCGGTCCGGTCCGGACCGGACGGACCACATTTGTTCCGGTCCTCGATCTCGGCTTTTGGGCTAATTCAGTCCTTGGTCGGTCCGGTCCGGTCCGATCCGGGACCGATACTAAGCCCTAGTTGTGGCCAACTGGTCGCTGAGGGTCGAGAGGTATGAGGGTTGAAAACTCAACCGATTAGCACACTCGATTGAGTGGTGTGTTGCGTGTGATTTTATTTAATTAAAATATATTTTTGAGTGGTATGTTTTTTGTAGTGTAGATCACTTTACTGTGTCTAAAAGATCGGCTGTAGGTTGTAGGAGAGAGACAGCTGATGTGGCAGAAAAAATGAGGGTCGTGAGGGTTGCTATTGGGGCTAGCCTTACAAGTGTATATTCTATAAAAGGATAATTGCATATATATACCCACTAAAACTCAAAAACTTGTATATTTTCCCAAAATACAAGTTTTTCAATGCATGATGTACAATGCAAGTTAAGCATGTTTTGGGTATATATGCAAATATGCAAGTTTTAGTGAGTATATATGCAATTTCCCCTTTTATAAACACCATCCACAGTGTAGATTTTTTATTACTTTTTTATTTTTATTCTTTTTAAATTTTTTTAGTTTTATTTATTTATTTATTATTATTATTATTATTATTATTATTATTATTATTATTATTATTATTATTATTTTGGAGAGTTTAACATTAAACGCACACTTGTGTCTTTTAAAAAAAGAAGTATGTTACACATATGTGGATCTGCCACTGCTTACGGGTCTAGTTGGTCACCTTGCAATTACGCTATTGTTGATCGCTATCTCAACACGGAGAAAAACAATAAGAACAAGTAAACAACTTGCCATTCTGCATGCATCTATATTATGGGACTTTTATTGATTCACTCATTCAAGATCTTAAGTGCAACAGAATGCTACTTTTTTTTGTCTCCTCAATATCACTAACGAGGTATATATTGTGTCAGTATTGTTGACCGCAAGTAAAGGAGTAATTTTCTAGTTTTGACTACAGTTGACAGTAATTTATTTTGTCTCGACTCATTAACGGCACTTGAACTACCTACATTGCTCTGGGAGTACGGTGGTGCAAAGGGTGGTGCAATTCTACCGCCAAATTAATGAACGGCTCACCATACCATGTCTCGTGCCATTGAGGCTTGGCTGGTAAATACCAGCCCACGCGGTTGGGATTTTATTTATCTTTTTTACTATTTTTTTTTATTTTTTGTATTAGTATGTATGTGTGGACTCATAACATCATTTTTACTCCAACGCATCACATTTTTTGGTGCCAACGGTAACGGCACAAAATGTGTGCCAAAGGGTTTCTGGGCCATTTATTGTTTTGCTACGTGACAGTACTTTTGAGAACGGCACCACATTTTTGACACGACGATACCCAGTGCTCTAAATGAGTCATTCCTCAACAAACATAAATTTGTCTTTGGCGTCGTCTCCATTCATTCCGCTAAGCCACACGTTGCTCACATGCATCATTTAAGCAAGAGATAATTGTTTTTAAATGTATGGAAGTTACTACGTTTCCTATGTTGTGTAATCATTTTTTTTACTAAGTCGTGTATCAAAGTTACTAATCTCTCCTATGTTGTCAATATAAGGGGTCATTAAGGATTTCCGTTAGAAAAATTACATAAATCGTCCTTGTGGTTAGGCCCAAATTGCAAGTTTCGTCATTTTCTCAAAAAAATTACCAACGGCCGTTTAACAAAGGCAACGTTAGTCCATTTAGCCAACGATTCATTTGCAACGTTAGTCCTTTATACTAACGGCCGTTTCTAATTAACTAAAAAAAAAAAAAAAAATCTTTTCTACGCGGTTTTATATACTTATTTATACGCGATTTTACACGTGTTTTTATACACGTTTTTACATACGTTTTATACAGGTTTTTATAGTATTTATACATGTTTTTATATACGTTTTTATACACGTTTTTATGCACGTTTTTATGCACGTCTTTGTACATTGTTTTATACGCGATTTTATAACGTCTTTATACATGTTTTTATATCCCGGTTTTTAGAAACGTTTTAAAACAAATTTTTATACATGATTTTATACGCGGTTTTATACACATTTTCTTTTACAACGTTTTTATATACATTTTTAGACACGTTTTATACACGTTTTATATCAATGTTTTATACATGGTTTAATACATTTTTTTATCAACGGTTTTTATACCGGTTTTACACACGTTTTTATACGCGATTTTACATGCGTTTTTATACACGTTCTTATACGCGATTTTACACACGTTTTTACATGCGGTTTTACACACGTTTTTATGCACGGTTTTATATGCGTTTTACACGCGGTTTAATACACGTTTTTATACACGGCTTTAGACAGTATTTATACGCGGTTTTACACTGTTATTAAACCGGTGTAAATCGCGTATATAACCGTGTATAAAAACGTGTGTAAAATCGCATATAAGAACGTGTATAAAAACGTGTGTAAAACGTATATAAAATCGTGTATAAAAACGTGTGTAAACGCGTATAAAATCATGTATAAAAAGTGTTAAAACCGCATATAAAAACATGTGTAAAATCGCTATAAAATCATGTATAAAAACGTGTAAAAAACCGCGTAAAAAAACGTGTATCAAAAATGTGCAAAACTGCATAAAACTGTATAAAAACGTATGTAAAACCGCATATAAAAATGTGTATAAAAACATGTGTAAAAACGCGTATAAAATCATGTATAAAATATGTATAAAATGCGTGTAAAACCGCTATAAAAACGTGTCTAAAAACCGTATATAAAAACGTGTATTAAACCGTGTGTAAAACTCATATAAAACCGTGTATAAAAACTTGTATTAAAACCGCTAGAAAATAATTTTTTTTAATAAAAAGAAATTTTGAGTTAATTAGAAACGGCCGTTAGTATAAAGGACTAACGTTGCAAATGATTGTTGGCTAAATGGACTAACGTTGCCTTTGTTAAACGGCCCGTTAGTAATTTTTGAGAACAAACGGACGAAACTGGCAATTTGGGCCTAACCACAAGGCGATTTATGTAATTTTTCGTAACGGTCCTAATGACCCCTTATAGTGACAACATAGGAGATATTAGTAACTTTGATACACGATTAGTAAAAAAAAAAAAATATAAGGAATCGGTTGACCACAAATGAAACGTGGTAAGTTCCATACATTTAAAACAATTTTCCCTTTAAGCAAATCGGGTCAATGACTCGCTATTATAACGAGCATTAAACCTTGTGAATAAAACCATTTGCTTTTTTGTGGCACTAATGTGAAGGGTATTTACAATGATGTAGGCCATTGATAAGACAACATATAGAGGAGATATCAGAGGGCTTCTATATATACAAGGGGACACAAAAACCCAAAAATCTTACTTTAAAACATCACGTACGGTCAATTCCGTGTTTCAAGCTAGATGAAAGTATAAATGTAAGTATGTAACATTAGACCACATCAGGCCCCATAGCTGAATTTGCTACGCCGGCAAAGGCGAGGGACCAATTGAAGTGGCCAGACATGTTACTGATAGGGCCTTAAGAACTATTTGTCTCGCGGAGTGCCTTTAACTAACTTGTAGCATGTAAAAACATGTGCATTAGGCGATTTAGGTGGTCTCGCCTTTGCCGGCGAAGCAAACTCAGCTATGGGGCCTGATGTGGTCTAATGTTACATTTATAGCTTTATCTTGAAACACAGAATTGACCGTGATGTTTTAATGTAAGATTGGGTTTTTGTGTCCCCTTATGGAAGCCCTCTCATACCTCCTCTATATGCTGCCTTATCAATGCCCTACATCATTGTAAATTTTACCCTTTATATTAGTGCCACAAGAAGGCAAACGGTTTTATTCACAAGGTTAATGCTCGTTATACATAATAGCAAGAAGGTCATTGACCAGATTTGCTTAGACATACTGTTGATAATCAGTAACTCACTTAAACAGATTTGCTTAATTCACCAACAGTTTCGGCCTTTTTGTATAATGTTATAATTGATTAAAGTCTTAAAAGGCGATTTAGGCAATCTTAAGCATTTGCCAGATTTAACTTTTTGGGAAAAAAACACTATATCAACCCATATATATATATATAGAACATGGTTCGAAGATCAACTTGTTATATACATATGACAAAAAGATGAGAGTTCACAAACAATCAAACGCAATCCAATGGGAACATTCTCCAAAAAGAACAAAGCACCCAAAACTGAATGAATGTAAAATATGTTTATGTAAATTGGCTAGACACATCACCAATCGGTTGAACTCGATCTGAGTGTCAGAAATATGAGTACTGTTGTTCCCAAAGTCGACCTGAAATGACAAAAACATAAGAGAAACATTAACATGATATAATAGTTGAATAAGGAAGCAAAGGTAACGCAAACGTAACTAGCTTTTAAGGGGGATGTGTCGATTATAGGTTGTAAACTTACATGGCTGAGAACACAAGAGCCACTTTTCTTGGATTAAATGATCCAATATGCTTGTATTTCCTTATTCTGGGAGTCTCAGTAACTTTCCCAGCCGTCGTGTTATCTTTTTAACAAGAAAAAGCCATCAATATCAATCATAAACACATACATGTAAATGAATAAACGTGTATACATTCACGCACACAACCCACATACACATACACACGTATATATTACCTATACATAATTTCATACACGTATAACCTAGAATATATATGCGTAAGTACCTTGAATAGAGAACTTGGGTAGGCTGTGATTCATCAACAACCGCACGCATTTGCCTCTCATTTCAAAGCTAATTTGCTTCTGCAATGATTTCTACAAAATGGTTTATAAAAAGGCCAAATCAGAAGAATTATAAAAAATATATATATATACAAAACACAAAAGTATAAAAGAAAGCAGACCTTAAATTTGCCCAAGAAAGAAGCATATTTAGGTGTCTCTGAGTTTCCCTTCTCAATATCTACATATTCTTCAATGCATTCACAATAATCAGTTGCATTTCTTACCATCAACATTTGGTCATCCAATGAAACCTTGATTTTTAGTGGCACATAATTAACATCCATTGAACTTAATTGAGCAACTGACAATATATACACAGTGAGAATCACAATTCACAACCCTGATAGAATTAAGATATATAAAATTCTCCTCAGTTTAGGATAATAGTATAATATAGGAGTACAAACTAAGCTGAAAGCAATTGTATTTTGAAGTGATAATTGTATACAGAATGTATATAAACTATGATAGATTGATCACCTCTGTATTCCAGAGTATAATTTTGTCACAACACAATATATAAAATAAATAGCTACCCCACCGCCGTAAACCGTATGGCACGTACGTTTTACCATCAATATTCAAAATTTTGTAAAAGAATTATAAGCTCGATCGATAGTCACAAGTTATGTGGACTAAAATCAATGTGTTAAGTTTGTGATGGCCAGGAATGAGCAAAGAGGTAAATTCCAAATTCAAACTTTGCAAAGACAAAAAAGAAAAGATGCTTTACTATTATGGGCCCAAACTGGAAAGTTTTATGATCTGTTTTTGGATGTACACACCATTACTACTGTTTATAATCACAAATAAGTAGTAAAGAATGATAAAAAAAAATGGAAACGTGAAGGATTAGTATAATTGGATTCTTATCAAAGTTTCACTTGCTTCGTGCATCAATTATTAGTAACTAACGGCTAAAACGTGTACTTATATTGTAGATATGTTGCAATCAGCTGGTGTGACCACTTTTAAATGTTGAAGTGAACGTGCATGTTATTTATTCTCACAGTCGACATGTGAACCAGATATATATTTAATGCACCAACCATGAGTAGCAAGCAAGCAACTTAAGGAAGTTGTATATAGTTGATCATTGTCATATTATTTTCCTAATAGAAGCTTAATTAGGTATGATCACTTTAACAAAGAAACTATCAACTAGCTAGCCTTAGAAAATCTAGGAATAGGTGAGTAGGGGTTTAAATTAAATGGGTCGAGTTTTTGCCATGTAATTAACTCGAGTTCAAACTCGATTTGAGTTCGTTCGAGCCTCAATCTGGAGCCCTGGAAATAAGCTCGAAATGTTTAATAAGTCGAGCTTAAGCTTATATAGGCTCGATCGAGTTGTTGTCGAGCTTTTCGAGTTTCACGTGATATACATGTTTTCTTATATATATTATGTATATTTTAAGGGCTTATATATAAATACACTAAATGTATAATACTCCATAAATATTGTATTTTGAGCAGAGCTCGAGCTAAATTTAAATTGTATCTTAAATTTAATTTTCATCTTAGTTGTTTCAAAAATACATCATTACAAATAAATCGAGCCTTTTGAGTTGAACTTGAGCCAAGCATGATATTGTCGAGTTGAGCTTGAGCTTCACTCATGAAAGCTCGCCAAGCTTCATCCGGATATAAAATTATCGAGTCAGTCAAGCCTTTCTAAAGTTCGACTCGTTTACACACGTACTTATCTGCGAGTTTGCGATTTGCTCAACCAATGGGTTGTGGTTCCATGTCCCGGTCGTTCCAATGATAAATGTGTGGTTTAATTGTATTTAATTTACTGAAATTGTAAATTTGTCTTTCTACACTGAAAAATTAGGGTAGCTCATTTTTTTTTATGTCGAGTTTAGTATGTTGAAGTTGTATATAACTAATTTCAGCATTTCAGAGATCGGTCGTCCCGTTCAATTTGAAAGCCGTGTGCAATAATTAAAAAAAAAAAAAAAGAAGGCTTTTCAAACACGAGAAAATTAAATAAATCCAAGAAACTAGAATTGCAAAGAAAAACTACAGAAAAAATAAAAAACGAAAAAAGGGGATAGTTGGAAACAAAATTAACCTAAATACAAACTTAAAATCAGATTGAGTGTTGGTTTAACGAAACCCAAACTAAAATCTCAAATTTAAATGAAATATTTATCTTCCAAATAAAACACTACAAGTGTAAGATAAGAAACAAGTAAATAACCTAGAAACTTTCTAACCTGTTGTTGGAAAAATTAAAGACCAACAAACCTTGTAAGCAAGCATGAAATATTGACTCAAATTAACTACACACGTGACCTCAAACGTTACATTGCATTAATTAACGAATGAGCAAGGAATAATGTGTAAACTAGCATCCCCTCACTTCCTTTTATAGAGATGAGGGGTACAATCCATATGAAATTTCTCTTTGCTTGCATTACACACCAAGCAAATAGTTTAAGTGTAACCATGACATTATTTAACTAAGAACAATTAAATCCCTATAAATAGACTAGTTACACTTTAGCCCATTAAGAATTACTACTATAATATAACAATTTTCACCTTAGTAGTGATTCTTAGTCTATACCGATATTCAACATCTTCATCTAATGTTGGAACCTTGATTCAGGGACCACCATGTTAACTAGGCATTATACGTTAGTAAACATCCAAGTTAGTTTCCATAGACTACATTTACCGTATTCCTTTCAGCAGCATGCACCCTCTTGACCAGGTACTCCGGTTTCTACAATGTCTGTCCCCACCTTTGCACCAAGGTGTACCTGCTCATTTACCAAGCAGTCTGTGTTTGTCTTTCTTCAAGTTGTTTAACCTCCAACTTTCTTTAAGCCACTGCAACATCATTATTGCCATCCCGAATTACCCCAGTTTCACGATTTTTCTGAGCTCCATTCAGTTTCACCTCAAAACAAACATGCTTTTGAACATGTATTCCATGGAATCCTGTTTTAACACCAGGACAAAGTTGCTTGAATCCAACTTGTTTAGAACCTCCATGCTTTTGTACATAAAATCCATCGATCTTTTCGATGTTAAACATATTACTCGTACTAGCCATTCTTCTTCAAACCTTACTTTAACCCTTTAGAAACCCTAAAGACTCAACTTTTTCAACAGACCTCACAAGTTGTATGTTAAATGTAACAATTCACAATTTTGAGGTCATCATTTAGTTATTTAATTTTACTTAATATTTTATTTTAAGTAAATTTACTCTCGTGGGTAACTAAATAGGTTATTCCGTGTACAACGTTAAACGTACATTTAACTCAAACCGACACCTAACAATACTCAGTATAACTATTTTTATGCATTTTGGTTTCTTACAATCATAATTTAAATATCCCATTTTTACTTTTGTATTTTTAGTTAAACTTTGCACATTTTTTATTTTTCGCGTTTTCAGTCTACGGTTTCAATTTTTAAACATTAAGTAATCACCCAACAAGCTCAAGGATCACCTAAAATATCAAAATAGGTTTTGATGTCAACTTTTAACATTTTTGTAAGTTTTGTATTTTTACGTTACCTGGTTTTAAGTTTCGCATCTTAAAAACATCACATTTTCAATTACCGGGATCAAACTATACACTAAATGGTACACTTTAAGCAAAATAACACAAAAGCTACACAATTTTTACCACTTCATGTTGAGGTGGACGATTTGTGTAAGTGTCATATGACACTTGTTCCATGTCCTCTACCACTGCTCCCCACTATCATAATACCATAAACAAAAACTATTTAACTTGATACCACTCATTCTAGATCTCAAAACCACACTTCATTTACATCTCCAAGATCACCATCATCATCTTTTTATTATATTGTATTTCTTGTGCAAAGATTGAAGGTCCATTGGTTACTAGATCTAGTGCTTTGATCTTGATTTTCTTGCATGTTCCATTCCACTCTTGTAAGAAACCACACCATATTTTTCATTTCCCTAGTGATGTACATTTCATTTTATGTATTTTTCATGTTTCATATAATTGTTATATTAATTTATGCAGTGTACATAGCTTAAAATGCTTAAAACTATGATTGGGACTAGATTTGCCAATACCATTTAGACCAGGGACTATTCTCGTAATTACTGCACTTAATCAGTAGACTTTGAGGTTTAGGTAAAAATATAAAGCTATAGATCTATCTCTTAGCTTCGATTTTCCGGGTGGAGGGTCGCGTGACGATACCCGATGATTTAATTAGAAAATAAATGGTAAAACTTATCGGAAAATGCACACCAGATTGGAATGGCTAAAAACTCTAAAAATTTGTATTAAACCCACTGTAGCACAAAGAATAAAAGTGGTAGATAACACTTTAACTCGAACGTAGCCAAAAACCCCGCGTAAAATGGAGTTACGGAACTCAACTTATCGTAAAAATGGTGGGACTGTTTAGAGCTGTCCTGGATCAGACTTGACATATAAGGGTAAAATGGTAAATTCGCTTAGGCTATGCAATTTTAAGAGCAATAAGACCCACAAATCTGATTAGCACACTTACATACCTTCCTGAAAATATAAAATTTGTAGTATAACTCCTTACGGTTTAGGAGAAACGAAATTTTTAGTAACAAATATCGACTTTTAATCAAAAACCGCATTTAACATAAAAATTAGTTAAACTTATCAAAACTAATTTAAAAAGGGTCACATATGTTTTATAAAACTTATAAACATTATAAATAATGATTATAACCAATATAAGTATTTTATACAAACTTAAAGTTTATAAATTAATGATTCTTAGAAACACTTGATATTTTTACATTTTCCCAAAGTGGCAGGACGCACTGTCGATAAAAGACTCGTTAATTTATTTATAGACAAATTAACCATATATTGACACATTGGAACATATAGACTATAGAAATAACATAAAAACCCGAACCTCGGACAACTTATAAATTAAGGCTCGTAACACTTTCACAACTTGTCAATTTTAGTCCCTGTCACTTTATTAGCCTTAAAAACACTATGTAGAATTGCATGATTGATATAATATACTTACTTTCACTCATACTCTATTATTTTAAAACCTAAGACACAACATATTATTTTTAGGTTGCTCGTAGGACATTTGGGTTTCCTCATTCCTTATTTGCATCTTGCTATTTGATCTTTGGTGAGTTCATAGCCCCACTTTAACTCTTTAAATTGTTTATAAACCCATTGGGGGAGACTAGCAGGGTACCCGCGCGTTGCGGCGGCGGGTACCCTGAAATAAAATTTTCCGGTGAATCATGTATTTTAGTTTATTATGTTCTTTTTGACAATACATTTACGGATATCAAGAATTTCGTTTAGCCCGTGCCCGTTCAGGCTCGAGCCCGTTTAGCCCGTGCCGATTTGGCCCGTGCCCGTTCGGGCTCGAGCCCATTTGGCCCGTTGCCCGTTTGGGCTTGAATTGTGTTTAAGTTGGTTGTACAATATGCTTGATAATTTGTATTTCTTATGTAAGGGGTGTTTTAATAACTGCATTAATTGCATTTATTGACCAGTTAATTAATTGACTACATTAAATATCTTGACCACATTAATAGTGCTTTGTATTTTGTACATTAAGCTTTAAGACTTGTAAGTTATGTAGTAGAATTTTTAAGTATTACTATTTATAGAAGACTGAATTTTTAAGTATTACTATTTATAGAAGGCCTTCCTCCATTATAAGATAGTAAGATACATGCTATTTTACAATTTGGACACAAGTGCTTTAAACTGTATGCTTACCTGAAAGTATTGTTGCCTAAGTACCGCTATTGCCAAAAACAAGTCCCTAACATCATGAACCATTAATCACTTTCATGTGAACGCGAATATTGTGAATAGGCCTATTGGGATTGACGAATCCCGTTTGTGTTGATTTGATAGACAACCAAACGCACTATATTTGAATAGCTAGATAAATGGCAAATTATCTACACGGGGCCATTATTATTCTATATATATCACGTATTGATATATATATACAGTTAACATTTGAGTGTCATGAGCTTAGAGCAATACTTACTATTTACCCATAATTGTATTCGTTGCAATTATTATTTTAACTCTGAAATCTTGTGGTCCATTATTTATTTATAAACCTATGAATTTCACTCAACTTTTGTGTTGACTTTTTAGCATGTTTTATCTCAGGTCCTTAAGATAATTGGCAAGCATGAAGTCGCATGGAGAATGTTTTGATGGCTTGCATTGTGTTATCATTCGATAAACTCTTGAAAACTTTTATGTTAATACATTATGTTTTCTAAAACTATTTGGGACCTCTTGTAACTCTGATATTTTATTATGATTGAATGATAAACTTTTAAAATGTCTCATTTAGAGTCGTTTTCTAAAATATTTTGGGGGTGTTACATTAAACCCGTTTTCTCGTAAAGATTGATCTACTAACATTTAGAAAACCCTGAATCTTCGATCTTTCATACTCAAGTTTACAACCTTGATATACCTTGTACTCCAACTAATCAATTTTCTTGAATCCCAAGACAAAACTAAACCTTACTTGTCTTCCAAGAACCACCTAGACTTGAATTCCAAGAAACCGCAGATACCTTCAAACTTTAACTGTTCAAGATCCTAGATAATCAACTAAACCTTGAAGCTTTTTTACCATTCAAACTCGATCACCTCCAGAACCTTAAAAAGAACACCTTGAAGCTTAAAGATTCAACCTTGCACAAACCCTTTTGAAGTTTGAACCTTGTCCAATTAAACCTTTTGCAATACTAACTTTGATAAACCCCAAGACTCTTGCAAAAATCTCGACAATCTTAAGCCTTCAAATCCCCGATCAAAATCTAATTAAAATAGAACCTGCAGGTTCTGGACCAACAACTTCGACCACATGTATCTCTCTCTACATACCTCCAATTGAAGATTCCTTCAGTGAGATTCTAGATCTATGCGTCTTCGACCTACGATTCAAATTTCACAAAGATCCAACGGTTAACGAACCCGCAATGTTAAATATCCCACCGCTGCGCAATAATCGACGAATTAAAAAGAGAAGAGACTACTTGTTCTGATTGTACATATTTGAGTCGGCCTAGCTTCAAGAAACCAACGTCACCTTGGCTCTAACACCACTTGTTGGAAAAAGACCAACTAACCTTGTAAGCTAGCATGGAATATTGACTCAAAGTAAGCACACACATCACCCTAAATGTTACACTGTATTGATTAATGAATGAGTAAGGAAGAATGTACAAACTAGCATCCGCCTCACCTCTTTTTATAGAGATGAGGGGGTACAGTCTGTTAAGTTTATGAACAAATATTAATATGTATGTCTAGAATCGAACTCGAGACCACGGGATTGCACACATTACGTATGAAGAATTAATGGATAATAATTAATATATAAACCGTTATATATTTAATTATTAAAACACAAAAATAATGACTAACGGACGTTAAGTAGTTAACGAGAATTGACTAACGACCAATAGGGAATAAGAGAAGGACTATAGATGAAATTAGAGGAACAAGAAGCTTCCGGAATCCCTAGGGATTACCTAAGCCGATCGGCCATGGGCTTGGAAACCCAATCCATTGCCAACTTGTTCTTCAAGATTGTCATGCTATAAATACAAGACCTAGGGTTATTGATTCATTAAATCTTGTGCACTTGCTATAACCCTAAAACCCTTTTCTTCTTCCTTCTTGTCTTGGCCGATCAAATTAAACCCTAAAAGGGTTGATCGACTTTGTTTTTCTTAAACAAAATTGTTTGGTTTATTTTGTGTTTAAATTACTAGCATAAACATTAATTCGGTTATAGTACGTGTGTACAAAATCGTGGTATTAACTCACTATAGTTAATATCTTGGATTGAGATACAAAATGGTAAGGGGTATCTCGTTAATCCATTCTTGATAAAGATTGAAGAAGATTTGAAGTTTGATTCTTGTTGTGCTAGAATCAAAAGGTACGTTCACTTTAATATTCAGTTAATTCTTTATGTGTTAAAATAGATCTTACGCTTCCGCAAATGTGTATGATGATTACTAGATTAATATATGAACTTGTCATGATTATTAAATTCTAACACAGTCCCTATGGAATTAGAATTTTATAGTATCTTTGCTTGCCTTGCACACCAAGTAATCTTAGTTTAAGTCTAACCCAAACATTATTCTTGACTTGAATAGTAAGTTTTATTGGTGTTAATAAATGGGTGTTCGAGGGTATAATGTAACACCCCCTAAATTTTGAGTTAACAGCGGAAGACTTAATAGGGGTATTACTGGAAGGATCATAGTTATAATCATAGAAAACGACTCAAAAGAGGCGTTTTGTAAATCATTGTCATTTATTCAGAAATTCAAATACAAAAGGAAATTTCAGCGTTTAGTATTCCACAAAAGATAATATAAGTTTAATGTAAATGACAGAAATTTATTTTGACACAAAAACCATCCGTTACATGCGCGCTCCAATGCCTTGAATGCTCCTATTAATTACCTGAGATAACATGCTTAAAAGTCACCAAAATTGTTGAGTGAAATCATAGCGTTTATAATTATAATTAGTTTTGAACACAAGTCTATAATTGTATCTAAATACAATTTTCTTGAAAAAGAAATATTGCGGTCAATATATTGCCCTAAGTCTCATGACACTCAAACGTTAACATGTACCGCACAAACGGTCAGAACAATCCAAATTAATGGCATGAGTTATGGCCCTCTATAGGATATTACCAAATTCCTATTTTAAATTCAAATAAAGTGTATCTGAGCCTATCCAGCTAGCAACTAAGGCCATATTCAAGATAGTTCAAACAGGCAGTCAGCCTTCACAGATCTGTTCACTATATTCGCGTCCACCTCAGTGGTTAATGGCTCATGATGGGAGGGACTTTAAATAAAGGCAATAATCGGTAACTTAGGCAATATCAGTCAGGTAAAGCATACAGAAAATACTTGCGTTCTGTTTTATAACATGTATCTCCCCACATATTTTTAAGCATTTAAAAGTTAAAAGTGGGACTATGAACTTACCTTGAATGTAACTGGTAAAGAGTAAATATGAAATCAAATGAAATTACGGAAACGGCTCCGACACACAACCTGGATAATAATAAGAAAGTCTGAGATTTTGACGGTTTTGGCCTAATACGAATAATGATTGAAATGGTATCGAATGACGAAGTGGTTTGTGATGAGAGTGGATGATATGCTTAAAATGCTTAAAGTTCAAAAATAATATTATATATAATATTATCCTGTTTTTATGTTATTGAAACCATAAATATTGTTTCCTCGAAAGTGGTTTGAATAAAACGTTAAGTTAATCGTTAAAACTCGTTTTATATAAATATAAACGTTATAAGTTAAATATTAAACGAAACGTAATAAAATGCTCGTGAATGAAATGAGAATACGTAAAATATGAAATGGTAATGAAAAAAAATAAAGTTACTTTTGGTCCTTGGACTTATACAAATTTTACATTTTTAACCCTAACGGTGTAACATTTGCACCGTTAGTCACTGGTTACATATTTGATCCAAAAAGGTCATATAATACATTTTAAACCTTCTAGTTATTATTTTAACCTTTTATAACCATAAGTTACTGAATTGACAGTTTGTTCCCTGTTTTTACAAAGTTTTCAGTTTTAGTCCCTCTAGTTGAAATAGTTTGCAAATTTAGTCCAAAATGTACAAAATGAATGGGAAAATAATTTCGAAAGTTTTACTATTTTAATAAAGCTTATTTAAGTGCTTTTTGACTGCTTATTATATAAATGGCTTATTTTCTCGTTAAATGGGCTTTAACGTTTAAGTTTAAGGCCCATTATATTAACACAGTACGATTCGTGGGCTTTTAAAAATAAATGGGCTTGGTTTTGGGCTTGTCTTATGAGTCTAAAAATGATACAAAAAGGTTTACATGGTCAGCTTATTCGAATAAGCTAAAAATAGCTTATTGGGCTTGTGAGCCCAATCGGTAATTTATATAAAGGTTTTTAGTGTTTTCGACTAGCGAATGGTTTGGGACATTTAAAGAGCTTTTAAGGGCTTATGAGGGGAATCTTAAAACATGAAATTGATTAACGAGCTAATGAAGAAACGAGACAAGCAATAAAATGGGTGTCTCGTATATATGAAATCGTTTTAATATGGCCTTATTTGTGTCGAGTTTAACATGAACAAGTAAATAAAGAAATGACATATATGTTAAATGCGATATGAGAAATAAATAAAATGAGCTCGAAACGAAATGAAATAAACGTGTAAATGAAATACGAATGCATAAAATGAAATTCCTAGCCATTCCATGGAGGAGGCGTTAAGTATGAACGTAAAATAAATAAAAATGAAGTGTTAATACGTATAAAATGAAATATGCGATCGAATTAATCAAGAACAATGCATGAGATGTTATAACTTGATAAGAAAGATTGGAAAAAAGGTTTAGGAGACTCACAATCACTACGATGATGGAGTTTATACGTTCTAAATGTTCAAGAACTCGCGTAAAATGCTAGACCGATCACAATGGCTTCGAATGAGTGTTTATAGGACACGAAATGAATTCGAACAAGTGGAAAAGGGGTCCTGGCTTCTTGAGGACTTGGCAAGAGGTTTTGAGGACTTGGAGAGTGTGTGTGAAAGAGTTTTACAAGTGGGAATGATTATACGTTCGATCGATACATATATATGCATGCATGAGAATAAGTTTTAATGTATTTAAATGATGCAAGTTGGTGAGATTCGATATGTGCAGAGAGATAAGGGAATAACTTGAGTACCTAGTGACTTAGGAGGAGGGTTTTGAGTATGGGTTAGTCATAGGATCGAGTAGAACACATTTGTGTCTCGTTCGAAATATTTAAAGGGTCCAAAAATAGTTTTAACATGACCAAGAATGATGGATGGTGAGAAATGATCTTGAAAACTCATAATCACTCTTAAGAAGTTAAAAGAACAAGAGAAAAATCAGTATAGATCGAATTGGATCAAAAAGAATAAAATTCGAATGGGTTGGTTCAAGTTGCGATGAAGGTTTACTTTAGGTCTCGTTATGCAAGCAAATGATCATGATAGGAGATGAGATTCGACACACTAATAGTTGGATGCATAGGGATTCGAGTGGTATAAATATTTGGGTGGCTTATGTATCGAAATAAAAAATAAACGAGGCAAAGCTAGGCGGGTTTAGTCGAATGATAATAAGGAATAAATAAATTGAAAGAATTGGGTTGGGCTTTGTGAATAGTAACAGGCCGAATTTTTGGGTTAAGGAATAGTAATAGGATCCATTTGGTTTATAATGAATGTGTTGGGTTACTTGTGGTCCGTGTGTGAGCTTGTTCCAATGTTTTGAGAATTAATATAAAGTAATAAACAAAATTTTAAATTTTGCTCGTAAAAATGGTTAACTGAGCTGTAATGATAATCAATACTTGACTAATGTTTACAAATCACTGGTTAATTTTACAGGTTGCTACATATAACGCGTGCATTTTTTTTGTCGATAACTTTGTAGTTTTGTGTTCTTCTTTGTTCATTTGTCCAACGTAGGTTTCGCGTTCAGTGTTGCAACTCGTGATCGATGTTAAGGTTCTACGTTCCGTGTTTGACATCTTCAGGCTTGTTGTGGTTTTGTTCAACACCTATCAACAATATAATTTCGCCGACTATCTTTAAAACAGTTGCAACATTTGTTGGAATTATTATATCATTACAATCATATTAATAAACCAAAATATCAAAGAACACATATAGCGGAAGCATGGATACATATAACACATAAATAATTAAACCAAATATTAAAGTGAACGTACCTTGATGATTCTAGCAAGAATAAGAATCAAACTTGAGCAATATGGATTATGAACCCTAATTAGGGTTTAAAGGATTATAGGAATTGCCCCTTACCATTTTTGCAATTCAATCCAAGATTCTTACAATAGTGTGTAAGAATCACGTTCTTGTACACACGCACTAAACCGAACTAAAGTAATGCAAGTTAATGATCACAAAATAAAACAAAACATTTTGTTTTCTCACAAAAAGTCTGTGAAAGCGTAGAGGGGGGGGGGGGGGTGAATACGTTCCCGTTTTAAAAACTTAAAACTTGTTGTATCAAATTTCCAATTTGGCTTGTTCTAATATGAAAGCTGTCTGTTGTAGTTTATGTATACCAAGTTGTCACACAAGTATTATCAACTAATCACAACACAAGCAATCACATAATGCAAACATAAAAGTAAAGAGATAAGTAAAAGAAAGCGCAAACCGAACACGATGATTTATAGTGGTTCGGTCACGGAGCTCCTCTCCACCCTATTTTACTCCCTGAGTACCCAAATCGAGAGTTACTTCACTAGATCAACAAGCTCCCTTCTCGGCGGAGAAAACCTTACAATCGTCGCTTACACTTTTTCCGGTACAAAGCTAAATACCGGGTTCTAGTTCGAGGTAGAACCAACCTGACGTCGCTTATACAATTTCCGACACTAAGCTAGATGTCGAGTTCTTTACAAGGGTACAACCACTCCTGTTGGTTCTTTGATAAGGGTACAACCACTCCCGCTATGTTTTATGGCCCAACATAGAAACCTTGTGTTTTTTGGCACAAACACATAAACCATCTAATATAGTATGAATAGATTACAATGATGATCCATGACATAAATGGGTCATGGATATGAATGGCTAATCTAAATGAACTTCCGTTGATAGGAAGCCTTCAATGGATGAAGATCACAAGCTCCCTAAACTTGTTGTGATGGATCTTCATATATGCATATGGAATCTACATGAACTTCTTGAATAAGAAGTCTTCAATCATTGAGGATGTCAAGTGCTCTTGAATCTTCATATGTTGGAATGCTATGATGGATAATGACTTTAATATCTTTTAACCTTCATGGTGGATCAGGAAGTATGCTATGGATGGTGTCTCATGATCTTGAGCTTGCTTCACATGATCATTAACAGTGTATGCTTACACCATAATGAAAGTTAGCAACATTATGATCATTATGTAAAGGGTGATTAATTTATGAATCTACATGGTTTGCTACTGATCTAAGTGTGTGAAATGATGAAGGGAATGTGTGTTCTAGTTGGATGAAACTATGGGTAAACAATGGGCTACTATTTATAGGAAAATAATTTTTACATGCCACGGATTTGGCGGATCCCAAAAATTGGATCCGTCTTTGTATTGGTTTGGATCCGTGGGTACATGACAGCTAAGATTTCAACAAATCTTCCCATATCATTCCATATTATGTTAAGTCATGTCAAGATCTTGCAAAGTCAACTATGTAACTTAAAGATCTTTCCAAAATATCACCTAAATCAAATCTTCATGAAATCTATCCAAGATCTTTCCATATCTAACCATATCTACCAAAGTCAACTTTGTTACTTAAGAATCTTTCCAAAATATATCTTTCCATATCTTCCTAAGATTTTCTAATGATGTATGCAATGATGTTATGAACATATTTCCATTTTAATTCTTAAAATGTAAATAATGTAAATGTATATATGTATGTCCTATGTATATACTAGCTTAACTAATATATGTTTGCCAATATGTATCATGTTAGTTTGACACCTAAAGTGTACTTATCCTATTTAGGAAACATGACAAATGAGGTTCTAAGTAGAATAGTTAGCCTTTTTAAAATACTTAATGACCTAGTCGTATTTTAAACATTCTAAATGGTTTGTTAAGGGTTTGATCATAATGCCACATAACAAACATGTACGAACCTGTGTTGTATCATACGAGGACTCGAGAGGTGTTGAATGTATCAAGTTACATGTTTGTCATCAATCAAAACAAACGAGACTGCTTGCACTAACAATCTCCCCAACGAGACTGTTTGCACTAACAATCTCCCCCTTTTTGATAATGACAAAATATGTAAACGTGATAGAAAGTAAAATGTAAAAAGTTACTTGTGTCCGTACTACCTTTAATATTACCTTCTCCGTTTACACCTTTCTCCCCCTTTTGTCGAAGCAAAAAGGGTGTGTCCTTGGAGTTAACTTCATTTCTCCCCGAAATGGCGAGCTTGCATCATCCCTAGTGAAGTTAAATATACTACTCCAATCTCCTATGGTTGTTGCGTCCCCTAGGTTGTTAGCGGATCCATGGATCAAACTAGACTCTTAACCTACATCAAGGTTAGTGGTGTGCAACATAAAAAGAATATATATGAAAAATGCATGACGAATGAAATGCAAATAGCCAACGATACACGTGGGTAAGCTATGTTGGACTATGTTGACCTATCTCCTCCTTTTTGTCGAAACACAAAAGTGTGTCGAAGAATGAGAATTCTTAAGAATGCGAGCATGCTCCCCCTTGACTGTAGCTCCCCCTTAATCAATACTCCCCGTTGCTAGGGTACCGACGTATATGATCCAAGGATGAAAAATGCTACAAAATAAAGGTTAGTATGTGATATACAACAATGCGTGTATATGATGCATTCTAAAAATGCTTGACGAAAGCTCCCCCTTACTCTAGGGCGTCAAGATGAACCTACAAAACAAAAGATTAGTGCACTAGAAGCTATATCTTAAGTCATATACGACCAAAGTGTATAGACAATGCAATATGAGTGCTAGACTGATAATCCTCCTGGTTTGAGAGCGTTAAGCAGCACCTATAAAATAAGAAAAATAATCGATGCAAACTTCATCCTATGATGAGTAAGCTATATACTAAGCGTATATGATGATGAACCTACAATGAAATGGTTAGTGTAATATATTTTATCTCAAAGAAAGATATTATGCAACATATTAATAATCTAATCACAAGCAACTTACCTATTGTGATTGTCTAATCAAAGAAAAATATGATGCATCATACCAATTGTGATATCAATCGTGATTATCTAGTAAACCATGTTATAAAGTGTGTAATCTTCTAATAAGAATTACATTTACAAGAATATACTCCTAAAAAACAATGCCTATGATGAGGATATGAAATGGAGTTAAAGTTAGTGATGCTAATGTTGGTGTTAGTTTACTAGTGATAACTCAATTTATAACTAAAAAACAATGCCTATGATGAGGATATGAAATGGAGTTAAAGTTAGTGATGCTAATGTTGGTGTTAGTTTACTAGTGATAACTCAATTTATAACTAAAGGTTGATGCAAGTAGGTTTTTCGCTAATCCATGGGGTTGATGACTAGTGAAAGAGGTGATGGAAGGTGGTGGTTATAATGAATGCAATGAATTCAGAAACTCTAATGTATAGCAAATGCTATAAGAGTATTTGAAGACGATTACGGTTATGATATTATCATCTACCAAAGATGATGAATCGTGCCATAGTAAACGCTCGAATGAAAATAAGAGGAAGTGAAGACAATGATTACTTAGGAATAGAAATTTCATATGCAACAATTAGAAATACTAGATACCTATATACGGATGAAAATGATATCATATGATGAGAGTGTTGGTTGGACCAACGTGTTGAGAATGATGGTTCTGTTTGCACTGACAATGACGTGCTTGATATGTTTCAAGAATGAAAATGATGAGATCCTATGATGGTGTTCTAGACAATGAAGATGTGAAAGTAAATCCTAGACTCGTTGGTTGTGAGAGGGTTGTCTGTTATGATTGGTTAAAACTGAACCAGGTACCCGTGGATTGGGCGGAACCAAAGCTTTGGTTCCGTCCATCTTATCCTAGGGTGCCGTGGGACCGGAATAGATTTGGTCACATTTTTGTCATTTTTGATCAAACGAAGGTTCAAGCTAATGTCTATTTGCTTATAACTACTGATTTGGTTTCACTAATCCTATTCAAAGTCTAAGGGGACTTAATGCTTCTCGTTTTGTTAAACACATGATGTGTTTTTCACTTGACGAGGTATTGATGCAAAACTATGATATTGAGCTAAGAAGGTTTGAAAAGCTTATGGTTTTGTGAACTAGTTTTAACTAAATAATGTGAACTTAAGTGTTGATACTTGAGGATGTAAGAAACATGAGTACATGTTCTTTAATGTGAAAAGACAGTTATGTGAATGAATTTCTCTCCCCCGTAATCGGTGGACATCCATCATAATGTGTGATGTTAAGAATGATGAAGCAAGTTAATGAAAGCAATAAGCTTAGTAGTGTTTTTGCGGATGTTGGTTAGCATACAAAGTACTTCATCCTAGAAGTTATGTAGCTCTTCTCTATCAATGCAAGATGATCGCACGACGAGGCATGTGGTTTTCTCATGAAAGGTGTATTGTTATAACTAAAGGATGATGGAGATGTTGTTAGGAAAGCGGAAGCAATAATACGATTTGGAGAGAGGTATGTTGAAAGATACCCAAACACAAATTTCAAACCTCTAAAATTTAATCCTATTAGTTTTAAAAGCTATATGCAAGAAAGTAGATCCCATAAACATATTATTAATCTAAGTAGCAATAATGGGACAACAATTATGCAAAATAAGCATAACAAAGAGAAATAACAAGCAATTTGTTGTCAATCTACAAGACAAAAGTCTTAATGACAAAAGATGTGAATATCATAGAAATCATAACATCTTATATAGACAAAAACAAATATTCATCTACTAGACAAAAAGCTACCACATAGCATAAAGATAAATAATCATATTGCAAGATAGCATGACATTGTTTTAGATACTCTATTGTGAAATTGTTTTGAAGTTAGGCTTAGTCACTTAAGCATACTTACTTATTAATTAACACAATGATCTATGTGTAAAATAAAATGACTTCTAAATGTTCATCATACCAAAAAGCACTTAGACATATAGGTGCATACATGGCAAACAAATAGTGTGACATGGTCACAAAAGTAATAAAACGACAGGTTCATGCAAACAATTCTAACATTTTTGAAGCATGCATAATTTAGACTATCCTACGAAAGAAACTCAATGAATGTCAACTAAAGACAAGAGCTATCTAACACCATGTATTAAGAATGACATATAGTGAGTTAACAAGTAATACGTTAATCTTAAGAAATAGCATATAACAAAAGAATGAACATATCATACAAATCATGTTAACATGAAGCATATAAGCATGCTGACAAAACCTTTCCAAGGTTTACACATTTGACTATCAATCATGATAACGTCAAGATACTAAATCATATCAAACAATTAACATGTAATCAACACATGTATGTGTAATGCAAGTAATTTTAAAGAAAAATCACATCTACTACTTGTTTGATTAATATTCCTAAGACAAGATAAACTATCATCTTTTAATAGTTACTTTAGGCAAGTATAGGAATAAATATTTTTCAAGTTGGAGAATGAATATGAGACTATTACTAGCGGTTCTCAATTCAGGCTAAACACGACCATTTTTACGGGTGATTCCACATACCCAACTTCTCTGCTGGAAGCAATTTAACCGTTAGGTTAAATTGAGTTTCTAGTGAAATAAATTCTCTAGTAGTCATTCTCATGTCTGAAAGATAGGAATTCCTATTTTTACCTATATAAAATATGATAGTTTACCAATTATTTGGCTTAATTAGACTCAACTATTTCTATAAAAATTAATGTGATGAAGATGTCATGTTATACACGTAAATTTGACAAATATGTGTCAGCAGATTTTAATCTTTGTGTTTGGAATCTAAGGTTGAATGATCTAAAGAGTGACAGTTGAGTTTAAGTATGTGTTATGCAAGTGATTTGATCATCTAAGACCAAGAGATATGTTTGTGTATGATAATGGAATATGTTAAGAACGTTCTCAAGAAAGCTCTTTGGAAGAAGAATCTGAGTAAAGTTACCAACTTTAATAGATCTTGTGTATGCTCTAGAGATGTGTAAGATACACATAAGGTTTGAACCAGATTATTAGCAAGGTTTGGTTATGATGTGTGCTTGAAAGAAGATAGATACATAAAGTATCTTTCAACAAGTAAGATTATCATGCTTATGAAAACAAGTATGAACATATGAGGAAGAAAGTTCATAGAACTTGTAGGTGTAATGAAATCTCTTGTAACACAACCATTCATGTTGCAAGAAGAGAATAATGCACAGGATATACATTATACTTTTAACAAGATGAAAACTAAACGCATGATTTGAGCATAATGTTTTCCGAAACATCATGTTTTCCTAAATAAAGATATGAGCTTAAAGTGTTTGAGTTGGATAGACTTATCCTAAATTCACTAGATGAATACATGAGAAATTCACTTGAGTTTCTTATGTATACTCCTCAAGAATCATTGTCATGAGATTTGTTCAGAGATTACATTATAACATAAGTTGCTACAATGTTGATCTAAGGTTTAATGAAACTAATGCAGAAGTCAAATGACAAAGTATTACCAATACTTTGATGACTTGTGATACTACTTAAACTTAGTGGAAATTGATAATTGATAAACAAGTGAGCATCATGCTCATCTGATGGTGAAGGTTCTAATCCTATAGGTGATAACGTATGGTTGAGTTGATTCAACGTGCATTTGATGAGTGTTGAACTACAGGCTTTTTGAGCAATGCTCTCAACTGATTTAGATGGGGTGTCTAACTAAGGATGTGGTGATGCAGAGATCTGTTGTACTATAGAAGTACTTTGTGTAAGATCCTACAAAAATCCGTCATGGTAATCTTTGTTAATTGATAATAACCTCGACTTCCCGTCTAACGAAGCCCAATTTTACGGGGAAATTTAAATTTTTCCTTAATATACTATACTCACGACCAACACAAGATTAAGATAAGCCTACATATTTTATATGAACTATTTTCACTTTATTATTATATTTTTTTTTATATATTTTATATTATACTCTTTACGTAATACAAATATTCAAACCCTATTAGATTTTATTAACGTATACGCTCTCCGTTAAACTTATTACACGTCTAATATTTTTAGTTGGAGAATATTAATAAACTTTGACATTTTTATAAACGTTATATTTTTACGTTACCCAATTTTAAGTTTCGTGAAATAAAGACTTAACGTTAGTAATTACCGGAATCAAACTACACCTTAAACTAATAATATGTGAATACAAATTATGCTACGTAACCTTTTGTCATGCAAAGTGTATATGATTTATCCATGCCATGCAATAGTTGAACGTGTATCTATATATATATTTTTTTCTTCCATAGACTTTATAGTAGTATCTTCCATGAGACGTGGACTACTCTTTTCCATGCAAATAAAATTAGAACGTGTATGTATATTACCATGTAGACGTGTGCTACTATCTTTCATGCAATTACATCCTAACGTGTATACATTGCTACTATAAAACTATCACCCTTTTACCACACACGACACAACATTTATTCTATCTTTCTCTCGCCCTCACTGATCCCTCTAACTGTCCAGTAACCATGCTTCAACCCAGGAAAAACTCAAGTAAGGAAAGACACTTTAAAAATGTAACTCGAACCTAGTAATAAATTGTTACTTCACCCTTGTAATTTCAGTCGAACCCAATACCTTTTACCACCATTCACTCTCGATCCCTCTACATGTTTCTCACGACCTATTTTCAGTAAAGACCTCCCCAAATAAACAGAACCACTCACCTTTCTCGGCTGTAAAGTGATTCGAAGGAAATGGGTTAACCTACAGCAACGTGTAGGTTAACTTTGAAGAAATTGAACCACCCTTGTGTCTAGCCCTGCTCTACGGGACCACTACCCACCTCCAAGAGGTGTAGTAAGTGCCTTATAACCCTTCTCATCTCACTATCTCACGTTAGGATATAGAGCACGCATGCATAATATTACTCGAACGTATCATCATTACGTAGTACTAGTAGATACCATAAAGTTGGCTAACCCACAAGGGAGTGCATGTTACCACTAATAAGAACTAAAAATCATCATGCATCCATGCACCATTTATTTCTCATTTGAACATATAGAATTTATTTACTTTGAAGTCACAGCAAACTATTTCGAATCATGTAACCTGTCGAACTTACTCTGAGCAGACCTAACAGTCATCTCACAACTCCCTTTTTCATTTAAAAGACCACCTCATGAATTGGCCCTATATGACAGTCGACTATGTATATTATAACTTAAATATACTCATGAATCCAGTAAATGTCAAAACCTCATTTTAAGAACATATAGAAGTTGTTACACACATCTATCACACCACTCTCACTATTACAACTAGTTGCATGTATTCAACATTTATACTTAGCTCACACTTAACAATTAAAAGTAGAAGACATTTAAACGTTAGACTATAACATGCACAAAGTAAATTGTCAAATGATACTCACTAAACTCTACATAAGGGAAAGTGTGCTACGCCACAAAGCAAGAAACCACAGACCCACGATTTGGCTAGCAAGCCCAATGACCCCTTTTGCATATTTACAAAGACCCCATAAATGTTGGACTTTAACGGCCCATTCGAAGTTTATGTAGGAATCATTTTAGAAAATTTAGAATACATAAAGGTAAAAATATAAACCCTTAAATCAGATTAATGAAAAAGAAAGTAAAACTATGTAAATTATGGACTAAGTTTGCAATACACTTTCACATCGAGGGACTAAAATTTGTCAACCCCCTAAAGCAAGGACTAAATCTGTAAAAACCGAACCTACGGAGTATTAACTGACATGCTATTGAACTTCAAGCCTTATATGGACATATGGACAAGATTTGGACTATTATGGACTTTGGACCTAACCGAGGACTAACGACGTAACGCAACCACAGTTAGACTAAAAAGTATAAACTCTGAAAAGAACAAGGACTTATTTAATTTCACTTGACATTCTTAGTTTATTTTCATTTTACACCCTTCATTTCATATGCATTTTTCATTATAAGCTATGCATTATTTATAGTTTCGCTATTAGAAATATTAGCGACCTCACTTGCATATTATTTCAGCATATTTCGAGAAAGTAATATTTTGGGTCGATTGAGATAAGGACCGAGATAATATTATAGATATATTATATTTTTAACTTGAGGCATTTTAGGCATATCACACACTCACATCACCGATCAAATCGTTAGACGATTTATCCTTTCCACATTTGTTATTAGTCGTAAGTTAGACTCTTAGACTTCGCTTATACTCAGGTCTCGTATTGAAGAAGTTTTCCTGATCGTTTACTTGATCTTATATTTTCGTCTTGCTGAATACGCTCCAGGTGAGTCGTGGCCCCTACTTTTCACACTTGTTTTTAATAACTCTTTTGGGGGAGATACATGCTTTAACTGTTTTATACTACTTGAAATCTTTTATGATTTACTCGAAATTATCAACTATGCTTTACCTATTTGAATCATACTTGAAAAGAATACATGCTCAATATATGTGCGAATAGTCTGTCTAGCTTAAACACGGAACTTGAAACATAACATCTCTGAACTACTTGACGTAACATGATATTGAAATTCACTATAAGTATTCATATATCAAATGAATGAACTGTTACTTATTATGACATTTCTATATGCCACTGGAAATAATTGCCAATATCAGAATATGTATATTTTACGAACTTGAGACCCATATTGCCTAAGCTTACTTTATTGCCAAAAAGTCCCTTTATCATGAGCCATTAATCACTGCGGTGAGCGCGAATATAGCAACAGCTTCGAAACCTGTTGGTGGACTGACAACCTATCCCACTAATACTAGGACGGAATGCTTAACCGCTAGTCGTATTAGTCGCGATGCGCTATATTTGAGAAAAATAGGAAATGGCGATTCACCTATTACACGAGGGCAAATTTTTCATCATTAATTTGATGATCACCTCCGTCTTACGGTACTTTGTTAACGCTTTGCGCTTCATGAGACCGATGGCAATATAACTTTATATATGAATGTTTCATATATATATCCTAGGATGCAGCTGTATTAGAAGACCACCACTTTTCATTAATAAACTTCAGACTTTAGACTACTATTACTTTACGTTATATGATTATGAATCTCGTACTTGAACTTTAACTGTTATCATATGTGATTTAAATTGAGAATTCTATAAAGACAACTAAAAAGGCTTAGTATATCGTTACTTACAAAAGTCAATCCAATATATCATTTCGAGCGTATATCAACGTAGCTCATATTCATCAATAATCTGAAACTTATGATCGTTTGAGGTCATACATGAAATACTTGTGAATTTTTATTCAACGCGACTTATTAATAAATGAAGAACTATTATTTATTTCGAAAATCACTATACACCTTTCAAATAAAGTTATTTTCTATAAACTCCACGAACTCACCAACCATTGTGTTGACGTTTTTAAGCATGTTTATCTCAGGTAATTAACGGAGCAGGACAAGACACGGAGCGGGCATCCTTTACTCTGATAACTTTAATGGTGTAAAATCAAATATGTCATTCCTCCTAAATTATCACATTTTCTTATGGGAATTTCAAATCAAATAAATCATTTTTGCATCAAGAATATTCTTTGAATGACATATAGCTTTCAAAATGCATGTTCTGGACCGTTTTCTGAGATTTAAACTTCGATCCTCACCGTAGCACCCAAATTACTTTTCCGCTGCCACAAACCAAATTTGGGGGTGTTACAGTTTGGTATCAGAGCCTATGGTTATAGAGAATCAAACGTTTTAAAACATCGAACTATAACCACATTTTCAAAATAAATGATTTTACACCTTATCATCTTATGCCTTCCGTGTCTGCAGACTGCCGTGCTCAATACATTACCTATTAAGATTATTTTGTACTAATCTTTACATGCTTGATGCTTATTATTCACACATTACACACTATACTATTTCACACTCAACGTTATATATATACTCACCAACTATTTCAAGTACTGTACCAACCATCTTTAATCATCTTACTCGTATCTTTATAGATGCATGTGAAGTAAATCTTACTATATTCCGAAAAATCCGTGTAAGAATTATTTTGTGGACTAATATGAATAGTAAATCAGAAATTCTTAAGCAGGATGAGTTGCAATGTCTTTATTTGAATGATTGGGATGCCTTTTATCTAAATAAAGAAATTGTAAAGCGCCGAACCATAAGTTTATATTTCCTTATTTACATTGTTTGGGACGCCTCTCTATGTAAATACCGAATTATAAATAAGTGGGCTTATTTATATCTGTAAAGGCACTAGTATAAAACCGATACCCATAAAAAAAAAAAATTATCAAACACACATCATAACTCTCATTAGAACCCCTATATAGTGATACATAGTGTTAATATATGAATTCAAAGCAACACTCCTATCGTAATACTATTTCTTACTGTTCTAACCACTTGCATTAACTATTCTTCACACCAAGACAAACCAGATCTCCCATACCCTAAAAGCCGGAATATAGCAACTTTCTCTATATGCACCGAATCTTCAGTCAAATATCTCCATGTGAGGAATCTGTTATCGACAAAACTCTGTGTTTAACAAATAGGTTACCCGCGCAGATTTCTGTAAAATATCTAAATCTAGCAGAGTAATGAGTTCCTTTCCAAGTTGTGTTCGTAACATAACATTCAAACACCATATTATTCAAATAAACTTGACAGAAATACTTAAACGTTACAAACGATACTAGATTAAAACATCACATAAACCTAAACCTAAACTTCAAAGGTAGTCCGGATGATCCCAGGTCTGAGAATTGTTGGAATCATAGCCGTCATCATAAGGATCGAAGCTCGCCAACTTCTCTTCTTCCCATTGAGCTTCCAACCTGCTCAGCTCCCACTCCATGGCAGGAGTCCAACCACCATCATCAACTGCCACATTTTCCTCGAAACTTGGCTGGAAATGATCCAGATGAGGCAAATGTTGTTGTTGCACAACCACCCTTGGTGTAGAGGAACTTGATGCACCTTGTTGTAGTTGTGGTTGTTGTTGATGTTGTAGTAGTGGTGGATTCTGTTGCTTTTGCTGTTGTTGTTGTTGATGTTCAACCCTAGCAACTTCAACATTCTCTTCCAAACTCCAACGAACCTTGTTAGAAATCTGGTCATCTATTTGATGAACACAAGACCACAGCGATTCGATGACAGCAGCGTCCTTACAAGATTCATCATACAAAAACTTGTCAATCACATGCTTCCTACCATCTGAAATATCCGTGCACCTAGCATAGCTATCTCTAAGTCGTCGTTTCAATTGTTTCGTAGCCTCCAACTGCAAAATGACCTTCACAATAGCATTTTGATGATCCACGTCACTACCCTCAGTTTCTGCTTTGATGTACAGTTGAATTTGTTCAGCGGTATGTGGTAGCTTACAAGCCATTGATTGTGTGTGTATAGGTAACCCAACCATGCCAATGGTATTTATAGAGATTTGAAAAATATTTTTCAATTATTTTAAGAAATATAACCATTTGTAATCAAACGGTAAAATTTTCAAAAATTATGTCTATTAAAACTAGCAACTAGCTCTGAGATACATGGTAAATAAATTTTATTTACTTTGGTTTTCGCAATTCAACGCAAGAGGCAGGAACAAATCGCGTTAAACGCGCCCCACCATGACTTAAAAATCCTGAACACACCACATACGAATAGCACTTCCCATACGATTTGACTACACATCCTCTAGGAATTAATGAACCTCCTAACGTCTTCTCAAAACTCTTAGGCATTATACAAAAATTCGATGATCTCGAAACTACCTAGTAACCATATATGTCATGGAACCTGTGTTCAACATTCGTCAAACTAAACTTATCCTTGAAACCTTTATTCTCGACCTATTGCTAACAACAATCCAACACACCCTAGTTATCATTAATACTCGAACCCAATTCTAATTGAGCACAAGAACTTAAGATTTAATCGACTCATACCCGTTTACTTTGGATTATTCACTTAACAACCTACCAATATTTTCATACGTCTCGATTAGACACTTACCAAGAAATCATGTGTAATAAATCTTTTCCAATACTCAATCATGTGACGACCAAAGCTCAGCCCGACTATCACATTCTAAAATGACCTCAACAAAAATCATATATACCTTGTTTCATTTAAGTTCCCAACAATCTCAACAAATTCAAACACAAACCCGTCTAGTTATTTGGTCAAATTTCATCTTTTGTGGATTCAACTACAACCAAAACAAACCAACTTTCGTAATTCTCTTTCGCACCCAACAACGATTAACAAATCCTAAGAAACAATATGAAAATTTTTACTACAACACATTTCATCTTGCAGCATATTGATTTCCCTCTTTGCTTTCACTCTTAGTTAACGACTTGAATACTTTGAAAAATAAATAAGCTATTAACGTAAGACGCGGTTTTATATATATAAAGCAAACCAATTTTGTGTTATCATTTAAGACTTTATCTAACGAGTTTTTCTTTACAAAAACTAAGGTTCAACAACTATTTTTACATTCATCAAATTCTCGTCCAAAACTCTCATCATTAAAAATCTACAAACTCTCTGTTTGACGAATAGTTTATACCATAAATTTGTGGTTTTCAAAAATTATGAATCCTGTGTACTTTCAAAATGCGATAGAATAACAATTTTCATTCCAAAACCATAATCTCGAAACAAAATAACTCATTCATACACCTCACTTTTAGCCAACCTCAGTCCGATCTACACTCATTACCCATTACTCACTGCTCTATTATACGAAGTCGAGAAAAATACGAAACTAGAAACCATAAGCATTCACAACAATCTATGGAAAACACAAATAACATAAATTTTATTTGAAACCACGGAAGTTAATACATAGCGAAATGATTAACATCGGAAGTGCTAACAATACAATAAACACAATGTAAGGCATACAATCTTCAATCGGTTGACCCACCATAGAAGCAATGACCCCTACCAATCCAACGATAGCAAGAGCCACCATAGGATGAAGCACCTTAATTATTCTGCGACATAAACATAACAAAACATTAAAAGCTATATCGAGACTTCTAACTAAACATAAACGAGATTTTATTCATTAAAAGTTATATCGACATACAACAAAACTACTTTATGACCACACTAGCCGAAATCCTCACCCCAAAATCTTATCCACATTAATCGCTAAAACCGTGAGAGGTACGATAAACACCAAGGATGCGACGTAATAGTCGGAGTTTTCATCAGGGAAGAAAGCTAAATAAGTGGCGACGAAAACAATGTATACGGTAGCGGCAAAGATGACGATCGACGGCATGGTAAGGTATTTTGTTCGAAGAAGATAAAGATGTGGGATGAAAAAGGGGAGCGGAAAAGTGAAAAAGAAAAAAGAGTGGATAAGATTAAATAGGGTATCTAAGTGGAGAAAGTACCCGTTATTTTACTATTCACGATCATTAAATTTTAAATCATTACCATTAAAAATCCCCTAGTCTCGACCATTGGAACACTAAACATTAAGTGTTAAATACTTTCTACTCTCGGCCATTACTTTCACTATTCGTAAACCATATTTTAAACTGTCGACCAAACATTCGAATTTATTTAGTCTAGTACTAATAAATTTAGATGAAATCTCTCTTTTGTTAGTCAAATAAGAAATCCTTCGACAACATCTTCCATGAACTCTTACCTCAGAACACCACATTTTCCAAATACCTATCACGGACTGAACTTCGGGACGAAGTTCAAAATTGAGAGGTAGATACTGTAAGATCCTACAAAAATCCGTCATGGTAATCTTTGTTAATTGATAATAACCTCGACTTCCCGTCTAACGAAGCCCAATTTTACGGGGAAATTTAAATTTTTCCTTAATATACTATACTCACGACCAACACAAGATTAAGATAAGCCTACATATTTTATATGAACTATTTTCACTTTATTATTATATTTTTTTTTATATATTTTATATTATACTCTTTACGTAATACAAATATTCAAACCCTATTAGATTTTATTAACGTATACGCTCTCCGTTAAACTTATTACACGTCTAATATTTTTAGTTGGAGAATATTAATAAACTTTGACATTTTTATAAACGTTATATTTTTACGTTACCCAATTTTAAGTTTCGTGAAATAAAGACTTAACGTTAGTAATTACCGGAATCAAACTACACCTTAAACTAATAATATGTGAATACAAATTATGCTACGTAACCTTTTGTCATGCAAAGTGTATATGATTTATCCATGCCATGCAATAGTTGCACGTGTATCTATATATATTTTTTTTTCTTCCATAGACTTTATAGTAGTATCTTCCATGAGACGTGGACTACTCTTTTCCATGCAAATAAAATTAGAACGTGTATGTATATTACCATGTAGACGTGTGCTACTATCTTTCATGCAATTACATCCTAACGTGTATACATTGCTACTATAAAACTATCACCCTTTTACCACACACGACACAACATTTATTCTATCTTTCTCTCGCCCTCACTGATCCCTCTAACTGTCCAGTAACCATGCTTCAACCCAGGAAAAACTCAAGTAAGGAAAGACACTTTAAAAATGTAACTCGAACCTAGTAATAAATTGTTACTTCACCCTTGTAATTTCAGTCGAACCCAATACCTTTTACCACCATTCACTCTCGATCCCTCTACATGTTTCTCACGACCTATTGTCAGTAAAGACCTCCCCAAATAAACAGAACCACTCACCTTTCTCGGCTGTAAAGTGATTCGAAGGAAATGGGTTAACCTACAGCAACGTGTAGGTTAACTTTGAAGAAATTGAACCACCCTTGTGTCTAGCCCTGCTCTACGGGACCACTACCCACCTCCAAGAGGTGTAGTAAGTGCCTTATAACCCTTCTCGTCTCACTATCTCACGTTAGGATATAGAGCACGCATGCATAATATTACTCGAACGTATCATCATTACGTAGTACTAGTAGATACCATAAAGTTGGCTAACCCACAAGGGAGTGCATGTTACCACTAATAAGAACTAAAAATCATCATGCATCCATGCACCATTTATTTCTCATTTGAACATATAGAATTTATTTACTTTGAAGTCACAACAAACTATTTCGAATCATGTAACCTGTCGAACTTACTCTGAGCAGACCTAACAGTCATCTCACAACTCCCTTTTTCATTTAAAAGACCACCTCATGAATTGGCCCTATATGATAGTCGACTATGTATATTGTAACTTAAATATACTCATGAATCCAGTAAATGTCAAAACCTCATTTTAAGAACATATAGAAGTTGTTACACACATCTATCACACCACTCTCACTATTACAACTAGTTGCATGTATTCAACATTTATACTTAGCTCACACTTAACAATTAAAAGTAGAAGACATTTAAACGTTAGACTATAACATGCACAAAGTAAATTGTCAAATGATACTCACTAAACTCTACATAAGGGAAAGTGTGCTACGCCACAAAGCAAGAAACCACAGACCCATGATTTGGCTAGCAAGCCCAATGACCCCTTTTGCATATTTACAAAGACCCCATAAATGTTGGACTTTAACGGCCCATTCGAAGTTTATGTAGGAATCATTTTAGAAAATTTAGAATACATAAAGGTAAAAATATAAACCCTTAAATCAGATTAATGAAAAAGAAAGTAAAACTATGTAAATTATGGACTAAGTTTGCAATACACTTTCACATCGAGGGACTAAAATTTGTCAACCCCCTAAAGCAAGGACTAAATCTGTAAAAACCGAACCTATGGAGTATTAACTGACATGCTATTGAACTTCAAGCCTTATATGGACATATGGACAAGATTTGGACTATTATGGACTTTGGACCTAACCGAGGACTAACGACGTAACGCAACCACAGTTAGACTAAAAAGTATAAACTCTGAAAAGAACAAGGACTTATTTAATTTCACTTGACATTCTTAGTTTATTTTCATTTTACACCCTTCATTTCATATGCATTTTTCATTATAAGCTATGCATTATTTATAGTTTCGCTATTAGAAATATTAGCGACCTCACTTGCATATTATTTCAGCATATTTCGAGAAAGTAATATTTTGGGTCGATTGAGATAAGGACCGAGATAATATTATAGATATATTATATTTTTAACTTGAGGCATTTTAGGCATATCACACACTCACATCACCGATCAAATCGTTAGACGATTTATCCTTTCCACATTTGTTATTAGTCGTAAGTTAGACTCTTAGACTTCGCTTATACTCAGGTCTCGTATTGAAGAAGTTTTCCTGATCGTTTACTTGATCTTATATTTTCGTCTTGCTGAATACGCTCCAGGTGAGTCGTGGCCCCTACTTTTCACACTTGTTTTTAATAACTCTTTTGGGGGAGATACATGCTTTAACTGTTTTATACTACTTGAAATCTTTTATGATTTACTCGAAATTATCAACTATGCTTTACCTATTTGAATCATACTTGAAAAGAATACATGCTCAATATATGTGCGAATAGTCTGTCTAGCTTAAACACGGAACTTGAAACATAACATCTCTGAACTACTTGACGTAACATGATATTGAAATTCACTATAAGTATTCATATATCAAATGAATGAACTGTTACTTATTATGACATTTCTATATGCCACTGGAAATAATTGCCAATATCAGAATATGTATATTTTACGAACTTGAGACCCATATTGCCTAAGCTTACTTTATTGCCAAAAAGTCCCTTTATCATGAGCCATTAATCACTGCGGTGAGCGCGAATATAGCAACAGCTTCGAAACCTGTTGGTGGACTGACAACCTATCCCACTAATACTAGGACGGAATGCTTAACCGCTAGTCGTATTAGTTGCGATGCGCTATATTTGAGAAAAATAGGAAATGGCGATTCACCTATTACACGAGGGCAAATTTTTCATCATTAATTTGATGATCACCTCCGTCTTACGGTACTTTGTTAACGCTTTGCGCTTCATGAGGCCGATGGCAATATAACTTTATATATGAATGTTTCATATATATATCCTAGGATGCAGCTGTATTAGAAGACCACCACTTTTCATTAATAAACTTCAGACTTTAGACTACTATTACTTTACGTTATATGATTATGAATCTCGTACTTGAACTTTAACTGTTATCATATGTGATTTAAATTGAGAATTCTATAAAGACAACTAAAAAGGCTTAGTATATCGTTACTTACAAAAGTCAATCCAATATATCATTTCGAGCGTATATCAACGTAGCTCATATTCATCAATAATCTGAAACTTATGATCGTTTGAGGTCATACATGAAATACTTGTGAATTTTTATTCAACGCGACTTATTAATAAATGAAGAACTATTATTTATTTCGAAAATCACTATACACCTTTCAAATAAAGTTATTTTCTATAAACTCCACGAACTCACCAACCATTGTGTTGACGTTTTTAAGCATGTTTATCTCAGGTAATTAACGGAGCAGGACAAGACACGGAGCGGGCATCCTTTACTCTGATAACTTTAATGGTGTAAAATCAAATATGTCATTCCTCCTAAATTATCACATTTTCTTATGGGAATTTCAAATCAAATAAATCATTTTTGCATCAAGAATATTCTTTGAATGACATATAGCTTTCAAAATGCATGTTCTGGACCGTTTTCTGAGATTTAAACTTCGATCCTCACCGTAACACCCAATTTACTTTTCCGCTGCCACAAACCAAATTTGGGGGTGTTACACTTTGGGTTTCATGAATGTTGAAAATGACAAGAATGGATATTGATTCTTGTGGTTTACTAGTGAATGAAGTGCTTGGTTATGTTTGTGAAACCTAGGGGCTAAATGGGATGAAGAACAAATATTCTAGTCATGATATGATAAGTGTTTTAACATACGTTGTTAAAATACTTGTGAGTTGATTGTTTCAGATATGACTTTTAATGACTACAATTGTAAGTCAGATATACTTGAATATTTTGGACGAAATACTTAAGTTGTCAATCCTACTTAGAAAAGGATGACAAGACTTGATAATTACATCTATAACCTAAGTGTGAGTTACGACTCAATGTAAATCGTCTTGAAGGATGACATGTTAACCAAGTGAGGCAACATATGTGAATACAGGATAATATCAGTCATGAGTTAGGTTTGTAATCTGTGATATCTTTGCATACTGTGAGTCTGGTTTAGTTAGGAAGTTGTCAATTTACAAATCAAGTTAATGGATAAGTAAAGGACAGGTGAATGAGTGTAATGATCATAAATGATCAGTAGAATAAACCTAAAAGCTAGAATCAATAATTTAAGGATCGGGATTAGTCGGAAATTTTGAAAAAGTTACTGTTGAAGCCTGCGGATCCAATCGACAACAAAGGCGGAACCAAAATTTTGGTTCCGCGGAATCCGCAGGATCAGGACTGGCGGATCCACAGCATACACTAGGCGGATCCAAAATTTGGGATCCACTGAATCCGCCATATGGAGATTCAGATTCTTAACAGAACATATGTCAAGATTTTCGTTACTCGTTCAAATTCCGAAAATTGTCCTAAACCATATGTAATTACTTATTGGTGATTAATTAAAAGCAAAAACACAGAATCAAACACACGTTTGCATATAGATCAATCAAATGATAATAACTTACCATAAAAGGAAGTTAAGCCAAACGGTGGCTTAAACACGAAAATCGATAACATCGAGTGTTATCATCCTGCATTGTTTTGTTAGTTCACATAAAAATATAATACCAACACAATATCCTAATAACACAACAAGTCATCACATCATTGTTTGAAATTTTCTTATACCAAACACACTTACACAGATACAACATGTTTACACATTTTAACACTTGAAATTAAGTGAAGGTTTGTGCAAGACAATACATTTTAAGATACTAAACTAGTTTCACTCAGTTCACATTTCTAAGTAAGTTATGCAAAGTTTTCACATAACATATGCAAACAAAAATATCTAAGTCTATAACAAACACAGTTTATCAACTTAGTGCACAAGATCTAGCAAAAGTCCTATTGTGCATCAAACAAGCAAATAATTGTCATGGCAAAACACTTATGAATTTCCTATCAACAAATTCAATCACAATTACCAACAGGCAAATCACATGTATGCAAATAACTTAGAACAGATAGTCACATAGCATAGCATGAATGAAAAGATACTTTTCGTCACTTTGCGTTTAAATATGACGATGTATGCCAAGCTTGATTTGTTTCCTTTATATTACCAAATTCTTTAGTTTCAAAAGAAATCATATCAATGTTCAAAGAATACCAACTTACATTGCCCGACGTAAAAGTTTAAGTTACTGTGTCAAAATGAAACTTAATATTTTGAACAGGTTGTAGTATTTGATTTGTTTTACCTACTTCAATTTAGATTTAGGATATGAGATTATTTTTAAATGAAATTAGACTTAATTACCTTCAAAATGATAGGTGGCACGACTCCTACGGACTTACGGTTAATTAGTTATGAATTTTTGAAGTTGGACAAAAACTGCATATAATACCGACGGATTTGGCGGATCCGCCCTTTGTAACAAAGGGATCCGTGGGTGTCTGTGACAGATTCTCCTAAACTCGTATTTTGACATAGAGAAAATGTGAAGGACTTGCTAGACTTAATATTAAACATATATTACACATATTTAACAACATTTCTACTTATGTGACTTATCTAAACATTACGGAGGTGATTTTTCAACTAAATTAATAGTTATCCCAAACGCTCCTTTAAAACCCGTGTTTTTCGTAAATTAGCTTTACGCACACAATTTGACACTTAATCATTTTAAGAAATCTTTTCTTTTGATTTTCCAAAGACATCTTCAAGCTTGTATACAAAGTAATATTTAATAACAAAATTTCTAAGTATACTTAGTGAAACATTTTTCATATTACATTCTGCTTCAAAGGTAATTTGATACATGGATCGTACTCTATTTTAAAAACCATTTGTTTTGAAAATAAGAGCTACGAGGCTCTGATACAAATTGTGAAAACATAGAGGGGGGGGGGGGGGGGGTGAATACGTTCCCGTTTTAAAAACATAAAACTTGTTGTATCAAATTTCCAATTTGGCTTGTTCTAATATGAAAGCTGTCTGTTGTAGTTTATGTATACCAAGTTGTCACACAAGTATTATCAACTAATCACAACACAAACAATCACATAATGCAAACATAAAAGTAAAGAGATAAGTAAAAGAAAGCGCAAACCGAACACGATGATTTATAGTGGTTCGGTCACGGAGCTCCTCTCCGCCCTACTCCACTCCCCGAATACCCAACTTGAGAGTTACTTCACTAGATCAACAAGCTCCCTTCTCGGCGGAGAAAACCTTACAATCGTCGCTTACACTTTTTCCGGTACAAAGCAAAATACCGGATTCTAGTTCGAGGTAGAACCAACCTGATGTCGCCTACACAATTTCCGACACTAAGCTAGATGTCGAGTTCTTTACAAGGGTACAACCACTCCCGTTGGTTCTTTGACAAGGGTACAACCACTCCCGCTATGTTTTATGGCCCAACATAGAAACCTTGTGTTTTATGGCACAAACACATAAACTATCTAATCTAGTATGAATAGATTACAATGATGATCCATGACATAAATGGGTCATGGATATGAATGGCTAATCTAAATGAACTTCCGTTGATAGGAAGCCTTCAATGGATGAAGATCACAAGCTCCCTAAACTTGTTGTGATGGATCTTCATATATGCATATGGAATCTACATGAACTTCTTGAATAAGAAGTCTTCAATCATTGAGGATGTCAAGTGCTCTTGAATCTTCATATGTTGGAATGCTATGATGGATAATGACTTCAAGATCTTCTAACCTTCATGGTAGATCAGGAAGTATGCTATGGATGATGTCTCATGATCTTGAGCTTGTTTCACATGATCATTAACAGTGTATGCTTACACTATAATGAAAGTTAGTAACATTATGATCATTATGTAAAGGGTGATTAATTTGTGAATCTATATGGTTTGCTACTGATCTAAGTGTGTGAAATGATGAAGGGAATGTGTGTTCTAGTTGGATGAAACTATGGGTAAACAATGGGCTACTATTTATAGGAAAACAATTTGTACATGCCACGGATTTGGCGGATCCCAAAAATTGGATCCGTCTTTGTATTGGTTTGGATCCGTGGGTACATGAAAGCAAAGATTTCAACAAATCTTTCCATATCATTCCATATTATGTTAAGTCATGTCAAGATCTTGCAAAGTCAACTATGTAACTTAAAGATCTTTCCAAAATATCACCTAAATCAAATCTTCATGAAATCTATCCAAGATCTTTCCATATCTAACCATATCTACCAAAGTCAACTTTGTTACTTAAGAATCTTTCCAAAATATATCTTTCCATATCTTCCTAAGATTTTCTAATGATGTATGCAATGATGTCATGAACATATTTCCATTTTAATTCTTAAAATGTAAATAATGTAAATGTATATATGTATGTCCTATGTATATACTAGCTTAACTAATATATGTTTGCCAATATGTATCATGTTAGTGTGACACCTAAAGTGTACTTATCCTATTTAGGAAATATGACGAATGAGGTTCTAAGTAGAACAGTTAGCCTTTTTAAAATACTTAATGACCTAGTCGTATTTTAAACATTCTAAATGGTTTGTTAAGGGTTTGATCATAATGCCACATAACAAACATGTACGAACCTGTGTTGTATCATACGAGGACTCGAGAGGTGTTGAATGTATGTTGAGACAAGATATGATTACAAGTAACTTGTACATTTTACGTTATGTATCAAGTTACATGTTTGTCATCAATCAAAACAAACGAGACTGCTTGCGCTAACAATCTCCCCAACGAGACTTTTTGCACTAACAAAGTCGATCAGCTCTTTGAGGGGTTTTAGTCGATCGATTGAAGAGAAAGAGAGAAATAAAACTTGAGGTTTAGCTAGTGCACAAGAGATACAAAAACCTAGAACCTTAGGTTTGTTTATATAGGCTTTATAACTTAGAGCCCAAGTTAGAGATGGATTAGGAAATCCATCCCTAAATCTGATCGGCCTAGTGTATTAGGGAGGAACCGGAATCTTCTTGGCTACTAATTACATTCTAGTCCATTTCCTTTATTTATTTAACGACCGTTCGTCACTTCCGTTAAATACTAACGTTCGTTATTTATTTTGTGATAATTAATAATCAAATATAACGTTTTATATTTAATTATTAATCTTTAGTTCTCATACGTAATGTGTGCAATCCCGTGATCTCGAGTTCGATCCTAACACACAACTACTATTTTATGTCTATAAAACTAACATCATCAACTACCGCTAAGTCACACACATGCGCCTAGTATGTGACGTCAATTTTGCCAGTTAACTTTTCATCTTCAACCTATATTTTTCTAAAAATCTGTATTTAGTTTTAACTTATACAAAATAAAAATAAAAACAACTATAGATGCATCAAGTACTTACAAATACAAATTAGAGCAAAGGCTGAAAAACGTAATGTACTTTTCAAAATCTCTCATCTTGCATAACAGACTTAAAAAGACCCATTGTCGGTAATATACTCGGATTTTTGCACTATTATCACTAACTTTGCAAGTGATTTGACAAAAATACTATTACGTTCTTCATCTTCCTCATCTTCAAACCCATATTCCGGCCACTATCTCCAACTATCAACTACCATCTCCGGCTATAATTGTTCTTTCATCTTCCTTGCATAATTATCTTCCGATACCAACCAACATCGAATATTTCTGCCTTGTAGCTGACACTAACGAAGGGATGAGACGAATTCGGGATGGTGTGACGTTTAAGGACAAGTGATGAAATTATTAGCGGAAAGGGACAAACCCCCAAAAATTTTAGCATAAACAAAAGTATAAAATCTGTTATTTACTCTGTAATTTTGTTAGAGTTTGTGGACAAATATTAAATTGTGTATGACTAGAATCGAACTCAGGACCATGGGATTGCACACTTTACGTATGAATGATTAATGAAATAATTAATATATATAAACGTTATGTATTTAATTATTTGAACACAAATAACGACTAACGGACGTTAAGTAATTAACGGGAATTGACTAACGACCGTTACTGAATAAAGAAAGGATTGTAGATGGAATTACAGGACAAGAAGGTTCTAGAATCCCTATGGGATTAGTATAACCGATCGGCCAAGGCTTGTACCAAGCCCAATCCATCTCAATCTTGTTCTCTAAGTTTCCTACTCTATAAATACAAGGCCTAGGGGTTAGGGTTTCACATCTTGTGCACTCTTTCTATAACCCTAAGTCTTCTTCTTCTTCCTTTGTGCTAGAAACCGATCGAACAACCCTTAAGGGTGTTGATCCTTTGTTTTTTATTAAGCAAATAGTTTGGTTTAATTTCATGTGTTCTTTTACTAGCATCAAACATTAATCGGTTATAGTACGTGTGTACAAAACCTTGGTAATTAACTCACTATAGTTAATACCATCTTGGATGGAGAAACAAAACGGTAAGGGGTTTCTCGGTAATCCACTTGTTTGTTAAAGAAGAAGAATTTGAAGTTTAGATCCTTGTTCTTGCTAGGATCAAAGGTACGTATCTTTAATATTCGGTTAAACTCTTAAGTGTTAAATATTGATTCTTGCTTCCGCTATGTGCTTTGATGTTGTAGTATTTATTTATATAATTGTTATGGTATCTAAATTCTAACAGTGGCATCACGATCCGTTTAACATGTAATTGTATTACCGAAACACATAAAAATCGAATTTTTGATTTGGATTAACATGTTAGTCGAATTTTTTAGGGTTTTAGAACATAAAAAATTTCGAACCCTAATTTTGGGGGGGGGGGGGGCCCCCCCCCCCCCCCCCCCCGATCCCTCTTTAATTAAAAAACTAGTTTTGTAACCCTAAAATTAGGAACATATGTGTTTATGTGTGTAAAGGATTACGTTCCTTGACTAGTAAATTAATCCATGATGAAACATGCATGTTTATCATGGATTAGGGTTTGTAATTAATTGTTAAGTTACTTGCTACATGTAATAAAAAGATAGATCTAAAGTTAGGGAAGACCTAATTAATTAAATTAATGAATCTTTTATGTGCAACGTGGTATATGTTTGCTAAGGCTTACGCAACCAACTTGTTTGGTGTATGTGGTCCCATTGGTACTATTAGCTCGAAAACCAATGGGAGTCTTAGTAATTATATACATATTAAAACACATATAGATTATTAATAAGATTTATCAAAAGGTTTGCATGTGGCTATATGATTTAATGGTTAAGATTATATGTGTTATTATGTAGTTATTTATTTTTATTAAATTACTTGCCTTTTTTTTTGTTTAAATTATTTGTTGAATTGTAAGCAAAAAGAGGGTAATTTTTCAAATAGAAAATAAATTGACCTAATAACTATGAAACCTTGATGTGATAAATTATATATTGCAAAGTCTTATGTGCCGACAGTGGTTCGCTTCGCACGGTAATTTGCTCCCAGGCGAGACTAGCAATATTATAGTTTATAACATATTTTTAAGACTTAGAATCATAAACTTTTGTTTGAGTGATGAGCTTTGTAACAATAGTGTGAACGGCTCACCCAGTTTAGACAAACTATAAGAGGGGTATAAGGAGGCTTGACATTAAATTGTCATCCAAAAGCGACGCGTTTTTAATTAGCCTTCGGGCGGACGTTTGTCTCTCCGCTCCTTTGTGCGTCTAAATGGAGCTACCAAGTAATGCCATTTATTTGTACAAAATCATCTTAAGGGTGATTTGACCTCAATTCCACGAGCCACTTTTGTGGTAATTATCCGAATAACTTGGGTCTTTGACTCATGCAGCAGTAGGATATAGTGGGCGATAATTGGAGGTAATTCTTTGATTGGTGAACCCAATACCTCAATTAAAACTTTGTTGATTTAACTCTTAGCCAAATTGGTAAATAAAAATTGTTTTGAAAACTTTATGATACGAAGATGTGTGCATGCTTCTTCGTACATATTTTGATTGTCACATCAAAATAAATACCCTAAAAATTTAAGTCCATGCTATCTAATTATAAGAGAGACTTGGAGTTAATATTTAGCGTAAGTGAGACCTTGCCTAGATATTAATGACAAGGTAAATTTCCATGGCGTGAGACCGTGACATGGAGAATTTGCAGTTTCTAAATTAGATGACTTAATTATGTTGTAAGTGAGACCTTGAAACTTAAGGCATAAGATGAGAAGAAACATGCTTACATTGCAAATTGTTTTTGGCAAATGTAATTCCCATAATGATCTAGGAGTCGGAAATTGTTTGCCGTATATTGTACGAAATATTACCATCTTTTGTACTTTCACTACTAGCTGATCAACTGATGTAGTGAAACTATGGAAATTTGGATCCTAGTTTTCAAGAAAATTAAATGGTTATATGTATATTTCCTGGGTAATTTTATTTTCTTGAAAAATTGTATTATCAGAATAATAATATTTGAACTTTTTCTGTAGAAATGGCTCAACCCGAAAACGCTGTACTAAGTTCCGCTTTCAAAAGTCATTTTGAAAGGGAAAAATTGACTGGCCCAAATTTCAATGACTGTCATAGGTCACTTAGGATTGTCCTGAGAGTGTCCAAGAAGCTAGAATATTTGACTAAGCCTTGCCCTGAACAGCCAGCCGAGACTGAATCTGATGAAGTCAAATCAGCTTGGCAGACGGAGTTCGATAAGCACAATGAAGTTGCGTGCTTAATGCTCGGAAGTATGGCTCCCAAGTTGCAAAAGCAGTTTGAGAACTATTTTCCTAAAGATATGCTGGAAGAACTCCAAAAGACCTATAGAAAGCCACCAGCTGTTGAATTGTATGATTTGATCGATCAATTACACAGCTGTAGGGAAGGGGAAGGTAAACCCGTTCGCGATCATGTGTTGGAGATGAAAATGTATTTGGACCAACTACATCAGCTGAACTATGTCTATGCTGAGAATGTGTGTGCGAACTTAATCAATAGGTCCTTGAACAAGGACTTTAAGGGTTTTGTTCAAAATTACAACATGCATTGCTCGGGGAAGACAGTCACGGAATTGCTCGCAATGCTCGTTGACTATGAAAAGGGTTTACCAGGCAAGGCACCTACTCCTCAGGTATTAGCCATACAAGGAGGTAGGGTTCAAAAGCCAAAACCGCAATGGAATAAGAAGCGGAAAGGAAAGGTTGACAAGGGTAAGCAAGTTATGGCCTATCAACCTATGCCTAAGAAGTACCCTCAGAAGAACAAAGCCAATCCGATCAAGAAGGATCAGACTTGTCACCACTGCCATGAGATAAGACACTGGAAGAGGAACTGTCCTCTCTATCTTGAGGAGTTACGAGTGAAAAAGATGAAGGTTGAGGCTGGGAAAACCAGTACTTCATGTAACTTTTTCATGATTGAATTATTTTCATTAACTCATAAAATAAATTCCTGGGTATACGATACTGGATGTGGTATTCATATTTGCAATACACTACAGGGGTTTAGAGTTAAAAGGAGACCGGTGATGAAGCGAAAAGTGTACCGCTTTTAGGGGGTCATTTAAGCCCTAAATTGTATTTATTTGATCAAATATTGCCCTAAATCGTTCCTTTTGTCATTTTAGGTACTTTGGAGAAGAAATCTTGAAAAGGAAGCATTTTGGACGTTTTTGGAGCATAAAAGTGAAGAAAACGACAAAGTCTCAAAATCGGTTGGAAAAGTACCTGTGACGGCGTCAAGCACCATTGTGACGCCGTCAACCCTTGACACGCCAGAGAGGATTTTGGATGATTAAAAGGTGACGGCGTCAAGAAGGCCATCAAGAAACCCTAACCGCGGCGAGGTGACGGCGTCAGCTCTATAACGTGACGCCGTTAGATCTGATTTTCTATATATATTCTCATAATTTTTAGTCATTAGTGTGAAACTTTGTGAGGAGAAACCCTAAGACGATTTTTCTGCTACTTTTAAGGGTTTTATACCCTTGGATCTCCCATGTTCAATTGAAGATAGGTGATTAATTAATCATTCAATATGTCTATGTGTTGTTTGATTATATCTTGTTCTTGTCTTTTATTTAACATGCTAGGCTAGATTTATCTTGTGTTTGCTTAGATCTAATGAAACCTAACTATTGATTATTGGTTGTTGGTGTGTTATTAATTGTATTGGATGATTGTTTATCGATGTTAGGCTTAAGAAAACTGGCTAACCTCCTATACGGTAACTTGCTTGAACGTCTTAAGAAACATGAGCCAATGCGTACTAAGGTTTTTATGGTTGTATTTAATGCATGAGCGAATTCTAGTGATCCCATGTTAGGAGCTTCTTAGCCGGCTCGACATAGGAGTGAAGTAGGAGCTTATAGAGTTGGGGAAGTACGTACGCCACCCCACGATTGGTATTAAGGAATGCACCCGTCATCCACGCAATTAATACATACTAATCAACCGGTAAAAGATAGTTAGGGAGTAAGGAAATCTAAGTAAACACATTTCTCTCCATATAAGTTCCACCACCTTTTTATTTTCAGTTATTTTATTTTATTTGCAATTGTAGTTATTTGGGTTAGTTGACTAGCAACTAATTCCGCCCACTCCTTCAAACCCGAGATTTTACTTGCTTTTATAAAAATATAAAAAATACAAAAAGAATCTTCCCTCACCCTTAGACCTATTAGAGTAGTTTTTCAATCCTAACGACACTTTCCCCTAGAGAACGATCAATCCCCCGGTACTTGCCACTACACTATACTACATCGGTCAGGTACACTGCCTGGTGGGGATTGCAAGCCTCTTGAGATCCCTCGAGAGGTAAAACCTGTTGTAAGGTCGCAAAACCACGCATCAAGTTTTTGGCGCCGCTGCTGGGGAATAGTTATTGTTTAGGTTGAATTTTTATTTTATTAGGTCTACTCACTAGATTCCTTTCTAGTGAGATTTTTATTTTATTTTTCTAGGTTTTCTTTAGTCTATCTTTTTCTTTGTGTGTTTGTTCGTAATTTCCATTGACTCTTCCGTTCACCATTATGGAGAACGCGAATCCACCATACTACCAACCATGTAATTCACCCACTCCATATGACATCTTGATGTTTAAACAACATAAAGATGAACCTCTCTATGATGCATTGACTCGTTTTAAATATTTACTCCAAAAAGTCCTTCATCATAACTTCGATTTTTGGTCCCTAACTCAAATCTTTTACAATCATGTCGACCGACATGCCCAACGGGACATTTACCATTTTGCCGGCAGGGATCTTAGGGAATTAAGTGCTGAGGAAGCATGGGAAGCTATTGAGAATTGTGCCCAATATTATTATATAGTAGACAACCCAACAAACATTAATACAAGTCAATTGACTACAAATTTCAAGGATCATGAAACAAGTTTGTTTGGGGATGAGGGTAGAGTTGAGCCACCTAACTGCATGTCATGGTTAGGCACTACCATAATACAGGGTGAACACTTAGGTGATCTTGATATGATGGAGGATCTAGCCGAGCATGATCACATTGATCAAAAAGACCTAGGTTTTATGATCGATGATGATGAATCTCAAGAAACACATGATGAATCTTTTGGGGAATTTGAATATAGCAGTCAGAATATTGAGGATGATCCTTATGATTCGGATATAGAAGTTGAGATGCCTAGAGAAGCACTTGAGATACTTGGGAAAATGTTAGGGTTAGATTCTACTAAAACACATGATGGAGATATAGGTAATCTTGACACAAGGAATGATGAGGTGAGTAACATTAGCCCACTAAACACCCCACAAGTCCCACCATCATTTGAGGCATATACACCGCCCGTGACTTACCCGGAAGAAGTAGAGGAGACTATAGGAACCCCAATAGAGGTAGAGCCCTTGGACCAAACACAACTAGAAGAAATAGGTTTGAATGCTTTTAGTGATCACAACCTTTCTTTTAGTCCTATGGAAGTTCCTAGTTTTGATGAGCCGGAGCCTTAACCAAAACCATTACCTAATCTTCCATCCTTGGATGAAAATTTAGGAATTGAATTAGGTCCCGATCCACCCATCAAAACATATAGTCCGGGTAGTCTTAAGTTTAAGGTAGTAGACATTAAGCCTTGTAGTGAGGAAGACAATATAGGAGTGAAAAATGACCTTACATGTCTACATCACCCATTCATGATTGATCACAAGAAACATTATGGGTTTAAACCGGGTCTATTGGGTCAAGATGGATTCCCAATTAGGAGTCTCTTGAAGTTGTTAGAAAATGATCCCTTTTTAGGAGAACACTTTAACTCACCCATTGACCAAAGTGAACTAGGTAAGGTTATGATGAAAGGAGCACACCCCTTTGAGCATATAATTCATCCACCAATCTTTCCTCACGTGGCATACTCCTACCGAGCTGGTGTGTATCGCTACTATCACCCGCACTTAACCCTAAGTGTAGGGAAAACCTCCCCTATTTCCGTTAAATAAGGGTAGAGTCAGGCTCGTGACTCGAACAAAAACAAGCGCTTCTTGGGAGGCAACCCAAGCTTTATTTGCTTTGTGTGTTTATTTATTTGTTTGTTTGATTTTATTTGCTTCCGTATGTATGTTTAATTTTTATTATTATTGATTCATGTTCGAAACTAAATTGTGAAAATTCTTTATCTTGTTTTTAACTTCGTCTTAACTACATATAAAGGTATTTTGAAAAAGATAAGTGTAAGGGAAATCCAAATCGGTTTATTAGAACAAATGAACATGAATCATAACAATATTAAATTAACATACATATTAGTAATTGTTTGAGTCAAATGCTTGTATCGAGTCATAATGATATTTTGCAGGATTTCCAGGAAATAAGGATTGAGTTTTTCCAGAAAATTTCCGGAAACTTAACATGAAAAATCTGTCAGATCACTTCTGACGGCGTCAGGAACAGTTTTTTGGAATTTTTTTTGAAAGTTTTGTTTTTCTTCCGGAATCATAAAATGCTTTATTATATCTCTAACTTATAAACTCCAAGAATCTGCAAAATAATCATTCCACAAGCATTATATCCTTATACAGATTTATCCCGCCAATGTTATGCAGGTTTTCGTGTTTGTTTTCTCAGGTTTAACAGGTTATTTTGGACAAGGAGATGTATGTGGAATCTAGCTTTTGGCGCTGCTTTAGTCTTGAAGCTTCAACATTACCTTGGAAGAAGATCTAACCATGTTACCTCTTTATCCACCGAGCGAATCAGGGGAGTATTTGATTTCATTCTTTTACCTTATTTACTTTTACATCTTGTTATTTGAACATTGGGGACAATGTTCATCTTAAGTGTAAGGGGGGGGGAGGGTAAAGTACGATACCTTAGAGAATGCTATTACGCTTGATTTTTCGTTTGTTTAATGGTAGATGTGTAATAAAACTGAGAGAAATACCAGTTAAGGCAATTTTAGTGCCAAATTTAAAATTTTTTACAACATATAGGAGTGAAACTTTGGTCTTAATGAGCGTCTCACGGATAGGAGTTATATGACTAGCACAAAACCGTACCACTAAAAAATTTTCCACCCCCAAATATGTGAGGTTCGCCCCTAGAATTGGTAGGAAAAGCATTTATGCTATGATGTGTGTACCGGTAGCACTTAGATTCTAGAACTTGCGTTAGGACCATTCCGAGGCCACAAGTGAGACTACATTCGTGTAGTTAGATTTACTACATGATAAGAGGCATTAGGATTAACCCATTGTTTTACACCTGTGTTTTTGTTATAATTACATTGGCTACATTGGTCAAGTAATTCTCCCACACCCTTTGCGTTGTACTCATTTTAAGTACACGATACCCCTAGTACACCCCTCAGAGCCTATCTTTTCGTTTCTAACTTTAAGCATTTTACTTAAAGTAAGAATTTGTTTACACCCCACTTAAATGTACACCCAAATCGCCTTAGCCTACCTTGTATGCACTCATTTTTAGTGCATTATTGTGACAACATTTGTTTAAACCCCAAGTTAATTATCTAATTGATTACATGGTTGCTAAGTCGAGTCATATCCTTGTACATACTGTTTTGGGATGATTGGGACTCATGGGTAAAGTACTAGTGTAATGGAGTAATGGGGAAGAACAACATTATTACCCCCATATGTGCTAAATATTTTAAAAGTACTCCAAGTGTTTCGATTATCTTAATTCGAGTCATTAGAATAGTTAATTGTAAAGTTATGTAAAAGTTCAAGTGTAAGGGGGATACAACCCCCCTACGATGTATTATTTTGGATGGTAGGGCAAGAGTGTATGCAAAAAAAAAAAAAAAAAAAAAAAAAAAAAAAGTAGAAAAAACATACGGACTACCATCCCGTTTCATTTTATGTTTATTTTATCTTTTTGTTATTTTTTTTTTCATTAGCTTAAGTCGAGTCTAGTCTTGGCTTAGCAACACCATATTGTACATGTAATTAATCAAGATCTTTAACTCGCCACCAGTAAAATATCCTTTATCCAACAAAACCGTGTTTATCATATCCCTACACCTAACGTTGTAACCCGTTTAAAAGCCCTCTTTGATAGTTTATCTTAGGTGCTTACGCCTAGTGGAGGAGGTTTTTGATCCTTTTCCAAGCCTATGGTAATCTATTTGCTATGACAGGTAGTGAGAGATATTATTCATTTTCATTTATGAGATACACTTTTATGACACCTGAGAGATGTGAGTATCTAAACACTACTTGTGAGGTGCTAGTCTGTAATCTCCGTTCTTATTATGATTAAAGTGGAACGACTATTTGTTGTAATTACTTTTATATTAGCGTTAAATGACCCCTAACTTGTATTTTGATTAGAATAAAAGCGCATTTGCTTGAGGACAAGCAAATTCAAGTGTAAGGGTATTTGATGAAGCGAAAAGTGTACCGCTTTTAGGGGGTCATTTAAGCCCTAAATTGTATTTATTTGATCAAATATTGCCCTAAATCTTTCCTTTTGTCATTTTAGGTACTTTGGAGAAGAAATCTGGAAAAGGAAGCATTTTGGACGTTTTTGGAGCATAAAAGTGAAGAAAACGACAAAGTCTCAAAATCGGCTGGAAAAGTACCCGTGACGGCGTCAAGCACCATTGTGACGCCGTCAACCCTTGACGCGCCAGAGAGGATTTTGGATGATTAAAAGGGGACGGCGTCAAGAAGGCCATCAAGAAACCCTAACCGCGGCGAGGTGACGGCGTCAGCTCTATAACGTGACGCCGTCAGATCTCATTTTCTATATATATTCTCATAATGTTTAGTCATTAGTGTGAAACTTTGTGAGGAGAAACCCTAAGACAATTTTTCTGCTACTTTTAAGGGTTTTATACCCTTGGATCTCCCATGTTCAATTGAAGATAAGTAATCAATTAATCATTCAATATGTCTATGTGTTGTTTGATTATATCTTGTTCTTGTCTTTTATTTAACATGCTAGGCTAGATTTATCTTGTGTTTGCTTAGATCTAATGAAACCTAACTATTGATTATTGGTTGTTGGTGTGTTATTAATTGTATTGGATGATTGTTTATCGATGTTAGGCTTAAGAAAACTGGCTAACCTCCTATACGGTAACTTGCTTGAACGTCTTAAGAAACATGAGCCAATGCGTACTAAGGTTTTTATGGTTGTATTTAATGCATGAGCGAATTCTAGTGATCCCATGTTAGGAGCTTCTTAGCCGGCTCGACATAGGAGTGAAGTAGGAGCTTATAGAGTTGGGGAAGTACGTACGCCACCCCACGATTGGTATTAAGGAATGCACCCGTCATCCACGCAATTAATACACACTAATCAACTGGTAAAAGATAGTTAGGGAGTAAGGAAATCTAAGTAAACACATTTCTCTCCATATAAGTTCCATCACCTTTTTATTTTCAGTTATTTTATTTTATTTGCAATTGTAGTTATTTGGGTTAGTTGACTAGCAACTAATTCCGCCCACTCCTTCAAACCCGAGATTTTACTTGCTTTTATAAAAATATAAAAAATACAAAAAGAATCTTCCCTCACCCTTAGACCTATTAGAGTAGTTTTTCAATCCTAACGACACTATTCCCCTAGAGAATGATCAATCCCCCGGTACTTGCCACTACACTATACTACATCGGTCAGGTACACTGCCTGGTGGGGATTGCAAGCCTTTTGAGATCCCTCGAGAGGTAAAACCTGTTGTAAGGTCGCAAAACCACGCATCAACCGGCCTACGGGGAACAATATCTGCACGTGGGCAATGGAGCACATGCAGCTGTTGAAGCTATAGGAGTATTTAAATTAGTTTTGCCTTCGGGCTTAGTACTATTTTTAAATAATTGTCATTATGCACCTACTATTGTTAGAGGTGTCATTTCCTTTTCGTGTTTATTGGATATTGGTTTTCAACATACTATTACAAGTAGTAAAATTTCTGTTTCGTTAAGTAATGTTTTTTATTTTAATGCTATTGCTGTGAATGGTGTATTTGAAATTGATATGAATGAATGCAATGATTATAATTCGATATATAGCATCAATAATAAGAGAGTCAAGAATGTCTTGGATTCATCTTATCTTTGGCATTGTCGACTTGCTCACATAGGCAAGGCTCGCATGCAAAAGCTGCAACGTGATGGGCTTTTGCAAGAGATCAATGATGAATCATTTGATAAATGCGAATCTTGTATATCTGGGAAGATGACAAAGAAACCTTTCAATAATCGTATGGAAAAGGGCTAATGATCTACTTGGTTTGATACATACTGATGTGTGTGGACCACTTAGACGTATGTCAAAGAGAGGTGCTAGCTACTTCTTAACCTTTACTGATGATTTCAGTCGTTATGGATATGTTTATTTACTTAAACATAAACATGAGGTGTTTGAAACATTTAAGGTTTTCAAAGCTGAAGTAGAATTGCAACTTGGAAAGAAGATTAAAGCTCTTCAATCCGACAGAGGTGGTGAGTACCTGAGTCAAGAGTTTAAAGATTATCTAGCTGAGAATGGAATTGTCCAGCATCTCACATCTCCATATACTCCACAACAAAATGGTGTATCTGAGAAAAGGAATCGTACATTATTGGATATTGTGCGATCTATGTTTAATCTTACTACTCTTCCTTTATCCTTTTGGGATTATGCCTTGAAATCTGCGATTCACATATTAAATATGGCTCCGACCAAGAAGGTTGATATGACACCCTATGAGTTATGGTTTGGGAAAACGCCTAACTTGTCGTATTTAAAGGTCTGGGTTGCGAGGCGTTTGTTAAACGTGACTCAGCAGATAAACTCCAACAGAGATCTGTAAAGTGTATATTTGTAGGATACCCAAAGGAAACGATGTGTTACTACCCACCTGAAAACAAAGTAATTGTTGCTAGGTATGGAGATTTTCTTGAAAAAGATCTCATATTTCAAGAATTCAGTGGGAGGGTATATGATCTGGAAGTTGATCAAGAAGATAGATTACCTTATGAAAGCACTAGCGAACTTCCTGTGAAACCTGAATGTCTGGGTCCTCCACCGGAAGTAGTTCCCATTCGCAGATCCGTGAGGACTGTGAAAGCACCTGAACGTCTATGTCTTAACGTAGAGGTTGAGGAAACTATATTAGGGGATCTTGGAGAACCTGCTAATTATAGAGATGCCATGAATGATCCTGAAAAGGATAAATGGCAGATTGCTATGAATGGGGAAATGCAATCCATGAAAGATAATCAAGTCTGGATTGAAGTAGACCTTCCTCCCAATGCCAAGGTAGTTGGAAGTAAGTGGCTCTTCAAAAAGAAAACTCACATGGATGGAAATGTACACACCTATAAGGTCTGTTTGGTAGCTAAAGGCTTTACCCGAACTTATGGTGTTGACTACGAGAAGACCTTTTCTCCTGTAGCTGACATTAGGGCTATTAGGATTCTCATAGCCATAGCAGCGTACTATGATTATGAGATTTGGCAAATGGATGTCAAAACCGCCTTCTTAAATGGTCGCCTAGATGAAGACATCTACATGGCGCAGCCTGAGGGGTTTGTGAATCCAGAATTTCCAAACCGTGTATGCAAACTTCAAAGATCCATTTATGGATTGAAGCAAGCATCACGGCAATGGAATAATAGATTTGATGAAGAAATCAAAAGATTTTGATTTACTCAGAATCTTGATGAGCCATGTGTATATCACAAAGCTAGTAGGAGTGATGTTATTTTTCTAGTCGTATATGTTGATTACATATTAATCATGGGTAAAGACATTCCAAGATTGAATGAAGTGAAAGCCTATCTAGGGAAATGTTTTTCCATGAAGGATCTAGGAGAAACAACATACATTCTGGGAATCATGATCTATAGAGATAGATCAAGGCGGTTGATTGGATTAAGCCAAAGTGCTTACATTGATAAAATATTGAAGAGATTCAATATGCAAAATTCCAAAAAGGGATATTTGCCGATGCAAGAACAACATGGCTTAAGTAGCAAAGCTTGTGCTTCAACACCTGAAGAGGTGGCACGCATGAAGAGAGTCCTTTATGCTTCAGCTGTGGGATCTATTATGTATGCGGTGAGATATACAAGGCCCGATGTGGCGTTTGCTCAGAACATTACCAGTCGATATCAGCAGAATCCAGGTGAACTCCACTGGACTATTGTTAAACATATTCTCAAGTATTTGAGAGCTATGAGAGATATGTTTTTAGTATATGGGGGAAATCCAGATGCAGAACTGTGTGTTACAGGTTACTGCAATGCTTCCTGGAAGTGTGATAAAGATGATACGAAGTCTCAGATGGGTTATGTCTTTGTCATTAATGGAGGAGCTGTGGATTGGAAGAGCAAGAAGCAGAGTACTATAGCGATGTCTGCAACAGTAAGTGAGTATATTGCTACTTCAGAAGCTTCAATGGAAGCTGTCTGGATTAGGAAGTTCATTTCAGGGCTTGGAGTTATGCCCTCAATCGAAAGACCTATAAAGATGTATTGTAACAATTCAGCCGCAATTACATTTGCCAATGAACCTGGAATCATGAAGGGCACCAGACATTTCCAAATTAAATATCACTATGTTAGAGAACAAGTGGAGATAGGTGAAATCGAATTACTCAAAGTTCACACAGATAAAAATCTAGCTGATCCGTTAATGAAGGCTTTACCTGGTGGAAAGCTTAATCAACATGCTGAAGGCATAAGACTTCGTTTAGCTAGTAGTTTCATGCCCATCTGTGATTAGTGTTTGGATAATGGGATGTTTTGAACAGTTATTATTTTAATGAAATAAAATACTTGTTATGTTTGATTGTCATTTTCTTGATAATATATCCTGTATTTGCATGTTTATATCCTTGAATATATTTGAATATTCTAAATTGTCCGTTGTCGCTTAATGATATGGGAATATCATTAAAGTAAGACAAATCTGAGTATTGGTAGTTATACTTGAAAGTATATTGATGCGTTGTCATACCAATTTCACATGATATTCAATGAATTGAATATAGAACTTATCCCAACTTCATGAGTTTACTTTATGGATCTTGTCATTAAGTAAATCATGTTTATATAGTTATCCTCAGACTTGAGATGCCATATAACTGTCATGGATGTAGTGCATTTCTGTGAAGCAATTTACCACTATACGTAACTGGTAGCTATAAGGATTGTTTTCAGGAGTGTTGCAAAGTTCATGGGTTATGCTCGTAGTCAAGAGAGAATTTGTTCATTCAAATTGTTTGGAATTTAATACTACTGGGCCCCTCGTAGGATTGGTAAGATGTATGTGTGGCCACACCCAAGATCTCTCCTGAATATGTTCAAAAGATTTGGTAATCTTGCTCAATCACAAACAACGAGAAACAGAATGGTTAATAAAGAATGACTGAGATCCATATCTTTATTAATGTAGTATTAGAAACAAAAGGATGAGTATGATGATGAATCATCGAATGGTTTTTCCAGGAGACCACCACCTGAGTTGTACTAGGGGCATTGGCGTGTTGCTAGACGCTAACCAATGTCATTACACTTTTAATAGATGTCCAAGTGGGAGCTGTTAGAGTTTGTGGAAAAATATTAAATCGTGTATGACTAGAATCGAACTTAGGACCATGAGATTGCACACTTTACGTATGAATGATTAATGAAATAATTAATATATAGAAATGTTATGTATTTAATTATTTGAACACAAATAACGACTAACGGACGTTAAGCAATTAACGGGAATTGACTAACGACCGTTAGTGAATAAAGGAAGGACTGTAGATGGAATTACAGTTCAAGAAGGTTCTAGAATCCTTATGGGATTAGTATAACTGATCGGCCAAGGCTTGTACCAAGCCCAATCCATCTCAATCTTGTTCTCTAAGTTTCCTACTCTATAAATACAAGGCCTAGGGGTTAGGGTTTCACATCTTGTGCACTCTTGCTATAACCCTAAGTCTTCTTCTTCTCCCTTTGTGCTAGAAACCGATCGAACAACCCTTAAGGGTGTCGATCCTTTGTTTTTTATTAAGCAAATAGTTTGGTTTAATTTCGTGTGTTCTTTTACTAGCATCAAACATTAATCGGTTATTGTACGTGTGTAAAAAACATTGGTAATTAACTCACTATAGTTAATACCATCTTGGATTGAGAAACAAAACGGTAAGGGGTTTCTCGGTAATCCACTTGTTTGTTAAAGAAGAAGAATTTGAAGTTTAAATCCTTGTTCTTGCTAGAATCAAAGGTACATATCTTTTATATTCGGTTAAACTCTTATGTGTTAAATATTGATTCTTGATTCCGCTACGTGCTTTGATGTTGTAGTATTTATTTATATAATTGTTATGGTATCTAAATTCTAACAATTTTTTGTTCTCTCAAGGACTATTAGTCATTCACCATGCATTCATCTTCTATTGAGCCCTCTTTTAATAATTAATTAGTATAATCATTGTGTTTCACACAATTATACTCATCTTAGAAACTGGACCCCTTCAAAAAATTTGGCTATGGACAATTGCACAGCCTGTAGAAACTCAATCAAACTCATTTAATTGTGATTTTGTACTTTTTCTATAAAACCAACGGCAGGTTTTGTCACATTATGATCATACTAACGGCAGGTTTTGTCACATTTACCCATATCATCAATTAAACGGCATCATACTACACCACAAGATATATATTTGTCTCAATCATATAGAAAAACAAATGGATCGAGTCGACATAGTATAATGCCACTTTCTCCGTCACTGTCCTAAATTATAGTAGGAAATTTCTAACTTGTGATATTTATAAAGCATGGATTATAACATTGACTAGTTATATATAACGCCATTCTCCGTCACTGTCCAAACTTATAGTAGGATTTTTCTGACTATGATATTAATTAAGCATGTATAGGGTTTTGACATAAATTTTACTTAATTCGTTTCGACATAAGTCACAATATATCTAAATTTTAATCCTGCATACAGATTGTATGCTATCTAATATTAAATAATACAATTAGTTAAGAATGTAAATGTCTACCTTAGGATAGTATGGCATGTGCGGGTGCATACACGGAGTTGTTAAATAAGATTTTTCTATAACATTATGTAAAATATTTATAATTATATAGTTATAATATCAGCGCACACGCGCATTTTTACATATATAAGGTTTTCATTATATATTAATATCGGTTAATATTTTGTAAATAATTTTTGTTGGACGATGGATTTAACTTTCTTTTTAATTTGCATGGTGTGTTGAGGTTGATATATTTTAATTGACTATTAATATCATGTTTTAGAAATCATGCATGTTTAATTTTGAAAAAAAAAAAACTTTGCGGATAGGTGTATTTAAACTTTAAAGAGTAATTACATGCATTGTTGTTATATGTACAATATCGTGTATTTTTTCATCTCAAAATAACCCGTGAGTCATGACTTCATTTTGATATTTATATCCCTACTAATAATTATTTTAGTCGTATTTAATTTTTAAAACCATGCACACGCAGGTTAAACTTATAAAGAGAAATAACATGAGTCATTAGTAAAAAAAGAAAATACTTTTGCGGATCTTCTTACATGATCTCATAGATAGGAGTAACATGGGGTTCATATATGTACAATCCCGTGTATTCATTTATATATCAATATAATTTGTGCTTTCATTTTGATATTTATAATTTCGTGCATACACATTAATTTAACATATAATGATAATAATGTTTATATGTAATAACTACAACATAAATGTTTTAATATATATATATATATATATATATATATATATATTATATATATATATTATATAATATATATATATATATAAAATTCAAACTCTAAAGTGTATTTATTAAATTCATAAATTATTAAAAAAACATAGAAACGATAAGTTTACTTAAGTCCTTATAGTTTATTAACAATTTTACAACTAAAGTTTTTCATTCTTTTTTTAAATCGGCACATATGTTTTTATACATATTAATATTGTTGTATGAAATATAGATATGTTTGACGAAATTGAGTAGTAATGTTTAAGAATAAATTACATTTGAACCAGTATTCTCTTGTGCATATTGATGAGATTGAACAGATCATAGCTCGATCCGAATAAAAAAGAACCTGTTGCAATATTCTCTTGTGCATATTGACTAAAAATGGCTTTTTAAGCAAAAATACGGATTATAGGCCACTTGGCAGGTTAGACGGGTTGATTAAATGGTCAAAATGAGTTTGAGTCAAAACCATGTATGGTTAAAATGTATATCCGTTTTAGCGGCAATTTTTTTTCAACAATGCCTTAATCCTCAAATATATGTATGGTTTAATGGTTTATGTCAGGTTGAGCGGCGGTTCCTGTGTTTATTTTCTTTTGTGATCTTGGTTCAGTGGCAGAAAGTGGAACCAGTTTTGAAAACAACCCCGACTCAGGTTTATTCAATTTCATTTTCTTCTTTCAATTATGATTCTGCTTTCATGTCGAGAAATTATGAACAATCTTTCATATGATTCTCATTGTTTGTTTGTTCACTATGTGATGATTTATGTGTCCATATCGTCTAAAATTGGAATTTAGTGTTAGTGACTTTTTTTTTTTTTTTTTTTTTTTTTTTTTTTTTTTTTTTTTTTTAATTTGTTGTTTGTTTGTTATTGTTAATAGATAGATGACATGTCTAAGGGAAATTATTAATCACGGGTCACTAACACGTTAGCTGAGGTATGATCATTTTGGCATTTTGCTCAAAAAGTAATTACATATCTGATAGCAAAAACTATATAACATAACATGGTTAGATATTGACTAAAAATGGCTTTTAAAGCTAAAATACGGATTATAGACGGGTTGATTAAATTGTCAAAATGAGTTTGAGTCAAAACCATGTATGGTTAAAATGTATGTCAGGTTTAGCGGCAATTTTTTTTTCAACAATGCCTTAATCCTCAAATATATGTATGGTTTAATGGTTTATGTCAGGTTGAGCGGCGGTTCCTGTGTTTATTTTCTTTTGTGATCTCGGTTCAGTGGCGGAAAATGGAACCAGTTTTGAAATCAACCCCGACTCAGGTTTGTTCAATCTCATTTTCTTCTTTCAATTATGATTCTACTTTCATGTCGAGAAATTATGATCAATCTTTCATATGATTCTAATTGTTTGTTTGTTCACTATGTGATGATTTACGTGTCCATATGGTCTAAAATTGGAATTGAGTGTTAGTGATTTATTTATTTATTTATTATTATTTTATTTATTTATTATTATTTATTTTTTTTAAATTTGTTGTTTATTTGTTATTGTTAACAGATAGATGACATGTCTAAGGGAAATTATTAATCACTGGTCACTAACACATCAGCTGAGGTATGATCATTTTGGCATTGTGCTAAAAAAGTAATTACATATCTGATAGCAAAAACTATATAACATAACATGGTTAGATATTGACTAAAAATGGCTTTTTAAGCTAAAATACGAATTATAGACGGGTTGATTAAATGGTCAAAATGAGTTTGAGCCAAAACCATGTATGGTTAAAATGTATGTCAGGTTTAGCGGCAATTTTTTTCCTACAATGCCTTAATCCTCAAATATATGTATGGTTTAATGGTTTAAGTCAGGTTGAGCGGCGGATCCTGTGTTTATTTTCTTTTGTGATCTCGGTTCAGTGGCGGAAAATGGAACCAGTTTTGAAATTAACCCCGACTCAGGTTTGTTCAATCTCATTTTCTTCTTTCAATTATGATTCTGCTTTCATGTCGAGAAATTATGATCAATCTTTCATATGATTCTCATTGTTTGTTTGGTCACTATGTGATGATTTACGTATCCGTATGGACTAAAATTGGAATTGAGTGTTAGTGATTTTATTTATTTATTTATTATTATTATTTTTTTAATTTTTTTAATTTGTTGTTTGTTTGTTATTGTTAACAAATAGATGACATGTCTAAGGGAAATTATTAATCACGGGTTACTAACACACCAGCAGATGTATGATCATTTTGGTATTGTGCTCAAAAAGTAATTACATATCTGATAGCAAAAACTATATAACATAACATGGTTACATAGGGTTTAGATATGCATTTAAATAGGTGTATCACAGGGTCTTCGTACTCAGTGGGAACAAGGATACTCTATTGAGACGCACGTAGCTTATGATATAGAAAGTCAGCATACGAGATTCATTGACGTTAACGGTAATTAACAATTTTTTGGGTAATGCATTGTCTTATTATTAAAATATAGGTTTTGTAAGTATCCTTATGATCATTGTTTATTCTCATTTTCAACAATGATTGACTACATGCGTTTTTTGTTCTTGCGATAATAGACGGCTGGTTGAAACGCATGTTAGTGACAAGGATTCGGGACTATATGATTTGGTTGACTTCGCAAGGTTGCAGTGTCCTCACGAGCATTTGCGACAGAAAAATTCAGATGATCTGTTAATGACATTGACATGTACTTCTAAAAGTTGCCATGTAAACTTGAATGCTAATGAAAGTCGAGGTAAGGATTTTTTTACAACTTCTTTTCTGTTACATTCTATTTATTGTGGCATGTTTTTTAAAGTTCTAAGTGAAAATATATTGTAGTGCCTGATTCTTTGATTCATTTTTTAAACAATCTTATGCAGGTGCCTGTTTGTCTTGCAATTTGAGAGGAAACAAAAGACAACTTGACAATGCAGGCCGATGGCATAGCCCAAGATCACTAACACTTTTGGTGATGTAAGTTTCTCACGCAATTCTTTTCGTAATTAGCAAGGGGTGTTGTCTCAGAATGCAAATGAACATGTCAGATCGAGTACTGCAGAGGATATAGGCGTTTCAGATTTTGTTAGTACTTCGTGACATTTACCCGCATTTTTATTCATATGCCTTTTAAGTTGTTTATTCTGTAACTGAGTTTCGGTTACACAATGTTGCGCAGCCACCTCTTTTAATTGCAACTTGGAAGGCAATAAAAGATGGTCTAAAAACGACGTAACAACGTTGTGTTATAAAACGAGGTGTCAATAGTTGCCCTATAATTGCAGAAAAATACATGATGAAGAACGTATTTGGCATACTTTTCTCCATCGGACCGAATGCACAGTCCAGATAAGTGGAGTTGATTTCAATAATTGCAAACTCAGGCCTACACTGTCACATTTTGGCTAAGGTTTTACTACATTCCAATTTCTCCATACGGGTCCATGTTTAAGCTTAAAAAAGTAAGTCTAAAGTAGCATCTATTCTAAGACAAAACAAAATGTTGTTAAGCACTTACCCAACTTTCCAATTGGTTACTAATCAATTCTGTGTTTTCATTTAATAGGCTACTGTTAGGAGCAACACCAGCAAAACATGTTTTGGTGCTTTTTTCGTTCGCTTGGAGATCAACTTGTTAACCTATGGAGCACATTTCTAAAATTTCACGGGTTTGCTTCTATCACCCTTTCTGTGTCAAATGAGGACATTTTAATCAAAAGCTTGAATTTGTTGCTGCAAATTATTTCGTTTCCCACTGCTCTAAAACCTCTTCAGGAAATAGTGTTTGGATTAGCTTATATATTGCAAATAAAAGAACAGTAGGCACATAATGGCTACTGTTTCATGCTTAGCTTTCTGAAGTGGATATTGTAATTAAACTTTTTTACTATTTGAAATTATTTGATTCTAATTGCTTTGTATGCAAAAACCATAAATCTAACCCTAATAATCTTCATAGTTGCTCTATCAGATCATGTTTATGTCAAATCTTTCAATTCAGTTTTATTGTTATGTTTCAAACAATTCAATCCCACTGCAAACAATTTCCTTTATGCAAACTTCCTTCGTGTGCTTCTTCAGGTAGTCACTTTTTGGAATACGTTACTGATCATTTCCTCCACTTTTACATGTTTGAATAAAAGTTTATATTAAACTGGATCTTATTTTCTCTCTAACAATCATATAACAGGTAATTATTGGGGAGATTTATTTCTTTTCATGAGCAAAGTATCCATTATCTTGGCCAGGTAAGTAGTTGAATGTAATGTGTGAAGTGTTGGCACGTAAGGCTGCTATTCTTGCAGAGAAATTTGCTCTAATTAATCATGGTATGCTGTTTTTATTTAACAAAACTACACTTGTGATTGTTGTCCCAAAATTTATTTCTAAGCATCTTTTCTATGTATTTATTTTTCACTTTTTATTTCAGGTATATGGATGTTATTTTCCAGCTTATTGACTAGGCAGGAGACTTCTTCAGTGATGACATTTGGTTTCGTATTGTCCATTTTGTAGCTAACAACGGCAACCTTCAGGTTAGAACTTGATAAAGTTGCTATATTCATTATTATTGTGGCCCATTCAATGAAACGTGTTTGAGTAGATATGATGGTGTTGTTGTTGATATCTGGTCATGCGGAGTCATCCTTTCTGTATTATTGGTTGGATGCCTTCCTTTTGAGGAATCAAAGTTAGCAAGTTTGTATAAAAAGATTAGACGCTATACACTTTCTATAAGTAAATATGTCTCAAGGTCTTAAGATTGTTCACTCACTACATAAAGATAATTTTTGAAAGTGGATACTAATATTTGATAAACCATGTAAATCAATGGTTAAAGTCAACATGTAGCAATAGCTCTGCACTTTTTTTTAGACGAGATGATAAAAAGTTGAGATTCATTATGCCTGCATGCCAAGGCCCTTAAAAATCATAATCGACTAAAGGTTCTCTAACAGTTCAAATGGGTTAAGCTGATAAGTTTAACTGATAATGTGGTATCCTAATAATAGGTGTTTCATTAATATAGTTAAACTTGTGAGGAGAATATCATTGTGTGCTTGATTTATCTTTGTTTGAGTATTTCTTTCCTTTAATGTACTCATTCCTCTAACGTGTGATTGCAGAAATTTGTCATGCAATAATTTGAGCCACTACATACCTTACTCATTATCCCTGAGTCCCTCATCGACAACTAAACACTCATGATCTTTCTCCTTGCAGAAATTTGAGCCACAACCTTTTGTCAGGGCCCGTTGGAAACATTTTTACAAGCCTATCAGCTCTCAAAGAAATGTATGACATGAACTTATTATCAAGCTTTGGAATTCCTTAAAAAGAAGGTCAATTTATTCTCCAACTTATACTAAAAAATAAGGTTACAGGACTTGGAGTATTTTAATGAAATTATTGCATTCTACAAAAATGGTTGTATGCCTGTATATATTTATACAAATATTGTAATGTTGTGTTGGCGCATAAAATATTGGCCTGGTGAAGAAATTCATTGCATTTATATGTTAATAACATTATTGCACGTATGTATATATTTATTATTTCATACCAGCTTCTTATCAATGCTCACTTGAAGATGTTTATTCTACTAATTATGCATTTTTTCTATTCTTTATTTTTTTTGCAGCTTAGTTGGCAAAGTGACAAGGTACTGCATTCTATCATACTACTTAATCTATTATAATTGATTAGGGATACTTATTTTCAGTTACACATGTTTCTTTTATGAATCTGGAGCTTTATGCGTTCTTCGTCATGTATTTCTTAGCAACATTCTTGTGAGTAGGATGGAATTATAATCAGTTTTCGATTATTTATTGATATCATATCTTACCATGCTTCTATATATCTATCCCTTAGGCGCATGATAATCGTTTTGGGACTATGTAAGCTTTGGGACTACATGGAGAAAAGTATAATGGCACTTATCTGGACCCTTATAGTGCATTCGGTCCGATGGAGAAAAGTATGCCAAAGACGTTGAAGATGTGTCAATAGTTGCCCTATAACATGGTTAAATAGTGGAGTTGATTTCAATAATTGCAGAAAAATAGTTTTGCTATGATATTTATAGGAATGATTGGATTAAAATTTGTTTTGTCTTTGTTGTTATAAATGTCTTTTTTTTATATTAAACTTATGATATTCTTAAAATTTAGATCATGGTCCAGCTTAACTAATAAAAGTTGCGGACTCCTGAAGTATTGCTTTTGTACGAAATAACTAAATGTGTTGAACATAATTACTAACGGCTTGTAACTTTTTATGCATTCATTATTATTATCTTCATAGAATACATGTATGCCGTTATTATTATTTATGTACGTCCACTTAGAATTTATCAAATAATATTATAAAGCTAACCCGCCCATCGGGCGGGTTATGAAGCTAGTATTCTATATGTATGTAAGAGATTAGTGTGAGATTTGGTGCAAACTATCTCAACACGTACACCATTTTGATATAAATCTTTAGTGTAACTTTAATCATCTCAGATTTATGTATATTGTCAATCACAAACTTCTTTTACTAACACTTTTTTTACTCTTATTAGGTGCTCAAGAAATGTTAATTGGCTAATCATTTAATTATCACTCACTAGATACATTATCTTTTCAAGACCATGAAGATTGTGGCCCGCGTACATGAACGTTTATTATATTAATAGTTACAATCATATTTCTTTATTGTATCTTTCACTTATTACATATTATTCCATTAAAAACAATACAAAATCTCGACCTTCTCTATTTTTTCTTACTTTACTCACACGCTTAATTATGCATTCATTTTTCAAAAAATCAGTGGATTCCACGGGTCTATAAGCTAGTTTTATTTAATATAAATGTCATGATCCCACTCACTACCTTCCCTTTTCTACTTTTCGATACGTTTAGTTAGGGGTGTTCATCGGTTCAGTTATCAGTTTATCGATTTATTCGATTCGCTCTGTTTGATTAAAAGAGTTTTTGGTAGAACCGAGAACCGAACCGAACTGAATTCAAATTAGATTAAACAGAACCAAAAATTGAATTTGAATTTAGTTCGGATTTTGAGTTGACTGGAATAACCCTAATCACATAATTTATAAATATTTATTCATTTGATTATATAGTTTTTTTCAAGAAAAATATTTTTAAGCTTACAAATGTTATATTTATACAGGAAAAAGTTTTAATTATTTTATTATGTATGTAAATTCGACAAAAATATATACATTAATGTGAATTCGGTTTTCAGTTCAGTTCCATTTACATTTTACTAAAACAAAACCAAACAGAAAACTGTATATTTAATTCGGCTCAATTCGATTTTGACAAATTCATTTTAGTTGGTTTTAAAAAATTCGATTCGATGTTATTTGGTTTTGATTTTCGATTTTTGTGGGTATTACTCGAGTTGTGAACGCCCCTGCATTTAGTGATGACTAAGTCAAAAATAGAATGGGTCGCTTGGGCCATGATATGTCCCTAACATGTCATGTGAGACAAATGAGTACTACATGTCTACATTCAGCCTACTAAATTAATTTATTTTGTAAATCTCTTATATTGTTCCTTTGTAAAACTTAAGTTAGGTGGCAAAAGGTTAATATTTGATAACCCGAACTAGCACACTATCAGCTGCTTTTGCATAATGTGAGGGATATACATCAGTTAAGGTATCATTGTAATTACACAGGTTTTTCAAATGATATGCAACACACAATCACTATATGTTCAGAATGTTTTAATGGACAAGAAGTATTTGAGGGTCAAACCTATCCAGCTCGTACAAATAACATGTTTACGTTTAAGAAGTTGCAATCATTACACTTATCCTGATAAAATGTTATTTCTACTTTTTAGAAATGAAAAACATCTAGATTGGTTGTCCTGAGAATTGGATGTAAAAACTTATTTTGTGAATTATTTTAAAACAAAAAAGAAAGACGAACATCTAATTTGACACCAAAAACCAAAAAGTATTAGGTTTGGGCTTTTGTTCAGTTATAGGATTAAGGAAGTCTTTAAAGGCCCATTATCATCAGCGTGGTAATAACTTGGATTGCTCTAGGGGATAACTCAGGTAATACCCATCAAATATCGAAACCGAACAGAAAAAAAATGAACTAAATTTGTAAATCGGTGCTAGCTAAAATTTTACACTATAATAGTGCAAACTAAAAATGGCATATATTTGCGCTAACTTTTTTTTTACTCCGATGTATGCTTTAAACATTTGTATTAAATAACTTTTAAGATTTAAAAAGTTAAAATAATGCTATAAATCTGAAATATCTGGTGTAACATATATATCAATATTGAACTTATTTTGAAAGTATGAATGAACAGATTATAAGAAAGTATTTAACATAAACCTGTTTTAGTTTTTAACATGGATATCAAAGATATGGTTGAAAAAATATGAGGGTGCGTTTGGTTTGTAAGCGGGAATCACAATCACTATGTATTTAATAGATAGATGGTATGAGATTGATAGAAAAGTATGATTAATGTTGTTTGGTATGTTTTGTGGGGACACGGGAATCACAAATAGGAATCACAAAAAAAAAATTATAAATTATTTTCGAAAAAAAATTTTTATTTCGAAATTATTTTTTCGAAAAAAAAAATAATCCACGTTATTTTTCGAAATTATTTTTTAGAAAAAAAATTATTTTTCGAATTTATTTTTTTCAAAATTATTTTTTAGAAATTATTTTTTTCGAAATTATTTTTTAGAAATTATTTTTTTCGAAATTATTTTTTTTTCTAAATTATTTTTTAGAAAAATATTTTTTTTGAGAATTTTTTTTTAGAATTTTTTTTTCAAAAAAGTTTTTTTTATAAATGATTTTCGAAAATTATTTAAAAAAAAAAAAGTTTTTTTTTTTGAAAAAAATTATTTTCGAAATTTTAAAAAAAAAAAATTTTATTTTTTTTTAAATTTTTTTGAAAATTTATTTTTTCGAAAATTTTTTTGAAATTTTTTTTTAAACTTTTTTTAAAATTATTTTCGAAAAATTATTTTTTGAATTTTTTTTTCAAAAAAAATTATTTTCAAAATTTTTTTTTTCAAAAAAGTTTTTTTTTTTTTTTTTTTTTTTTTTTTTTTTTTTTTTTTTTTAATTTCATAAATTAGTTTCAAAAAAAAAATTATTTTCGAAATTTTTTTTTTTTGAAATTTTTTAGAAATATGTGATATATACGTGGAGGAAAAAAAAAAAAAAAAGCAATGGGGACCAATGGAATGAGGCACCAAAGGTACCTCTTCCCACTACTATGGATCTATGGGTATGCTATGATAGTTTGATTACCAAATCTTGAATCAAACACTTGCAATGACTATCAAAGTCATTGTTTCATTCCCTTAGTACCATACCAAACGTGCCCTGAGTTTTGGTATAGACAGTGTTTTGCCGTGATATATAACATAAAATATTGGATTTTGTGAAACTTGAACTTTGTGTGGATGAGTCGATCTAAAGTAGTCACCTATTGTCTTTTGTGTGAGGCTAAGGTTTTTATCTTGAGGTTTTAATTTGGTATTATTATGTAAAAACATTCACATAATGAAGTGTCAAGGTGTGATCGGTGTATTTCTCTCTCTTCTACCTGATTAAGCCAATCATACGTTTGACACCTCATGATGAGTGTCTAAATACTCATCATTTTTACCTAATCTGAGCTGCCAAAACATCCAAAAACACTCAGAAATGCATCATAATACTGAAATTATCCCAGAATTGTGTTTTATATGTTTCAGATGCAAAATGTTTGAAAACAATTGAAAAACAAACAAAGTTTGCATAATTGGCAGTTTCAGTCCCTCAACTTTCAAAAGTTGTCAAAACTAATCCCTGGTTATTCAAAACATTGAAAAATTCACCAAAGGTCCTTTTGAATCACAAATTACATAATAAGTCCTTTGGTGCAAAGTTTCATAAAATTACAAGTTTAGTCCCTCAAAATTTGTAAAGTGTCATAAATAGTCCCTGGGTTATTTAAAATGGAAAATTTATCAAATATAACCCTTGTACTATTCTTAACAACAAAACATTGGTCCTTGTGATAACTTTGGAAAATTTACAGGTTAGTCCTTGATTTCAGCAAATAACAAAAATGGTCCTTGTGCTAATAAACAAACCAACCGACCCTTTTTAACCCTTAACCCAAAAATAAAATAAACCCAAAATCCAAGCCCAACACCAACCAGCCCACACCCGGTATTTAAATACCGGTCAAACCCGGTCAACCTTTTCTTCTTCCTCACACAAACCCGCCAAAAACCAAAACCACCTATGCCCACAGTATCAAACTGCCACCTCCCCCCTCCTCCTCAACAAGTTACCTAACAACAACAAAAAGCATTTATTGCTTCTCCTTCCCCCCATGTAAACCAGACAAGTGGTGTTTACCACTTTATCTTTTTCCCGCCAAAAGTTAGATTGAACAGCTGAGATCATGTCAGAGGCAATCAAGGGTGCTAAATGAATCAGAGGAAGATGAAAAGAAGTTCCCACCTTAGTTTTTGTATATATAGATCAAATGTAATAGGAATTCAGTAGTAGTTAAATTTTATAAAATCGTCTTTTACTTAATTGTCTTTCCTTATTGTAATTTTCATTTCAGTCATCAATATAGTCACTTTACAGTCATTTTGATCTCACTTTATTGTATCTTGCATTTAAATTCAGTCAATTTACAATTTCATGCTTCACTGTAATTTGTTTTAAATTAAATGTTGTTTGGAATAGCTTATTCTCTGTTTACATAAGCTCATATAAGCTAAACATAGCTTACTGTGAGCTTATGTTAGTATAATCCTGCTCTAATTCAAGAAAACAACAAAAGTCAAATAAAGTCAAAGAAGTGGAAATAAGCTGTTCTGGGTTGATAAGTTGGGGTGATTAAGCTGGAATGGGGTATTAAGCTTGGTAATGACAAGCCAAGTTGGTTCCTAATCAGTTTTCTCTGTTTCATTACTTCACAGTTGTAAGCTTATTTTTTTCTATATTTTGCTTTATTTTTCTATTCTACTGTTTCAGTGCTTATTTATAGCTTATTGTTATTAGTTTATGCTTAATATTAGTTTATAAGTTAATTTCATCAATATAATCAGTATAATATAGTACCTATCTTAGTTTCACTTAAAAAACTCAAAAAGTCCAAAAATAGCATCATATAGTATAGCTTATTATTTGCTTATTGTCCTGTTATAAGTTGCTTATTATAGTTAGTATAAGTTGATTAGTCAATAAAATTCAGTGTTCATTAGTCAATTTTTCTATTTTCTTTGAAAACTCAAAACAGACACACCAAAAGGGTTGTTTGGTTTAGCAGGTCAACAAGGTCAAACCTTGGTTTTACTGTTGCTTTGCACTTATCCCAACTTTGGTTAAGCTTTTATAAGCCATATTAAGCTGTTTTCTAATTTAAAAAAGTTACTTAAGTATAAAACCAAGTTTTTGGTTCTTTGTGTTGATTTTGGGCTGTGAAAAGCTCAAATAAGCCATCTAAAGCCATAAGCTCATTTTGTCCTTTTTCATGGCTTGTCTGAGTCCATTGTGATCCAATTAGAGCATACACAAAAGGTTGGTTCAAAGCTTTTGGCCTGTGCTCTTCTGATCAACTCTGCATCAGCACAATCAGTATACACTGATTGCTGTTGCTGCTGATCTAAGCCATTTTGTGGCTTATTTACATAAGCTCAGGGTCTGATTTTTAGTTTTCTAGAAAGCTCATACTGCTAGCTCAAGTTTGCCCCCATAAGATTGCATCTCAGTACTTATTTGGTTAGCTTAATTTGCCTTGAAAGTTGAGAATTTTCCAAGGTTTCTGCTGAAACCTTGTTGCTGCTAATCTTTGCATCAGCTTATTTGCTTGTGCTTATTTATACTTTTCAGTTGTTTTAAGCTTATTTAAGTATATTAATCCTGTCCTGATCATTTGGTTAAGTTTCCTGTTTTTTAGCTTATTTTTGGGCTTATTCCAAACTGCTTATTAGCCCAAAAGTGCTTATCAGGCTTAGCTAACTTCTGCTTTTATTTTTCTTATCTTTTAAATAATATTTTTGACTTATCCTGAATTTTTCATAATTTTCTGAATAGTTTTGATATTTTTAATCTTTTTTATTAGTTTCTAATAGTAATTAAATCATAATAAATAGAAAAATAATCAGAAAAATATAAATCCAATTTTCATAATTTTCTTTTGTCATTTTTAATCTAGGAAAAATATAATCTTATTTTTAGAACTTAAGAAAAATCAAAAATAGAAATAAAGTGATAGCTTCTATTTAATAGAAATTATCTTTTTAAATTTTAATTAAGTAATTTTCATTTTTATAATTTTCTTAGTTTCTATTTACTTATTAATATTTTTAGAAAAAGTTTTAGATTTTTCTTTGTCCATTTAGTATTTTTTATAAATTTAAATAGTTTAATAAGTTATTAAATAATAAATAATTAATAATAATTAAATAAAAAGTATAAAAAAAATATAATTTAAGTTTTTAAATAAGTTTTAAGTAATTTTACATTTTTAGGTTTTAAATTTCATAAATTTTATAAATTTCAGTTTTTGTCACATTTTAGCTTTTTCGTTACGCATTTTAGTTTATTTATTCGCGTTTTAATTTCTTGTGCATATCTGTTTTTAATTGTTATTTAGAATTATTAAATAAAGCAAAGTCCAAAAATATTTGAATCATCAATCACTATAATCCTAGCTTTTCACAGTTGCCCATTCATATCTCGTTGGGAAACGATTCGGGTAAATACTTACCTGTCTACACACTACACACGAACGTGAGTTTTTGCAAGCATCCTTTTTCACAAAGGGGTGATTTGTAATTGTTCACGCGTATCCGTCGTTGCATAATATTTATATCTATTTAGCACGGATCAAATTTTGGCGCCGCTGCCGGGGAGGTGTGCTGCGACAGTTGTGTAAGTTTTAGCGATTAGTGATTCGAGATCCTTCTCCCAAGAAGTTCCTATTTCTCAAAAACAATATAAAATACAAAAATATTTTTCTTTTCTTTTCTATATATATTATTATTATTATTATCATATAAAAATTAAAAACCCAAAAACATTTTCCGTTTTCTTTAATAATAAACAAATAAAAATTAACCATCGAGAACCAAGACTGAGTACTACCTAACTGGGGGTACGGCCATAATAAGTTCCCAAACCTAAGATAAAAACTTGCCTTTGTATCACTTGCGAATATCGGCTCACCTTTGATTGATAAACAAACTCTAACGGAGGTTCTAGGATAGTCTGACATTAAATTGTCGGACTGAAAGAAGCGGGTTTTTAAGGAGCATTAAGTTGCCCACCTCTGCTTCTCCGCCACTCTGTGCGTTTATCTTTTAGAGAGCTACCGTACGCTTGTTGATTATTGGTTTAAGTTCACTTGTGTTTTTTCTCGATCTTGATTTTAGTTGAATTTTTTTTTTCATCTCCACTTTTCAAAAACAAATAAAATCCAAAAAGAATCTTCTTACCCCCTTTTCTAAGTTTCCTCCACTATAAAGGATTCTTAGACTCGTCTTAGTGCATGCGCACTCGTTCTTCTAGGTCATCAAGCCCTTTTCGTGAGCTTGGAAATATACCTCGAAGACGTCGTAGACGTTCTGCTCCGTCAGTCGTACCCGAGTTACGTACTGATCCCAAAACCCCTGACATCATGGCTGAAGACCGTCCTATGAATGAGCTGCTCCAAGCTCCCACCATTGGGTACGGAGATGCCATTGTTGTTCCAGCCATCGTGGCTGAGAATTTTGAGCTTAAGACTGGGTTAATAAACCTGGTAACCCAGAGGCAATTCTATGGTTTTGACAGGGACGATCCTCAAGATCACATTAGATGGTTCAATAAAATCACATCCACCATCAAATGCAAAAATGTCCCTGAGGAATCAATCAAACTTCTTCTTTTCCCATTTTTTATCGATGGGGCAGCCCGAATTTGGCTTGACAAACAACCCCCTCGATCAATAACAACATGGGAAGATTTGGTTCAGAAATTCGTGAATGAATTCTTTCCTCCGTCTAAAACCACGTATCTCAAAAATGAAATCATGAAATTCTCTCAAAGGTTTGATGAACCATTTGGAGTGGCATGGGAACGTTTTAAAGAATTGCTCCGCAAATGTCCTCATCACGGTTTCACCGATTTGATGCAAATGGACACTTTCTACAATGGGTTAAACCCATCTGACCAAGATTCTCTTAATGCCTCAGCTGGAGGTAATTTTCTGAGCAAATCTACTAAAAAAGCCATTGCTCTCATTGAAAATAAGTCAAAGGTCCGCACTGCACGAGCCAGACCATATAGTTCTCAGGCTAGTGCTGGTCCTTCTACTTCATCTCCCGTGAGTCAGTCTAGTACTGATACTCAGCTTGCTGAACTCACGAAGGTTATTCAAGCTTTGGTTTTCTCCACACAAAAGAAAGAGTCCGCTCCGCAAACTTCTCACACTGCTGAAATAAAAAAAGTAGAAGTTTGTGTTACTTGTGGTGGCCCTCACGCTTACTACAATTGTACTGCCACCGATGGCAATGCATTTGAAGTCAAAGCTTTAGCCGGATCTTCCAATCAAGGAGGTGGTCAATACCATCCTCATGTGGAAACAAATTACCGTGCTAGCAATCAACATGGACCACCCGGTTTTCCTTCTCCTAATAATCCAAATAGGAATAATCCTAATCAGCAAAGAGGGCAAAACACACAGAATCAATATCATGCCCCGAACAATCAATACCCACCCCAAAGGGGTAATCAAGGGTATTCAGCTCCTAATTCCCAAAGACCTCTCTCAAGTGAGCTTGATAGCTACATCAAGGTTAATGAGACCAATATGAAGGCAATGCAAAATCAAATCTCTAACTTGAAGAATGAATTTCAGTCCTCAATAAACAAGCAAGGAACTGAGCTTTCAAATAAAATCGATCATTCTCAAAGCGAAGTTAAGAATATGTTTGCCAGTCTCATGGACCATCTTAATCCACCTTCTACCTCGGGAGGTCTCCCAAGTAACACTGTTGTCAACCCAAGGGGTGAACTCAAAGCTGTCACTACACATAGTGGTAAAGCTTATGATGGACTCAAGGTGATAAAGGACCCGGTGCTTCCCACTAACAATGGAAGTACTAGATACGTCCAACCTTCGGTCATCCAAAAATCTACACCCACACTTGCTCCTCAACCGTCAAGAATAGATCCAACTCTATCACGATTTACGGTTAAAAGTTTGTCAACCAAACTTAGTGAGCAAAGAACAGCCAGATATTATTCCGAAATGCTCAATGCTGTTCCTGTCAGTGTGCTTGATGACAGTGATGATGACGGAGATACCACTTTCGTCAAAGCCATCACCACAAGGAGTGGTGCTGCTTATGAGGGGCCAGCTGGCCCTATTCCTCCTCCGTTATTTGAAATGGAAAAAGAGACGGAGGATACTGTTAAGATTCCTGAAGTCCATCCTCCGGTCGTCCCGAAAAAATCCAAACCAGGAGTTGTCTTTGAATCTGTTAAGACTCCTGAAGTTGTTTTCCCTAAATCCAAACCTTACATTCCTTACCCATCGCGCTTAAATGAGCAAAAGCTCCGTGAAAAAGCTAGTCAACAAATGGACAAATTCTTTCAAATCTTTAATGAATTACATTTTGACATCAGCTTTGCGGATGCTATCATTCTGATGCCCAAATTTGCATCAACAATCAAACACTTATTAAGCAACAAGGAAAAGCTGATTGAAATGGCTAAAACTCCGTTAAATGAGAACTGCTCAGCGGTTATCTTGAAAAAGCTTCCGGAGAAGCTTGGAGATCCTGGAAAGTTTCTACTACCTTGTGTCTTTCCAGGGATGGTTGAATGTTATGCCTTAGCAGATCTAGGTGCAAGCATCAACCTGATGCCTCATTCAGTATGGAAGAAACTTTCTCTTCCGGCTCTTACTCCTACCTGCATGACTCTTGAGCTTGCAGATCGAACCATATCTCATCCTTGCGGCATTGCCGAAGATGTGTTTGTAAAAGTAGGTAAGTTCCATTTTCCAGCTGACTTTGTGGTTGTTGAATTCGACGCAGATCAAAAGGTTCCTCTCATTCTTGGACGAGGATTCCTAAAAACGGGCCATGCTCTTATTGATGTATTTAAGCATGAGATCACATTGCGTGTTGATAAGGAAGCTGTTACCTTTAACCATGATCAAACTTCAAAGTACTCCTCAAATTATAATTCTGCATCGGTTAACCGAATAGATGTCATTGACATTGCTTCAGAGGAGTACTCTCAAGAAAGTCTAGGTTATTTTCATAATTCTGTGAGTGGTGATCCCACTCCATCTTCTCAACCTAACATTTCCGACTCTTCCCCTTCTCTCCCTCCGTTTGAGGGAAGTGATTCCAATTTGGAAGAGATCGAGGCTTTTCTCAAGTGTGATTCATTTCTGGAAGGAATTGATAACGCTGAGATTGATTTGGAGGGAGATATTCTTCTTCTTGAGAAATTGTTGAATCAGGACAATTCCCCTCCTCTCCCTCCCGTTAAACTTCATAAATTTCCGGAGATCAAGATTAAGGACTTGCCTCTTCCACTTGAAAATGCAATTCTTGAGGAGGAAGTTCTTATCTTAATTGCTGTTCAGATCTCTCTTCTTCCCTTCACCTACCCGGTGATTTCCCCTGTCTTTCACTCATTCGGGAGTGAGGATATTACCTTTGACCCCGGCATTGTCCATTTAACATTGGTTTAAATGCCGGATTTATCTCATCGGTGTGGAACTTTCTTATGCTCAATTGGTTATCCACGCATCTTGAATGAAAGTCCGATGGAGATGGTCTCTTCCACTTACTTCCTCATAGACTTTTAAATTGCTTTTTCTCACAGACTGTTCAGGAACCCTTTGTTACGGTTGACCGTTCACAAGCGGTTAGCTTGCGTGATAAACCTGACTGTTCGGGAGGAATCAACTCAATTCGGGGTCGAGTCAAGCTAGCGACTCGGGAATAAAAAACAGTAGCAAATATATGGGTTTTCACCCATGTTTCACCTAAGTGTGGGGGAGATTCCCCACATGTTGTAAATATGTACAGTCAAAAAAAAAAAAAAAAAAAAAAAAAAAGTGTGTATATAAAATAATGGCTATTAATATTTCCCTTTCACGTTCTAAGTGTTGGTTTCACAACCGGTTCTTTGAATATTGAGGGCAATATTCAGTTCTAAGTGTGGGGAGAATTCTTGCGAATTTGATCAAATATACCATCTAGTACCCCCATTTTTAGCCAAAATTTTAAAATTTTTTCTCACTTAGAACTCAATAAATGGTTATCAGTCCGCCATGTCTAACCCACATAAGGATTGGCTAATCCGAGAGCAAACGACTCTTGGTAAAGATGTCTCAAATCCGTTGATGGCTTACAATTTGCCCAAAATTGTATGGTATTCGACTCACCATATCTTCATAAGTGAAGAGTTGGCTAGCCCGCAAGGTTATGGCTTGTGGTTAAGGCAGTGAAAATCCATGATTGGTAATCAGCTCACCAAAGATAATATTGATAATTTATCTAAGAGTTGGCTAGTCCAGAAGCAAACGGCTTCTGGTAAAGACAAATCAAAACCGTTGACAGCTTGTGGTTTGCTCAAAATCACTTGGTTATCATTGTACCAAAGTTCTTACTTGAACTGAAACAATTGGCTACTCCAGAAGTAATGGCTTTTGGTAAAGAGTCTTTCAAATCCATTAAATCTTCATAAAATATTGCTAGGGACTAGCAATAGTTTAGTGTGGGGGATTGATGAGTGTCTAAATACTCATCATTTTTACCTAATCTGAGCTGCCAAAACATCCAAAAACACTCAGAAATGCATCATAATACTGAAATTATCCCAGAATTGTGTTTTATATGTTTCAGATGCAAAATGTTTGAAAACAATTGAAAAACAAACAAAGTTTGCATAATTGGCAGTTTCAGTCCCTCAACTTTCAAAAGTTGTCAAAACTAATCCCTGGTTATTCAAAACATTGAAAAATTCACCAATGGTCCTTTTGAATCACAAATTACATAATAAGTCCTTTGGTGCAAAGTTTCATAAAATTACAAGTTTAGTCCCTCAAAATTTGTAAAGTGTCATAAATAGTCCCTGGGTTATTTAAAATGGAAAATTTATCAAATATAACCCTTGTACTATTCTTAAACAACAACATTGGTCCTTGTGATAACTTTGGAAAATTTACAGGTTTAGTCCTTGGATTTTCAGCAAATAACAAAAATGGTCCTTGTGCTAAATAAACAAACCAACCGGACCCTTTTTAACCCTTAACCCAAAAATAAAATAAACCCAAAATCCAAGCCCAACACCAACCAGCCCACACCCGGTATTTAAATACCGGTCAAACCCGGTCAACCTTTTCTTCTTCCTCACACAAACCCGCCAAAAACCAAAACCACCTATGCCCACAGTATCAAACTGCCACCTCCCCCCTCCTCCTCAACAAGTTACCTAACAACAACAAAAAGCATTTATTGCTTCTCCTTCCCCCCATGTAAACCAGACAAGTGGTGTTTACCACTTTATCTTTTTCCCGCCAAAAGTTAGATTGAACAGCTGAGATCATGTCAGAGGAAATCAAGGGTGCTAAATGAATCAGAGGAAGATGAAAAGAAGTTCCCACCTTAGTTTTTGTATATATAGATCAAATGTAATAGGAATTTAGTAGTAGTAAAATTTTATTAAGTCGTATTTTATTTAATTGTCTTTCCTTATTGTAATTTTCATTTCAGTCATCAATATAGTCACTTTACAGTCATTTTGATCTCACTTTATTGTACCTTGCATTTAAATTCAGTCAATTTACAATTTCATGCTTCACTGTAATTTGTTTTAAATTAAATGTTGTTTGGAATAGCTTATTCTCTGTTTACATAAGCTCATATAAGCTAAACATAGCTTACTGTGAGCTTATGTTAGTGTAATCCTGTTCTAATTCAAGAAAACTACAAAAGTCAAATAAAGTCAAAGAAGTGGAAATAAGCTGTTCTGGGTTGATAAGTTGGGGTGATTAAGCTGGAATGGGGTATTAAGCTTGGTAATGACAAGCCAAGTTGGTTCCTAATCAGTTTTCTCTGTTTCATTACTTCACAGTTGTAAGCTCATTTTTTTCTATATTTTGCTTTATTTTTCTATTCTACTGTTTCAGTGCTTATTTATAGCTTATTGTTATTAGTTTATGCTTAATATTAGTTTATATGTTAATTTCATCAATATAATCAGTATAATATAGTACCTATCTTAGTTTCACTTAAAAAACTCAAAAAGTCCAAAAATAGCATCATATAGTATAGCTTATTATTTGCTTATTGTCCTGTTATAAGTTGCTTATTATAGTTAGTATAAGTTGATTAGTCAATAAAATTCAGTGTTCATTAGTCAATTTTTCTATTTTCTTTGAAAACTCAAAACAGACACACCAAAAGGGTTGTTTGGTTTAGCAGGTCAACAAGGTCAAACCTTGGTTTTACTGTTGCTTTGCACTTATCCCAACTTTGGTTAAGCTTTTATAAGCCAGGGTAAGCTGATTTTTAGTTTTCTAAAAAGTTCATACTGCTAGCTCAAGTTTGCCCCCATAAGATTGCATCTCAGTACTTATTTGGTTAGCTTAATTTGCCTTGAAAGTTGGGAATTTTCCAAGGTTTCTGCTGAAACCTTGTTGCTGCTAATCTTTGCATTAGCTTATTTGCTTGTGCTTATTTATACTTTTCAGTTGTTTTAAGCTTATTTAAGTATATTAAGCCTGTCCTGATCATTTGGTTAAGTTTCCTGCTTTTTAGCTTATTTTTGGGCTTATTCCAAACTGCTTATTAGCCCAAAAGTGCTTATCAGGCTTAGCTAACTTCTGCTTTTATTTTTCTTATCTTTTAAATAATATTTTTGACTTATCCTGAATTTTTCATAATTTTCTGAATAGTTTTGATATTTTTAATCTTTTTTATTAGTTTCTAATAGTAATTAAATCATAATAAATAGAAAAATAATCAGAAAAATATAAATCCAATTTTCATAATTTTCTTTTGTCATTTTTAATCTAGGAAAAATATAATCTTATTTTTAGAACTTAAGAAAAATCAAAAATAGAAATAAAGTGATAGCTTCTATTTAATAGAATTTATCTTTTTAAATTTTAATTAAGTAATTTTCATTTTTATAATTTTCTTAGTTTCTATTTACTTAGTAATATTTTTAGAAAAATTTTTAGATTTTTCTTTGTCCATTTAGTATTTTTTATAAATTTAAATAGTTTAATAAGTTATTAAATAATAAATAATTAATAATAATTAAATAAAAAGTATAAAAAAAAATATAATTTAAGTTTTTAAATAAGTTTTAAGTAATTTTACATTTTTAGGTTTTAAATTTCATAAATTTTATAAATTTCAGTTTTTGTCACAGTTTAGCTTTTTCGTTACGCATTTTAGTTTATTTATTCGCGTTTTAATTTCTTGTGCATATCTGTTTTTAATTGTTATTTAGAATTATTAAATAAAGCAAAATCCAAAAATATTTGAATCATCAATCACTATAATCCTAGCTTTTCACAGTTGCCCATTCATATCTCGTTGGGAAACGATTCGGGTAAATACTTACCTGTCTACACACTACACACAAACGTGAGTTTTTGCAAGCATCCTTTTTCACAAAGGGGTGATTTGTTATTGTTCACGCGTATCCGTCGTTGCATAATATTTATATCTATTTAGCACGGATCACCTCATTTTGTGAAAAAAATTTTGTGGGACATTTCCTTTTTATCTGTGGATTGGCAATGTCTCATGATTTTTACAAGTATCAATTTTTTTTCACTGTGCTTCACATGTTCAAAATTGTTGTTTTAATTTGGTATTACCTGGCTTGTCCGGACAACTCATATAGGTGGCAAAATGGTTGGATCGGGTCGGGTCGGGTCTTAGATGGGTCTTGGTCTAGATGGGTTTGGTTTAGATGGGTCACTTGAAAGGATGGGTTTAGATGGGTCTGGGTCAAACGGGTCTCGGGTTAGGTTGGTCGGTTTTTATTTATTTATTTATTTATTTATTTATTTCTTATTTTTTTAATATCATGGAACACAATAATTTATTATTGTAAAAACAAAGAAAAATAGTCTTCGGAGATTGCAGTCGAATTGATCAAAAAATGGTATTCAATATCCGTTTTATACATTTTCGTTCGTTTTTATACATTTTCGTCCGTTTTTATCCGTGTATATATATTTTTTGTGCGTTTTTATACTCTTTCATTTGTTTTTTAATGCACCATTGAAAGAAAGTGAGTTTGCAACTTTTAATGCAGTTTGTTCCCATATCTATTTTGCACCAAATATGGTGACTATTGATTTCTGTAAGATTATGATCTTACATGGTATCAGGCCTTGTGATTCTCCCCAAAAACTAAACACCTAAACTCTTCAGCCGCCGCCGGATACACTCCGGAGGTTCAGAGGGCTTCCTTTAAACCTTAACCTTATAAAAAAAAAAAAAATAAAAGAAAAAAAAAAGAAGAGGTGGATCTATATGTTTTTCTAGGGAATAAACACGCCCCGTTTGTTTGGAAGGTTCTTTGAGGGTTGAAGTTTAGAACCAACTTTCTCATTTGTTTGTTAATTAGTTGATTGTTCGTACGACATTGTTACCAGTCAACTAAAGTTGACCGTTGGTACCAGTCCCTAAAGTCGACCGTTGGTACGAATTTGTTATCAGTCGACTTAGCCGACCGTTGGTACGATTTTGTTACGAGTCGACTAAAGTTATGATTTTATTTATTATTTTATTTATTTTTTTAATTTTTTTTCCTTCTAGTTTACTACTCCAGTCCGAGCTTTCGCGAATTCGCCGCTCGGACTGCGGGGGAGTTTTAGGATAAGCATATTGTATAAGAGTGTATGTATGTACAGTTGGCTATGGGATGATGATTAGCAATTTACCTCAAATAGGCCATGTATTCTCCTTATATATACTCTCTCATTTGCATGTAATAATCATTCATTAAATAATCCAATCCAAATCTTACAATTTCTTCTTCGAGTATTTGCATGTTCTGTTAAACTTTTACACTTCTGAAGCCTAAAGGTCTGGATTAATTTTAAGCTTCCATCATGTAATTCGTTTCCTTGTAGAAATGAATTGAAATTAATATGTTTCTTTTGGCATAGGTGTTCGCATTAATTTCATAACTATTTTTTTTACATAAGAACGAATGCTAATAAAGTTAGTAATGATCATCTTTTAAATGCAAACTTTATTAAGTAAATTTAGACATCCCGTGTTACACGGGTCATTAACTAGTTTCAAATGAAAAGACAGTTTCTTGTCATGCCATAAACAATTGGTGGCATGAGATTGATACCCCGGTCTTTGTTATTTGAGAATGTTGGTTGTTGCAATTTAATCCATTAGATGACCCCATTTTCACATGTGTGTTATATTGTGGTCCATAGTACTATTGCATCGCAATTTCACTAAAGAAAACCTCACATCCATTTCAAAAAACAGTACTATGCGTTAGAAAGTAACCACCACCAAATGACTTAGGCTATGCACAGTCGTTGATCCAAGCGACCTGGGTTACCGGGTGCCACGTCAGCTTTCTTTCTCCAGCGACCAAAGTGCCACAGTTGATGAAAAGTTTTTTTTTTTTTTTTTTTTTTTTTTTTTTTGAATATGTTTGTGTGTGTGTTTGAAAGTCGGTCGACTATACGGTCGATATTCCCTTGTCTTCAAATTCGACCGATACTCCAGAAAGGAAGCAACCGATCTAGAAGTCGGTCGGTTGGAGTCGGAATTCGCGATCGATCGACTTTTGCCGGTCGACTGTGCATAGCGTTATAGGTAAGACGTTTGACTTATTTACAAGAGGTCAATGATCAAATTTCTTGAAGGTAGTCAGGAAAGGTTCATAAACCAGTCATGAGGATAACCCTGTTAAGCCGCATATATCTAATTAGTAAATTAAAACTCACCCTCCGATCGCTGGGTAATTAATAAACCTAAACAAGGAAAACCACATCCGTTTTGTTTTAGGTTTGGGACTACCCATTTCACTTGTTTTAGCGTAATAAAATAATGCTCCATCATTTCGCGTATAATTTTTGTTTACAATGTACTGTAGGATTCCCAATAGTTACTCGTGTATCTCACAAATGTCGACATATGCACTCAAGTATATGATTAAGGCACATGATGCATATGTTCTCATCACCAATTAAAAGTGGTCACACCTGATAACAACAATGTGAATATAACAGAATAAGTACACAGTTAGTTGGTAGTTACACACTCTTCCTTTGTGGCAAAGTTTGAATTTGTGAATGCCACTTTGCCAAGTAGTGACCATCCTAGAACATAACAGCAACATCAATTCCAATCCAAATAGTAAGTGATTATTGGGAAAAATTGTAAATAGTTGAATAATATTTGGAAGAAGTTACTATTAAGATTAGGGCAGTCGGGTTGCTATTTTTTTATACATTGTATCGCAAAAAAGTTACATAACGATGCATGTTATAATCTGGAATTCAGAGGTGATCACTCTAGCGTAGTTTGTAAGCATAGTGCTATTAGCTTAGTTTTTATGATATCCTAATCTGTGGAGAATTTTATCTTCATTCTATTAAGAGTTGTGATCGATCATTATAGTTCTCTGTTGCTTTGCAGAAATGAAGGCACACTCTCATTGTGAACTTCCTAGGCGTGCAGCTTTATTTAATTTTGGTCCACAAGCTCCCCTTCTTTGTTTTTGCGGAACAATACCTCTATTAACGTGCGGAGACAAACAGTGACTTTATAATGGAAATGTTAAAAGTCAAATGCCATTATTGATGATGTGTTTCCTTGGCTTCCTTATTCGGCCAATAATGTGTTCCTTGGATTCCTTTTTCATGTCCTGTTTGGTAACAATAATACTCATATGTCTGACACTAAGAATTAAGAAGATTGGTGATGATTCTAGTCATTCTGCATATAAACTTTTTGTATAATCATTCACCAACTACAGGTGCTTTGTATTTTGAGATGTTAGCATATAATATGGTATTGTGAAGAATGGGGTTACGGACCGACCATGAAAATTGGACGAGAACTGAAAGGAGCCTTGAAGATGATCGATTTAGATTAGATAAGTACCCGGACGATAATAACTATATGGAATAGGTTATTACTAATCTAGCTAAGGTTTCATTGTTGTGATGATATTCGTATATATTAAATGAAACCCTAGCTAGAATACTAAGATCATGTGTATTATTGACTAACATCATCACAATCAACTCAACGCCACATCAGTTTCTCTCCACAATCAACACTACAACCAACATAATGTAACAGGTTAACCAACATCACCACCAACTTCTATTTTTTTTCATTTTCTTTTAAATACTAAAAGTAAATTTTCATTAATTAAAAAATTTCACTAATAATTAAGATAAAATATAAACGTTACATTAAAATTTCAAATAAAATGAAATTTAAAATTATTGTGCATTTGTTCAACGTCAAATGTGTTACACTAAATCGGTTTTAAGGTTTAGATAAGTTTCCTCGTTGACTAAATCGCTAATAACTTATAACGTTTATTTATGTATATGTACGCGATCATCCTCATGATGTTGCTACTCTAGATAAAAGTCAGGAGAAATTGTCTTATTTTTGTCTATTTGAATCATGTTATGTCATATGATGCACGTGTACATCATATTAGTTATTTTTTAAAAACACATTAGTCGTGCGAGATATTTTATTATAGCCAAATTTTTCTTTATGTTAGACTCGCGTTTTTATAAAAGATATCGTCACTTAGTGAATTGGACTAGATTTAGGATAAGTAGTTAACGCAGGGACTACTTATGTGCAAATGGCAAAGTTGTGATGTAATAGGGCCATAAATACCCCACATGCCTCTCCATGTGGGGTGTGGATACTTGTGTATTGTTTTCATTGTCTTCTTTTAATAAAGGATAATCATTCCCAGTCACTCCACCATCTCTCTAAACTCTCTCTCTAAAATGAAGATCTTCTTCATCTTCAGCCAACCAAGGCCACCCGAACCACGAAATACATGAATCTTGATCTCTACACTTTAGCATGCCGCTCATTCCAAATCTTTCCTTCCTGCTTCATGCGCTTGTTTGTACCTTATTCGCTTCGTATCATCCGCACCCGAATGTGAAATCGACTTAACAAGTGTAGACCATTCCGGATATATCCAATCAATAAGATAATCCAACAACAACATACCCAATCCCGCTAGTGCGGGGAATGAGAGAGGTAGAATGTAGACATATCCTAACCCTACCCAGGATAAACCTGTGAGTTACTAGACTACTTCCAGGGAGACCTTCGGCAAATGAAAATGTGCGGTTGATAGAACATAAATAAGTGCAAGGTGCAAGGGACCAAACAAGTATAAGCAATCAAAAAAAAAAAAAAAAAAAAAAAAAAAGGACCATACAAAGCAGGAAGGCGGAGGGGGGGGGGGGGACGAAACGAAACTACTAGTGCTTTCCCGTCATTAAGATCCTGGAACAAAGGCGATTGATGTAAAGTGTTGACACTGTTGTTCGTCCCGAAAATTCTAAAGAATGCATGCCAAATCCATAAATCTTGTAACGCAACTGCTTGCAATAAAATGAATGAAATTGACACGTCTACATTATTGAGCACATTATGCATTTGGACAACCAGCCCACTCCCAGTCCGTACAGTTAATGCTTTCTAACGTCCCGTGAAGACCATGTTTATCCTCGTAATACACATAGAGTTTATCGACATTATAAGTAGTCCTTTTTTGTAGAAAACAATCTCCATGTATTTCCATAATAGCCTTACAGAAACATACAAGGAAATCACAAGAAGTTTTCGCACCCATTTGCATATTTTCTTCTAGAGCGTCAAGAACAGTATCGTATGCCAATTGACGAATTGTAAAAAAAATGTGGAAATATCAACTCTCGCCGTACAATCATTACGTAGTTAAAAATATGGACAATGATCACTTACTTCATCCTGAACAATGCATGTGAATGGTGATCGTCTCATTCGGAACTGCTTACCAAATATATCCTCGTCATACATTGGGTTTTCCGAAGAGTAAGTGGCCACTAGACAATTATGAGCACTGTAGGGATCTTTGTTTATTGTGATTCGTGGTAACGAGTTTTTTTTTTTTTTTTTTTTTTTTTTTTTTTTTTTTTTTTTTTTTTTTTTTTTTTGATTCTTTGCAAAATGTCACCATTGATAATTCATATAGTATGTCGTCGTTGTTGGTCCTAATATTTGGGTAAAACGAGAGTATGTCTATGAAGTTAACAACAAGTTTTACACTAGACCAATTGACAACTAATAACACAATTCGTACATTTCAATGTATATGATTTTATTATAAATGAATCAAAGAATTACAATAGATAGTTGCGGAACACTATCCCAAATGAAACTCTCATAATCTTAAACTAAAACATAAGTTGAAATTTATGGATGAAATACACAAGCATGCTAGCTTAACTTAGTGGGTTTTTAGGAGAGGAGAATACTTTCACTATAATACATTTGTATTATTTTTTGTGGAAAGGATTTCTATCTTTTTCTTTTGACAACATTCGATTATATAAGATGATAAAGTGAAGCCAAATGTGTAGTAGGTTAGGTGTGGCTTCAACTTCCAATGTACTTAAGTGGATAGTTGCCTCAACTGTTCATCTTTTATTATATTAATAGTTACAATCATATTTCTTTATTGTATCTTTCACTTATTACATATTATTCCATTAAAAACATTACAAAATCTCGACTTTCTCTATTTTTTCTTACTTTACTCACACGCTTAATTTCTTTATGCATTCATTCTTCTAAAAACCCTTGGATTCCACGGGTCTATAAACTAGTTTTATTTAATATAAATGCCATGAACCCACTCACTACCTTCCTTTTTCTACTTTTCGATACATTTAGTAGGGGTGCTCATCGGTTCGGTTATCAGTTTGCTGATTTATTCGATTCGCTCTGTTTGATTAAAAGAGTTTTTGGTAGAACCGAGAACCGAACCGAACTGAATTCAAATTAGATTAAACAAAACCAAAAATTGAATTTGAATTTAGGTCGGATTTTGAGTTGACCGGAATAACCCTAATCACATAATTTATAAATATGTATTCATTTGATTATATAGTTTTTTTCAAGAAAAATATTTTCAAGCTTACGAATGTTATATTTATACAGGAAAAAGTTTTAATGATTTTATTGTGTATGTAAATTCGACAAAAATATATACATTAATGTGAATTCGGTTTTCGGTTCAGTTCCGTTTACATTTTACTAAAACAAAACCAAACAGAAAACCGTATATTTAATTCGGTTCGATTCGATTTTGACAAATTCATTTTTGTTGGTTTTAACAAATTCGATTCGATGTTATTTGGTTTTGATTTTCGATTTTACTCGAGTTGTGAACACCCCTGCATTTAGTGATGTCTAAGTCAAAAATAGAATGGGTCGCTTGGGCTATGATATGTCCCTAACATGTCATGTGAGACAAATAAGTACTAAATGTCTACATTCAGCCTACAAAATTAATTTATTTTGTAAATCTCTTATATTGTTCCTTTGTAAAACTTAAGTTAGGTTGCAAAAGGTTAATATTTGATAACCCGAACTAGCACACTATCAGCTGCTTTTGCATAATGTGAGGGATATACATCAGTTAAGGTATCATTGTAATTACACAGGTTTTTCAAATGATATGCAACACACAATCACTATATGTTCAGAATGTGTCAATGGACAAGAAGTATTTGAAGGTCAAACCTATCCAGCTCGTACAAATAACATGTTTACGTTTAAGAAGTTGCAATCATTACACTTTATCCTGATAAAATGTTATTTTTACAAATAACATGTGTTTGTATGCAATCATCCTCATGATGTTGCTTCTTTGGATAAAAGTCAGAAGAAATTGTCTTATTTTTGTCTTTTTGAATCATGTTATGTCATATGATGCATGTGTACATCATATTAGTTATTTTTTTAAAACCACATCAGTAGTGCGAGATATTTTATTATAGCCAAATTTTTCTTTAGCATACCGCTTGTTCCAAATCTTTCCTTCGTGCTTCATGCGCTTGTTTGTACCTTATTCGCTTAGTATCATCCGCACCTGAATGTGAAATCGACTTAACAAGTGTAGACCATTCCGGATATATTCAATCAGTAAGATAATCCAACAACAAGATACCCAATCCCGCCAGTGCGGGGAATGAGAGAGGTAGAATGTAGACATATCCTAACCATACCCAGGATAAACCTGTGAGTTACGAGACAGCTTCCAAGGAGACCTTCGGCAAATGAAAATGTGCGGTTGAGAGAACATAAATAAGTGCAATGTGCAAGGGAGCAAACAAGTATAATCAATAAAAAAAAAAAAAAAAAATAAAAAAAAATAAAGGACAATGCAAAGCTGGAAGGCAGGGGGGGGGGGGGGACGAAACGAAACTGCTAGTGCTTTCCCGTCATTTAGATCGTGGAACAAAGGCAATTGATGTAAAATGTTGACACCGTTGTTCGTCCCGAAAATTCCAAAGAATGCATGCCAAATCCATAAATCTTGTAACGCAACTGCTTGCAATAAAATGAATGAAATTGACACGTCTACATTATTGAGCACATTATGCATTTGGACAACCAGCCCACCCCCAGTCCATACAATTAATGCTTTCTAACGTCTCGTGAAGACCATGTTTATCCTCGTAATACGCATAGAGTTTATCGACATTATAAGTAGTCCTTTTTTTGTAGAAAACAATCTCCATGTATTTCCATAATAGTCTTACAGAAATATACAAGGAAATCACAAGAAGTTTTCGCACCCATTTGCATATTTTCTTCTAGAGCGTCAAGAACAGTATCGTATGCCAATTGACGAATTGTAAAAAAAAAAATGTGGAAATATCAACTCTCGCCGTACAATCATTACCTAGTTAAAAATATGGACAATGATCACTTACTTCATCCTGAACAATGCATGTGAATGGTGATCGTCTCATTCGGAACTGCTTACCAAATATATCCTCGTCATACATTGGGTTTTCCGAAGAGTAAGTGGCCACTAGACAATCATGAGCACCGTAGGGATCTTTGTTTATTGTGATTCGTGGTAACGAGTGTTTTTTTTTTTTTTTTTTTTTTTTTTTTTTTTTTTTTTTTTTTTTTTTTTTTTTTTTTTGTAAAATTTCACCATTGATAATTCATATAGTATATCGTCGTTGTTGGTCCTAATATTTGGGTAATACGAGAGTATGTTTATGAAGTTAACAACAAGTTTTACACAAGACCAATTTACAACTAATAACACAGTTCGTACATTTCAATGTATATGATTTTATTAGAAATGAATCAAAGAATTGCAATAGATAGTTGTGGAACACTATCCCAAATGAAAATCTCATAATCTTAAACTTAAACATAAGTTGAAATTTATGGATGAAATACACAAGCCTGCTAGCTTAACTTAGTGGGTTTTTAGGGGAGGAGAATACTTTCACTATAATACATTTGTATTATTTTTTGTGGAAAGAATTTCTATCCTTTTCTTTTGACAACATTCGATTATATAAGATGATAAAGTGAAGTCAAATGTGTAGTAGGTTAGGTGTGGCTTCAACTTCCAATGTACTTAAGTGGATAGTTGCCTCAACTATTCATCTTTTATCAACTACTCTTTGTATTTGTTTGACTTCTTTGCCAAATTGTTTCCTTTTGCTTAGTGAAGTTACATCCCAATAATTCATGTCTGACCAAGAGAGTATATTCAATCGGTAAGACTTTGTCAGATCTTACTGACTCAAATGTTGTTTTCAGCTCGGGTATTTTACTCGCTGATAGCGCATCAATGGAGTCAATTGTATCTTCATATGGTCTTCGACGTCCCTGTAGATTAGTTCAACTTTTTGTCAAACTACAATACTTGTTGTACAAGTATTGGAACTCTAGAATCCTCCCTTATGCCCTATAAGTACAAAGGAAATTCTAGGGATCCATATAACTTACAACAAAACTCTAAAATCCTCTCCTCCCCAACCGATCGGTGGACAAGGAGGGTTTTACGCTCGTGACCGATACCCAAAATTGACCTAGTCGACTTATACCAATCAAATTCTATGTAAGTAATTTTTTTCCTAACACACGTACTCATCCTGTATATCGACCTATTGATGGTGCACTAATTACCAAACACCCCTTGATGCATCACTAGTGGTGTTTAGTAATTGATGCAACACTTACCAAACACCCTTGATGCTGCAATAGGGGTGTTTGGTAATTGCTGCACCAATTACCAAACACACTTTCGTCATTGTTATATTAACTTGTTTTTTGAACTAAACAAGATGAAATCAAGGCAATCCATGATGCGGTCAATGCCAGAACCATCCCGCATAGTACATATAGAGAAATTTTGGATGAAGTCCTTAAGAGCACTAATCGCAGGCATAGTGGGTGTGGGCATGGTGTTACTGGGAACGGCTCGAGTTGGTAGCTCAAAATCGGGCCCAGGTTATTGTATCCGGAAACAATTTGAAGTGTTGCAAAGGCAACATGCTTTGGTACGAGAAGAGTGATTGCGTGGTTTTGTAACCTTACAACAGGTTTTACCTCTCGAGGGATCTCAAGAGGCTTACAACCCCACCAGGCAGTGTACCTGACCGATGTAGTATAGTGTAGTGGTAAGTACGGGGGATTGATCGTTCTCCACAGGGAATAGTGTTCGTTAGGTATGAAAGGCTACTCTAATTAGGTCTAAGGGTTGAGGAAGATTCTTTTTATGTTTTTATAGTTTTTATGAAAGCAAGTAAAATCTCGGTTTTGAAGGAGTGGGCGGAATTAGTTGCTAGTCAACTAACCCAAATGACTACGAATGCAAATAAAATAAAATAACAAAAATGAAATGTGGTGAGAAACTTATGTGTAGAGAAATGTGTTTACTTAGATTTCCTTACTCCATAACTATCTTTTACCGGTTAATTAGTGTGTATTAGTCGCGTGGATGACGGGTGTATTCCTTAATACCATTCGTGGGGTGGCGTACTTACTTCCCCAACTCTACAAGCTCCTACTTCACTCCTATGTCGAGCCGGCTAGGAAGCTCTTAACATGGGATCACTAGAATTCGCTTGTGCATTAAATACAACCATAAAAACCTTTAGTACGCGTTTGGTTCATGTTTCTTAAGACGTTCAAGCAAGTTACCGAATAGGAAGTTAGCCAGTTTTCTTAAGCCTAACATAGATAAACAATCATCCAATACAACTAACAACACACTAACAACCAATAATCAATAGCTAGGTTTCATTAGATCTAAGCAAACACAAGATAAAATTAGCCTAACATGTTAAACAAAAGACAAGCATAAGATAGAATCAAACAACACATAGACATATTGAATGATTAATTGATAACTTATCTTTCAATGAAACATGGAAGATCTCAAGGCAAGAAGCCCTGAAAAAGTAGCTAAAATCGTCTTAGGGTTTTATCCCAAAATTCCACACACTAAGCTCTCCTTTATGACAAAAGATTAGAAAACTATATATAGATTTTTGGATCTGACGGCGTCACCTTATGCATTGTGACGCCGTCACCTCGCCGCTTTTAGGGTTCCCGGGTGACCTTCTTGACGCCGTCCCTCTTTAGCTCTTCAAAAATCCATTCTGGCTTATCAAGGCTTGACGCCGTCTAACCCTGAACGTGACGCCGTCCCCTTATGATTTAAGCCGTGACGCCCTTGATTTAGTTAAAGCGTGACGCCGTCAGAATTCTCATGCTAACTCACTGGCCCGTCATGAGTAAATTTCACATCCAACTTTTCTTGCCAAGGCATGACGCCGTCCCATGTTAATTGTGACGCCGTCAAGAGTAACTTTCAGCCGATTCTTGAGACTTTGCCGTTTTCTTCACTTTAATGCTCCAAAAACGTCCAAAATGCCTCCTTTTCCAGATTTCTCCTCAAAAGTACCTAAAATGACAAAAGGAACGATTTAGGGCAATATTTGATCAAATAAATACGATTTCGGGCTTAAATGACCCCTTAAAAGCGGTACACTTTTCGCCTCATCAAATACCCTTACACTTGAGATTTGCTTGTCCTCAAGCAAATGCGCTTTTATTCTAATCAAAATACAAGTTAGGGGTCATTTAATGCTAACATAAAAGTAATTACAACAAATATTCGTTCCACTTTAATCATAATAAGCACGGAGATTACATACTAGCACCTCACAAGTAGTGTTTAGATACTCACATCTCTCAAGTGTCATCAAAATAAATCTCATAAATGAAAACGGAAAATATCTCTCACTACCTGTCATAGCAAATAGATTACCATAGGCTTGGGAAAGGATCGAAAACCTCCTCCACTAGGCGTAAGCACCTAAGATAAACTATCAAAGAGGGCTTTTAAATGGGTTATAACGTTAGGTGTAGGGAAAAGGAAAACACGGTTTTGTTGGATACGGGATATTTTACTGGTGGCTAGTTAAAGATCTTGATCAATTACATGTACTATACAATGTTGCTAAGCCAAGACTAGACTCGATCTTATGCTAGAAACGAAATAACAAAATAACAAAAATATAAAACAAACATAAAATGAAACGGGATGGTAGTCCGTATGTTTTTTCTACTTTTCATTTTTCTCATTTTTTTGTATTTTTCTTGATTTTTTTTTTTTTTTTTTTTTTTTTTTTTTTTTTTTTTTGCATACACTTTTGCCCTACCATCCAAAATAATACATCATAGGGGCGTTGCATCCCCCTTACACTTGAATTTTTACATAACTTTACAAATACTAATCTAATGACTCGAATTAAGATAATTGAAAAACTTGGAGTACTTTTAAAACATTTAGCACATATGGGGGTAATAAATGATGTTCTTCCCCATTACTCCATTACACTAGTACTTTACCCATGAGTCCCAATCGTCCCAAAACAATATGTACAAGGATATGACTCGACTTAGCAACCATGTAATCAATTAGATAATAAACTTGGGTTTAAACAAATGTTGTAACAATAATGCACTAAAGATGAGTGCATACAAGGTAGGCTAAGGCGATTTGGGTGTACATTTTAGTGGGGTGTAACAAATTCTTCCTTTAAGTAAAATGCTTAAAGGTCGAAACGAAAAGATAGGCTCTGAGGGGTGTACTAGGGGTATCGTGTACTAAAAATGAGTACAACGCAAAGGGTGTGGGAGAATTACTTGACCAATGTAGCCAATGTAATTATAACAAAAACACAGGTGTAAAACAATGGGTTAATCCTAATGCCTCTTATCATGTAGTAAATCTAACTACACGAATGTAGTCTCACTTGTGGCCTTGGAATGGTCCTAACGCAAGTTCTAGAATCTAAGTGCTACCGGTACACACATCATAGCATAAATGCTTTTCCTACCAATTCTAGGGGCGAACCTCACATATTTGGGGGTGGAAAATTTTTTAGTGGTACGGTTTTTGTGCTAGTCATATAACTCCTATCCGTGAGACGCTCATTAAGATCAAAGTTTCACTCCTATATGTTGTAAAAAAATTTTAAATTTGGCACTAAAATTACCTTAACAAGTATTTCTCTCAGTTTTATTACACATCTACTATTAAACAAACAAAAATCAAGCGCAATTGTATTCTCTAAAATCGTACTTTTACCCTCCCCTTACACTTAAGATGAACATTGTCCCCAATGTTCAAATAACAAGATGTAAAAGCAAAAAGTAAAAGAATGAAATCAAATACTCCCCTGATTCGCTCGTTGGATAGTGAAATCACACGGTTAAATCTTCCTCCAAAGAGAATGTTGAAGCTCCATGACTAATGCATCGCCATAAGCTTGATTCCATAAACATTTCCTTGTCCAAAATAACCTGTTAACCTGAGAAAACAAACACGAAAACCTGCATAACATCGGCGGGATAAAATCTATATATAAGGATATAATGCTTGTGGAATGATAATTTTGCAGATTCCTGGAGATTATAAGTTGGAGATTTAATAAAAACTTTTTATGAAAACAAAACTTTCAAAAATTTCTGGAAATTAAATCTGACGCCGTCAGGTTATAACCCCTGACGCCGTCAGAAATGACCTGACAAAAATTTTCATTTTAAGTTTCCGGAAAATTTTTGGAAAAACCTTTACCTTACTTCCTGGAAATCCTGCAAAACATCACTATGACTCGATACAAGCATTTGACTCAAACAAATACGAATATGTATGTTAATTTATTATTATTACGATTCATGTTCATATGTGTTCTAATAAACCGACTTAGATTTCCCTTACACTTATCTTTTGCAAAATACCTTTATATGTAGTTAAGACGAAGTTAAAAACAATATAAAGCATTTTCACAAATTAGTTTTGAACATGAATCAATACTAATAAAATTAAACACACATACGGAAAATAAAATCAAACAAGCAAATAAATAAACACACAAAGCAAATAAAACAAATAAAGCTTGGGTTGCCTCCCAAGAAGCGCTTTTCTTTATTAACGAGTCTTGTAGCTAGACTCAAAGTCACGTACATTACGTGACTCCATCATCGGTCACGGTTCCTAGGCCATTCTCCTTCCCGGTTTTATATTCCGGTCCTAATTTCAAACAATCCTTGTAGAAACCGAATATCCTTTCCATAACATAGTCTACTCTTTTACTTCTATCCTCATCATTCCTATAGTAGACCGCTTGCTTAAGCTCCTTCTCAACATTTGACAAGTGTTGGAATTGTTCTATCTTATATGGCATTTGGTAGCTTACTTCATCGGTCTCATCCTTAAATCTAACTATCCCTAAGGAAGGTTCATAAGTCATTCTAGAGACTTCAACAAATGGTTTTCCAAAAACCACTTGAGTCAAGGATGCATCGACTATTGGGCGGATATCTTCTACAATTACAAAGTCGGTGACATAGGTGAAGTTTCCTATATAAACCGGTAATCCCTTAACTCTTCCCGTGAAGTTACTCATCCAACCCTTGTCAGGGAGCATCCTATACCCAAGTTGATTTTTCATTATCAAGTTGTAGTGGGCTCTAGTCATGATGTTTATGGGCGATCTAAGGTCGATGTAAGCTTTCCACACATGTAGATGTCCGATGTTGCATGGTATGTTGAGATTAGAAGGGTCGCCTACTTCTATGATTGGTCTACCTAGGAAGTATGGTGTCTCGGGGTCATCGAATAGGTTTGTATGATATGCACGCTCTTCCTTAATGGGTAGCCTATTGAAGTAGTCCTCATCATCATCTACTTCTTCAATCTCACTTGTCCTAACTTCCTTATCAACCTCGACTTTCCTATTCTCATCCTTAGGTTCACTATTATCCTCATTCCTATCAATTGGTTTAATAGTGACAATGTTGACAAAGTGGACGTGTTTGGATGAAGAGGGGTCTTTTACTTGGGGTCCGCTATTTGTGTTCCTAGCGTCCTTATGTGGAGGTGATAACACTTGGTTATGGAGGGCTTTCAACAAGTTGTCAATTTTATTGGTCATCTCCGTCTGTTGTTGATTGAATTCGGTCTCGAATCTAGCTATCCGAGCTTCTTGAGATGCCATAACTTGGGAAATCAATCCTTCAAAGTTATTGGTACTACCATTGCCGGAAGGATTGTTGTTGAAAGTACGGTTCGAGTTGGAACCGCTTGATTGGAAACGATTAGGTGGGTTGGAAGAATTGGTTTGTTGCGAGTTTTGGTTTTGTTTCCACCTAAGGTTCGGGTGATTTTTCCATGAGGGGTTGTACGAATCACCGTAATGGTTTGGCTCGGGTTTGAAAGTGTACCACTTGTCTCCCGCTCCGTCGGTACGCGAGGATGCGTAGTCCACAAAAGCTTGTTCGGGGAGTTCCATGCAATCACGAGTGTCGTGGGGACCACTACATAATTCACATGAAGAAGTGATTTTGTTCACTTGGCTTGAAGGTTTAGGAGCCTCGTAGGATTTCATGAGGAACTTGACTTGGTCTTCAAGTTCTATGATCCTACGGTCGGAAGTGCTTGAATTGTTAGAAGGCAAAGATATTGCCTTGACCGTTTTATTCAAATCACGGGGATCACTCCAACTTTCGTTGTCATAAAGAGCAAGATCCTCTAGGAGAGCCCATGATTGTTCCGCACTTAGATCACGTAGCTTGCCACCGGCCGCTTGGTCAATGGTTTGCCTCGTGGAGAGATTGATATGGTCATAGAAGATTTGGACTTGGAGCCAAAGTTCTATGCCATGGTGAGGGACTTTTTGGAGTAAGTCCTTGAATCGAGTCCATGCCTCGTAGAAAGTTTCGCCTTGACGTTGTTGGAACATCAAGATATCATTCCTTAGCTTGGTAGTTCTTCCCGGTGGGAAAAACTGAGCAAGGAAACGAGTGGTGAGATCATCCCAAGAGGTAATGGATCCTGCGGGTTGACGTTCTAGCCACTGACTAGCTTGGTCCCGCAAAGAGAATTGGAAGAGACGCAATCGGGTCGTCTCTCGAGTGGCAACATCAAGGTCTATAGAATCAACGATTTTAAGAAAGTCCTTGAGATGTTGATTAGGATCTTCAGAACGAAGTCCATGGAATGCGCATCCACTTTGCACCAACCGGATGGTATCGGATCGCAATGGTGTGATATTGGCTCCTTGAGTGAGCTCAATGGTGTTTCGATAGCCATGGTGGCTAGGACGGGAATACTCTCCTAAAGTACGGGCTCTAGGAGGTGGTGGTGGTTGTTGTGGTGGTGGGTTGTGGGGGTTAAGGATATTACCATCTTCCATGATGTCGGACGGTAATGGTTACGAACAAAGACACGAAGAAAATAGATAGACTAAAGAAAACCTAGAAAAATAAAATAAAAATCTCACTAGAAAGGAATCTAGTGAGTAGACCTAATAGAAATAAAAATTTCAACCTAAACAATAACTATTCCCCGGCAGCGGCGCCAAAAACTTGATTGCGTGGTTTTGTAACCTTACAACAGGTTTTACCTCTCGAGGGATCTCAAGAGGCTTACAACCCCACCAGGCAGTGTACCTGACCGATGTAGTATAGTGTAGTGGTAAGTACGGGGGATTGATCGTTCTCCACAGGGAATAGTGTTCGTTAGGTATGAAAGGCTACTCTAATTAGGTCTAAGGGTTGAGGAAGATTCTTTTTATGTTTTTATGAAAGCAAGTAAAATCTCGGGTTTGAAGGAGTGGGCGGAATTAGTTGCTAGTCAACTAACCCAAATTACTACGAATGCAAATAAAATAAAATAACAAAAATGAAATGTGGTGAGAAACTTATGTGTAGAGAAATGTGTTTACTTAGATTTCCTTACTCCCTAACTATCTTTTACCGGTTAATTAGTGTGTATTAGTCGCGTGGATGACGGGTGTATTCCTTAATACCATTCGTGGGGTGGCGTACTTACTTCCCCAACTCTACAAGCTCCTACTTCACTCCTATGTCGAGCCGGCTAGGAAGCTCCTAACATGGGATCACTAGAATTCGCTTGTGCATTAAATACAACCATAAAAACCTTTAGTACGCGTTTGGTTCATGTTTCTTAAGACGTTCAAGCAAGTTACCGAATAGGAAGTTAGCCAGTTTTCTTAAGCCTAACATAGATAAACAATCATCCAATACAACTAACAACACACTAACAACCAATAATCAATAGCTAGGTTTCATTAGATCTAAGCAAACACAAGATAAAATTAGCCTAACATGTTAAACAAAAGACAAGCATAAGATAGAATCAAACAACACATAGACATATTGAATGATTAATTGATAACTTATCTTTCAATGAAACATGGAAGATCTCAAGGCAAGAAGCCCTGAAAAAGTAGCTAAAATCGTCTTAGGGTTTTATCCCAAAATTCCACACACTAAGCTCTCCTTTATGACAAAAGATTAGAAAACTATATATAGATTTTTGGATCTGACGGCGTCACCTTATGCATTGTGACGCCGTCACCTCGCCGCTTTTAGGGTTCCCGGGTGACCTTCTTGACGCCGTCCCTCTTTAGCTCTTCAAAAATCCATTCTGGCTTATCAAGGCTTGACGCCGTCTAACCCTGAACGTGACGCCGTCCCCTTATGATTTAAGCCGTGACGCCCTTGATTTAGTTAAAGCGTGACGCCGTCAGAATTCTCATGCTAACTCACTGGCCCGTCATGAGTAAATTTCACATCCAACTTTTCTTGCCAAGGCATGACGCCGTCCCATGTTAATTTTGACGCCGTCAAGAGTAACTTTCAGCCGATTCTTGAGACTTTGCCGTTTTCTTCACTTTAATGCTCCAAAAACGTCCAAAATGCCTCCTTTTCCAGATTTCTCCTCAAAAGTACCTAAAATGACAAAAGGAACGATTTAGGGCAATATTTGATCAAATAAATACGATTTCGGGCTTAAATGACCCCTTAAAAGCGGTACACTTTTCGCCTCATCATTTGGTACGAGAAGAGCAAAGAAAAACATATGAAAGTCAATGAAACACCTTTAAACAATTTGTAGATTTCTTCAACCGTCAACAAGTTACTCCTTATTCACAGTTTCAGATTCTCGACTTATGCACTCATGAGTGTTTCCTGGTCGTAGTTACACTCATGTCAGCCCTAGTTCTACTCCTCCCGCCCCTAGTTCTAATCCTCTCGGCCTTGATAATTGTTACACCCTGTGCTTTGATCCCGGAACTAGCCGGATTGTACGTTGTGAAGAAGGTGATTGTAGAAAGCCGAATACTCTCTTTACCACACAAACACAATATATAGATGACACTCAAGAACAATGTATAGATGAGTATGAAGTGAAGTATGGATCGTATGGAGTGGATTATAACCGAATGTCTATTAGCTTGAGAAAGATAACAAACACAATATGAACACACACTTACACACTCTCACCTAGATACACTTTGAGGCACATTTGCAAATGTGAGAGTGTGTGTGTTAATATAGCGACACAGCCACAACCAAAGGCTTTGTTGGGCTTTGGTTTGGGCTAGGAGTGGGCTAATTTAAGTATTGCACTTATACACTTACATACTAAACATAACTAATACCATTAGCCCACTTTCTAAACCATTTGATACATTTAACACATAAGTTCTAGTTTAGCAAATGACCATCACTTTACAATTAATAAATTAATTGCTAACAATCTCCCCCTAAGGGATGGTCATTTCAATGATGCTCCGGTGAGTGGTCTTTTGCTTTCAATGTCTTGAACTTTGTGTGTCGATGTATAATAGTCTTCATTCATTGTTCCTTCATGCACTGTGATATTCAAAGAATCGTCTTTTGGTCGTTCTTGACTTGATCTACTTCTTCTGTTCAGATGCGTCATCGTTGTAGATGATGATGGTAAATGGACTTTCGTCAGTACCTGCATAAGACAGTTAGCAATAAATCGTCCAGCGCTTATAGGTTCAGATTTCGAGATTGTTATCAGCATAGTATGAAAACTTTCTCTAATCTTTACCAAGGCCGTTGAGAGCCTCTGAAGTATACCGAAGTATCACTTCAAGACTGTAGACCGTTTGAAGCACGTTACCATCATGTCATAAGGCAAGATCTTTAGATCTCATTAAGATTCATACAACTTGTATCCTTTTTTATGAACACAAGTGTATTGCATTGGAAGTGTTCCTAAGAGATCTTTGACGAATCTCATGTCTCTAGACTCTATAATGTGCGTTTTGATTTAGTCGTCGGAGGCATGGAGCAGAGTGCCACATTTTCAATATCAACACATCTCGGAATGAGAGGTCGATAGATTATGTAGTGTTCTCCGTGAGAAATGAAACAAATATCTTTTAAGAGATATCTGAGTGGCTAGGAGGGGTGGTGCAATGCGTCACTGGGTCCATGACGTCTTGTCTTCAATATCAGTATCACCTTAGTGAGTACCGATAGCAGATGTATTGACCCGGTTTCTGACCTAAGTTTTCATGGAGGACTATTTCTTTTCACCCTTTCATTAAACTTTTCTTTTTAATTCTTCAACCCATTCTTTCTCCTTTCTCATTTGCTCCTTTTTTCAATCATTCCTAATGACTTCTAATTCTACTCTATTGGAATTGTCCTTGGGTAGATCTCTCCGGCTCTGGCGGATCATTGGACATAACCTAACCATAATCACCTTATTACTCCATGATTATCCTAGATTAACGATCACATGCCATAAAACCATTTATGAAAATCTCTCAAAGTGTTTATGAGTAAACACATTTAGATAACACATTGAGAGTTTTGTGTTTTTGAAATACTCCCCCTTCACATGTGCTCATGCATTTTTAGGATAAATTTGCACATGTTGGGTAGAGTTCGCACATTTTGAAATGATCGATTTTCAATTAATATGACCATTGCGAGACACGTTTACATCACTAGTTAGACTAGCTTGAAGTTATTACCCGTCCCGGTCATATCAAAAGATCATCTCTCGAATTGGTACATTCTACTCAGACAGGTCCTTTGCGAGACACGTTTACATCACTAGATAACCAGTTTGAAATTATTACCCGTCCTGGACATGTCTTTTCGATTTGACATTTGAGTTTCGTCAATTCGTTGGTTCCTACTGAGTCGAGCTCGTTTGAGATTCAAACCACAAAACTTTTTGATCACATTTAATCACGTCTTCTCCCCCTTATACCTAATCTCCCCCTCAAAAATAGCACGCAGTGATATTTTTGATATCAAGAGATTAAATGCAAATCATTTTTGGAGATAAAGACGGAGTTTAGCATGAAAATTAGAACATTTTCTTTTGATACTCCCCCTTAAACAAAGCATATTTATAAACATGTGAGTTTAAAATCGGTTTAAGGGTTTAGGAGGGAGTTGTCGTGAGTACAGTAGTTTGAGAAAGATTTTGAAAAATCTTTTTGAAAGATCTTGATCCTGTGCTCAAGGATTTTATTTTTGCCATTAACATTACAAGTCCTGATCGGAAATAATCAAAAGTCATCGATATAGCGCGGGTTTCGTACTGAAATGTACGAAAGCCGTTAGGAAGAAAATTTTTAGAAAAACGACATGTTTTAGAAAAATTTTAAATGAACTCTCGCTCAAGCATCTGTACATGCCCGTATCATTGTTGAATGACATTTCTAGATACGTACAGAATATCGATTATACGAGAGACATGTCGTGAGGAGAATATTTTTAGTTTTTTTGATTTTCTATTGTTTTTGTATTTTTGAAACTTTTCTATTTTTATATTTTGCTTTTGTTGGTTTTTCAAATTTTTGTTTTGTTTTTCAAAAATATTTACAGCGAAGCTTTTTGAGATAACTCAAGAAGATTCGAGAAGACTTTCTAACTCGTCGGGAGTTAGGCTTCGCATTCCAATTCGACGAACTAAGTTATCAAACCGCTCTTTTGGGAGGGCTTTAGTAAATAGATCGGCGAGTTGGTATTCAGTCTTCACGAAAAATAATTCAACAGTACCCTCTTCGACGTGTTCCTTGATGAAGTGGTAGCGGACTCTAATATGCTTGGTCTTCGAGTGTTGCACCGGATTGCAGGAGATGGCTATGGCACTTTTCGAGTCACAATACAACGGTATGCGGTCGAAAGAGAAGCCATAATCTGTGAGCTGTGTCCTCATCCATAGAACTTGGGCACAACACGCAGATAGAGACACATACTCGGCTTCTACAGTTGATAGTGCAGTGCAGTCTTGTTTCCTTGATGACCAGCCTATTAGCTTTTCTCCCAAAAATTGTGCTCCGCCTGATGTACTCTTTGCTGTAACTTGGCAACCGGCGTGATCTGCATATGAAAATGCTATCAGTGTAAACTCCAAATCCTTCGGATACCAAAGTCCCATGTTAATGGTTCTTCGTAGGTACCGAAAGATCCGTTTAACCTCTTGGAGGTGAAGTTCGGTAGGCCTTGCCTGAAACCGTGCTAGTAAACAAACAGCAAAATGTATATCAGGTCGACTAGTAGTTAGGTACATGAGAGAACCAATCATGCTCCGATATTTCTTCGGATCCATGGGTTTCCCATATAGGTCAGCACATATTTTGGGTGAAGTGACCATTGGAGTACCAACAGAGTCACAATTATCCATTCCATGTTTTTTCAAAATCTCAATTGTATATTTAGCCTGATTAAGAAAAATACCACGTGGGGATTGATGAATTTGTAAACCAAGAAAGAATTTTAATTCCCCCATCATGGACATTTCAAAATTGCTTTTCATGAGATTTGCAAAATGTTTTGAATGTGTCGGATTAGTGGAACCAAAAATTATGTCGTCCACATAAATCTGAACAAACAAAATGTCATTTTTGAATTTTCTTGTAAACAAGGTCGGATCAATTGTTCCTTTGGTGAAGTTATTTTGAAGTAGGAAAGATGATAACTCGTCATACCACGCCCGTGGGGCTTATTTCAAACCATAGATTGCTTTCTTTAGCTTGTAGACGTATTCTGGATGATCTTTGTCAACGAATCCGTCTGACTGACTCACATACACTTCTTCTTTCAGAGTTCCATTCAAGAAAGCGGTCTTGATGTCCATCTGATAAACTGTGATGTTCTTGTGAGCGGCATATGCTAAGAAAATCCTGACTGCTTCAAGCCTTGCAACTGGCGCGAATGACTCTTCAAAATCAATCCCCTCTTCCAGTCTAAATCCCTTTGCCACGAGACGAGCTTTGTTGCGAATGACAATCATTTCTTCATCCTTTTTGTTTTTCCATAACCACTTAAGATCAATGACGAGTTTGTCAATTGGTCTTGGAACTAAATCCCAGGTGTCATGTAACTGATATTGAAGAAGTTCTTCCTGCATCGCTTCAATCCAGACATTATCTTCCATTGCTTCCCGAATGTTCTTAGGTTCTATGAGACTGACTGAGCAGACATAGATGCATATGTCACAATCGGTGTTTAGTTGTTTTCTCGTCTGAATTGGCCTTGAGGGTTCACCAATAACCTGTTCTATTGGATGGTCTTTTGTCCACTGTAACGTTGAAGGGTACCTTGGACTGGACGAATGCGTGTTAGACGGTTCATGTAATCTGGAAGATGATTCAGCAGATTCCGTTCCAAACGGGTTTTCGAATGGTTCTTCGTCTAACACCACATTATTTTGTTCTTGCTCATCAATTCTTGGTAGAACAATTTCAATTACTGGAGTTGCTGGAGTAGATGTTGATGACGTGGAGGGAGTTGGTGCGTCAGCTTCGAATGTTGTGGATGCATCTTGATTTGGTGGTGGTTGTTGATTTTGAGCGGGTGCAGTGGAACGTTGGTTAGATCCTGATTTGTGGGTTGTTCGTTATGAATTGATTGAGCTCCTTGAGGTGCGAGTCCTGAACTGATATGTCCAGAAGTCATCGGGTTAAGCGCGGGTTCTAGAGCGAGTCTCTCAGAAGCCATTTGTGAAATTTCATCAAACTTCACATTCATCGTCTCCATGATCTTTTTCGTTCTCCTGTTATACACCCTGAATGCCCTCGAGTTTTCCGAATAACCAATGAAGATTCCAATATCACCCTTAGCTTTCAACTTCCCCAGATCTTCTCTGTCATTCGTTGGATAGCACAAAGCACCAAATACATGAAGATAAGAAATATCCGGTTTTCTGTTGTTTACTAGTTCATATGGGGTTTTATTGAATCTTGGATGAACTAGGGATCGGTTCTGAGTGAAACAAGCAGTGGCAACAACATCAGCCCATAAGAATAACGGTGCACTAGAATAAATCAGCATTGTGCGAGCAGCCTCCACAAGAGTTCGATTTCTTCTTTCAACTACCCCATTCTGCTGTGGAGTTCTAACAGCTGATGTTTGGTGAGTGAGACCAGATTCTTCAAAATATGTTCTTAACTCCTGATTTGTGAATTCCGTGCCATTGTCAGTTCTTACTATCCTAACTGGAGCTAGAAGAAGGACTTGAATTCGCTTCAGAAAGGTGATGATGATGCCAGGTGCTTCGTCTTTTGACCTCAGAAATTTTACCCATGTTTATCTTGAATAGTCATCGACGATTACAAGAATATACTTCTTCCCATTTATGCTTTGAACTCTCATTGGGCCACATAAGTCCATATGCAACAAATGTAACTTATCCACCGAACTGGGTACGGGTTTAGGTTTATATGTTGCTCTTTTGCTCTTTCCTTGCTCACAGGATGGACATAAGTGTTCTTTGGTGTATTTGAATTTTGGGAGACCATTGACGATGTTGTCTTTGGCAAGTTTGTTTATGGTGTCAAAGTTAAGATGGGACAAACGTCTATGCCACAACCAGGACTTTGTTTCGCTTGCCCTAGTCGTGAGACAAATTGGTGATGAAGAGGCCATTTGGTTTATGTCTATTGCATAGAGATTGGTGCTACGATCCCCAATTAAGAGATCACCCCCACCAAATTCCTAACAAAGCAAGTGTTTCTCCTAAATGCCACTTCTAAATCCGCATCACAAAACTGCCCAACTGAAAACAAGTTGTGTCCCAACCCTTCGACATAGTAAACCCGATATATAGATGACACTCAAGAACAATGTATAGATGACACTCAAGAACAATGTATAGATGAGTATGAAGTGAAGTATGGATCGTATGGAGTGGATTATAACCGAATGTCTATTAGCTTGAGAAAGATAACAAACACAATATGAACACACACTTACACACTCTCACCTAGATACACTTTGAGGCACACTTGCAAATGTGAGAGTGTGTGTTTTAATATAGCGACACAGCCACAACCAAAGGCTTTGGTGGGCTTTGGTTTGGGCTAGGAGTGGGCTAATGTAAGTATTGCACTTATACACTTACATACTAAACATAACTAATACCATTAGCCCACTTTCTAAACCATTTGATACATTTAACACATAAGTTCTAGTTTAGCAAATGACCATCACTTTACAATTAATAAATTAATTGCTAACAGTGATAGTGGTGGTGTTGGTGATGGTAATAGTGAGTATGATGATGTTTATAATGACGAGTAGGGATTTTGAATGTTATTAGCATTTGTATGTACATCCTTTTGTTATTTGCATTATCCTAGTATAATAGTTTAATTGTTTCGTTATAAACGAATACTATGACTTAGTTTGATCGTTTTTGAATGAATGAATGCATGGACGGATGCATTTTGTATTATAAATTTTGGTGATTTCCAGGTTTGGTTTTGATAGATTTTTTTTGGAAAAAATTTCGTAAAAAACCTGAATTTGCACCATTCATCGCAAAAGTGCTCCCGCCAAATTTAAATTATTTGGTAACCCACTTATAGCGACAACAATGTCGTCACTGAAAGTGAAAACCGCAAAATTTAAATATTATTATTTATATTTATAAACTAAATAAATAATTAAAATAAATGAAATATTAAAATATGTTTAGCGGTGAGAGGCGTCGTCGCTAAAGTGTGGGCCCCACATCAATCAAATTTTTGTGTTGAATTTTTGGGCCTTACCCTTCGTCGCTAAAAGTTCAAAATTGTTGTTGTGAAAAGCTTTTGCAACGAGCCTTTGGCTGCAACTCATTTGCGACAACAGGTCGTTTTCTCGCGACGACCTTATCTCACCTTTAGCGACGACAACCGTCGTCGCTAAAAGTGCCCAGCCTTGTAGTGATAAAATATATAGAGGAAATTTAAATATCCACAAACACAAGGGTTATAATTTCTTCTGTTGTTTTCAACCATTGTGTCCGACTCTTTTGACCGAGTTATCTCTACTAAAAGAAGTAAAACTTTTCAGTACAAAATAGGTTAACGTGATCTTTTCAGGTTTGTTTATATCAAACTTGCATGTTAAAACTTGATATCTTTTACATTTTATTGATAGTAGACACAAACTCTTATCAACTCAGTCTTTTACATCATTTAATTTTCTAGTGATACCTTTGAGACACAAATCGGCATAATTCCCTTCTGTAATAAATTGGAAAGTGACAGAGAAGGTGGCTAAATAGTATGCAGATTGGAGATATATACATGTAGTGTAGTGGGATGCTATTTTGATGATATGGGTAAATGCATTTATCATAGTGTGGGACAATACCATACTATGCTTTTCTAGAAGACTTACAAAATGACGAACAAATAAATTTGATCGAGTTTCCAAAGATCGCTCTCTGATGGTGCAGAAAATACATTCCACTTAAAGAAATTAAATTCAGCATATCCAAAACAAAATGTTATCCTAATCCGTGTTTATATAGATTTTTCTAAGAGTAGCCTGATACTAAAAATAAACATCACAGTGGCTAGTTTCTTTCTTATAGTGCTACATAAGCTTCTGCTAGAAAAAAAATCATGATAATGAACTAATACTTCCTTAAAAATAGCATTAATGTTAACAAGATGGACCAAGTTAGTGTAGAAATCAGAGTGAATATCGAAAATTATATTATCAGATTCAATTAGCTAATTACTATACAAAGACATTAAATAAGAAATAAACAAACCTAACTCAAAGTGCAAGATGAGCCTAAACCAACGGGTAACAGTTAGAACCAATTAAGTTTAACGATGCGTTTTGGAGAATAAAAAAATAAAGAATCCCAACCATATTTAATAAAACTACTGGGCGTTGAGCTTTACTTGATTTGTTTCCCGGCTTGAAGACTTGGCATATGTGAAATTCAGCGATATTGACGATAACAATTCAAGATTTTGAGGGTATCTTGTGAGTTTCTTGTGACATTAAATTTCCCATTGTTATAAATACTGAAGGGGTATGTTGTGTTTGATTTCCTAATGTATATCATAACATATTAAACGCTAATCCTACTCTCCAAACTCCATCCATGAGTAACATTTGTATTTTCTTCATACATACATCACCTTTTTTTTTTTTTTTTTTTTTTTTTTTTTTTTTTTTTTTTTTTAATGTTTTTTTTTAATAAAAAATTTTATTTCATCAAAATATAATTTACATAGTGGTTGCAGGACAAGCTGCGCCGCTAGTCCATTTTGGATTGCAAAGCTAACTCTTTTGAAAACTACATTCGTAGATCTATGTGTCATAAAATTACTCTTCATAACTCGTTGGACTCTGTTGAGTAGTTCCAACGCCTCAGGTGCAAGGAAACCAAATGTATCAAACACGAAAGGAGTAAACACGTATTGATTTTCAATGCATGCTTTCTCGTGTTTTGTCACATTGCACGAGGCGGCTTTCAAAGCGGCATGTCCAGCTGTAAAACCCCGACTACTCAACCCCACGAGAGGTGATACCCCGGTCAGATCCACAAGCATGTTTCCCTCCAATCTATCCAAAAACCAAAATGTCAGCCGGACTCAATAAATCTTCAATCCGACGGGTCCGGCAAAAAGTTCACAATGTGATTCAACAATGTTTGCAGAAGAAGTCTTGATAACTTCACGCCGGTATATGGTCGAATATGTAGTCTTCTTCCTTTTAATCTTTCTGATTTGGCGTTCAACTTCACGCTCGATTGCATATGCTTCAAGACCACTTGAAACCCAGTTATTAACTATGGGAAACATGTGTCAAATTCTTCTTTATTCTTGTTAGCATTGGTTTGTAAAGCAAAAGACGTACGAGAAAAAGAATTCGCGCACAGATTTTTCATACCATGAAGTATGCGATGAAGAGAATGGTCATAGTTGTTTTTTTTTAATATATATTTAACTGCGAGAATGGACTAGATTTAGTAATTTTAAAGGGAGATTATCTTATGTTATTTCTTTTTGCAATTTTATGATCATATATAATATTATCTTATGTCATTTATTTGCAAATTTATCATGTTTTTGATAGTTATGGGAAATTAGTCCAGATTATAATATGTTTTTTTTTTTTTTTTTTTTTTTTTTTTGGGTAAAAGGGTTACCTCCGGGTGAAGGGCCCTTTATCCAAAAAGGGTTACCTCCGGTAAAATATTATTACTTCAAAAAAACAATTACAGAACAACGGGTGTGGGTAAATTCCACATCTCAACCAAAAAAGGCAAACCAAACACATATACATTGCTTAAGACTTAAACTAGCATAAGAAAGACAAACCAGTCTTATGATCAACAACTATAAAGACATAAGAATAAAACTAACTTTTATTCTGACCATAAAGATTTATATCCATTGAGTCACAAAACGTGAGCTGTTCCGGATTTAAACCTTGAAGGTTGTGTACTTTAATCTCGACATTGCTGAGCTTGAAATATAACATACGAAAGCCTAAGGGCTAAACTCGTTAGATAGATAGTTTATAACCGAATGGCGGTTATTGGTAGTTATGTATTTACCGAACAGTTACAATGGTTCGTGTGAACCATATATAAAACGCATACATGTAAACGTTAGAAACAAGAAGTTCGATAATACAATATTATTCAGTAAACACTTGCAACTTGTATCGATATTGGGACAACAATTGGCATCAAAGCCTACTTTACTGTGTACGCTCGTTGTTTTTCAAATCTGTGAACGAAAGAAAACAAAACGCTGGAAAGAAAAAGGTCTCGGTGGAACGTGTTGTTAAACAAGCAACACCTGAATAATTTTGGAATCGTTGGAAGAAGATAGTGCACGATCAGAAACCAACGGAAGTTGCAAACGTGGAATAACTTCAATCAACTCTTGAAGAAGAAGAGGAACACGTTAAAGTTTGAAGGAATATACGGCCAAACACCAAACGATTTGGTGGGAGAACTTTATTGGGGACTGCCTATTAAGCGCGACACAAAGGAAAGGAAAATTTAACAACGCTTCGTTTGATAAGAAGCATAATACCGAAAAAGCTAGCGAACTTTTATTGGGGACGGCTGCAAAACAGCGACACAGAAGGAAAGGAGAAAACTCACAACGCTTGTGTTGGATAAGCGTGTGATACCGAAAAAAGATATTGTTGGGAACGTTTGTGGGTAACGGTTGTGATAGACCGACACGAAAAAAAGACAACAACAACAATAGCGACGCTTGGAATTATAGGCGTGAGACCGTGAAATTTTGTGGGAGACGACTAGGAATATCGACACAAAAACAACAACAACACCAACATTTTGGTTTGGAGAATGACCGAAAGGAATTCTCATATTTTTGTGGGTAACGATTTGAATTCGACACAAAGGGGAAACAACACCAACGTTAAGGAAAAGTTTGTGATACCGAAAAAGGAAAAAGGGAGTCTCGGTTGATTCGTGGGCAGCAATTGACGTCGACACAAAAAAAAGGAGAAGAAGCTTTGTGTTTTTTGTGGGTAGCGAATTGTGTTGGACACAACAAACAACAACGAGACAACAACGAAACTTTTGGGAACATCAAATAGAAAAAAGAAACGTTTGACGCTTTGGTGATACTAACGTGAGAAAGAAAGGAAGTAAAATTGTTGTGGGTATAGACGTTCAAGTACCGACACAAAAGGGAATACAGTTGTGTTTTAACACAGCAACAAGGTTAGAAATCTAAAAGTTTCTGGATTTCTATCATACTAGTAGTATTAATTTTATAGTTCTCATACTATTAGGAATTCCCCAAAAACTATTTCTGTTCCCGTACCATTAGGAAATCCCATACTATTAGGAAAATCCCATACGCTAGAAAGTGAAGATCATACGCACAAATAGGATGTCTGCTGAAGATCTTAGTAGCGCTTTAATAACACAAAAACCCGTAACACCAATCACTCACTATCAATGCCCAAAGTTAAAATTGACAAACTACACCGTTTGGGCTATCCAAATTAAAGTTATACTTGAGGCACACGGTTTATGGGAAATGATAGAACCTAAGGAAAATACGCAAGCAGATGAGAAAAAGGATAAGGCAACGACTGCCTTCCTATATCAAGCGTTGACCGAAGATGTGATATTACAAGTCGCGGGTTGTAATTCAGCAAAAGAATTATGGGAATCGCTAAAAAAGAGACACGTTGGAGAAGAGAAAGTGCAGCAAGCACGATTACAATCATTGATGATTGGATTTCAAACACTCCAAATGAAGGAGGACGAATCAGTGGATGCATTTACGGCTAAACTAAACGACTACACCACTAAGGTAAAAGAATTCGGAAAAAACGTTGGATGAATCACTTTTAGTGCGAAAACTATTAGATTCCACACCAGATAGGTTCATTCAAATAGTCGCATCCATAGAACAAAACAGTGATCTTGACGATGTTACCTTAGACGAGATCATTGGAAGACTCAAGGCATTTGAGGAAAGAATAAAACTTCGAAAGGGAGGACAAGTAGAAAGCCAGGAAAAATTACTATTCGCACATGGCGAACACTTGAAAAAGGGAAGGCGATTCGGTAATCGCGGAGGTAGATCAAACTTAATAGGAATAAATATGTGTTAGGAATATAAATATTCAGTTGAAGACTCGGTCACCCCGAGCACTCTCGTGTATTAAATAGCTCGTAGCAAAACAAGTAATATTAGTAGTAAAGTAGTTAATTAATATTGTGGAGTGAGTCGGGTCTTTACCCTCTGTCAGCTCGCTCCACAGTCCACTAGGGACAAAGTAAGTAGGCTATGCATGTAACTATAAATACCCCTCTCCTCATGTGGAGAGGGTTGGACCTTTGCAAGCATTCTATTCATTTTCTTTTTTGGTTTATCTCTCTAAAGGTTCCATCTTCCATTCTCTCTCTAGCTTCTCACTAGTTCGATCCATATAACCATCCAATCTTGTGTTTAATCGTTCCTGAATATCCTACAATTGGTATCAAGAGCCATGGTTAGATTCATGTAGTGCATATTCAGATTTGTGTTTGGTTTTTGGTTCGAACTAATAAGAAAGAAAAAACCCTTGTTTGATCTTGTTTTGTGGTTAAAGTAGTGTAAGATTTGTACTTTTATGTTCAAAAAGGTGTTTTAGATCGTTCTTGATAAGTTACAACAGTGTTTGTGACTTGTTTGTGTTAGATCAGACGAGTTTCTGGGTAGCGGGTTGTACTTCGGACTAAGTTTCATCGCAGCGGTTTACCATTCGGTGAAAGTTTCTTGTCAGCGGTTTAACCTAAGTTGGCTGTTTAGGTTCAGCGGCTTGGTTAATAGCGGTTTGTAATTTATCTGTTTTTGGTAAAGGACAAATTGTACTGAAAAGGACAGTTTGTCAACTAGTGGCAGCGGTTTGTCAGAAATTGTCAACTAGCGGTTTGTCATTTTGTGTTAGAGGTTTACGGTTTGTCGTAGTGTGGTAGAGGTTTACGGGTTTCAGCGGGTTAAGAATCAGCGGGTTAAAGTTCAGCGGCTTTAGTCTCAGCGGGTTAATCATTCAGCGGTTTAAGTTTCAGCGGGTTAATCATCAGCGGGTTAAAAGGTCAGCGGCTTTGTCTCAGCGGGTTAGTCGTCCAGCGGCTTAGGTTTCAGCGGGTTAAATATCAGCGGGTTAGATTCTAGCGGGTTATCGTTCAGTGGTTTAATCCTCAGCTGTTTAACTGTTAGCGGTTCTGCTTTCAGCGGCTTAATACTTCTGTATTTCAGCGGTTTAGATTAGCGGTTCAGTTATCTGCTTCAGCGGCTTACTTTAGCGGTTTGCCTTGTACCAGAGGTTTGGTACTCAGTTTTAGCGGCTTGTTATTAGCGGTTTGTTATTAGCGGTTTGTCTAGAAGGGTAGCGGTTTGCTTTTGAATAGTACATTAGCGGTTCTGAAGATACTTTTAACTCAATGGCGAGCACACCTTCCGATGATATTCAAGCAGCTGGGTCCGATACCCGTCCACCTATGCTTGATAGGACAGACAATGAGTCATGGGCACAAAGAATACGGCTTTATTGCTTGGGAAAAGATAATGGGGCAAACATCCTTAAGTCCATTGATGAAGGACCATTTCAGATGGGTACTACCAGAGATGCTGTGACTACTGGCGAAGATGGCACAGTCACACTGGGTATTGACAGACCTCGCACGTACAATGATCTTACTGAGGAGGAAAAGAAGAGGTACGATGCTGATATTAGAGCCTCAAATATCATCATTCAAGGTCTTCCAAAGGATGTCTACAAACTCATCAACTTCAATACAGAAGCCAAGGCAGTATGGGACAATGTGAAGATGCTGTTGGCTGGGTCAGAACTGACAAAGGAAGACAGGGAATCTCAGTTGTATGATGAGTTTGAACATTTCAAAATGAACCCAGGAGAGAATATTACAGACTACTATGTGAGATTCCATAAGTTGGTGAATGACATGAGGATAATTAGAATGACAATGCCCAACATCCAACTTAACTCCAAGTTTGTGAACAATATGACTCCAGAATGGGACAGATTTGTTACTGCTGTCAAACTCAACAAAGGTCTAAGGGATACCAACTATTAACAGCTGTATGCCTATCTTCAACAACATGAGAAGCATGCTGTCTTTGATCAGGTATTAAGAGAGAAGTTGAATCCATCCACTTCCAATGATCCACTAGCATTCATGGCAACTACTGTACCAAACTTTCAACCATCATCTGCTATGAGTCCTCAACTTGACTCAGGCTATACTCAGACTGATAAAATGCTTGATAACCTCACCAACCAAGTATCTTTACTTGTGCAACAGTTCAAAGCTTCTCTCCCTCAGACCAACAATCAGTTAAAAAATTCATCCAACCCGCGAAATCTTGCAACGGTGGAGGATGGAAAAATTGTGGTTCAAAATGTGCAAGGGAGAGCTGGCAGAAACATGGGACGAGGTATTATGCAGAACAGGGCTGGGAATGCCAACCAGGGGCAAGGGAAACAGATCAAGTGCTATAATTGTGGAGGTCTGGGGCATATAGCAAGAAACTGCAATCAACCAAAACGACCTCAGAACTCAGACTACTTCAAGGACAAGATGCTGTTGATACAGGCTCAAGAGAATGGAGCAGTATTAGATGAGGAAGAATTGTTGTTTCTGGCTGGTGATGGGGGTAATACTTTTGATGCTGATGTGGATGAGCAACCAGTCCAAGATATGGCACTCAATGATCCTAATGTCTTCCAAGCTGATGAGTGTGATGCATTTGACTCTGATGTGGATGAAGAACCAACTGCTCAAACTATCTTCATGGCCAATTTGTCGTCCTTGGCCTCTCCATCTCAAAAAGCTGGTTCTTCAAATGCTTCTGTGATATCTGAGGTACTAAGATTATATGACACATATGAAATAGTTGATAAACAAAAGCTTCCCATCGAAGTACAACAGGCAATTGTCTCTGACTCAAATAATGCTGACATGGATAATAGCAATATGATTCCATATGAACAATATCTGAGTCAGAAAAATGTGCCTGATGTACAAAATGCTGAATCTTCTGTTGTAAATGATGCTTGTGTTGTTGATGACTTGTGTGCCGTAGATATTACACGTGAAATAGATAATGCATGCACTAGTGAAAGTACAGTTCTTGCACCTGATAATAACTTGATCACTAGACTAAACATTTATAAAGATCAAGTTGATATGTATGAACAGCGTGCTAAGTTTGAGCTTAATGAACGTGAGCAGAAATTAGAAGGTAAAATGAGTACACTTATTAAAGAGTCTAGAGTAAGAGAAGAAACATTAAAACAAGAGTTGAATTCTTTGAAAAGTCAGCTAGAACAGTCTGTCAAACAGAAACAGGAAGTACAAAAGTGTATAACTACACTTAAGCTAGAATTCAAAGAAAAAGAAAAGGAACTCTTAAATGATTTCTCTAGGCTCAAAACCTTAAAAAATAAGCTTGAGGATAAGTTGTACACACAAGACCAAACCAGACAGACTGCCCAAATGATGTATAAGCACAGAAAGTTAAGTGACAAGCATAGTGAAAGCAATGTAGGCAGATCTAAATTAGCTATTCATGAGATTACTAAGAAAGCCCAACCTGCATTGAATGATTCTAATGTGATGTTCATGCCTAATCATGACCCGCCCGATCTTATCTACACTAAAGAGGAGGAAGAGATGAGTGTGAGAACAAGGGAAAGAATGAATGAGAAAATGAGGGATCCCGAGTGCATAGCCAGATGAATAATAATCAAGCCCCATGACTATAGTGAGGAAAATCGTTTGGCTGTGTTTGCTCCTCAAAAGAAGTTAACACCTGAACAGATATTCTGGAAACAGGATAATGAAAAACTTAAGGAAGAAAAACTTAAGGCCAACACCCCTCTCATTAGAAAAGTTGCGTCCATAACGGTGTATCCTCCCAATACAACTAGGAATTTGGTGCCGCTGTCTCTTCCCACTGAAAGCAAAACCTTTATTAGCTTATATGTGCTTTGGCAACTGTTTGCTGATTTTGATAAAACATGTAAGAAGAGAATCACACCAACCAGCATTACTGAGGGGGAAATGTGTTTTGAACATGCAAAAAGGTGTTACTTAACTGAGGTCATGCCATTCTTTAAACTACTCAAAGAACATTTTGAAGGGCTGCAAACTGCCCTCAATACAGAAATAAAAGAAATGAAAGTAGTGTTTAAAGATATGGAAAATGAGGTGAATGAATATGCAATAGAACTTAAGAGCCGCGAAATTGAAAGGAAAAACATGCTCATCAATTATGATAATTTGATTGCTAGATGTATTGCACAAGATGTATTTTATACTGCAACTGATTCTGCATTATCTGCTTGTCAATATCATGAGTATGCTATGGCTTTAAATGTTACCCAGAATCGTGTTGTGGAGCTTGAGGGGGAGAATTTGAAACTGTTTGAAAAAATTCAAAATGATGATCATGATGACATGGTCAAACGTTTTTCTAAACTAGAGGTTGAACATCTTAACTTACAATTAAAATATCAACACTTGGAAGAAAGATGTAAACTATCAAATGCCAAGACATCTTCGGATGTTCCTGAGTTTGATACGTATTTTGAATTAAGCTAACGGGATGAGAAAATTCAAGCTCACACTAACACGATTCGTCTGTTGAGGGCTCAAATTGCCTAATTAAAGTCCAACAAGTGTGATGTTTATGGCACCAATAAACCGTCGTCGTCAGATTCTCAGAATTTTCAAAATCAAGACACCATAAACAAATTACATCATGAAAATGAGTGTTTTCGAGAAGAAAATTCTAAGATTAAACAATATTACAGAGAGTTATATGACTCAATTAAAGTTACAAGAAATAGTCATAATGAAAGGATAACTTCTTTGTTAAGTGAAATTGAGAATCTGAAGACTCAGGCGAAAGGTAAAATGCCATGTACATCTTGTAATTGTGGTTCATCAAAGGTTTCTGCTGGTAAAATATATGATGTTGATGTGGGGCCTATTCCATTTCCCATAAGAAATAACAGTCCTGTCCATCAGATGTATCTGAGTCACCTTAGGGATGGACTTGACACTCTTCGAGAGGTTGTGGAAGAGGACAGAATAGGAAAACCACATGATAAGGCAATAGGTTATGCATGTGCCCTCACAAAAAGGATCCAGGAACAGCTAGAATATGCTATTAGCTCGGGTCCTAGGTCCAGTTACCAAAAGGATAGCTTAGGTGCCTCATCGTCCACTATTAAGAACAAGCATGTGTCCTTTGATTTACCACCAAGAACATCAGAACCTAGCACATCATTATCAGGAAAGCATGTGTTAGTGAAGCAAACTAATGTTCCCATTTATTGCTTCTATAGGAGTAAGAAGTGACACCCAAGCTAGTGGGTCAAAGCCTAAAGGCAATGCAAGGAATGATAGGACTGCGCCGGCTAAGAGTGATCACAAGAAAAGAGTAGAAGTCCAACCTAGGAACAATAAGTTTGTAACGACTAGATGGAATCGTGTTGATTCTAGTATCAAAAGTACTGTAATTAATTCGAATTCTAAAATGATCTGTAAAACATGTGACAAATGCTTAATTTCTGTTAATCATGATGAATGTGTTGTGTCGTCTCTGATATCTCATGTACCACCCCATACTGTGCATGTTAGGAAAACTGAAAGTAATATGAAAAGTTGGAGAGCCACAGGAAAAATCTTCACTAAGGTTGGGTATCAATGGAGACCCACTGGAAGGAAATTCAATTTAGGAAACAAGAATCCATTGCCTAAATTGAATAAACATAAAATTGTGAAGATTAAAGAATGGAGACCAACGGGTCGAATCCTTCCATTAGGAACACATAGCCCTTCTAATAGGTCCCTTGATAACTCTAGAGTAGTTCCCACTGTAGAGGCATCAATATTAGAAAAGACTAATGCTCCAGAACTTGTGTGTGCTAACCAAACGGACCCCAAATTCCAGTGGGGATCCACATATTTCAGTTATCCACTGTTGTCTGATTTCAAATGCAGGTCGTACAAATCGTTCTTTGGTATTTGGACTCAGGCTGCTCAAAACATATGACTGGGGATCGCTCACGGCTTAAGAACTTTGTGAAAAAGTTTATCGGGACAGTTAGATTCGGGAATGACCACTTTGGTCCGATTATGGGTTATGGAGATTATGTGTTTGGTAACAGTGTGATCTCACGGGTTTACTATGTGGAAGGATTAGGGCACAATTTGTTTTCTGTGGGTCAATTTTGTGACGCTGATCTGGAAGTGGCTTTCAGAAAACACACATGTTTCGTCAGAGAATTGGATGGTATAGATCTTCTCAAGGGTAGTCGGGGTACTAATCTATACACCATATCAATCGAAGAAATGTTGAAGTCCTCTCCCATATGCTTGCTTTCAAAAGCCTCTAAAACAAAATCATGGCTGTGGCATCGTCGTTTGAACCACCTGAACTTCGGTACCATCAATGATCTTTCCCGTAAAGATCTTGTTAGAGGAATGCCCAGATTAAAATATGAAAAAGATCATCTCTGCTCTGCATGTCAACTGGGCAAAAGCAAGAAACAAACCCACAAACCCAAAACCGTCAACACCAACTTGGAAGTTCTTCATACCCTCCACATGGATCTATGCGGTCCAATGAGAGTACAAAGCATAAATGGAAAGAAATATATTCTGGTGATAGTAGATGATTTCTCTCGGTTCACATGGGTAAAGTTTTTGAGAACCAAGGATGAGACTCCAGAGGTGATCATTAAGCTGATTAAACAGCTGCAAGTAAGGCTTAACAAGACTGTCAGAATCATCCGCACTGATAATGGAACTGAGTTTGTCAATCAACAACTCAGAAACTTTTATGAAAATATTGGCATCACACATCAGAAAAGCATACCTCGCATCCTCAGCAGAACGGAGTCGTTGAACGGCGAAACCGTACTCTAGTAGAAGCTGCAAGAACCATGCTTATATTTTTAAAGGCACCGATGTTTCTCTGGGCAGAGGCCATTGCAACTGCATGCTACACCCAAAACCGATCTCTGATTCATCCCATTCATGAGAAGACTCCCTATGAGTTAATTCACAACAAGCAGCCAGATTTATCATTTCTTCGTGTGTTTGGTGCTCTTTGCTATCCAACTAATGATAGTCAAGACTTGGGTAAGTTAAAAGCTAAAGCAGATGTAGGTATTTTTGTTGGATACGCACCAGACCGTAGAGGGTACCGAATCTACAACCAGAGAACCCGACAAATCATGGAAACCATCCATGTGATGTTCGACAAGCTAAGTGAGCAAACCGTTTCAGGACAAATCAGTTCTGGACCCGATCTTAAACTTTTGTCACCTGGACCAATTAGTTCAGGGCTTGTACAAAATTACACGCCTGCAGAGTCTTTCGTTCCACTAACGAGTGAGGAGTTGAAGAAGCTATTTGATCCTATGTTTGACGAATACTTTGAGCCAACAAATGAAACAATCACAAATACAGTAGCTGCACCTGAGGCTGCGGATGTTCAAATTCCACAAGGCTCAGAAAACCATCCAGCTTCAGTCTCAATCAGTTTCAATGCTCCTGCTGCAAGTCAATCACCCACAGCATCAAGTACTCAATCCTCTCCGGTGCAACAAGAATCTGCAGATGATCATTCTTTGGAAGTTAATCCTTTTGCTCCTATCGATGATGTTCCTTTTGAGAACATATTTGCTCCTGAACCCTCATCAGACATGTCCTCTCACGAAGAACACAGCACGGCAACATCAATCCAAAACCCTCAACCTCATGACCATCTCAGAAAATGGACCAACGATTACCCAATTAAAAACATTATCGGCAATCCTTCTCGTCCTGTATCCACTCGTAAACAACTGGCAACAGATGCATTGTGGTGTTTCTTCAATTCTGTATTGTCTAAAGTCGAACCAAAAGATGTCAAAGATGCAATGACCAAAGACTGTTGGTTCGAGGCCATGCAAGACGAAATTCATGAATTTGATCGACTTGAAGTATGGGAATTAGTACCTCCTCCAGAGTGTGCTATGATTATTGCTCTCAAGTGGATCTTCAAGGTAAAACTTGATGAGCATGGGGATGTTTTAAAGAACAAGGCACGTCTAGTTGCTAAAGGATACAGACAAGAAGAGGGCATTGATTTTGAAGAATCATTTGCTCCAGTTGCTAGAATTGAAGCTATTAGAATCTTCCTGGCCAATGCTGCAAGTCTTAATATGATAGTCTACCAGATGGATGTCAAAACAGCTTTCCTGAATGGGGACTTAAAGGAAGAAGTCTACGTGAGCCAACCTGAAGGATTTGTGGACGCTGAACATCCTACGCATGTTTATCGCTTGAAGAAGGCTCTTTACGGGTTGAAGCAGGCACCTAGAGCATGGTATGATACATTGGCCAAGTTTCTTCTAGATCATGGATTCTCAAAGGGTGTAGTTGATCCAACATTATTCACCAAGAAGACAAACAAACATCTACTACTTATTCAGATCTATGTAGATGACATCATATTTGCTTCATCTGACCCTAGTGAATGTGATAGATTTTCAAATGAGATGAGCTCCAAGTTCCAAATGTCAATGATGGGACAAATGTCATTCTTCCTAGGATTACAAGTATCTCAAAGTCCCGGAGGCATTTTCATCAATCAGTCCAAATATGCATATGAGATCTTGAAAAAGTTTGGATTCGATTCAAGTGAGCCAGTTGATACTCCCATGATTGATAGATCTAAGCTAGATGAAGACCCGTCAGGGATCCCAGTCGATCAAACGAAGTACAGAAGCATGATTGGATCCTTAATGTACATTACTGCAAGCAGGCCAGACCTTCTATTTGCTGTATGCATGTGTGCACGATATCAATCCCAAACCTACCAAAAAGCATCTAGAAGCAGTAAAAAGGGTTTTCAGATATCTTCAAGGAACAGTTCATATGGGTCTCTGGTACCCTAAGGACACAGCCATGGAGTTAACGGCTTATGCTGATGCAGATCATGCAGGGTGTCAGGACACTCATCGAAGTACTTTAGGAGGAGCTCAGTTTTTAGGGGAAAAGTTGGTTAGTTGGTCTTCGAAGAAGCAAATGAGCACATCCATATCTTCTACTGAAGCGGAATACATTGCTATGTCGGCTTGTTGTGCACAAATTCTATGGATGCGATCACAACTATCAGACTATGGATTCTCATACAACAAAATTCCTCTATATTGTGACAACAAAAGCGCTATTGCACTTTGTTGCAACAATGTTCAGCACTCCAGGTCAAAGCCCATCGACATCAGGCATCACTTCATCAGGGAATAGGTTGAGAAGGGAATCGTGGAGCTGTATTTTGTGAGGACAGAGTTTCAGCTAGCAAACATCTTCACTAAGGCTCTTCCGAGAGAAAGGTTTCAGTTTATTCTCCCGCGTCTGGGAATGAAGAGCTTATCTCCAGAAACTCTCAAGTGTCTTCAGGAGGAAAAGGAGGAGTAAAGGGTTATCTTCTCATATCCTTGTATATATTTGTATATATCTTAAAAAAAAAAAAAAAAAAAAAAAATCAGAAAATACCAAAAATATTTCTACCTAGGCATGTCTTCTGTTTATCGATAACATTTACGGATCTAGAAATGTCATTCAACAATGACACGGATCTTTAAATGAAGCTCGAGCAGAAGTTATACTAATCAGTTAAAACATGTCTTAATGGCTTGCAGTTACTTCATACTGCAACCCGTGATACACTCTGGGGAAAGCACGTTGCCAAAAAGATGGCTGTTCCTCCAACTGGGTGATGTTCACCTGGGCATGGATTACTTTATATCCATGTTTCACTGACTTGATGTACGTTTCAGTGCGTCATTTCATGTATAAGAAGAGAAGTCTTCTTTACATCAGACTCTTATCTTGTTTGATTCTTCAAGAGAGTCTTGATGTTACACAAGGTGGTAAATTGAATTAAATTTTCACAAATACCCGTCGCTCAATTGAATGACTACAGCTCTTTAAATGGAAAACGGGTCATTAATTGAGGGGGAGCATATTTGTTCAAATTTCTGACACCTTGCCAAATTTGTGAAACATCAGCAGTGACACTCTCTCGTTGTTTCAAGGGGAGCATAGTATGCTCCTAAATCAGAATACATTTAAACCTGACCACATTTTCTACCAAATTTTCTAAATTTATTTAAATCACTTGGGATCACAAATCTCAAATGGTTTGAAAATTTTCATCGGGGGAGAGAATGTGATTTAAATATGAAATTCTGATAAAATGTGATGATTTGGAAGTTAATGTAAGCTCTCCCGTATGTGCTAAACTGCTTTGTATATCAATGCACATATTGAGGGGGAGCAAAATGTTTTGGTCATAAAAGCAAGCTCTTCCATAAGTGCTAAAATCTCTCGTATATCGATGCACATATTGAGGGGGAGCAAATGGTTTTTAACAAAACATAAAGGATTTGGGCATCTCACGTGAGCAAGGCTCAGACTTTACCAATGAATTGACGAAACATATACTGTCATTGATCGAAAGGACATATCCTGATCGGGTAATAATTTCAAGCTGGTCCAACCAGTGATGTAAGCGTGTCTCGAAAAGGATGTGTCTGAGTAGAGTGTACCATTTCGAGAAACTTTCTGTGGACTTGACCAGGCCGGGTAATAATTTCAAGCTAGTCTAACTAGTGATGTAAGCGTGTCTCGAATCGGTCATGTTCGCTGAAAGTTGATCAATTCAAAAAGTGCGAGCTCTACCAAACATGTGCAAATTTATAAAACAATCACTCGAGCACATGTTGAGGGGGAGCATTTGAAAAATATAAAACTCTCAAGTGTTGGCAAAATGTTTTTCATAATCATGAACACTTTGAGAGATTTTTCAAAGATTTGGTTTGGCAATTGTGGAAGAACACCAAAGACCGACCATTTAATTTAATGCATGGAGTTATAAGGATGGTAAGGTTAGGTTCAAGTTCCCACGATCCCGCCAGAGCCGGAGGGATCTACCCAGGGATAATCCACTAGTTAGTGTAGAAGTCCTTAGGTATGATTAAAAAAGGAGAAAAGTGAATCAGGGAAGAGTGCAGACTGAGATGGAGCTAGAACTGGAACAAACCCAACAAGGTTCTAGTAATGAAGTCTTGGTATGCACTGAAGGGGTTGAAGAATTAAAAAGAAACGAAGTGAGAAAGGGTGAAAAGAAATAGCCCTCCTTACAACTTAGGCAGAAACCGGGTCAATACATATGCTGTCAGAATCACATAGTTGATTGCTGGCATTGAAGACAAAGTATCATGGACCCAGTGATACGCTGCACAACCCTCCCTAGCCACTCAAGGTCCCTCAAAGGATTCTTGTTTCAATTGTCACGGAGCTCAATACATTTCTATCGTCTTTCTCACTCCGAGTTAGATGATATTGAAAAGGTGGCAGTCCTCTCCAGCCTCCGCTCACTAAATCAAAACGCACTATAGAGTCTAGAGCCTCGAGATTCATAAAAAGATCTCATAGGAACACGGATTATTTCTACACTAGTTGTTCAACATTAAGGACACCAGTTGTAAACCTATGTGTCCTACGCAGATCTTAGCAATCTGCCAGAACATTCATGAGGAAATTTACTAATGTAATTCTCAATGATTGAATGGAAATTCCTGCCAGGGTCAACATCAAGCAGCCCTGAAAGCAGGTCACTTCGGTAATTCGTTATGGATTACGCTTAGTGATCGCGGCGGTTTCAAACGGTCTACAGTCGTGGAGTGATCTCCAGCGACTCACCTAATCGTTGATGTACTATGGTATGATCTTAAAAAGCCCTTTGTGGGTTTTCGATTAGGAACGGTCTTGGTAAAGATTAGAGAGAGTTTTCACACTATGCTGTTAACTATCTCGAAGTCCGAACCTGTAAGTACCGGTCGATTTGTTGCTAACTGTCGTATGCAGGAACTTCTGGCGATTGTAGCTGTGGAATGCTGTAGCTGGTTGCTGTTGTAGCTGGTTGCAGAAAAGATGCCAATCCTCTATCACATGTTCACACTACATCATCATTGTAACTCAACAAAGTCATGATCAACCTAAAAGACCTTTAACACGGCTTCTGCAAACTCTGATGCTAAAGATCATGACTCCAAATAGTGTGAGCATGTCGGCTCAATGAATACATCATCACATGGAGACATACAGACAAAAGATGACTTGAAGATACACGTTGGATGATACTTTTGAAGAATGATCAAAATCATCCAAGACAAGGAGAAGTCGTCACAAGTCCACTGCTGAAGGCACAAAGATTACTAATGACTGAAGAATCAATGTATACGAGCTACAAAGTTAAGGTTCTTGAAAAGAGTGCTTGATTTAAGAACATTGTTATCGGGGTGACCTCCCTTAGGGGGAGATTGTTAGGAATATAAATATTCAGTTGAAGACTCGGTCACCCCGAGCACTCTCGTGTATTAAATAGCTCGTAGTAAAACAATTAATATTAGTAGTAAAGTAGCTAATTAATATTGTGGAGTGAGTCGGGTCTTTACCCTCTGTCAGCTCGCTCCACAGTCCACTAGGGACAAAGTAAGTAGGCTATGCATGTAACTATAAATACCCCTCTCCTCATGTGGAGAGGGTTGGACCTTTGCAAGCATTCTATTCATTTTCTTTTTTGGTTTATCTCTCTAAAGGTTCCATCTTCCATTCTCTCTCTAGCTTCTCACTAGTTCGATCCATTTAACCATCCAATCTTGTGTTTAATCGTTCCTGAATATCCTACAATATGACTCGAAGGAGGAAGGCTCAAATCACAAAGGAAAATCAAACACGAAATGGAATAAGCGTGAGTAGGATATGAGCAAAGTACAATGTCACAAGTGTAGGAAACTTGGACATTTTAGAAAGGACTGCACACAATCATCGACAACTAAGGAACAATCAAACCTTATCTTAGAAGACGAAGAACCATCATTACTAATGACTACACGCGAAACTGAACACGAGGAAGTACTGTTGAATGAAGGACAAATTCAACCCGGAAAATATGCTATGCAAGTATCTGGTATTTAGATAATGGTGCAAGTAACCATATGACGGGAACTAAGAGTCATTTCAAAGATATTGACGAAAGCATAACAGGACGTGTTTGTTTTGGAGATAGATCGTATGTGGAGATAAAGGGAAGTGGCTCTATATTGTTAGGATGTAGGAATCACGAACAAAAGATAATATCAAATGTATACTACATTCCAAACCTCAAGAGCAACATACTAAGTTTAGGGCAACTCACAGAGATAGGATGTAAAATCATCATGGATGGAAATCAACTGACTTTGTATGGTAAGAATAAGAAGTTGTTGATGAAGATTGAAAGATCTAAAAATAGACTTTACAGTATTAAACTGCAAATAGAAACACCCATATGCCTCTTAGCAAATGTAGATAACCAAGCATGGTTGTGGCACGCTAGATTAGGTCATCTAAACTTTGACGATATCAATAAGATGACAAGGAAGAATCTAGTGGAAGGAATACCAAGAATAAATCATGCAGGACAGATTTGTGATGCATGTTTATTAGGAAAACACAGTAGGACATCATTTCCAAGTCAAGCTAAGTTCAGATCAAAGAACCCTTTGGATTTAGTATATGGAGACCTCTGTGGCCCTATAAGTCCAGCCACATACTCCGGAAAGAAACTCATCTTCTTGTTAGTGGACGATTGTACACGATTTATGTAGGCCTACTTTCTGACATCAAAAGATCAGGCACTTAACACTTTCAAGGAATTTAGACAATAGATTAAAATGAAAATGAGAACAAAATTAAGGATGCTAAGAACGGATAGGGGAGGTGAGTTCACATCTAATGAATTCACCAAATACTGTAAAGAAAATGGAATAGCACGGCAATTGACGGCACCTTACTCACCACAACAAAATGGAGTTGTGGAGAGGAGAAATAGAATAGTGCTATCTACTACGAGAAGTATGATGAAAGCAATGAAGTTACCATTAAAGTTTTGGGCAAAAGCAGTCAGACACGCCATTTACATACTAAACAGGGTACCTACAAGAGCCCTGGTAGATAAAACTCCATATGAGGTACTCTACAACAGAAAACCAAATCTGGAAACCCTAAGGATATTCGGATGCACAACTTATGCCAAGATAACAATACCTCACTTGCAAAAGCTGGATGATAGAAGCATACCCATGATTTACTTAGGAGTAGAGGATGGATCAAAAGCATATAGACTATATGATCCAAAAGGAAAAAGGAAACATGTTAGCAGGGATGTAAAGTTTATGGAAACAAGACCGTGGGATTGGGATAACAACCGAGAGGTAACAAGTACACCAGACTCATTTTGGGCAAGTTTTGTGGTAGAAGGAGTCGACAATGGAAACACTGCATCAGTCAACTCAGAAAACAATCACAATATCTATCAGGAGCAGGAACCAATCACTACTCCAAACTCTCCAATTACCCCACCAACATACACTTACAACCCAAACTCAGAAGAGGAAGATACTACTATTAGTTCAATAAGGAGCTCAGAAAAGGGATTTGATGATACACCAGTACGAGGTTTCAAAGAATTAATGGAAATATATGAGAATGCACGTGAAGTTGAAACTGAAAGTCTGTTATTTACCGAAGAAGAACCACGTAACTACAAAGAGGCATCAATAGATAAGAAATGGATCGAGACCATGGAAATTGAACTGGATTCAATCAACAAGAATAACACATGGACTCTTACTACTTTGCCTACAAATAAGAAGGAAATAGGACTCAAATGGGTTTTCAAGACCAAGAGGGATGCAAAAGGAGAAATCATCAAATACAAGTGATGCGTGCGATGTGTCGTTGCGGTTTAGCAGTATTAATGCCTACTCAAGTTTTAAATTTATATTTAGCCGACTTATCAATAACACACACACTTAACGAGCAGTGTACCCGGTCAGTATGAATATAATGGTAAGTAGAGTGTCGATCACTAAGAGTGGAACGTATTATCTAGATATTCCAATCAGTATTTTAATATTCTAAGTTAGCTATACAACCTAATCTAACGCAAGGGGGTTTCAGCCTGAGAGACTGGCACGATTGGTTGCAATTAAATAATAAACTAAGCTAATAGGCACGAATCAGCAAGTAGCACACACGTACACAGATAAATACATGAGACAATAAGAAGACCTGTCCTGATAGATAAGTAGTTTGTCACTTGTTTTATTGCTAGTTTTATATGAAGTGTATAGTTCGATGCAACGCACCGAGATTAAGTCCTTTCTCGTTGGTTCTAATCTTATCGGCGAGTAAACCCTTAATGATTACTTATGACTATCCTATTTATCTTTCTTCCTACTTTTCACAGACGATAGAATGCATAGGCGATCTAATAAATTAGGCGAGGGCAGAGGCATGGCGACCTGATCAACGCTCAGCTAGACACAGGGGTTATCAATGCACTAATAAAAGTCACCAAAGACATCAACATATAAACTTTAATTAATGGGAAAGCAGTTTTAAGGGATGCAATCTTTCCGTTGTCACATTACACAAGCCACCAATCCTGATGAATTAAAGTTTACTAACACAATAAAACAAAACTACTTAATGAATTAAATACATGCAGGACCTTCTTACAGCTCTTTTATCTTCGTTCAAGGTGTGTCTTGTGCTGCTGCCTTGACTGAATTCGTCCTAGGGTTTCTGTACTTCGGTCTTCTAAAATTGTCGAACTCTCGAACTCTTTAATTCGTCTGGTCTTTGGGGTATTTATAGTTTCTGTCTGAGAGTAAGATGCGGCATCTAGATAGATGCGGCATTGACTTAACTTCGCGTGGGGTCCAAGATTAATATATTCAGGAATATTCGTACACCGCCAGAAGATGCGGCGTAACTCCATAAATAGATGCGGCGCATGTCCTCTTGTATCTTGGATCGTATCTGGTGAAATCATGATAGTGATGCGCCGTATGTAATAAGAAAGATGCGGCGCATCTGGAGCAGAATGTCTTGATCTTGTACATTTCGGTAGACTCTTAACTTCTTGCTTGTTTTGCTCCATAATTAGTCCAAAATCGCCAAGTTTCACCAAATGCTTGTTTTTACCTGAGAATTACAAAAGTAAACGATTAAGTATCAATCCTCATACACAATATAATAAAACAAGTCAAATTAATAGGATAAATGATGGTAATAAAATGTACTTATTTGAGTTCATCAAATATCCCCCCACTTGAACTTTACTTGTCCCCAAGTAAACCTTAGAATTAATCTTATGAAAATGTATTCTAAAAGATATTAGGATTTATTTTTACATTTAAGCATGTATTCGTTTTTGTCATAATCACACAACCAAACACTTAACGAATTAGATGTAAAATAAAATAATTTGATAAAAGCAAATCTAATCGTTTAACTGTCCAGTTGCGACGAATATTCTATCATAAGCTTGGCAAGTATACACATCTCCCCCACTAAAGCCAAGGAATAACAAGTCTAAAGCGGTAAAAAGGGTTTTGAGGTCTAAGGGTTAATCATTCTCCTTAATCTCTATCGATCTCAAATTCCAGAAAAGGCGACAAAATCACAAATACATGATCGAATCCACGAATACGATACTTGCAATTGCTCAAATCCTTAACTCGAATAGGCTAAAGATAGGACCAAGTAATCTTCACCAATAATATTATATCAAAAAGGGCGACAAAATCATAAATACATAGCCGAATCCACGACTACGATACTTAAGATTGCTCAAATCCCTAATCTCAATAAATCAAAGGTTTGGATAAAGAATAATATAGGGTATGGATAATATTTGGGATATAAATTGGTGTAAAATGAAAAATAAACAAAACAAATAAATTAAAATCCTAAGTGTGGTTAATCACTATCCCAACCATCCCATGAATAAGACTCATATCATTGAATAACTCACGCTTTAACACTTGAAACACACGCTTTAGGTAGACACGAATTATACTCAACAAGATCTCAATCAAAGAATAAACCTTAGTTGGTGTTCCCATAACTGCCAACTCCCATTCAATCCATTAATATACAACAATTAGTGGTGATATCGACCACTTAATACAAAACTTTACATAAGTTGGTTAAAACAAACATCCAACTCTTCTTTTTCTTTTTCTTTTCTATTTTTTCGATTTTTTTTTTTTTTTTTTTTATTATTATTTTTTTTTGATAACATAAACAAGGATGTGTAAAATTTCACCACATCACTATAATGATAATTCTGGATAATTTTTCCATACTTTTCATGACTTCAGAAATAACGGTAATAGTGAAAGTAGTAAACACACGAAAAATAAACTCAAAGATATACAATATTTACTTTCATTCCAATTCATTGTGCAATTTCCCGACCTAACCAAAGATAATGAATTACGCACGCGAACACAGGTAATGTAAGGAAACACACTTTGCCTAAAGCAATTAACCAACCACGGATTTTAATCTATAGGGTAGGCTAAGGTGTAAGGTGTAACGAAACATTTTAACAAAGGTGTAAGAAACGAAAGGAATGGCTCTGAGTGTTTTTCTAGGGGTATCTTACTCTAAAAGTGAGAGTAACAAAAGGGTTTATACGGGGGTTAACTAACCAGTGTAGTTAGCTAATAACACATAACATATAAAGGCTATTTGGGTGATAATCCTAGAAATTTACCAATTTAGACAAGTCATTCCAATTATATAAAATAATACTTATTATGGTGGTCTCGAATAGTATACAAGCCAAGTTCTAAAGTTTACAAGTCACCGGCACACTCATAGATTTGTGAATTTTTTTTGAAAAAATCACAATTTTTTGAAAATAACGTCATGTGTGCAGCTATGCAACTTAGATCTTAAACAAAAACATGCTAAAAATTTTAAATTTTGATATATTAAGCACATTTTAAGCATATTTTGAAAAAGTTCAGGACAAGTAAGTGTTAAGTGTTCTAATTCTCCAATCCCCCCACTTAAGTTAAACAACTTCCTCGTTGTTTGTATAAAAGGTTAAAAACTGGAAAATAAAAGAATTAGAACAGAAAAACTCCTCTGAGATTTGCTCGGTATGATCCTCCATTAGTATAAGAGCAAAAATCATCTTCTTGTGGATGAGAACGTTTAAGCTTCATAATAGATGTATCCACAGGAAATGCAGGAATCTATAATACCACCAAGACTTTAAACACACCTAAATTAAGAAAGGTTCAAACTTGCATAATACATTAGTAGTTAGGAAAAATAAAACATAAAAATTAAAACTTAAAATCATCAGGTCAGTCGATGCGCCGTATCTTATGGAAGAAGATACGCCGTATCGAGCCTAGAATAATTACGAATCAGAATAGAAGATGCGCCGCATCCTTAACCAGGGATGCGCCGCATTAAAATAAACTGATAAAAAGTTTTAAAGTCGAAAATAAAAATGCAGAAAAATAAAGTAAGATATGACCAGTGCAGGAGATGCGTCGCATCTCAGGATTGAGATGCGCCGTATCTGCTGCGGGCCTGACTGACTCGACTCAGAACAGAATAATAAAAATTTTCCGGGTTGTCTCCCGGTCAGCACTTGTCTTTATTCCAGAGTCTTCAAGTTAGACTCACGTTCAGCTCTTCATTTAGTCCTTGTCACGGTCCATCCTTCTTCCTTCATCTGAAAGATGTTCCCGTATAGCTTTGCAACGTTTTCTTCCGTTCGACTTAATCTAGTATAACTCTTGGTCTTCGTCGCAACATATTCCTCATCTGGTCCCAAAGAATATTTGATGATTTTAAACTTTTCAGAATTAATCATGGGTGGCTCATTATAAGGGATCCCAAGTAGTTGACACTTTCTTTTGGTGAATTCTTCTTCGTCTTTATCAACAAACTTAAAATAAGGATCCTTAATCAAATAGTCATCAAGTTCATCAATTAATGACTCATTGTTATCATCATCTTGAATTGCCTCCCACTCTCTTTCCAATTCCCATTGTAACCGTCGACTAAGCTTCGTGTAATCATCAAATTGTTCATGCACCCATTCCCAGAAAGTAGTATTCGATGTTCCCTTTAGCTCTTTCAAGTATTCAATTCTACCCTTTTCTTGCAAAGCCTCCGCTTTTTGTGGGCAGTCTTCAACATTATTGATGAAGCGAAAAGTGTACCGCTTTTAAGGGGTCATTTAAGCCCTAAATCGTATTTATTTGATCAAATATTGCCCTAAATCGTTCCTTTTGTCATTTTAGGTACTTTTGAGGAGAAATCTGGAAAAGGAGGCATTTTGGACGTTTTTGGAGCATAAAAGTGAAGAAAACGACAAAGTCTCAAAATTGTGCTGGAAATTACCTTTGACGGCGTCAGGATTTATTCTGGACGGCGTCATGGCTTGGCAAAAGTGGTGGATGTGAAAATTACTCATGATAAGCCAGAGAAATTTGCATGGAATTCTGACGGCGTCACGCTTTAATGTGATCAAGGTCGTCACGGCTTAATTTAAATTGGGACGGCGTCACCCCTAAGTCTGACGGCGTCAAGCCTTGATAAGCCAGAACGGATTTTGGAGAGCTAAAGAGGGACGGCGTCAAGAAGGCCATCCGGGAACCCTAAAAGCGGCGAGGTGACGGCGTCACACTCCATAACGTGACGCCGTCAGATCTGAAAGTCTATATATAGTTTTGTAATTTTTTGTCATTAGGGTGGAACTTATTGGGGACTTTGTGTGTGAAAACCCTAAGACGATTTTAGCAGCTTTTTCAAGGCTTTTTGCCTTGAGATCTTCCATGTTACATTGAAGATAAGTTATCAATTAATCATTCAATATGTCTATGTGTTGTTTGATTCTATCTTGTTCTTGTCTTTTGTTTAACATGCTAGGCTAGATTTATCTTGTGTTTGCTTAGATCTAATGAAACCTAGCTATTGATTATTGGTTATTAGTGTGTTATTAGTTGTATTGGATGATTGTTCATCTATGTTAGGCTTAAGAAAACTGGCTAACTTCCTATTCGGTAACTTGCTTGAACGTCTTAAGAAACATGAACCAATGCGTACTAAGGTTTTTATGGTTGTATTTAATGCACAAGCGAATTCTAGTGATCACATGTTAGGAGCTTCCTAGCCGGCTCGACATAGGAGTGAAGTAGGAGCTTGTAGAGTTGGGGAAGTACGTACGCCACCCCACGATTGGTATTAAGGAATACACCCGTCATCCACGCAATTAATACACACTAATCAACCGGTAAAAGATAGTTAGGGAGTAAGGAAATCTAAGTACAACACATTTCTCTCCACATAAGTTTTACCACCTTTTCATTTTCTGTTATTTTATTTTATTTGCATTCGTAGTAACTTGGGTTAGTTGACTAGCAACTAATTCCGCCCACTCTTTCAAACCCGAGATTTTACTTGCTTTCATAAAATTATAAAAACATAAAAAGAATCTTCTCTCACCCTTAGACCTATTAGAGTAGTTTTTCATACCTAACGAACACTATTCCCTGTGGAGAACGATCAATCCCCCGTACTTACCACTACACTATACTACATCGGTCAGGTACACTGCCTGGTGGGGTTGTAAGCCTCTTGAGATCCCTCGAGAGGTAAAACCTGTTGTAAGGTTGCAAAACCACGCATCAAGTTTTTGGCGCCGTTGCCGGGGAGTAGTTATTGCTTAGGTTGAAATTTTATTTTTATTAGGTCTACTCACAAGATTCCTATCAAGTGAGATTTTTTCTTTTTATTTTTTAGCTTTCTCGTAGTCTATCTTTTCTTTGTGATTTTGTTTGTAATTTGCTTCAAATGGACTTTTCACTTAGATTTCTAAGATTGCAAGATATGGTTGAGTGGCTAGAACACCAAGAAGTTCAAAATACCTCATTTAGAAACACTTATGAATCATATGAGCCTTCACCTAGGATAGATTCTTATGAACAACCTCCATGTTTAGGATCTTGTTTTAGTGAGGCTAATAGGAAAAGCGACCTAGTTTGCCAAGGAATTGTGGATAGAGCCGTATCAATAAACCATAAGTTGGATGAAGCACTAGGTTTGTTATTATCACTACCTAAGAAAATAATTGACGAGGATATAGGTGATCTTGACACGTGGAATGATGAGGTAAACACCATAAGCCCACAAAATACTCAACCATCATTTGAGGCACCCACACCGCCCGTGACTTACCCGGAAGAAGTAGAAGAGACTTTAGGAATCCCGATGGAGGTAGAACCCTTGGACCAAGCACAACTAGAGGATATAGGTTTGCACACTTTTAGTGATGACCTTACTCATAGTTCTAGGGAATTTCCTAGTGTTGATGAATTGGAACCTCAACCTTTACACAACTTTTCATCCTTAGATTTACATCTAGGAGAAAAAAGAGGAACCGACCCACCCATCAACCAATATTATCCGGGTAGTTTTAGGATGAAGGAAGCCATTCACTCACCCCCTTCACCTCACGTGGCATATTCACACCCTAAGGGTGTGTATCGCTACTTTCACCCGCACTTAATCCTAAGTGTAGGGAAAACCTCCCTATTTTTGTTAAATAAGGGTAGAGTCAGGCTCGTGACTCGAACAAAAACAAGCGCTTATTGGGAGGCAACCCAAGCTTTATTTGCTTTATTTGTTTGATTGTTTGTTTATTTAATTTTATTTGTTTCCGTATGCATTTCTTATTCTTTTTGTTTACTGTTCATGTCTCAAATATAAATTGTGAAAATGCTTTATTTTGTTTTTAACTTCGTCTTAACTACATATAAAGGTATTTTGCAAAAGATAAGTGTAAGGGAAATCCAAATTTGTTTTTAAGAACAAGATTGAACATGAACGATAACAATGAGATATAAGCATGCATATTAGTATTTGTTTGAGTCAAATTCTTGTATCGAGTCATAATGAAGTTTTGCAGGAATTCCAGGAAGTAAGATATAGGTTTTTCCAGAAATTTTCCGGAAACTTAACATGAGAATTCTGTCAGATCATTTCTGACGGCGTCAGGCCTTACAACCTGACGGCGTCAGGTTTTAATTTTCTGAAATTTTTGAAAGTTTTGTTTTTCTACCGGGATCATAAAAAGTTTTTATTAAATCTCTAACTTATAAACTCCAGGAATCTGCAAAACATTCATTCCGCAAGCATTATATCTTTAATTGTTTTATTTCTAAGTCTGGAATTACACCTAGTTGTGAGTTGTCTTTGTTCGGTTTGATGCTTTGGTTTTTCTTGTTTGTTTTCTCAGGATTAACAGGTTATTTTGGACAAGGAGATGTATGTGGAATCAAGCTTTTGGCGATGCATTAGTCTTGAAGCTTCTACATTACCTTGGAAGAAGATCTAACCATGTTACCTCTTTATCCACCGAACGAATCAGGGGAGTATTTGATTTCATTCTTTTACCTTTTCACTTTTACATCTTGTTATTTGAACATTGGGGACAATGTTCATCTTAAGTGTAAGGGGGGGGGGGGGGTAAAAGTACGATACTTTAGAGAATACAATTACGCTTGATTTTTGTTTGTTTAATGGTAGATGTGTAATAAAACTGAGAGAAATACCTGTTAAGGCAATTTTAGTGCCAAATTTAAAATTTTTTACAACATATAGGAGTGAAACTTTGGTCTTAATGAGCGTCTCATGGATAGGAGTTATATGACTAGCACAAAACCGTACCACTAAAAAATTTTCCACCCCAAATATGTGAGGTTCGCCCCTAGAATTGGTAGGAAAAGCATTTATGCTATGATGTGTGTACCGGTAGCACTTAGATTCTAGAACTTGCGTTAGGACCATTCTGAGGCGACAAGTGAGACTACATTCGTGTAGTTAGATTTACTACATGATAAGAGGCATTAGGATAAACCCATTGTTTTACACCTGTGTTTTTGTTATAATTACGTTGGCTACATTGGTCAAGTAATTCTCCCACACCCTTTGCGTTGTACTCATTTTTAGTACACGATACCCCTAGTACACCCCTCAGAGCCTATCTTTTCGTTTCGACCTTTAAGCATTTTACTTAAAGGAAGAATTTGTTTACACCCCACTAAAATGTACACCCAAATCGCCTTAGCCTACCTTGTATGCACTCATTTTTAGTGCATTATTGTGACAACATTTGTTTAAACCCAAGTTAATTATCTAATTGATTACATGGTTGCTAAGTCGAGTCATATCCTTGTACATATTGTTTTGGGACGATTGGGACTCATGGGTAAAGTACTAGTGTAATGGAGTAATGGGGAAGAACATCATTTATTACCCCCATATGTGCTAAATATTTTAAAAGTACTCCAAGTGTTTTAATTATCTTAATTCGAGTCATTAGAATAGTAATTTGTAAAGTTATGTAAAAGTTCAAGTGTAAGGGGAATGCAACGCCCCTATGATGTATTATTTTGGATGGTAGGGCAAAAGTGTATGCACAAAAAAAAAAAAAAAAAAATCGAAAAATCAAGAAAAATACAAAAAAAAAATGAGAAAAAGAAAAGTAGAAAAAACATACGGACTACCATCCCGTTTCATTTTATGTTTATTTTATGTTTTTGTTATTTTGTTTTTAGCTTAAGATTGAGTCGAGTCTTGGCTTAGCAACATTGTAAAGTACATGTAATTAATCAAGATCTTTAACTCGCCACCAGTAAAATATCCCTTATCCAACAAAACCGTGTTTTCCTTTTCCCTACACCTAACATTATAACCCATTTAAAAGCCCTCTTTGATAGTTTATCTTAGGTGCTTACGCCTAGTGGAGGAGGTTTTCGATCCTTTCCCAAGCCTATGGTAATCTATTTGCTATGACAGGTAGTGAGAGATATTATCCGTTTTCATTTATGAGATTTATTTTGATGACACTTGAGAGATGTGAGTATCTAACCACTACTTGTGAGGTGCTAGTTTGTAATCTCCGTGCTTATTATGATTAAAGTGGAACGAATATTTGTTGTAATTACTTTTATGTTAGCATTAAATGACCCCGAACTTGTATTTTGATTAGAATAAAAGCACATTTGCTTGAGGACAAGCAAATCTCAAGTGTAAGGGTATTTGATGAAGCGAAAAGTGTACCGCTTTTAAGGGGTCATTTAAGCCCTAAATCGTATTTATTTGATCAAATATTGCCCTAAATCGTTCCTTTTGTCATTTTAGGTACTTTTGAGGAGAAATCTGGAAAAGGAGGCATTTTGGACGTTTTTGGAGCATAAAAGTGAAGAAAACGACAAAGTCTCAAAATTGTGCTGGAAATTACCTTTGACGGCGTCAGGATTTATTCTGGACGGCGTCATGGCTTGGCAAAAGTGGTGGATGTAAAAATTACTCATGATAAGCCAGAGAAATTTGCATGGAATTCTGACGGCGTCACGCTTTAATGTGATCAAGGTCGTCACGGCTTAATTTAAAGTGGGACGGCGTCACCCCTAAGTCTGACGGCGTCAAGCCTTGATAAGCCAGAACGGATTTTGGAGAGCTAAAGAGGGACGGCGTCAAGAAGGCCATCCGGGAACCCTAAAAGCGGCGAGGTGACGGCGTCACACTCCATAACGTGACGCCGTCAGATCTGAAAGTCTATATATAGTTTTGCAATTTTTTTCATTAGGGTGGAACTTATTGGGGACTTTGTGTGTAAAAACCCTAAGACGATTTTAGCAGCTTTTTCAAGGCTTTTTGCCTTGAGATCTTCCATGTTACATTGAAGATAAGTTATCAATTAATCATTCAATATGTCTATGTGTTGTTTGATTCTATCTTGTTCTTGTCTTTTGTTTAACATGCTAGGCTAGATTTATCTTGTGTTTGCTTAGATCTAATGAAACCTAGCTATTGATTATTGGTTATTAGTGTGTTATTAGTTGTATTGGATGATTGTTCATCTATGTTAGGCTTAAGAAAACTGGCTAACTTCCTATTCGGTAACTTGCTTGAACGTCTTAAGAAATATGAACCAATGCGTACTAACGTTTTTATGGTTGTATTTAATGCACAAGCGAATTCTAGTGATCCCATGTTAGGAGCTTCCTAGCCGGCTCGACATAGGAGTGAAGTAGGAGCTTGTAGAGTTGGGGAAGTACGTACGCCACCCCACGATTGGTATTAAGGAATACACCCGTCATCCACGCAATTAATACACACTAATCAACCGGTAAAAGATAGTTAGGGAGTAAGGAAATCTAAGTAAACACATTTCTCTCCACATAAGTTTTAGAGTAAATTACACCGTTCGTCCCTGTGGTTTGTCCAAAATCACTGGTTTAGTCCCTAACGTTTAAAAGTTGCGTATATGGTCCCTCTGACAGCCAACTAATAACACCCATGGTCCCTGAGGTGGATGTCCGTTAAATTTTCCGTTAAACAGCCTCACGTGATAAACACGTGAGGGTAATTAAGTCTTTTTGCCTCAACTCAGGGACTATAAATGAAATTTAACTCAAATCTACTCATCTTCTTCTTCCAAACCACTCAAACTTGGAAACCACATATTCCGGCGACCTTTTAATGATAAACAGCCATAATTCAAAACACAAAATTCATGTATAACATCAATTCAAGTCATCAAAATTAATGATAAACAAAATAAGCCAAGTATTTATAGTTCTCACTAAATATAACCACAAAAAACAAAACAATTATATTAAAGAGGTACACATATCGGATGGTGAGGTGAGGGTCTCCATATATTCGATGGTGCTTGTATCCCATGGGCAAAGACCTTCCAAGGCGTCTAGGACCTTGTCTGAATCATACGAACCACTCGAGATGTCATAGATATTAAGCTGATCTTCCATTGACAACACAACAATCTTTCCACCATCTAAAATACACATTGGGCAAGGTCTGACGAAATTGTCATCTCCTAAAACGGATGGTAACAAACATACTTTCAACCATGATTTCTCAGTACCATGTTCCTTCATTGCCCATAACCCATATTCACTAACATCAGTTGTTACAAAAGCGCAAAGGCATCCATCCAGTGTATCCAAACCATGGACATCACCAATAAAAGATGGTAATGGTATCTCTGAAAATACCATATTCTTGATATCCAGTTGAACCACCAATTTCCGCTCGTTTCTCCGTGCAGTCCAATACAAAAATCCGTTTACAAAGGTACCCCTACCCCTACCCCTTATAATCATATAGTCCCCAATAACGTCTAGGAGTGTGCTCCATGATCCATTTTTAAGACTAAAGACCTGACAGTCTTTTGTTTCATTGAATACTTCAAATCTTACAATCTTTAAATCCTAACTTGTTTCCTCTTTCACTTTCTCCTCCTCTTCACCCGAACTCGCCACATTCGCTTCTTTCGTATTTTCCGCTTCTTTTGCTTTTTCTTGTTATAATTGATTAAGCACTTGTTTTTCAGCCATTTTCTCAGCATGTAAAATGGGAGCATAATAATCTTGATTAGCTTCCATACATATCTTCAAAGCAGAAGTAACTTCACCACAATACCACCAACAACCGAACAACGAATCACCACAACACCACCAACAACCGAACAACGAATCACCACAACACCACCAACAACCGAACAACGAATCACCACAACACCACCAAGTTCTTCTTTAGATCCAAAGCTGATTCTTCTGCCACAACCAAAAAAAAAAATCCGTATCACCACACCCCAAAAATCTGTATCCGCCACCATCATCAACTCAAGAACAAAATAACTCACCTTAAAAACGACACATAACTCTCACTCAAAAACCCAGATTGAGTTGCACACCAACAAATCTCTCATCATAAAAAAGGGAGATCCGGATCTTAAACTAACACCCATGAAACCGCAAACACAAAAAAAAAAAAAAAAAAAAAAAAAAAAAAAATTTGATAAAAAAGGATGATATACCAAATCCGGTCAACACATAAATCATCAAAAGATGATAAACCACAGATTCACCATAAAACTCTCACTCCAAATCGTCACACAACAAACCCAGAAATCGATCATGACATAAACCAGTCTAAGATCTTGATAAAATGACACACAAAAATCTTCAAGTGCCTCACCCATGGATTTGGAATGATTGTTCTTTTGATCGGTTTTTTTTTTTGTGTGTGAAAGTTGAAGGTGGATTTTAGATGAGAGGTGTTGGTTTATATGTGTGTTTTGTTTGTTATGGATCTGGGTTATGATATTGTTAAGGATCTGTGAGAGTTTTTGTGTGTGAATATGTGGTGGATAGTGTTGGTTTTATTGTTAAGTATAAGTGAAAGTGGAAGCAGGCTTTATTGGAAAAGAAACCATAGCGGAAAAGACTGAATTACCCTCACGTTTTAGTCACGTGAGGGAACTTTAATGGAAAATGTGACGGAGGGACCATGGGTGTTATTAGTTGGCTGTCAGAGGGACCATATACGCAACTTTTAAACGTTAGGGACTAAACTAGTGATTTTGGACAAACCACAGGGACGAACGGTGTAATTTACTCTAAGTTTTACCACCTTTTCATATTCTGTTATTTTATTTTATTTGCATTCGTAGTAACTTGGGTTAGTTGGCTAGCAACTAATTCCGCCCACTCTTTCAAACCCGAGATTTTACTTGCTTTCATAAAATTATAAAAACATAAAAAGAATCTTCTCTCACCCTTAGACCTATTAGAGTAGTTTTTCATACCTAACGAACACTATTCCCTGTGGAGAATGATCAATCCCCCGTACTTACCACTACACTATACTACATCGGTCAGGTACACTGCCTGGTGGGGTTGTAAGCCTCTTGAGATCTCTCGAGAGGTAAAACCTGTTGTAAGGTTGCAAAACCACGCATCAATTATCATACCACTCATAGTCTTCAAAGGTTACATCATTTCCAACCCGTTTCATCCCAATTATACTTCCCCCATTACAGGTTCCGTCACTCTTATAATCACAGGTCAGCCAAACACTACTCCCATCCTTGAAAACGAAAGGTGTACAGGTGTGATTAATGTGCTCAAATTCCCATGGTTTATCCCAAACCCATGGTATTTGGTCATTCCATTCGTAGTACCAGGTGTTTTTGAAATCATCATAAGTCTTGAATCCTGGTAGATCTCCAGTTAGCACATCATCGTCGACTCGAAGAAGGTAATTAAATTCTTTGAATTGTATGCACAAGGGTGTCTCATAATCGAACACGTCAATATCTATTCTGAATAATTCTTCAATGCCCTCATTGATTGTTGAATCATGAAGTGACGACCCATAGTCGCTCTCTACTTCTTCGTCTTCACCTCTCATCCAATATACCCATAACGCATCTTTAGTAGCTCGATCCATGCTCTTATGGTTATTGAACTTACTAGCCAACCAATCTGTAAAATCAACATTGTTAGGATCGTGGTCAACGTCGAAGCAAGCTTTACCAATCATTTTCCTCCTTATCTCCATGAACTCGTTAAATTGCTCCCTAAAACTCCGTGTCAACCATGAAGTCATAATCCGCTTGACTTCATTCGCAGGGGCAAATTTCGGACTACCATATTTAAGTTCAAGCCATTCTTCGAGGGAGAGGTCCATCAATCTTACCAACCTGCCATGAAATAGTAACTCCGCCACACCATAAAGTCTTTCATTGTCCAGATAATTCTCATTTAATCCCCAGTACTGTTCGGAATAAGGCATGTAAGAAATTTGCATAGGTTGGGTATTGCCTCCACCACAGCTTTTATTGCTTGAGTTCATGAATTCAATTTTGAATTTCCCGTCATTCTCATTGATAGTAGTCCAAGTTAATCCTTTAGATTCAATGATGGGCCATAAGAGTACCAATTCATCTTCAGTGTAGCTCATTAGTAAATCATACGAGAATATCCCATCTTCAATATTGCATAAGCGCTTGAATTCCTTATAAGTAGCTTCAAGAGGGGTTTCCCAAGAAAATAAATCTGCATAAATCGTGAGCACATCGAAGTTGACATCATCAAAAACTTTCATATCGAATGAATCCAAAAGCAAGAGTTCCTAAGCAAGATATCCGTTCACTGACATGTCTTCCATAGCAAAGCCTGTCATCATAGGTAAAATTTTCAGTAGGATTTGTTCGCTAGAAGAGAAATTAATGAATTTAGAAACGGATATAAGAATAAAAATAGCTGATATCTGCAGACGATGCGCCGTATCCAAAAAGTTGGATACGCCGTATCTTATAATCGTTAAAATTAAATCAGACTTTATTCAGAAAATAGATACGCTGCTTAGAAATTTAGAATGCGCCGTATCAGTTTAATTATCAAAAATCAATATTTATTTAAAATCAAATGCGTCGTATTAACAAAAGTTAATGCGCCGTATTTTCGTTACGTTTCAAAATACAAGATTTTTGATTCAGAAGATACGCCGTATCGACAGAGATCGATGCGTCGTATCTGTTTAATAATTCGAAAACTGTTTTTAATTAAAATAATAGATACGCCGTATCTGCTAAAGCAGATGCGTCGTATGGCGTTAACGTTTAGAAAATTTTTTTTATCAAAAACAGATACGCCGTATCTTGGGGAAAAGATGCGTCGTATCGAATTAATTAAACGCGTTGTATTGTATAAAAATTAAACGCAATACGCCGTATCTATGAAAATACGAAAAATAAAAACAAATAAAAACAAACCAAAATAAACACAAAGAAAACAAATAACACACAAAAACAGAAAATATGCAAAATAAAACAATGAATGCAAATTAACCTAATAAACAACACAGTTAGCGGTTAGATTAAAAAAAATTAAAAACCTAATTAAAATACTAATCAAATTAACAGATAATAACAATTCACTCCCCGGCAACGGCGCCAAAAACTTGATGCCGTGCCATGTGTCGTTGCGGTTTAGCAGTATTAATGCCTACTCAAGTTTTAAATTTATATTTAGCCGACTTATCAATAACACACACACTTAACGAGCAGTGTACCCGGTCAGTATGAATATAATGGTAAGTAGAGTGTCGATCACTAAGAGTGGAACGTATTATCTAGATATTCCAATCAGTATTTTAATATTCTAAGTTAGCTATACAACCTAATCTAACGCAAGGGGGTTTCAGCCTGAGAGACTGGCACGATTGGTTGCAATTAAATAATAAACTAAGCTAATAGGCACGAATCAGCAAGTAGCACACACGTACACAGATAAATACATGAGACAATAAGAAGACCTGTCCTGATAGATAAGTAGTTTGTCACTTGTTTTATTGCTAGTTTTATATGAAGTGTATAGTTCAATGCAACGCACCGAGATTAAGTCCTTTCTCGTTGGTTCTAATCTTATCGGCGAGTAAACCCTTAATGATTACTTATGACTATCCTATTTATCTTTCTTCCCACTTTTCTACAGACGATAGAATGCATAGGCGATCTAATAAATAGGCGAGGGCAGAGGCATGGCGACCCGATCAATGCTCAGCTAGACACAGAGGTTATCAATGAACTAATAAAAGTCACCAAAGACATCAACATATAAACTTTAATTAATGGGAAAGCAGTTTTATGGGAGTGCAATCTTTCCGTTGTCACATTACACAAGCCACCAATCCTGATGAATTAAAGTTTACTAACACAATATAACAAAACTACTTAATTAATTAAATACATGCAGGACCTTCTTACAGCTCTTGTATCTTCGTTCAAGGTGTGTCTTGTGCTGCTGCCTTGACTGAATTCGTCCTAGGGTTTCTGTACTTCGGTCTTCTAAAACTGTCGAACTCTCGAACTCTTTAATTCGTCTGGTCTTTGGGGTATTTATAGTTTCTGTCTGAGAGTAAGATGCGGCGCATCTAGTAAGTAGATGCGGCGCATTGACTTAACTTCGCGTGGGGTCCAAGATTAATATATTCAGGAATATTCGTACACCGCCAGAAGATGCGGCGTAACTCCATAAATAGATGCGGCGCATGTCCTCTTGTATCTTGGATCGTATCTGGTGAAATCATGATAGTGATGCGCCGTATGTAATAAGCAAGATGCGGCGCATCTGGAGCAGAATGTCTTGATCTTGTACATTTCGGTAGACTTTTAACTTCTTGCTTGTTTTACTTATGACTATCCTATTTATCTTTCTTCCTACTTTTCTACAGACGATAGAATGCATAGGCGATCTAATAAATAGGCGAGGGCAGAGGCATGGCGACCCGATCAACGCTCAGCTAGACACAGAGGTTATTAATGCACTAATAAAAGTCACCAAAGACATCAACATATAAACTTTAATTAATGAGAAAGCAGTTTTAAGGGAGTGCAATCTTTCCGTTGTCACATTACACAAGCCACCAATCTTGATGAATTAAAGTTTACTAACACAATAAAACAAAACTACTTAATGTATTAAACACATGCAGCACCTTCTTATAGCTCTTGTATCTTTGTTTGGGTGTGTCTTGTGCTGCCTATTCGTCTGAATTCGTCCTAGGTTTCTGTACTTCGGTCTTCTGTCGAACTTCGGAACTTTTAACTCGTCTGGTCTTTGGGGTATTTATAGTTTCTGTCTGAGGGTAAGATGCGGCGCATCTAGTAAGTAGATGCGGCGCATTGACTTAACTTCGCGTGGGGTCCAAGATTAATATATTCAGGAATATTCGTACACCGCCAGAAGATGCGGCGTAACTCCATAAATAGATGCGGCGCATGTCCTCTTGTATCTTGGATCGTATCTGGTGAAATCATGATAGTGATGCACCGTATGTAATAAGCAAGATGCGACGCATCTGGAGCAGATTTGTCTTGATCTTGTACATTTCGGTAGACTTTTAACTTCTTGCTTGTTTTGCTCCATAATTAGTCCAAAATCGCCAAGTTTCACCAAATGCTTGTTTTTACCTGAGAATTACAAAAGTAAACGATTAAGTATCAATCCTCATACATAATATAATAAAACAAGTCAAATTAATAGGATAAATGATGGTAATAAAATGTACTTATTTGAGTTCATCAACAAGGCACGTTTAGTAACAAAAGGATATGTACAAGAACAAGGAATAGACTTCAAAGAAGTATTTGCACCAGTTGCACGTATCGAGACAGTTCGTTTGATTTTAGCACTGGCAGCATTTTAACATGGAGATTTGAAGGAAGAAGTCTACGTTGCACAACCTGAAGGTTTTATACAACAAGGAAATTCAGGAAAAGTTTACAAGCTCACGAAAGCATTATATGGCTTAAGACAAGCACCACGAGCTTGGAATGTGAAACTTGATTAAACCTTAAAGTCATTAGACTTTAAGAAATGTAATCTCGAACAAGCAGCTTACACTAAGAAAAGCAAGACTTCCACACTAATAGTTGGAGTTTATGTTGATGATTTGATAATCACAGGCACTCCAAGGAAGGAAATAGATTTGTTCAAATTCCAGATGAAAGACAAATTTAAAATGAGCGACTTACGATTGTTAGCTTATTACCTCGGGATAGAAGTTACTCAGACAGGAGGAGAGATTACAATCAAGCAAACAGGATACATCAACAAAATCTTAAAGGATACAAGTATGATGGAAAGTAATGACACAAAGATACATATGGATCCGGGTACTAAGTTGGTCAAGGCGGAAGATGTAAACTCAGTTGACCCAACTTATTACAGAAGCCTAATTGGATGTCTCAGGTATCTACTACATACTAGACCAGATCTTAGTTACTCAGTCGGACTACTCAGCAGATTTATGTAAGATCCAAAGGATCATCACCTGAAGGCAATAAAGCAAGTAATCCGATATATCAAAGGAACAAAGGAACATGGTATTATATACAAGAAAGATGGCTGCTGCAAAATTACAGGTTATAGCGACAGTAGTTATGGAATCAACACTGATCAAGGAAAAGGAACTACTGGAATAGTATTTTACTTTGGAGAATCACCTATTACCTGGTGCACTCAGAAGCAACCAACAGTGGCACTCTCATCATGTGAATCACAATTCATGGCAGCTACTAGAGCAGCGTGTCAAGCTTTATGGTTAAAATGGCTACTTAGTGAACTAACGGGTTGGGAGGAGAAAAGAATAACAATGAAAGTTGATAACATCTCAGCAATAGCACGCATCAGAAACCCGGTCTTTCATGGAAGAAGTAAGCATATCGACATTCGCTATCATTTCATTCGTGAATGCGTAGAGAATGGACACATCAATGTGGAACACGTAAGTGGAGAACTACAAAGAGCAGATATATTAACTAAAGCTTTACCAAGACTAAAGTTTGTCACTATGCGAAAAATGCTCGGAGTTCAAGATCTAGGACGAAGCAACGATCAAGATTAAGGAGGAGAATGTGGACTTTAATCTCGAAACTCGCCAAATGAGAAGTCTCATTATAAGCATCTTCAACTTCATCATCACTATCACTATCCAAAAGAACCACATTTCCAACCTTAGAAAACGGATTATAATATGTTTAATGAAATTAAAAAAATCGAAAACTAGAATTCCTAAACGTTATAAGTTTTAATACAGTAATATGGAGAAAAAAGTTTGATATTACTCAATAAAATATGATAGGTAATATGTCTTGCTTCTCTGGGATACACCTAGCTGGGTGAAAATATATCGCAGTTAATCGTCGTCATCGGATAGCACCAAAGATTTGATGATCTACTGTGGGGTTAGTTAGGTAATGATAGAATTATCAGGAAAATATTTATCGCATAATAATGTTGATATCGATTTGACAGTGTACACTTGATGGTTTACTTACCCGGGTAATTGTGCAGTCGGAATAGAATTTTCATTGGGTTATACATACCTTCCGTATGTTGTCACATTAGGGAGGATTTGGTCAAATCGTACAACTCGCGATGCACATCGTACAAGACAGCGATGCATCCAATGATTAGATACCCTCACTATGAGAGGGTGTGGATAAACTCACCCTTTTCATTGGCTATCGCAAGTATCGTTGAATATAGTAGAAGTGACATCTTCATTACACCGAGTATAATTTGCTACTACGGTTTTAATTCGAACCATCATTATCTTGGCGACATTTTACACTCTCTCTTATCGTGCCATGCACGTGACATTTGCATATAAGAATCTTTTTACATATGGTACTCCTATTCCATGCATCTGTTTAGTTTCAGTTTTCTGAACATCAAGTCTTTCATCACATTACCCAATTACCCAAACATTTGCCGGCTCATCTTACAAAAAGGAGGTGTTTTGGACCATGCTGATCGTTATCTACGTGTGACTATCTTTCTAATTTGAGGTTCCAAATTAACTTTTTTTTTGCGCGTCAAGGCATTCATTACTCTATGCATTTTTTAAAAATATTTCTTGACCCATCTTCTTATAGAAATGAAGTTTTTGGCCCACGCCGGCCGTTGACTGCCCGTAACTATGTTTGATTGTAAGGGCCGGGTTATCAATGAAATTTATGTGTCAAGGCCTTCATCACTAAATGCCATTATCAAAGATGTGTTGCCTCTATTTTTTTTATTTTTTTTAATTGTTTGATTGTAGGCACGAAGTTAGCGACATCTTTTATATAATTTATCATATTTTGTGTAAAACACTACCTTTATCTTTATCGCACGCTAAACTATGATATTCGAATGGTACTCAAACAAGAACAAGAGAAGAGATGTGTGGATCGTTTAGATTAAAACCGTATATATTAGCTTAAAGGAAAAAATACACAAACTTAAAGCGCACACACACACTCCCACCTAGCTATCTCTTGAGGCACACATGAAAGTGAGGTGGGAGTGGGTATTTATAGATAGAGTGGGACGCCCTAATGGCTTGTGGATGGGCTTTGGTTGGGCCTAGGTCCATGGATTGAACTTGTACATATTTCCAAGTATTACATGGACTACATAACACTTAGACATTTTATATTTAGTCCAACCGAGAGCCCTTGACTATCTATACTTAACGGCATCAATACAAAGTTGTTAAATCGGAAATGACCATCATGTGGGAAACTAGAAGGGGGGTTGAATAGTTTACCGGTTTTAATTTCTTTTAAAAATCTTGTTTTAAAAGTATACTATTGGAAACATTGATTCGAACTCTATGTGTAATCAATCAACACCAATATGAACTACACACTAATCTAACAAATGGTAAATAATAAAAGTAAAGAGTAGAGTTGGAAACATCAAACCGAGACAAAGGATTTATAGTGGTTAGGCTACGAAGATCTTCTTCGCCCTACTCCACTCCCCGAGTACCACACTCGAGAGTTTCAAACACTATATCAACAACCTCCCTTCAGGCGGAGAAAACCGTACACGTCGCTTATCCTATTACCGACACTAAGCTAGATGTCGAGTGCTAATCTTAGCTAGCACCAATCTACCAAGGTCCACGTGACCAATCACACAAGCCCAATGGCTACAAGAGATCACCACGATCTTAACACGATCACAAAGATCAACTCTCACTTAACTTTACTTAATCTAACTACTCTAGATCCTTTGATCACTCACATACAAGCCCAATGGCTTTAAGAGATCTTCACTATCTCTTAAGATCACAATGATCTTCACTCACACTCTCACAAAAGAAAGATAATCTTGATGTATGCTAAGATACAACAAGGATGTAACAAGTGTTACAAAAACCTAACAACTACAACTCTTGTATCTTCTTGAATACTTTGAGTTCTTCTCTTGCTAATGAAGAGGAATGATAACACCTTGTATCAACTTGGATACTTGTGTTCTTCTCTTGAAAATGAAGAGGAATGATAACACCTTGTATCAACTTGGATACTTGTGTTCTTCTCTTGCTAGTGAAGAGGAATGAAGAGGATCACTTGTAGGATGATTAGATCACTCTTGAACAAAAGAAAAACTAACCTAAATGATCTAAGAAAGAAAGTGTGAAGAGAGTATTCAACTCAGAAAGTTTTGTGTGTGTAAGGATGCCTAAAATCTGTGAAAGGGGTTGGTATTTATAGGCAAAGAAAATCTCAACGTTATAGAAAAAATAGTACGGACGGCTCCACTAAACATGCCACGGCTCCACTAAATTTAGTGGAACCGTGGAGCCGTCCTAGACTAGGACGCTCCAAATTTTGTCTTTTCTGGTGAAAACTTATTTGGGGAAGGTTGGAGCTGATTTTGGGGGGAAAAATAGCTGTTGTGATTTTCAAACATATTTTTCCATTAAAACATTTCATAATATTTCAAAAATAATTCGTCATGTGTTATTTTTGATTTTTTTTTGTCCCATTAAAATGTGAAGTCTCAAAACACAAATTCACTTCTTTGATCATTTGTCAAGTTGTAAATTTGTTTAAGAGTGATTTGCGTGGAAACGGGATCTTTCGATTAAAAACTTGTTTACGTTAATTTTAACGTAACGTGATTTCACATTTTGTCATCCTCAAAACGTGAAGTAATCGAAAGATATAAATAACGTTTTTAGAAACATTATTTGCATCAATACATCACTTTAATTCAATGCTAACAATCTCCCCCTAAGGGATGGTCATTCAAATGATGCTCCTAGTGATTTGGTCTTTCGTCTTCGTTGTCTTTAACTTTGTGTGTTGTTGTAGAATAGTCTTGATTCTTTGTTCCTTCATGTTATGTGATCTTCAAAGTAATCGTCTTTCGGTTCTTCTTGCTTTCGATCAACATCTTCTGTACATTTGCGTCGACGTTTCTTCCATCATACTCATACTTCTTCTAAACTTCAAACTTAAGTCGTCCTCACTTGATACATGAACTTGTTCTTGACGTCTTGATTAGCTTCTTGACTTTGTCGTAACACATTGTCTTTAACTTGATCTTTTTGTCTTGAACTTTTCACTTCGAACTTTTGTTGAGGATGATCTTCATAAGTATGAGTATGAGGAGATATGGATGTTGAGACATATGATGATGGTGAATGGACTTTCGTCAGTACCTGCATAAAACAGTTAGCAATAAATCGTCCAGTGCTTACAGGTTCAGATTTCGAGATTGTTAACAGCATAGTGTGAAAACTTTCTCTAATCTATACTAGGGCCGTTGTGAGCCTCTGAAGTATACCAGAGTATCACTTCAAGACTGTAGACCTTTTGAAGCACGTAACCATCATGATATAAGGCAAGATCCGAAGATCTCATTAAGACTCTTTTACACCTTGTGTCCTTTTTGGTGAACACAGGTGTATTATATTGGAAGTGTTCCTAAGAGATTTTTGATGAATCTCATGGCTCTAGACTTGATTATGTGCATTTTGGTTTTAGTAGTCGGAGGCATGGAGCAGAGTGCCACCTTTTCAATATCAACACATCTCGGAATGAGAGGCCGATAGATTATGCAGTGTTCTCCGTGAGAAATGAAATAAATATCTTTTAAGAGATATCTGAGTGGCTAGGAGGGGTTTGTGCAGCGCGTCACTGGGTCCATGACGTCTTGTCTTCAATATCAGTATCAACTTTTTGATAACCGATAACAGATGTATTGACCCGGTTTCTGCCCTAAGTTTTTATGGAGGGCTATTTCTTTTCACCCTTTCATTAAACTTTTCTTTTTCATTCTTCAACCCTTTCTTTCTCCTTTATCATTTACTCCTTTTTTTCAATCATGCCTAAGGACTTCTAATTCTAATCTATTGGAATTGTCCTTGGGTAGATCCCTCCGGCTCTGGTAGATCATTGGACATAACCTAACCATAATCACCTTATTACTCCATGATTATCCTAGATTTGTTGATCACTTGCCATAAAACCTTTTTTTGTGAAAATCTCTCAAAGTGTTTATGAATAAAACACATTTTGGTTAACACTTCGAGAGTTTTGCATTTTCTGAAATACTCCCCCTTCACATGTGCTCATGCATTTTTAAGATAAATTTGCACATTTTGGGTAGAGTTCGCACATTTGAATTGAACGATTTTCAGTTAATATAACCTTTGCGAGACACGTTTACATCACTAGTTAAACTAGCTTGAAATTATTACCCGTCCTGGTCATATTCAAAGATAATCTCTCGAATTGGTACATTCTACTCAGACAAGTCCTTTGCGAGACACGTTTACATCACTGGATGAACCAGCTTTAAATTCTTAACCGTCCCGGACAAGTCTTTTCGATTACTGACTTTCAATTTTCGTCAATTCGAGGGTTCATACTGAGTCTTTTTGCAGAGCTCCTTTTGAGATTCAATCCACGATGTTTAAATATTTTGATCACACTTTAATCACGTCTTCTCCCCCTCAAAAATAACATGAAGTGATATTTTTGATATCAACTGATTAAATGAAAGCTTTTTGGAGAGAGACGGATTTGAGCATGAAATTTAGAACATTTTGTTTTTCATTTTTAATTTTTATACTCAGTGGAAAACTAGAAGGGGGGGGGGGGGTTGAATAGTTTTCCCAGTTTTTAAGTTCTTTTTAAATCTTTTTAAGACTTCTTAAAAAGCTTTACTATTGCATTTGATTCGATTCTTATGTGCAATCAATCAACACCAGTATGAACTACACACTAAACTAACTAATAATAATTAATGAAAGTAAAGAGTAGAGATGGAAAGATCAAACCGGGATAAAGGATTTATAGTGGTTCGGCTACGAAGCTATTCTTCGCCCTACACCACTCCCCGAGTACTACACTCGAGAGTTTCAAGCACTATGTCAACAACCTCCCTTTAGGCGGAGAAAACCGTACATGTCGCTTATCCTATTTCCCACACTAAGCTAGATGTCGAGTGCTAATCTTAGCTAGCACCAATCTACCACGATCCACACGATCAATCTCTCAAGCCCAATGGCTTCAAGAGATCTCTAAGATCTCGACACGATCACAATGATCAACACTTACTTGACTAACACTATTCTATTGACCCTTGATCTTCTTGATCAATCACACAAGCCCAATGGCTTCACGAAATTCACTATCTCTATAAGATCACAATGATCTTCACTCACACTCTCACAAAAGAAAAATAATCTTGATGTATGCTATGATACAACAAGGATGTAACAAATGTTACAAGAAACCTAACAACTACTACAACTCTTGTATCTTCTTGGATACCTTGAGTTCTTCTCTTGCACTTGAAGAGGAATGACAACACCTTGTACCAACTTGGATACTTTGTGTTCTTCTCTTGCTATTGAAGAGGAATGAAGAGGATCTCTAAGTTGGATGATTGAATCACACTTGAACAAAAGAAAAACTAAACTAAATGATCAAGAAAAGAAAATGGTGTAAGAGATTTAAACTCAGAAGTTTCTGTGTGAGAAAGGGTGAAGAAAATCTGTGAAGTGGCCTGGTATTTATAGGCAAAAAAAATCTGGCCGTTATAGGGGTACGGCTCCACTAAATCACCCACGGCTCCACTAAATTTAGTGGAACCATGGAGCCATGTTAGAAAAAGACGCTCCATTTTTTGTCTTTTCCGGTGAAAACTTATTTGTGGAAGTTTGGAGCTGATTTTGGGGGGAAAATAGCTGTTATGTATTTTAAACTTATTTTTCCATTAAAACATTTCTTAATTATTCAAAAATAATTTGTAAAGTATATTTTTGAAAGAAATGTTTTGTCACATAAAAATGTGATGTCTAAAACTCAAATTCACTTCTTTGATCATTAGTTAAGTTGTAACTTTGTTCTAGAGTGATTTGTGTAGAAACGGGATCTTCCGATTAAAAACTTGTTTACGTTAATTTTAACGTAACGTGATTTCACATTTTGTCATCCTCAAAACGTGAAGTTATCGAAAGATAGAAATAACGTTTTTAGAACATTATTTGCATCAACAATCTCCCCCTTTTTGATGATGACAAAACATAAACTCATTTTAGGTTAAAATTAATTTTAACAAGTTTTTAATGAGTTTACTCCCATTTCTCCCCTTTTTGTCGAAGCAAAAAGGTTGCTAAGGCTCCCCCTTGATGTATACTCCCTCTCATTTGGAGGACACCAAGGAATCGAGCAATGATTCGTACTGCAAAACAAGGTTAGATAACAAGTCTGTAAAGTCTAACATGTAGCACACATGACAAATATCCAATAACAAAAATGACTGAATGACGAAGTCCCCAAACATAAAATAACCTCATAAAAGAGAATATCCATTCTTAAAGAAAAGCAAGGGTCATACATAAGTATGACTACATTATAAGCATAAGGAAAATGGACAACAAGAAGCATAAATCCCTAATGACTAGAGGCAAGCTTCATTTCCAAGAAGTGTCCTAAAGGTTTATTGGTGAAAAGCTAAACAAGATCATGTTTAGTTTTGTGGGCTATGAGGTGGTGGAGATGGTGACATCATGGGGGGTTGTGGTGGTGTTAAAAGATGTTCCACATAGGAGAACATGAAGTGAATTTCATCTCTCAAAGAGAAGATGAGGTTACGGTTCTGGAGGCAACATAGGCAATTAGCACTATGTATATTGATGCGTGGTTTTGTAACCTTACAACAGGTTTTACCTCTCGAGGGATCTCAAGAGGCTTACAACCCCACCAGGCAGTGTACCTGACCGATGTAGTATAGTGTAGTGGTAAGTACGGGGGATTGATCGTTCTCCACAGGGAATAGTGTTCGTTAGGTGTGAAAGGCTACTCTAATAGGTCTAAGGGTTGAGGAAGATTCTTTTTTATGTTTTTATATTTTTCTATGAAAGCAAGTAAAATCTCGGTTTTGAAGGAGTGGGCGGAATTAGTTGCTAGTCAACTAACCCAAATTACTACGAATGCAAATAAAATAAAATAACAAAAATGAAAATGTGGTGAGAAACTTATGTGTAGAGAAATGTGTTTACTTAGATTTCCTTACTCCCTAACTATCTTTTACCGGTTGATTAGTGTGTATTAGTCGCGTGGATGACGGGTGTATTCCTTAATACCATTCGTGGGGTGGCGTACTTACTTCCCCAACTCTACAAGCTCCTACTTCACTCCTATGTCGAGCCGGCTAGGAAGCTCCTAACATGGGATCACTAGAATTCGCTTGTGCATTAAATACAACCATAAAAACCTTTAGTACGCGTTTGGTTCATGTTTCTTAAGACGTTCAAGCAAGTTACCGAATAGGAAGTTAGCCAGTTTTCTTAAGCCTAACATAGAAAACAATCATCCAATACAACTAACAACACACTAATAACCAATAATCAATAGCTAGGTTTCATTAGATCTAAGCAAACACAAGATAAATTTAGCCTAACATGTTAATCAAAAGACAAGAATAAGATAAAATCAAACAACACATAGACATATTGAATGATTAATTGATAACTTATCTTCAATGTAACATGGAAGATCTCAAGGCAAAAAGCCTTGAAAAAGTAGCTAAAATCGTCTTAGGGTTTTCTCCCAAAATTTCACACACTAAGCTCTCCCTAATGACAAAAAATTAGAAAACTATATATAGACTTTTGCATCTGACGGCGTCACCTTATGGATTGTGACGCCGTCACCTCGCCGCTTCTAGGGTTCCCGGATGACCTTCTTGACGCCGTCCCTCTTTAGCTCTTCAAAAATCCATTCTGGCTTATCAAGGCTTGACGCCGTCAGCTCGTGAACGTGACGTCGTCCCCTTATGATTTAAGCCGTGACGCCCTTGATCAAGTTAAAGCGTGACGCCGTCAGAATTCACATGCTATTTTCACTGGCCTATCATGAGTAAATTTCACGTCCACTTTTTCTTGCCAAAGCATGACGCCGTCCAGAGTTAATTGTGACGCCGTCAAAGGTAACATTCAGCCGATTTTTGAGACTTTGTCGTTTTCTTCACTTTTATGCTCCAAAAACGTCCAAAATGCCTCCTTTTCCAGATTTCTCCTCAAAAGTACCTAAAATGACAAAAGGAACGATTTAGGGCAATATTTGATCAAATAAATACGATTTAGGGCTTAAATGACCCCTTAAAAGCGGTACACTTTTCGCTTCATCAAATACCCTTACACTTGAGATTTGCTTGTCCTCAAGCAAATGCGCTTTTATTCTAATCAAAATACAAGTTAGGGGTCATTTAATGCAAACATAAAAGTAATTACAACAAATAATCGTTACACTTCAATCATAATAAGCACGGAGATTACATACTAGCACCTCACAAGTAGTGTTTAGATACTCACATCTCTCAAGTGTCATCAAAATAAATCTCATAAATGAAAACGGATAATATCTCTCACTACCTGTCATAGCAAATAGATTACCATAGGCTTGGGAAAGGATCGAAAACCTCCTCCACTAGGCGTAAGCACCAAAGATAAACTATCAAAGAGGGCTTTTAAATGGGTTATAACGTTAGGTGTAGGGAAAAGGAAAACACGGTTTGGTTGGATAAGGGATATTTTACTGGTGGCTAGTTAAAGATCTTGATCAATTACATGTACTATACAATGTTGCTAAGCCAAGACTAGACTCGATATTAAGCTAGAAACGAAATAACAAAAACAAAAACAAACATAAAACAAACGTAAAATGAAACGGGATGGTAGTCCGTATGTTTTTTTTTCTATTTTTTTTCATTTTCTCATTTTTTTTGTATTTGTCTTGATTTTTTTTTTTTTTTTTTTTTTTTTTTTTTTTTTTTACATACACTCTTGCCCTACCATCCAAAATAATACATCATAGGGGCATTGCATTCCCCTTACACTTGAACTTTTACATAACTTTACAAATTACTATTCTAATGACTCGAATTAAGATAATCAAAACACTTGGAGTACTTTTAAAACATTTAGCATATATGGGGGTAATAATGTTGTTCTTCCCCATTACTCCATTACACTAGTACTTTACCCATGAGTCCCAATCTTCCCAAAACAATATGTACAAGGATATGACTCAACTTAGCAACCATGTAATCAACTAGATAATTAACTTGGGTTTAAACAAATGTTGTCACAATAATGCACTAAAGATGAGTGCATACAAGGTAGGCTAAGGCGATTTGGGTGTACATTTAAGTGGGGTGTAACAAATTCTTCCTTTAAGTAAAATGCTTAAAGGTCGAAACGAAAAGATAGGCTCTGAGGGGTGTACTAGGGGTATCGTGTACTAAAAATGAGTACAACGCAAAGGGGTGTGGGAGAATTACTTGACCAATGTAGCCAACGTAATTATAACAAAATCACAGGTGTAAAACAGTTGGTTAATCCTAATGCCTCTTATCATGTAGTAAATCTAACTACACGAATGTAGTCTCACTTGTGGCCTTGGAATGGTCCTAACGCAAGTTCTAGAATCTAAGTGCTACCGGTACACACATCATAGCATAAATGCTTTCCTACCAATTCTAGGGGCGAACCTCACATATTTGGGGTGGAAAAATTTTTTTAGTGGTACGGTTTTTGTGCTAGTCATATAACTCCTATCCGTGAGACGCTCATTAAGATCAAAGTTTCACTCCTAAGTGTTGTAAAAAATTTTAAATTTGGCACTAAAATTACCCTAACAGGTATTTATCTCAGTTTTATTACACATCTACTATTAAACAAACAAAAATCAAGCGCAATGGCATTCTCTAAAATCGTACTTTTACCCCCCCTTACACTTAAGATGAACATTGTCCCCAATGTTCAAATAACAAGATGTAAAAGTAAATAAGGTAAAAGAATGAAATCAAATACTCCCCTGATTCGCTCGGTGGATAATGAAATTACACGGTTAGATCTTCCTCCAAAGTAATGTAGAAGCTCCATGACTAATGCATCGCCACAAGCTTGATTCAAAACATTTCCTTGTCCAAAATAACCTGTTAAACCTGAGAAAACAAACACGAAAACCTGCATAACATCGGCGGGATAAAATCTATATATAAGGATATAATGCTTGTGGAATGATAATTTTGCAGATTCCTGGAGATTATAAGTTGGAGATTTTAATAAAAACTTTTTATGAAAACAAAACTTTCAAAAATTTCTGAAAATTAAATCTGACGCCGTCAGGTTATAACCCTGACGCCGTCAGAAATGACCTGAAAAAAATTTTCATTTTAAGTTTCCGGAAAATTTCTGGAAAAACCTTTACCTTACTTCCTGGAATTCCTGCAAAACATCATTATGACTCGATACAAGCATTTGACTCAAACAAATACGAATATGTATGCTAATTTATTATTATTACGATTCATGTTCATTTGTGTTCTAATAAACCGATTTAGATTTCCCTTACACTTATCTTTTGCAAAATACCTTTATATGTAGTTAAGACGAAGTTAAAAACAACATAAAGCATTTTCACAAATTACTTTTGAACATGAATCAATACTAATAAAAATTAAACACACATACGGAAACAAATAAAATCAAACAAGCAAATAAATAAACACACAAAGCAAATAAAGCTTGGGTTGCCTCCCAAGAAGCGCTTTTCTTTATTAACGAGTCTTGTAGCTAGACTCAAAGTCACTCTACCTAGTATCGCTTATGCTCACGTATCCGAGTGTGAGCCATCTAATTGTTGCCTCATCTTTCTTGTATTCATCATTTAGCTCCAAACATCCATGATAGTATCTTTTATTTTTCTCATGTGGATATTTGAGCCCCTTCCTCTTATCATTCTCACTTAACAAGTCGATAGGCATAATTCTATTGCAAGATTCAATGGGGTAGTTCTTAAACCTAGGATGTGCTCGGGGCATTTGATAGACAAAATCTTCATCCCCATCCGAGAATGTAATTAACCCGTCCACAAGTTTTTCGTCAAGGTTGGTCAACCTTTTGAAGGGTTCTCCAAAAATGACTTGGGTTAATTTGTTATCAATGAATTCTCCTAAGTTCTCCATAACCATAAAATCCACCAAATACACAAAACTTCCAACGAATACGTGTAGTGGCTTAGTCCTAGCAACGATGTTATCACCTTGATATTCTAGCTCATCTACCATGATTTTATTATAATTAGCGCGAGAGATAATGTTCATAGGCAAAGATGAGTTAAGATAAGCATAAAAATCATGATAACCAATCTTACACGGAAATTGCATGTTAAAGAGGCTATCCTTTTCGATCTTAGTCCTAGGGTCAACATACTTAAAGGGATCAATTTCCTCTTTTCCCCATTCCTCGTTAACTACTTCTCCATCATCAGCATCCTCATCGGAGTCTGAATAGTAAAATGGACTAACATAGTCATTCTCATGGTCAGACTCCTCCATCTCAGAATTGTTACCAAAGTGGTGGTTGGGTGAAAGGTTGTTGTTTGCTACTATGGGGGCGGGAACGGGTAGTTGAAAATTTGCACGGCGAAAAACACGAATAACAGGGATCAAATGACCAATGTTACTCATGAGGTAAGTGGAAGGTATCACAAACAAAAGTCCATTGTTGTTGGATTGTATAGATATTCACACGTTTGTATTAATATAAGTGGTAAGTAGGTAGGAAGTATAATAATTAGTGTATATGGTGATTCTTGTGAACTGCTAACTCTTATGTAATAGTTATGTTTCGTAAAGCACGTCGAGTACTAGTGTTGTTATTTGGTAATTGTTGTGATGTCGTGACATGGTGAAAATAATATATCAAGAAAAATTTTAAATTTCCCCGTAAAAATGGGTTTTGTTAAATGGTAATACCGAATTATTATTAATTAGTGAGGATTATCATAACGGATTTTCGTGGGATCTTACAGGGTCCTAATCTGGTATGATTAGAAGCCATTGGGTTAAGCGCGGGTTCTAGAGCGAGTCTCTCAGAAGCCATTTGTGAAATCTCATCAAACTTCACATTCATCGTCTCCATGATCCTTTTAGTTCTTCTATTATACAACCTGAATGCCCTCGAGTTTTCTGAATAACCAATGAAGATTCCAATATCACCCTTAGCTTTCAGCTTCCCCAGATCTTCTCTGTCGTTCGTTGGATAGCACAAAGCGCCAAATACATGAAGGTAAGAGATATCGGGTTTTCTGTTGTTCACTAGTTCATATGAGGTTTTATTGAATCTTGGATGGATTAGGGATCAGTTCTGAGTAAAACATGCAGTAGCAACAGCATCAGCCCAAAAGAATAACGGTGCACTAGAATAAATCAGCATCGTGCGAGCAACTTCCACAAGAGTTCTATTCCTTCTTTCAACTACCCTGTTCTGCTGTGGAGTTCTAACAACTGATGTCTAGTGAGTGATTCCAGTATCTTCAAAGTAGGTTCTTAACTCCTGGTTAGTGAATTCTGTGCCATTATCTGTTCTTACGATCCTTACTGGAGCTTGGAGTAGGACTTGAATACGCTTCAGAAAGGTGATGATGATGCCTAGTGCTTCGTCTTTTGACCTCAGAAACTTTACCCATGTATATCTTGAATAGTCATCGACAATAACAAGAATATACTTATTTCCATTTATGCTTTCAACTCTTATTGGGCCACATAAGTCCATATGCAACAAGTGTAACTTATCCACCAAACTGAGTACGGTTTTAGGTTTATATGTTTCCCTTTTGCTTTTTCCTTGCTCACAGGATGGACATAGGTGATCTTTGGTGTATTTGAACATTGGGAGACCGTTGACGATGTTGTCTTTGGCTAATTTGTTGATGGTGTCAAAGTTGAGATGGGATAAGCGTCTATGCTACAACCAGGACTTAGTTTCGCAAGCTCTTATTATGAGACAAACAGGTGATGAAGAGGCCATTTGGTTTATGTCGATAGCATATAAGTTGGTGCCACGATTTCCGGTTAAGAGATCATTTCCAACTAAATTTCTAATGAAGCAAGTATTTCTCCTAAATGCAACCTCTAAATCGGCATCGCAAAACTGCCCGACTGAAAATAAGTTGTGTCCTAGCCCTTCGACATAGTAAACCCGAGTGATTAAGTAGTTCCCAAACTAAAGATCTCCATAACCCAGAATAGCTGCTACATGATCATTTCCAAAACGAACAGTTCCCATGAACTTCCATACAAAGTTGATCAGTAGCTTTAGATTCCCGGTCATGTGCTTGGAGCAATCCGAGTCGACGATCCAAAGACATATTTCGATAACCTGCCAAGAACAGATGATTTTGCATTTAGAAACCGTTTATCATTTGGTTCCATGGGGTTAGAGGTAACATTTAATTCACACTCAGAGACAGTTTCTACTTGTTCTTTTTGAACCTTTTTTAATTTACCATTCACAAGTATGAATTTTCTACCCGTTGGTTTCCATACACATATCTTAAGATAGTTCCTAGGTAATATGCTACTAGTGGTTGACCTAGATGCTGCAATTAGTCTTTTAACATAACTAGTCCTAGCACTAGTTCCTGGAGGAACATCTTTCTGTTCAGGCATAGCATTCATATTCACATTATTAGAAACAATATCATCACAAGCATTTTTAGATAACGATTTCTTACACATTAAACAAACCGAGTCATTACATGCACTCGAAACAGTACTCTTAACATTACATCCAGATGACAAATGTTTCTTATTAGAAAGCGATAAATTCCTAGGGTGTTCTCCTACTTCTTCCGTTTTATTCTTGCATTTACTCTTAGAGACAGTCGAGACTCTATTGTTCCTTGTATTGCTCCTAGGCTGTAGTCTGCTGCTCCTAGAGGTACTTTCTACTCCTGTAGAAGGTAAGGCACACACATTAGAATTTATCTTGTTGTCCTTTGAATTTGTTTTAGCATTCCTAGTCTCTTTTGGATTATCTTTAATGCTCTTGTCTATCGCCCTATATATTTGAGATGTAGAGGTAGACGCAATAGTGGTACTAATCCTATAAAGACCAGGTACTATCACATTCGGTGTTTCGACAACTGCTTTCCCTTTATCAGCACATTTTGATTTTTCACTTTCTTTTGGTAAGGGTGTTGGAGTGACTGGTTTTGTCAAATCAATTATCACATCAACTTTTGGAACACATTGAGAAATTGACATTTTTGGTTTTACAACCGGTTTGTCCGAAGTTGATGGTTTTGCAAACTTAGTTTCCTCACCCTTTCCTTTTTGACTATCCAGCTGAGACTTAAAAAGATCATTTTGCTCTTTCATGTTTTTGTAAGCACGCTCATACGACAATTTGTCATACTTGCATTCTTCCTTTTTCCGATCAAGTTGTTTAAAATATGTGACATTTTCTTTTTCAAGCTTAGCAAGCGCAATTTCATATTTTAAAACAATTGCAGAAGTCTCAACTCGGAGTCTTTCATCATCTTCAACAGAATATGTTTGGTAAATAACGGACATAATTTCGGTCGATAGAACTGCCTCGAAGAGAGTATCATTGTGGTTTTCCAAAACTTTGATGCGTTCAATGTTTTCGTTAGCTTCCTTCACCAGGGATTTGTGGTCCTTGATGAAGTCGGCTGTTTCTTTTAAAATTGCATTTTCAACATGAATTACTCTTGCACTTATGTTATAGAGTGGAGTAGTAATTTCTGTTTGAAACACCTTTTTCATTTCATTATGAAAACTTGAATGCCAGTTGCTGATGCTAAGATTCGTTTTAGAGTCAATAATACTTTGAAGTGTTTTTACTCTATCTTTGAGATCATCCAAATATCTTCTAGCTTCACTTGTTGTAAAAGGGTTGCTAGAGGACATTTGTTCCAGATTTGAAAGATTTTTGGAAACAACTTTTGGTTTTGTTGAAGCAACTGGTCTTTTGAAAAACTTTGGTGTTTGTTGTTGTTTAAGAAATTTTACGCCAGAAAGTATGTTGAGCTTATTATAATCAATTGGTTTAATTTCTGAGTTCATTTGTCTCATTTTTATTCTACTCTCTTTGGCAAGCTCAATCGTTTCATCAGAATCCCGAACCTCGGGAGGATCATGTTTATCAAACAACACATTACCATTACACAACACATTCTGTTCTTTCTGAGCTTTCTTAAGTGTATAAGGGTTTTCACAACCGATAGCCATTTTCTTCATTGTGTGCAAAAGCGGGTTTGGATCTTTAATTAGCATATGAATTGTTTGAGCAGAATGAACCGTTTTGACAAAGAAATCTTCCAATTTCTTAATTGTTTCTTGTTTCTCAATGATTTCATCAAGAAGATCATTTTCTCGTTTTGAAAAATCTGCTTTCAACTGTTTCTTTTCTTTTTGAACAAGTTGATTTTTGTTTAGAAAGTTGGTTTTGCAAATCAGAAACTTCCGTGTTTAAGGATCTTATTTTCTTGTTTAAGTTAACATCGAGGGTGTCAAGCTTAATTTGCAATTGTTTTTCTCTTGAAACGGAGTTTTTGTGATCATCTTCTAATTCTGACTGTCATGTTTTATTAATTTCAAAAACTTTTTCATTCACCTTATATTTCTCAAGCTCAGCGGTCAATTTTTCATTTGCGGCCTTAACATCGCGATTGACCTTTTTAACTTTCTCAATTTCAATACTACAGTTGTTCAATAATGATTCAAATAACGCATGTGTTTCCTTATCATTCTCAGTATGCTGTGACTCGAAGCCTCCATTAGGATTCATATCGGGAGTTGCAAAATTAATATTGCTACAACTTGGCGCGTCCATATATGTATCATAAGTGGGTGCTGGAGTCGCAGGATGCTGTTCCTGATTAGGTGACATGTCAAATATTTCATTATTGTTACATGTAGTGAATGGTGGTACCTCAGAGACTGCATTGGTGTCATACACAGGAGGTGTCTCAGAATCCGTATCATACTTAGCCTCCTGAAGATTTGCCATGAAAATGCAGTTTGCATCGATGTCCTCAAGGTCTTCCATATCATCCATAAGAGACATAAAGTCATTCTCTTCGGCATTTAATTGAAACCCTGCCTTTTCCTTTTGTGCCAACAGCACTGCTTTCTGCAGATACTCTAGATCTTTCTTTTTCGGCTTGGTGGGACAGTTCCTTGCCATGTTACCAATTCCCTGACAGTTGAAACTCTTTAACAAATTCCCCTGATTCATATTCCCAGCAACTGGAGCAACATTCCCAAATTGGTTACCAACATTCTGATTCGCAACATTCTGTCCCCTTTGATTTCCAAGAACTTGACCCCTCTGATTCCCTGCATACTGACCCATTTGATTCCCCGCATACTGAACTGCATTACCCATCTGAAATCTAGGAGCATATCCCTGTTGATTCCCATAACCTCCAACCATTTGTCCTTGTTGACCCATGTTAAAACTCGGCTGTGCAATCTGCCTGTTGCGAGTGTTCGATGAGATTCTTTGGTTGTTGTTGGTGGGTGTAGAGTAGCGTCCTTGGAATGCCTTTGTTAGGTAAGCAAATGCTTGAGTCAAAGCAGCAGTGGACTCATCATTGTCATTGAATTCGGGTTCTGGGTATTGTGGATATTGTTGTTGTGGAATGACTTCTTGTTGTTGTGGGTAGAATGGTTGTTGTGGTATGACAGCAGTTTGTGGAACGTATTGTTGTTGCATGTAGTTCTGAGTGGAAGTTGATGATGATGGTTGTGTATTCACTGTTGCAGGTGTTGGTGTTTGAGCAATCAATGCAAGAGGATCATGTTGCTTTGCTAACTTCTCTTTCCTGACTTCATTCGCCTCTGCCTGGTTTTGCTTTAGAAAGTCATAGAGCTGATCATAGTTCACCTGATGAAGGTCCTTTGTTTGGTTAACAATCGTGACAAATCGTCCCCATTCTTCTTGTAGATTGTTGATGAACTTGATATTTTGAACAATTTGTCTTGGTGTCAACTTGTTTCTGATTAGCTCGTTCATTAGAGTGCAAGACCTGGTGTAATACGATTCAATAGGTTCCGCTGGAGTGGATGTGAACTTCTCCCATTCAGTTAGCAGCTTGTTTTCAACATCTTGTTGTCCAATTTCTGTGCCATAACAAAGCCTTCTAACTCGTTCCCACATATCATAAGTAGTTTCACAACTATCAACAGCAGCAAAGATCTCACGTGGTAAACCAAGTTGAATTAAGTGCATTGCCAAGTCATCAGCTGCAATTTGCTTCCAATCCTCTGCTGTGTAATCATCTTCTCTTTGTTCACGAAGGAATGGTAGAGTAGGAGGTGTGTCATTTGGATTTCCAGGGTCTTGAATCTGACGGCTTGAATGGTCCATTCTGGATGGAGTTTAGCAGGAGTTTACCTTGTCCATCAGGTTTGGTTTTGATATAGCGAAGCATACGGCTCCTCCATTGAAAATATCCACCTTTTTCAAGATAGAGTGGGACGCCCTAATGGCTTGTGGATGGGCTTCGGTTGGGCCTAGGTCCATGGATTGGACTTGTACATATTTTCTAGTATTACATGGACTACATAACACTTAGACATTTTATATTTAGTCCAACCGAGAGCCCTTGACTATCTATACTTAACAACATCAATACAAAGTTGTTAAATCGGAAATGACCATCACTTTAATTCAATGCTAACATTTTGGTTAAGTATAATTTTCTTATTGTCTTTTTTATGTAAATATGAAGGTACTAATGGAAAATCATGAAATTTTGGTTTAGTTTATGTTTTTTACACAAGTGTCGGTAGTTATGACGATGATTGTCGATGTGAACGATATAAAGTAAGATAACATAAAAAAATGCTTGGGACTTGGTTCATTTAAAACACAAAAGAAATTCCATCACAACATGATTGCGTAAGATGATAGGCGATCTAAGAGTAGGGATTGTTAATCTTCTTTTTTTGTGCCGTTATTTTAACCTGGAACATTGCAATTTCCTTATTCCGAATCTATATTGCCTATCAAGTCTCATAAAGCATCTTTATCTATTTTGTTGTGTAGTTCCAACTGCTCGATTTAAAAGTAATATTGCTCAATAAATTGAAATTGTGCCATATTTTCCTTTGTTTCACTTCTCCCAAATATCTTGGGAGACACCTTCATATGAGAAAATATTTGGTGTTGGTGTTGATGATGAGGATGCCATTGTTGGTGATTGAATTATTCGTGATGGTAGTGGGGATATTCTTGGTCGTTTGGTTTTGTTGGAACGATTGTTGGAATAAGAGGACGTCATGCTTAAACTTTTTTTATGGTTTAGGGGTGATGATAATCTTTAAAACTGAAAATGACATTTTTTTTTAAAGGTTTTAAACCGGTGAATATATAACTCTAAAAGACACTTAAGTACATTAGATGTGAGTGAATCTACATCTCAGCGGTTATATAGACGTAAAACTACTCCTCCGTCCTAAATAAATGTCACTTTGACTTTTTACAGTCTTTCTTGTTCAACTTTGACTTTAAATAATTTTTTTTGTGTTATATAATCTGATGAAAATTATACCAATGAAAAAACTTTTAGAACCCAATCCATTCATATATTTGCATCAAGTATTATATAACACAAACAAATATTTAAGGTCAAAGTGAATAATAAGACCGCAAAAGTCAAGTGGACATTATTTAGGGACGGAGGAGTAATTAACAAGATATGACTACTCCTATCATAGGAAAACATCACTAAATACTAGCTTACATTTGACTCATAAAGACGCTAGATATAAACTATCGTCTAAATTGACTTCGAAGATTAATATCCATCGATTCACAAAATGCCAGTTTTTCTTTTGTTATACCTTCAAGGTTATAACTATATCATAGATGTTATAATCTTTGTCCTCATATAAACTTGCATTATTTGCACTTCCGCTAGCCATGAATTGATTAGTCTCATCGTAAACATCCTCAACATCACTATCACTCTCTTCCACAGCCTTTCCTGCATCGTTAACGGCATTACCAACGTTTACAGCAATTGAAGTATCCACATTCTCGAATATCTTGTCGTTTTCCTTCAACGCTTCAAACGAATTCTTAAGAGTAACCAGATTTACATCATCCGAATTCACTGTTCCATTATTATTAAAGCTAGAGGCCATATTAGTGGTATCGATTTTCGAATTCGTGGCCCCATCCTTTCCCTCACTTCCTTACTTCTTTTACGTCCCAGACCCACTAGGGGTAGGAACAAGACGATCCACAAGTGTACGCTTAGGTTTAAAACCCATTGATTTATCATATCGCTTACCTTTAGCTTTACGGCTTTTTGACCTTTTACCCAAAATACCTTTAGGTTTACGGTTTTGTAACACTTGGAACCCATCAATTGAGCAGCAACATTCTACGTATGACTTGGACTATTTTGCCTCCTCAAAGTAGCTCGTAAGTTCGCACCAGATTCTAAAACCACACATTTAGGGTATTGACTATCATCGTGACCAAAAGCCGAACAATTATCACATCTTGGCCATTTCCAGTCATATTCCACTTTAATTGTATGCAAATAAGAATCCGGACCCTCAACATAAGGAATAACAATCACCATAGTATCTTTGAGAGGACGATCAACCGTTATTTCAATCAATGCACGTGCAAAATACAATCGACCTCAAGAGTCAATACACATAGTGCTCGTATAAAATCGAGCATGATTAATGTACCCAATTTAGTCGCAATGGTGCGCAACCTATCCTCAGTAAATGCCGTAACCGGAATATCATGCTATTTTACCCAAACCGGGACAAATTTTAGTTCTTCTTTTAATAAGCAGTCATTAGGAGTCCACTTCTTAAGAATAATTGGGGCATTACGTATCAGCCATGGTCCACTTCGTCCCTACCTTATGCAGAAGCAAATTAAAAATAAAATATATCGACATTGCTTTAACAATACCAAATTTCTTCCATACATTCATCAAATAATGTTCAACAACACGAAATGCAATTCTTTTTCCAAGAAAATAACCATATAACGAGTTTTTATACTAGCATTGGCCTCCAAAACCGAAGATAAAGGAATAAGCACTTCAGCGCTATCACCAGTTTTAGTACCCTTGTCTAATGTATGAAAGTTTGCCACCTGTTTGCTTGATGAAACAACGTGGCTACTAATGAAAGTTGTCAGTTTTGCAGCCACTGCACAACGCTTCATGGATATCTATACGACCATAATTATTGCACATATTAACATAGAAGGTGCAAGTACGAGAAACGAAATGACAATAATAATGAAGGGTATCAGATAAGAATTTATTAATTTTAGTAGAGATACATTCGTATGAAAACATAAACAATAAAAATATTTTCAAATTTGTGTCCAATCAGTAAATCTAAATAGGACTTAAGAATTTTAATACACCCAATCGATAGACGCTACACCACGGACGCCTGATACCTGTAACGTAGATCCAAGTAACGCAAATGAGAAAGAAAATAGTAAGACTTCTCAAACGACATTTCGATCATAAGTTGAAGGGCGGGATCCAACTTCATTAAACTTTCTTCTCATAAGCCATATCAGTCCAAGGAATGAAGATAGGGAACAAATGCTAATATTCACAAACCTCATTCAGGAATGTGAGCGTGCATGTGGATCCCTTTCGTTAACTCTAAGTTTCTTCACGGGATAAGAAAGGGTGGTTATGGCTATTGTAAACAGTGCCGTGTCCAGTTCACCCCGTGAAAAAGTTATTAGGGTTAACCGCTTGAGGCCTCCCGGCGGTAAGTGATGAAGACATTGAGTGGTGAAGTTGGACATGACATAAAGTGATGAAGGTATATACTGAACGATAACAGATCCAAACATAAGTGTTTTACGACGATCTGAATGAATGTTAATAAAAAATTGAATAGAGATTGGCATAAATGTTATTTTTTGCGAATGTATAGAGAAGAATGTTGTATGTAAGAATAAAAATTGTGTGGCATTAGATTATTACTAGTTTACGCCTTAACCATTCTTCAAATATTTCCATTATTGTTCTCAGTCTCTACTGCTTGCTTATGACTATTTACCACTATGTATGTTTTTCACCTTTTTATAAACTGTAGTATTGGTCGACACCGAAAAATAGATGAAAACACTTGCCATTTTTGGAGGCCCATATTAATAAAGCATCTTTTCTTTTGAAACCACTTTGCTTATTCGTGGCTATTGACTTTTATTTATGTATCTATGAATATTGAATATCGCAAAACATCCGGTACTATTTAGTTTATGGGGGTGGGGTTGCCATTCTTTTATATATTAACAAACTTACCCTAGTATTAACGGGGTCATCATAATAGATTTTTGCTTTCAACTTAGTTTGTATATTCTCGGATTATCCTAATTAATTATTTGAGGAGAATCTTATCTTCATTCTATCAGGGTCGTGAATTGCTCTTCTATATTCAATGGATGTTTATGTGCCACTCAAAAACAAGCTCATGGTTAGAAATGCAATTGAGTATTCTGAATGGATCGAAAAAGATGTAGATATTGAGAAGGGGGACTCAGAGACACTTAGATATGCTTCTTTCTTGTGCAAATTAAAGGTATTTCTGTTTTTAAGTTTTTTTTTGGGTATAATTCTTGCACTTTGGCCAATTAACCGTTTTCAAAAATCGTTGTAGAAACAGATTAGCTTTGACATGGGAGGCAAATGCATGCAGTTGTTGATGAATCACAGCTTACCCAAGTTTTCTACCGGAGGTACTTATATACACATCCTAGGTTACGGGTATACGTGATTATGTGTATGTATATTTAATACATATGTATGTTACATGGTTGATATTGATAAAATTTTGTTGTTAAAAAAGGTAAAACGGAAGCTGGGAAAGTTCTTGAGGCTCCCAAGACGAGGAACTTCAACTTCAAGCATATTGTATCATTTAATCCAAAAAAAGTTGCTCTTCTATTCTCAGCTTTGTAAGTCTACATGGTATTATGCTATCGAAAAACTTCCCCATTTTAGTTGTTGATACTATTGATACTAATAAATTTATGTCCACAAACTTCCCTTGTTCTGATATTTTTGATTTCTTATTCAACCATCATATCGTGTTCACGTTTCTCTTAATTTTTCAGGTCAAGTTTGGGAACAATAGTACTCATATGTCTGACACTGAGAGAAAAACAGATTGGTGACGTGTCTGCCGATTTTGCATGAACATATTTTCTATTCATCCACTTTTGGGTGTATTGTATATTTGGAAAATGTAACTTGCATCCCTTGGCGTTGTGTATCAATGTTAGGGAGCGTCTTCCTTTTGTCATATACTCATAATATACATAATTAGCTGATCTTCCACCGGGGTTCTACATATGGTTCGCTATAGGTGTACATTAGTTTTGTCTGATACATTATGTATTTACAAAATCATACAAAAGGGACGATAAGTGTAGCGGGTCAGACCAAATGGACTCAGTCGACCCATTTGGGTTTGCATTAGACACTACATGCTTAATTTGACATGTTTGTTAAAAGTTGAAATTCACAATTTCACAGCCCACAATCTCTCATTTCAATTCGTTCCTCTACAGATAATGGGACTTTAAATTATTGTCATTAGCCCATACTTGGCGGTCAAAGTAAACAATACTAACACGGTATATGTCGTTTGTGATATTGGTAAAGAGATACTAACATTCAACTGCTCCTAAGATCTTGAATCATTACTAATCCTATAATATTTGAATAAAAATGGAATGCATACTTGTTCTTATTGTTTTCATTCGTTTTTAAAAAGTGGCCAAGGATGGTATAACCGCGAGGTGACAAAACAGACTGGTAGAGAAACATTCTAAAATAATTTCGGTTTACAATGGGTTGGTTGACCATATAAGCCATTCGTGCAGTTGACTTGTTAGGGATATAGCATACCGCAGGACGATTGGGTAGAAAAATGTCACCATCAGTGTAGCTAAAATGTAAAGCAAAAAGGTATCAATAGAGCATAACTCATCTTCATCCTCACTCATTGTGAGTTTCTTTCTTGGTTTGGGTGACTTATTTACTAAAGCGCTCAAATCAAAACTTTTAGAAAACTTGATGTTAGCATTTATTTAAGGTGATGGTCATTTCGTATTTAACAACTTTGTATTGTGTCGAGTAAAGTATGATAGAATAGAAGAAGGGCTCATGGACTTGGACTAAGATAGTTAAGTATAGATAGTCCATTGCTTGTATTATTAATATATGTCCAATCCATGAACATAAAGCCCATAGAAAAAGCCCATGGAAAGCCTTAGGGCATCATGTGTGTAAGTATAAATACATCACTCCCACCTCATTTGTATGTGTGCATTAGAGGTGTAAAGGTAGGAGTGTGTATGTGAGACCAAGATTCATTATGTAGAGGTGGAGGAAACACGATCTAAAGATTAAACATTATAGAACTTTATTGATTGGGGGAGGCGTGTATGTTTTCTAGAGAGAGAAGTCTAGAAAAACATACACACCTCCATGAACTGTGAATCCTCAAACCTTCCTAGTGTTGACTAGGAAGGTATTTATACAAAGAATACAAAGATAACTTAGCCTAAATGACTAAACTAGTCCTCGTATTTACAAACTATGCAATTCCCTACATATGACAAAACTTTAAAGCTAACAATCTCTCCCCAAAGTGATGTCATACGGGAATTGCTTACAATGTTCCCTACAAGTAAAATTCAATACAAAAACATGAGAAAGATCTTCAAACTTCATTACTTCGTTCAGCTTGCATAATCTTCTCAGCCGCGATTTCTTTACTTGCAGACGAACTAAGTGAGCAAATCTAATTAGGGTTTAATTCAGAGCACCACAAATCTCTTCTTTATCATACAAACTAACACTTTATGATGACACTCACAAACAATATAAGAACAATAAGAGTAGTATGGATCGTATGGTTAAATTTCTAGTCAAATGATTATATTCAACAATGAAGATAATACATGGACTAGGGTGAGACTTGGATACACACACACACTCTTTTCTCTTATCTAAAATGAGGCATACCAACTGTGAAGAGTGTGTGTGTGTGGTTTAAATGAAACACAGCCAACCAAGTGGGCTTGGTGGGCTTTTTACAATGGATCTAATGTGGGCTTAATAATTACACTACACATATAATTAACTTACAAACATTACTAATGCTATAAGCCCACTAAACAAAATACATATTATACACGACACATTAATTCTAAACGGCAAATGACCATCACTTCCTAAATAGCATAAAATAAATGCTAACAATCTCCCCCTAAGGGATGGTCATATCAATGATGCTCCCGTGATTGGTCTTTTGCATTTGATGTCTTGAACTTCGTGTGTCACTGTATAATATTCTTCAATCAATGTTCCTTTATGCACTGTGATCTTCAAAGAGTCGACTTTGAGTGTTCTTGCCTTGATCTACATCTTCTGTCCTGAAGCGTCGTCGTTGTAGATGATGATGGTTGATAGACTTTCGTCGGTACCTGCATAAAACAGTTAGCAATAATTCGTCCTTTGGCCATCATGTCACGAGGCAAGATCCTTTGATCTCATTAAGACTCATACAACTTGTATCCTTTTTAGTGAACACAAGTGTATTGCATAGGAAGTGTTCCTAAGAGATCTTTTGATGAATCTCATGTCTCTAGACTCAATAATGTGCGTTTTGGTTTTAGTCATCGGAGGCATGGAGCAGAGTGCCACCTTTTCAATATCAACACATCTCGGAGTGAGAGGTCGATAGATTATGCAGTGTTCTCCGTGAGAAATGAAACAAATATCTTTTAAGAGATATCTGAGTGGATAGGAGGGGTGGTGCATTGTGTCACTGGGTCCATGACGTCTTGTCTTCAATACCAGTATCACCTTAGTGAGTACCGATAGCAGATGTATTGACCCGGTTTCTGACCTAAGTTTTCATGGAGGGCTATTTCTTTTCACCCTTACAAAAACTTTTCTTTTTCATTCTTCAACCCCTTCTTTCTCCTTTCTCATTATACTCCTTTTTTCAATCTTTCCTAAGGACTTCTAATGCTAAACTATTGGAATAGTCCTTGGGTAGATCCCTCCGGTTCTGGTGGATCATTGGACATAACCTAACCATAATCACCTTATTACTCCATGATTATCCTAGATTATTTGTCACATGCCATTAAACCTTGTGAAAATCTCTCAACGTGTTTATGAGAAAACACATTTTGTTAACACATCGAGAGTTTTGCATTTATGAAACACTCCCCCTTCACATGTGCTCATGCATTTTTGTAATAAATTGCACATGTTGGGTAGAGTTCGCACATTTGAATTGATCGACTTTCAATGAACATAACCTTCGCGAGACACGCTTACATCACTAGTTAAACTAGCTTGAAATTATTACCCGTCCTGGTCATATTCAAAGATCATCTCTCGAATTGGTACATTCTACTCAGACAAGTCCTTTGCGAGACACGCTTGCATCACTGGTAAACCAGCTTGAAATTATTACCCGTCTAGGACATGTCTTTTCGAGAACGGACATTTAGTTTCGTCAATTCGAGGGTTCATGCTGAGTCTATTTGAAGAACTCGTTTTGAGATTCAAACGACAAAACTTCTTTTAGATCACATTTTAATCACGTCCTCTCCCCCATATTTATAATAAACACCTAATCTCCCCCTCAAAAATAGCATGAAGTGGTATTTTTGAAAACAGTTGATTAAAATGAAACTTTTAGTGGAGAGACGGACTGATTTTAGCATGAAAAAATAGAACATTTTTCTTTTATACTCCCCCTTAATCAAAGCAAATGGTTAAACTTTTGAGTTTAAAAGCATTTAGTGGTCTTCGAGGGAGTTGTTGTGAGCACAAAATTTATAAAAGGACTTTGAAAAATCTTTTGATACAATTTTGATTAAGTGCGCACAGGTTTTAGCTTTTCGCCATTAACATTGCGAGTTCTGATCGGAAATAATCAGAAGTCATTCAATGTAGCGCGGGTTTCGTACTGAAATGCACGAAAGCCGTAATGAAGAATTTTGAGAAACGACATGTTTTAGAAAAACATAAAAAATAACTCTCGCTCAAGCATCTGTAAATACCCGTATCATTGTTGAATGACATTTCTAAGTACGTACAGAATATTGATTAGACAAGAGACATGTCGTGAGAAGAATATTTTTGGTTTTTGATGTTTTAGATATATATATATATATATATATATATATATATATATATTTTTTTTTTTTCTGTATTTACAGTATAGATATTAACATGTATATATTTACAAAAATATTTATATGCGAAGCTTTATGAAGTAAATCAATAAGATTCGAGAAGACTTTCTAACTCTTCGGGAGTTAGGCTTCGCATTCCAATTCGACGAACTAAGTTTTCAAACCGCTCTTTTGGGAGGGCCTTAGTAAATAGATCGGCGAGCTGGTATTCTGTCTTCACGAAAAACAATTCAACAGTACCCTCTTCAACGTGCTCTTTTATGAAGTGATAGCGGACTCTAATATGCTTGGTCTTCGAGTGTTGCACTGGGTTGCACGAGATGGCTATGGCACTTTTTGAATCGCAATACAAAGGTATGCGGTTGAAAGAGAAACCATAATCCGTGAGTTGTGTTCTCATCCAAAGGACTTGAGCACAACACGCAGATAGAGACACATACTCGGCCTCTGCTGTTGATAAAGCAGTGCAATCTTGTTTTCTTGACGACCAGCCTACTAGCTTTTCTCCCAGAAATTGCGCTCCGCCTGATGTACTTTTCGCTGTAACTTGACATCCAGCATGATCGGCATCTGAAAAGGCAATTAGTGTAAACTCCGAATCCTTCGGATACCAAAGTCCCATGTTAATGGTTCTTCGAAGGTATCGAAAGATCCGTTTAACCTCTTGGAGGTGAAGTTCGGTAGGCCTTGCCTGAAACCGTGCTAATAAACACACAGCAAAATGTATATCTGGTCGGCTTGCAGTTAGGTACATGAGAGAACCAATCATGCTCCGATATTTCTTCGGATCCATGGGTTTCCCATATAGGTCAGCGCCAATCTTTGGTGAAGTGACCATAGGAGTACCAACAGAGTCACAATTGTCCATACCATGTTTTTTCAAAATCTCAATTGTGTATTTAGCTTGATTAAGAAAGATTCCACGTGGGGATTGATGAATTTGTAAGCCTAAAAAGAATTTTAATTCACCCATCATGGACATTTCGAATTTGCTTTTCATGAGATTTTCAAAATGTTTTGAATGTGTCGGATTAGTGGACCCAAATATTATGTCGTCCACATAAATCTGAACAATCAAAATGTCATTTTTGTATTTTCTTGTAAACAAGGTTGGATCAATCGTTCCTTTGGTGAAATTATTTGACAACAAGAAAGATGATAACTCGTCATACCACGCCCGTGGGGCTTGTTTCAAACCATAGATTGCCTTCTTTAGCCTGTAGACGTATTCCGGATGATCTTTGTCAACGAAACCGTCTGGTTGACTCACATACACTTCTTCCTTCAGAGTTCCATTCAAGAACGCTGTCTTGATGTCCATCTGATAAACCGTGATGTTCTTGTGAGCGGCATAAGCTAAGAAAATCCTGACAGCTTCAAGCCTTGCAACCGGTGCGAATGACTCTTCAAAATCTATTCCTTCTTCCTGTCTGTATCCCTTTGCCACCAGACGAGCCTTGTTGTGAATCACAGTCATTTCTTCATCCTTTTTGTTTTTCCATAACCACTTAAGATCAATGACTAGTTTGTCAATTGGTCTTGGAACTAAATCCCAGGTGTCATGGATTTGAAATTGAAGAAGTTCTTCCTGCATCGCTTCAATCCAGGCATTATCTGCCATTGCTTCCCGAATGTTCTTAGGTTCTATGAGACTGACTGAGCAGACATAGATGCACATGTCGAAATCGGTATGAAGTTGTTTTCTCGTCTGAATTGGTCTTGAGGGTTCACCAATAACCTGTTCAATCGGATGGTCTTTTGTCCACTGTAGAGTTGAAGGATACCTTGGACTGTTTGAATGTATGTTAGACGGTTCATGTAATCTGGAAGATGATTCACCAGATTCCGTTCCAAACGGGTTTTCAAAGACTTCTTCGTCTAACACAGCATTATTTTGTTCTTGCTCATCAATTCTTGGTAGAACAATTTCAATGAATGGAGTTGCAGGAGTAAATGTAGATGATGTTGATGTTGAGGGAGGTGGTGCGCCAGCTTCGAATGTTGTGGATGCATCTGGATTTGGTGGAGGTGGTGGTGGTGGTTGTTGAGTGGGTGCAGCGGAATGTTGGTTAGATGCATTTTTCGAAGCGCCACCATAGTATTCATCGTACATGAACTCGAAGAAATTATCCATTTCTTGAGTTGTGGGTTGTTCATCATGAATTGATTGAGCTCCTTGAGGTGCGAGTCCCGAACTGATATGTCCGGAAGTCATTGGGTTAAGCGCGGGTTCTAGAGCGAGTCTCTCAGAAGCCATTTTGACCAGATTAGACAACAACTTTTGGAACCCATTTGAGCACTGCACCAACGGGTTTAGCATGTTTTGCAATCCATTTGTAAGTTGTGTCAATCTGATTCAAAGAAGTTGAATTCCAACGAGGACTGAGAACAGGTGTTTCATTTGGAAATAACACTCGCGGAATCAACGAAGATTTAAAAATCTTTTTCAAAGCAGAGTCCTTGTGTTGCAGCGAAAGTTTTTCAGAGTTTGAAGGACATTGCTTTGGTCTCCACACTTGCCTTACCCGTGTAATGCAAGATTGTGGAGTTTGAAATCTTGAAGTCTCTTCATGAGACATGTTTGACCTTGAAAGCTTTGGAGGAGTGAGCGTTTCATAAGAACTTGGTTTCTTTGAAAACTTCCTTCCTTTTTGCAAAGAATAGGTTGTAAATTGGGAAACCTTTTTCGAAAATGGTCTTGGTCTTGAAGATTCACCCGTGTAAACCTTCTTTGAAACACTCACTTTTAGTGTTGAGTGATTTGAAATGGGAGCTTTTCCTTTTGAATGGTTAAGAGACTCAAACTTCACTCTTAAAGCATTGTATGAACTTCGCAAATCACTGTATTCCTTTTGAAGATGATCTTGAGATGTCAATTTAGATTCCAGAGAGGCAATTTGTTTCAAAAAATGATCTTTTTCGGCTTTTGAATCATCCATTTTACGAGCCAATTTTCGTTCGAAAACAATATTTTCTTTTTCAAGTTTTTCAAAATATGTTTCGAATTTGTTCGTTTTGTTGAAAAGATCAGTTTTGGCATCCTCAAGATCGTTTGTGCGTTGAGCTAAAAGAGTTTCAAGCTCAAGTACTTTTGTTTGATGCACATGATTTGCATTGTCTGTTTCAAAATCTGAAGAGGTAGAATCAAACAGAGGATTTGGATAGGAAACTTTTGTAACTTGAGGCTTCAATACTTCAGACTCCGTTTGTTTCGTGTTTGATTTTTGATTCAGAGCACGTGAACGTTTGATTGAATTAAACAGGTTTTTGTAAGTCTGTTTCAAATGCTCATTTTCTTTTTGTAATGATGCCACAGCGTGTTCCAATTCAATATTTTTTGTATCAAGTTCGTCAAAATCAAACTTGATTTTGGCATCATTACAATTTTCTTCAAAAATCTTTTCCTTTTCAGAAGAAGCAATTCTTTTTGACAATTCCTTTTTGACATCAGCAACTTCTTTTGAAAGTTCAGTGATTTTCCTTTTGAAACAAAGATTTTCTGATTTCAAAAAATATGTATGATTAGAATCCACTTTCTCATGCTCAAGGCTGACAGACACCGATTTGAATGACTCAATTTGATTTGTGAAAAATTCTTTTTGAATATCAAGATTTAAGCATTTTGCATCAAATTCATCTTCAAGAGAATGGATGTACTTTAAATCTTCTTTCATTTCAGTGACAAGAAGTTTTTCAAAATGTTCAAAACTGAAATTGATATTTTTCACAAGAGGTTCAATCTCATCTTTTAAATACTTACAGACTTCCCTTTTTAGCCAAGCGTCTGATGACATGAGACGACGGTAGTCACTCTCGTTGTATTGTTGTTTTGACCAAATGACCTTTAACGTGTGGTCAATGTGATTTTTAAGATTACAAAATTGTTTCCTTGCTTTATTTTGCCATAACTTAGCATCATAAGTAGCAAGTTGAACTTCTTTGAAAAATCTTTTCACATTTGTTTCTTTTCTTTTTAAAGGTGGCTTTGGTATTTCTGACAATTGTATACAACCATACACAAAGCCTTGGTACGAGAGTGGGCTTTTTCCTTTTTTGGCTTTTAAGCGTTTTTCTTCTGCCAAATTTTCATCTTCTTCTGATATGAACAGAGCATCAGGCGGCAAAAATTTATGTTCAACCTGATCTGTATTTTCAAAACCAATTCCTGATTTTCCCTTATGAACTTTCTCAGCTTTAGGAATCATCATTTGAAGAGTTTGAGCACTTTGGTCTGTTTTTCGAAGTTTTTCTTCAAGATTGTTTGAACGTTTTAAAACCTCTTGATTTTCATTTTCAAGTTTTGTATTAACAATCTTAAGATTTGAAGTGTTTTCCTGAAGCATTGAGTATCTCATTTTTAGTTCAACATTCTCTTTTAAAAGCTCTTGGACCTTTCTGTTAGCAGGGCCCAAATTTCTCTCCACATATTTCTGACCTTGAGATTTAAGGTTTGAGATTTCAGTGTCTTTGCTTTTTGTTAATTTTTCAAGCTCTTTGGACAATGAGATGTTTGTTTGCTTAGTTTTGAGATTGTCCTCTTTGCACTTTTCAAGTTCATGTTTGAAATTAGCGCTCTCCCCCAAACTGACAACCTCATTTATTGAATGCCCTGAGTGCCCTGCAGTTCGGGGGAATATGGTATCAACATCTTTATCTCACCAAATGCATCCCAGTTATTTTTCCCATGAGAGATCAGCCCGTACATTTCTCTCCCTGCTGGTTGCGATTAATCGGAATCAGCATACTGATGTGTACGTGAAATACAAACTGGAAGCCCTTTATAAGGAGTCATATCAGCCCGTGAGAAGATGTCGATATACCCAATCTAACCTCCTGAATCAAAAACAACGGCTTTATGTAGTGACTACCGATGGAGAAAACCCACTATAACGAACTTGAGACTGAAGTAGAATAACCCAAACTTGTGACTTAAACTTGCACGATAGTGTGACTAAGAACCTATACTGAGCACTACAACGTAACTCCTTAAAGCATATAGGTCGTTTCATATACCCATCCATCCTTCCTTAATTGTATATGAACATTTCTTGAATTATCCACATCTTTGTGTGACACTGAGTACTACAACGTATCTCCTTTAAGTGATAGTTAACTAGGTCTTCGTCCATCCTCCCCTTGACCTATGAAAACTAGATAACCCAAGACTTAATCACTATTCCCATGAGTGCACAAACAAGGATCTCGAAGAATCATGCATCCAACCAACCCCGATATCTTCAAGATACTAAGTACACGTACCCGAGATATTCCACTTCAACTTCAAATAAGTAATAATGAATCATCATCCTTGTAGCCACAGCTGATAATTTGACCATTGTCATCTGATTGTGAATCTTGATCAGGATCTTTTCGGCTATACGTGGTGATTTTGAAGGTGCAGTCCGATAATTTCATTTGTGATGTTGTTGTGAAAAATGCCATAAAATGCAATTCTAATGATGCCGGAAAAATTTGAGTTTAAGAAATTTTTACGCCGAAAATTCCCCGAAAAATTCGAATTTTGGCCAAAAAATTTGAATTTTGGGCCAAAATTTTCACTCTTGTACCAGAATTTGAATCTCGCGTAAAAATGGACCGTTAAGTCTCCTGTGAAAAATAAATTTTACTCAAGTTTTCCCGCCAAAATACTCTTTTTTTTTTTTTTTTTTTTTTTTTTTTTTTTTTTTTTTTTGCAATTGCGAGATGAAGGTTGAATTGCGAAAGGCTTGTTGAATTGCGAAAGACAGTATCAATTTCGAAAGTCTGTTGCAATTGCGAGAGGAGAGTGCAATTGCGAAAGACATGCCAATTGCGAGAAGGGAGTGCAATTGCGATAGTCATGCCAATTGCGAGAAAAACCAGCAATTGCGATAGTCATGCCAATTGCGAGAAAAACCAGCAATTGCGAGAGACTCCTCAATTGCGATAGAGTCAGCAATTGCGAGAGACTCGTCAATTGCGAGAAATTTCATTTCATCGCAATTCTTATACAAGAATGCGAGAGGCCCTGAATTGCGAGAGACATCAATTGCGAGAGAGTGGCCAATTTCGAAACTTTCCAACCACTCTTGACTTTTAGCTACATTTTCTCTTCCCCATGCTTTGCCAGTCTGTCTTTCACCAATTCCACCAACTTTGACCAATAATTCAATGAATAAGATATTCAATATATTCCAAAAACACAAATCTTATAAAAGATTATGTGATTTTCGATCAAAGAAGCTAAGAACACACCAACTTTTTGCCTTGTTCTTGCGTATGAATCCAGAAAAACCACAAAAGCTCACGTTTTTTATGATAAAAACGCAACAGTTGGGTTCATTCAAACACACAACGAACACAAGTATAGCACCAAACTCGGCTGAGATGAAGATAAAGAAAAACCGAGAATAATCACAACAAAAAATCACCTTAATCACCTTGAAAACACCACGAGCAGCCACCCGGTTAGCTCTTGATACCAATTGTAGAGACCAAGATTCATTATGTAGAGGTGGAGGAAACACGATCTAAAGATTAAACATTATAGAACTTTATTGATTGGGGGAGGCGTGTATGTTTTCTAGAGAGAGAAGTCTAGAAAAACATACACACCTCCATGAACTGTGAATCCTCAAACCTTCCTAGTGTTGACTAGGAAGGTATTTATACAAAGAATACAAAGATAACTTAGCCTAAATGACTAAACTAGTCCTCGTATTTACAAACTATGCAATTCCCTACATATGACAAAACTTTAAAGGTAAGAGTGTGTATGTGTGTTTATGTATTCTTCTCTCATTCTAATCTAATATATACACATTCCCTTCTTCCCTATTGTACCGATTCTATCTTTGCTTTTATTAAGTGGTATCATATAGCCAAACAACGTTGTAGGAGTTTCTACTTTTCGTTTTTTTGATCAAACAGTAGCATAAAGTATCATTTTTATCCATAAAACGTGTACTTTACGTGAAAGTATTGATTGTTACGCAAGTTTTGGTTAAAAAGGTTGTAGCTTTTATAGTTTTTACGGGCTGTTTAGTGATTTTTGGTACTGTTCGTCGATCATAATCTTCATATTCTAGTTGTACTCGTTAAAAGTGGAGGTCTTTGTATCGAAAAATTGTTTAAATAGCATATTGACGATAAAATGTTCAAACTTTATAAGTTTTTACGAGTTTTTGGAGTAATTAGATCGTGAAAAAGGCTACAAAGATTGTTCGTGACGTGCTTTTGAATCTTCATCGAATTGCACCAATATTGAAATTCTTGTATAAGAATTTAGATAAAAGAGGGTTTATAGAAATTCTTGTATAAAAATTTAGATAAAAGAGGGTTTATAGGAATTCTTGTATAAAAATTTAGATAAAAGAGGGTTTATAGAAATTCTTGTATAAAAATTTAGATAAAAGAGAGTTTATAGGAATTCTTGTATAAGAATTTCGATAAAATCAAGGGTTTATCGCAATTGTGTAACTTATCGCAATTGTGGAAACTATCGCAATTGTGTGATTTATCGCAATTCTGGAATCTATCGCAATTCTTGGATCTATCGCAATTCTGGAAACTATCGCAATTGTGTGATTTATCGCAATTCTGGAAACTATTGCAATTGTGTGATTTATCGCAATTCTGGAATCGATTGCAATTCCTGGATCTATCGCAAATCTGGAAATTATCGCAATTGTGTGATTTATCGCAATTCTTGGATCTATCGCAATTCCGGAAACTATCGCAATTGTGTGATCTATCGCAATTTAAAACTCTATCGCAAATGTCAACAAAAAAAGAAGAGTTTTTTGGCGGAAAAATTTGAGTAAACTTTAATTTTTACGGGTGACTAAACGTTCAATTTTTACGCAAAATTCAAATTTTGGTATAACAGTGAAAATTTTGGCCCAAAATTCCAATTTTTAGGTCAAAATTCGAATTTTTACAATGAAATTTGGCGTCAAAATCGTTAAAACTCAAAATTTTCTAGTAACCTTAGAATTGCATTTTATGGTGTATTTCAAATTCTGGTAGAGAAATTTTTCAAATTCAATTTTTGGAGGGAAATCAGAAATCACCATTAAGAAATCCTTCAATCAATCTTCAGTTAAAGACCAGAACTTCACTACAACAACTCGATTCAACCTTCACCAAACACAACTCCTATTTCGTTGCAACGATCCAAGGACAACTTTATCATACCAAAAATGTCTTTTCTCAACAATTTCTTTTCATCAATTGATATGGATCCTCTCGTTCAATTCTTTGCTCCATATCCTAAGACTGAGAAGACGGTGACTGAGACTGAGGAAATATTGTCTGAGACTGAGAAGCTATCGACTGATAATGAACAAGACGTTGAAGAAAATGAGCTTCCAGAACACTTAAAATCACTTGACTTGAGATTTCCTATTACATTTGCTGCACATATGAAGTGATGGTCAGAAATGGAACGAAGTGCTGAAGCAGTGTTTGAGTCTAAGTCAGATGCACCGGAAAATGCTACGGGTATTCAAATGCAAAATGCAGGGCAGTATGCTGGAAATCAGAGGGGTCAGATTGTGAATCAGAACGTAGTTAGTCAAAATGGGAATTATTGTTTTATGACTACGATTCAGAAACCTACATCTGAAATTCACAATAGTGATATTGGTGGAGATTGCAATGTCTATGCAATGACGAAGCTTCAAAAGCTCCAGTACATGTTGATGCTAGCCAAAAAGGAAGAGTCGGGAACACCATTGACTGCTGAGGAATATGACTTCATGGTTACAACAAAAGTTAATGATAATGCAGCAGATCTCAATGGAAACTTCAACCTTATGGTTCATCAGCAAGAAACAACATCATGCAGTGATTCTGAAATTCCTCCAACTTATGACACAGAACCACTCCATGAGGTACAAAATCCGTTTGCTCATGAAAAGCCATATTTTGTGCCTCTCGAACCTAATTATGATACATATGTGGGGGAGCAAGTTAATAGCAATGTTAACTGTGAAACTTCATATATGGATCCTAATAAAGTTCAAGTTGCACAAAATGATGCTAATGATGAGGAAACCTGTGCTCTATTTGAATCATTACTGAATAATTGTCGCATTGAGATTGAAAAAGTAAAAAAGGTCAATCACGATCTTAAGACCACGAATGTGAAATTAACCGCTGAGCTTGAGAGGTATAAGGAAAACGAAAAAGCTTTTGAGTTTAATAAGAAATGACAGTCGGAATTAGAAATTGGTTATCGAGATTATGTTTTAAGAGAAAAACATTTGCAAATCAAATTTGACACACTCGATGTTAATTTGAACATGAAAATAAAATCCTTAAACACAGAAATTTCTGATTTGAAAAACCAACTTTCTAAACAAAAATCAACTTGTTCTGATCTTGAAAAAGAAAAGAAACAGTTGAAAGCAAATTTTTCAAAACGCGAAAATGATCTTCTTAATGAAATCATTGAGAAACAAGAAACAATTAAAAAGTTGGAAGATTTGCTTGTTAAAACGGGTCATTCTGCTCAAACAATACATATGCTAATTAAAGATCCAAACCCGCTTTTGCACACAATGAAGAAAATGGCTATCGGTTATGAAAACCCTTATACTCTCAAGAAAGCTCGGAAAGAACATAATGTGTTGTATAATGGTAATTTGATATTTGCTGAACATGATCCTCCCGAGGTTCGGGATTCTGATGAAATGATTGAGCTTGCCGAAGAGAGTATAATCAAAATGAAACAAAAGAACCCATAAATAAAACCAATTGATTATAATAAGCTTAACATACTTTCTAGCGTAAATTTTGTTAAACAACAACAAACACCAAAGGTTTTCAAAAGACCAGTTGTTTCAACAAAACAAAAGTTGTTTCCAAATATCTTTCAAAATTAGAACAAATGTCCTCTAGCAACCTTTTAACACAAGTGAAACTTGAGAATGTTTGGATGATCTTAAAGAGAGAGTGAAAACACTTCAACATATTATTGACTCAAAAACGAATATTAGTATCAGCAACTACATTCAAGTTTTCATAATGAAATAAAAAAGGTGTTTCAAACAGAAATTACTGCTCCACTATATGCAATTAGTGCGAGAGTAATTCATGTTGAAAATGCAATTTTGATAGAAATATCCGACTTTGTCAAGGACCATAAATCCTTGGTGAAGGAAGCTAATGAAAACATTGAACGTATCAAAGTTTTGAAAAACCACAATGATACTCTCTTTGAAGTAGTTTTGTGAACCGATATTATGTCCATTATTTACCAAACATATTCTGTTGAAGACGATGAAAGACTGCGAGCTGAGACCTCTGCAATTGTTTCAAAATATGAAAATGCTCTTATTAAACTTGAAAAGGAAAATGTGTCATATTTTAAACAACTTGATCGAAAAACCGAGGAATGCAAGTATGAAAAATTGTCATATGAGCGTGCCTACAAGGACATGCAAGAACAAAATGATCTTTTGAGAGCTCAGCTACAAAGTCTAAAAGGGAAGGGTGTGGATACTAAGTTTGCAAAACCATCGACTACGGTGAAACCAAATGCTTCATAACCGGTTGAAAAACAAAAAATGTCTATTTCTCAGGTTGCTCCCAAAGTCGATGAGAAAAATGATTTGACAAAACCAGTCACTCCACATTCCTTGCCCATCAAGAAAAGAATATTAAAAATGGATGAAAAAGGTGTTGAAAAAGAAAAAAATATTTGTCGAGGAACCACAAGTCATTACACCTCATCTTTCTAGGAATAGTACACCAAATGTAACCACCAAAACTGTTAAAGAATCTGTTGGTTCTAACGATATGGTCCACAATCACTATCTAGAAAAAGCTAGGCAAAAGGCACAAATTCAAAAAGACGGAATTTTTGGTACAAAACCTAGGGTGATAAATTCTACAACAATACAAGGCACTGCTAGTAGTAGTAAACGATTACCTAGGAACACTCAACAAAAGAATAGGGATTGGCTTGCACCTAAGAGTAGTTGCGCAAAAGAAAATGTTATGCACGTAGAATACAGCACTAAGAATTCAAATTCCTCTTCGAACAAGAAACAATTTCCAAATAACTGTAGTGACAAAGTTAAGGTTGCTGTTTTAAACAAAAATGTTGAATTTGTCTGTCATACATGTCAAAAATATGTCTTTTTAGCTAATCATGATGCATGTGTTGCACATTATATCAAGAAAGCAAACTTACGTGCTAAGGCATAATCCACTAAGACACCAAATAGAAACAAACCCGTTGATAAGAAGCAAGAGGCTAAGAAACCTAATAGGTGGATCTATATAGGACGTAGTTTTTCTCAAATAGAGACTTCCGTTGCATCTGAAAAGAAAACAACTCCTAGATCTTACCATAGGTGGATTCCCACGGGAAAATCTTTTAAAATAGTTGGTCTTAGATGGATTCCCACAGGGAAGATTCTTGATAGCTGCACCAAGCCAAATAATAGTGAAAATCTTCAGGATAAAGAAGTAGACACCACTACAACCGTTGATGGTGAACACCCTCAATGTGAGGACACACGTACTTCTAACACTGTTCTTTGTGCAAATTCTTCTTCTGTGGATACAGGTACTTATGTAAATATTGTGGAATCATACATTCCATGTGGAAAAGAAGAATTTTATGCCAAAATTGCATGTGGAAATCCTTGTTTTATTCCACTCTTAACTCCACTTTTACTTTCTCAAACTTAATTCTTCTTTGTGAATATTACTTTTTGAAAAAAAAAAAAAAAAAGAAAAAAAAGAAATGAAAAACAAACAAAATCAAAATACAAAATTATAAAATTTCAAAAATCCAAAAACATTAAAAATTTTCAAAAATACAAAAACAATATAAAATCAAAAAACCAAAAATATTCTTCTCACGACATGTCTCTCGTATAATCGATATTCTGTACATATCTAGAAATGTCATTCAACAATGATACGGACATGTACAGATGCTTGAGCGAGAGTTCACTAAAATTATTTTCAAAACATGTCGTTTCTCAAAAAATTTCTTCATAATTGCTTCGGAACAACTCAGTTTCGGACCCGAGCTTAATTTGATGGCTTCTGGACACATCAGTTCAGGACCCACGCTTCAAAAAAAGTAAAGTGCTTATTCAAAACAAAGGTTTTTAATATTTTTTCGAGCACTTATCCTAAAAATCTCAATGGCTCTCGTATACTTCAGTACGAAACCCGCACTTAAATGATGACTTCTGATTATATCAGATCAGGACTCGTGTTTTTTAATGACAAAACAAAGAATTCTTGAGCACATGATCAAGATTTTTCAAAAAGATTTTACATAATCTTTCTCAAAATTATGTGCTCAAGATAACTCCCTCTATGCCCTTAAAATCAATTTAAACTCAAAAGTTTAAAAATATGCTTTATTTAAGGGGGAGTATAAAAAGTAAAATAAAAATGTTCCAAATTTATGCAAATCCGTCTATCTCTCCAAAAAGCCTTATTTTAATCAGTTGATATCAAAAATATCAATTCATGCTATTTTTGAGGGGGAGAAGACGTGATTAAAAAGAGATCAAAATGTTTATTGAATCTAAAAAAGAGATCTCCAAAAAGACTCAGATCTGAACCCTCGAATAGATGAAATCTAAATGTCTGTAATTGAAAAGACTTGTCCGGGACGGGTAATAGTTTCAAGCTGGTTCATCCAGTGATGTAAACGTGTCTCGCAAAGGAGTTGTCTGAGTAGAATGTACCAATTCGAGAGATTTCCGTTTAATATGATCGGGACGGGTAATAATTTCAAGCTAGTCTAACTAGTGATGTAAACGTGTCTCGCGATTGTCATATAAACTGAAAATCGATCAATTCAAAATGTGCGAACTCTACCCACCATGTGCATATTTATATTTAAAAAATGCATGAGCACATGTGAAAGGGAAGTATTTCAGAAAATGCAAAAACTCTCAAAATGTTAACCAAAATGTGTTTAACAATAAACACTTTGAGAGATTTTCACAAAAGGTTTTATGGCAAGTGATCAATAATCTAGGATAATCATGGAGTAATAAGGTGATTATAGTTAGGTTAGCCAAGGACAACTCCAATAGATTAGAATTAGAAGTCCTTAGGTAAGATTGAAAAAAGGAGTAAATGAGAAAGGGCAAGAAGGGGTTGAAGAATTAAAAAAAAAAATGAAAGGGTGAAAAGAAATAGCCCTCTATGAAAACTTAGGGCAGAAACCGGGTCAATACATCTGCTATCGGTATTCACTAAGTTGATACTGATATTGAAGACAAGACGTCATGGACCCAGTGACGCACTGCACCACCCCTCCTAGCCACTCAGATATCTCTTAAAAGATATTTGTTTCATTTCTCACGGAGAACACTGCATAATCTATCGGCCTCTCACTCCGAGATGTGTTGATATTGAAAAGGTGGCACTCTGCTCCATGCCTCCGACTACTAAAATCAAAATGCACATTATCGAGTCTGGAGCCATGAGATTCATTAAAATATCTCTTAGGAACACTTCAATATAATACACATGTTTTCGCCAAAAAGGACACAAGGTGTACAAGAGTCTTAATGAGATATAAAGATCTTGCCATTTATATCATGATGGTCATTTGTTTCAAAACGGTCTACAGTCGTGAAGTGATACTTGGGTATACTTCAACGGCTCACCTGGATTGTGGGTATACTACGGTATATCTGTTGTAAGCCTTCTTGAGGGCATCCAATTCAGGAACAGCCATTGTAAGGACTAGAGAGGGTTTTCACAATATGCTGTTGATTCTCTCGAAGTTTGAGCCTATAAGTGCTGGAAATCCCGCCAAGGAGATTCCTTTCACGAATTGATTCCTTATGACGTGGGTCTCTAGTTGGATTTATCCATAGTAGTGATAACTGTCCCTAACGGGATTAGGACGGCTTATTTGCCCGACCAAGGTGAATGAAATCAAGACATTCATCAGTAAAACAATCGTAGTGGTTGATTCTCTAAGAAAAGTCCACCGTGATCGATTGGTGAGTTCATTTAACACGTAGCATTTACTGAAGAAAGTCTCCTGAAGAAAGACCAAGCACCATCATCTTATATATCAAACATCTTCACCTCCACATACTCATACTTATGAAGATCATCCTCAACGAAGCTCGAAGTGAAAAAGTTCAAGACAAAAAGATCAAGTTAAAGACAAAGTGTTACGACAAAGTCAAGAAGCTAATCAAGAAGTCAAGAACAAGTTCAGGTATCAAGTAAGGATGACATAAGTATGAAGTTCAAGAAGTGTGAGTATATTGGAGGAAACGACACTTTAATCACATTAAGATGTTGATGAAGGCAAAAACGACCAAAATACGATTACTTTGAAGATCACATAGCATGAAGGAACGAAGAACCAAGACTATTCTACAACGACAAACAAAGTTCAAGACATCAAAGACGAAAGACCTAATCACTGGGAGCATTATTTGAATGATCATCCCTTAGGGGAAGATTGTTAGCATTTATTTAAAGTGATGGTCATTTCGTATTTAACAACTTTGTATTGTGTCGAGTGAAGTATGATAGAATAGAAGAAGGGCTCATGGACTTGGACTAAGATAGTTAAGTATAGATAGTCCATTGCTTGTATTATTAATATATGTACAATCCATGAACATAAAGCCCACAGAAAAAGCCCATGGAAAGCCTTAGGGCATCATGTGTGTAAGTATAAATACCCCACTCCCACCTCATTTGTATATGTGCATTAGTGGTGTAAAGGTCGGAGTGTGTATGTGTGTTTTGTTGGAATATGTGAATCATAAAATACTATAAACACATAATCAAGAACAATACATCAAAGCACACACGCAGCGGATAGGATCTTATTAACATATAATTAATTAACAAAAAATTAAATAGACACGTACCTTATTTGATTCCTAGCAAGAACAAAGAATCGTGTGCTTCCAAGAACAAAATATAAACCCTAATTGGTTTATATGGATCGAACTAACCAAACACACACAAGTTAAAATAAACTTGTCACTCGTTCTTGTACACACGTAATGATAGCGTTTCAATGAGAAAAGCTAGGTTCTTGATCACCAATAAACCAAACACTTTATTGCTACACTTGATCGTCAAATCCTAGTGGATTTAAAAAGAGGGTCGAACAAGTATGAGCAAGAGGAAGAGAAGAAGAAGAAGTTTGGCTTAGTTATGGTTTCAAGATTAGGGAAAAACTAAACACAAGTAAATTGTATTTATAGGCAATCCCTATCTTGCTCCCAAAGCTACCAAAACCGACTCCAAGCCCATAGAGGGTGGATCGGCCAAACAAACCCAATGGGTTTGGGTTCTAGATCCTTCTCTTCCCACTTTGCATAATTAGTCCTTTAACGAGCGTTATCCAAACCCCGTTAAGTCCTAACGACCGTTAAGTGTTTTATTGTGAAATGAATAAATAAATACATAAAATATATTTAATTATTCAATCATTGAAACTCTCACGTTATTGTGTGCAATCCCGAGTCTCGGGTTCGAAACCGGACATACGTATATTAATATTTATACATTAACTCTAACAGCTCCCACTTGGATAACTATTAATATAGCAATGACATGGGCTAGTCTAGCTTAACAGATCCCAATGCCCCCAGCTCGATCCGAGTATAGTTTTCCTGGAAAAACCACGTGATGAATTTAATCATCATACTTATCCTTTTGTTGCTAATACCGCGTTAATATGGATATGGATCTTGGTCATTCCATAATTAACAATAGTTTCTCGTTTATACATAATTGAACAAGATTACCAAAACATCTGAACGTCTTCCAGATAGACTTTGGGCGTGCGTACGCAAACATCTTGTCAATCCTACGAGTGGCCAAGCAGTATTAAACTTCAACACAAAGTTGAAGGAACAAATCCTTTATTCACTACGAGCATAACCCTTGAACTTCGCATCACTTCCGAAAATAGCCCTTATAACTACCTTTTACGGATAGCGTTAGACTACCTTACAGAAAATGAGCTACATCCTCGGCAATTATCTGGTATCTCAAGTTAGAGGATAAATATTCAGATATATTTAATGACTATGATCCATAAAGTATAATCATGTGGTTGGGATAAGTCTTATATTCAATTTATCCAATATTGAACATCGTGTGATATTGGTATCTTAACCTTACAGTACATTCTACCAATCCTCACATTTGTCTTAGTTAAATAATATTCCCATATTATTAATTGACAACGGACTATTTAGAATAAATTAATTTTATTCACGGATTTAAACATGGAAATATAGGACACAAATATTAATAATGAGAATAAATGTTATCCGCACTTTATTTCATTAAAATAATAATTGTTTACACGTCCCTATCCAAATATACTAAATCAACAGATTTACATGAAACTTTTTGGCATACGAAGACCAATACCCTGAGAATGTCGAGTAAACGTTTCCTTAGGTAATGCCTTCGTGAAAGGATCTGCCAGATTGTCATCCGCGTGAACTTTGAGTACATTGATTTCTCCTTGTTCGACTTGTTCTCGAACATAGTGATACTTTCTTTTAAATTGTCTGGCGCCTTTCATAACTCCAGGTTCATTGGCGAATGTGATTGCAGCAGAGTTGTCGCAATACACATTTATAGGTAATTCATTTGACGGCATCACTCCAAGATCCGAAATAAATTTCCTTATCCAAACAGCTTCTTGTGCAGCAATATACTCAGCTTCTGTAGCAGACATGGCCGTTGTACTCTGCTTTTTACTCTTCCAGTCTACAGCTCCTCCATTTATGACAAAAACATAACCCGTCTGAGACTTTGTATCATCTTTATCAGTCTGAAAGGACGCATCGCAGAAACCTGTAACATTCAGTTCTGCGTCTGGATTTCCCCCGAAAACTAGAAACATATCTTTAGTATTCCTTAAATACTTAAGAATGTTCTTAACAGCATGCCAGTGATATTTCCCTGGATTTTGCTGATAACGACTGGTTAAATTTTGTGCGAATGCCACATCTGGCCTTGTACATCTAACTGCATACATGATAGATCCTACTGCTGAAGCATATGGAACTTTCTTCATGTATGCCACCTCTTCAGGTGTAGAAGCACACATTTCGCTACTTAAGCCATGTTCTACTTGCATGGGAAAATATTCCTTCTTGGAATTTTGCATATTGAATCTCTTCAATATTTTATCCATGTAAGCACTTTGGCTTAAACCGATCAACCGCTTAGATCTGTCTCTATAGATCTTGATTCCAAGGATATACGCTTCTTCTCCTAAATCCTTCATAGAAAAACATTCACATAGATAAGCCTTAACTTCATCAAGACTAGGTATATGATTTCCCATGATTAATATGTCATCGACATATAGGACTAGAAAAGTAGTGTTACTCCCACTAACTTTGAGGTATACACATGGCTCATCGAAATTTTGAGTAAATCCAAACTTCTTGATTTCCTCATCAAATTTCTTATTCCATTGCCTGGACGCTTGCTTCAATCCATAAATGGATCTTTGAAGCTTGCATACACGCTCAGGAAATTGTGGATTCACAAACCCCTCAGGTTGCGCCATATAGATGTCTTCATCTAGGCGACCATTCAAAAAGGCGGTTTTGACATCCATCTGCCAAATCTCATAGTCATAGTAGGCAGCTATGGCTATAAGAATCCTAATGGCTCTAATGTCGGCCACAGGAGAAAATGTCTCCTCATAGTCAACACCATATGTTTGGGTAAAGCCTTTAGCCACCAAATGAGCTTTGTAGGTGTGCACATTGCCATCCATGCCCGTCTTCTTTTTGAAGAGCCACTTACACCCAACTACCTTAGCATTGGGTGGAAGGTCTACTTCAATCCAAACTTTATTGTCTTTCATGGATTGCATTTCCCCATCCATGGCTACCTGCCATTTGTCCTTCTCAGGACTATTAATGGCATCCCTATAACTAGTTGGTTCATCAAAATGATCCTCTAGCATAGTTTCCTCATCCTCTATGTTTAAACATAGAGGGTCAGGAGCCTTTGTAGATCTTGAAGATCTACGGATGGGTACCACTTCAACTTCAGGTGGAGGACCTAAACTTTCAGGTTCCACAGGAAGTGTGTTAGTGTTCTCAGAAGATGACGTATCTTCATGATCATTTTCAAGATCATATACTCTCCCACTGAATTCTTGAGACAAGAAACTCTCCTCAAGGAATTCACCATACCTAGCCACAATGACTTTGTTTTCTGGTGGGAAGTAAAAGTAGTAACCCCTTGTTTCCTTAGGGTATCCTACGAAGATACACGTAACAGATCTTTGTTGGAGTTTATTAGGTGAGTCACGTTTAACAAACGCCTCACAACCCCAGACCTTTAAGTAAGACAAGTTGGGAGCCTTTCCAGTCCATAATTCATATGGAGTCTTGTCAACCTTCTTAGTTGGAACCATATTTAAAATGCGAACAGCACTTTCAAGAGCATAATCCCAAAAGGATAAAGGAAGAGTTGTAAGATTAAACATAGATCGTACCATATCAAGTAATGTACGATTTCTCCTTTCAGATACACCATTTTGATGTGGAGTATAAGGAGAAGTGAGTTGTTGGACAATGCCACACTCAGCTAGATAATCTTTAAACTCTTGGCTTAAATACTCACCACCACGATCGGATCGAAGGGCCTTAATCTTCTTTCCGAGTTGTAATTCTACTTCATTATTAAAAACCTTGAATGTCTCAAAGACTTCATGTTTGTGTTTAAGTAAATAAACACAACCATAACGATTATAGTCATCCGTGAAGGTTAAGAAGTAGGTAGCACCGCGCTTTGACACGTGTCTAAGTGGACCACATACATCCGTGTGTATCAATCCAAGTAGATCCGAAGCCTTTTCCGTATTGCTATGAAAAGTTTTCTTCGTCATCTTCCCAGATATGCAAGATTCGCATTTGTCAAACGAATCATCTTTGACATTTTGTAAAAGCCCATCGTGTTGCAGCCTTACCATGCGTTTCTTGCCTATATGAGCAAGACGACAGTGCCATAAATAAGACGAATCCAAGTTAGACTTGATTCTCTTATTTCCGATGCTATACATAGAATCATTTTCGTTGGATGTATGATTACTCATATCAATTTCAAATACACCATCTAATGGAATAGCATTAAAATAAAAAACAGAATTTAAAGAAACGGAAATTCCATTATTATTAAAAGTATGCTCAAAACCATTATCCAACAATAAAGAAACTGAAACGACACCTCTAACAATAGAAGGTGCGTAATGACAATTGTTCAATACTAAAATTAAACCTGAAGGTAGCAGTAAATCAAAAGTCCCTATGGCCTCCATTGCTGCACGTATACCGTTGCCGACATACAAGTAGCATTCCCCATAGTTCAGCTTCTTCACTCCTCTAAGCCCCTGCGATGTATTACAAATGTGAGTACAACATCCTGTATCATATATCCAGGCATTTTGCTTACGAGGAAAGAAAAATAATTCAACCATAAAAATACCTGATGTGCTGGCGCCCTGCCCAGCCTTGGCATTCTTATTCTTGCGACACTCCTCAAGCAGCAATGGATAGTCCCTCTTCCAATGTCCAGGAGTGTTACAGTGGTGACAAGCAGCCGCATCCTTTTTAGGATAATCCTTCTTGGGAGGAGGATTCTGCTTCTTGGGCTTCTGCTGATGGATCACGACCTGTTTCACTTTGTCAGCTTTCCCTTTGCCCTTCTTGTTCGCTTTGTGCGGTTTACCGGGCTTAGTTACCCTACCACCTCTAATTTCCATCACAGCAGGTGTAGAAACTTTCTTAGCGAGTCCTTTCTCATGTTCAATGAGCATTGTATGCAAGTCAGAAAATGTCTTCCCCTTGCAATGCATGTTAAAGTTGCGCACGAAGTCACCATATAATTCCTCATTGAGGGATTTATTGATGAGGCCGACTTTAACATTTTCCACATACCCGCATCCAAGTGCATCCAACTGGTCAAGATAACCTTTCATTTCAAGCACATGGGTACTTATGGGTTTTGTTGCTTCCTGCTTGCACTTTTCAATATTGTCAAGTACGTCATACAACTCAGCCATTGGAGGTTTCTCAAACATACGTCTGAGTTCCTCAATCATTTGCATCGGACCATGATTCTCAAACTGTTTGACTAGCTGAGGATCCATCCCCGACAGCATAAGACAAGCCGCATCATTGTGCTTGTCATAGGCTTCGTTGTACTCTCTAAGTAACTCATTAGTAGAGTTAGCAGGAGGAGCAACCGGAAGAGGCTCACTAAGACAATCATAACGTTTGGCTATCCTAAGGACAAGCCTTAGATTGCGATACCAATCGTTAAAATTTTTCGTCCCAGTCAATTTCTCCTTTTCAATCATCATTTTGAAAGCGGAGGTAATGTTTGGAGTGTTTCCGGGTTGGGCCATTTCTACAGAAAAAGTTTAAAAAATTAGTATTTTTGATAATAAACTTTTCAAGAAGATTAAACACCCATTGGTTTAATAACCATTTAATTTTCACTGAAAACTAGGATCCAAATTGACGTCGTTTCATTACATCAGCTGAGGCTGCTAGCAATGAAAGTACTCAATAAGGTACGGGATCACCCAATTGCCAATATTCAATTGCAATTCCTAGAAATCTTGGGACTTACATTATATTGCCAACAACAGTTGCAAAATGTAAGCATGTTTCATCCCCAAATCTTTATGCCTTGGCGTCGTTCCATTACATCAGCTGAGGCTGCTAGTAATGAAAGTGCCCAACTAAGTTAACCAATTTTGAAACTTGTAAATTGACGCCGTTTCATCACATCAGCTGAGGCTGCTAGCAATGAAAGTGCTCAATTTACCCCTTTTGATTTCATTCTTTGAAAACCACTACATCAGCTGAGGCTGCTAGCAATGGTAGAATGTCATCTTAGGTGTTTCCGTATTAATTGGTCGGCATATTACTTAAATTTAAAGGGTATAAATTTTTGATGTGTAAAATCAAAAAAATATGTACAAAGATGTCATGCATTCATCTTTGTATCATATATGTTTTCTACAAAAAACCGTTTACTCATTCGTAAGCTCAAATCATCAAAGTTTTTAATTGAGGCGTTGAGAAACTTACAACATTTCCTTAAGATGCTTCGTACTTTTTCATGGTGTACTTGGTAAGTCTATTATTGACGCACAGGCGAGCGGAGGGGCAAACGTCCGCCGAAGCTAATTAAAAACGCGCCCCTTTAAGGTCACAATTTAATGCGAACCAACCTTATACCCACTTTATAGTTTGTCAATAATAGGTCCGCCGCTTCGACCACTTTTGTACAGTCACATCAATCAACTTAAAACTTATGATTTTCTTGCTTAAAACTATTTATGTAGTAAGTTATTAATTGCTAGTCTCGCCTGGGAGCAAATTAAATGGTTAAAACTATTTATGTACCGTGCGAAGCGAACCACTGTCGGCACATAAGACTTGGCAATTAAATGGTTTACTACAAAGGTTTCATAGTTATTAGGTTCATTTATTTTTATTTTGAAAAATTACTCTCTTTGTTGTTACAATCCATCATAATTTAAACACACAAAGAACAAGTAATTAAAAATAAAAAAAATAAACACATAATAACACGTATATGATCATTAATCAATATCATATAGCCACATGCAAACCTTTTTGATAAATCCTATTAATTATCTATGTGAATTTTTAATGTATTTAATTAACAAAACTCCCATTGGTTTTCGAGCTCATTGTGCCCAATGGTCCACAGACGCCAAATAACTTGGCCGCATAAGTTTTAATTAACTAGATACCACATTGCACATAACCAATTTTAATTAATATATTAAGGTCTTCCCTAATTTAAGATCTATCTTAAAATCATGTGTCAAATAAAACACAAAACTTTCCATGACAAAATATGCAAGATTTTGTCATGGATCCCATATTGCACATATAATCATGTTAACACATATTATCATGTCAATATATCATTTACGCAATCTAATTTTAATTAATGAGATCACATACGGTACTCATTAATTAATCCTTAAAAATTGCATGCAAACCTAGGGTTTTCTACAAGTTTTCTACAAAAACCAAAACCCTAAATCTTTTAATTAGGTGTCGACCCAATTAGGGTTTATAAAAAAAATAATCCCTAGATTAAACAATTGCATGTATCTAATGAAGATTCAATTTTTAAGGTTTTTATGTAATCAATTACATGTTAAAACGGGCTCATGATGCCACTGTTGGAATATGTGAATCATAAAATACTATAAACACATAATCAAGAACAATACATCAAAGCACATACGCAGCGGATAGGATCTTATTAACATATAATTAATTAACATAAAATTAAATATACACGTACCTTATTTGATTCCTAGCAAGAACAAAGAATCGTGTGCTTCCAAGAACAAAATATAAACCCTAATTGGTTTATATGGATCGAACTAACCAAACACACACAAGTTAAAATAAACTTGTCACTCGTTCTTGTACACACGTAATGATAGCGTTTCAATGAGAAAAGCTAGGTTCTTGATCACCAATAAACCAAACACTTTATTGCTACACTTGATCGCCAAATCCTAGTGGATTTAAAAAGAGGGTCGAACAAGTATGAGCAAGAGGAAGAGAAGAAGAAGAAGTTTGGCTTAGTTATGGTTTCAAGATTAAGGAAAAACTAAACACAAGTGAATTGTATTTATAGGCAATCCCTATCTTGCTCCCAAAGCTACCAAAACCGACTCCAAGCCCAGAGAGGGTGGATCGGCTGAACAAACCCAATGGGTTTGGGTTCTAGATCCTTCTCTTCCCACTTTGCATAATTAGTCCTTTAACGAGCGTTATCCAAACCCCGTTAAATCCTAACGACCGTTAAGTGTTTTATTGTGAAATGAATAAATAAATACATAAAATATATTTAATTATTCAATCATTGAAACTCTCACGTTATTGTGTGCAATCCCGAGTCTCGGGTTCGAAACCGGACATACGTATATTAATATTTATACATTAACTCTAACATGTTTATGTATTCTTCTATTCTTCTCTCATTCTAATCTAATATATACACATTCCCTTCTTCTCTATTGTACCGATTCTATCTTTGCTTTTAACAATTGACCTCGAATGAAAAACCAAAAAACACAACAAAAAGAAACAAGAAACATAACTCACAATGCAAAAACCAATATTTTTGGAAATGCAAAAACGGGAAGTTCAGTTTACATCTGAAGATGGTATAAGTACACAAGTTACAAAACTACTCGTATAACAACTTAGGATGGTGGCTCCATATTAGGTCAGCTGGAGCCATTCACTATCTTGTAGGACACATAAAAATCATTCCATATTAGGTCAGCCTGATGCTAAACGATAAGAGTAACTAAAAGCATTCATTACAGTGTGACAATAAAAACGACAGAACAAATTAATTCGAATGAGTTTCGAGAGTTTGCTCTCTAAAGATGGTGAATTACTTAAACTAAGCATAAAAGAAAAGTTATCATAATGCTATTTTTATTGATTTTCCTAAGGCTGATTCGCAAACTAATAATATTACCAATTCTCCAAAATAATTTTAATGCTTGTCTAAAACCAATCATAGTACGTCATGTGTGTTCGACGATAGTTTCTTTGTTAGAGTAACGCATTAGCTTCTGCTAGCTAAGAAAAAGTTAGGGGAAAATTTTTAAAAAAGTACGCAACTTTACGTGAAAATCGGTTTGACGTACCCAACTAAATTTTTGTAGAAATTTTGGTGTTAACTCCTGAAAACACCCTTAAAAACGCACTATTTGACTTACCCAGCCGGTTTCGTCCACCTAAGCAGTTTTTTTTTTTTTTTTTTTTTACTTTCCACATTTACCCTTTTCCCTACCCCCACTTTACCCTTTTCCATCTTCTTTTTTAATCACATTCTTTTCAACCATGGCTTCAATTATTTCCAGTTGATTGAAGCTTACTTGATGAAAGCTTTTCAAACATGAGGCATCTCTATCTCTACTAAAGCCACTGTTTTTGATAGCAAGGGGTTGTTGTAGAACAACTTCTTAAAATATACTGTATTCCTAAGTCATGAATTCCTAGATTCGGGTTGTTATATTCAAAACTGGATCATGTCAATATTTTATCTTCTTCCTATTCTTACATACTGTTCCGTGAAATAAATTCAAGTGAGGATCAGATACTTCCACCATCAGTCATCTCATACCACAAAAACCAAGAATTCATCTTTTCATAACAAGAATTCATTCATTAAGCAAACACACAAAAACCAATTAACGCAAAAAACTAACTTCAACTAACACATTATCAAATCCCCTGTTTACATTCTTACACAAATTTCTCATATTACAAGACTTAATAATTAACACATTCAAAAAACACACTAAAAAACTTAATCTTTAATCAAGAATTCATCTTTGCATAACAAGAATTCATTAGCCAACTTGAAAACAATCTTTAACAAACACATTATGAAATCTCCTGTAAAAAAACCCAACAACAGAGCTTCTTGTCAGCCCACAATCATCTCCATTCGTGGTTTTGATAACAGCACCACTTACCACCATTTTATTTTTCGTCACCATCATTAGCTTGGATCTAGATCTGGATTAGCTTGGATCTGGATGTAGATTAGTTTGGATCCAATCATTAGCTTGGATCATTAGCAAATTTTCGTCACCATCATTAGCTTGGATCTGGATTTTCTTGATGGCTAAAATTTTGAAGTGGGTTTTGATGATTTGGTAATAGATCGGATTTTTGGTGTGTGTTGTTATCTGTTTCTTTTGTTAATGGAATGAAGATGAGTTTAAACTTGTGATTTCTTGCTCACGTGAAGGAGGATGAAGAACTAGTTATATTGTTTGGATGAAGAAAACGTGAAGGAGAAATTAAAGAAATTTGTACACTGATTAAAAAAGGGTAAAGTGGAAAAGGGTAAAGTCAAATTGGTAAACATGGCTCATCTTTGATAAAAAAAAAAACTTGTAACCGGCTGGGTAAGTGAAACAGTGCGTTTTTAAGGGTGTTTTCAGGAGTTAACACCAAAATTTTTACAAAAATTTAGTTGGATACGTCAAACCGATTTTCACGTAAAGTTGTGTATTTTTTTAAAGATTTTCCTCAAAAAGTTATGTATGATGAGCGACAACTTCTTTAAGATCGGATTATCTGGTTTACATGTCGACTGTAATAGTTATATTTTTACATGCACGTCCACATCACCAATTAAAAATGGTCATCACAGACTGCGATATGTGTACAACATAAGTACTCATCATTGGCACAAAACATGGATCTTTGATCCCATTCAATGAATTTTGGCTTCACGTCGCAATCACTCTTAATTAGTTTTGTATTAAATCTTCATATGTCCATTATTGTTTTCAGTCTTCATGACTTCGTACATATAAGATCATTTATATATTTTTAATCAACAGAATTTGAGACCGTTAAGGGCCATTGGGGCATTGTACCATTGAATAATTGTAAAACCTACTACAATAGTCAAGGACAGTGGGGTTGTCATTAAATTGTATTGTGACAAAGTTATACCTAGCTATGCATGCCATGTTCAGGAAATCAAGGTGATCAATCTATTGTAGTTTGTAAGGCTGGACACACTCTCCCGTTTTTTATCGGTCGATCGCCACAAAATTCACAAAGCGACCGATCAAGCAAAGTGTTAGCATTTAATTTATTTGTAAAGTGATGGTCATTTGTATTATTAGAATATGTGTGTCGTGTAGGTAGTAAAATATATTAGTAGGCTTTGTGTTGGACTTTGTAATAGATAAGTTCAAGAAATATGAACAAACCCAAGTCCAACACAAAGCCCATCAAGCCCACCAAAGCCTGTACAAAAGCATTTAGGGCGTCCCACACCTCCTATAAATACACACTCTCACCCTCATTTTTAGGGGGCCTCAAAGTATTGTAAAGGTGAGAGTGTGTGTCCTCTAAAGTTGTGTTTGTTTTCTTCCTTTGCAAGCTAACAAACATCGACCAAGTTTTCATACCATACGATCCATATCACTTCTCATCTTTATTCTTTATTGTTGAGTGTCACTAGTTTAGTTTAGTTATAGTTGTAGTGATAGAGTTTGATTTATATAAGGATTACAAGTGGTATCATCTGCGAAACAAAGATTTAGGTCTTAGTTGTGTCAGTTTTTTTTATCATTCTATACTTAAAGTTGCGTTTTTTTTCTCATAAAATGTGCACATTTAGTTTGTAGTTTGGTTTTTACGTGAGGTTAAATAAAAAAGGTAGTAGCTTTTTTAGCTTTTAAGTTGTTATAGGGAGTTTTGGTATTAAAAGGTTCAAGCTTTTTGTGTTTTTACGCAAGTTTTAGACAAAAGGTTGTAACTTTTTAAGTTTAACGTGGGATTTGAAGTTTTTGATCAAAAAAGTGCTACAAAAAGTTTGATAAAAAGTTTGCTCGTGGTAACTTTGCGGTTCGAATCTTCATAGAAGCGGTTTTTTATCACATTTATTGTATAAGAATTGAGATAAAAAGGTCCTACATCGACTTGGAAAAATCTACTTTCTTGTACAAGAATTTAGATAAAAGAGGGTTTTATAGGAATTGTTGGACTTGACAATTTCTATAAAAGTATTGAAATTGTGCAACACTGCCCCTTATCGCAAATCTTCAGTCTATCGCAATTGTCCGGACCTGAGCTTTATCGCAATTGTTACTGCTTTTATCGCAATTGTTAAAATGTACATTTTATCGCAATTGTCTTGCACAACTTTCGCAAAGTGTCAACTCTGGTCCCTCATCGCAATTGTCTAAAAACTTTCGCTGATTGACAGAACTAGTCCCTTATCGCAATTGTGGCAGCTTGAAGTACTTTTGCGTATTGACAGAATTCGTCCCTTATAGAAATTGTGGCAGTTTCAAGTACTTTCGCAATTTGGCAATTTTAGTCCTCTATCGCAATTCTTCCTAAAACGTTTACATTTTAAATAATTTTTATAAATTTGATTTGAACTTTTAATTTCTACAACATCAAAGATCGTGGACTCAATATTATCAAAGATCGTGGACTCAGTATTCTCTCGCTTGTATAAGTGTGACGAATACTTCGACAAAGGAATGTCTACTAGTTTGTATAAATTAGTTAGATCGATTATATAAATTGCCAATTTATATAAATTGGATAATTCTATATAAAGTGAAATTTTGCCATAATTTGTATAAATTTTGGTCTAAATTGAAATTTCTATAGAAATTGTCATTTTATCTAAATTGTAATTTACATAACTTTGTCGAATTTGTGAACTTTTGATTTTGTCTAAATTATAGTCTAGTCAAATTTAGTAACTTTATTTAATTTGCTACGTTTATCTAAATTGTCATAGTTGATCTAAATTGCAAGTAACTTCAACCGATCATCAACAAAGAACCAAGACTTCACAACAACAACTAAGTTTAACCTTCAACAACCACAACACCTATTTCTTTGCAATGATCCTGAATCAACTGAATCAACTTTATCATACAACAACGTCAATGGCAACTCAACAAGATATCCATGCAGCTGGTGCTGAAAACTGTCCTCCAATGTTAGAAAAAGGTGGTTATCTTCCATGGACAAGTCGAATGATCCGATACATCAAAACCAAACCTAATGGTCAAGGTAGACTCTTGCTTAACTCCATCAAGAACGGACCATTCAAGCCTCGTCAGATTCAAGTAACAGATGGCAATCCAAATGCAACACCTCCCATTCCACCGACCTTCCGTGATCAAAAGGAAGAGGAATACACAACAAAAGATTGGAAGCAAATTGAAGCTGATGATTTAGCAATGCACTTAATTCAACTTGGTTTACCAAGAGAGATCTTTGCTGCTGTTGACAGCTGTGAGACAGCTTATGATATGTAGGAACGAGTTAGACGGCTTTGTCATGGTACTGAAATTGGTCAACAAGACATGGAAAACAAGCTGCTAACTGAATGGGAGAAGTTTACATCCACTCCAGCTGAACCAATTGAATCTTACTACACAAGTTTTTGTACTCTCATGAACGAGTTTATCAGGAACAAGTTGACTCCAAGGAAAATTGTTCAAAACATCAAGTTCATCAACAATCTACCAGAGGAATGGGGACGATATGTCACTATTGTCAACCAAACAAAGAACCTTCATGAGGTGAACTATGATCAGCTCTATGACTTTTCAAAGCAAAACCAGAAAGAGGCAGATGAAGTTAGGAAAGAGAAGCTAGCCAAACAACATGATCCTCTAGCATTGATTGCTCAAGCACCACCAACCACAACAGTGAAGACACAACCATCATCATCCACTTCCACTCAGAACTTCCCGCAACAACAATATGTTCCACAAGAACCATTCTTCCCAAAACAACAAGAAGTCATTCCACAACAACAATACCCACAATACCCAGAACAAGAATACAATGAAAATGATGACAGTGCTGCTTTGTCTCAAGCATTTACCATTCTATCAAGAGTATTCCAAGGACGCTATTCCACACCAACTAACAACAACCAAAGGATTTCATCAAATACTCATAACAGGAAAATTGCACAGCCGAGTTTTAACATGGGTCCTTAAGAAAAAATGGTTGGAGTTTATGGTAATCAGCAAGGATATGCTACAGGGTTTCAGATGGGTAATCAAGGGCAGTATGCAGGCAATCAGATGGGTCAAGTTGTTCGAAACCAGAGGGGTCAGAATGTTGGTAATCAGTTCGGGAATGTTGCTCCAATTGCTGGGAATGTTGGGAATATGAATCAAGGAAATGTGTTAAAGTGTTTTAACTGTCAAGGAATTGGTCACATGGCAAGGAACTGTCCCACCAAGCCAAAGAAGAAAGACCTTGAGTATCTTCATAAAGCAGTGCTCTTAGCTCAGAAGGAAAAGGCAGGGTTTCAGTTGAATGCGGAGGAGAATGATTTCATGGCTTTAATGGATGATATGGAAGACCTGGAGGATATCGATACCAACTACATCTTCTTGGCCAATATTCAGGAAGCTAAGTATGACACGGATTCTGAAGCACCTCCTGCTTATGATATCAATGAAATCTCTAAGGTACCACCATATGCTACATGTCACAATAATGAAATATTTGATATGACACCTCAGAATGAACAGCATCCTGCGACTCCTGCAACCACTTACGATACATATATGGACTCCCCAAGTTGTATTAATACAAATTTGGCTACTCCAGTTATGGATCCTAATGGAGGCTTCGAGACTCAGCATACTGAGAATGATGAGGATACACGTGCTTTATTTGAATCATTATTGCAAAATTGTAGTATTGAAATTGAAAAGGTCAAAAAGATCAATCGCGATGTTAAGGTCGCGAATGAAAAATTGACCGCTGAGCTTGAGAGATAAAAGGTTAATGAAAGAGCTTTTGAATTTAATAACAAACGACAGTCAGAACTAGAAATTGGTTATAGAGATTCTGTTTTAAGAGAAAAACATTTGCAAATCAAATATGACACACTCGATGTTAAGTTGAACATGCAAATAAAATCATTAAACAAGGAAATCTCAGAATTAACCAACCAGCTTTCTAAACAAAAATCAACTTGTTCTAATCTTGAAAAAGAAAAGAAAGAGTTGGATGCAAGGTTTTCAAAACGTGAAAATGATCTTCTTGATGAAATCATTGACAAACAAGATGGAAGAGTTGCTTGTAAAAACGGGTCATTCTGCCTAAACTCAAAATATGCTAATCAAAGATCCAAACCCGATTTTACATACAATGAAGAAAATGGCTATCGGTTGTGAAAACCCTTATAATCTCAAGAAAGCTCAGCAACAACAGAATGTGTTATATAATGGTAGTGTGCTAAATGATAAACATGATCCTCCCGAAGTTCGGGATTCTTATGAAACGATTGAGCTTGCTGAAGAGAGTAGAATTAAAATGAAACAAATGAACCCAGAAATTAGACCAATTGATTATAATAAGCTTAACACAATGTCTGGCGTTCATCTTGTTCAAAAAGAGTCACCAATGTTTTTCAAAAGACCAGTGGCTGTCGCAAAACGAAAAGTTGTTTCAAAACATCTTTCTAACATCAACAAATTTCCTCTAAGAACACTTATAACACAAGTGAAGCTAGACGCTATTTGGATGATCTTAAAACGAGAGTTGAAACGCCTCAAATGATTGTGGCATCCAAAACAAATAGTAACTACAATGACTGGTTTTCAAGTTTTCATACAGAACAGAAAAAGATGTTTGACACATAAATCAATCCTCAAATCACTGCAATATATGCAATAGTTCTTAATGTTGAACATAATCTTCTGAAAGAATCAGCCGACTTTGTCAAGGACCACAAATCCCTGGTGAAAGAAGCTAATGGAAACATTGAACACATCAAAGTTTTGGAAAAACATAATGACACTCTCTTTGAAGTAGCTATATCGACTGATCGACTGATATTATGTCCATTATTTATCAAACATATTATGTAGAGGATGATGAAAGACTTCGAGATGAGACTTCTGCAATTGTTGAAAAATATGAAAATGCGCTTGCTAAGATTGAAAAGGAAAATGTAACATATTTTAAACAACTTGATCGAAAAAAGGAAGAATGCAAGTATGACAAATTGTCGTATGAGCTTTTTTACAAAAACATGAAAGATCAAATTGATCTTTTGAAGTCTCAACTTAAAAGTCAAAATAGGAAGGGTGAGGAAACTAAGGACAAGCCAATTGTTAAACCAAAAATGTCAATTTCTCAAAGTGTTCCTACACCCTTGCCTAAACAATGTGAAAAATCAACAAGTGTTGATAAAGGGAAAGCAGTTGTCGAAACACCAAATGTGATAGCACCTAGACTTTATAGGATTAGTACCACAACTTCGTCTACCTCTACATCTAAAAAATATAGAGCGATTGACAAAAGTATGAAAGGTAATCCAAAAGAGACTAGGAATGCTAATACAAATTCAAAGAACAACGAGATAAATCCTAATGTGTGTGCCTTACCTTCTACAGGAGTAGAAAGTACCTCTAGGAGCAGCGGACTAAAGCCTGAGAGCAATACAAGGAACAATAGAGTCTCGCCTGCATCAAAGAGTGAAAGCAAGAATAAAACGGAAGAAGTAGAAGAACACCATAGGATTTTATCGCTATCGAATAAGTAACATATGTCATCTGGATGTAATGTTAAGGACAATATTTCAAGTGCATGTAATGAATCTGTTTGTTTAATGAACAAGAAATCTTTGTCTGAAAATATTTGTGATGATAGTGTTTCTGATGATGTGAATGTAAATGATAAGCCAGAACTGAAAGATGTCCCATCAGGAACTAGTGCTAGGTCTAGATATATTACGAGACTTATTAAACTAGCTAGGTCAACCACTAGTAGCATTTTGCCTAAGGATCATCTTAAGTTTTGCACATGGAAACCATCGGGTAGAAAGTTTACACTTAAGAATGGCAAATTAGAAATTGTTCCAAAAGAAAAAAATGGAAACTTCTCTAAGTTTGATTCATCTGTTACCTCTAACCCCAAGGAACCAAATGTTAAACGGTTTCCATATACAAAATCATATGTTCTTCGCAGGTCATTGAAATTTGTCTTTGGATCGTCGACTCGGGTTGCTCCAAGCACATGATCGGGAATCTGAAGCTGCTGATCAACTTTGTATGGAAGTTCATGGGAACTATTCGGTTTGGAAATGATCATGTAGCAGCAATTCTGGGTTATGGAGATCTTCAGTTCAGGAATTTTCTAATCACTCGGGTTTACTATGTCGAAGGATTGGGACACAATCTGTTCTCAGTTGGACAGTTTTGTGACGCAGATTTAGAGGTTGCATTTCGGAGAAACACTTGCTTCGTTAGGAATTTGATTGGAGATGATCTCTTAACCGGAAATTGTGGAACCAATCTCTAAGCTATCGATATTAACCAAATAGCCTCTTCATCACCAATTTGTCTCATTACAAGAGCTGACGAAACTAAGTCCTGGTTGTGGCACATACGTTTATCCCATCTCAACTTCGACACCTTAACAAAGCTTGCCAAAGACGACATCGTCACCGGTCTCCCAAAGTTCAAATACATCAAAGAACATTTATGTCAATCCTGTGAGCAAGGAAAAAGCAAACGGGCAACATACAAACCTAAAACCGTACCCAATTCGGTCGATAAGTTACATTTGTTGCATATGGACTTATGTGGCCCAATGAGAGTTGAAAGTATCAATGGGAAGAAATATGTTATTGTCGATGATTATTCAAGATATACATGGGTAAGGTTTTTGAGGTCAAAAGGCGAAGCACCAGGCATCATCATCACCTTTCTGAAGCGCTTTCAAGTTTTACTTCAAGGTCCAGTAAGGATAGTAAGAACCGACAATGGCACGGAATTCACAAATCAGGAGTTAAGAACATATTTTGAAGAAACTGGAATCACTCACCAGACATCAGCTGTTAGAACTCCACAGCAGAATGGGGTAGTTGAAATAAGAAACAGAACTCTTGTGGAAGCTGCTCGCACAATGCTGATCTATTCCAGTGCACCGTTATTCTTATGGGTTGATGCTGTTGCCACTGCTTGTTTTACTCAGAACCGATCCCTAATCCATCCATGATTCAATAAAACCCCATACGAATTAGTGAACAACAGAAAACCTGACATCTCTTACCTTCATGTATTTGGCGCTCTGTGCTATCCTACGAATGACAGAGAGGATCTGGGGAAACTGAAAGCTAAGGGTGATATTGGAATCTTCATTGGTTATTCAGACAACTCGAGGGCATTCAGGGTGTATAATAGAAGGACTAAAAGAGTAATGGAGACGATGAATGTGAAGTTTGATGAAATTTCACAAATGGCTTCTGAGAGACACGCTCTAGAACCCGCGCTTAACCTAATGGCTTCTAATCATACCAGATTACGACCCGCACCAAACAGTCAAACTTCTGGACATATTAGTTCAGGACTCGTATCCCAAGGAGCTCAGTCAACTAATCCTGACAAACCAACAAATCAAGAACTGGACACTTTCTTCGAGTATATGTATGATGAGTACTATGGTGGAGCTTCGACAAATGCATCACAACAACGTTCCGCTGCACCCACTTAAAATCATCCACCACTACCGCAAGATGCATCAACAACAATCGAAGCTGACGCACCAACTCCCTCAACATCATCAACATCTACTCCACCCACTCCAGTAATTGAGATTGTTTTACCAAGAGTTGATGAGCAAAACCAAACAACACCAATTCAATAAGAACAACAAAAAAACGATGCCGTGTTAGAAGAAGAACCACTTGAAAACCCATTTGCAATGGAATCTGCTGAATCTTCTTCTAGATTACATGAACCATCTAACACGCATTCGTCAAATCCAAGGTACCCTTCAACGTTACAGTGGACTAAAGACCATCCAATAGATCATGTTATTGGTGAACCTTTAAGGCCAGTTCAGACGAGAAGACAACACGCCACCGATTGCGGCTTGTGTATCTTCGCCTGCTCAGTCAGTCTAAAAGAGCCAAAGAACATTCGGAAAGCGATGGCAGATAATGCTTGGATTGAAGCGATGCAGGAAGAACTTCTCCAATATCAATTACATGACACTTGGGATTTAGTGCCGAGACCAATCTACAAACTCGTCATTGATCTTAAGTGGTTATGGAAGAACAAAAAGGATGAAGAGATGACTGTGATTCGCAATAAAGCTCGTCTCGTAGCTAAGGGATTTAGACAGGAAGAAGGAATAGATTTTTATGAGTCATTCGCGCCAGTAGCAAGGCTTGAGGTGGTCAGGATTTTCTTAGCATACGCAGCTCATAAAAACATCACGGTCTATCAGATGGATATCAAGACAGCATTTTTGAATGGAACCCTGAAAGAAGTGGTGTACGTGAGTCAGCCAGATGGATTCGTTGACAAAGATCATCCCGACTACGTCTACAAACTAAAGAAGGCTATCTATAGTTTGAAACAAGCCCCAAGGGCGTGGTACGACGAATTATCATCATTCCTACTTCTTAATAATTTGACCAAAGGAACAATTGACCCGACCTTGTTTACTAAAAAATTCAAAGATGATATTTTGATTGTTCAGATTTACGTAAACGACATAATTTTTGGGACCACTAATCCGAAACATTCAAAACATTTTGAAAATATCATGAAAAGTAAATTTGCAATGTCCATGATGGGGGAATTAAAATTCTTTCTTGGTTTACAAATTCATCAAACTCCACGTGGTATTTTTATAAATCAAGCTAAATATACTATTGAGAATTTAAAGAAACATGGAATGGAAAATTGTGACTCTGTTGGTACACCAATGGTCACTTCACCCAAAATAGATGCTGATTTATATGGGAAACCCATGGATCCGAAGAAATATCGGAGCATGATTGGTTCTCTCATGTACTTAACTGCTAGTTGACCCGATATACATTTTGCTGTCTGTTTATTAGCACGGTTTCAGGCAAGGCCTACCGAACTTCACCTCCAAGAGGTTAAACGAATCTTCCGGTACCTACGAAGAACCATTAATATGGGACTTTGGTATCCGAAGGATTCGGAGTTTACACTAATAGCCTTTTCAGATGCCGACCATGCTGGTTTCCAAGTTACCGCAAAAAGTACATCCGAGGGAGCATAATTTTTGGGAGAAAAGCTAGTAGGCTGGTCATCAAGGAAACAAGACTGTACGGCGTTATCAACTGCAGAAGCCGAGTATGTGTCTCTATCTGCGTGTTGTGCCCAAGTTCTATGGATGAGGACACAACTCACAGATTATGGCTACTCTTTTAACCGCATACCTATGTATTGTGATTCGAAAAGTGCCATAGCCATCTAGTGCAATCCAATTCAACACTCGAAGACCAAGCATATTGGAGTCCGCTATCACTTCATAAAGGAACATGTCGAAGAGGGTACTGTTCAATTATTCTTCCTGAAGACTGAATACCAACTCGCCAATCTATTTACTATGGCTCTTCCAAAAGAGAGGTTTGATAACTTAGTTCGACGAATTGGCATGCGAAGCCTAACTCCCGAAGAGTTAGAAAGTCCTCTCGAAACTTCTTGAATTTTTTTCTCAAAAGCTTCGCTGTAAATATTTTTGAATTAACAAAATACAAAATTTGAAAAACCATCAAAAACAAAATACAAAAATAGAAAATTTCAAAAATACAAAAACAATATAAAACCAAAAAACCAAAAATATTCTTCTCTCGACATGTCTCTCGTATAATCGATATTCTGTAAGTATCTAGAAATGTCATTCAACAATGATACGGACTTGTACAGATGCTTGAGCGAGAGTTCATTTAAAACTTTTCTAAAACATGTCATTTCTCAAAATTTCTTCACTATGGCTTTCGTATATTTCAGTACGAAACCCGCACTTAAATGACGGCTTTTGTATATTTCAATACAAAACCCGTGCTACAATGATAACTTCTGATTATTTCAGATCAGGACTCGCATTGTTAATGGTAAAAGAAAACAAAGAATCCTTGAGCACATGATCAAGATTTTTCAAAAATATTTTTCAAAATCTTTCTCCAAATTCTGTGCTCAAGATTCTTCAAAAATGAAAACTCCCTCTTTACCCTTAAATGACTTTAAACTCAAATGTTTAAAAAATATGCATTATTTAAGGGGGAGTATAAAAAGAAAAACAAAATGTTCCAAATCATGCAAAAATGATCCGTCTATCTCTCCCAAAAGCTCTTATTTTAATCAAATGATATAAAAAATATCACTACATGCTATTTTTGAAGGGGAGAAGACGTGATTAAAATGTGATCAAAAGTTTAAAGATCGTGGATTGAATCTCAAATGAGCTCTACAAAAAGACTCAGCATGAACCCTCGAATTGACGAAAATTAAATGTCCATAATCGAAAAGACTTGTCCGGGACGGGTAATAATTTTAAGCTGGTTATCCAGTGATGTAAACGTGTCTCGCAAAGGATGTGTCTGAGTAGAATGTAACAATTCGAGAGATGATCATTGAATATGACCGGGACGGTTAATAATTTCAAGCTAGTCTAACTAGTGATGTAAACGTATCTCGCAAAGGTCATGTTCATTGAAAATCAATCAATTCAAATGTGCGAACTCTACCCAACATGTGCAAATTTATATCAAAAATTCATGAGCACATGTGAAGGGGGAGTATTTTAGAAAATGAAAAACTCTCGAAGTGTTAACTAAATGTGTTTTACTCATAAACACTTTGAGAGATTTTCACAAAAAGGTTTTATGGCAAGTGATCAACAAATCTAGGATAATCATGGAGTAATAAGGTGATTATTGTTAGGTTATGTCCTATGATCCGCCAGATCCGGAGGGATCTACCCAAGGACAATTCCAATAGATTAGAATTAGAAGTCCTTAGGTAAGATTGAAAAAAGGAGTAAATGAGAAAGGGAAAGAAGGGGTTGAAGAATTAAAAAGAAAAGCTGAATGAAAGGGTGAAAAGAAATAGCCCTCCATGAAAACTTAGGGCAAAAACCGGGTCAATACATCTGCTATCGGTATTCACTAAGGTGATACTGATATTGAAGACAAGACATCATGGACCCAGTGACGCGCTGCACCACCCCTCCTAGCCACTCAGATATCTCTTAAAAGATATTTGTTTCATTTCTCACAGAGAACATTGCATAATCTATCGGCCTCTCACTACGAGATGTGTTGATATTGAAAAGGTGGCACTCTGCTCCATGCCTCCGACTACTAAAACCAAAACGCACTATAAAGTCTAGAGCCATGAGATTCATTAAAATATCTCTTAGGAACACTTTCCATATAATACACCTGTGTTCACCAATAAGAACACATGGTGTACAAGAGTCTTAATGAGATCCGAGGATCTTGCCATTTAAATCATGATGGTTTCTATGCATCAAACGGTCTACAGTCGTGGGGTGATCTCCAGCGACTCACTGAATCGTGGGTGCACTTCGGTGTGTCCGTGTAAGCCCTGTCGGGGGTATCCGATTCAGAACGGCCTGGGTTAAGATTAGAGAAAGTCTTCACAATATGCTGTTGACAATCTCGAAGTCCAAACCTGTAAGCGCTGGATGATTTATCTCTAACGGTTTTATGCAGCTACCTACAAACATCCATCAACCATCATCTGATACATTAAACATCTTCACCTCAGCATACTCATACTTATGAAGAACATCCCCAACAAAGCTCAAGTGTAAAAAGTTCAAGACAAAAGGATCAAGTTAAGGACAGAGTGTAACGACAAAGTCAAAAAGCTAATCAAGATGTCAAGAACAAGTTCATATGACAAATAATGAAAGTATATAAGTATACAGTCCAAGATGTATGAGTATGTTGGAGGACACGACGCATAAACTCATGAAGATGTCGATCAAGGCAAGAACGACCAAAAGGCGATTACTTTGAAGATCACATTGCATGAAGGAATGAAGAACGAAGACAATTCTATATCGACACACAAAGTTCAAGACGATGAAGACAAAAGACCTATCACCGGGAGCATCATTGAAATGACCATCCCTTAGGGGGAGATTGTTAGCATTTAATTTATTTGTAAAGTGATGGTCATTTGTATTATTAGAATATGTGTGTCGTGTAGGTAGTAAAATATATAAGAAGGCTTTGTGTTGGACTTTGTAATAGATAAGTTCAAGAAATATGAATAAGCCTAAGTCCAACACAATGCTCATCAAGCCCACCAAAGCCCATCCAAGAGCATTTAGGGCATCCCACACCTCCTATCAATACGCATTCTCACCCTCATTTTTAGGGGGCCTCAAAGTATTGTAAAGGTGAGAGTGTGTGTGTCCTCTAAAGTTGTGTTTGTTTTCTTCCTTTGCAAGCTAATAAACATCGACCAAGTTTTCATACCATACGATCCATATCACTTCTCATCTTTATTCTTTATTGTTGAGTGTCACTAGTTTAGTTTAGTTATAGTTGTAGTGATAGAGTTTGATTTATATAAGGATTACACAAGGGGTCGCTTGGGATGTAGTCGATGGGTCGGTCGCTTCTATTTGAAGTATCGATCGCCAAATCGACCGAATATACAAAGAAGCAAAGTTACAATATAAATTCCACATTAATCCAACAAAACGGTTGGAATGTTTAAAAAAAAAATCAATCTTATAAATACCTACCTCAAACACACATTCAAACACACAATTTCAAACACAATTCAAATTCAACTTCTCATCCATAAACCACTTCTAAACACAGAATTTCAAACACACTTCAAATTCAACTTCCGACGATGAGCAATTATTCTACGTCTTACGAGCAATTATTCGGTTCTTCGTCTTCTGACGATGAGGAAGTTGTGAGTCAGTTTCTTGAGTTCGGGAAGTATTGTTGGAACGCTTACCAGGCATCACAGGAAAAAGTTCCACGAAGGTACATACGCAGGGATCATGAGGGTGCTCATAATTGTTTAGTGGTGCTGAGTATTTGCGAAAGCTCACGTATACTGATCTTGAAAGATTATATGCTAATCACGAGCATAAGCATGGGTTTCCTGGGATGATGGGAAGCATTAATTGTACAAGTTGGGAGTGGGAGAATTGCCCAAATTCTTTGAGAGGTCAATATGCTAGGGGTGATCATGGGCCACATCCATTCATTTTATTGGAAGCCGTCGCCTCCCAAGATTTATGGATTTGGCATGCGTTATTTGGTGTCTCCGGTATGAATAATGACGTAAACGTTTTAGCCGTTCACCTGTTTTCAATGATATCAAATCTGGGAGAGCACCAGACCTTGAATTCGAGGCTAACGATGTAGAATATAAAAGAGGATATTATCTTACTGATGGGATATATCCACAATGGTCCGTGCTTATTAAGTCCATTTCAAATCCTCCCACGGGTGATGAAAAAAGAATATTGTACAAGAGAAAGCACGAAGCAGCAAGGAAAGATGTGGAATGGGGTTTTGGTGTGTTGAAGAAAAAGTGGAAAATGCTTAAAGTTCCGGCTCGATGGCTACACAAAAACGATCTCCGGGATATTATATATACATGTATCATATTACATAATATGATCATTCGACACAAGCAGCGAGCGATATGTCCTACATGGTTCGAAGGTGAGGGCCATCAGTATCACGATCCCTTAAGAACGCATGAAGAATCGTTAGTAGTTACCCTGGAGATTATAGACTCATCAACTCATCTAAACTTAAAATCTGATTTGATTGAACACATTTGGAGAAATCGTAAAAATCAAGTCAATCAAGGGAATGAAAACGAAGATGGTAGTGATGGTGACGTTGAGGACGACGATGAAGAATTCTTGTAATGTTTTTTTTTTTTTTTTTTTTTTTTTTATTTGAATAATTTAGTATTGTAATGTTTTTAATTCAGTATTGTAATGTTTTTATTATTAATGAATTTTAAGTTTATTTTATATGTTTGATTAAAAAAAAAAAAAAAAAAAAAAAAAAAAAAAAAAAAAAGTCGGCCACCGAGTGTGGCAGGTCGGTCGCTTCTGGTCGCCGGGGAGAGAAAGCTGACGTGGCAGCCGGTGACCCAGGTCGCTTTGGTCACTGAGTGTGTCCACCCTAAGTATTAAGCAATTATCACTTCACGTTAGATTTTCTAGATTTTGACTTCCTTCTATGCAGTGTTATAAGAATCAGTCTCAATTGCCAATAGTTCTATCAAATTCAAATTCAATGCATGTACATGTACGTGCCCTTTAAAATTCAGCTTTCATTGGATGACCAAACGATGATGGTAAAAAATGCATTTGTTTATTCTGAATGCAGTGAAAAAGAATTACTCCTAGATATTGAAAAGGGGAAGCTGGAGACATCTAGCTATGATTCCTTTTTTTGCCAACCTGAGGTCCATCTATTGAAATTTTGTTCTTTGTATTTTATAATTCTTGGTACTTGGCCTATTAACCATTTAGCCGAAATCGCTGCAGAAATAGATTTGTTTTGATATGGGAGGCAAATACATGCGGTTGTTGATGACTTACAGCATCATCTTACATAAAAAATTTACTACAGGTTTCTTTAGCACATTCTATGCTCTATGTATATATGATTATGCATATGTAATTAATTTTATACATATAATGTATATAATGGATATTGATGTGACACTTGTTCTTTGTTAATAGAAACAAACGAGCTGGGTAGCCCGCATGTTGCGACTGGAATAGTAGCCAAAATACATTAGAAAAATTATCAATATTTAAACATCTGTAACCTCATTCAATTGTGATTTAAAAAATACAAAAACAAAAAAAATCTTTCAATTTAATACTTTATTTGCCGGAAGTCTTACTTGGAAGTAGTCTCTTTACACGAAACCTAACTTGCGAAGCGTCTTTAGATGGCTCAAGTTGCAATAGTCAGCACAGTTGCAGGCATTATCTTTGTATTGCTTCCGATAAGATTTCATACACTAAACCTTTATGCATTTGGGATTGATTTTTCTTCTGGCCTTAGGACCCTGTCATTGCACCTGTATGTAACAAATGGGTTTGACCATTTATCACGCACAATCAATTTTCCTTCTGGCCTTAAGACCCTCTGTATTATTGAAAATATAGTTTCAGTTATGCGTGTAGAAAAGTATCAGTGTGGTGTATGAAGGTGATCAAATTCCACAAATCCATAACCTGGATATGCACATAAAAATATTTCAGTAGTTCCCGAACAGCCCCTTAATCCATCAATATAACATGTAGAAAAGCTATATTCTAGTTAACTTTTTATAAGTAAGACAACTTGGTTGGATGTGACCCCAAATTGACCCATTTTCATATAAATGGGTCGTTGTTGCGAGCTAAACCCAATTGTATATTTTACAGTGTCGGTTGTGACTTTGACATCTTATATGCAAACTCATCTTTTGGTCACTTAAAATGTGAGTTAATACCTGATATCTTAAGGAAATGCTAATTCTATAATCACTACAAAGATGTATAATGATGAATCACAAAACAATATTTTTATAAACAATTGATTCAGAACAGTAAAAAACTATAATTCACATTCAACCGTTGTTAGACTCGCTTTTTTATAAAGATGTTGTCACTCACGTGAATTGGACTAGGTTTCTATTAAGTAGCTCTCACAGGGACTACTTATGTGTAATAGGCAATCTAGTGATGTAAAAGGGCCTATATATACCCACATGACTCTCCATGTGGGTGTGTGGGATTATTGTACCATTCATTTGTTTACTTTCAATAAAGATAAACATTTGACATATTCTCTCCACCCTGTCACTACTCTCTCTCTAGAAAGATGAACATCTTCATCTTCAGCCAACCAAGGCCGCTCGAACCACGAAATACATGAATCTTAGTTTCTATAATTGGTATCAAGAGCTAACCGGGGGAGATTCTTGGTGAGTTTACTGATTTTTGTGGTTCGTTTATGTGTTTTAGGCTGCGTTTTTATCTCCTTTTAGTCATCGGAATTATTTTTTTTCCGGTCATCGGAATTTATTTCCGTGTCATACGATAAAAACAGTCCTATCACTGGTCTTATGTATCTTTGCTGGTCAAAAACATCTCAAATCCATGGCCATACGAGGTTGGATCTGGTAACAGTTCTCGCTTAAAGGTTTGATTGAGCTCGTTTTTGTCCTCTAAATCCGTAATATGTGATAGATCTGATGGATATACGGTTGAGTTTTATGCTCAAAATGAGTTTTATGGTCAGATCTGGGCAGAAAAAGATGGTCGGAAAATGGTCGGAAAATGAACAGTGGACCTCAATTATTGGACTCAATTATTGCTGCAAATTCGATAAAGGAGTTGACTTTTATCGCATTTGCCATTTTATCGCATTTGAATTTTATCGCGATTGGATGTTATCTCGATTGGGAATTATCGCAGTTGGGATTTATCGCAATTGAGGTTTATCGCACTTGAGCTTATCGCACTTGAGCTTATCGCATTTGGGCTGTTATCGCACTTGAGATTTATCGCGAATGGGATTTATCGCAGTTGGGATTATCGCAGTTGGGGTTATCGCAGTTGTGGTTATTACATTTGGGGTGTTATCTCATTTGGGATGTTATCGCGATTCAGTTCTTTTGAAATTGAGAAATATGTCCGATTATAACCTTTCCATTTTCATACCCTTCAACTTAGAAATATGTCCGATTCAGTTCTTTTGAAATTGAGTAAAATTTAATTTTTTCAGGTGATTAAACGTTCAATTTTTACGCGAGATTCAAATTTTGGTATAATAGTGAAAATTTTGGCCCAAAATTCAAATTTTTTGGTCAAAATTCGAATTTTTTAGGTAAAAATTGACGTCAAAATCTGTTATACTCAAATTTTTCTAGCCTTCTTGTAACGGCATTTCCTAGTGTATTTCAAATTATGTCAAAAAAAAAGAAAAAAAAAAAAAGAAAAAAGGAGGGATATAGGGTTACCATCGCAACAATCACGGGGATACATCATTCACGGCTAATATGGCTAAGAAGAATGACTACGGGAGAAGAATGGTATTATTGATTTGATTTTGAAGTGACATTTTTCGTGCATGTGTACTTATTTATCTCAAAGTCTAGAGGTTGGTTGGATGCATGACTTTTAGAGATACTTGTTTGGGCTCTCATGGGTGTAGTGATTAAGTCTTGGATTATCTAGTTTTCATAGGTCAAGGGGAGGATGGACGAAGACCTAGTTAACCATCAAAACTGAGATGGAGTACTCAGTGACACACAAAGATGTGGATAGTTCAAGAGATGTTCATATACTATTAAGGAAGGTTGGATGGGTATATGACACGACCTATGCTTTAAGGAGTTACGTTGTAGTGCTCAGTATAGGTTCTTAGTCACATTATCGTACAAGATTAAGTCACATTTGAGGGGGGATGCTTTACTTCGTTTTCAAATTGGTCATATCGGGTTGTCTCCACATGTGGTCATTTATTAGAAGCCGGTGAATTTTAAGGTTGGTTTGAGAGAAGTATTGAGAGTATTTTTTAACATATTCTCACAATAATTAAGCCTCGACGGGTTGTCGACGTGCTATCATGGATTTAGTATTGCTTCAAGATCAAGGTACTCCAAGCCATGTACATTATTATATGATGATTACGATGACTCGCAATCATCAGGAGGGAGAAGTATGCCCTTAGGAGGGAAAAGGAAATGGAGAGAGAAGTACGGCTTATTACCTACTTTGATGCAATTACTTTGTGAGATATGTTAATGCTCCCAAACGACAACCATTGTGCTTACAGTCTCCGCTGCGTGGTTAAAAGGCTAAAGAGATTTGTCGATTCAGGAGGGAGCAGAAAAGAATAAAAGGGCTCACTAGTTAGGAGGGAGTAATAACCTAGCTAGTACATTACAGTTGAAGTTCAGAGCTACAAGGATGTGTGCCGTCAGCACCAAAGATTGAAGTTGCAATCTTTCGGAATAGAGAGAACTTCAACTCTGTCTCAGGATCTAGACTACAGAGACTCTGCACTTATGGAAAAGTTTATTATTGTAATTTACTTTGTATTGTTTATAGGTCTCATTGTAACCATTCACTTGTGACGACATCTTGGAGGGAGATTGTTAGACTCGCTTTTTTATAAAGATGTCGTCACTCACGTGAATTGGACTAGGTTTGTATTAAGTAGCTCTCACAGGGAGTACTTATGTGTAATAGGCAATCTAGTGATGTAAAAGGGCCTATATATACCCACATGACTCTCCATGTGGGTGTGTGGGATTATTGTACCATTCATTTGTTTACTTTCAATAAAGATAAACATTTGACATATTCTCTCCACCCTCTCACTACTCTCTCTCTAGAAAGATGAACATCTTCATCTTCAGCCAACCAAGGCCGCCCGAACCACGAAATACATGAATCTTAGTTTCTACAACCGTAACATCTATAAATCCCAGATGGTGACATTCCGTAGTGCACGTCAGCAGAGGAATATAAGAATATAGTTGTTCCTGATCGGTATGACCAATTTGTGTCACAACTGCAGTCGCAGAGATAAATATAAGTACTACAATCGACACTTATACAGGATTACATTAATAGCAACTCAATAAGAATAACAGAATGGTAGTTAAGAAATGCATCTGGAAACAAAAAAAAGGCAAGAAATTCCCTAACACAAACTCACCCATTTCAGCGTACATATGAACCCACTTCAGCCCACATTTCATCCAAAAGTTACTCATTTGAGGACCGAAATTGACCTACTTCAGACCCCATTTCAGCACCCTATCCGATAGCCATTTCTGCACGTAAACTGACTCTTTTGACACCTTCAGCCTCATTTCATGACCTAGATTCTCCCATTTTAGCCTACATATGAACCCATTTCAGCCCACATTTCACGACACAAAAGCACCCATTTTAGCACCCATTTCAGCATCCAATCCCATAATCATTTCACCCCAAATTGAGCCATTTAAGCAACCATACCCACGAATTTCATTTTGACAATTCAGCAAAAAAAAAAAAAATAATAACAATAATAATAATAATAAAAAAAAAAAAAAAAAAAAAAAAACTTACCTTCTGTTCTAAGCGCCTTTCCAATGGGCCCATATTCATTCTGTAGCTGCATCAAGGCAACATTTATTTGTCACATTGTGTACACCATTTGTCACATACTTTACACCATTTGTCATTATTCATTTCACCAATATACAATTTATAAAGCGTAAGTTAGTAGCTAAATATTTTACCTGTGAGAGGATTATAGGATCTCCTTCAGATTCAAACAATTTTTCACTCTTCATCATGTTCACAATTTTGTCAGTCAAAGTCTTCATATGCCTCTATAAGAATAAATATATTTATATTAGTAAAAGACTAAAGATTTACAAACTCTTTATATGTTCTATAAAAATTAAACATGAAAAATATAAGAAAATGTGACCTTAAATGGCTCATTATCAGTTCTAAAGCTAATTCCAGGAACATACTTGAGCGACACTGGGAATCCACTGCAAGAATCAACATAAATTTGACAATTATGTGTGTTATGTGATAACTGAATTTGACAATCCACTGAAGGGGTCACTGCAAGAATATTAGTTTGACAATTATGGTATATTAGTTTTATGCTTAATATACTGAAGGGGTCACTCTTCCATTTCATAATATATAGGAGCATAATGTTCATACCATGATGGGTTTTTTTTTTCTTTCTCATAGGCAACTTCCCCTGGTTTGTGGCATCTACAGACATGCGTCACACATATAACAAAATAAACAAAACCAAAAACCCCTGATCTTTTTCCCCAAGTAAAAATAAAGACCCCCACCTAAACTAATCTATGTTCCAAAACCCATCATAACCCAACTCATCTAAATCCAACGACCCACAATCCACCCCACACTAACCCAGTACACTATTTTATTCTACTGCTAGTTCATCCGAAGATACTGTTAGTGCAAAGATTCAACTGCTAGTGGAAAAAGGTGCTGCTCAAGGTTATAACTAACAGTACTAACCGAAAAGTTAGTACTGCTAGTGCAAAGTTCATACTGGTTTAATTTTTTTAATAAATTGTTAATTGTTGTTGTTTTTTTTTTCTCATAGAAAGAAACAGGCCAAAAAAACATGAAAATAACAAATACACATGATTGTAAATCAAACCTTCTTTTTGACTTCAACCTTCTTTGTAATCCTTGAATGTCACTGAAAAAATATTGAATCTGCAATTAAACACTATCCATAAATAAGAATGCAAACTTTTTTATAAAACGGAAAAAAATCACTTGCTACTTTTTTTTTTTTTTTTTTTTTTTTTTTCCTTCTCTTCTTTTTTTGGGATATGAAAGCTGATTCAAACGCCACCTTTGCCTCTCATCGGATCTCAGAAATTGACCCTTCTTTGTGGGTTTCGTCGAATCGCATAAAAAAGAGTGTGTATGTGTGTGTGTGTGTGAATGGTGTTTTTTCGATCATCAATCTTGATTCAAAATCGTGTTTTGGATGTGCCGGTTGGTTTTGTATATGGGTTAGATGAGTACGGGGTGTTTATTTTGTATAAGATAAGATGTGTGTCTGTCTGTGTGTTTTTCTATCAAAAGGATACCCATCTTACGAAAAACGATACCCATAACATCTATGTCAGCTTTTTGTTTGAATCTATTCAATTCAAAACGACTCGTTTTCTAGATAATCCCTCTAGAATAAGACAGAAAAGAATACAATTCAGTAAGAAACATGTACATACCTCGCCCTTCCAAGCATTAACATTTTTTTTGGTGGTATAACGCGGATTTGCTCCATAGAGAAAGGTTCCGCAAGACCCCATGCCACAACAGCTTTATACATCATGCAGCTGCAACGCTTTGCCTTTCAACTCCTTTATGCAACTCCATCTACTGTATCACTCCCTGCCTGAGCTTAATCGAAACTGTACTGCTTCCCTCTTTCTTATTTCGGGACTGCAAACATAAAAATCTAACTTTAGTTGGTTACGCAAAATTATTGAACTTCTGGAAATACAAACCTTTATTCTTTACAATTACGAATAGTTTAATCTACTAAATATCCCAACCAAAAAAATGAAGCAGCAAGAAGTATCAATAGGATTGTATATAAGCCTCAAGAAATCGTTTGGATCAGATTTGCAAGTACGGGACGGGATAAAAAATAACGCGGCTGTTTTTGTCCCCATACACCTAACACAAATTAGGGGATGCAACAACAAATGTAACTTTCCTATAGAACAATTGAAATAGAGGTATATGCTAATTTACACAACAAAGGACTTTAGGGATAATTTCAGCCTCATTTCATGACCTAGACTCACGCATTTCAGCCTACATATGAACCCACTTCAGCACACATTTCACCCAAAAGTTACTCATTTGAGGACCGAAACAGTCCAACTTTAGACCTCATTTCAACACCCTATCCAATAGCCATTTCTGCACGCAAACTGACTCTTTTGACACCCCATTTCAGCCCCTAAACACACTCATGTTAGCCTCATTTCATGACCTTGACTCACCCATTTCATCCTACATATTAACCCACTTCAGCCCACATTTCACGACACAAAAGCACTCGTTTTAGCACCCATTTCAGCATCCAATCCCAGAATCATTTCACCCCAAATTGAGCCATTTATCACCCATGCCCACGAATTAAACTATAAAATGCAAACTTTTTTATAAAACGGAAAAAAATTACCTACTGTTCCAAGCGCCTTTCCAATGGACCCATATTCATTCTCTATCTGCATCAAGGCCACATTTATTTGTCACATTGTGTACACCATTTGTCACATACTTAACACCATTTGTCATTATTCATTTTAGTAGCTAAATATTTTACCTGTGGAGGATTATAGGACCTCCTTGAGATTCAAACAACTTTTTACTCTTCATCATGTTCACAATTTTCTCAGTCAAAGTCTTCATATGCCTCTATAAGAATAAAAATATATATTAGTAAAAGACTAAAAATTTACAAACTCTTTATATATTCTATAAAAATTAAACATGAAAAATTTTAGCAAATGTGACCTTAAATGGCTCATTATCAGTTCTAAAGTTAATTCCAGGTACATACTTGAGCGACACTGGGAATCCACTGCAAGAATCAACATAAAAATGACCTTTTTACTAAAGTTACATAAAATTAATTGTTAAACCCTAATAAGAACCACAGATATGGGATATAAAAAAAAATCAAAAAAAGAAACAATTATATAAAAATTACCCACAATTCCATTCAGCACAAACATAAGGTCCAATTGTTAGATGAGCATAAAGTCATGCTTTTTGCACTGTCTTCAAGAATCTGACCAAGTCATATCTTCCTTCAAAGTTATACTGAATTTCCCAAGAACCAAACATGTCTCAAATTAAAATTTGCATTCAGGACTTTCATCAAACACTTGGCATGCAAATTTATTTTGCTAATACAAATTGATACTGAAACTGGAATTATAACGAAAAAGAAAGAAAAAAAAGAAAGGACGAAATTGAAGAAGTAAACTTGATAAATGGAATGAAAAATCACACCATAATTGTCAAATTGAGTTATCACATAACACACAATCGATTGAGAAGATGTAACAGATTCCCCAACCCAAAACGGAACTCATCGATTCTAAACCTAGTTTTTAGGGTATGAATTGATGGGGATTAAACTGATTTAGGGTAAATGATGTAGGTTTATTTGAGGGGAGAAGGGAGTGGTTTTGTTTCTTGTGTGTGTGTATCTGTGTGTCTCGGTGAAGGTGGAGAAGAAATGTGAAGAAAGGTCGAGAAGGGGGGGGGAAATATCTGGGAAAAAAGATGATCAATGGTAATAACAGTGAGGATTTGAGACTTTTAATTGTATTTTTTATCACATGAACAGTGCTCGGAACAGTAACTTTACAACTTTAGAGCCACATATTTGGTGCAATTAGTTTGGGTAGGATCATTCGGCATTTTTTTTAATTTTTTTATCCCATGAACAGTGCCCGGTAGAGTAAATTCCCCACCTTACATCCACACATTTGGTGAAATTAGTTTGGTAAGCACATTTTAGCCCAAATCCCCTTCCTGGGAAATATATATTTTATATGTTCTATAAAAATTAAACATGAAAAATATAAGCAAATGTGACCTTAAATGGCTCATTATCAGTTCTAAAGCTAATTCGAAGAACATACTTGAGCGACACTGGAATCCACTGCAAGAATCAACATAAATTTGACAATTATTTGTGTTATGTGATAACTGAATTTGACAATCCACTGAAGGGGTCACTGCAAGAATATTAGTTTGACAATTTCCTGCTTAATATACTGAAGGGGTCACTCTTCCATTTCATAATATATAGGAGCATAATGTTCATACCATGATGGGTTTTTTTTCCTTTCTCATAGGCAACTTCCCCTGGTTTGTGGCATCTACAAACATGCGTCACACATGTAACAAAATAAACAAAACCCAAAACCCCTAATCTTTTTCCCCAAGTAAAAATAAAGACTCCCACCTAAACTAATCAATGTTCCAAAACCCATCATAACCCAACTCATCTAAATCCAACGACCCACAATCCACCCCACACTAACCCAGTACACTATTTTATTCTACTTCTAGTTCATCCGAAGGTACTATTAGTGCAAAGATTCTACTGCTAGTGGAAAAAGGTGCTGCTCAAGGTTATAACTAACAGTACTAACTGAAAAGTTAGCACTGCTAGTGCAAAGTTCATACTAGTTTAATTTTTTTAATAAATTGTTAATTGTTGTTTTTTTTCTAATAGAAATAAACAGGCCAAAAAAATGAAAATAACAAATACACATGATTGTAAATCAAATCTTCATTTTTACTTCAGCCTTCTTTGTAATCCTTGAATGTCACTGAAAATAGATTGAATCTGCAATTAAACACTATCCATAAATAAGAATGCAAACTTTTTTATAAAACGGAAAAAAATTACCTGCTGTTTTTTTTTTTTTTCTTCCTTCTCTTCTTTTTTTGGGATATGAAAGCTGATTCAAACGCCACCTTTGCCTCTCATCGGATCTAAGAAATTGACCCTTCTTTGTGGGTTTCTTCGAATCGCATAAAAAAGAGTGTGTGTGTGTGTGTGAACGGTGTTTTTTCGATCATCAATCTTGATTCAAAATCGTGTTTTGGATATGCCGGTTGGTTTTGTATATGGGTTAGATGAGTACGGTGTGTTTACTTTGTATAAGATAAGATGTGTGTCTGTCTATGTGTTTTTCTGTCAAAAGTATACCCATCTTACGAAAAACGATACTCATAACATCTATGTCAGCTTTTTGTTTGAATCTATTCAATTCAAAACGACTCGTTTTCTAGATAATCCCTCTAGAATAAGATAGAAAAGAATACAATTCAGTAAGAAACATGTACATACCTCACCCTTCCAAGCATTAACATTTTTTTAGGTGGTATAACGCGGATTTGCTCCATAGAGAAAGGTTTCGCAGGACCCCATGCCACAGCAGCTTTATACATCATGCAGCTGCAACGCTTTGCCTTTCAACTCCTTTATGCAACTCGATCTACTGTATCACTCCCTGCCTGAGCTTAATCGAAACTGTACTGCTTCCCTCTTTCTTATTTCGGGACTGCAAACATAAAAATCTAACTTTAGTTGGTTATGCAAAATTATTGAACTTCTGGAAATACAAACCTTTATTCTTTACAATTACGAATAGTTTAATCTACTAAATATCCCAACCAACAAAATGAAGCAGCAAGAAGTATCAATAGGATTGTATATAAGCTTCAAGAAATCGTTTGGATTAGATTTGCAAGTACGGGACGGGTTAAAAAATAACGCGGCTGTTTGTGTCCCCAAACCCCTAACACAAATTAGGGGATGCAACAACAAATCTAACTTTCCTATAGAACAATTGAAATAGAGGTATATGCTAATTTACACAACAAAGGACTTTAGGGATAATTTCAGCCTCATTTCATGACCTAGACTCACGCATTTCAGCCTACATATGAACCCACTTCAGCACACATTTCACCCAAAAGTTACTCATTTGAGGACCGAAACTGACCTACTTTAGAACCCATTTCAGCACCCTATCCAATAGCCATTTCTGCACGCATACTGACTCTTTTGACACCCCATTTCAGCCCCCAAACACACTCATTTCAGCCTCATTTCATGATCTAGACTCACCCATTTCAGCCTACATATGAACCCACTTCAGCCCACATTTCACGGCCCAAAAGCACCCGTTTTAGCACCCATTTTAGCATCCAATCCCAGAATCATTTCACCCCAAATTGAGCCATTTATCACCCATGCACACGAATTAAACTATAAAATGCAAACTTTTTTATAAAACAGAAAAAAATTACCCACTGTTCCAAGCGCCTTTCCAATGGACCCATATTCATTCTTTATCTGCATCAAGGCCACATTTATTTGTCACATTGTGTACAACATTTGTCACATACTTAACACCATTTGTCATTATTCATTTTAGTAGCTAAATATTTTACCTGTGAGAGGATTAAAGGACCTCCTTCAGATTTAAACAACTTTTTACTCTTCATCATGTTCAAAATTTTCTTAGTCAAAGTCTTCATATGCCTCTATAAGAATAAAAATATATATTTGTAAAAGACTAAAAATTTACAAACTCTTTATATATTCTATAAAAATTAAACATGAAAAATTTAAGCAAATGTGACCTTAAATGGCTCATTATCAGTTCTAAAGCTAATTCCAAGAACATACTTGAGCGACACTGGGAATCCACTACAAGAATCAACATAAAAATAACCTTTTTGGTAAAGTTACATAAATTTTTTGGTTAAACCCTAATAAGAACCAATGAACCATAGATATGAGATATAAAAAATAAAAAAAAAAATCAAAAAAAGAAACAATTATATAAAAATTACCCACAATTCCATTCAGCACAAACATAAGGTCCAATTCTTAGATAAGCTTAAAGTCCTGCTTTTTGCAATGTCTTCAAGAATCTGACCAAGTCAAATCTTCCTTCAAAGTTATACTAAATTTCCCCAAGAACCAAACATGTCTCAAATTAAAATTTGCATTCAGGACTTTCATCAAACACTTGGCATGCAAATTTATTTTACTAATACAAATTGATACTGAAACTGGAATTATAACGAAAAAGAAAAAAAAAAAAAAAAAAAAAGAAAAAAAAGAGAAGAAAGGACGAAATTGAAGAAGTAAACATGATAAATGGAAAGAAAAATCATACCATAATTGTCAAATTGAGTTATCACATAACAAACAATCGATTGAGAAGATGTAACAGATTCCCCAACCCAAAACGGAACTCATCGATTCTAAACCTAGTTTTTAGGGTATGAATTGATGGGGATTAAACTGATTTAGGGTAAATGATGTAGGTTTATTTGAGGGGAGAAGGGAGTGGTTTTGTTTCTTGTGTGTGTGTATCTGTGTGTCTCGGTGAAGGTGGAGAAGAAATGTGAAGAAAGGTCGAGAAGGGGGGGGGGAATATCTGGGAAAAAAGATGATCAATGGTAATAACAGTGAGGATTTGAGACTTTTAATTGTATTTTTTATCTCATGAACAGTGCCCAAAACAGTAACTTCCCAACTTTAGAGCCACATATTTGTTGCAATTAGTTTGGGTAGGATCATTCGGCATTTTTTTTGTATTTTTTATCCCATGAACAGTGCCCGGTGGAGTAAATTCCCCACCTTACATCCACACATTTGGTGCAATTAGTTTGGTAAGCACATTTTAGCCCAAATCCCCTTCCTGGGTAATATATATATAGTATAATGCAGACGAGAAAGTTCTTGAGCCACCAAGAATGAGGAAATACAAGCGTACTGGATTAATAATTAATTCGAGAAAAGTTGCTCTTCTGCTATCATTATTGTAAGTTTGCAATATAATATAATATCGACGAACCTCCCAAGTTTAGTTGTTAAATATACAATATTTTTATTAAGAGCAATGCTAGATCCATTCACAAGATCCATACAAATAATCCACTCGCTGGCGTATTAGCGAGTGATTGGTGCATTTTCTGGAGGTTTTTCTCACCTTTTTCTTATTAAACCAATCACCCGCTGACACGTCAGCGAGTAGATTTTTTGTGTGAATTTTGTGAGTTGTTCTAGAATTTCTCTTTTATTAAGGTGTGGAGTCAAATTGTGCAGCTATCACAGGAATGTTTGGAGGCAAATGCTATAATTGTTGATGTGTGTGTTTCCTTTGCTTCCTTTTTCAGCCACTAATGTGTTCATGTTCTGCATTAAATACATTTTCAGATCGTGTTTCGGAACAATTATACTCATATATATGACACTGATCGAGACAGATTGGTGATGCCTCTAGCCATTGTGCATGAACTTATCTATCATCCATTGGTGTGTGTTTGTATGTTTAGATGTTAGAATGCAACATTAAATTGAAGAGTAGATTTATGGACCCCACTCAGAAAACTGAAAGATGAGCGACTACGGATTAATATCGACAAGATAAGTAGACGAAGCAAGCTTTCTACGGAAAGAAAAATATCATACGAGTTTGTATAAAACTCATAGGGTATAGGGGTTATAAACATTCTAGTTAGGGTTTCATGGTTGTAACATTTTATATTATTCGTGTAATGAAAGATAAAAGACTCGCCCTTGTATGTATGTTATTCATTCCTAATCTGTAGAACCATTAAGTCCTTGTGTTCTTGTTTGATTGAATTTTTCCTAACATTGGAGAATATTAGGGCGGTGCCAAGTGCATTTCTTGACTCCCACTTTCTAGGTCACGAAATGCATGACTGAAAATGTGTCTTCGTTTTATCAACCCATTCCCGATGTGTCCAATTAGATAAAAGCATAGAGGTAGTGATTATCTCTCTATATGAGTTTGAGTTAGGTTGTATTTCACCTTTAGTGTATCCAATTCAACGCCACTTTTTTTTCTTACACCACAAAATTTCTTGTATTACCAAATTTACTGTCGCCCTTTACCTCCATTCGAAAAATGTTCCAATATCATATTTAAGCTAACGTGTCAAAGTATATTTTGGTAATTTTTGTAATGACACGCTTGCATAACTATGATAGTGGAAAATGTTTCAAAATTTAATAACAATATAATGAAGTACGTACAGTACTAAAATTCAAGTATCTAGTTAGTATATTGAAGAAATAAAATAAAATTACCTTCCGAACTCTCATCTTAAACATTGTGACATATTTCTAATGAAAAGACAGTTTCACGTCAAGTCCATGACATATTGACATGTGTGATTCATACCCCCAGTGTTATATTCAGAATGTTACGTTGGTTGTTGGAATTAGATCCTGTACACATTACCCATATTCACATGCATGTGTGTTGGTTGTGGTCCAGACTCCATATAGTACTATTACTGCACCACATTTTCATTAAAGAAAACCTCATATCTATTCTGAAAAAACCTTATCCCTTAGAAGCGAATAAATTACACTGCAAAAATTATTGCAGCACTCGAATTTTAAGGACTTCCACTGTTTGTATCTCTTAAACAGCAACTCTGCAAGCAACCACACACGTTACAAAACGAAACTTATTTAATTTCAAGTCTAGATCAGTATATTTCCGTTTCTGTGTTTGGGAATGCATATAACCAAAATATGTAGTTTTCTTATTATCGTAGTTTTTCTAGCAAAGTAGTCTAAGTAGACATCTTTTGGCTCGTAGTAGCTTTTTGTCAATTTCTCTTATGTTGTCCGCTGATGTGGAATTACAGTCTTGTACGTGTGGAGCATCAATTTCTAGCGACTTATGTAACTCCTGAATAGGATAATAGTAAAATTATATGCAAGCAATAAACACATCAGCGTAAAATTAGTGTCGGTATATGTTAATCCGAAAAAACAAGAAAGATTGTACTTGCCGGTCAAGGTCTATATTAATAAGAGCACCCGGTGTGGGGAATGTCACACCTCGCCACTCCAACGTGGCACTCGTTGCCCTTCGCTATCACACCGCGGTTGCTCGCCATAGGAGGCCTCGTCGTCTGCACGGCGAGGCAAGAAATCGTCCTTGTTTGTACTTTTCGTCAGTAATAAGGATAGAGATAGAGAGAGGTTTTGATGTAGTAGGCTCCAAATGAGTAAGTTGATGTTAGTTGTTAAAGACAGAAGGTTAGTTGTGGAGGTTTGTTACAGTGATGTGACACCCCGTGGGCCTCAAATGAGTAACTTTACTTGCTCACTACACCTAGTGCTTTAAGAGAGCAAAACTTGTGAGTGATATCGACCCTCAGCTCAAATTAACCATCTAGCTAGTGGCTATATTATGTTGATGGAACCTGTGATTGGTACTACGGGTATTCCTGAAAGTATTTCTAGTTCTTCCAATATTACCTCTCCATCGCCTATGAAGAACACTCCTATTGTTGAGAAAATAGGGAAGATTGAAAAGCTTATTATTGATGGGACAGCCACCCTTGTGGATGATAATGGTAAACCTATTCCGGTGGTTGATAGTAAAAGGAAGGGCAATCCTTTCTCTAAGGTGGGTGAAGTGGTTGATTCTGATAGTGAAGATGAGGTGTTTGAGCCAAATGATCCTATGGACAGTTACTTTTCATCAGCAGGAGGACATAACGAGCTTGAAGGCTATCTTTCTGATGATTATGCGGCCCAGGTCTATGACTTACCTGGGCATTTTGAGGAATTTAACAATCAGTATGATTTCAAGCTGCAAGGCAGTTCGAGGAAGTAATCTTTTATTTGGTTTGGTTTATTTATTTTGCATGTCTTTTTATGTTTTTAGTGTTTGTTCTAGTTGTCGGTAGCTAGGTGTTCATTTATGGCATGTCATAAATGATGTAGTGGTTGTTCAAGAGTTTGTTTGAGGTTAATGTGGCGTTTCAGCCACATTCCATTATTCTTTAAACGGTTTTTTTTGTTAATATATTTTGCCAGGGTGGAATCCCTTTTACCCCAAAAAAATATATTATGTTGATCATCATAGCCTTGTCATAACATGTACGCAAAACAATATAAGCTATATAGACCATAAAATGGCTTTTAGTTGTAACGGATTTTTTTGGGGTATGTGAACAGTAATTTTGTGCATTTTCCTTTCTCTATGAACTAGTTATAAACCTCGTGCCTCGGTGGAAACGAGCCGAGCCAAGCCCGAGCCTGCCAGAGCTCGAGCTCGGCTCGTTTATATTCTAGAAAGCTCGAGCTCGAGCTCGAGCTCGATTCGAGCCTAATATTTGAGCTCGAGCTCGGCTCGTGAAAATTTTCACAAGCTCGAGCTCGAGCTCGGGCTCGACTAATTTGTATGATTTTTAAAGAAAACAAAGTTAAAATGGAGCTCGGCTCGTTAATTATATAAGGCTCGAGCTCGTTTACTACTTTTAAGCTCGTTTATACGTATAGAAAATATATATATGTATATATTTCTAGGGCTCGTTTAGGCTCGCGAGCCTATTCGAGCTTTTTTATAGAGCTCGAGCTCGAGCTCGATTATTAAATGAGCCCAAACTTAGGCTCGAGCTCGGGCTCGAGCTCGTTTAGGCTCGGTTCGTTCGAGCTTTTTACCGATTCGATCCCGAGCTTTTCATGAGCGGCTCGGCTCGTTTCCACCCCTAGTTATAAACCTCGTGTATAAATGTTTGGTGTTTTACTAGTGATTACTAGATAATATTTTGAATGAGTCATTACACTAGGTACAATCTCAAATATTCATTTCGATATTTATAGTATCGTACATGTACGAAATTTTAGGTTTTAATTTGTCATTAATTTAATTTAATAACAAGAACAAGAATAAGAGGAGTTTTAGGTATCACCAATATGAAAAAATAAAAGAGCAAGGTTGTATCAAGTGGTTAACACCCTTGTCTCTGGAGATAGAGATCAAGGGTTCGGTCCTCACCCCTTGCAATACCGGAGGTCCTTTTCTACCTTTGGTAGAACCGGAAGCAGCCTCTCTACCTAAGGTAGGGGTAAGGTTGCCTACTTCTCAACCTCCCCCATACACCGTGAAAGACGGTATTGGGACCTATAACCCGTGGAAGACGGTATTGAGACTTACTTTACTTTACTTTTTTACAATATGAAAAATCGTAGGAGAAAAATATGTGAACAGAAACGACACAAAAAGGAATGTAGTAATAATATTGATGCCTGGTCTTCATGTTAGCATTTATATTTTAGTCAAGTGATGCTCATTTGTATTGTTTTAGTGTGTGTCGTTTAGATGTAACAAGAATAGTATGCAAATGCTTTGTGTTGGACTTTAGAATGTTTTAGATAAGCACATGTATTGTCCATAAGCCCAAGTCCAACACAAAGCCCACCAAGCCCATGCTTAGAAGCATCTAGGGCGTCCCTCATTTTCACTATAAATACCCCACACTCTCACAAGTTTTGTGTGCCTCTTAGTCTTGTCTAGGTGAGAGTGTGTAGGTGTAGTGTGTTCTCTCAAAGTTGTGTTTGTTTGCTTTATTATTGAAGCTAATAAACATTCGACTGAAAATTTATATACGATCCACCATCTACTTTCTTCTCATCTTTACATTTAGTCTATTGAGTGTCACGTTTTATATTGTACTAGTTGTAGTGATAGAGTCGATTCACCATAGGATAACAAGTGGTATCATCCACCAAACAAAGTTGTAGGTCTAGTTGTGTCGCGTTTTATCAACTTTAAGCTTAAAAGTTGCGTATTTTCATTATAAGTTGTGTACTTTTAGTATTATATTTGCGTCTTACGTGTGTTGGAAGGTGAAAGCTTCAAGCTTTTTTAGTTTTACGTGGCCTTTAAGGAGAAAAACTTCCAACTTTGTGATTTTTACGTGCGTTAAAACAACAAAGGTGATAGCTTTTTGGTTGTTTTGTGAGATCTTGTATTAAAAAGTTACTTTTTGTGTCAAAATATTGCGTCCTGATCATTTTGGCGACAAAAGTTGGTAGCTTTATTGGTTTGTACGGCATCTGTTGAAGTTTTTGATCGTGTAAAAAGTGCGACAAAAGGCCTAGGTTCTAATCTTCTTTGCGTTGGAGTTTTTATCACATTTGTGATAAAAAGGTTCTACCATCGACACGGGAAAATCTAAGTTCTTGTATAAGAATTTAGATAAAAAAGAGGGTTTATAGGATTTGTACAAGTTATCGAAATTGTGCAAGATCCTCTTATCGAAATTGTGACAACCAGCTCTTATCGCAATTGTAAATTGCCATTTATCGAAATTGTGTTACTCAGTCTTATCGCAATTGGGTGGATCATCTTTCGGAACTTGGCAAATCTGGTCCATTATCGAATTTGTGACAACTATCGCTAATTGGCAATTCTGGTCCTTTATCGAAATTGTGGCAGATTGAATAACTTTCGCAAGTTGTCAACTTTGGTCCCTTATCGCAAACAGCTTGGCAGACTTTCCGTTATTGGCAGAACTGGTCCTCGCAATTCATTTAAACGCTTTACAACTTAAATAACTTTTATAAATCTGATTCGAACGTAATTTTTACAACATCAAAGCTTGCGGACTCGGTATTCTCTCGCTTGTCTAAGTGTGACGAATATTTCGACAAGGGAATATCTACTAGTTTGTATAAATTAGTTAGATCGATTATATAAATTGCAAATTTATATAAATTAGATAATTCTATATAAATTGAAATTTTGCCATAATTTGTATAAATTTTGGTTTAAATTGAAATTTCTATAGAAATTGTCATTTTATCTAAATTGTAATTTACATAACTTTGTCGAATTTATGAACCTTTGATTTTGTCTAAATTATAGTCTAGTCAAATTTAGTAACTTTATTTAATTTGTTTCGTCTATCTAAATTGCAAGTAACTTCTGCCGATCATCAACAAAGAACCAAGACTTCTCAACAACAACTAAGTTCAACCTTCAGCAACCACAACACCTATTTCTTTGAAACGATCCTGAATCAATTGAATCAACTTTATCATACAACATCAACAATGACTACTCAACAAGATATCCATGCAGCTGGTGCTGAAAACCTTCCTCTAATGCTAGAAAAAGGTAGTTATTTTCCATGGACAAGCCGTATGCTTCGATACATGAAAACAAAACCTAATGGACAAGGTAAACTATTGATTAACTCCATCCAAAAAGGACCATTCAAGTCTCGTCAGGTTCAAGAACCGGGTAATCCAAATTCAGTACCTCCCGTTCCACCATCCTTTCGTGATCAAAAGGAAGAGGAATACACAGCAGATGATTGGAAACAAATTGAAGCTGATGACTTAGCCATGCACTTAATTCAACTCGGTTTACCACAGGAAATATTTTGTGCTGTTGACAATTGTGAAACTGCTTATGATATGTAGGAACAAGTTCGAAGACTTTGTCATGGTAAGGAAATTGGTCAACAAGACATTGAAAACAAGCTTCTGACTGAATGTGAGAAGTTCACATCCACCCCGGCTGAACCAATTGAATCTTACTACACAAGGTTTTGCACTCTCATGAACGAGCTCATCAGGAACAAGTTGGCTCCAAGGCAAATTGTTCAAAACATCAAGTTCATCAACAACCTACCAGAGGAATGGGGACGATATGTAACAATCGTTAACCAAACAAAAAATCTTCGTGAGGTGAACTATGATCAGCTCTATGACTTTTTGAAGCAAAACCAGAAAGAGGCAGATGAAGTTAGGAAAGAGAAGCTAGCCAAACAACATGATCCTCTAGCATTGATTGCTCAAGCATCAACACCAACAACTGTAAACACACAACCATCATCATCCACTCCCACTCAGAACTTTCTGCAACCACAATATGTTCCACAACAACCATTCTACCCACAACAACAACAAGTCATTCCACAACAACAATACCCACCATTTCAAGAACCCGAAGCTAATGACCAGGAAGACGCTATGGCTGCTATGTCACATGCATTTGCTCTAATGAAAAAAGCTTTCCAAGGACGCTATTCCACACCAACCAATAACAATCAAAGAATCTCATCGAACACTCGCAATAGGCAGATTGCACAGCTAAGTTTCAACATGGGTTATCAAGGTCAAATGGTTGAAGTTTATGGGAATCAACATGGATATGCTATTGGGTTTCAAATGGGTAATCAAGGGCAGTATGCAGGCAATCAGGGGGGGTCAGTTTATGGGTAATCAGAATCAGTTAGGTCAAGTTGCTGGAAATCAAAGGGGTCAGAATATGGGTAATAAGTTTGGGAATGTTGCTGCTCCAGTTGCTGGGAATGCTGGGAATGTAAATCAAGGGAATATGAAGTGTTTTAACTGTCAAGGAATTGGTCACATGGCAAGGAACTGTCCCACGAGCCCCAAAAAGAGAGATCCAGCTTATTTGCAGAAAGCATTGTTGTTGTCACAGAAGGAAACGGCCGGGTTACAGTTGAGTGCAGAGGAGAATGATTTCATGGCTTTGATGGATGACATGGAAGACCTGGAGGATATCGATGCCAACTGCATTTTCATGGCAAACCTTCAGGAAGCAAAGTATGACACGGATTCTGAAGCACCCCCTGCTTATGATGTCAATGGAATCTCTGAGGTACCAACATATGCTACATGTCACAATAATGAAATGTTTGATATGTCACCTCAAAATGAACAGCATCCTGCGACTCCTACTCTCACTTATGATACATATATGGACTCCCCAAGTTGTAGTAATACTAATTTGGCTACTCCAGATTTGGATCCTAATGGAGGTTTCGGGTCACAGCATACTGAGAATGATGAGGATACATGAGCTTTATTTGAATCATTATTGAATAACTTCAAAAAGATCAATCGCGATGTTAGGGCCGCGAATGAGAAATTGACCGCTGAGCTTGAGAGATATAAGGTAAATGAACAAGCTTTTGAATTTAATAACAAACGACAGTCAGAACTTGAAACTGGTTATAGAGATTCTATGTTAAGGGAGAAACATTTTCAAATCAAATACGACACTCTCGATGTTAAGTTGAACATGCAAATAAAATCCCTAAACAAGGAAATTTCTGAATTAACCACCCAACTTTCCAAACAAAAATCAATTTGTTCTGATCTTGAAAAAGAGAAGAAAGAATTGAATGCTAAGTTTTCAAAACGAGAAAATGATCTTCTTGATGAAGTCATGGACAAACAAGAAAGCATTAAAAAGTTGGAAGAATTGCTTGTAAAAACGGGTCATTCAACACAAACAATTAATTTGTTAATTAACGATCCAAACCCAATTTTACATACAATGAAGAAAATGGCTATCGGTTGTGAAAACCCTTATTATCTCAAGAAAGCTCAGCAACATCAGAATGTGTTATATAATGGTAGTGTGCTAAATGATAACCATGATCCTCCCGAGGTTCATGATTCCTATGAAACGATTGAGCTTGCCGAAGAGAGTCGTGTTAAAATGAGACAAATGAACCCAGAAATTAAACCAATTGATTATAACAAGCTTAATACAGATTCTGGCGTTCATCTTGTGCAAAAAGAGTCACCATTGTTTTTCAAAAAACCAGTGGCTGTCGCAAAAAGAAAAGTTGTTTCGAAACATCTTTCTAACATCGAACAAATATTCTCTAAGAACACTTGTAACACAAGTGAAGCTAGACAATATTTGGATAATCTTAAAAGGAGAGTTGAAATGCTTCAAATGACTCTGACATCCAAAACAAATACGAGTAGTAACTACAATGATTGGTTTTCAAGTTTTCATACAGAACAGAAAAAGATGTTTGAAAAAGATATCATTCCTCCACTATCTGCAATTTATGCGGTAGTTCTGAATGTTGAAAGAACTTTTCTGAATGAAACCACCGACTTTGTCAAGGACCACAAATCCCTGGTGAAAGAAGCTAATGAAAACATTGAACACAAAAAAGTTTTGGAAAGACACAATGACACTCTCTTCGAAGTAGCTCTATCCACTGAAATTATGTCCATTATTTATCAAACAGATTCTGTAGAGGATGATGAAAGACTTCGAGCTGAGACTTCTGAAATTGTTGAAAAATATGAAAATGCACTTGCTAAGATTGAAAAAGAAAATGTAACATATTTTAAACAACTTGATCGGAAAAAGGAAGAATGTAAGTATGACAAATTATCGTACGAGCGTTCTTACCAAAACATGCAAAAGCAAATTGATCTTTTGAAGTCTCAGCTTGAAAGTCAAAATAGGAAGGGTGAGGAAACTAAGGACAAGCCAGTAGTTAAACCAAAAATGTCTATTTCTATACCCTTGCCTATGGAAAGTGAAAAGTCAACAAGTGTTGATAAAGGGAAAGCAGTTGTCGAAACACCAAAAGTGATAGCACCTGGCCTTTATTGGATTAGTCTCACTACTGCGTCTACCTCTACATCCTAAACATATAGGGCGATAGGCAAAAGTGTGAAAGAAAATCCAAAAGAGACTAGGAATGCTAAAACAAATTCAAATGACAACAAGATAAATCCTAATGCGGGTGCCTTACCTTCTACAGGAATAGAAAGTACCTCTAGGAGCAGCAGACCAAAGCCTAAGAGCAATACAAGAAATAGAGTATTGCCTGCATCTAAGAGTGAAATCAAGAATAAAACGGAAGGAGTAGAAAAACACCCTAGGATTTTATCACTTTCGAATAAGAAACATATGTCATTTGGATGTAATGTTAAGGACAATATTTCAAGTGCATGTAATGAACCTGTTTGTATAATGAGAAAGACATCTTTTTCTGAAAATGTTTGTGATGATATTGTTTCTAATGATGTGAATGTGAATGCCTCGACTAAACAGAAAGATGTGCCTTCAGGAACTAGTGCTTGGTCTAGATACATTAAAAGACTTATTGCAAAAGCAAGGAAAACCACTAGTAGCCTATTGCCTAAGGACCATCTTAAGTTGTACACATGGAAACCAACGGGTAGAATGTTTACACTTAAGAATGGCACATTAGAAATTGCTCCAAAAGATCAAATAGAAGCATTCTGTAAGTGTGATTAATTTGTTACTTCTAACCCCCTGGAACCAAATATTAATCGGTTTCCATATACAAAACCATCTGTTTTTCGCAGGTCATTGAAATTTGTCTTTGGATCGTCGACTCGGGTTGCTCCAAGCACATGACCGGGAATCTGAAGCTGCTGATCAACTTTGTATGGAAGTTCATGGGAACAGTTCGGTTTGGAAATGATCATGTAGCAGCTATTCTGGGTTATGGAGATCTTTAGTTCGGGAATTTTTTAATCACTCGGGTTTACTATGTCGAAGGGTTGGGACACAATCTGTTTTTAGTCGGGCAGTTTTGTGACGCAGATTTAGAGGTTGCATTCAGAAGGAATACATGTTTCGTTAGGAATTTGATTGGAGATGATCTCTTAACCGAAAATCATGGTACCAATCTCTATGCTATCGACATAAACCAAGTGGCCTATTCATCACCAATTTGTCTCATGACAAGAGCTGACGAAACTAAGTCCTGGTTGTGGCACAGACGTTTATCCCATCTTAACTTCGACACCTTAACAAAGCTTGCCAAAGACGACATCGTCACCGGTCTCCCAAAATTCAAATACACCAAAGAACACTTATGTCCATCCTTTGAGCAAGGCAAAAGCAAACGGGCAACATATAAACCTAAAATCGTACCTAGTTCGGTCGATAAGTTACATTTGTTGCACATGGACTTATGTGGCCCAATCAGAGTTGAGAGTATCAATGGGAAAAAGTATATTCTTGTGATTGTCGATGATTATTCAAGATATACATGGGTAAGGTTTCTAAGTTCAAAAGACGAAGCACCAGGCATCATCATCACCTTTCTGAAGTGAATTCAAGTCCTACTTCAAGCTCCAGTTAGGATAGTAAGAACTGACAATGGCACGGAATTAACTAATCAGGAGTTAAGAACATATTTTGAAGAGACTGGAATTACTCGCCAGACATCAACTGTTAGAACTCCACAGCAGAATGGGGTAGTTGAAAGAAGAAATAGAACTCTAGTGGAAGCTGCTCGCACAATGCTGATTTATTCCAGTGCACCATTATTCTTATGGGCTGATGCTGTTACCACTACTTGTTTCACTCAAAACTGATCCCTAATCCATCCAAGATTCAATAAAACCCCATACAAATTAGTGAACAACAGAAAACCCGACATCTCTTACCTTCATGTATTTGGCGCTTTGTGCTATCGTACGAATGATAGAGAAGATCTGGGGAAGCTGAAAGCTAAGGGTGATATTGGAATCTTCATTGGTTATTCAAATAACTCGAGGGCACTCAGGGTGTATAACAGCAGAACGAAACGGATTATGGAGACGATGAATGTGAAATTTGACGAGATTTCACAGATAGCTTCTGAGAGACTTGGTCTAGAACCCGCGCTTAACCCAATGGCTTCTGAGAGACTTGGATTAGGACCCGCACCAAACAGTCAAACTTCTGGACATATCAGTTCAGGACTCGTACCCCAAGGAGCTCAGTCAATTACAACTGAAAACCGACAACTCAAGAACTGGATAATTTCTTCGAGTTTATGTATGATGAATACTATGGTGGAGCTTCGACAAATGCATCACAACAACGTTCCGCTGCACCCGCTCAACAACATCAACCACCACCACCACCACAAGATGCATCTACCACAATCGAAGCTGACGCACCAACTCCCTCAACTTCATCAACATCTACTCCAGCAACATCAGACGAGAAGAAAACTCGCCACCGATTGTGACATGTGCATCTTCGCCTGCTCAGTCAGTCTAAAAGAGCCAAAGAACATTCGGGAAGCGATGACAGATAATGCTTGGATTGAAGCGATGCAGGAAGAACTTCTCCAATATAAATTACATGACACTTGGGATTTAGTGCCGAGACCAATCGACAAACTCGTCATTGATCTTAAGTGGTTATGGAAGAACAAAAAGGATGAAGAAATGACTGTAATTCGCAACAAAGCTCGTCTAGTGGCCAAGGGATTCAGACAGGAAGAGGGGATAGATTTTGAGGAGTCATTCGCGCCAGTAGCTAGACTTGAGGTGGTCAGGATTTTCTTAGCATACGCGGCTCACAAGAACATCACGGACTATCAGATGGATATCAAGACAGCTTTCTTGAATGGAACTCTGAAAGAAGAAGTGTACGTGAGTCAGCCAGATGGATTCGTTGACAAAGATCATCCAGACTACGTCTACAAGCTAAAGAAAGCTATCTATGGTTTGAAACAAGCCCCAAGGGCGTGGTACGGCGAATTATCATCTTTCCTACTTCTTAATCATTTCACCAAAGGAACAATTGACCTGACCTTGTTTACCAGAAAATTCAAAGATGATATTTTGATTGTTCAGATTTACGTGGACGACATAATCTTTGGGTCCACTAATCCGAAACATTCAAAACATTTTGCAAATCTCATGAAAAGTAAATTTGAAATGTCTATGATGATCGAATTAAAATTCTTCCTTGGACTTCAAATCAATCAATCCCATCGTGGCATTTTCATTAATCAAGCTAAATATACAATTGAGATTTTGAAAAAACTTGGAATGGAAAATTGTGACTCTGTTGGTACACCAATGGTCACTTCACCAAAATAGGCGCAAACTTATATGGAAAACCCATCGATCCGAAGAAATATCGCAGCATGATTGGGTCACTCATGTACTTAACTGCTAGTCGACCCGATATACATTTTGCTGTCTGTTTATTAGCACGGTTTCAGGCAAGGCCTACCGAACTTCACCTCCAAGAGGTTAAACGGATCTTCCGGTACCTTCGAAGAACCATTAACATGGGACTTTGGTATTTGAAGGATTCGGAGTTTACACTAACAGCCTTTTCAGATGCTGACCATGCTGGATGCCAAGTTACCGCAAAAAGTACATCCGGGGGAGCACAATTTCTGGGAGAAAATCTAGTAGGCTGGTCATCAAGGAAACAAGACTATACGACGTTATCAACCGCAGAAGCCGAGTATGTGTCTCTATCTGCGTGTTGTGCCCAAGTTCTATGGATGAGGACACAACTCACAGATTATGGCTTCTCTTTCAATCGCATTCCTATCTATTGTGATTCAAAAAGTGCCATAGCCATCTCGTGCAATCCCGTGCAACACTCGAAGACCAAGTATATTAGAGTCCCCTATCACTTCATAAAGGAACATGTCGAAGAGGGTACTGTTGAATTATTTTTCGTAAATACTGAATACCAACTTGCCGATCTATTTACTAAAGCCCTTCCAAAAGTGAGGTTTGATAACTTAGTTCGACGAATTGGCATGCGAAGCCTAACTCCCGAAGAGTTAGAAAGTCTTCTCGAATATTCTTGAATTATCTCAAAAAGCTTCGCTGTAAATATTTTTGAAAAAACAAAATACAAAATTTGAAAAACCAAGAAAAACAAAATATAAAAATAGAAAATGTCAAAAATTCAAAAGCATTAATAAATCGAAAAAAACCTAAAATATTCTTCTCACGACATGTCTCTCGTATAAATCAATAATCTGTACGTACCTAGAAATGTCATTCAACAATGATACGGGCATGTACAGATGCTTGAGCGAGAGTTCATTTAAATGTTTTCTAAAATATGCCGTTTCTCAAAAATTTCTTAAATAATGGCTTTCGTATATTTCAGTACGAAACCCACTATTAAATGATGGATTTTGTATATTTCAATACAAAACCCGAGCTACAATGATGACTTCTGATTATTTCAGATCAGGACTCGCATTGTTAATGGCAAATGAAAACAAAGAATCCTTGAGCACATGATCAAGATTTTTCAAAAAGATTTTTCAAAATCTTTCTCCAAATTCTGTGCTCAAGATTCTTCAAAATTAAAACTCCCTCTATACCATTAAATGATTTTAAACTCAAGTGTTTAAAAAACATACGCTTTATTTAAGGGGGAGTATAAAAAAAAACAAAATATTCCAAATCATGCTAAATGATCCGTCTATCTCTCCAAAAAGCTCTCATTTTAATCAGTTGATATCAAAAATATCACTGCATGCTATTTTTAAGGGGGAGAGGACATGATTAAAGTGTGATCAAAAGTTTAAAGATCGTGGATTGAATCTCAAATTAGCTCTTCAAAAGACTCAGCATGAACCCTCGAATTGACGAAATTAAATGTCCGTTATCGAAAAGACTTGTCTGGGACGGGTAATAATTTCAAGCTAGTCTAACTAGTGATGTAAACGTGTCACGCAAAGGACATGTCTGAGTAGAATGAACCAATTCGAGAAATGATCATTGAATATGATCGGGACGGGTAATAATTTCAAGCTAGTCTAACTAGTGATGTAAGCGTGTCTCGCGAAGGTCATGTTCATTGAAAATCGATCAATTCAAAATGTGCGAACTCTACCCAACATGTGCAACTTTATTTAAAAATGCATGAGCACATGTGAAGGGGGAGTATTTCAAAAATGTAAAACTCTCAAAAGTGTTAACTAAAATGTGTTTACTCATAAAAACTTTGAGAAAGTTTCACAAAATGTTTTATGGAAAGTGATCAAATCTAGGATAATCATGGAGTAATAAGGTGATTATTGTTAGGTTATGTCCAATGATCCGCCAGAGCCGGAGGGATCTACCCAAGGACATTTCCAATAGATTAGAATTGGAAGTCCTTAGGTAAGATTGAAAAAAAGGAGTAAATGAGAAAGGGAAAGAAGGGGTTGAAGAATTTAAAAGAAAAGTTTAATGAAAGGGTGAAAAGAAATAGCCCTCCATAAAAATTTAGGGCAGAAACCGGTTAATACATCTACTATCGGTAATCACTAAGGTGATACTGATATTGAAGACAAGACATCATGGACCCAGTGACACGCTGCACCACCCCTCTTAGCCACTCAGATATCTCTTAAAAGATATTTCTTTCATTTCTCACGGAGAACACTGCATAATCTATCGGCCTCTCACTCCGAGATGTGTTGATATTGAAAAGGTGGCACTCTACTCCATGCCTCAGCCTGGTTTTGCTTAAGGAAATCATAGAGCTGATCATAGTTCACTTGGTGAAGATCCTTTGTTTGGTTGACAATAGTGATGAATCGTCCCCATTCTTCTGGTAGATTGTTGATGAACTTGATGTTTTGAACAATTGGTCTCGGTGTCAACTGGTTTCTGATGAGCTCATTCATTAAAGTGCAAAACCTGGTGTAGTAAGATTCAATGGGTTCAGCTAGAGTAAATGTGAACTTCTCCCATTCAGTTAGAAGCTTGTTTTCAACATATTGTTGCCCAATTTCTATGCCATGACAAAGCCTTCTAACTCGTTCCCACATATCATAAGCAGTTTCACAACTGTCAACAGCAGCAAATATTTCCTGTGGTAAACCAAGTTGAATTAAGTGCATTGCTAAGTCATCGGCTGCAATTTGCTTCCAATCCTCTGCTGTATATTCATCTTCTTTTTTATCACGAAAGGACGGTGGTACGGGAGGTGTTGCATTTGGATCTCCAGCTTCTTGAATCTGACGAGGCTTGAATGGTCCTTTCTGGATGCAGTTGAGCATGAGTTTACCTTGTCCATCAGGCTTGGTTTTGATATAGCGAATCATACGGCTCGTCCATGGAAGATATCCACCTTTTTCTAGCATAGGAGGACGGTTTTCTGCACCGGCTGCATGGATGTCTTGCTGAGTCATCATTGATGAAGTTGTATGATAAAGTTGATGTTGGATCGGTTCAAAGAAATAGGAGTTGTGATTGATGTTGGTTTACGGTTCAAGAGTTATGTTCGGTTGAAGTTAAGTCCTTTCTCGGAGTACGTGAAGAGCCGTAGAAAAAATCCTTTCCTTTCTAGGTTTCTAAGTAGAAGAATCCTTAGTCGAAGAGTCTGTTAAAATTCCAAAGTCAAAGACTCTTACAAAAAAACCCTAAGTCGAAGAATCTTTCAAAATCCGAAAGTCGAAGAATCTTGCAAAATCGTAAGTCAAAGAGAAACTCGGAGAAAACTAAAACTCGAAGAATTAGTCTAAGAATCCAAAGTATGAGAGATAGTTGAAGAACCCAAGATACTCGAAGATACCAAAACTAGGTGAGATTCTCGAAGACTCCAAACTCGGAGTGTTTGCACAAACTCGAAGAATTGAGAACAAAGTCGAAGGATTTTAAGAGTTCCAAACTCGGAGACTTAAAAAAACCAACAAACTCGAAGAAGTTCCTTAACTTAGAAACTCGAAGAATTTCCTTAACACACAAACTCGAAGGTTTTTAACTTAGATACTCGATGGATCTTAACTTAGAAACTCGAAGGATCTTAATTTAGAAACTCGAAGGATCTTAACAAAACTTCTAACTCGAAGTTACTGTTGGAAACTCGAAGACTTTGAACTTTTAACTTCAAACTCGAAGTGACAAAGTCGAAGGAACTTAGAAACTCGAAGATTCTGTGCTAAACTCGAAGGATAGCACAAAATCGAAGGAACAAAACTCGAAGCCTTCAAACACAACTTCTTACTCGAAGTTACTGTTTGAAAATCGAAGTATTTCAACTTATAACTTCAAACTCGAAGTCAGAAAGTCGAAGGAACCCAAAGTCGAAGGATGGCGTCAATGAACAGTAACCGAACCAAAACAATTTCTCCTAAATCCTTGTTTGGATATTGATACCACTTGTTATCCCTTATATCAATCCTATCATACACACTATTAATCAATAATAAAGCAAAGAGATAAGTGAGGCTTTGGAATTCATGTGAGAGAAACTAGAGAGAGACATATATTAAACACACACTTATTCTAAGCAATCCCTAAAGCACCAACCTCTACATGTGAGGGAGGTGGTGCTATTTATACTTTTTCACAAATGATGGGCTTGGGCTTTCTTTTAACTAACATTTAACCTACTAGATTAAGATAAAAAGCCCATTGACTATTCTACTTAATACACAACGACACATTTACAAAAAAAAATAATTACGACAAATGACCATCACTTTTTATAAATGCTAACAGTCTACAAGATCCGTATTCATTTCACACATTCACAATGTCTTTTCTCAACAATTTCTTTTCATCAATTCATCTGGATCCTCTTGTTCAATTCTTTGCACCATATCCTATGACTGAGAAGACGGTGACTAAGACTGAGGAAATATTGACTGAGACTGAGAAGCTGTCGACTAATAATGAACAAGACGTTGAAGAAAATGAGCTTCCAGATCACTTAAAATCACTTGACCTGAGATTTCCTATTACATTCGCTGAGCATATGAAGTGAAGACAGTTTTCAGAAACGGAACGAAGTGCTGAAGCATTGTTTGAGTCTAAGTCAGATGCACCTGAAAATGATTGTTTTATGACTACGATTAAGAAACCTACATCTTAAATTCACAGTAGTGATATTGGTAGAGATTGCAATGTCAATGCAATGACAAAGGTACAAAAGATCCAGTACATGTTGACGCTAGCCAATAAAGAAGAGTCGGGAACACTGTTGACTGCTGAGGAATATGACTTCATGGTTACAACAAGTGTTAATGACAATGCAGCAGATTTCAATAGAAACTGCAACTTTATGGCTAATCAGCAAGAAACAACATCAAGCAGTGATTATGATATTCTTCCTACTTATGACACAGAACCACTCCATGAGGTACCAAATTATAGTAATGATGCTAATCCGTTTGCTCATGAAAAGCCCATTCTGTGCCTCCTGAAACTAATTATGACACATATGTAGGGGAGCAAGTTAATCGCAATATTAACTATGAAACTCCAGATATGGATCCTAATGGAGTTCAAGTTGCACAAAATGGTGCTAATGATGAGGAAACCCGTGCTTTCTTTGAATCATTACTGAATAATTGTAGCATTGAGATTGAAAAAGTGAAAAAGGTCAATCGCGATGTTAAGGCCGCGAATGAGAAAATGACCGCCGAGCTTGAGAGGTATAAAGAAAACGAAAAAGCTTTTGAGTTTAATAAAAAACGACAGTCGGAATTAGAAACTGGTTATCAAAATTCCGTTTTAAGAGAAAAACAATTGCAAATCAAGTTTGAAACACTTGATTTTAATTCACACATGAAAATAAAATCCTTAAACGCAGAAATTTCTGATTTAAAAAACCAACTTTCTAAACAAACATCAACTTGTTCTGATCTTGAAAAAGAAAAGAAACAGTTGAAAGCAGATTTTTCAAAACGAGAAAATGATCTTCTTGATGAAATCATTGAGAAACAAGAAACAATCAAAAAGTTGTAAGATTTGCTTGTGAAAACGGTCATTCCGCTCAAACTATTCATATGCTAATTAAAGATCCAAACCCGCTTTTACATACACTGAAGAAAATGGCTATCGATGTGAAAACCCTTATACTCTCAAGAAAGCTCAGAAAGAACATAATGTTTTGTACAATGGATATATAATATATGCTAAACATGATCCTCCCGTTGTTCGTGATTCTGATGAAACGATTGAGCTTGTTGAAGAGAGTCGAATAAAAATGAAACAAAAGAATCTGAAGATAAAACCAATTGATAACAACAAACTCAACAAACTTTCTGGAATTCCTTTTGTTCCACAAAAACAAACACCAAAGATTTCCAAAAAACCAGCTGTTACGACACAAGTTGCAAAACAAAAAGTTGTTTCTAAAACTCTTTCAAAATTGGAACAAATGTCCTCAAACAATCCTTTTAATACAAGTGCTGCTAGAGGATATTTAGATGATCTTAAAAAGAGAATTGAAACACTTCAAAATATTGTTGCATACAAAACTACTATCAGTATCAACAACTGGCATTCAAGCTTTCATACAGAAATGAAAAAGGTGCTTGAAACCGAAATTACTATTACATTGAATAATATCAATGCGAGGGTAATTCATTTTGAACAAGCATTTTTGAAAGAAACAGCTGACTTTGTCAAGGACCACAAAACCCTGGTAAAGGAAGCTAATGAATGTTTTGAACACATCAAAATTTTGGAAAATATAAATGATTCTCTCTTCTAAGTAGTTGTGTCGACCGATATTATGTCCATCATTTTAAAAACATATTCTGTTGAAGACGATGAAAGACTACGAGCTGAGACCTCTGCAATTGTTTCAAAATATGAAAATGCTCTTATTAAACTTGAAAAAGAAAATGTGTCATATTTTAAACAACTTGATCGAAAAACCGAGGAATGCAAGTATGACAAATTGTCGTATGAGCGTGCCTACAAGGACATGCAAGAGCAAAATGATCTTTTGAGAGCTCAGCTGCAAAGTCTAAAAGGGAAGGTGTGGATACTAAGCTTGCAAAACCATCGACTCCGGAGAAACCAAATGCTTCAAAACCGGTTGAAAAACCACAAATGTTTATTTCTCAGGTTGTTCCAAAAGTCAATGAGAAAAATGATTTGCAAAATCAGTCACTCCACATTCCTTGCCTATCAAGAAAAGAATATTAAAGATTGATGAAAAATGTGTTGAAAAAGAAAATGCATTTGCCAAGGAACCACAAGTCATTACACCTGATCTTTCTAGGAATAGTACACGGACTATGACAAAAAATCCAGTTAAGGAATCTGTTGGTTCTAACGACATGGTCCACAATCACTATCTAGAAAAAGCTAGGCAAAAGGCACAGATTCAAAAAGACGGAATTTTAGGTACAAAACCTAGGGTGATGAATTCTACAACATTACAAGGCACTGCTAGTAGTAGTAAACCATTACCTAGGAACACTCAACAAAAGACTAGGGATTGGCTTCCATCTAATAGTAGTTGCTCAAAAGAAAATGCTATGCACGTAGAATGCAACACTAAGAATTCAAATTCCTCTTCGAACAAGAAACAATTTCCAAATGACAGTAGTGACAAAATTAAGGTTGCCATTTTAAACAAAAATGTTGAATTTGTCTGTCCTATATGTCAAAAATGTGTCTTTTCAGCTAATCATGATGCATGTGTTGCACAGTATATCAAGAAAGAAAATTTACGTGCTAAGGCACAATCCACTAAGACACCTAATAAAAACAAACCCGTTGATAAGAAGCACGAGGCTAAGAAACCTAATAGGTGGATCTCTACAGGACGTAGTTTTTCTCAAAATGAGACTTCCGCTGCATCTAAAAAGAAAACAACTCCTAGATCTTGCCTTAGGTGGATCCTCACGGGAATAGTTTTTAACACAGTTGGTCTTAGATGGATTCCCACAGGGAAGATTCTTGATAGCTCCACCAAGACAAATAATAGTCAAAATCATCAGGATAAGGAAGTAGACACCACTACAACTGTTGATAGTGAACACCCTCAATGTGAGGAAACATGTACTTCTAACACTGTTATTTGTGCAAATTCTTCTTCTGTGGATGCAGGTACTTATGAAAGTGTTGAGGGTTCATACACCCGATGTGGAAAAGAAGAACTTTATGCCAACATCGCATGTGGAAATCCTTATCTAATTCCACTCTTAACTCCACTTTTACTTGTCCAAACTTAATTTTTCTTTGTGAATATTTTTTTGAAAAAACAAAATACAAAATTTGAGAAACAAACAAAAACAAAATACAAAATTATAAAATTTCAAAAATCCAAAAACATTAGAAAATTTTCAAAAATACAAAAACAATATAAAATCAAAAAAACAAAAAATATTCTTCTCATGACATGTCTCTCGTATAATCGATATTCTGTACGTATCTAGAAATGTCATTCAACAATGATACGGACATATACAGATGCTTGAGCGAGAGTTCACTAAAATTATTTTCAAAACATGTCGTTTCTCAAAATTTTCTTCATGATGGCTTCGGAACAACTCAGTTTCGGACCCGAGCTTAATGTAATGGCTTCTGGACACATCAGTTCATGACCCGCGCTTCAAAGAAAGGAAAGTGCTTAATAAAAACAAAGGTTTTAAATATTTTTCGAGCACTTATCCTAAAAATCTCTATGGCTTTCGTATACTTCAGTACGAAACCCGAGCTGAAACTGATGGCTTGTAAGTATTTCAGCTTACAACCCGAACTTTAAATAAAGGAAAGTGTTGTGCAAAACCAATATCTTTTTCAAACACTTATCCTAAAACAAATGAAGATAATTCTTCTACCATATCTTCAAAGATTTTCAAAATCTTCTCTATCTTGAGCACATTTCCTTCAAGATTTTTTCAATACGATTTTTCAAAATCTTTCATAAAGTGCTCAAGATAAATCCCTCCAAACACGCTTTCTTTAAGGGGGGAGTATAAAAATCAAAATCAAAATGTTTCGATTTCATGCAAAACTAAATCAATCTATCTCTCCGAAAAGCTTTTCTTTTAATCAGTTGATATCAAAAATATCACGACTTGCTATTTTTGAGGGGGAGAAGACGTGATTAAAATGTGATCAAAATGTTTAAAGATCATAGTTGAATCTCAAAAGAGCTCGAATCAGATTAACCAACGAATTGACGAAGCTGAAATGTCAGTAATCGAAAAGACTTGTCATGGATGGGTAATAATTTCATGCTGGTTTATCCAGTGATGTAAACGTGTCTCGCAAAGGACTTGTCTGTGTAGAGTGTACCAATTCGAGAGATTCTCTTTGAATATGACTAGGACGGGTAATAATTTCAAGCTAGTCTAACTAGTGATGTAAACGTGTCTCGCAACGGTCATATTCACTGAAAATCAATCAATCCAAATGTGCGAACTCTACCCAACATGTGCAAATTTTTCTTAAAACTTATAAGCACATGTGAAGGGGGAGTATTTCAGAAAATGCAAAACTCTCAAAGTGTTAACAAAATGTGTTTAATCATAAACACTTTGAGAGACTTTCACAAAAGGTTTTACGGCAAGTGATCAATAAATCTAGGATAATCATGGAGTAATAAGGTGATTATGGTTAGGTTTATGTCCTATGATCTGCCAGAGCCGGAGGGATCTACCCAAGGACAATTCGAGTAGATTAGAATTAGAAGTCCTTAGGTATGATTGAAAAAAAGAGTAAATGAGAAAGAAGAAAGAAGGGGTTGAAGAATTAAAAAGAAAAGTTTATGAAAGGGTGAAAAGAAATAGCCCTCCATGAAAACTTAGGGCAGAAATCGGGTCAATATATCTGCTATCGGTTATCACAAAGATGATGCCAGTATTGAAGACAAGACGTCATGGACCCAGTGACGCGCTGCACAACCCCTCCTAGCCACTCAGATATCTCTTAAAATATATTTGTTTCATTTCTCACGGAGAACCTTGCATAATCTATCGGCCTCTCACTCTGAGATGTGTTGATATTGAAAAGGTGGCACTCTGCTCCATGCCTCCGATGACTAAAACCAAAACGCACATAATCGAGTCTAGAGCCATGAGATTCATTAAAAGATCTATTAGGATACACTTCCATAACATACACTTGTGTTCGCCAAAAAAGGACACAAGTTGTGTAAGAGTCTTTATGGGATCTTCGGATCCTACCTTATCTATCGTGATGGTTACTTGTTTCAAATGGTCTACAGTCGTGGAGTGATACTTCGATATACTTCAGTGGCTCACCTGAATTATGGGTATACTTCGGTATATCTGTTGTAAGCCTTCTTGAGGGTATCCAATTCAGGAACAACCTTTGTATGATTAGAAAGGGTTTTCACACTATGCTGTTAATTCTTTCAAAGTCTGAGCCTGTAAGTGCTGAAAATCCCGCCAACGAGATTCCTTTCACGAATCGAGTCCTTAAGACGTGGGTCTCTACTTGGATTTATCCATAGTATTGATAACTGTCCCTCAATGGGATTAGGACGGCTGATATGCCCGACCAAGGTGAATGGAATCAAGACATTAATCAGTAAAACAATCGTAGTGGTCTATTCTATAAGAAAAGTCCACCGTGATCGATTGGTATCTTCAACTAACATTATTTATGCAGGTACTGGTGATAGTCCCTTGGAGAAAGACCGTACACCATCATTTCATTCATCATCATCTTCAACTCTGCATGTTCATACTAATTACCTCAAAGATCAAGCTAAGAACGTTCACGACAAAGAAATCAAGAAAAAGACAAAGAGTAATATCAAAGTCAAGAGCTGAACAAGAATGACAAGAACAAGTTCAAAGAAATAAATGAGGACTACATTAGTATGGAGATCAAAGTTTTAACAAGAAGTATGAGCATGTTGGAGAAGACGACACAACAAATCATTGAAGATGTTGATCGAAGGCAAGAAAGATCAAAAGTATACGATTGAAGATCACAAAGCATGAAGGAACAAAAGTATCAAGATAATTCTAAGACATTTCATGAAGTTCAAGATCAAGACGACTAATGGCATCATCACAATGAAGCATCTAAAGAATGACATCCCTTAGTGGGAGATTTTTAGACTTAACTAAAATGAGTGTCATTCTTAGATTAGAAACTCGTGAATTGCATTTATCTTTTAACGATTGTAAACGGTTTATGTAAGTTGTAAAAACCGTAAGTCATTCTAGTTTGTCTAAAACTCTAACCTATCCCACATCGCCCCAACATGTAAACAATGTAAGGGTTCCTTATCTATAAAAGGAACCCATGTCCTCCCATTTGTGGGGTGGAAGATTAGGGGTAAGGTTATAGTTTTCCTCCATTTCTTGTCTCTCTTCTTATTCTTTGTCTTAATCTAATATTCTATTTTTTCTTCTACTTCTCATCTTAATCTCTTCTTTAATCTTTTTACGTGTGAAATGATATGATTTTAAGGGTCCTACAAGAGATCTCTAGATACAACTTAGGGGTTGATCATCATCTTTTGTTGCTTTTATAAATATGGTTTAGCTTATTAAGTATAGCAACGTACTTTCTTGTACGTGAACTAAAAAGTGTTTCACATTATGTTACAAATTTTCAAATTGTGTGTTCCAATATACACACACAATACTTTTTTACCCGAAGCAATTTTCTAAAATACTACATTTTATGATTTTTATTACTCGAAACATTGCATGAACATATATATGTGCATACCTTGCTATTATCGTGTATCATTAAATTAGTTTTGACTGCCGATTTTAGTATGTATCATGATTTAGCATTAAGGTTTGAACGGATTCTTTTTGATCGGGTAAATAAGAGTTGTAAAATAATAATAGGTACCTATAGTGGTGACGGTGGTGGCCACGGGTCTATAAGCTAGTTTCTTTATGCATTCATTCTTTTAAAAACCCGTGGATTACACGGGTCTATAAGCTAGTTTTATTTAATATAAATGTCATGAACCCACTCACTACCTTCCCTTTTCTACTTTTCGATACATTTAGCTAGGGGTGCTCATCGGTTCGGTTATCAGTTTGTCGATTTATTCGTTTCGCTCTGTTTGATTAAAAGAGATTTTGGTAGAACCGAGAATCGAACCGAACTGAATTCAAATTAGATTAAACAGAACCAAAAATTGAGTTTGAATTTAGTTCGGATTTTGAGTTGACCGGAATAACCCTAATCACATAATTTATAAATATTTATTCATTTGATTATATAGTTTTTTTCAAGAAAAATATTTTCAAGCTTACAAATGCTATATTTATACAGGAAAAAGTTTTAATGATTTTATTATGTATGTAAATTCGACAAAAATATATACATTAATGTGAATTCGGTTTTCGGTTCAATTCCGTTTACATTTTACTAAAACAAAACCAAACAGAAAACCGTATATTTAATTCGGTTCGATTCAATTTTGACAAATTCATTTTGGTTGCTTTTAACAAATTCGATTCGATGTTATTTGGTTTTGATTTTCGATTTTTGTGGGTATTACTCGAGTTGTGAACACCCCTGCATTTAGTGATGACTAAGTCAAAAATAGAATGGGTCGCTTGGGCTGTGATATGTCCCTAACATGTCATGTGAGACAAATGAGTACTACATGTCTATATTCAGCCTACTAAATTAATTTATTTTGTAAATCTCTTATATTGTTCCTTTGTAAAACTTAAGTTAGGTGGCAAAAGGTTAATATTTGATAACCCGAACTAGCACACTATCAGCTGCTTTTGCATAATGTGAGGGATATACATCAGTTAAGGTATCATTGTAATTACACAGGTTTTTCAAATGATATGCAACACACAATCACTATATGTTCAGAATGTGTTAATGGACAAGAAGTATTTGAAGGTCAAACCTATCCAGCTCGTACAAATAACATGTTTACGTTTAAGAAGTTGCAATCATTACACTTATCCTGATAAAATGTTATTTCTACTTTTTAGAAATGAAAAACATCTAGATTGGTTGTCCTGAGAATTGGATGTAAAAACTTACTAGTTATAATGCCCGCGCACGCGCGGGATTTTTTCTAATTTTTTGAATAATGTATTTTGACCAAGTGTAATTTAAATTCCAGCATAAATCAGTTAATGTGGGTCATTTTTGGAGTGTATTTGCTATAATGTGTCCACTTTCAAATGATTCGAGTGTCTCAAACTTTACAAAAGTAATCCAATATATTTTCTAAATGCATATATCTATTGAACTGTATAGACAATACATATAATTATCGTGGGAATTTCACGAGACAATCTTGATCGGACTTATGTCCAGTTCTAGTTATAATACCCGTGCACGCACGGGGTTTTTTCTAATATTTTGATTTAGAAAAAATCAGAATACATTTACAATTATAAAGAAAATCGACTCATAAATTTTAAGCATAATACTTTTCGTGTAAAGAATATTTATGAGTCTATTTTTTTCTTTTTTCTAATATATTGGTTTTGTTATAGTTATGTGTTCATTTGTTGAGTTTGTTAAACCTCCTCCTTTCCTACATACATTTATACTATTAATTGACACATTGGAGATGGAGGCCAATCAACTATACATTCCATTTTGCGTACATACATTTGCAATTTTGGATATATCACTGGAGCCTTGTGTGCTCTGTATGCACATATTGAGATTTTTCCCTAACATGTAAACAACTACACTCCTACTCAAATAGTACTAAAGTTAGCAACTTAAGTTTTTATTTAGAAGCTTGGAACATCAATGATATATAGTGTATTATGATAACAATTCTACTTAAAGAGAAGAAATATTGCTACCCTTAAGTATCTAAGTTGGTCAAAAAGTGGAAAATCACATATAACGTAATCAAAATCTGGAATATGGCCAACCATGCTGCTTGACTACGTGACTTATACCGAGTTCATTGCCAATCATATCGCTTCAATTGATGTTTCGATATATCTTGACCCATTCCATCTTTAGCTGCATTTAATATTCGACCCATAACACAACATGAATTCACCCATTATCATATAAATGGGTTGGAAGTGCTACGTGTACAGTGAAGAGTTGTACTAAATTTACGCCACGGGACTCAATACACACCTTACTAATCAAAAAAATGGATGTTTAATTTTCTGCATCACAAAGGCTTATCTGAAGTTTTCTTCATGGAAAATATAAACCACACCAAACAAAACATGATTTCATACTATACACACCAGTATTGTCTATAAGTCTCAATTTTATTCACAACAAATTATTTAAAAGGACTATTTAAGCCGAAGCTCAATTCCATCCACAATAAGACCTCCTTTACAGGTTTTATGCTCTTGAAACTTCATCTAATTTCACCTTCATCTCCATCATCGTGGTAGAATTCACCCAACTCGATCTCCAGCCAACCGTCCTTTCTTCTAGTAGGAGCTGCATGTGTTGGTGCATCATCATGTGCCCATTTTGCATTTTATATTTCTAAATGCTTCTTATATCTCACTCTTTTTTATGCTTAGTCTTTGCAAAGTTTGATTATGTTTTTTCTCATATTCTAGTTCCGAATTCATACTTACGAATTATAATTAAATCACAACAAATAAACCACAAAACATCACATACCTATTACAATATAAGCAATAACGAATTAAAAGTAACAGATTTACCTTGATTCAATCTAGCTTCTCTTTTCCCCAGAAACTATCATAAGGATGGGAGACTTTGGTGATACGTAATTATGATCCATAGGGTCTGTGGTCTGTCTGTATGTGAGAAGAAGAGTAAACGAATACCTTTATTGGAATCAAATCAAATAAGCATCTATAGAATCATCTTAAACTATTCTAAAAACGAAATCGAAATCATCTTCATCTTGTGTTATGTTTTGTTTCAATAGATTGTAGTCATGAGGTTGTTTTTTGGCGTTATTTTAGAGCTCCGGTTTTCTTTTTGAAATTTTTTTAAATTGGTCCAAAACTATGAAAAAATAACTTGCAAGTACATGTGTATTGTGAGTTTTTTCAACAGATAATGTGAAAAACGGATTTAAATCATTTGCATAAGTTTCCCTTTGGTTGTCTCAATCCCAGTTCGTAAAACAATTGCTACACAGCCACCATCAGGAGTTCTCATATAAAAAGTCTAAAGGAATGGACAAAAATTAACATTCTAATTTTGAACTGCAGATCGAAAGTAATTAATAGAATTATATGAAATATTGTGCACAACCTTGTCAGGAGTATGTTGCGATATCTTTGTGCCACCAAAAAGAACATGTTTTTGCTCTCGTTTACATGATAAATGCTCTTATGGTCCTCTACCCAAGATTGAAACCTGTAAAGCATACTTATAGGGTCAAACAAACATTTTACATCCACATAAACATCCTCCTGTAAAACCACACATATATACATATGTTTGCACTTGTATACCTCTTTCGCCATCTCTCTGACCGCATCCTGAAGAAACTTTGCATACTCTATTCTCGCATTTAGCCTCCTTTTCAGTTTTTCCTGCACGTATTCATAATCAAGCAAATCAAACATAAAGTTTCCTCTTTTGATTTTTCTAGACTGGTGCATCATTCAGCTTTACAATGGCACCTATAGTTGGAGCATCAACAAAATAATTACACGAAGAGTGAAGTTTAAAAAAGAATGCACATGGTTACAATTACTAACCAACATAACGTATAACCAACATAACGTAGCATTAAAATTAATAAAAAATCCCTTAGGATAGAAAATGCCGTTGCAGCACTTCAATACAAAATGCAGCACTTATGAATTAGAACATACGGCTAATTCTGTTCGTTAACAATGTTTTCAATAGGAATACTACGGACGAATTGCTAAACGACCTCTTTAATTTATATGTGATTATGTGTAGGTGCAATCTTCGCATAAGTTTCACAATTGGTGAACCTTCATTTAGATTAACAAAATATATCACCAAAAAGAAAAGCTTCTTACTGCTAAAAAATTTGCATATCCTTATAGTTCGTAATTCTTCTGATATAGTATTAGTTATACTAATTTATACCTTCAGATTAAATTAAAAGACTTCTAAACAACACATAAACATTGAAAAACATAAGAAAATCAAATACCTAAAACTGAAGATAAACTAATTGGAGTTCCACTTCTCTAACTGATAATGATACAAACAGATGTCGACCACATCATTATTTTTGTTCAACCTTGACTTTTCTTCTTTTATGTAATTAGCAAAGACATTAAAGTAGTATTAAAAACCAAACACCATATTATACTTTATTCAATTACTATTTGATTCTGATTATTCATATGACAATTATCAGTTTTAGAACAAACATCCAAACACCCCTACATAACTCATAAAGATACCCTAAATCTAAAAAATTACATAAACCAATATCAAGATTGCGCATAAGAATAATAATAAAATTTATCACAAGTTAACACAAAAGTTAACAGAGGCATAACATCGAACACATTTAGTGCAATTCAAAACTAACCTTTTATTCTCATATGTTTTACTTCTGGTTTAAAAAAAAGTGTATACTTTAGTCGCAGCAGTGGCCGTATTCGTTAGGTGGTGGCCGGAATTCTGTTGTCGTGGGTTTTCTAATTGACTGAGGCACCAAATTAGGGTTTTCTAAGAATGACACCATTAAACAAACAGATTCGATTTGTTTGGTTTCAAATTTTCAGATGGATGTCGTTCATAGGTTTGGAAGTTTCGTTTCAAAGGCACGTTTTGTTTGTTCTAATTTTCATTTTGACACCTACATTTTATGTGGATTGACTCCGCCTTCTTTAAAGTTTTTTTCTGTTACACTTTTGACACATAAATTTTTGTACATAATTTTAATGAAAAAACATATTAAAACGATTTTTTATGAATTTTGGCCAAATATAGAAGTATTTAGGGTTTTCTTAATTAAACATATTTTTAAAAAATATAATAAAATAAATAGAATATTGCTAAATAAGGTATGATTTGATTTTTTTAAAATGAAAAAGTCTCCACTAAGGGTTTTTTTTTATTATATAAAAGATTTTGTGAATTATTTTAAAACAAAAAAGAAAGACGAACATCTAATTTGACACCAAAAACCAAAAAGTATTAGGTTTGGGCTTTTGTTCAGTTATAGGATTAAGGAAGTCTTTAAAGGCCCATTATCATCAGCGTGGTAATAACTTGGATTGCTCTAGGGGATAACTCAGGTAATACCGTAATACCCATCAAATATCGAAACCGAACAGAAAAAAAATGAACTAAATTTGTAAATCGGTGCTAGCTAAAATTTTACACTATAATAGTGCAAACTAAAAATGGCATATATTTGCGCTAACTTTTTTTTTACTCCGCTGTATGCTTTAAACATTTGCACTAAATAACTTTTAAGATTTAAAAAGTTAAAATAATGCTATAAATCTGAAATATCTGGTGTAACATATATATCAATATTGAACTTATTTTGAAAGTATCAATAAAAAGATTATAAGAATGTATTTAACATAAACCTGTTTTAGTTTTTAACATGGATATCAAAGATATGGTGGAAAAAATATGAGTTTTGGTATAGATAGTGTTTTGGCGTGATATATAACATAAAATATTGGATTTTGTGAAACTTGAACTTTGTGTGGATGAGTCGATCTAAAGTAGTCACCTATTGTCTTTTGTGAGAGACTAAGGTTTTTATCTTGAGGTCTTAATTTGGTATTATCATGTAAAAACATTCACATAATGAAGTGTCAAGGTGTGATCGGTGTATTTCTCTCTCTTCTACCTGATTAAGCCAATCATACGTTTGACACCTCATTTTGTGAAAAAAATTTTGTGGGACATTTCCTTTTTATCTGTGGATTGGCAATGTCTCATGATTTTTACAAGTATGAATTTTTTTTCACTGTGCTTCACATGTTCAAAATTGTTGTTTTAATTTGGTATTACCTGGCTTGTCCGGACAACTCATATAGGTGGCAAAATGGTTGGATCGGGTCGGGTCGGGTCTTAGATGGGTCTTGGTCTAGATGGGTTTGGTTTAGATGGGTCACTTGAAAAGATGGGTTTAGATGGGTCTGGGTCAAACGGGTCTCGGGTTAGGTTGGTCGGTTTTTATTTATTTATTTATTTATTTATTTTTATTTTTTTAATATCATGGAACACAATAATTTATTATTGTAAAAACAAAGAAAAATAGTCTTCGGAGATTGCAGTCAAATTGATCAAAAAATGGTATTCAATATCCGTTTTATACGTTTTCGTTCGTTTTTATACATTTTCGTCCGTTTTTATCCGTGTATATATATTTTTTGTGCGTTTTTATACTTTTTCATTTGTTTTTGGGCAAATGCTAAAATAATACATTGAACTTGCCACTTTTTGCCATTGTATGGTCCCATCTTTTCCGTTAGCAAATGTATGACTAAACTTTTGAAATCGGGTCATTGTGGGTAAGAAACGTCACATTGTTAGTCCTTCATACTAACGGCCGTTATTAAATAACTTACAATTCCGTTTTCTTACGTTTTCGTCCGTTTTCTTACGTTTTCGTCTATTTTGACACGTTTTCGTCCAGTTTTTTACGTTTTCTTGTGTTTGCACACGTTTTCGTCCAGTTTTTTTACGTTTTCGTCTGTTTTGACACGTTTTCGTCCCGTTTTTTACGTTTTCGTCTGTTTTTACACGTTTTCGTCCCGTTTTTTACGTTTTCGTCTTTTTTGACACGTTTTCGTCTGATTTTTTACGTTTTCGTCCCGTTTTTTACGTTTTCGTCTGTTTTGACACGTTTTCCTTTGTTTTTTTAAGTTTTCGTCCGTTTTCTTACGTTTTGGTCTGTTTTGACACGTTTTCGTCTGATTTTTTACGTTTTCGTATGATTTTTTACGTTTTCGTCTGTTTTGACACGTTTTCGTCCCGTTTTATACGTTTTCGTCTGTTTTGACACGTTTTCGTCCCGTTTTTTACGTTTTCGTCTTTTTTGACACGTTTTCGTCTGATTTTTTATGTTTTTGTCCGTTTTCTTACGTTTTCGTCTGTTTTGACACGTTTTCGTCTGATTTTTTACGTTTTCGTATGATTTTTTACGTTTTCGTCTGTTTTTTTTACGTTTTCGTCTATTTTGACACGTTTTCTTCCTATTTTCTTACGTTTTCGTCTGTTTTGACACGTTTTCGTCTATTTTTTACGTTTTCGTATGATTTTTTACGTTCTCGTCTGTTTTTTTACGTTTTCGTCTATTTTGACACGTTTTCGTCTTTTTTACGTTTTTGTCTTTTTTGACACGTTTTCGTCTGTTTTGACATGTTTTCAAAATGTTTTTTACGTTTTCGTCTGTTTTGACACGGTTTTTACACGTTTTTTACGTGTGAAAATAGACGAAAACGTAAGAAAACGGACGAAAACTTAAAAAAATTGAAGGAAAACGTGTCAAAACAGACGAAAACATAAAAAACTGGACGAAAACGTGTCAAAACAGACGAAAACGTAAAAAACTGGACGAAAACGTGTCAAACAGACGAAAACGTAAAAAATTAGACGAAAACGTGTCAAAACAAGATGAAAACGGACGAAAACTTAAAAAAAGTATCAAAACAGACGAAAATGTAAGAAAACAGGAAGAAAACGTGTCAAAATAGATGAAAACGTAAAAAAACAGACGAAAACGTAAAAAAATCATACAAAAACGTAAAAAAACTGACGAAAACGTGTCAAAACAGACGAAAACATAAGAAAACAGGAAGAAAACGTGTCAAAATAGACGAAAACGTAAAAAAAACAGACGAAAACGTAAAAAATCATACGAAAACGTAAAAAATAGAAGAAAACGTGTTAAAACAGACGAAAACGTAAGAAAACAGGAAGAAAACGTGTCAAAATAGACGAAAACGTAAAAAAAACAGACGAAAACGTAAAAAATCATACGAAAACGTAAAAAATAGACGAAAACGTGTCAAAACAGACGAAAACGTAAGAAAACGGAAAAACGAAGAGAAACGTGTCAAAACAGACGAAAACGTAAAAAACGGGACGAAAACATGTGAAAACAGACGAAAACGTAAAAAATCAGACGAAAACGTGTCAAAAAAGACGAAAACGTAAAAAACGGGACGAAAACGTGTCAAAACAGACGAAAACGTAAAAAAACTGGACGAAAACGTATGAAAACAGACGAAAACGTAAAAAACTGGACGAAAACGTAAGAAAACGGACGAAAACGTAAGAAAACTGAATTGTAAGTTATTTACTAACGGCCGTTAGTATGAAGGACTAACAATGTGACGTTTCTTACCCACAATGACCCGATTTCAAAAGTTTAGTCATACATTTGCTAACGGAAAAGATGAGACCATACAATGGCAAAAAGTGGCAAGTTCAATGTATTATTTTAGCATTTGCCTTTTGTTTTTTAATGCACCCTTGAAAGAAAGTGAGTTTGCAACTTTTAATGCAGTTTGTTCCCATATCTATTTTGCACCAAACATGGTGACTATTGATTTCTGTAAGATTATGATCTTACATGGTATCAGGCCTTGTGATTCTCCCCAAAAACTAAACACCTAAACTCTTCAGCCGCCGCCGGATACACTCCGGAGGTTCGGAAGGCTTCCTTTAAACCTTAACCTTATCAAAAAAAAAGAAAGAAAAAAAAAAAAAGAAAAAAAAAAAGACAGGTGGATCTATATGTTTTTCTAGGGAATAAACACGCATCGTTTGTTTGGAAGGTTCTTTGGGGGTTGAAGTTTAGAACCAACTTTCTCATTTGTTTGTTAATTAGTTGATTGTTCGTACGACATTGTTACCAGTCGATTAAAGTTGACCGTTGGTACCAGTCCCTAAAGTCGACCATTGGTACGATTTTGTTACCAGTCGACTTAGCCGACCGTTGGTATCAGTCGACTAAAGTCGACCCGTTGGTACGATTTTGTTACGAGTCGACTAAAGTTATGATTTTATTTATTATTTTATTTATTTTTTTTTAATTTTTTTTCCTTCTAGTTTACTACTCCAGTCCGAGCTTTCGCGAATTCGCCGCTCGGACTGCGGGGGAGTTTTAGGATAAGCATATTGTATAAGAGTGTATGTATGTACAGTTGGCTATGGGATGATGATTAGCAATTTACCTCAAATAGGCCATGTATTCTCCTTACATATACTCTCTCATTTGTATGTAATAATCATTCATTCAATGATACAATACAAATCTTACAATTTCTTCTTCGAGTATTTGCATGTTCTGTTAAACTTTTACACTTCTGAAGCCTAAAGGTCTGGATTAATTTTAAGCTTCCATCATGTAATTCGTTTCCTTGTAGAAATGAATTTAAATTAATATGTTTCTTTTGGCATAGGTGTTCGCATTAATTTCATAACTATTTTTTTACATAAGAACGAATGCTAATAAAGTTAGTAATGATCATCTTTTAAATGCAAACTTTATTAAGTAAATTTAGACATCCCGTGTTACACGGGTCATTAACTAGTTTCAAATGAAAAGACAGTTTCTTGTCATGCCATAAACAATTGGTGGCATGAGATTGATACCCCAGTCTTTGTTACTTTGAGAATGTTGGTTGTTGCAATTAGATCCATTAGATGACCCCATTTTCACATGTGTGTTATATTGTGGTCCATAGTACTATTGCATCGCAATTTCACTAAAGAAAACCTCACATCCATTTCAAAAAACAGTACTATGCGTTAGAAAGTAACCACCACCAAATGACTTAGGCTATGCACAATCGTTGATCCAAGCGACCTGGGTTACCGGGTGCCACGTCAGCTTTCTCTCTCCAGCGACCAAAGTGCCACAGTCGATGGAAAGTTTGTTTTTTTTTTTTTTTTTTTGTTTTTTTTTTTTTTGAATATGTTTGTGTGTGTGTTTGAAAGTCGGTCGACTATACGGCCGATATTCCCTTGTCTTCAAATTCGACCGATACTCAACAAAGGAAGCAACCGATCTAGAAGTCGGTCGGTTGGAGTCGGAATTCGCGATCGATCGACTTTTGCCGGTCGACTGTGCATAGCGTTATAGGTAAGACGTTTGACTTATTTATAAGAGGTCAATGATCAAATTTCTTGAAGGTAGTCAGGAAAGGTTCATAAACCAGTCATGAGGATAACCCAGTTAAGCCGCATATATCTAATTAGTAAATTAAAACTCACCCTCCGATCCCTGGGTAATTAATAAACCTAAACAAGGAAAACCACATCCGTTTTGTTTTAGGTTTGGGACTACCCATTTCACTTGTTTTAGCGTAATAAAATAATGCTCCATCATTTCGCGTATAATTTTTGTTTACAATGTACTGTAGGATTCCCAATAGTTACTCGTGTATCTCACAAATGTCGACATATGCACTCAAGTATATGATTAAGGCACATGATGCATATGTTCTCATCACCAATTAAAAGTGGTCACACCTGATAACAACAATGTGAATATAACAGAATAAGTACACAGTTAGTTGGTAGTTACACACTCTTCCTTTGTGGCAAAGTTTGAATTTGTGAATGCCACTTTGCCAAGTAGTGACCATCCTAGAACATAACAGCAACATCAATTCCAATCCAAATAGTAAGTGATTATTGGGAAAAATTGTAAATAGTTGAATAATATTTGGAAGAAGTTACTATTAAGATTAGGGCAGTCGGGTTGCTATTTTTTTATACATTGTATCGCAAAAAAGTTACATAACGATGCATGTTATAATCTGGAATTCAGAGGTGATCACTCTAGCGTAGTTTGTAAGCATAGTGCTATTAGCTTAGTTTTTATGATATCCTAATCTGTGGAGAATTTTATCTTCATTCTATTAAGAGTTGTGATCGATCATTATAGTTCTCTGTTGCTTTGCCGAATGAAGGCACACTCTCATTGTGAACTTCCTAGGCGTGCAGCTTTATTTAATTTTGGTCCACAAACTCCCCTTCTTTGTTTTTGCTGAACAATACCTCTATTAACGTGCGGAGACAAACTGTGACTTTATAATGGAAATGTTAAAAGTCAAATGCCATTATTGATGATGTGTTTCCTTGGCTTCCTTATTCGGCCAATAATGTGTTCCTTGGATTCCTTTTTCAGGTCCTGTTTGGTAATAATAATACTCATATGTCTGACACTAAGAATTAAGAAGATTGGTGATGATTCTAGTCATTCTGCATATAAACTTTTTGTATAATCATTCACCAACTACAGGTGCTTTGTATTTTGTGATGTTAACATATAATATGGTATTACGGACCCGACCCATGAAAATTGGACGAGAACTGAAAGGAGCCTTGAAGATGATCGATTTAGATTAGATAAGTACCCACACGATAATAACTACATGGAATAGGTTATTACTAATCAAGCTAAGGTTTCATTGTTGTGATGATATTCTTATATATTAAATGAAACCCTAGCTAGAATACTAAGATCAAGTGTATTAGTGACTAACATCATCACAATTAACTCAACGCCACATCAGCTTCTCTCCACAATAAACACTACAACCAACATAATGTAACAAGTTAACCAACATCACCACCAACTTCTATTTTTTTTTTCATTTTCTTTTAAATACTAAAAGTAAATTTTCATTAATTAAAAAATTTCACTAATAATTAAGATAAAATATAAACGTTACATTAAAATTTCAAATAAAATGAAATTTAAAATTATTGTGCATTTGTTCAACGCCAAATGTATTCCACTAAATCGGTTTTAAGGTTTAGATGAGTTTCCTTGTTGACTAAATCGCTAATAACTTATAACGTTTGTTCATGTGTTTGTACGCGATCATCCTCATGATGTTGCTTCTCTCGATAAAAGTCAGGAGAAATTGTCTTATTTTTGTCTTTTTGAATCATGTTATGTCATATAATGCATGTGTACATCATATTAGTTGTTGGTTTTTTTTTTTTTTTTTTTTTAAAACACATCAGTAGTGCGAGATATTTTATTATAGCCAAATTTTTCTTTAGCATGCCGCTCGTTCCAAATCTTTCCTTCCTGCTTCATGCGCTTGTTTGTACCTTATTCGCTTCGTATCATCCGCACCTGAATGTGAAATCGACTTAACAAGTGTAGACCTTTCCGGATATATCCAATCAGTAAGATAATCCAACAACAACATACTCAATCCCGCCAGTGCGGGAAATGAGAGAGGTAGAATGTAGACATATCCTAACCCTACCCAGGATAAACCTGTGAGTTACGAGACTGCTTCCAGGGAGACCTTCGGCAAATGAAAATGTGCGGTTGAGAGAACATAAATAAGTGCAAGGTTCAAGGGAGCAAACAAGTGTAAGCAATCAAAAGACGAGAAAAAAAGAAGAAAAAAGGACAATACAAAGCAGGAAGGGGGGGGGGGGGGACGAAACGAAACTGCTAGTGCTTTCCCATCATTAAGATTGTGGAACAAAGGCGATTGATGTAAAATGTTGACACCGTTGTTCGTCCTGAAAATTCCAAAGAATGCATGCCAAATCCATAAATCTTGTCACGCAACTGCTTGCAATAAAATGAATGAAATTGACACGTCTAAATTATTGAGCACATTATGCATTTGGACAACCAGCCCACTCCCGGTCCGTACAATTAATGCTTTCTAACATCCCGTTAAGACCATGTTTATCCTCGTAATACGCATAGAGTTTATCGACATTATAAGTGGTCTTTTTTTGTAGAAAACAATCTCCATGTATTTCCATAATAGCCTTATAGAAATATACAAGGAAATAAAAAGAAGTTTTCGCACCCATTTGCAAATTTTCTTCTAGAGCGTCAAGAACAGTATCGTATGCCAATTGACGAATTGTAAAAAAAAAGTGGAAATATCAACTCTCGTCGTACAATCATTACCTAGTTAAAAATATGGACAATGATCACTTACTTCATCCTGAACAATGCATGTGAATGGTGATCGTCTCATTCGGAACTGCTTACCAAATATATCCTCATCATACATTGGGTTTGAGTAAGCGGCCATTAGACAATCATGAGGAATATAGGGATCTTTGTTTATTGTGATTCGTGGTAACGAGTTTGTTTTTTTTTTTGTTTTTTTTTTTTTTTTTTTTTTTTTGTTTTTTTTTTTTGTTTTGTGAAATTTCACCATTGATAATTTGATAATTAATATAGTATGTTGTCGTTGTTGGTCATAATATTTGGGTAAAACAAGAGTATGTTTATGAAGTTAAAAACAAGTTTTACACAAGACCAATTGACAACTAATAACACAATTCGTACATTTCAATGTATATGATTTTATTAGAAATGAATCAAAGAATTACAATAGATAGTTGCGGAACACTATCCCAAATGAAACTCTCATAATCTTAAACTAAAACATAAGTTGAAATTTATGGATGAAATACACAAGCATGCTAGCTTAACTTAGTGGTTATTAGGAGAGGAGAATACTTTCACTATAATATATTTGTATTATTTTTTGTGGAAAGAATTTCTATCTTTTTCTTTTGACAACATTCGATTATATAAGATGATAAAGTGAAGTCAAATGTGTAGTAGGTTAGGTGTGACTTCAAATGATTATCAGAGTCATCTATGACCATGTCATGCCATTTGCCAAGTGTCACCAAAAGTAAGCTATCGCCTTAAACCTAAAAATACATGTTAAAAAGTGTCAACACAAAGGTTGTTGAGTTCATAGTGTTTATAAGTAAAACAGTTGTTTTCAATGGTCAAAGGTTGAGTAAATCCATAGTGTTTGTATGATAAGCAGTTGAACACAAGTTTCAAGTTGGATAATTGTATAAGAATATGATTATATTAAAATAGTAACATTGCAGCACAGTATTATTGCTCTAAGTCTCATAAATTCAAACGTTAACGTGTGTGATATCATAAAAATGATATAAATAACAAACATCATAAAAATGATGTAAGAAACAATGCCCTCGTGTAGGAGTTTGCCAACTTCCTATTGTTCTTCAAATAAGGTGCATTTGGTTAACATTCCGGCTAACACAAATGGGGCGTCAACTACCAATAGTGTAGGACCGATAATATGCATGATTTATGTGGTTCAGGAGGTCTAGGTTGATCAAACATGATGATATGCTACATGTTTCTAGTGAGAGAAAGTAAAGAGAGGGTGAATAAAAACACATAGTATATTAGCTTGAAAGAATGAATGTTACACAATGATTTTCCCACACCCCTCATGGAGAGTCATAAGGGGTATTTATAGGCTCATTACATTATAAGTTTGCCACTTAAACAATAGTAGTCCTTGCGGGTAATACTTACTACGAATCTAGTCCAATTCACTTGTGTGACGTTATCTTTATAAATAAGCGAGGCTAACAATCTCCCTCCAAGATATCGTCACATGTGAATGGTTACAGTGAGACCTATAAACAAAGTAAATTACAATAATAATAAACTATGTAGACGCTGTTGAAGCGCAGAGTCTTTGTAGTCTAGATACTGAGGCAGACTTGAAGTTCTCTCTTCCGAAGATCGCGACATCGATCTTTGGCGCTGACGGCACTGATCCTTGTAGCTCTGAACTTCAACTTTAATGGTCTAGTTAGGTTATTACTCCCTCCTAACTAGTGAGCCTTTTTCTTTTATCTGCTCCCTCCTGAATCGACAACTCTCTTTCATAATATATTTTTAGTCTTCAAACACGCAGCGGAGAAAGTAGACACTAAAGTGTAGCACCATGGTTGTCGTTCGGGGAGCATCATAACAACATACCTCACAAAATATTGCATCCAAGTTGGTAATAAGCCTCGATGTACACATTATTGGTACCTCTTCGGTTCCAGATTAAGCACAGTTCCCTCTGCCAACCAAATTACTGAAGACGAAACACTACTTCTTTCTTCGTGTACTTCTCCCTCCCGATGGTTGCGAGTTATCGGAATCATCACAATGTTGTGTACACGTCGTATATTACCTTTTATTTGATGCAGTATTAAAGCCATAATAGCCCGTGTAAGCATAATTTCGTGAGAATATGTCGAAAAAAATACTCTCAATACTTCTCTCAAACCAACCTTTAAACGAACCTCCTTTTAATTCACTGGCTAATAGGAATGACCACATATGGAGACAACCCGATATGACCAACTTGAAAAAGAAGTAAACACTCCAACTTTGTGACTTAATGCTTGTACAAATGCGCATTTTGAACAATCCACAACTTCGTGTGACACTGAGTACTACAACGTAACTCCTTAAAGTGATAGCTATACACTGTGAGCACTACAACGTAACTCCTTGCATCAGTTATAACTAGATTGTCAAGTCTTAATCAGTATGAAAAAATGCCCACACAAGTTATCTTGAGACCAACAACATATCTCAGGGATAAATAAGTACCCGTGAAATGTCACATCAAAATCAAATCAATAATACCGTACAAAAATCCCGTAGTCATTTTTGTTAAACATAACAATTCTAGCCGTGAAATATGTATCCCCGTGAAAATTATAATACCAAAATACCACTCTTTTTGCCAAATATTATCAAACATTTGTATCCAATATTTTTGTATCAAAACAAAGCATTAGGATGACAATTGTTAACAGTCCATGTATGCGTATTGCAACCCACTCATTGATCCAATCCATAAACGAAATGAAATTCTCGGTTGACAAGTCCAAAGGTCACACAGATTATAATTTCACAAGCCCACAAAAAATGATAACCCGATCCAGTGAATACACACCAATGATATTACATGTCTTAACCCTAAACACATAACACATTATCCTAACCCTACACACACTTCACACTTTCATCCGCATACCACACTTATAATTTCTCTCAATCAAACAACACGCCTGCATCTCCATTTCATCGCCAAGTCAGATAACTCCCTTGAATCCATCTACAAATCGAACATCATAACCACTAACACAACTTATTTCATCCTTGCAGCTGTGATTACCAAAAGGCAAACACACTATATCCTTCTTACTTCTTGTTGTTGTAAAGACTGAGCACCACTAACCCATGTAATATAACGTTTTTGGCTTCAAGATCTCTAAACGAGGTCTTAGGTAGGGTGCATGTTTCGTTTTATCTAAATCGAACAAAAGATGGATTGAAACACAAGTTGTTTTGATTCTTTCTTTGATGTTTTTGGATAGTAACAAGAAGCTTGGCTTCAACAAGATCGATGATGATAATTGTTCAACTTAAAAAAAAATCTTTTAAAGATTAGAGGAAAAGTTGAATCAAATCTGAGATATTGTTTTTCTTTTAAGTTTTTCGAGTCTTGATTATATATGTGGAGATGGGATAGGATAGATTTGGATTTGTTTGTGGTTTAGACTTGGTGTTGGCTCGACGAGTTTAGTGATATAGATCTGGCCCCTTTGTTTCTGTCCTTTCGTTTCGTTATTGATTTAATATCTTGGACTGATGATGGTTTATTACTGAGGTCACATGAGTAGGTATATGGTTTGTGGTCGTGGTCTTCTTCATCTTGATTCTTTATCTTTCAATTCCGATAACTGATTATAGACCCAATTCCGATGACATTGACTATTTGACCTGTCCAATTGCGATAATTAAATCCAATTCCAACAGGTTCAATTCCGACGGGTCTTATCGAATTTCTTTACAAGAAATCGATTCCAATTCCGATGAACAAGGGTCTGTCGGAATTACTTTACAAGCAATTCCGATAAAAGAGGGTTTTGACTTTTTTGACCATCAATTTCGACGACTTTTCCGACCAAAAAATTCCGACCACCCTTTTTCAGACCATTCTTCCGACCAGTATATGACCACTTTTCATGGTATGGTACAAAATAAGTCATAAAAATGATATAAAACAGTTAACTTGGACTAAAAAAAAGCGCAAAAAAAACTGTTTGTAGAAACCCTGTAATACCAGAAGACCACATGACTCTTTTTTTTGACCATTTTTGATACATACAACTTTTATGAAACTGTTATCACAGAAAGATAGAAAAAAATTTCCCGATCTAAAAAAAAACGTGATGTATAACAGCTTCAATAAGAGGTACGAACCCACACAAATCAACAAAAAGAACACCATAGCTCTGATGCCAATTGTAGGACTGATAATATGCATGATTTATGTGGTTCGGGAGGTCTGGGTTGATCAAACATGATGATATGATACATGTTTCTAGTGAGAGAAAGTAAAGAGAGGGTGAAGAAAAACAAAAAGTATATTAGCTTGAAAGAATGAATGTTACACAATGATTTTCCCACACCCCTCATAGAGAGTCATGAGGGGTATTTATAGGCTCATTACATTATAAGTTTGCCACTTAAACAATAGTAGTCCCTGCGGGTACTAGTTACTACGAATCTAGTCCAATTCACTTGTGTGACGTTATCTTTATAAATAAGCGAGGCTAACAAATAGATCTATCCACGATATTCGCATTCTCTCGCAAGTGATTAATGGCTCATGATATGAGGTACTTTTAGTGGTAAAAGTGTGTACTAAGGTAATAACAATCAGGATAGCATACAGAAAAATACTTGTGTTCAGGTTTGTAGCATGTAATATATTTCAATAAACAAATAGAGTGTTTCATCAATCGAATAAAATGTTTGAGATAAACGAGTAAAATATGTAATTAAAACGAGCATGTATCTCCCCCAAAGAGTTCAAAATAGGTAAAAGAGGGGCTATGACTCACCTTAGAAATAAGATGTCTAAAACGATAAGTCGAGTAGCAATAGTGTGTGGTACCGACCCGCGACCTAGATTATTATGGCAGTTCTTAGTTTACAGTTTTGTGTACTCACGACTCAAAGTGTTTTAAATAAATTTAAGTGTTTACATGTGGTTGTGTTTAATGTTGCTTGTGTGACAGAGTTTGTGTTTAAATCATTTCAAAGAGTTTGTAAGTATTAGCTCTTGGAAGTGCGTAAGTTTTTAGGTGTTTACGTCATACGGTGTGTATATATATTTGTAGATACATTTGTAATTGTACTAAATTAGCAGACGATGAGTTCGAAAAAGTCTAAGTATAAGAATTTGATCGAGTTTGTGGAGATAGACTAAGAATAAGAATTTGACATGACCTCCGTAAATATTAGTTTTCCCTTCATAAACGAATTGCTACAAAATATCCCATTATCAATATATTTATATAGTAAGAATTATAGTTTAATTAACTGGATATACTCAGTATAATTTGTTGAAAGAAAATGTTGTTTAGCTTCTAATAGTTCGAGGGTTATACGTGAAAAAAAATTGTAAAAGAAGTAAAATAGCAAAAAGTGTTAGGTGCAGGGTTCGAACACCTGACTTCACGCTCAACAGCCTAGCGTCCCACCGACAGGCAAAACTGCCTGTTTGTGTTGGTTTACCCAAACTGTTTGCATATATACACTTTCAGTCATGTGTTTTATTTACACATATAACAAAGTGTGTCGTGCATGGATATGTGTTTACATTTGCAATATATCTACTCAGTGTGCTACGTGCATGAGTTTGTGTTTGTGTTTTCGAAATGGTTTTTTTTTAGTGACAATACTTCACAGAGAGTGTCCGTTTGTCTTTGGTGTTCGAGTTTTAGTTTCCGCTTAACCAAAATGAGTTTGTAGGTCCGCTTATAAGCTCAACCGGGTAAGCACTTAACCAAAATAAGCTCTAATTAAAATGAGCACTTGTTTAGCCGTGGTCTCGTCACTGGGCTTCTCGGCCCGATTAATAATCCGTTAACCAAAAGAGTGTTTAGTCACATATTTTTAGTTCGAAATAAGTTTAGAAGTTAGTTAATAGGTTCAAATTTTCAATAAGCGATTGGTTAGTTTGAAAACTGAATAAACACCAAAATAAGCCACTCGACTTATTTTGTGCTCCTCGACAGAAAATCCAACCGATCACAGAATTGTTCAACCGACTATATCATGAGTTCAATAAGTTCATTTTATGTCAAAATAAGTTGTAAAGTTTCAAAATGAGCAGTTGTTCCAAATCGAGCCAAAACTTAAGTTTTTCATTTCTTTTAGTGTTTCTTTTCATTGTTTTGTATCCGAAACCTCAACAAGCTCGTCATGAAAATATGTGTGTCGATAAGCACTTGCTTATTTGTAGCGTGTTTAGTAGTGTTAAACAAGGTTCAAAGTTACCACACAAGCGTTATTAACATAACCACTTAATATGTTTGCATGTATGTTCGAACGTATAAATATTCAAGAAATCTGTTTTAGTTTTGTATGTCGAGTTTAGGTAAACTTCAAGAACATATTTTAGTTATGTGAGTGGAACGTATGCATATACAAAAGAACATGTTTGAGTTTTCCAAACTTTGAATCAAACATACAAAGTAACATGTAATGCACAGGTAGCATGTTTAAGAAATCAAAGAACACAAGTATTTGAAATCCTTACAGTGAGGTTTTGGTAGTGTCGAATGAGATGAGAAACAAAAGTCAAATTGCTAAACTCCCTAACCCAAATGTTATTAATCCAAGACCTTTTTCCTTGCTCAACCCTTGTATGCACTTGAAGTTTTTAGAGATTTTGAAAGTAAAATGTGAGTGTAAATATGTGTGTTTGCCATGGGTTTTAAAGACCAAGAAAGAAGGAAACAAAGCTAGTTACCCAAGGATAAAGGTTTACTTGGATATATTGAGAGGATCTAAACACACGTGAGTTGTGTTGAGGATACTTTGAGTATATACCAAATAGCATGCGGAATCTACTACTTGATACTTAGAAGATTTTTCAATGGAACAGTAATGAACTATATGAACAGATTATGATATCAGCAAACGCTTCAAAATTATTAAGTATAATACGAGTGATCTTGCTTATCACTAGGGTTTACAAACCTTGAAGCTTAAAAAAACATCCGTACAAAACATCTAACCTAGAACATCCTTTTATAGCAAAAGGAGTCCTTTACAAGATAAGTATAATATTCTAAACATATAGAATATACGTATAAGACTAACTCTATAAGATATACACAAAATCTATTCTATACTTATCTTCTTACACGTCTTCATAAGCAGTACCATCAGTATCAACTTCTATACTATCAATACTTACTCAGTCAGTTAGTACTGTTAGTTATATCTTCAGCAGTATTAACTTCAAACCTTGCAGTACTAATATTTACACTAGCAGTACTAACCCAGTTAGCACTGTTAGTGTTATTGCTTAGCAGTAAAAACAAAAAATCAAATACTTGAACATTTAATTCCTAACAATCCTCCCCTAAACTTGTGATTTACCCTAAATCATCAAGTTTCTGAATTAAATCATAGTCTTGTGAGGATTCTTTCAAACACTCTATCTTCTTGGTCTTGTAGTCTTCATCTCTTCTGCTTGCTGATGAGTCTTTCTCAATAATTCCCTTGCCATGTCAGATTCTTCATCAACTCTAAGTTTTGCAGCCAGGGTAATCCTTTTCAATCAGCATGTAGACATCAACACTATCCTTTGTAGATACATGGTGAACACCACATGTATCATATAGCCTCTATGTTGTACCAAGGTCATAAGCTTGAAACTGCCATAGGTTATCTTCTGGATGAGGTTCATATAACCTTTTCAATTCCACCCATAACTCTATGGCTTTGTCTTCTGAAGGATCTGTAGACCTGAACTTCTCTTGAACCAGACTCCATAGCTGATTCAAGTCTTCTCTATCAAATGCCTCAAGCATGTCTTCAAAATACTTATACATTTTAAAGTGTCCACCAACTCTGATGATCTTCCATGCCTTTACAAACCCATCTGTGTGAACTTCCCAGTCAATGATTGGACGTTTAACCTGTATTGGATCAACATTCAAAACTTCTGGGTTTATAACCATCATCTGCTGAAGTCTTTCATCAGTTAACTCTGCATCTTCTTCTTCTTCAGTTGCTTGTTCTTCTTTTTCTTGTTCAGCTGTAGAAGAAATTTCTCCAGTCTTTTGCTTCTTGGAAGATTCAGATTCTAACTGCACACCTGCTCTCCTTGTAACTCTGCTAGTCTCAACAGTTTCCATTGGGAATAACAAATGTTGAATTTTCCTATATGCTGTGTAGTACAACTTTTCAACTTTTTCATAAGTTCTGCCTTTTAGTTGTCTATCAGTCCAATTATCTTGATGTTTCAAGTACTCCTTCATGTACTTCATCTGTTGAGCTTTTGTTGGAGGTTTCTTCTTAGCAACCATCTTCTTACTCTGACTCTTTCTGATCACCTCAAGTAAATCATTAAGGGCACTTTCTTGCTCTTCAGGTGTAAAAGCTGATCTTTCTTCCTCTTGTAACTTTAATGCCAATTCTTTGTCTTTTTTTTTCTTGAGCTGTTCACTCATCTTCTTCACTTTGTAACTTTTTTTCAACCAAAAACTTTGCAATTCTTTCTTCTTCTGCTATCCTGGCTTGTTCCTCAGCTTGTATTCTTTGAGCAACTTCATGATCATACTTAATCTGAGCAAAAGACTGGACCAGCAGTACTATCCCCTGCACCAGTTTCGGTCATAATTGCCTTCCCTTTATCAATTCTTCTTCTTCTAACATAGACTGCCCCATCAGTACTATCCCCTGCACCAGCAGTACCTTCATGTGTTTCATCCAAACTTTCACCTTGCCTCCCCTGAGTGTCAGCACTCTCTTGAACTAATGAAACATTGGGGTCTTCATCAATTTTGGCAATCTTCCTCCCTTGTTTGGAAGAATCATCACCCATGTCATCATTTGAGTCTTGATCATCAGAACTTGAAGATTCCACCACATGAGCTTTTCTCTTTCCCTTGAGAGACTTGACCTGTTGCTGCAACTTTTTCACCTTCAAAATCAGCTTTGTGTAAACCCCTCCAAATACCTTCTTGGTTGCCTTTAGACCATCCTCTAGGCCAGTCACCTTTTCAGTCAATATGGTACATAGTTCCATCAATTCCTTAAGTTTAAGACTGCCCTCAACACTTCCAGATGTGTTACCTTCTGGGAGAGGTGCATCATGGGGCAAAGACTCAAGCTCAACCAAAGGATGAGTATCTGAGCCACCCATTGTTTCCATTTGGCTTGGGATTCCACCACCTGCACTAGGTTCAAGATCATTTAGATAAAACGTGGTGATGAACTCAAATAAGTACATTTTATTACCATCATTTATCTTATTAATTTGACTTGTTTTATTATATTATGTATGAGGATTGATACTTAATCGTTTACTTTTGTAATTCTCAGGTAAAAACAAGCATTTGGTGAAACTTGGCGATTTTGGACTAATTATGGAGCGAAACATGCAAGAAGTTAAGAGTCTACTGAAATGCACAAGATCAAGACTATTTTGCTCCAGATGCGCCGCATCTCACTTATTACATACGGCGCATCACTATCCAGATTTCACCAGATACGATCCAAGATACAAGAAGACATGCGCCGCATCTATTTATGGAGTTACGCCGCATCTTCTGGCGGTGTAAGAATATTCCTGAATATATTAATCTTGGACCCCACGCGAAGTTAAGCCAATGCGCCACATCTACTTACTAGATGCGCCGCATCTTACCCTCAGACAGAAACTATAAATACCCCAAAGACCAGACGAATTAAGAGTTCCGAAGTTCGACAAAAGACCGAAGTACAGAAACCCTAGGACGAATTCAGACGAATAGGCAGCACAAGACACACCCAAACAAAGATACAAGAGCTGTAAGAAGGTGCTGCATGTGTTTAATTCATTAAGTAGTTTTGTTTTATTGTGTTAGTAAACTTTAATTCATCAAGATTGGTGGCTTGTGTAATATGACAACGGAAAGATTGCACTCCCTTAAAACTGCTTTCTCATTAATTAAAGTTTATATGTTGATGTCTTTGGTGACTTTTATTAGTGCATTGATAAACTCTGTGTCTAGCTGAACGTTGATCGGGTCGCCATGCCTCTGCCCTCGCCTATTTATTAGATCGCCTATGCATTCTATCGTCTGTAGAAAAGTAGGAAGAAAGATAAATAGGATAGTCATAAGTAATCATTAAGGGTTTACTCGCCGATAAGATTAGAACCAACGAGAAAGGACTTAATCTCGGTGCGTTGCATCGAACTATACACTTCATATAAAACTAGCAATAAAACAAGTGACAATCTACTTAATCATAAGGACAGATCTTCTTATTGTCTCGAGTATTTATCTGTGTACGTGTGTGCTATTCGCTGATTCGTGCCTATTTGTTTAGTTTATTATTTAATTGCAACCAAATCGTGCCAGTCTTTCAGGCTGAACCCCCTTGCGTTAGAATAGGTTGTATAGCTAACTTAATTTATTAAAATACTGATTAGAATAACTAGATAATACGTTCCACTCTTAGTGATCAACACTCTACTTACCATTATATTCATACTGACCGGGTACACTGCTCGTTAAGTGTATGTGTTATTGATAAGTCGGCTAAATATAAATTTAAAACTTGAGTAGGCATTAATACTGCTAAACCGCAACAACACATCGCACGCATCACGTGGATACATTAAATACTTGGATTTGCTATCCACATTTTTGACCATACCATAAAAAATCAGTTTTGAAAAATTATAAGTCCTATTTGTTGATAAGCATATGAGAGCAATTGTAATATTGCTACTGAACTGTTCCCATGAAGTTTTCTTTGGACTTATACAGTGAAGAATGGAATGTATGAAAAACCTCCATTGTGGGGCAAAACATCCTTTTTGAATAGTTAATGTTTGAGAAGTTGTGTTATACCCCATTCTGGATAGATTTTGAAAAATTTCAGTGTTAGGCAAATCACTAATACCAGTGTCATCTGCTAAAGGGAGATGCCTCCTAACAGATGATTCAGTAAGAGTGATGGTCTTGCCATCAACTATTGCAACTAACTCTTTGTCTCCATTCTCAATAGTGTTAACAGTGACAGTCTGCCAAAACTGTTTGATTTGAGAGACATAGATAGTAGGGTTGATAGTTAAAGCATACCTTATATGGGTAGAGTTTAGAAAATCTACTATCTCATGAAAGTGAACACCTTCCTCTGTTTTCTCCAAGAAAGCCACCATGTTGTGTTTGTCGACAAAAGCTAAATTTGCCATTATATGCAGTAAAAGTTTGATTTGACTGCTGGGATATGATTGATTTTGAAAGAAAGTATGTTGAGTAAAGCGAATTGAGATGATATAAAGAATACTTAGTGTTTTGATTGGACCGACTTCACTAAAAGGTTTCTTTAGATTGAAGAAAGTCAATAAAGTAGATAAAAAGTAAAAATTATCCAATTTAGGAAACCCTTAAGTAAAGAAATTGACCAGAATTTTCTCAACGACTATATTCAAAAAGCGGTTATGACTCAACAGTACAAACGGCTATCCAACAATACAAAGTTTTGCCTAGCAGTACTAAGTTTTGGAAAAACTTTGACTCAGTAGTATGAACTTAATTTTCATTTAAAAACCAAACTGCCCACCAACTTTTGGAAAGGATCAAGTGTAAAGGAAGACACTTGATCAAATTTCGGTTGAATTTAACCTCTGGTTGTGTGAGAACAAATAATTTCAGTTATAAAAACTGCCTGTAATTAGCTAAACTCATTCAAACAGCTTTCTTGACAGGGTTTCCAGCTCGTGGCAGGTGTTGCCTCTAACACAAAGGTGCTAGATTCACTTTTACTCACTATTCTCTTTACCGAATGTCCTTGGACTAACTCATTATACTAATAAAAGTATAAAATGATAAAGAGTGAGTTAGATCAGTTACTATCTGACTAACTATGCTATCAATTCATGTTCAAAAATACAATCAGTTTGATTTCAAGAAGGAGATTTTAAAGAACCTCCCAACTCAGGTGTAAAACCTTTGTCAAGTGATCCCCAAATTCCTTCTATCATGAATCTGTTGCACCAACATTGAGCAACATCAGGGCAGCAAACAATCCACCACTAACTATGCCATCAATTCATGTTCAAAAATACCATCAGTTTGATTTCAAGAAGAGATTTTAAAGAACCTCCCAACTCAGGTGTAAACCTTTATCAAGTGATCCCCAAATTCCTTCTATCATGAATTTGTTGCACCAACATTGAGCAACATTAGGGCAGCAAACAATCCACCACTTTGCTTCTCACACATTACAAACTCCAATAGCAGCATTAACCATATAAGTAGCAACACATCAGTACATACTGACCATTCAGTACACACTGACCAATTCCTCAGCTTCATAACCTGTAAATGTAAGTCCAAAACCAAGAAAACACAATGCAAAGCATTTGCTTCATAGCCGTATAAATTAGGACTAACAGTTCAAACACAACAGACTTAATTTGCACTAGCAGTACAAATTATACATAGCAGTACTAATTGACACAACTAGCAGTACAAATCCTTTTCATTTACAAAAACACCAAGATTAAAAAAACTTTAGGGATTAAGCATTCCAATACTTGCACCCAAGTATTGAAACCTTCCAACATCAAAAGCTTTAGTGTAGGACCAATAATATATATAGTGATTTATGTGGTTCGGGGGGTCGAAGTAAAGAGTAAACATGGTATTATTATATTAAAGAATGGGAAGATGTGTGTGCTTTCTAGAGAGAGAAAGGGAAAGACACACACACACCTTAATGATACAAATGAGACATCCAACCCTTCCTAGTTGTGACTAGGAGGGTATTTATAATATATTAGAAGCTAATCTTTGCCCTATTGGCAAGACTAGTCCATACATAATAAGACTAATGCAATTCCCGACTATGACATAACTTTAAAGGCTAAAAATCTCTCCCCAAAGTGATGTCATACGAGAATTGCTTACAATGTTCCCTACAAGCCAAATTAGATACAAAACATAAGCACAACAGCTCCGAGAATGGTCTTCAAACTTCATTACTTCTTTCAGCTTGCAGAATCTTCTCAGCTGCCATCTCTTTACTTGTAGAAGAACAATGTGAGCAAATCTAATTAGGGATTAAATCTGGCTTTTCACTCTCCCCTAATTAGTGCTCTCCCCCAAACTGACAACCTTTCTGATGAGTGCCCTAAATCTGAAGAAGTCTTTTGATAATTAAATGCATTCCGTCTTTAGTCTTCTAACACGCAGTAGAAAATGTAGAACAAAATGTAGACACGACCTTCTTCAAGATTGTCCATTCGGGGGAATAGAGTATCAACATCTTCATCTCACCAAATGCATCCCAGTTATCTTACATATGAAAAATTAGCTCGTAACGTACACATGAAATGATAACACCAAAGTAAAAAGTTGAACCACTGATCATCTTGATTTTGTTTCCTGAAATTGGTGAAGGTGGATAAGGTAGAAGTACGTAGAAAAAGATGAGAAGATAAGGATATAGAATCAACCAATCTCTGACATAAATCGTTTCATAAATCATTAAACCCGATCACGTGAACTTGTTGTGCGTCCTCGATGTACACATTTCTCTCCCCTGATGGTTACGATTTATCGAAATCAGCATAATGATGTGTACGTGAAGTATTAACTGGAAGCACTTTATCATTAATCATATCAGCAAGTGAGAAGATGTCGATAAACCCAATCTACTAACAATGCCATTTAGAATGTCTAACTCTTTACCAACCCCCTGTATAAAAAACAACGGCTCTCTGTCGTAATCACATGTGAAGATAACTCAATATGACGAACTTAAGAGTGAAGTAAAATCCCCCAGACATGTGACTTAAGCTTGTACTATCCTGTGACTAAGAACAGTGTACCTTATACCCTCAACAAAAGTATTAGTACAAAACCTCTTGACATATCCTCAACTATGTGAGACATTGAGCACTACAACGTAACTCCTTAAAGTGATAGCTACTTTGTGAGTATGGAGAGAAAGAATCACAAAAGTAACTATATATCCAAGTCTTCGTCACTATTAATATATGCCCAAACAAGTCATCTTCGCGCGGGGGGGGGGGGGGAGAAAGAAAGAAGATGAAATAAGTACACGCATCCGTAAAACGTCACTTCAAACCCAAATAAATAATATCGAATCATCCCCGCAGTCACAATTGATATTCATTGAAAACTTTAGCCGTGAAATATGTATCCCCGTGAAAATTTTAATACCAAAATACTACTTGTTATACCAAAATTAAAAAATTGTATCCAATATTTTGTAAAAAAAAATCGGATAACAATTTTTATAGTCACTTAAGCATTTGTAATACAAGCTCAGCGCAACCCAATTCAAGTTTCATCAGCCCAGTTCATAAGCCCGTTCCAGTATAAGGTCAAACTAGGTCCATGGCCCAACAACAATAAACTTGATCCAAACCCCAAATGTGTTAGCAGGGATTAAAAGGGTTATAACCCTAATCAAATGAACTAAGTCATAACCCTAAAAAACACACGGATAAACATCCGCCCCCATCACACAAAAAGCTGTAATCTCAAATCAGTTTCATCTTCATCAAACCAATCAATTAACACTTAACTAATCTCATCTCCATCATCACATCAATCGAATCTCACAAACACAAATCCTTTATAACCATGAATCACTTGAACCAAGAACATAACCTATGAAATGAATCACCTTTGTGGTTTTGAGCGCCGGTTTCAAGATTTTGATTCGACAACAAGATCTTAGAAAAAGTCTCGGGTAGGTTACTTCTTGTTTCTTGTATTTTGTTGTTGTTGTTGTGTTTAATGAACGAACCAAGGAAAAGTGAGTAACAGATTTGTTAGTTCTCTTATCCTTTTGATTCGGATATTGAATGAAGCTTGGCTTCATATAGGATCGATGATGATTAATTTTTGTTTCGTGTGAATGACCTTCAATGGTCTAATATCACTTGTGAATACCACGAAAAAAAATCTGAGATTCTTTGAATGGTTTGATGATAGTTGATTAATTGATAATAAGTGTTGAGGAGGGAAGGCGAGGGTCATGGTAGTGTCTAGTTAGGATTAGGTGTTGTGTTTGGACTTTTGTCGAGGCTGTGATAACTTCTCTTTAATCTTTTTTCTTTTCATTTTGTTTTTGAATCTTGGACTGATGATGGTAAACTGAGGTCTTGTTATTTTGTTTGTGGTCAAGCGGTCTTTTCATCTTCATCTTACTTCTGTACTTATTGAAAATTTGATAATTAGTTATAAAACCAATTCCGACGACATTGACTATTTGACCTAAGTGATTGCGATAATTAAGTCCAATTTCGACGGGTTAATTCTGACGGGTAAATTCCGACGGGTAAGAACAATTCCGACGGTACTTATCGAATTTCTTTACAAGAAATCGATTCCAATTTCAATGAACTAGGGTCTGTCGGAATTACTTTACAAGCAATTCCGATAAAAGAGGGTTTTGACTTTTTGACCATCAATTCCGACAACTTTTCTTACCATAAATTCTGAACAGTATATGACCACTATTTTTTACCACAAATTCACGAGTTTTCTGGTACAAAAGTTACTAAAAGATGATGTAACACAAAAACTGTTAACCTGCAGTTAACCAGGGCATTGCACGCAAGACAATTATGTGACACAGTAAAAAGAATGAGACATTTGACCAGTTTTTCATACAATATCATGTAAACCACAAATATGTTAAAAGATTTTGACTGATGACAAAAAATGTGATAGACAGCCTCAATACACGGAACGAACCACACAAAATCAACAAAATAACAACCTGGCTCCTTATACCACTTGTAGGACCGATAAGAGAAGTGATTTATGTGGTTCGGGGGGTCGGGGAAGCTCAAAGTAAAGAGTAAATATGGTATTATTAGATTAAAGAATGGGAAGATGTGTGTGATTTCTAGAGAGAGAAAGGGAAAGTCACACACACCTTAATGATACAAATAAGACATCCAACCCTTCCTAGTTGTGAATAGGAGGGTATTTATATACTATATTACATGCTAATCTTTGCCCTATTGGCAATACTAGTCCATACATAATAAGACTAATGCAATTCCCGACTATGACATAACTTTAAAGGCTAACATTTAGTAAGTAGATCTGCAAAACTGTTATCAGTATGGATTTTAACAGCCTGAACTTATGCACTCCATCTATAAGTTCTTAGGACCGTTTAAGCTCAAGGTTGATTAGATCTTATATCTAGGATATAATAACACTGAATATGCAGCGGAATAATAAATAAGAACATCAATGTTATGAACAAGGTTTTTCATTTATTATGATTCACATACACACCCCAATTCTAGATGATCAATTCTAGAACGGTTACAATCTAACAGGTGTCAAGGTAAACCTTGATTACCTTGGGGCGAAAACCAACTCTAACCCTAGGCGTTTTACACAAAACCTACCCCTAGGTTACACACACGAGACAATTTAGTCGACTACATATTTTGTGCACACCAAACAATAGAGGATTAGAGTTTACAAAGGAACATCTTTTTAACAATAAAGAATATCTTCTAAATCTTCAGTATTTGTAGATTTCTCTTCTATTAGATTTAGTCCTTTTTGTTTTCATTCTTCTTGTTTTATCTCATCAAATCAATGAACCCAACAATCTTCCCCTATTTGATGATGACAAAATAACCACGAATCTTGTATGAACTTCCTTAGGCGAAGTAGAGAAGTTGAGATAATTAAATCTCACCCATGAATGAAACAAGCTTCCTCTTAAGTCTTGATTTCCTTTGTAATTTCCATGCCATGCTACCACAACATCTCTTCCCCCTTTTGTTATAATCAAATAGAGAATGTATGCTACTATGATCTTGACTACCAAAAATCAATATCACACTTCTAATCTAAGCCTTCCAATGATTTGAATTACCCACCATTACGCACCATAAGTTATAAATGAATTAGAGCAGTAGAAACTTCAACTAGCAGTAGTAATAATGATAAGCAGTAATAAAGATAAAAAACTTCCCCTCGAGTGGTGCATGAAAATCAAATGATTAAACACATCACAATATGCTTCCCCTGAAATCAATGTGTTAACCATCTTCATAACTCTTCGAGTCTGTAGGCTCTATGTAATGATTACTAATGAAGAAAACTAAGTATTACCAACTTGATGCTAAAGTAGAACAACCCAAACGTGCGTCTTATATCTTGTACTATATATGTGACTTCGAACGTATACTCAAACCTGATGTATAGGGAGACTGCAATTTCTTGACAATAATCCTCATCTTCAATGAGACACTGAGCACAATAACGTAACTCCTTAAAGTGATAGCAAAACCATCTTGCTAGATTTGTCAATTCTTCATCACAACATGAACTTGCTTTTTCTCATTGCAGTCTCTTATAAAATGATGCCTAATCTCTATGTGTTTTGTTTTAGAGTGTTGAACTGGATTTTTAATAATATAAATTGTACTGCTATTGTCAATAAAAATCATGGTAGTCATAAAGTTGTACCCATAGTCAAGCATCTAATTCTGAATCCATAGAACTTGACCACATCAACTAGCAGCAATGATAACGCTTAAATCTAATATGTTTTTAGGCGCGTTATTGCTAGTTTTGTGCATCATATTTGGTTATATTTGTGTGTATTTGTTGCTAAATGATGAAAAAGTATGTATGCAAGTAAATATAGCCAAGTACAGGAAAAGTTGAGGAAAAGATGAAGAAATGAAGAGATTATGCACATATGGAGAATTACGAGAAAGAAACCACGCAATACTTCAAGGATTTGATTAGTTCAAGATTTCCATGCTTATATATCAAGAAAAGATCAAGTTCTATGATAGGAAGTGGTGGTACAGCGAAGGATCAAGCACGTAACGAGAAAAGAAAAAGAAGAAATAAAAGTTGCATGGCAGAGTGGCCCATCCGATCGGATGGCGCCCGCATCCGAATCGGATGGGAGAAGATTATCTTACCGAGAGCTCCAACCGATCGGTTGGAGCCAAATACCGATCGGTTGGCTGACACTGGAGTTACAAAGTTGCATTTAATGAAGAAGTTAAGCCCCATAATCATTGAGGCTTATCATTTCTCGGCTATTTACTGATATTGGACGTTTTTGCTTGGAGAATTAGGGTTTCCTAACTTATTTAAGAAACCCTTGGCTAATTTACAAAGAGAGAAGTTTTTGGGAGGTGACAACCCAAAGGCAAACCGAGTTAAGGCTTACACCAAGTCTAACTAACTTATTATTATTGCCCGAAAACTTGTAGTTGCTGCGAAAACGTCCAGGAAGCCTTGAGTTCGAGTCTCAAGAGTTGTGTCCGTGTGTGGAGTTGTTTACGCGTAATCATAGGCGATTGGAGGAGTGTGGATTGCTATAGTTCCACAATTCTAGTTCTTGTAATTCCTCGATTAGGTATTTCTTGTTGAGTTATTATGAACTACTTTTACTTTTACTATAAGATGAATGAAAGTTTGGATAATTACTTGTGTTTGATTATGATTGTTATGGAGTGATTTTGGTTGTACTTGTGTGTGTATGATGTGACAATTGTTGGAGTAATCTTATCATAGTGATGCATGAAAGCATATCTTGTTTTATGAGTTTGTTGAGATACAATCTAATCTTGCTTAATTGGTTGGTAAAAACAATTTTAAAGACTAACAAAGGCCGAAAGGAGTTTTCTTTATGTTTTTATTCCAAAAAGTTAGTGCACGAATTAGTATGGATTATGGTGTGTGACGAACACCATCTTTACTCATTAAAATGGATTTGGAAACGATTTCATCACGAAAAAGGCCGAAAGGATTCGTAGGAATTCTTAAGATAAGAAATGCTTTCAAACAACAAAAAGCTTAAAAGAATTGTCGTAATAGTTAATCAGGGCCGAAAGGAATTAACTAAGAGATTGAATTCTTAGGTATGATTTCTCATGATAAAAACCATTGATTGTGAATCATTCATATTAAGTTGTGCATCACTACAAGTTACACCCAACTTGGTTGGTTACTCTAAACAATTGGTCATAGAATCACACACAAGTATATTTGTTTTTGATTGATTGAACCTTGCTTACACCCTTTTTGTTAAAACTTATTTTACTAAACCTAAACCCCAATTCCCTTGGGACGATCTCGACTTACCCACCTTTACTACCGCGGACGAGTATACTTGCTCGTATGTGTGATTAGAGAATTGGATAAATCGTGTTTATAAATTTTAAAACTTGAACACAACGACACGCACATCAAGCAACCACATATTCAACTTCAGTTGTAGAAGTAGCCACAGTAGTATGCTTCTTGCATTGCCATGCATGATATCAGCCTGCGACCTAGGAACTGACAACCACCTGTTGTTGATTTCCTATCCAAACTAGCACCAGCATAGTCACTGTCTGAGTCTGCCACCAGATCAAAAAGAGATTCTCTAGGATACCATAGACCCAATTTAGGTTGACCCTTGAGGTACCTAAAGATTCCATTCATAGCAACTAAATGTGAGGCTTTGGGTGTAACTTGAAGCCTTGCACATGCACACACATCAAACATAATATCTGGTCTTGATGAAGTAAGGTACATCAAGGACCCAATCATGGACCTGTAGGTGTGTACATCAACATTTTCACCATCTGAATCCTTGAGCAAAGGTTTCTTTGGATCAACAGGAGTACTTGCTACTTTGGCATCTGTAAACTGAAACTTTCTCAATATCTCAGTTACATATTTATCTTGATTGATAAATATTCCTTCTGCTTTTTGCTTCACTTGCATCCTCAAAAAGAAAGTGAGCTCACCCATGGAACTCATTTGAAACGTATCATGCATAAGCTTCTCAAATTCAATGCACATCTCCTTCTTTGTGGATCCAAAAATGATGTCATCCACATAGACCTGTACCAGTAAAATATGTCCTTTTTTCTTCTTGATAAATAAAGTATGATATATCTTGCTTCTATATAACCCATTTTCTAATAAATAAGTAGCTAAAGTTCCATATCAGGCTCTAGGTGCTTGATGCAAGCCATAAAGAGCTTTTCCCACCTTGTATACCTTGTATGGGTGTTCAGCATCTTCAAAGCCTGGAGGTTGAAAAACATAAACCTTTTCTTCAATAGTACCATAGAGAAAGGCACTTTTGACATCCATCTGATATACCATAAACCCCATGAATGAAGAATAAGCTAAGAACAATCTTATAGCTTCAATCCTAGCTACAGGTGCAAAAACCTCTTCATAATCAATTTCTTCCTCTTGAGTGTAACCCTGAACTACAAGTCTTGCTTTATTCCTGATCACTATCCCTCTTTCATCCGGAATACTTCCTGAAAATACATTTTGTACCAATAGCCCTCATACCCTTAGGCAAATCTACCAGCACCCAAACCTTTTGAATCTTGAACTGTAGAAGCTCTTCTTGCATAGCTTCCACCCAGCTTGAATCCTGCAGTGCCTTAAGTATGTTCTTGGGTTCTTTTTGTGAAAGAAAACATACAAACAGATATGTATTGGCATCTTCATGCTTTTTCTCTTTATAAACTGCACTGAGAAATCCTTGTTGATCTGAATTCATTGTCTGTCTTCTTGTCTTAACACCAGATTGGATATCTCCAATCACATTCTCCAGGGAGTGATGCTTGTGAACTCTTGTGTGTGGAGTTGTAGGAACTGGATAAGTGAGTGGCATGTTATTAATATCCACTTCATCCTCAGAGAAATCATCAGCAGTAGTAAATGGTGGGCTAGCAGTATTATCATTTGACCCAGCGGTACTAACATTTGGCTCAACAGTACAAACATTGTTAGCATTGATAAAAAAGTGATGGTCATTTCGTATTAACAACTTTGTAGTATGTCGTATGTAATGTAATAGAATAGTATAAGAGGGCTTATGGTTGGACTAAGCTAACATGTTATAAGTTAAGTTAGAATTGTCTAATCCATAAAAAAGCCCAACCGACCCAAAGAAAGCCCATTAGGGCGTCACATTGTATCTATGTAACACACACTCCTACCTCATTTTCAGGTATGCATTAGAGTTGTATAGGTGGGAGTGTGTGTGTGTTCTTATGTGTATTTTGTTCTCCATTTCTTAAGCTAATAGATATACATTCGGTTCTCATCTCACACGTCTCATCTATCTTACTTTTCTCTATTGTACCATCGAATACATATTGTTTAGGTATGATAAAGTATTGTTCTAGTGTCCTACAAGTGGTATCATATAGCCAAACAACGATTTAGGAAGTTTATTGTGTTCATTTTTTGATCAAAGGTACATAAAGTTGCGTTTTTTCAACATAAAAACGTGAACTTTGTGTGAAAAACTTTGATTTTTACGTTTCTATAGGTTAAAAGTTGTAGCTTTTCATTGTTTTTACGCATTTCTAGTGAGTTTTGGTTCTTTTCATTCGAATCTAATCTTCAAAAACAAGTTTAGCCTCGTTAAAAGTTCTTCCTTGCATCGAAATATAGCTTAAAAGTTGAAAAAAGGCGATAAAGGTTGTTACTTGATTGTTATTTAAGGGTTTTTGAAGTTGTTTGATCGTGGAAAAAGGATTAGAAGATTGTTTGTTACTCGTTATTGGATCTTCATCGAACAGCTCACTTGTCGAAATTCTTGTATAAGAATTCAGATAAGAAAGGGTTTATGTGAATTGTGGTCGAATTTCTATAAAAGAGGGTTTATAGAAATTGTGAAAGAATTCCTATAAAAGAGGGTTTATAGAAATTGTGGACGAATTCCTACAAGAAAGGGTTTATCGAAATTGTGACGAATTCCTACAAGAAAGAGTTTATCAAAATTCCTTGTATAAGGGGTTATCGAAATTGTGGCTTATCGAAATTCTATTGCTTATAGGAATTGGTTATAGGAATTTGTTATAGGAATTGCCTATAGGAATTTCTTATAGGAATTGCTTATAGGAATTAGTTGTCGCAAATTCAAAAATTATCTAAATTCAACTTGTACTTGATTTCCACAATATCAAACGTGAACTCGGTATTCCCGTGCTTGTACAAGTGTGTAGAATACTTCGACAAGGAAAACATCTTCTAATTTGTACAAATTAGATAGATTTTTTTATCTAAATTACAAATTTGTCTAAATTGCAAATTTCTATCTAAATTCAAATTTTGTCAAAATTGTATAATTTTGTCTAAATTGAGATTTCTATAGAAATTGTGACTTTATCGAAATTGTAATTTTGGTAACTTTGTCAAAATTGTGATCATTTGATTTTGTCTAAATTATAGTCTTGTAGAAATTGTAATTTTTGTCTAAATTGCCCTAGTTTATCTAAATTGCAAGTAACTTCAAACGATCATAAGTTCAAGACCAAAGCTTCACTACAACAACTGAATTTAACCTTCACCAAACACAACTCCTATTTCGTTGCAATTATCCAAGTTCAACTTTATCATTCAAAACATCATCAATGGCTACTCAGCAAGACATTCATGCAGCTGGTGTAGAAAACCGTCCTCCTATGCTTGAAAAAGGTGGATATCTTCCATGGACGTGCCGTATGCTTCGCTATATCAAGACTAAACTTGATGGACAAGGTAAACTCCTGCTCAACTCCATTCAACGTGGACCATTCAAGCCTCGTCAAGTTCAAGACCCTGGAGATCCAAATGCAACACCTCCTATCCTACCATTCCTTCGTGAACAAAGAGAAGATGAATACACAACAGAGGATTGGAAGTAAATTGCAGCTGATGACTTGGCAATGCACTTAATTCAACTTGGTTTACCACGAGAGATCTTTGCTGCTGTCGATAGTTGTGAAACTGCTTATGATATGTGGGAACGAGTTAGAAGGCTTTGTCATGGCACAGAAATTGGGCAACAAGATGTTGAAAACAAGCTTCTAACTGAATGGGAGAAGTTCACATCCACTCCAGCGGAACCCATTGAATCTTACTACACCAGGTTTTGCACCTTAATGAACGAGCTCATCAGAAACAAGTTGACACCAAGACAAATTGTTCAAAACATCAAGTTCATCAACAATCTACCAGAAGAATGGGGACGATTTGTCACTATTGTCAATCAGACCAAGGATCTTCACAAGTGAACTATGATCAACTCTATGATTTCCTAAAGCAAAACCAGGTGAGGCAAATGAAGTCAGGAAAGAGAAATTAGCAAAGCAACATGATCATCTTGCACTACTTGCTCAAACACCAACACCTGTACCAGTGATTACACATCCATCATCATCATATTTCACTTAGAACTACATGCAACAACAATACGTTCCACAAACTCCTGTCATACCACAACAACAATTCTACCCACAACAACAAGTTATTCCAAAACAACAATACCCACAATACCAAGACCTAGATTTCACTAACAATGATGAGTCTGCATTGAATCAAGCATTTACTCTTCTGTCAAAGGTATTCCAAGGACGCTATTCTACACCAACTAACAACAACCAAAGGATTTCATCGAACACTCGCAACAGGCAGATTGCGCTGCCGAGTTTCAACATGGGTCATCAAGGACAAATGGTTGGATTTATGGGGAATCAGTAAGGATATGCTCCTAGATTTTAGATGGGTAATGCAGAGCAGTATGTCGGGAATCAGATGGGTCAGTATGCAGGGAATCAGATGGGTCAAGTTGTCGGAAACCAGAGGGGTCAGAATATTGGTAATCAGATTGGGATTGTTGCTGCTCCAGTTGCTGGGAATTATGGAAATGTGAATCAGGGCAATCCAGTAAAGTGTTTCAACTGTCAGGGAGTCGATCACATGGCAAGGAACTGTCCAACCAAGCCAAAAAAGAAAGATCTAGAGTATCTGCAGAAAGAAGTGCTGTTGGCACAAAAGGAAAAGGAAGGGTTTCAGTTGAATGCCGAAGAGCATGATTTTATGGCCCTCATGGATGATATGGAAGACGTTGAAGATATTGATGCAAACTGTATTTTCATGGCAAATATTCAGGAGGCTAAGCATGATATGGATTCTGAGACACCTCCTGTTTATGACACCAATGCAGTCTCTGAGGTACCATCATTCAATACATGACACAATAATGAAATATTTGATATGTCCCCTTAATATGAACAGCATCCTACGACTCCAGCACCCACTTATGATACATATATGGACACACCAAGTTGTAGCAATATTAATTTGGCAACTCCAGATATGGATCCTAACGGAGGCTTTGAGTCACAGCATATTGAGAATGATGAGGAAACACATGCATTATTTGAATCATTATTGAACAACTGTAGTATTGAAATTGAAAAAGTCAAAAAGGTCAATCGCGATGTTAAGACCGCGAATGAGAAATTGACAACTGAGCTTTAGAGGTATAAGGAAAATGAAAAAACTTTTTGAATTTCATAAAACACGACAGTCAGAATTAGAAAATGGTTACAAAAACTCCGTTTTAAGAGAAAAACAATTACAAATCAAGTTTGACACTCTTGTTGTGTGTACCCTTGGGCTACTAATCTAGCCTTATTCCTAATCACTATTCCCCTTTCATCCCTTTTATTATTGAAAACCCATCTAGTGCCAATTACCTTTGCATCCTTAGGTAAATCAACTCGCACCCATACCTTCTGAATCTTGAACTGAAGAAGCTCCTCTTGCATAGCTTCTACCCAGCTTGAATCATCTAAGGCTTTCAGAATGTTCTTTGGTTCAGCTTGTGAGAGAAAACATACAAACAAGCAAGAGTTTGAAAACTCATGCTGCTTTGAAGCATAAAGGGCATCAAGAAGCCCTTGTTGGTCTAAAGACATCAGTTGTTGCCTTTTCTTCACCCCTGATTATACATCTCCTATCACATTTTATAGGGAGTAGACTTTGTGAATCCTGGTGTGTGGTGTAAGTGGAACATGATAGTTTGGTGGGAGATTGCTCAAATCCACCTCATCTTCTGTTAATTCTGCTTCCTTTGTTAATTATGCTTCTCCAGTTAAGACTGTTTCTTCAGTTAAGTCTGTTTCTTCAGTTAAGTCTGTTTCAGCAGCATTATTGATAGCAGAACTATTTTCTTGTTCCTTTGTTCCATCTTCTTTGCTTTTATCTTCAACATCTTCTTTAGCTTTACCAGAAGAAGATTCACCAATTGTTGAAGTTGATTCCACACTTGTACTTGACCAGATTGGCATCCACACATAATCTTGATTTGTCTCCTTTTCTAACCTTGCCTCATCTGTTGCTTGTGAACCTGAAAAATCATTAGTTTCTGCAACAACAGGCACATAATTCATTGATTTGGTTAGAGGCTCAAGATCAAATAGCCATTTTGGTCCTTGACCTTCTACATTGGATTTATTCTCCAAAAACTCCACATGTAGGTTTTCCTCTATTATCCTAGTTCTTGTGTTGTATACTCTAAATGCTTTGCTATTAAGAGAATATCCAACAAAGAATCCTTCATCTGCTTTACCATCGAATTTTCCTAAATGGTCTAAGGTATTTAGAATTGTCACATGACATCCAAAAGGTCTAAGAAATCCTATTGCAGGAGTTCTACCTCTAAAAATTTCATATGATGTCTTATTGTGAGGTTGTACAACTAAAACTCTATTTTGAACATAGCAAGCAGTGTTGACTGCTTCAGCCCAAAAAGTGATAGGTAGCTTAGAGTCAGCTAACATAGTTCTAGCAGCTTCTATTAGTGTTCTATTCTTTCTCTCAACAACACCATTCTGTTGTGGAGTTCTAGCAACACTAAATTCTCTCCTAATACCTTTTTCTTTGCAGAAATCATCCATAACTCTATTCTTAAAATTTGTCCCATTATCACATCTAATGACTTTCACTTTCTTGTCTACTTGGTTTTCTATCTGTGTAATGAATGTCTTAAGAATGCTAGAAGTTTCATCTTTAGAACCTAAAAAGAAAACCCATGTAAATCTGCTATAGTCATCAGTTATAACAAGACAATATCTCTTATGCATTATACTACTTACTGAAACAGGTCCAAATAAGTCCATATGAAGCATAAAAAATGATTGATTGATAGAGTTAAAAATCTTGGGCTTACAAGTGGCTTTTTGTTGTTTGCCTTTAAGACAAGCAATGCATGTTTTATCATTTTCAAATCTTTTGTGAGGTAAACCTCTTACCAAACCATTCTTAACAATTTATTTATGGTTTTGAAATTAATATGACCAAGCCTTCTATGCCATTTCATTGATTCATCCAATGTGGCCTTTGCAACAAGACAAGTTAAATCCTTTTTGGGAACAATGTTCTTCATGTCAATACTATACATATTGCCCTTTCTAGGAATTTTAAGAAGTACTTGACTTTCATCAGGCATCTTAAAATCAAGAGAAAGCACAATACATTCAGTGTCACAGAAAAGAACTTTTTTTTGTCACACATTTGTGAGACACTAAAAAGATTATAATTTAGCTCTTGTACATAGTACACATCTTCAAAATCTAAATTTCCAGTTTTAATGCTACCTTTATCGGAAATTTTGCCACCAACACCTCCTCCAAAGGTAACATAACCACCATCTAATGTTTGAAAATCAGAAAGATAGGACTTGTTGCTTGTCATGTGCCTTGAACATCCACTATCTGAGTATCCTTGATCCTCTTGTTTACCAGTTGAATGTTCCTGCACAGTAATAAGGAGTATTAGTTTCCTTTGGGGACCCAAGCCATTACTGACATGGATCTGCCTCTTGCAACATTGTAATTTAATCTTTTGAGAACAGTTGATGCAATATTGGATTTAGTTGAATTCTAAACCCAACATGCTGAGGCCTTAACAGTATTTTCCCTGTTTCCCTTAGCAGCAGAATTAACTACTTGCCTAGTAGAATTAACTGCTTGCCTAGCAGAATTAACTGCTTGTTTTGTAGTTGAACCCTTAATTTTCCATACTTTTTTTTGGACTACTGCCTTTGAATGAATGGGCCTTTGAACAACTTTTGGTGCATGTTTGTAAAATGTTTTTGCATCCTTAGCTGTTGATTTTGGGTAAACAGTCAGAAATGGTCTAGCAGAATTAACTTGTTTTAAGCCAGACTTAACAGAAACTGTTTTGGGTTTAGTTCTGTTAACATTAGAACTAGAGTGAAAGTGAGTATAAGGAGTTTGCCTCTTGAAATTCACCCTATTGTTTTCATACCCAGATGGCCATTTGTTACAGAAAGCAGCAAGATGGTCAAAACTACCACATGTATAACAAGCTTTATTATAAAAAGAAAAGTCATCACCTAGTTGGTTAGACTTGAGGTTATTCCAACTCCTTTGGTTACCTCTGGGCTTGTTAGTAGTTCTATATTGTTCACAATATTTAACTGGTTGCCTAACATGTTTAATGTTTGATTTAGGCCTAACAGTATCCTTTTTGACCACTTTAGGAACCTTTGTTCCTGCTTTCTTAACTTTTTCAGGTTTAGACATAACCTGATCATCTTCATCACTATCAGTTGTACAATCCTCAACAACTATAGCATCTGATTTCCTAACAAAGGACACCTTGTCCTTAGAAAGTGAAGTTTTACATAAACTCTCACTTACTTTCTCTACCTTAGGACTCTCAGTAGACTTAGAACCATATTCCATTATTGGTTCTTGAAACTTAGCAAATCCTGTGTGTGCTAGGTCAATACCTGGAGGTGAAGGAACACCTCTGTATGGTGGAGGAACAGATTTGTATCCTAAACCAGACTTAGCTTTATTGATTACTTGAGCTTCCCAAATCTTATTAATTCCCTCTGGGGCATGAGCTAAAGCATCTACTGTTATCTTAACATTTTCATTTTTATTTTTAGCTTTAGCTAATGATTCATTTTGCCTAGAAATTATTTCATCTCTGAACTCTATGCCTCTTTTTAGAGCATTAATGTCATCAGAAAACTTAGATTCATTTCCTTGAAAATGTAAAAGTTGTTTTTCAAGAACTGCTATTCCTCTTTTATGATTGCCTAAATTAGCTAATGCATCATATAACTGTTCTAGTTGATCATCAAATCTCTTTTTAAGATCTTCATAAGCTTTAAGAGCAGAGCATGATTCAGTACATTTAATTATGGAATTTACCTTTGAATCGTAAAAGGCCATTAGAGCAGTCTCAGTGGCCACCAGTGCAGCATTTGTTGGTGCTTCCTCTTCATCAGCCATGAAGCTCCAATCATAGTTAACCCCATCTATGGCTAGCATAGCCCTTGGCTCTTCCACTGTGACTTCCTTCTTCTTCTCTTGCCTATACCATGTGCTTCTATTATCCTGCTTCCTTGGGTTTCTACATTCTTTAGCAAAGTGTCCTAACCTGTGATAGTTGAAACACTCTACTTTCTTCTTATCAAACCCAGTAGTTTCATTACCATTAATGGTAATCTGCTTACCAGTTCTCTGCTAGAACTTCTTAGCCCTCATGCTAAGTAAAGCAACTTGCCATTTGGTGTCCATCTCTTCCAAATAATTATCATCCAACTGATCATGATCTTCATGAGTTAGAGGAGAACCACTAGTTTGACTAGACATGAATACATAGAATGCTGGATCTCCAAGTCCAGTAGCATTCTTTTGTGAACTAGTAGAAGGACCACCATAGATAGTATTAGAAACACCTTCATCTTCATCTACCTCTTCTGACTTACTAGTACTAGGAGATGACAAGAGTGCCACATTCCCAGAACTAGTACTATAGATTCCAAACTTCTTTAGTCTTTGTTCAACAATTTTGAAGTTGTTGTGCAAATCATTGAGTTTCATGGTTTCAATGTCTGGCTTGTTCATCCAGACAACCACATGAGTATGGAACTCATCAGGTAGGCTTCTCAAAAACTTCATGTTGAGATCTTCCTTAGCTATCTCAACACTCAACACAGCTAACTGACTGACAAGCTTATGTAATCTAGAGAGCAGCTTATCAAGTGATTCATTGCTATTTGAACTGAAGTTTTCAAATTGTTGTTTCAGCAATGTCTTCTGTGTTTTCTTGGTAGTTTCATTACCACCAAACCATGCACAAATCTCTTCAAAAAGAGTTTTTGCATCAGGATACTTGCTAAAGGATAGCATTTGTTCACCAGGAATGGTCATAAGCAACAAATTTCTTGCTTTTTGATCATTTCTCTTCTGTATCCTTTCATCACCGGTAGTTGGTCCAGTATTTCTTCTTCTATCAATTTTGCCTTCAAGAATGACATCTGTATAACCTAGTGTAAAAGAATCACCATACAAAATGATATCCCAAAGAGCATAATCTTGAACCATAAAATATTGCTCAATTCTCAACCTCTACAACTCAAACTCATTTTGTTTGATCATGGACAACTTTGCAGCAACATTTGTAGCAGTATCTTGAACATCCATTTCTTAAGCTTCTTCTTCTAAATCAACTATATCAGCCTTGCTCTGATACCAATTGAGAGGAATCGATACACTGGTAAGGTGGTTAAACCTTTATGACTTTGTGTATATGATATATTGAGTTAATATGATTAAGTATGCGGAATCTACTTAATCACACTTAGAAGGTTATTTGTATTATGGAAATGGAAAGTAATGGTTTAGTAATGAACAATGAACATGCAATGTTAACACCAAACGATTCAATATTATTCAAAATAATACGAGTGATCTTTTCTTATCACTAGGGTTACAACCTTGAATCTTATGTTCTTATGACTTGAGATATTGTTGTGTTTGTTCTATGTTCTTAACAGATATGAAAGTTAGTTATTATTAGAAGTCACACTTGACTACTAAGCTAAGATCTTCTTTTATAGTCCAAGAAGATCTTTACGATATTGTTAAGTCTTGTCAAGACATATCGAGCTACTTGCTAGCTTATGTGTGTCAGTAACTAAGATACAACATGTATCTATTTTTACAACTTGCTCTGTGAATATAACATAATGACTGAGCTCATGGGATAAGATATTATCTACGGTGTATTATTGACTTTAGCATACTTATCTATCCAGTCAACCAGACTTAATATCTCCAGCAAGCAGACGTAACATTTGATGAGCAGACTTAATTCTGTTTTTCCCAGAATTAATAGCTAGACTTAACCACCAGACTTAACTTCAACGACCAGACTTAACCAACAGACAACTAGCAGACTTAACTAGGTACTCACCAGACTTAACTCTACTGCTACCAGATTTAATCACTTAAGAGTATTTCCCGATACTTAATCTTCAGAATATTTAATTCCCAACAGAAGTGTTTTGATTCAAGTTGCATTGAAGACCCCTATTAGATGATTACAAAAAGGGGAAGAAGATTGTTGCAGCTTATTAAGTGTGGTGACATGTTCAAGAAGACCTCAAGGAAGCATTGAAGATTGTTTCATGTAAATAGTTTTGTAATATCAAATAGGGGAAGATTGTTGGGAATTAGATTTGATGATTACAAAACTACATATGCATAAATATGAAACAATAGGGACTGAATGTAATAAATAGTTAGCTTCTTGTGAAAGCTAGGTTTTCTTGTAAACCCTATATATAAAGGGTGTTAGGGCGGCAGTAATGGATATCGAAAAACATAGATCTCTCAAATGAGAGTCTAATCGAAACGTGTGTGTGTACACGTTAGATAGTTTGTAGTAGATTAGTTTTTATTTAGTATTGAATAAAATGAAACGAGCTTGATTTAATAAAAACCTTGTTTAGCATTATTGATGTTCGTTAATTCCGCTGTGCATATCAATGATGTTTGTAAAACATATCTTAGATGGGCTAAACGATCTTTAACAATTGGTAGGGAATTATAAGTTGATGATTACAAAACTACATATGCCTAAATGAAGAAACGTGAAACAATAGGGACTGAATGTAATAAATAGTTAGCTTCTTTTGAAAGTTAGGTTTTCATGTAAACCCTATTTATAAAGGGTGTTAGAGGCAGAAGTAAAAGCATAGAAAAACGTAGATCTCTCCAATGAGAGTCTAATAGAAACATGTGTGTGTGTACACATTAATTAGTTTGTAGTAGGTAGTTTATTATTTAATATTGAATAAAGATGAAGCGCGCTTAATAAAAACCTTGTTAAACATTATTGATGTTTGTTAATTCCGCTGTGCATATCAATGATGTTTGTAAAACATATCCTAGATGGGCTAAACGATCTTTTACAAAGTCGATGTGAAAAACGATATGTCAAAACCAGTCACTTCAACACCCTTTCCTAATAAAAATGAAAAAGGAAAAAGTGTTGATAAAGTGAAATCGGTTGTCGAAACACCGAATGTGATAGCACCTGGCCTTTATAGGATTAGTAGCACTATTGCGTCTGCCTCTACATCTCAAACATATAGGGCGATAGACAAGAGTGTAAATGATAATCCAAAAGAGTCTAGGATTGCTAGAACAACTTCAAAGGACAACAAGATAAATCCTAATGTGTGTGCCTTACCTTCTACAGGATTAGAAAGCACCTCTAGGAGCAGCAGACTACAGCCTAGGAGCAATACAAGGAACAATATATTCTCGCTTGTATTTGAGAGTAGATGTAAGAATAAAATTGAAAAAGTAGAAGAACACCATAGGAATTTATCGCCTTCTAATAAAAAGCATATGTCATCTGGATGTAATGTTAAAAGTACTGTTTCTAGTGCATGTAATGACTCTGTTTGTTTAATGAGCAAGAAATCTTTATCTAAAAATGTCTGTGATGATATTGTTTCTACGAATGTGAATGTGAATGCTATGTTTGAACAGAAAGATGTTCCTCCAGGAACTAGTTCTAGGACTAGATATGTTAAAAGACTAATTGCAGCATCTAGATCAACCACTAGTAGTATATTGCCTAGGAACTATCTTAAGTTGTGCGTATGGAAACCAACGGGTAGAGAGTTCATACTCGTGAATGGCAAATTAAAAGCGGTTTCAAAAGAACCAGTAGAAACCTTCTATGAGTGTAAGTCGTTTGTTAATCCTAACCCCATGGAACCAAATGTTAAACGGTTTCCAAATGCAAAATCATCTGTTCTTGGCAGGTTATCGAAATATGTCTTTGGATCGTCGACTCGGGTTGCTTCAAGCACATGATCGGGTATTTAAAGCTATTGATCAACTTTGTATGGAAATTCATGGGAACTGTCCGCTTTGGAAATGGTCATGTAGCAGCTATTCTGGGTTATGGAGATCTTCAGTTTGGAAATTACTTAATCACTCGGGTTTACTATGTCGAAGGATTGGGACACAACTTGCTTTCAGTCGGACAATTTTGTGATGCAGATTAAGAGGTTGCATTTAGGAGAAACACTTGCTTCATTAGGAATTTGGTTGGAGATGATCTCTTATCTGGGAATCGTGGTACCAACTTATATTCTATCGACATAAACCAAATGGCTTCTTCATCACCAATTTGTCTCATGAAAAGAGCATGCGAAACTAAGTCCTGGTTGTGGCGTAGACGATTATCCCATCTCAACTTTGACACCATCAACAAATTAGCCAAATACAACATCGTCAATGGTCTCCCAAAGTTTAAATACACCAAAGATCACCTATGTCCATCCTGTGAGCAAGGAAAAAGCAAAAGGGCAACATATAAACCTAAAACCGTACTCAGTTCGGTAGATAAGTTGCATTTGTTGCATATGGACTTATGTGGCCCAATGAGAGTTGAAAGCATCAATGGGAAGAAGTATATTCTTGTTATCGTCGATGACTATTCAAGATATACATGGGTAAAGTTTCTGAGGTCAAAAGACGAAGCACTAGGCATCATCATCACCTTTCTGAAGCGAATTCAAGTCCTACTTCAAGCTCCAGTAAGGATTGTAAGAACAGACAATGGCACAGAATTCACTAATCAGGAGTTAAGAACTTACTTTGAAGATACTGGAATCACTCACCAGACATCTTTTGTTAGAACTCCACAGCAGAACAAGGTAGTTGAAAGAAGAAATAGAACTCTTGTGGAAGCTGCTCGCACGATGCTGATATATTCTAGTGCACCGCTATTCTTATGGGATGATGCTGTTGCCACTGCATGTTTCACTTAGAACCGATCCCTAATCCATCCAAGATTCAATAAAACCCCATATGAACTAGTCAACAACAGAAAACCCGATATCTCTTACCTTTATGTATTTGGCGCTTTGTGCTATCCAACAAATGACAGAGAAGATTTGGGGAAGCTGAAAGCTAAGGGTGATATTGGAATCTTCATTGGTTATTCAGAAAACTTGAGGGCATTCCGGGTGTATAATAGAAGGTGATGTGCTGCGTGTGTCGTTGCGGTTTAGCAGTTTTAATGCCTACTCAAGTTTTAAATTTATATTTAGCCGACTTATCAATAACACACACACCTAACGAGCAGTGTACCCGGTCAGTATGAAGATAATGGTAAGTAGAGTGTCGATCACTAAGAGTGGAACGTATTATCTCGTTATTCTAATCAGTATTTTAATATCCTAACGCAAGGGGGTTTCAGCCTGAGAGACTGGCACGGTTTGTTTGCAATTAAATAATAAAATAAACCAATAGGCACGAATCAGCAGGTAGCACACACGTACACAGATAGATACTTGAGACAATAAGAGGGCTGTCCTTATGATTAAGTAGTTTGTCACTTGTTTTATTGATAGCTTTATATGAAGTGTCTATAGTTAACCCTTTCTCGTTGGTCCTATTCTTATCGGCGAGTAAACCCTTAATGATTACTTATGTCTAAAAGTTATTCCTAAGTGATCAATTTAGAAACAACCGTGGGAGCCACATTATGTCCCGCAGTCAAATGCCCGCAAGCCACTAATAAACACAGAGGTTATCAATGCACTAATAAGTAGTAACCAAAGACATCAACATATAAACTTTAATTAATGAGAAAGCAGTTTTAAGGGAGTGCAATCTTTCCGTTGCCACATTACACAAGCCACCAATCTTGATGAATTAAAGTTTGCTAACACAATAAAACAAAACTACTTAATGAATTAAATGCATGCAGCACCTTCTTACAGCTCTTGTATCTTTGATTTGGGTGTGTCTTGTGCTGCCTCCTTGACTGAATTCGTCCTTTTGTTCTTCTGTTCGAACTTCGGTTTTAGGGTTCGGAACTTGTAATTCGTCTGGTCTATGGGGTATTTATACTTTCTGTCTGAGGGAAGATGCGGCGCATCTACTAAGTAGATGCGGCGCATGTACTTAACTTCGCGTGGGGTCCAAGATTATAATATTCAGGAATATTCGTACACCGCCAGAAGATGCGGCGTAACTCCATGATCAGATGCGGCGCATGTCCTCTTGTATCTTGGATCGTATCTGGTGATATCTTGATAGAGATGCGGCGCATGTCGAGAGTGAGATGCGGCGCATCTGGAGCAGAATTGACTTGATCTTGTCCATGTCAGTAGACTTTTACTTTATGCACGTTTTGCTCCATTATTAGTCCAAAATCATTAAGTTTCACCAAACGCTTGTTTTTACCTGAGAATTACAAAAGTAAACGATTAAGTATCAATCCTCATACATAATATAGTAAAACAAGTCAAATTAATGGGATAAATGATAGTAATAAAATGTACTTATTTGAGTTCATCAAATATCCCCCCACTTGAACTTTACTTGTCCCCAAGTAAACCTTAGAATTTCTTTTATGAAAATGTATCCTAAAAGATGTTAGGATTTATTTTTATATTTAAGCATGTATTCGTTCATTTCATAATCACACAACTAAACACTTAACGAATTAGAAGTAAAATAAAATAAGTCGATAAAAGCAAATCTAATCGTTTAACTGTCCAGTCGCGACGAATATTCTATCATAAGCTTGGCAAGTATACACATCTCCACCACTAAAGCTAAGGAATAACAAGTCTAAAGCGGTAAAAAGGGTTTTTAGGCTTAAGGGTTAATTATTCTCTTTCACTATCGATCTCAAATTCCAGAAAAGGCGACAAAATCACAAATACATGATCGAATCCACGAACACGATACTTGCAATTGCTCAAATCCTTAACTCGAATAGGCTAAAGATAGGTCCAAACTTCACCAATAATAATATATCAAAAAGGGCGACAAAATCATAAATACATAGCCGAATCCACGACTACGATACTTAAGATTGCTCAAATCCCTAATCTCAATAAATCAAAGGTTTGGTTGGATAAAGAATAATAAAGGGCATGGATAACATTTGGGATATAAATTGGTGTAAAATGAAAAATAAACAAAACAAATAAATTAAAATCCTAAGTGTGGTTAATCACTATCCCAACCATCCCATGAATAAGACTCATATCATCGAATAACTCACGCTTTAACACTTGAAACACACGCTTTAGGTAGACACGAACTATACTCAACAAGATCTTAATCAAAGAATAAACCTTAATTGGCGTTCCCATAACTGCCAATTCCCATTCAATCCATAGATATAGTACAACAAATAGTGGTGATATCGACCACTTACATAACTTTACATAAGTTGGTTAAAACAAACATCCAACTTTTCTTTCTTTCTTTTTCTTTTCTTATTTTTTCGATTTTTTTTTTTTTTTTTTTTTTTTTTTTTTTTTTATTTTTTTTTAATGAGACATAAAGATGTGTAAAATTTCACCACATCACTAACTTTCTTTCCGGATAATTTTTCCATACTTTTCATGACTTCAGAAATAGTAGTAATAGTGAAAGTAGTAAACACACGAAAAATAAACTCCAAAATATACAATATTTACTTTCACTCTAATTGCATTGTGCAATTTCCCGACCTAACCATAGATAATGAATTACGCACGCGAACACAGGTAATGTAAGGAAACACACTCTGCCTATAGCAATTAACCAACCACGGATTCTAATCTACAGGGTAGGCTAAGGTGTAAGGGTGTAACGAAACATTTTAAACATAGGTGTAAGAAACGAAAGGAATGGCTCTGAGTGTTTTTCTAGGGGTATCTTACTCTAAAAATGAGAGTAACAAAAGGGTTTATACGGGGGTTAACTAACCAGTGTAGTTAGCTAATAACACATAACATATAAAGCTATTTGGGTGTAATCCTAGAATTTTACCAAGTTAGACAAGTCACTCCAATTATATAAATAATACTCATTATGGTGGTCTCGAATAGTATACAAGCCAAGTTCTAAAGTTTACAAGTCACCGGCACACTCATAGATTTGTGAATTTTGGAAAATCACAATTTTTGAAAATAACGTCATGTGTGCAGCTATGCAACTTAGATCTTAAACAAAAACATGCTAAAAAAAAAAAAAATTAAGTTTGATATATTAAGCACATTTTAAGCATAATTTTTGAAAAAGTTTAGGACAAGTAATTGTTAAGTGTTCTAATTCTTCAATCCCCCCACTTAAGTTAAACAACGTCCTCGTTGTTTGTATAAAAGGTTAAAAACTGGAAAATAAAAGAATTAGAACAGAAAAACTCCCCTGAGATTTGCTCGGTATGATCCTCCATTAGTATAAGAGCAAAAATCAACTTCTTGTGGATTAGAACGTTAAAGCTTCATACTTGATGTATCCACAGGAAATCCAGGAAACTATAATACCACCAACACTTTAAAACACACCTAAGATAAGAAAGGTTCAAGCTTGCATAATACATTAGTAGTTAGGAAAAATAAAACTTAAAAATTAAAACTGAAAATCATCAGGTCAGTCGATGCGCCGTATCTTATTGAAGAAGATACGCCGTATCGAGCCTGGAATAAATACGGATCAGAATAAAGATGCGCCGCATCCTTAACCAGGGATGCGCCGCATTAAAATAAACTGATAAATAGTTTTAAAGTCGAAAATAAAAATGCAGAAAAATAAAATAAGATATGACCATTGCAGAGGATGCGTCGCATCTCAGAATTGAGATGCGCCGTATCTTCGTGCGGCCTGGATTGACTCGACACAGAAAACAGAATAATAAAAGATAAATCCGGGTTGTCTCCCGGTGAGCACTTGTCTTTATTCCAGAGTCTTCAAGTTAGACTCACGTTCAGCTCTTTAGTATCGATCATTTATTCCTACATGGCCACGTAGGATCCATTTAGCAACCGAATCGTCTCGTATATATTCAGGTCCCAAATTCAAAACTCCTTTGTAGAATCCTCCCATCAATTGATATGGGTACTCAATCCCTCTCTTATTGTCATCATCACTAACAAAAAGGAATGGAGAAAATTTGTAGCAAATCCTATTAGTAGCATGTTTAAATCCAGGGTGAGTTCGGGGCATCATATAAGTGATAACGTCGCTTCCACATTGAAAGGTGATCTTTCCTTCAAATCGTTTTGCATTAATAGTGATCTCCCTACAAAATGGTTTTCCAACAATCACGTCACCCATATTGCTGTCACAGTAGGCATTCATGTCTTCAATAACTACGAACTCAGTAACAATAGTGAAGCGTCCAACGAAGATCGGGACATTAATGAAGGCTCCAACTACATTCTTTCCTTTATACTCCTTTTTATTTCTCATAATAGAATTGTAAAAGCTTCTTGACATGACATTGATTGATAAAATAGGAAAGAAATTGGCGTCAATACACTTGTACCCAATCATGCATGGGAATTGTAAATTGTAAGCACAATTGGTGTTGATCCTTCTACCGTAATCCCAAGACCCATCATATCCCTCAAATTCATCGTAATTCCTAGTAGTAATAACGTTGACTTTTGGACTATCCACAATTTCTCCTTCTTCTAACTCAGATTCAGCATCAACCATGAACAGGTCATTGGATTCCAACGGTCCATTAAGGTCATTAAGTTCAATGTAGTCCCCATCGTGATGTTCGGGTGTATTTTCATGCACAAATAGTTCATTCATAAAATTGGCTTCGAAGTCGAAGTCAATTAGCTCTCCGTATCCTTCCATTATCCTTCTGAAACAATCACGAAAAGCATCAGTAGGATTTGTTCGCTAGAAGAGAAATTAATGAATATAGAAACGGATATAAGAATAAAAATAGCTGATATCTGCAGATGATGCGCCGTATCCAAAAAGTTGGATACGCCGTATCTTATAATCGTTAAAATTTAATCAGACTTTATTCAGAAAATAGATACGCCACTTAGAATTTAAGAATGCGCCGTATCGAATTAATTAATCAAAAATCAACTTATCTAATTAAAATTAAATGCGTCGTATTAACGAAAGTTAATGCGCCGTATTTTCGTTAAGTTTAAAAATAAAAGATTTTTGATTCAGAAAGATGCGCCGTATCGATAGAGATCGATACGCCGTATTTGTTTAATAATTCGCAAACTGTTTTTAATTAAAATAATAGATACGCCGTATCTGCTAAAGCTGATGCGTCGTATGGCGTTAACGTTTAGAAATTTTTAAAAAAAAAAAAAAAAACAGATACGCCGTATCTGCAAATGCAGATGCGTCGTATTACTTTATCGCTTAGAAAAATTTTCTTATTAAAAACAGATACGCCGTATCTTGGGGAAAAGATGCGTCGTATCGAATTAATTAAACGCGTTGTATTAAAAAAAATTAAACGCAATACGCCGTATCTGAGAGATCAGATGCGCCGTATCGTTTGATTTAGCACAGCACAACGATAGCAGAACAGAAAAATACGAAAAATAAAAACAAAAATTAAACACACAAACAAAAATAAAACACACAAAAATAAAAGAAAACAATTAACACACAATACAACAAATATGCAAAATAGTACAATGATGCAATTAATCTAATAAAAAAGAAAAACCTAATTAAAATACTAATCAAATTAACAGATAATAACAATTCACTCCCCGGCAACGGCGCCAAAAACTTGATGTGCTGCGTGTGTCGTTGCGGTTTAGCAGTTTTAATGCCTACTCAAGTTTTAAATTTATATTTAGCCGACTTATCAATAACACACACACCTAACGAGCAGTGTACCCGGTCAGTATGAAGATAATGGTAAGTAGAGTGTCGATCACTAAGAGTGGAACGTATTATCTCGTTATTCTAATCAGTATTTTAATATCCTAACGCAAGGGGGTTTCAGCCTGAGAGACTGGCACGGTTTGTTTGCAATTAAATAATAAAATAAACCAATAGGCACGAATCAGCAGGTAGCACACACGTACACCGATAGATACTTGAGACAATAAGAGGGCTGTCCTTATGATTAAGTAGTTTGTCACTTGTTTTATTGATAGCTTTATATGAAGTGTATGTAGTTAACCCTTTCTCGTTGGTCCTATTCTTATCGGCGAGTAAACCCTTAATGATTACTTATGTCTAAAAGTTATTCCTAAGTGATCAATTTAGAAACAACCGTGGGAGCCACATTATGTCCCGCAGTCAAATGCCCGCAAGCCACTAATAAACACAGAGGTTATCAATGCACTAATAAGTAGTAACCAAAGACATCAACATATAAACTTTAATTAATGAGAAAGCAGTTTTAAGGGAGTGCAATCTTTCCGTTGCCACATTACACACGCCACCAATCTTGATGAATTAAAGTTTGCTAACACAATAAAACAAAACTACTTAATGAATTAAATGCATGCAGCACCTTCTTACAGCTCTTGTATCTTTGATTTGGGTGTGTCTTGTGCTGCCTCCTTGACTGAATTCGTCCTTTTGTTCTTCTGTTCGAACTTCGGTTTTAGGGTTCGGAACTTGTAATTCGTCTGGTCTATGGGGTATTTATACTTTCTGTCTGAGGGAAGATGCGGCGCATCTACTAAGTAGATGCGGCGCATGTACTTAACTTCGCGTGGGGTCCAAGATTATAATATTCAGGAATATTCGTACACCGCCAGAAGATGCGGCGTAACTCCATGATCAGATGCGGCGCATGTCCTCTTGTATCTTGGATCGTATCTGGTGATATCTTGATAGAGATGCGGCGCATGTCGAGAGTGAGATGCGGCGCATCTGGAGCAGAATTGACTTGATCTTGTCCATGTCAGTAGACTTTCACTTTATGCACGTTTTGCTCCATTATTAGTCCAAAATCATTAAGTTTCACCAAACGCTTGTTTTTACCTGAGAATTACAAAAGTAAACGATTAAGTATCAATCCTCATACATAATATAGTAAAACAAGTCAAATTAATGGGATAAATGATAGTAATAAAATGTACTTATTTGAGTTCATCAGAAGGACTAAAAGGATAATGGGGATGATGAATGTGAAGTTTGACGAGATTTCACAAATGGCTTCTGAGACTCGCTCTATAACCCGCGCTTAACCCGATGGCTTCTAATCATAACGGATTACGACCCACACCAAACGTTAAGACTTATGGACATATTAGTTCAGGACTCGTACCACAAAGAGCTCAGTCAACTAACACTGAAAAACCTACAGATCAAGAACTGGAAAATTTCTTCGAGTTTATGTTTGATGAATACTATGGTGGAACTTCGACAAATACATTACAACAATGTTCCGCTGCACCCGCTCAAAACCATCAACCACCACCACCACCACAAGATGCATCGACAACAGTCAAAGCTGACGCACCAACTCCCTCCACGTCATCAACATCTACTCCAGCAACTCCAGTAATTGAGATTGTTCTACCAAGAGTTGATGAGAAAAATCCAAACACACCAGTTCAAGAAGAACCAAACCAAAACAATGCTGTGTTAGAAGAAGAAGTATTCGAAAACCTATTTGCAACGGATTCTGTTGAATCATCTTCAAGGTTACATGAACCATCTAACACGCATTCGTCAAATCCAAGGTACCCTTCTACGTTACAGTGGACTACAGACCATCCAATAGAACAAGTAATTAGTGAACCTTCAAGGCCAGTTCAGATGAGAAAACAACTTGCCACCGATCCCGATATGTGTATATACGTCTGCTCAGTCAGTTTAAAAGAGCCAAAGAACATTCGGGAGGCGATGACAGATAATGCATGGATTGAAGCGATGTAGGAAGAACTTATTTAATACCAATTACATGACACTTGGGAATTAGTTCCAAGACCAATTGAAAAACTTGTCATTGATCTAAATGGTTATGGAAAAACAAGGATGAAGAAATGACTGTCATTTGGAACAAAGCTCGTCTAATGGCTAAAGGATTCAGATAGGAAGAAGGGATAGATTTCAAAGAGTCATTCGCGCCAGTGGCAAGACTTGAGGCAGTCAGGATTTTCTTAGCATATGCAGCTCACAAAAATATCACAGTCTATCAGATGGATATCAAGATAGCATTCTTGAACGGAACTCTGAAAGAAGAAGTGTATGTGAGTCAGCCAGATGGATTCGTTGACAAAGATCATCCAGACTACGTCTACAAGCTAAAGAAAGCCATTTATGGTTTAAAATAGGCCCCAAGGGCGTGGTATGACGAACTATCGTCATTCCTGATTCAAAACAATTTCACTAAAGGAACAATTGATTCAACCTTGTTTACAAGAAAATACAAAGATGATTTTTTGATTGTTCAGATTTACGTGGACGACATTATTTTGGGTCCACTAATCCGAAACATTCAAAAAATTTTAAAAATCTCATGAAAAGCAAATTTGAAATGTCCATGATGGGGGAACTAAAATTCTTTATTGGTTTACAAATACATTTATCCCCTCATGGTATTTTTATTAATCAAGCTAAATATACAATTGAGATTTTTAAAAAACATGGTATGGAAAATTGTGACTCTGTTGGTACTCCAATGGTCACTTCACCAAAAATAGGTGCTGATTTATTTGGGAAACCCATGGATTCGAAGAAATATCAGAGCATGATTGGTTCTCTCATGTACTTAACTGCTAGTCGACCCGATATTCATTTTGCTGTTTGCTTATTAGCACGGTTTCAGGCAAGGCCTACCGAACTTCACCTCCAAAAGGTCAAACGGATCTTTCGGTATCTTCGAAAAACCATTAACATGGGACTTTGGTATCCGATTTTAAACTAATGGCATTTTCAGATGCGGACCATGTAGGTTGCCAAGTTACAGCAAAAAGTACATCCGGTGGAGCACAATTTTTGGGTGAAAATCTAGTTGGCTGGTCATCAAAAAAACAAGATTGTACTGCGTTATCAACCGCAGAAGCCGAGTATGTGTCTCTATCTGCGTGTTGTGCCCAAGTTCTATGGATGAGCACACAACTCACAGATTATGGCTTTACTTTCGACAGAATACCTATGTATTGTGATTTGTAATGTGCCATAGCCATCTCGTGCAATCCAGTACAACACTCGAAGACCAAGCATATTAGAGTCCGCTATCACTTCATAAAAGAAAACGTAGAAGGGGGTACTGTTGAATTATTTTTCGTAAAGACTGAATACCAACTAGCTGATCTATTTACTAAAGCCCTTCCAAAAGAAAGGTTTGATAACTTAGTTCGACGAATTGGCATGCGAAGCCTAACTCCTGAGGAGCTAGAAAGTCTTCTCGAATCTTCTAGAAAATTTTTCAAAAAAAAAAAGCTTCGCTGTAAATAGCTTTGAAAAAAGCAAAATACAAAATTTGAAAAACCATCAAAAATTAAATACAAAATTTGAAAAACCAACAAAAACAAAATATAAAAATAGAAAATTTTCAAAAATACAAAAAACAATATAAAATATAAAAACCAAAAAATATTCTTCTCACGACATGTCTCTCGTATAATTGATATTCTGTACATATCTAGAAATGTCATTCAACAATGATACGGACATGTACATATGCTTGAGCAAGAGTTCATTTAAAAGTTTTCTAAAACATGTCGTTTCTCAAAAAATTTATTCACTATGGCTTTCGTATACTTCAGTATGAAACCCATGCTACAATGATGACTTCTGATTATTTCAGACCAGGACTCGTATTGTTAATGGCAAAACAAAGAACTCTTGAGCACATGATCAAGATTTTTCAAAATCTTTCTCAAAATTCTGTGCTCAAGACAACTCCCTCCAAACCCGATAAAACATGCTTTATTTAAGGGGGAGTATAAAAAATGAAAAACAAAAATGTTCCAAATCATGCTAAAACTGATTCGTCTATCTCTCCAAAAGTCTTATTTTAATCAGGTGATATCAAAAATATCACAAAATGCTATTTTTGAGGGGGAGAAGACGCGATTAAAATGTGATCAAAATGTTTAAAGATCGTGAATTGAATCTCAAAGGAGCTAGACTCAGATCTGAACCCTCGAATTGACGAAAAACAAATGTCAGTAATCAAAAAGACTTGTCCGGGACGGGTAATAATTTCAAGCTGGTCATCCAGTGATGTAAACGTGTCTCGCAAAGGACTTGTCTGAGTAGAATGTACCAATTCAAAAGATTTTCTTTGAATATGACTGGGACGGGTAATAATTTCAAGCTAGCCTAACTCGTGATGTAAATGTGTCTCGCAATGGTTATGTTCATTGAAAAATCGATCAATTCAAAATTTGCGAACTCTACCCACCATGTGCAAACTTACTTTAAAATGCATGAACACATGTGTAGGGGGAGTATTTCAAAAAATGCAAAACTCTCGAAGTGTTAACCAAAATGTGTTTTATTCATAAACACTTTGAGAGATTTTTACAAAAGGTTTTGTGGCATGTGATCAACAAATCTAGGATAATCATGGAGTAATAAGGTGATTATGGTTAGGTTTATGTCCTATGATCCGCCAGAGCCGGAGGGATCTACCCAAGGACAATCCTAATAGATTAGAATTAGAAGTCCTCAGGTATGATTGAAAAAAAAGGAGTAAATGAGAAAGGGAATGAAGGGGTTGAAGAATGAAAAAGAAAAGTTTATGAAAGGGTGAAAAGAAATAGTCCTCCATGAAAACTTAGGGCAGAAACCGGGTTAATTCATCTACTATCGGTAATCACATAGTTAATACTGATATTGAAGACAAGACGTCATGGACCTAGTGACGCACTGCACCACCCCTTCTAGCTACTTAGATATTTCATAAAAGATATTTGTTTCATTTCTCATGGAGAACACTGCATAATCTATCGGCCTCTCACACCGAGATGTGTTGATATTGAAAAGGTGGCACTCTGCTCCATGCCTCCGACTACTAAAAACCAAAATGCACATTATCGAGCTATGAGATTCATCAAAAATCTCTTAGGAACACTTCCAATATAATACACCTGTGTTCGCCAAAAAGAACACAAGGTGTACAAGAGTCTGAATGAGATCCATAGATCTTGCCATTTATATCATGATAGTTACGTGCTTCAAACGGTCTACAGTCTTAAAGTGTTACTCCGGTATACTTCAGAGGCTTACAACGGCCTTGGTAAAGACTAGAGAAAGTTTTCACACTATGCTGTTAAAAATCTTGAAGTCTGAACCTGTAAGCGCTGGACAATTTAATGCTAACTTTTTTATGCAGGTACTTAGGAAAGTCCATCAACCATCATCATATAGCTCAACATCTACAACTCCTCATACTCATACTTATGAAGATCATCCTCAATAAAGCTCAAGTGAAAAAGTTCAAGTCAAAAAGATCAAATTGAAGATAAAGTGTTACAACAAAGTCAAGAAGCTTATCAAGATGTCAAGAACAAGTTCATGTATCAAGAGAGGACGAGATAAGTATGAAGTTCAAAAGAAGTATGAGTATGATGGAGGACACGACGCAAATGTATAGAAGATCACTACAAAAAAACAGGCTTTCAGAGACTGAAAAATCAGTCTCCGATAAACCATGATCAGTTACGGATGGTCTATCAAGGACTGATTTTGCTAGTCACTAATCAGTTACAGTAGCTTAATTACGGAAAGTGACGTTATCAACTGAAATTCAGTCCTTGTTGTATCGAACCAACGAGAACCAGAGATCAGTCTCCAAAATAAAAAAAGTCAGTCCTTATTTCTATGGGTTGGTATCATGTTATTTCAGTCCCCCATGCATATTATTGGCAACTGAAAAGTCAGTCGCCAATATTATGTTAGATCAGTTACTAACACATGGATTTAGGGACTGAAAATTTGTCCATAAACATTGTTTATAGTCCCTAATACGTTTCGTTGTTTTGTAGATTACCATACCAAATCAGTCTCTAATAATAGGATTTAAAAACTGATTAGTCTCCGATAAAAGGCTTTAAAGACTGATTGTTAGTCACAAAAAACAGATGAATAAGTCCTTAATTTGCTTTTCTAGTGACTGAAAATTAGTTTCAAAATATATGTTAATCGATAACAGTAGTAATCTGGACGAAAAATAATTGGATTTCAATATAAAGACCATCATGCGGCCTCTTGCAAGTTATACAGACCAATTATATTGGAAAATGGTTGCAAGAAACACTTGAATATTATAAGAACTGATACAAAACAAACTTTAGATTAATCTATGGCCATTGGAGTGATTCTTCTTTTTGCTGGCTTACTTGCAGAGACTGTGCTTGCTGATGCTTGTTTTACGTTCGGTTTCTCTGTTGAAGTCACTAAACTTAGTCTTACCGGTTCTTCTCGTGGTTTATCTGTTTCCATTTCCTGAGTATCAGAAGCATTATTAACAACGTCTTTCTCTTTTCCAATCTTTTCTGTTATTTCCTTGCTGACCATTTTATCAACTGCCATAGTTTTCTGATCTGCTGCAACTTTCTTATCGCCTGACGAGAATATAGCAAAATGACATAAATAACATATTTGAATAGAAAAAAGGCAAACAATATCTAATGTAAGAGCTTAGAAACAAGAAAAGGAACCTGAAAAAGAGACGGGTACTCCTAGTTCAGCGTTCTCAAATTCTACAAGTGTACAATAACCGTCCTGGGAAGACAACGCCAATAACCTTGATACATCTAAGACCAGCTACAATAATCCCCTATTCTGGATCCTCTCTGAGTTCCAAATGGCCAGATGATTTTTCGAGCAGATCATAGATTACCTATATTTATACAAGAGAAATGTCAAAACTTGGATGCTGTATAGAATAGTAAGTATGTTGTATAGAATGACAACAAGGTGTAAGTATGGATTAATAAACAATCATTTACCAGATTACAATAAGTGTGGTTAGAGTTGTTAAATGACAAATCAAATTTTTCACTGAGTTTATATTATTTCCATGAGATCTATCTGTTAGTTTCATCAATCGTACTTGAAAATCTACCTTAGTTCAGTATGATACTTATCTTTATTCAATTAAGCTAATATTGTTTGATGAATGCTGTTTTCTTAATTGGGATAATTCCATATATCAATCGTATTATTGGTCTACCAGTAATACTCGGTCTGGTAACGATATGAATTTGTATTAGATGAAAAATGTATACAACCTAATGTAATAACAATAATATCAAGACAAGGAAGGCTCGTAGGGATTAAGAGAACAAGCAGATTGAAGAATTTTCACTCGTTGGACTTACAGGGCCACTAGGAACCAAACTACCCCTGCACACAGTATCTACAAGTCAATAACCTTCAAATTCATATGGAAACATACTTTCACTCAATGATAACCCAATTTAATAATGAGACTAAAACTGCTCCAAGCATAAATAACTACACGACACCAATGTTATTAATGAGCATCATTCCTACAGAATATTCCAACCATCATCCTGGTTCCACCTCTTACCACTGTCACAACTCAACTATCGACTGATTAAATATGTGCAGTGTTTGCCAATTGCAGGGACAAGGCATGTATTAATCTTATTAGTACTTGACTTTCATTAGGTAACTTAAAGTCAGGAGAAAGAACAAGATATTCAGTGTCTGTAAAAAGAAGTTTTTTCTTTTTGTCACACATTTGTGAGACACTAAAGAGATTATACTTGAGTTCCTGCACAAAATACACATCTTCAAAATCTAGTTTACCGATTTTTAAAGTACCTTTACTAGTAATTCTGCCACCAATTCCTCCCCCAAAGGTAACATATCCTCCATCTATAGGTGTAAAGTCTGAGAGGTGGGACATGTTCCCAGTCATGTGCCTAGAGAATCCACTATCAGCATATCCTTGATCTTCTTCATCATCTTGTTGTGGATGTCCCTGCACATACAATAAAGGAAAGTAGTTTCCTTTAGGGACCCAAGCCATTACTGACTTGGATTTGCCTCGTGCATCAATGTAATCATATTTCTTCATTGTTATTTATTGCACCATTGGGTTTGATAGGTCTCCATACCCAACATGCTGAGGCCTTAACAACATTTCCCCCATTTTCCCTAGCAGTGTTTCTTGGCCTAGCAGTACTAACTGCTGGTCTAGCAGTACAAACTGCTGGCCTAGTAGTTTTAACTTTTTGATTCCAAATTTTGTTATGAAACACTGCGTTCTCATAATAAGACCTTTTACCATTTTGTTGTGCTGATTTTGTAAAACATGTTATTGGTCTAGCACTTGAAACTATTTGTTTGGGGCAAATAGTCTGAATTGGTCTAGCAAATTTAAAAGGTTTGATGCCAGACTTCATCAAAATTGCTCTGGGAGACATATTACTGTTAACTTTAGGGTGAGTTTTTCTTGTAAAACTATTGATGTTCACCCTTTCATTTGTATTTCCATGCACCCTTGTATTCCCATTAACCATCCTTTTCCCTTAATGGTTGTTGCAAAAAGCCTGCAAGTGATCAAAACTACCACAAGTATAGCAAGCCTTATTGTACATAACAAACTCATTGCCTAGTTGTTGGGACCTAAGATTGTTCCAGTTTCTATGGTTTCCCTTAGGGCATTGAGACCTACTTATTGATCTATACAACTCTGCATAATTAACTGTTGGCCTATCTTGTTTTACTTTCTTTCTAGGTGTAACAGTTTCTACTTTAACAGCCTTAGGAACAACAGTTCCTTTTTATTTTTCTACCTTAGGTTTTGACTCAACCTGATCCTCATTATCAGATTCCCAATCTTCAATAATTGGGGCATCTGAGTTCATCTTATCTACTGACACCTTTTCCTCAACAAGTGAGGTGTCACTGGCACTTTCAAAAGACTCACTAACTACTTCAGGTTTATTTAAACTAACACTTTCCTTAGCCTTAGATCCATAATCAAATTTAGGCTCTTGAAATTCATCTAAACCTGTGTGTTCTAAGTCAATACCTGGGGGTGAAGGTACTCCTTTATGTGGTGGTGGACATGTTTTGTAACCTAACCCCGACTTAGCTTTATTAACCAGTTGACACTCAATCATCTTATTAACTCCTTTAGATGCATATTCTAGAGTGTCTACACTTAATTGTATGTTATCTTTTGCTTTCTTAATCTTTTCCAACTCAGCTCTAAGCACACTTATCTCAGCATCTTTAAGAACCATGCCTCTTTTAAGTACAACAATATCTTCAAAAAAGACAGACTCATTTTTCTTATAAAACAATATTTGTTCTTCTAATACAGCTAAACCTATTTTATGATTTGCTAAATTATAATTAGTTTGGTTTAGGTCTACTCTTTGTTAATCATAATGCTTAAGTGTTTCATAATCTTTTAAAGTAGAACAAGATTTTGAACAACTTTTTACTGAATGCACCTCAAAGTCAGAAAATGCCGTCAGTGCCATCTCAGTTGGTGCTTCTTCCTCATCAGCCATGAAGATCCAATCATATCCAAGACCATCTATAGCAACCATTGCCTTTGAAGACGGTTCTTTCACTTCCATAGCCTTCCTAGTTTCCTTCTTGTTCCCATACCCCTTGCTTATGTTGTCCTGCTGCCTTGGTCTTCTGCATTCTCTGGCAAAATGTCCCAACTTGTGGCAGTTGAAACACTCTACCTTGGATTTATCAAAACCAGCTGTATCACTACCACTAATTGTGATCTTCTTCCCTGTTCTCTGCCAGAATTTCTTTGCTCTCATGCTTAGCAGTGCAACCTGCCACTTCGAGTCCATCTCTTCCAGATCATCTTCATCTATCTATTCAAGATCTTCATGGGATAGCAGAGACCCATTGGCTTGACTAGTCAGGAAAGCATAAAATGTAGTATCACTTATGCCAGCAGTACTAGTTTGTGAACTAGCAGTACTAATATTAGGGTTAGCAGTACTAACTCCTGAAGCCACATTAACCTCATCTGGACTGATATTGCTGGGAGATGACACAAATGCCATGTTTCCAGAACTAGAACTTGAGCTTCCAGACTTCTTTACCTGATGTTCAACAATTTTAAAGTTGTTGTACAGATCATTAAGACTCATAGCATCAATTTCTGGCTTGTTCTTCCAGACAACCACATGAGTGTACCAATCAGCAAGCAAACTTCTAAGGAATTTGGATTTAAGGTCTTCTTGAGGAATTTCAACACCGAATACAGCCAGTTGGCTGATTATATTCTGCAGCCTGTTGAACATGTGATCAAGAGATTCATTGCTAGTAGCACTAAAGTTCTCAAAGCTATGCTTCAACAAGGTCTTCTGTGTCTTTTTGGTGGCCTCATTACCACCAAACCTGGTAGTTATTGCTTCAAACAAGGATTTGGCATCCTTGTATTTGCTGAAGGTCAGTAGTTGATCATTAGGGATGATCATTAGCAACAAGGTCCTTGCTTTAACATCATTCTTTTTCTGCAGCTTTTCTTCTGCAGTAATAGGAGAAGTGTTCACAGTTGTAACTTTCTGACCATCAAATGTTGTTTCAGTTGTTGATGGTTTGAAGGAGTTCCCATCCTCTATGATTTTCCAAAGTGCATAATCCTACACTTGGAAGTACTGTTCAATCCGTAGCCTCCACATCTCGAAGTCGTTCTGTTTAAGCATAGGTAACTTGGCAGCAGTGTTGGTCTGAGTAGTCTCCATGTCCATCTTCTTTATAGGGAATAATGAGTTCTTCTGTAAGGATCTTCTAAATCAAAGTATCAGAAACCTGGCTCTGATACCACTTGAGAGGATTTAAACACATGTGAGTTGTGTTGAGGATACTTTGAGTATATACCAAATAGTATGCGGAATCTACTACTTGATACTTAGAAGATTTTTCAATGGAATAGTAATGAACTATATGAACAGCTTATGATATCACCAAACGCTTCAATATTATTAAGTAGAATACGAGTGATCTTGCTTATATTGTTGGGAACACGTTTTGTATTAATTCAATTATTGATCATTATTTAATAGGTTGCTTAGGCCTTTAGGTTTGATTTAAGGCCCAGCCCGTGTAGAAGGCCCATGGGCTGTGTCGTTTATTTAATTAATTATATTTAAGTATGTTTATTAGGGCTTTAAGACCAAGACCTTGTAAAACTATAAATACCCCCTCCCATTCAAGGGAGAGGGTTGGTTGGTTGATTGGTAATCACATTTCATTATTTGTTTTAATCACCTTCCACTCTCTCTTTCTCTCTCTAGATCTAGGGTTAATTAGTGGTTAGCTTGTGTGATAATTAGTAGTAACAACAAGTGGTATCATTCGCCTAGGGGTAATTTAGGTTGTTAAAGATTAGATCTAAGTGGAAAAAAAATCTGAAAAGTTACTGTTCATTCGATATACTACTGTTCATCCGAGTTTTTTACTGTTCATTGCCCGAGTTGTGACTATTTCACCGAGTTAGGTGATAATAGTCGAGTTACTGTATTCTCATCGAGTTACTGATACTCGAGTTCGGTTATTAATCGAGTTGTGACTAATTCACCAAGTTAGGTGACTTTAGTCGAGTTGGGTGCCTTATACTCGAGTTACACATACTCGAGTTTGGTTGTCATCAAGTTGGGCATTCATCGAGTTAGGCAGTTTCACCAAGTTGAGTAGTTTAACCAAGTTGGGTATATTCATCAAGTTTGAAATTTACTCGAGTTCACCTTTAACCGAGTTCATCTTTACTCGAGTTCACCTTTACTCGAGTTGCTTACATAATCGAGTTTCTTATTCTCACTAGTCCAGTACATGATAAGGAAAAGAAATCTCAAACAACAAAAACTCTAAATAACATCTACATCAGTCATCAAAATCAACTATTCTCTCTCAAAAAAAAAAAAAAAAAAAAAAAAAAAAAAAAAAAAAAAAAAAAAAAAACTTCGTTGCATAATCTTAAGCGATAAACAAGTTTTTTATTCATCACTGATCTTTGTGAAGCATAATATCCGAATCCTACAAGAAACAACAAAAACATAAAGATTTTTCATCCCCACTTTGGTTCGGTTCAATCTAATAAGAAAAAGAAAAACAAAGATCTCAGTTTTGTTCACTTTGGGTACCAATCTTGACAGATTTTTCGTGAGTGAACTTTAAACCAACATCGATCATAAATAAACAACAAGAGAAACATAAGATCTCAGACTTGTTCAAATCATATCCGCATATTCAAAGATCTTGAAGATCTTACGTTTTTTGAACTTGTGTCATCATAGATCTATTTTGAAGTTTACACTTCCTTTGATATACGAAACTTAAAGAGAAAAGCCAAGAACAAGATTGTTCATCTCTTTACTCGTTTCGATCTGTGAAACCAAAAAGGCAAATGTAATTAAAAGAACCTACCTTACATCTTCACAAAGGACTCAGTCGTGGCCTGGTTGTTTCTATTCACCGTCGTAACAATAGACAAGACAAAGGTCGGATTTTTTTTTAAGGGGAAAAGATATCTTGACTGCGTGATTGTTTAAACAAAGTCATTAGGGTTAGAGTGTGTGAGTTGTTAGTGTCTTTTTTATCAAAAGATTAGGGTTAGGCTTAAGTGTGTTGGGCTTTGAGTACTAATTAGAATTTGATCGTGGGCTTGATTTAAGTGTATTATTTCGCTTGGACTGATTACACAAGACGAATTCAGTAGTTTGCTTCTTGTTGGATTTAATTTTTTTTTCTTCTTTTCCGAATTTTTTTTAGTAGAAGTTTGTGGTGGACTCACATTTGTTATAGTTGTATCTTTTCACAAATTTGGTGTGTGCGCTAACTTTTCGGGATATAATTAAGGATCACGATTTTGATCGAGCTTTGTTATCCGATAGTGATTATAGTTTGGGTTGAGATTATTCGGGTTCGTTGGATATCATAAAGGAATGGGGAAACTATTAAAAAATGTATCGAACTTTACGTGAAAATCGGTTTTGTGTAGCGAACTAAAATTTTTAAGGAAAAGAGCATCGAACTTCAAAAAATGCATGTATTTATGTAACATGTGACCAGCACAGCAGGTAAAAAGCCTAGTCAGCAGGTTTCCTTTTTTTTTTTTTTTTTCTTCCCACATTTACCCTACTAACCCGAATTTACATAAATGGTCCCTCTCGTTACATTAAATTGCGAAAAACGTCCAAAATCTTAATTTTTTTAGAAAAACAAATATTTTATTTCGGAAATAAATTTTTTTAGAAAAATAACTTATTTTTTCCCGAAATTAATTTTTTTTTCGGAAAAAATATTTTTTAGGAAAATTTTTTTTTGAAAAAAATTCCGAATTATTTTTGAAAATAATTTTTGAAAAAAGAAAAAAATTATTTTCGGAAAAATTTTTTTTTCTGAAAATTTTTTTTATTTTTCGGAAAATTTTAAAAATAAAATATTTTTCGAAAAAAAATATTTTTTCGGAAAAAAAAATTTTTTTTGTAAAAATTTAATTTTCTTTTTATAAAAATTTTTTTCTGGAAAATTTAAAAAAATAAATATTTTTAGGAAAAAAATAATTTTCGTAAAAATAAAAAATTTTGGAAAAATAAAATTTTTTTTTATAAAAAAATTTTTTCCGGAAAATTTAAGAAAATAAATATTTTCCGGAAAAAAATAATTTTCGAAAAAAAAATATTTTTGGAAAAAAAAATTTTTTTTTTTATAAAAATTTTTTTTTCGGAAAATTTAAAAAAATAAATATTTTTCGGAAAAAAAAATTTCCAATAAAAAATATTTTTTGGATTTTTTTTTTTTACAAAAAAATTTTATTCGGAAACAAAATTAAAAAAAAAATCCTAATTAGTTTTTTCCGGAAAAAAATAATTTTCTGAAATTTTTTTTTTTGAAATTATATATAATTTTCTAAAAAAAATGATTTTGGACATTGGACGCAATTTAGCGTAACGACAGGGACTATTTATGTAACTTACTGTTAGGACCTTGGCTGCAATTTGCAAAATAAGGAAGGGTAAAAAGGTCATTTCCCCTTAAAAAAACCTGCAACCTGCTGTGCAGGTCACATGTTACATAAATAGATGCATTTTTGGAAGTTCGATGCTCTTTTCCTTAAAAATTTTAGTTCGCAACACAAAACCGATTTTCACGTAAAGTTCGATATATTTTTTAATAGTTACCCCTAAAGGAATTAGGACTTAGGCTTGGTGCTTTGATCGATTGGGCTTCTAATCCGTATTTTGTCGACTTTGTAACTTTTATCAAGTTTGTGAGATCTATCATGTTTTATAAGAATATTTCGAGTTTCTAGTGTAAAATCCTCCGAGGTTCAACGATTGAATCCTCTGATTTTCTAGAGTAAAATCCTTAGAGTTTCTTCAAGTTATTCACCGTTCAAAAATCTAATCTACAAACAACAACCGTTATTATCCTTTAAAGATCCTACATCCACAAGTTACTTCAAGTTAATCTTTCCTCATTGCACAAGTTACTTCAACAACCGTTATTCGAACTTGTGTGTGACACATCAACTTTACGCATTTTAGTTTGATTATTCCGATTTCATCGCAACAATCAAGGGGGAGAGAAAATGCATCAATCAAGGTCACAAATTAATGAACATATGTCACCTTTCTCTAATTCTTTACCACCAAACCTTGTTTCTCAAGAGAGCGATACGCAAGAGCTATTAATGCAAGAAAAAGAGAGAGAAACGAAAGAGAAATGCATTTAATGTTTTAGATTACTTCATTCACACCTTAAAGTCCTCTCAAACAAAGACTTAGCAGAAACTCGTACCGAGTATGGATTTAAACGGGCATTTCCATCACTCTTTGGAGAAGACGTTGAGGTGTTCACAAAAACCATGTTTCTCAACGTGGATCAACTGGAGAAACAACTTGAAAAAGAAGAATTTCACAAAAATGGATCCGCGGTCGCCTTTAGAGTGCTCAAGGAACAATTTCAGCAGTTCATCAATTCGCGGTTCTCTTCGGATTACGACAGTGTAATGGAACGCAAGTATTTTTTAGAATACACTCGAATCGAGGTTCAAACTTTCAAAGACATATTGATTCAACAAATGGATTATGTTGAGAAGTCAATTGCTGAAAGAGTACTTCACAGACGAGAGTATGACAAAAGAGTGAATGAAAAGAAGTTGCAGATTCAAGAAGAGCAAGCTACTACGGTTAAAGCATTGGAACCTAATTTGGGTGTTACAGAAAGCAGTGGGATAGAAACAGAAAGCAGTGGGATAGAATCAGAAAAGCAGGATGATAGCAGCAGATCAGAGAATGATACAGATGCTGATTGTGCAGATGTCAGACCCACATATGACACAGAGCCTATATCGGACAAAGAGACAATGGCTAAGGATGAAAGCAGCAGATCAATGAATGATACAGATGCTGATTGTGCATATGTCAGACCCACATATGACACAGATCCCATATTTGAAAAAGAGCCAATGGCTGAGGTACAATCAGTTGTCAATAATAATATATCTGCTCATGATCGCCAACTTACTGAACAACCTGAATTCAGAAATGAAGGAGGGGTTGATCAGATTGTTGACGAACATCTTGTCAAACAACCTTTGCCTGATTTATTAAATGAAAACAAAACAAATGTACCATCAAACCAAACTCTCGAGTTTGAGAATACTTGTCTCAAAAAGACCATTGCCCAGTTTCAAAAGGATTTTTTTAAAACTAGAGGCACATTGCATCTCATTTGAACTTAAACTGCAAAACGAATCTCTAACTTCGGGCAACAATGGTTAATTTTTGAATGAACAAAGTAGACGTATGGATACATTAGTTAAGGAAAATGAACTTTTAAAAGGTCAAATTCAAGCAAAGGTGTTTGTACATGCTGCATTGCAAAACAAATTAAGAAGATTGACTGGCCAAAGTGTGGATGCTAAGTTTACAAAACCATCAATTTTGGGGAAACCACCTCTACAACCCATCAGAAAACAATCAGTGGTTAGACAACCAACTGCATTTAAATCTGAACGATCTAAATTTTCAAAATCTCGGTTTGCCTCCCAAGTTGTTGGGAAAAATGATTTAACAAAACCAGTCACTTCACATTCTTGGCCTAAGGAAAATGCATCTGTTCCTGCAAAAGCTCAACACGTGATTATACCTGGCTCATCTAGGATTAGTTCAAAAACAGTGTCTAAAACGAGCATTAAAAGTAAAGAGTCTTATGGCATAAATGACATGTGCAAGAACTATGATCTAGAAAAAGCTAAGAAAAAGCACTACTTCAAAAGGACGGAATTCTAGGTTCAAAACCTTGTGTGATGCCTTCCACTATTTTACAGAACACTGCTAGTAGTAGCAAACCAAAACCTAGGAGCACTCAACAAACAAATAGGAATTGGCGAGCATCTAAGAGTAGTTGCAATGTCTGTGTGTCAAAATATTTTAAAGAAGTGAATTCATGTGCAAAGGTACAATCGACTAAGACAATCAAACCAAACAAACCCGTTGAACCAAAAGAAAAGATTCAGAAACCTAAAAAGTGGATCAATATAGGACGTAGGTTTTCTCAACCAAGTGATGCTCCCACATTTCATTCAACTGCATCTAAAAGGAAAACATCTCCTAGATCTAACCTTAGGTGGGTTCCCACGGGTAGAATTTTCAAAACGATTGGTCTCAGGTGGATTCCTACAGGAAAGATTTTAGGCATTTGCACTAAAACGAATGTGAATTCCACAACATCTATCCCTGAGGCTAGAAAGAATACCATAGAAGAAATCGTGTGCTCAGGTGTCAAGAAGATAATTGACACTACAACTTTATGCTTCTAACATCTGGAACCCAGTTTTACTTGGGGATCCATGTTCTCTGCTTTGTCTCTTCCTACTTTCTTTGCAGATATGACAATGGCTTCGGAACAACTCAGTTTCGAACCCGAGCTTAATGTTATGGCTCCGGAGTAAAACAGCTTAGGACCCGCTTCTAACCGTCTGAACTTCCCTAATCAATCAGCTGCACCTCTATCTCTTAACCACAAGGATTTGGAAGACTTGTTTGCTCCATTGTTTGATGATTATCTTGTTAGTCGTTGTTGATCCCAGTTGAGCTTCACGATCTTATTAATTACTTTAGATAAATCTAAAGCAATCGGTATAGAAATTGATATTGAATTATATATCAAATATTATGCGGAACTTAATATTTGATCTTAAGAAGAATTAAACACAAAACGAATTCTCAACCAACACTTCAATATATATTAATACGATTGCTCAATAGCAATAGGGTTACAAGAAACCTTGAAGTGTAAACAATAATGATACGTATATCTAACCTAACCCTAGATCCTCCTTTTATAGCGTAAGGAGTCCTAGTCGGTTTACAAGACTTTCTATACAAGAAAAATATCTTACGTATCTTTTCTATACTTATCCTTAACATACTATACATATCTAATAAGCAGCAGAGTAACTAGTCTAGCAGCAGAGTCTTCGTGGGCTAGCAGCAGAGTTACACTTTGCTTATTCTTCCAAATCAGCAGAGTCATAAACTGCAGAGTCATTGTGCTAATCAGCAGAATTACTTAACTGATCAGCAGAGTTATACTTAGTGTATTTCTCGAATCAGCAACATCTTTAGACCCAACAGTCGTGCATCAGATGTATCCACCAGTTTCGCTGCACAACCTGTCCAAATTCAAGTACCTGATACACTTGTTATTACAACAACGTCAGTTGCTGCAGATGCACCTCACCCAGAAACATCATCATCAGTCGATCAAACAGCTTCTACTTCTGCGTCTGCAGCTGAAGATCCCCTAACTCAAGATGCACCCACACCATCAACTTATGACGGAAATGCATTCTTGCATGTTTCCCCCGAATGGAGTTTCCGCATTAAGTATAATCGTTACTGAGTACTAGTCAGATTTACTTGGTGTGGCTTACGATGTCATCTACAAATTCTGCTGCGTACTTAAAACTTCAAAAGTTAGAATATATGGTAACTACATCAAAGTTACGAATCTGCTGAAGACGGTTGTCAGTTTTGGGGGAAGCTGATTCAGAAACTTCGCCAAAAAGAAGCGTACGAAGAAGCTGCTAAAGACATGCAGCATGAACTGGATTTACAATCAAGTTCTTGGCTCAAATTGATCACCGAATTAAGTTTCGAGTGCAGATGAGAAGACCTGAGTAAACTCAATGGTATCATTTGTCACATTTTGTCATCATCTCATTATTTTTCATCATATATTGTCATTGACAATGGCTTGTGCACACATAACAGTGCACAACCCGTACCTGTAAAGAAAGGAACCTGAGGTACGCTTCAATGCTTCAATCCTGATCAAAGGAGCGAAAGCTTCTTACTTATGAGTAGAATTAAACCAGAATTTTTTCTAAGTTTTTCAAAAATTCTGCTCATAAGGACAAGTATTCCCTCATTAAGGGAGAGTATTTGAAAAAAAAAATAATAGTTGTTCCATAAATAAAAAGTTCTTAAAATTCTTCCCACAAAACTCAAATGGCATATTTTTATCAAACGTTTATCAAAAACATCACAAGTATGCTATTTTTGAGGGGGAGAATAAAGACATGATAAAATATATGGTAACACAAATGCTGGTATCTCATGTGAGCTAGGCTCAGAATTGACCCTCGAATTGACGATAGCAAAAGTCAGTAGTCGAAAAGACATATCCTAGACGGGTAATAATTTCAAGCCAGTTTATCTGGTGTTGTAAGCGTGTCTCGCAAAGGATGTGTCTGAGTAGAATGTACCGATTTCGAGCGATTTTTCTTGAATGTGATCTGGACGGGTAATAATTTCAAGCTAGTTCTACTAGTGATGTAAGCGTGTCTCGTGACGATCATATTCATTGAAAATCAATCAATTCAAAAAGTGCCTATTCTACCCGACATGTGCAAATTTACTTTAATCACTTATGAGCACATGTTAAGGGGGAGTCTTTCTAAAAATAACATAACTCTCAAAGTGTTAACAAAATATGTTTTCACAATCATAAACACTTTGAGAGATTTTTCAAAAGGTTTGGTTATGGCATCAATAGGATAGTCATGGAGCTATAAGGTGACTTAAGGTTAGGAATAACCGTCCTATGATCCGCCAGAGCCGGAGGGATCTACCCAAGGACAATAACAATAGTTTAGAACTAGAAAGTCCTAGGTATGATTGAAAAAAAAAGGAGATATGAAATGAAAGGAGAAAGAAGGGGTTGAAGAATTAAAAAGAAAAGTAAAGAAAAGGGTGAAAAGAAATAGCCCTCCATTTGTTCAACCTTAGGGCAGACACCGGGTTCAAAACATAATCTACTGGTTGATTGGGCATCACCGGTATTGAAGATCAAAGTCGTCATGGACCCAGTGACGCACTGCACTAACCTTCTAGCCACTCAGGTGTCTCTCAAAAGGCACTTGTTTCATTTCACACAGAGAACCCTTCATCATCTATCGACCTCTCACTCCGAGATGTGTTGATATTGATAAGGAGGCACTCTGCTCCATGCCTCCGACGACCAAACATATGTGCACTAAATTGAGTCTAGAGCCATGAGATACATCAAAGATCTCTTAGGTACACTTAGTATACACTGGCTGTTCAACAATAAGAACACCAGTTGTAAATTATAGGAGTGTCATTCGCAGATCTTAGCAATCTGCCGAGAACGTTCTTGAAAGAAACCACAAATGTGATTCTCAGTGATTGAATGGAAATCCTGCCAGGGTTAACATCAAACAGCCCTGACAGCAGGTCACTTCGGTAATCCCTTGTGGATTACGCTTAGTGTTTGCTCCAAAAATGGTCTACAGTCGTGGGGTGATCTCCAGCGACTCACTGAATTGTGGGTGCACTTCGGTGTGTTCGTGTAAGCCCTTTCGAGGGTATCCGGTTCAGAACGGCCTGGGTTTGGATTAGAGAAAGTCTTCACACTATGCTGTTGATAATCACGAAGTCCAAATCTGTAAGTGCCGGATGATTTATTGCTAACTGTTTACCTGCAGCGAATCATGAATACCTGGAGTTCCATCACCCTTCCATCATGCTCATATCCTGAAGAAATGTTCTCACAAAGACTAAGAAATAACAAAAGTTCAAAGATGTTAAAGAATAGTCAAAGTTCGAGCACTACAACCTTTCATAAGTCAAAGATTGAAGAAGTGAGAACCAGATGAAGAACAAAAGTCAAAGACATATGAGCATGGTGGAAAAGACGTAAAGACACCAGAATTGAAGACCATTGGAGGACGGCAGATCATTACCATACCATATCATGCCACATCAAGAACAAAGGAACAATGATACTAGAGACGTCTGAAGCCAAAGAAGCAAAGACGACATCAAGCAACCTTGATGACCAATACTTAGGGGGAGATTGTTGGGAACACGTTTTGTATTAATTCAAGTATTGATCATTATGTAATAGGTTGCTTAGGCCTTTAGGTTTGATTTAAGGCCCAGCCCGTGTAGAAGGCCCATGGGCTGTGTCGTTTATTTAATTAATTATATTTAAGTATGTTTATTAGGGCTTTAAGCCCAAGACCTTGTAAAAGTATAAATACCCCCCTCCCATTCTAGGGAGAGGGTTGGTTGGTTGATTGGTAATCACATTTCATTATTTGTTTTAATCACCTCCCACTCTCTCTTTCTCTCTCTAGCTTTCTCTCTCTAGATCTAGGGTTAATTAGTGGTTAGCTTGTGTGATAATTAGTAGTAACAACACTTATCACTAGGGTTTACAAACCTTGAAGCTTAAAAAAACATCCGTACAAAACATCTAACCTAGGACCTCCTTTTATAGCACAAGGAGTCCTTTACAAGATAAGTATAATATTTTAAATATATAGAATATAGGTATAAGACTAACTCTATAAGATATACATAAAATTTATTCTATACTTATCTTCTTACACGTCTTCATAAGCAGTACCATCAGTATCAACTTCTATGCTATAAGTACTTACTCAGTCAGTTAGTACTGTTAGTTATATCTTCAGTAGTATTACTTCAAACCTTGTTGTACAAATATTTACACTAGCAGTATTAACTCAGTTAGTACTGTTAGTGTTATTCCTTAGCAGTAAAAACACAAACCCAAATACTTGAACATTTAATTCCCAACATATATGCATCTCTGGGTTTGAATGAATGAATGAATGGACGGATGCATTTTGTATTATAAATTTTGGTGATTTCTAGGTTTGGTTTTGATAGATTTATTTTGGAAAAAATTCCGTAAAAAACCTGAATTTGCACCATTCGTCGAAAAGCGCTCCCACCAAATTTAAATTATTTGGCAACCCACTTATAGCGACGACAATGTCGTCACTAAAAGTGAAAACCGCAAAATTTAAATATTATTATTTATATTTATAAACTAAATAAATAATTAAAATAAATGAAATATTAAAATATGTTTAGCGGTGAGAGGCGTCGTCACTAAAATGTGGGCCCCACATCAATCAAATTTTTGTGTTGAATTTTTGTGGCCCTTACCCTTCGTCGCTAAAAGTTCAAAATTGTTGTCGTGAAAAGCTTTTGCAACGAGCCTTTGGCTGCAACTCATTTGCCACAACAGGTCGTTTTCTCGCGACGACCTTATCTCCAACCGTCGTCGCTAAAGGTGCCCAGCCTTGTAGTGATAAAATAATAGAGGAAATTTAAATATCCACAAACACAAGGGTTATAATATCTTCTGTTTTTTTCAACCATTGTGTCCGACTCTTTTGACCGAGTTATCTCTGCACTTACTAAAAAAAGTAAAACTTTTCAGTTCAAAATAGGTTAACGTGATCTTTTCAAGTTTGTTTATATCAAACTTGCATGTTAAAACTTGATATCTTTTACATTTTATTGATAGTAGACACAAACTCTTATCAACTCAGTCTTTTACATCATTTAATTTTCTAGTGACACCTTTGAGACACAAATCGGCATAATTCCCTTCTGTAATAAATTGGAAAGTGACAGAGAAGGTGGCTAAATAGTATGCAGATTTGAGATATATACATGTAGTGTAGTGGGATGCTATTTTGATGATAAGGGTAAATGCATTTATCATAGTGTGGGACAATACCATACTATGCTTTTCTAGAAGACTTACAAAATGACGAACAAATAAATTTGATCGAGTTTCCAAAGGTCGCTTTCTGATGGTGCAGAAAATACATTCCACTTAAAGAAATTAAATTCAGCATATCCAAAACAAAATGTTATCCTAATCCGTGTTTATATAAATTTTTCTAAGAGTAGCCTGATACTAAAAATAAACATCAATACTTGTCCAAATTAAAACCAAACATATATAGTGTTTGTTCGGCAACGTTATCATCACAGTGGCTAGTTTCTTTCTTATAGTGCTACATAAGCTTCTGCTAGAAAAAAATCATGATAATGAACTAATACTTCCTTAAAAATAGCATTAATGTTAACAAGATGGACCAAGTTAGTGTAGAAATCAGAGTGAATATCGAAAATTATATTATCAGATTCAATTAGCTAATAACGATACAAAGACATTAAATAAGAAATAAACAAACCTAACTCAAAGTACAAGACGAGCCTAAACCAACGGGTAACAGTTAGAACCAATTAAGTTTAACGATGCGTTTTGGAGAATCAAAAAATAAAGAATCCCAACCATATTTAATAAAACTACTGGGCGTTGAGCTTCACTTGATTTGTTTCCCGGCTTGAAGACTTGGCATATGTGAAATTCAGCGATATTGACGATAACAATTCAAGATTTTGATGGTATCTTGTGAGTTTCTTGTGACATTAAATTTCCCATTGTTATAAATACTGAAGGGGTATGTTGTGTTTGATTTCCTAATGTATATCATAACATATTAAACGCTAATCCTACTCCTCTCCAAACTCCATCCATGAGTAACATTTGTATTTTCTTCATACGTACATCACCTTTTTTTTTTTTTTTTTTTTTTTTGTTAATATAAAATTTTCTTTCATCAAAATATAATTTACATAGTGGTTGCAGGCAAACGAGCAACAAGCTGCGCCGCTAGCCCTTTTTGGATTGCAAAGCTAACTCTTTTGAAAACTACATTCGTGGATCTATGTGTTATAACATTACTGTTCATAACTCGTTGGACTCTTTTGAGTAGTTCCACCGCCTCAGGTGCAAGGAAACCAAATGTATCAAATGCGAAAGGAATATACACGTGTTATTTTTCAATGCATGCTTTTTCGTGTTTTGTCACTTTGCACGAGACGGCTTTCAAAGCGGCATGTCCAGCTGTAAAACCCCGACTACTCAACCCCACGAGAGGAGATACCCTGGTCAGATCCACACAAGAATGTTTCCCTCCAATCTATCCAAAAACCAAAATGTCAGCCGGTCTCAATGTAGATCTTCCATCCGACGGGTCCGGCAAAAAGTTCACAATATGATTCAACAATGTTTGCAGAAGAAGTCTTGATAACTTCATGCCGGTATATGGTCGAATATGTTGTCTTCTTCCTTTTAATCTTTCTGATTTGGCGTTCAACTTCACGCTCGATTGCATATTCTTCAAGACCACTTGAAACCTAGTTATTAACTATGGGAAACGTGTGTCAAATTCTTCTTTATTCTTGGTAGCATTGGTTTGTAAAGCAAAAGACGTACGAGAAAAAGAACTTGCGCACAGATTTTTCATACCATGAAGAAAGTATGCGATGAAGAGAATGGTCATAGTTTTTTTTTTTTTTTTTTTTTTTTTTTTTTTTTTTTTTTTTTTAATATATATTTAACTGCGAGAATGGACTAGATTTAGTAATTTTAAAGGGAGATTATCTTATGTTATTTCTTTTTGCAATTTTATGATCATATATAATATTATCTTATGTTATTTATTTGCAAATTTATCATGTTTTGATAGTTTTGGGAAATTAGTCCAGATTATAATATGATAGGTAATATGTCTTGCTTCTCTGGAATACACCTGGGTGAAAATATATCGCTGTTAATCGCGTTATCGGATAGCACCAAAGATTTGATGATCTACTGTGGGGTTAGTTAGGTAATGATAGAATTATCAGGAAAATATTTATCGCATAATAACGTTGATATCGATTTGAGAGTGTACACTTGATGGTTTACTTACCCGGATAATTGTATGTGCAGTCGGAAAAGAATTTTCATTGGCTATCGCAAGTATCGTTGAATATAGTAGAAGTGACATCTTCATTACACCGAGTACAATTTACTACTACGGTTTTAATTCGAACCATCATTATCTTGGCGACGTTTTACACTCTCTCTTATTTACATGTACGTGACCTTTGCATATAAGAATCTTTTTACATATATATGGTACTCCTTCTATTCAATGCATCTGTTTAGTTTCAGTTTTCTGTACATCAAGGCTTTCATCATATTACCCAATTACCCAAACATTTGCCGGCTCATCTTCTTACAAAAAGGAGGCGTTTTGGACCATGCTGATCGTTATCTACGTGTGACTATCTTTCTAATTTGAGGTTCCAAATTAACTTTTTTTTGCGCGTCAAGGCATTCATTACTCTATGCAATTTTTAAAAATATTTCTTGACCCATCTTCTTATAGAAATGAAGTTTTTGGCCCACGCCGGCCGTTGACTACCCGTAACTATGTTTAATTGTAAGGGCCGGGTTATCAATGAAATTTATTGGGTTTTTTTTGCATATATATCCTTCCGAAAATGCATAATTGCATATTTATCCAAAGCATGCATAAAAATCATTGTACTATGTGCATCAAAAACTTGTACAAATGATATATATGCAATTATTCACTTTGTGAGGGATATATATGCAATTCTGCCAAATTTATGTGTCAAGGCCTTCATCACTAAATGCCATTATCAAAGATGTGTTGCCTCTATTTTTTTTTTTTTTCTTTAATAGTTTGATTGTAGGCACGAAGTAAGCGATATCTTTTATACTCGTATAATTTATCATATTTTGGTTAAGTATAATTTTCTTATTGACTTTTTTATGTAAATATGAAGGTACTAATGGAAAATCATGAAATTTTGGTTTAGTTTATGTTTTTTACACAAGTGTCGGTAGTTATGACGATGATTGTCGATGTGAGCGATATAAAGTAAGATAACATAAAAAAATGCTAGGGACTTGGTTCATTTAAAACACAAAAGAAATTCCATCACAACATGATTGCATAAGATGATAGGCCATCTAAGAGTAGGGATTGTTAATCTTCTTTTTTTGTGCCGTTATTTGAACCTGGAACATTGCAATTTCCTTGTTCCGAATCTCTTATTGCCTATCAAGTCTCATAAAGCATCTTTATCTATTTTGTTGTGTAGTTCCAACTGCTCGATTTAAAAGTAATATTGCTCAATAAATTGAAATTGTGCCATATTTTCCTTTGTTTCACTTCCCCAAATATCTTTAGGGTATTGACTACCATCGTGACCAAAAGCCAGATTCTAAAACCACACGTTTAGGGTACTGACTATCATCGTGACCAAAAGCCGAACAATTATCACATCTTGGCCATTTCCAGTCGTATTCCACTTTAATTGTATGCAAATAAAAATCCGGACCCTCAACATAAGGAATAACAATCACCATAGTATCTTTGAGAGGACGATAAACCCTTATCTCAATCAATGCACGCGCAAAATCCAATCGACCCCAAGAGTCAATACACATAGTGCTCGTTTAAAATCGAGCATGATTAGTGTACCCAATTTAGTCGCAATGGCACGCAACCTATCCTCAGTAAATGCCGTAACCGGAATATCATGCTATTTTACCCAAATCGGGACAAATTTTAGCTCTTCCCCAAATCGGGACAAATTTTAGCTCTTCTTTTAATAAGCAGTCATTAGGAGTCCACTTCTTAAGAATAGTTGGGGCATTACGTATCAGCCATGGTCCACTTCGTCCCTACCTGATGCAGAAGCAAATTAAAAATAAAATATATCATCATTGCTTTAACAATACCAAATTTCTTCCATACATTCATCAAATAATGTGCAACAACAGGAAATGCAATTCTTTTTCCAAGAAAATAACCATATAACGAGTTTTTATACCTAGCATTGACCTCCAAAACCGAAGATAAAGGAATAAGCACTTCAGCGCTATCACCAGTTTTAGTACCCTTGTCTAATGTATGAAAGTTTGCCATCTATTTTCTTGATTCAGAATTGACCACTCTCGCGAATGACGGTTTGTTAATTTATATAGTGCCTGGAGTTTGATGAAACAACGTGGCTACTAATGAAAGTTGTCAGTTTTGCAGCCACAACGCTTCATGGATATCTATACGACCATAATTATCGCACATATTAACAAAGAACGTGCAAGTACGAGAAACGAAATGACAAATAATAATGAAGGGTATCAGATAAGAATTTATTAATTTTAGTAGAGATACATTCGTATGAAAACATAAACAATAAAAATATTTTCAAATTTGTGTCCAACCAGTGAATCCAAATAGGACTTAAGGATTTTAATACACCCAATCGATAGACGCTACACCGCGAAAATTTTTGTATAACCACTGAATCCAAAGTGGACTTAAAAATCTTTGGATCACCATCTTTTGATAAACCTGAACCTGTAGATCCAAGTAACGCAAATGAGAAAGAAAATAGTAAGACTTCTCAAACGACATTTCAATCATAAGTCGAAGGGCGGGATCCAACTTCATTAAACTTTCTTCTCATAAGCCATATCGATCCAAGGAATGAAGATAGGGAACAAATGCTAATATTCACAAACCTCATTCAGGAATGTGAGCGTGCATGTGGATTCCTTTCATTAACTCTAAGTTTCTTAACAGGATAAGAAAGGGTGGTTATGGCTATTGTAAACAGTGCCGTGTCCAGTTCAACCCGTGAAAAAGTTATTAGGGTTAACCGCTTGAGGTCTCCCGGCGGTAAGTGATGAAGACATTGAGCTGTGAAGTTGGACATGACATAAAGTGATGAAGGTATATCTTGAACCATAACAGATCCAAACATAAGTGTTTTACGACGATCTGAATGAATGTTAATAAAAAATTGAATAGAGATTGGCATAAATGTTATTTTTTGCGAATGTATAGAGAAGAATGTTGTATGTAAGAATAAAAATTGTGTGGCATTAGATTATCACTAGTTTACGCCTTAACCATTCTTCATATATTTCCATTATTGATCTCAGTCTCTACTGCTTGCTTATGACTATTTACCACTATGTAAGCTTTTCACCTTTTATATAAACTGTAGTATTGGTCGACACCGAAAAATAGATGAAGACACTTGACATTTTTGGAGGCCCATATTAATAAAGCATCTTTTCTTTTGAAACCACTTTGCTTATTCGTAGCTATCACAGAATATAACACATTGATTATTGTCCACAAAATTTATGACTATTGACTTTTATTTAGTTTATGGGGTGGGGTTGCTATTCTTTTATATATTAACAAACTTATCATAGTATTAACGGGGTCATCATAATAGATTTTTGCTTTCAACTTAGTTTGTATATTCTCGGATTATCCTAATTAATTATTTGAGGAGAATCTTATCTTCATTCTATCTGGCTCGTGAATTGCTCTTCTATATTCAATGGATGTTTATGTGCCACTCAAAATCAAGCTCATGGTTAGAAATGCAATTGAGTATTCTGAATGGATCGAAAAAGATGTAGATATTGAGAAGGGGGACTCAGAGAGACTTAGATATGCTTCTTTCTTGTGCAAATTAAAGGTATTTCTGTTTTTAAGTTTTTTTTGGGTATTATTCTTGCACTTTGGCCAATTAACTGTTTTCAAAAATCGTTGTAGAAACAGATTAGCTTTGACATGGGAGGCAAATGCATGCAGTTGTTGATGAATCACACCTTACCCAAGTTTTCTACTGGAGGTACTTATATACACATCCTAGGCTACGGGTATACGTGATTATGTGTATGTATATTTAATACATATGTATGTTACATGGTTGATATTGATAAAATTTTCTTGTTAAAAAAGGTAAAACGGAAGCTGGGAAAGTTCTTGAGGCTCCCAAGACGAGGAACTTCAACTTCAAGCATATTGTATCATTTAATCCAAAAAAAGTTGCTCTTCTATTCTCAGCTTTGTAAGTCTACATGGTATTATGCTATCGAAAAACTTGATACTAATAGATTTATGTCCACAAACTTCCCTTGTTCTGATATTTTTGATTTCTTAATTTTTCAGGTCGAGTTTGGGAACAATAGTACTCATATGTCTGACACTGAGAGAAAAACAGATTGGTGACGTGTCTGCCGATTTTGCATGAACATATTTTCTATTCATCCACTTTTGGGTGTATTGTATATTTGGAAAATGTAACTTGTGTTGTAATGTGAGAGTTGTATTAGCCTAATACGACTAAAGGTGTGTGAGCCTATTGGGGCACACACGTATACACGAAGAAAACACACACACACACACACACACACACACACACACACACACACATATATATATATATATATATATATATACTTCACGAAATAATTATTTAACGATTGCTAGTTTACTGTTATACGCAATAACTAACGAATATACGTTAAATATAAAAGAGAAGGACTTGTATGTAGGAAAACGAAACTCTCGGACCTCCCTCCAAAGTGGCTAGTCATGGAAGGATCTAGGAGGGGGCTATGTGTCTTTTTTGGCTAACTAAAGGAGGTGAATAACAATGACTTGTTGAACAAGTTGGGGTGCTATATAAAAACCCCTTGGCCTCATTATTTATACACGACTCACAAATAAACCCAAATACACTTTACGTACTCAATTGTTTTCCCTGTTTTTTCCTTGGTCAAAAGTTGCGGCTGACAACTAAACAAACCATATAGGTTTTGTTTTGTTCGTACAGAGGGAATAACAACAAGAATACTAATTATTGTTTTTCGTCTACTGTCCTCTTTTAGTATACACGATTGAACGTATACCACTTTGGTATTCTATCGTGTTTAAGCTACAACAAAATACAAGTTTGTTTGGTTGTTTACGTGAATCAAGCACTAGCATCCTAACGTGTTTCGTTTGACGTGTAGTGTGTGCATTCGTTAGAGGTGATTGTTTTAATCACTAGTTTCATTTGCTGTTGCTTGGAGGGTTAGTTTTTCTTGTTTCCTTTTTACCTTAATTTTTTTATTATATGTGTTAATCATAATTGCTAAAATAGATCCATTATCCGCTGCGTACTTGTTAGCATTGATAAAAAGTGATGGTCATTTCGTATTTACAACTTTCTAATTGTGTCGTTAGTTATAGATAGTTAAGGGCTTCATGAACTTAAATATAATTGGTTACAAGTCATGCTATAATAGTCCAAGGTAAAGTCCATAATAGAAAGCCCAACCGAAGCCCATAGGAAAGCCTTAGGGCGTCAACTTTATCACTATATATACACACTTCCCACCTCATTTTAAGTGTGCATTAGAGTTGTATAGGTGGGAGTGTGTGTGCGCTTTGTGTATTGTTCTCTCTTTATTAATCTAATAGATATAAATTCGGCATACATATTCTCTTCATCTCTAAGTCCCATATATCTTCTCTAGTGCATCGAATACATATTGTTTAGGTGTGATAAAGTATTGTTCTAGTGTCCTACAAGTGGTATCATATAGCCAAACATCGATTTAGGATCTAGTTATGTTCGTTTTTTGATCAAAATTGGATAAAAGGTTGCCTTTTTTTTTTCTCTTCCATAAAAAAAAATGTCAACTTTTGTCTAAAATTTTGATTTTTTACGCTTATTTGGGTTAAAAAATTGTACTCCTCCGCTCAATTTTTTGTCCATTTCCTTTCTGGATTCTCAAATTAATTGTCCACTTCCTTATTAGTAAAAACTAGAGAATCTAGTGGAGAAATATTCCATTTAGTGTTGAAAATTAAAGTGGCCCCACTTTTATTAAACTTTGTGTTTTCTCTCTCCTGACAAATAAATTGAGACGGTTAAAAAGGGAGTAGTATTTCATAGTTCTTTAGCATTAGTAGTGAGTTTTGGGTAATTTTCTTCGATTATTATCTTCATAATCTAGTTTTGTGGCGTTAAAAGTTCTATCTTGGTATCGAAATATTGTTATAAGTTAAAAAAGGCGATAAAGGTTAGTACTTTACGCTTATTTAAGGGTTTTTGAAGTTCTTTGATCGAGAAAAAAACAGCTTCGAATCTTGTTTGTTGGTCGTTATTTGGATCCCCTTGTACAAGGGTTTATCTAAATTATGGTCGAATTTAGACAAAAGAGGGTTTATCTAAATTGTGGTCGAATTTAGACAGTTGAGGGTTTATCTAAATTGGGACGAATTTAGACAACTAAGGGTTTATCTAAATTGTGACGAATTTAGACAAGTAAAGGTTTTATCGAAATTCCTTGTATAAGGGGTTGTCGAAATTGTGGGTTTACCGGAATTCAGTTCTTGTCGAAATTCTAGGGCTTGTAATTCTATTAGAATTTAAGCTTTGTCGCAATTTCTTGGATCTGTAGCAATTACTAAGTTTATCGGAATTGAAAGACTTTGTCGCAAAAATCCCAAATTCTGTCGCAATTGAGGTTATCGGAATTCTCGCAATTTGTTGTCGCAATTAGCTGTCGGAATTAAAGGACTTGTCGCAATTCATCCAAATCTGTCGCAATTCATCACAATTAGGCTGTCGCAATTCAAGGCTTTATCTAAATTCAACTTGTACTTGATTTCTACAATATCAAACGTGAACTCGGTATTTCCGTGCTTGTACAAGTGTGTGGAATACTTCGACAAAGGAAACATCATCTAATTTGTACAAATTAGATAGATTTTTTTTAATCTAAATTGCAAATTTGTCTAAATTACAAATTTCTATCTAAATTGAAAATTTGTCAAAATTGTATAATTTTGTCTAAATTGAGATTTACATCAAAATTGTGATTTTGTCGAAATTGCATTCTTGATAACTTTGTCGAAATTGTGATCATTTGATTTTGTCTAAATTATAGTCTTGTCGGAATTGTAACTTTTGTCTAAATTGCAACTTCTGTCTAAATTGCCCTAGTTTATCTAAATTGCAAGTAACCTTCCGGAATTGACTGATGAAGTCTAAACCTCAAACGATCATAAGATAAAGACCGGAACTTCACTACAACAACTGAACTTAACCTACCAATCACAACTCCTATTTTGCTGCACCGATCCAAGTTCAACTTTATCATACCAAACATTAATAATGACAACTCAGCAAGACATTCATGCAGCTGGTGCAGAAAACCGTCCTCCTATGCTTGAAAAAGGTGAATATCTTCCATGGACAAGCTATATGCTTCGCTACATCCAAACTAAAGATAATGGTAAACTCTTGCTCAACTCCATCAAGAATGGACCATTCAAGCCTCGTCAAGTTCAAGACCCTGGAGCACCAAATGCAACACCTCCTGTCCCATTATCCCTTCATGAACAAAGAGAAGATGAATACACAGAAGAGGATAGGAAGCAAATTGCACCAGATGACATGGCAATGCACCTAATTCAACTTGGTTTACTATGAGAGATCTTTGTTGCTGTCGATAGTTGTGAAACTGCTTATGATATGTGGGAACGAGTTAGAAGGCTTTGTCCTGGCACAGAAATTGGGCAACAAGATGTTGAAAACAAGCTTCTAACTGAATGGGAGAAATTCACATCCACTCCAGCGGAACCCATTGAATCTTAGTACACCAGGTTTTGCACTCTATTGAACGAGCTCATCAGAAACAAGTTGACTCCAAGACAAATCGTGAGCAACATCAAGTTCATCAATAATCTACCAGAAGAATGGGGACGATTTGTCACAATTGTCAACCAAACCAAGGATCTTCATCAAGTGAACTATGATCAGCTCTATGATTTCCTTAAGCAAAACCAGGCCGAGGCAAATGAAGTCAGGAAAGAGAAGTTAGCAAAGCAACATGATCCTCTTGCACTAATTGCTCATACACCAACACCTGTACCAGTGAATACACAACCATCATCATCATCTTTCACTCAGAACTACATGCAACAACAATACGTTCTACAAACTGCTGTCTTACTACAACAACAATTCTACCCACAACAACAATATCCACAATTCCAAGAACCAGAGTTCAATGAAAATGATGAAGCCATTGCTGCTATGATATAAGCATTTGCTTTAATGTCAAGGGCATTCCAAGGATGCTATTCCACACCAAGTAACAACAACCAAAGGATTTCATAGAACACTCGCAACAGGCAGATTGCTCAGCCGAGTTTCAAAATGGGTCAGCAAGGACAAATGGTTGGAGTTATGGGGAATCAGCAAGGATATGCTACTCGGTTTCAGATTGATAATCAAGGGCAGTATGCAGGGAATCAGATGGGTCAAGTTGTTGGAAATCAGAGGGGTCAGAATGTTGGGAATCAGAATGTTGGTAATCAGATTGGGAATGTTGCTGCTCCAGTTGCTGGGAATTATGGAAATGTAATCCAAGGCAATCCAGTTAAGTGTTTCAACTGTCAGGGAGTCGGTCATATGGCAAGGAACTGTCCCACCAAGCCGAAAAAGAAAGATCTAGAGTATCTGCAGAAAGCAGTGCTGTTGGCACAAAAGGAAAAGGCAGGGTTTCAGTTGAGTGCATAAGAGAATGATTTTATGGCCCTCATGGATGATATGGTAGACCTTGAGGACATCGATGCAAACTGCATTTTCATGGCAAATCTTCAGGAGGCTAAGTATGACACGGATTCTAACACACCTCCTGTTTATGACAACAATGTAGTCTCTGAGGTACCATCCTTCAATACAAGTCACAATAATGAAATATTTGATATGTCAACTCATGATGAACAACATCCTGCAACTCCAGCACCCACTTATGATACATATATGGACATGCCAAGTTGTAGCAATAATAATTTGGCAACTCCAGATATGAATCCTAATGGAGGCTTCGAGTCACAGCATACTGAGAATGATGAGGAAACACGTGCTCTATTTGAATCATTATTGAACAATTGTAGTATTGAAATTGAAAAGGTCAAAAATGTCAATCGCGATGTTAAGGCCGCGAATGAAAAAATGATCGCTGAGCTTGAGAGGTATAAGGAAAATGAATTTTTTTTTGAATTTCATACAACACGACAGTCAGAATTAGAAAATGGTTACAAAAACTCCGTTTTAAGAGAAAAACAATTGCAAATCATGTTTGAAACTCTCGATGTTAACTTGAACATGAAAATAAAATCCTTAAACGCGAAAGTTTCAGATTTAAAAAACTAACTTTCTAAACAAAAATCAACTTGTTCTGATCTTGAAAAAGAAAAGAAACAGTTGAAAGCAGATTTTTCAAAACGCGAAAATGATCTTCTTGATGAAATCATTGAGAAACAAGAAACAATTAAGAAATTGGAAGATTTGCTTGTCAAAACGGGTCATTCTGCTTAAACAATTCATATGCTAATTAAAGATCCAAACCCGTTTTTGCACACAATGAAGAAAATAGCTATCGGTTGCGAAAACCCTTATACACTCAAGAAAGCTCAGAAAGATCAGAATGTTTTGTATAATGGTAATGTGATATTTGCTAAACATGATCCGCCCGAGGTTCGGGATTCTGATGAAATGATTGAGCTTGACGAAGAGAGTAGAATCAAAATGAGACAAATGAACCTAGAAATAAAACCAATTGATTATAACAAGATGAACATACTTTCTTGAGTAAATTTTGTTAAACAACAACAAACACAAAAGGTTTTCAAAAAACCAGTTGTCTCAACCAAACAAAAAGTTGTTTCCAAAAATCTTTCACACTTGGAACGAATGTCCTCTATCAACCCTGTTAACACAAGTGAAACTAGAGAATGTTTAGATGATCTTAAAGAGAGAGTGAAAACACTTCAAAGTATTGTTAACTCAAAAACAAATATTAGTATCAACAACTGGCATTCAAGTTTTCATAATGAAATGAAAAAGGTGTTTGAAACAGAAATTACTACTCCACTCAATAACATTCATGCGAGAGTAATTCATGTTGAACAAGCAATTTTAAAAGAAACAGCCGACTTTGTCAAGGAACACAAATCCCTAGTGAAGGAGGCTAATGAAAACATTGAACGCATCAAAGTTTTGGAAAACCACAATGATTCTCTCTTCAAAGCAGCTTTATCAACTGATATTATGTCCATTATTTACCAAACATATTCTGTTGAAGATGATGAAAGACTTCGAGCTGAGACTTCTAAAATTGTGTTAAAATATGAAAATGCACTTGCTAAGCTTGAAAAAGAAAATGTAACATATTTTAAACAACTTGATCGAAAATCTGAGGAATGCAAGTATGACAAATTGTCGTACGAACGTGCCTACAAAAACATGAAAGAACAAAATGATCAATTGAGGTCTCAGCTGAAAAGTCAAAAAGGGAAGGGTGAGGAAACTAAGTTTGCAAAAGCATCGAATTCGGCCAAACCAAAAATGTCAATTTCTCAAATGGTTCCAAAAGTTGATGTGAAAAACGATGTGTCAAAACCAGTCACTCCAACACCCTTACCTAAGCAAATTGAAAAAGCAAAAAGTGTTGATAAAGGGAAAGCATTTGTCGAAACACCGAATGTGATGGCACTTGGACTTTATAGGATTAGTACCACTATTGCGTCTTCCTCTACATCTCAAACATATAGGGCGATAGACAAGAGCATTAAAGATAATCCAAAAGAGACTAGGAATGTTATAACAAATTCAAAGGACAACAAGATAAATCCTAATGTGTGTGCCTTACCTTCTACAGGAGTAGAAAGCACCTCTAGGAGCAGCAGACTATAGCCTGGGAGCAATACAAGGAACAATAGAGTATCGACTATCTCTAAGAGTAGATGCAAGAATAAAAATGAAGAGGTAGAAGAACACTCTAGGAATTTATCATTTTCTAATAAGAAACATATGTCATCTGGATGTAATGTTAAAAGTACTGTTTCTAGTGCATGTAATGACTCTGTTTGTTTAATGTACAAGAAATAGTTATCTAAAAATTCATGTGATGATATTGTTTCTAAGAATGTGAATGTGAATGACTTGCGTGATCAAAAGGATGTTCATATAGACACTAGTGCTAGATCTAGATATATAAAACGTCTAATTATTGGATGTAGGTCAACCACTGGTAGTCAATTGCCTAGGAACTATCTTAAGTTGTGTGCATGGAAACCAACGGTTAGAGAATTCATACTTAAGAATGGCAAATTAAAAGTTGTTCAAAAAGAACAAACAGAAACCTTCTATGAGTGTGATTCAGATGTTACCCCTAACCCCATGGAACCAAATGTTAAACGGTTTCCAAATGCAAAATCTTATGTTCTTGGCAAGTTATCGAAATATGTCTTTGGATCGTCGACTCGGGTTGCTCCAAGCACATGTCCGGGATTCTGAAGCTGCTGATCAACTTTCTATGGAAGTTCATGGGAACTGTATGCTTTGGAAATGATCATGTAGCAGCTATTCTGGGTTATGGAGATCTTCAGTTCGGGAACTACTTAATCACTCGGGTTTACTACATCGAAGGGTTGAGACACAACTTGTTTTCAGTCGTACAATTTTGTGATGCAGATTTAGAGGTTGCATTTAGGAGAAACACCTGCTTTATTAGGAATTTGCTTGGAGATGATCTCTTAAATGGGAATCGTGGCACCAATCTATATGCTATCGATATAAACCAAATGGCCTCTTCATCACCAATTTGTCTTATGACAAGAGCATGCGAAACAAAGTCTTGGCTGTGGCATCGAAGATTATCCCATCTCAACTTTGACACCATCAACAAGCTAGCCAAAGAAAACATCATCAACGGACTTCCTAAGTTCATATACACCAAAGATCACTTATGTCCATCCTGCAAACAAGGGAAAAGCAAAAGGGAAACATATAAACCTAAAACAGTACCCAGTTTGGAAGCAAAGTTACATATGTTGCACATTGACTTATGTGGCCCAATGAGAGTTAAAAGCATTAATGGGAAGAAGTATATTCTTGTTATTGTCGATGACTATTCAAGATATACATGGGTAAAGTTTCTGAGGTCAAAAGAAGAAGCACCAGGCATCATCATAACCTTTCTGAAGCGTATTCAAGTCCTACTTCAAGCTCCAGTTAGGATTGAAAGAACAGACAATGGCACAGAATTCACAAACCAGAAGTTAAGAACCTACTTTGAAGATGCTGGTATCACACATCAGACATCAGCTGTTAGAACTCCATAGCAGAATGGGGTAGTTGAAAGAAGAAACAGAACTCTTGTAGAAGCTACTCGCACAATGCTGATTTATTCTAGTGCACTGTTATTCTTATGGGCTGATGTTGTTGCCACTGCTTGTTTCACTCAGAATCATTCCCTAATCCATCCAAGATTCAATAAAACCCCATATGAACTAGTGAACAACAGAAAACCGGTTATCTCTTACCTTCACGTGTTTGGCGCTTTGTGTTATCCAATAAACGACAGAGAAGATCTGGGGAAGTTAAAAGCTAAGGGTGATATTGGAATCTTCATCGGTTACTCAGAAAACTCGAGGCCATTTAGGGTGTATAATAGAAGAACTAAAAGGATAATGGAAACGGTGAATGTGAAGTTTTACGAGATTTCACAAATGGCTTCTGAGAGACTCGCTCTAGAACCCGCGCTTAACCCGATGGCTTCTAATCATAACAGATTAAGACCTGCACCAAACGTTCAAACTTCTGGACATATTAGTTCAGGACTCGTACCCCAAGGAGCTCAGTCAACTAACACTAAAAAACCAACAAATCAAGAACTGGAAAATTTCTTCGAGTTTATGTTTGATGAATACTATGGTGGAACTTCGACAAATGCATCTCAACAACGTTCTACTACACCCGCTCAAAACCATCAACCACCACCACCACCACAAGATGCATCAACAACAATCGAAGCTGACGCACCAACTCCCTCAACGTCATCAACATCTACTCCAGCAACTCCAGTAATTGAAATTGTTCTACCAAGAGTTGATGAGCAAAATCCAAACACACCATTTCAAGAAGAACCAAGCCAAAACAATGCTGTGTTAGAAGAAGAAATATTCGAAAACCCATTTGCTACAGATTCGGCTGAATCATATTCAAGGTTACAAGAACCATCTAACACGCATTTGTTAAATTCAAGGTACCCTTCTACGTTACAGTGGACTAAAGACCATCCAATAGAACACGTTATTGGTGAACCTTCAAGGCCTGTTCAGACGAGAAGACAACTCGCCACCGACCCCGACATGTGCTTCTACGTCTGCTCAGTCAGTTTAAAAGAGCCAAAGAACATTCGGGAGGCGATGGCAGATAATGCATGGATAGAAGCAATGCAGGAAGAACTTCTCCAATACCAATTACATGACACTTGGGAATTAGTTCCACGACCAATTGACAAACTTGTCATTGATCTAAAGTGGTTATGGAAGAACAAAAAGGATGAAGAAATGACTGTCATTCGCAACAAAGTTCGTGATTCAAGAGATGGTTATTGGTTTCAGGGGAAGCTTGTTTAACCATCTACATGCACCACTTAAGGGGAAGCGTTTTGATTCAAGTTGCATGGAAGACCCCTATTCGATGATTAAAAAAAGGGGAAGATGATTGATTGATTTTTCGTTAATCACTTGTGCATGAGATTTGTTCATGTGGTGAATCGGAGGCAACTGATTCGATAATCTTATTACTGATAGATTGGTTTGCAGCTTATTATTTGTGGTGACATGTTCAAGAAGATTGTTTCATGAAGATAGTTTTGTAATATCAAATAGGGGAAGATTGTTGGGAATTATAATTTGATGATTACAAAACTACATATGCGTAAATGAAGACAAATGAAACAACAGGGACTAAATGTAATAATTTATTATCTTCTTGTGAAAGTCAGGTTTTTATGTAAACCCTATTTATAAAGGGTTAGGGCGGCAGTAAATAGAATATAGAAAAACGTAGATCTCTCCAATGAGAGTCTAGCAGTAACGTGTGTATGTACACGTTAAGTAGTTTGTAGTAGGTTTATTATTATTATTCAATAAAGATGAACGCGTTCTTTAAATAAATAACACCTTGTTAAACATCATTGTTTTGTTTATTATCCGCTGTGCATATCAATAGTGTTTGTAAAACATATCCTAGATGGGGTTAAAGATTCTTCAACAAAGCTCGTCTCGTGGCCAAAGGATTCAGACAGGAAGAGGGGATAGATTTCGAAGAGTCATTCGCGCTAGTAGCAATACTTGAGGCAGTCAGGATTTTCTTAGCCTATGCAGCTCACAAAAACATCACGGTCTATCAGATGGACATCAAGACGGCTTTCTTGAATGGAACTCTGAAAGAAGTAGTATATGTGAGTCAGCCAGACGGATTCGTTGACAAAGAACATCCAGACTACGTCTTCAAGCTAAAGAAAGCTATCTATGGTTTAAAAAAATCTCTAAGAGCGTAGTATGACTAACTATCATCTTTCCTGCTACAAAACAATTTCACCAAAGGAACAGTTAATCCTACCTTGTTTACCAGAAAATTCAAAGATGACATTTTGATTGTTCAGATTTACGTGGATGACATTATTTTTGGGTCCACTAATCCGAAACATTCAAAACATTTTGAAAATCTCATGAAAAGCAAATTTGAAATGTCCATGATGGGGGAACTAAAATTCTTTCTTGGTTTACAAATACATCAATCCCCTCGTGATATTTTTATTAATCAAGCTAAATATACAATTGAGATTTTGAAAAAACATGGTATGGAAAATTGTGACTCTGTTGGTACTCCAATGGTCACTTCACCAAAAATAGGTGCTGATTTATATGAGAAACCCATCGATCCGAAGAAATATCGGAGCATGATTGGTTCTCTCATGTACCTTACTGCTAGTCGACCAGATATTCATTTTGATGTTTGCTTATTAGCACGGTTTCAGGCATGGCCTACCGAACTTCAACTCCAAGAGGTCAAACGGATCTTTTGGTACCTACGAAGAACCATTAACATAGGACTTTGGTATCCGAAGGATTCAGAGTATAAACTAATTACATTTTCTGATGCGGACCATGCAGGTTGCCAAGTTACAGCAAAAACTACATCAGGTGGAGCACAATTTTTGGGTGAAAAGCTAGTAGGCTGGTCATTAAGGAAAAAAGATTGTACTGCATTATCAAACACAGAAGCCGAGTATGTGTCTCTATCTGCGTGTTGTGCCCAAGTTCTATGGATGAGGACACAACTCACAGATTATGGCTTTACTTTCGACTGCATACCTATGTATTGTGATTCGAAAAGTGCCATAGCCATCTTGTGCAATCCAGTACAACACTCGAAGACCAAGCATATTAGAGTCCGCTATCACTTCATCAAGGAATATGTAGAAAATGGTATTGTTGAATTATTTTTCGTGAAGACTGAATACCAACTCGCCGATCTATTTACTAAAGCCCTTTCAAAAGAAAGGTTTGAAAACTTAGTTCGACGAATTGGCATGCGTAGCCTAACTCCTGAGGAGCTAGAAAGTCCTCTCGAATCTTCTTGAAATTTATCTCAAAAAGCTTCGCTGTAAATATTTTTGAAAAAAAAAGAAAAAAAAATTACAAAATTTGAAAAACCAACAATAGCAAGATACAAAATTTGAAAAACCAACAAAAACAAAATATAAAAATAGAAAATTTTCAAAAATACCAAAACAATATAAAATATAAAAACCAAAAATATTCTTCTCACGACATGTCTCTCGTATAATCGATATTCTGTACGTATCTAGAAATGTCATTCAACAATGATACGGACATGTACAGATGCTTGAGCAAGAGTTCATTTAAATGTTTTCTAAAACATGTCGTTTCTCAAAAAATTTCTTCACTATGGCTTTCGTTTACTTCAGTACGAAACCCGAACTTAAATGATGACTTGTGTTTTCAATGACAAAATAAAAACCCTTGAGCACATGATCAAGATTTTTCAAAATCTTTATCAAAATTATATGCTCAAGATAACTCCCTCCAAACCTGATAAAACATGCTTTATTTAAGGGGGAGTATAAAAATTAAAAACAAAATGTTCCGAATTCATGCTAAGATCCGTCTATCTCTCCAAAAAGCCTTATTTTAATCTGTTGATATCAAAAATATCACGAAATGCTATTTTTGAGGGGGAGAATAGATGATTAAAATGTGATCAAAAGATAATCTCTCAACTTTGAGAAATCGTGGATTGAATCTCAAAAAGACCTCTCCAAAAAGACTCAGATCTGAACCCTTGAATTAATGAAAATAAATGTCCGTAATCGAAAAGACTTGTCCGGGACGGGTAATAATTTCAAGCTGGTTATCCTGTGATGTAAACGTGTCTCGGAATGGACTTGTCTGAGTAGAATGTACCAATTCGAGAGATTCGCTTTTGATATGACTGGGACGGGTAATAATTTTAAGTTAGTCTAACTAGTGATGTAAGCATGTCTCGCAATGGTCATATTAACTGAAAATCGATCAATTAAAAGGTGCGAACTCTACCCAACATGTGCAATTTTATCTTAAAAATGCATGAGCACATGTGAAGGGGGAGTATTTCAGAAAATGCAAAACTTTCGAAGTGTTAACCAAAATGTGTTTATTCATAAACACTTTGTGAGATTTTCACAAAATGATTTTATGGCAAGTGATCAACAAATCTAGGATAATCATGGAGTAATAAGGTGATTATGGTTAGGTTATGTCCTATGATCCGCCAGAGCCGGAGGGATCTACCTAAGGACAATTCCAATAGATTAGAATTAGAAGTCCTTAGGTAAGATTTAAAAAAAAAATGAGTAAAATGAGAAAGGGGGGTTGAAGAATGAAAAAGAAAAGTTTAATGAAAGGGTGAAAAGAAATAGCCCTCCATGAAAACTTAGGGCAGAAACCGGGTCAATACATCTGCTATCGGTTATCACAAAGTTTATACTGATATTGAAGACAAGACGTCATGGACCCAGTGACGCGCTGCACCACCCCTCCTAGCCACTCAGATATCTCTTAAAAGATATTTGTTTCATTTTCACAGGGAACACTGCATAATCTATCAGCCTCTTACTCCGAGATGTGTTGATATTGAAAAGGTGGTACTCTGCTCCATGCCTCCGACTACTAAAACCAAAACGCACATTATAGAGTCCAGAGCCATGAGATTCATTAAAAGATCACTTAGGAACACTTCCAATTTAATACACCTGTGTTCGCCAAAAAGGACCCAAGGTGTACAAGAGTCTTAATGAGATCTACAGATCTTGCCATTTATATCATGATGTGTTGGGAAAAATAATTTGATGATTACAAAACCATATGGACTTTATGTAAACATTAGATAGCATCCTGTGGAAGATAGGTTTTCATTGTAAACCCTATTTATAAAGGGTGTTAGGGCGGTAGTAATAGATTATAGAAAAATGTAGATCTCTCAATGAGAGTCTAGCAGTAACGTGTGATTGTACACGTTAAGTAGTTTGTAGCAGGTTTATTATTATTCAATAAAGATGGGCGCCTTGATTAAATAAATACAACCTTGTTAAACATCATTGATCGTGTTTGATTCCGCTGTGCATATCAATGGCGTTTGTAAAACACATCCTAGATGGGCTAAAGATTCTTCAACAAGTGGTATCAGAGAGGGTTGCTCTCGATATCTAGGATCTACAAGGTTGTTGCTGTTGGTGATGGAGCAGAAAGAGAGCAGATCTGGTGTTTATGAGGTAATCGCACTTATTTAATTTTTTGTATCGATATGAGCAGATGGATGAGATAGCAGCAGATCTGGAAAGATAAAGAGGTAATCGTTAATTATTAAGAAGTATCCTCGTACTATTTTAATTAATTGATCGACGATAATAAATTTTGATTGGTCGAATTAATTCATGGAACGTGGGGATGGATGTGATTATTACCTCGTACTATAATTAATGGTTGTCAGTGAAATTGTTTTGGCGAATTAATTTGATGGTGAGATTCATTTGTCGCTTACTGGTATGGGGTTAATTGATTGGTGAACTCATTGAATGATTAATTCTGCTGTCATACTGGTGTCAGACGTGGGACAGTATATTGGTTAAAGAATGAAACAGATCAGTTAATGCTAGTGGATCAAAAAGGTTAATTCTGGTCTCCTATTTTTCATTCTTCATTAAGTCTGCTCGTTTAAGTTGTTAAGTCTGCTCTCAGTGGTTAATTCTGGTCAGTTAATTTTGGTCAGTAATTAATTCTGGTCAGTTAATTCTGGTCAGTAATTAATTCTGGTCCGTTAATTCTGGTCACTAGTGGTTAAGTCTGCTCTCGGTGTTCGTTAATACTGCTGCATTTTTGGTTTGTACTGCTGGGCAGTTTTGGATCGCGAACAGAAGTTTATTTTATGGCTTGTTTTGGGGATTATTTGAAGAAGACAATTGAATATTGCTTATTTGATGTTGTAGTTGAGTTTCACAGGTGCGTGTTCTTATCATATCTCAAATGACGGACCACATTTGTAGATAACTTGTTTGGGCGTTAATGCGGTGACAAAGACTTGATGAATCTAGCAAAGTGTGTGATCTATTTGTACCTGCAATGCGCTTAATGCTCACATTTGCTATCACTTAAAGGAGTTACATTGTAGTGCTCAGTGTCTCATATAGTTGAGGATTTATCAAGAGGTCCTGGTAGCCTACTTCTAGGGATGAGTTTGGAGTCACGTGGAGAGTGCAAGATATAAGACGCAAGTTTGGGAAATTCAACTTCTTCATCAAGTTTGTTATACTCGGTTTTCTTCATCAGTGATCATTTCATAAAGCCTACTGAGTTCGTGATTCAAGAGATGTTAAACATATTGGTTTCAGGGGAAGTTTGTTTATCCATCTACATGCACCACTTAAGGGGAAGCGTTTCGATTCAAGTTGCATTGAAGACCCATATTCGATGATTACAAAAAGGGGAAGAAGATTGTTGTAGCTTATTGTGGTGACATGTTCAAGAAGACCTCAAGGAAGCTTTGAAGAGATAGTTTTGTAATATCAAATAGGGGAAGATTGTTGGGAAATATAATTTGATGATTACAAAACTATAGGGACTTTATGTAAACATTAGATAGCATCATGTGGAAGATAGGTTTTCATTGTAAACCCTATTTATAAAGGGTGTTAGGGCGGCAGTAATAGATTATAGAAAAATATAGATCTCTCAATGAGAGTCTAGTAGTAACGTGTGATTGTACACGTTAAGTAGTTTGTAGTAGGTTTATTATTATTCAATAAAGATGGGCGCCTTGATTAAATAAATACAACCTTGTTAAACATCATTGATCATGTTTGATTCCGCTGTGCATATCAATGGTGTTTGTAAAACACATCCTAGATGGGCTAAATATTCTTCAACATGATGGTTAATTTATTTCAAACGGTCTACAATCGTGGAGTGATACTTCGGTATGCTTCAGTGGCTCACCTGGATTGTGGGTATTCTTTGGTCTATCTGTTGTAAGCCTTCTTGAGGGCATCCAATTTAGGAACAGCCTTTGTAAGGATTAGAGAGGGTTTTCACACTATGTTGTTGAATTCTGAGCCTGTAAGTGCTGGAAATACCGCTAAGGAGATTCTTTTCACGAATTGAGTCCTTATGAAGTGGGTCTCTACTTGGATTTATCCATAGTAGTGATAACTGTCCCTCAGGATTAGACGGCTGATTTGCCCGACCAAGGTGAATGAAATCAAGACATTCATCAGTAAAACAGTCGTAGTTGTCAATTCTCTAAGAAAAGTCCACCGTGATCGATTGGTGATTTTATCTAACAACTCTTATGCAGCTAACTGATGAATGTCCCCCCTGGAGAAAGACCGTACACCATCATCTGATATATCAAACATCTTCACCTCCACATACTCATACTTATGAAGATCATCCTCAACAAAGCTCAAGTGAAAAAGTTCAAGACCAAAAGATCAAGTGAAAGACAAAGTGTTAAGACAAAGTCAAGAAGCTAATCAGGACATCAAGAACAAGTTCATGTATCAAGTAAGCATGACATAAGTATGAAGTTCAAGATGTATGAGTATGTTGGAGGACATGCCGCTGGAAACACATGAAGATGTTGATCAAGGCAAGAACGACCAAAAGACGATACTTTGAAGATCACATAGCATAAAGGAATGAAGAAACAAGACTATTCTACAATGACACACAAAGTTCAAGAACACGAAGACGAAAGACCTAATCACTAGGAGCATCATTTGAATGACCATCCCTTAGGGGGAGATTGTTAGCATTGATAAAAAGTGATGGTCATTTCGTATTTACAACTTTGTAATTGTGTTGTTAGTTATAGATAGTCAAGGGGTTCATGGACTTAAATCTAATAGGTTACAAGTCATGTTATAATAGTCCAAGGTAAAGTCCATAATAGAAAGCCCAACCGAAGCCCATAGGAAAGCCTTAGGGCGTCAACTTTATCACTATATATACACACTTCCCACCTCATTTGTAAGTGCGCATTAGAGTTGTATAGGTGGGAGTGTATGTGTGCTTTGTGTATTGTTCTCTCTTTATTAATCTAATAGATATACATTTGGCATACATATTCTCTTCATCTCTACGTCCCATATATCTTCTCTAGTGCATCGAATACATATTGTTTAGGTGTGATAAAGTATTGTTGTAGTGTCCTACACTACTCGTAGTGTTAATGATTAACATGTTAATTAAATCCAATAGTGGCATCACGAGCCAACTCGTTTGGTGGTTATGGGTTACACGATTTAATAAACACGCGAAAAGGCTGCATGAAATCTAACTTAGTTATTCATTTTATTTTTGTTTTAACAACTATCATGCAATACTTGTCATTAATTAATAAAAAATACCTAGAAGCTAATGAATTAAAATTAAGGGATAATTACAAAAATAGACCATGGATCGAAGTGATTTTCTTTTTCTACCCCATACCCCGGGCAACTGGGCAACTCGCCCCATATGATGACACGTGTCCTCAGTTGCCCAAAAAATGTCGATTGTTTCCCAAAAAATACACTTCCAGATTTCGGTTGCCCTCGACAAAAAAATTATTTTCAGATCTCGGGGTAGAAAAAGGAAATCACTTGGTTGCTTGGTCTATTTTTGTAATTATCCCTAAAATTAATGGTTAATTAGATACATAAAATAGCATATTAAAAGTTAATTAGTTTGCCATGATTATTTTATGTGTGAATTCCGGCTATAAGCCCTACGCTATCATTTTTTATGATGCATGTGGCGATCTAGGCACTTGATGAAAGCCTAGTGAGGGTCTTATGGTTCTCCATTTGGGGAAGACTCGCTAGAGGACTCGGATTTTATGTGTTTAATTAATGTCTTTGTTAATGTATTTGACTCCTTATTTGCATAATTATTACATGTTTTACACACCTAATTGCATGCAATATGGAATAATACATATCGAAATCATGACATTAATATGGTCTTAATTTACACGCCTAAATACCATGCTCAATTGTAACCTGCTATTTTATTCATGGAAAATTGGTTTTTGTAAAATTAAGTGACCTAAATATATTGAAACAAGTTTTTCATGAAATTAAAAGCTGGATGCTATTGACACTTGGGAAGTACGGCTCACTCACTAGAACAAACTATAAGGGGGTATAAGGCGGTGCGCACAATCATACCTAAAGGATTTCCGGTCATATGCTTCGCGCTGACCTGGTCCTCTGCTTACTTGCGAGTTCGATTGGAGCTACCGTGATCCATGATGATCACTACAGTGTCATTACCAAAAAGTTTTTAAAATAAGTGCTACAAAGTTGTTTTGCATGTTTCTTTGTACACGATTTTACCACATTTATGTGTATACCCTATGTGTAAATTTTAAGTCTATGCCAGCCAACCAAGAACACGTGATTTTGGCTTGACCTATTTGGTCAGACCTTAGGGCCATTCCAAACCCATGGCGAATTTTTTTCATTGGTCAGACTTTTGGAAATTCTTGCACGTTCTTGCTTGGTCGACTTATTTCAAGTATGCTTGGTCAGACCTTGGACTCGAGGCATAAGATGAGACTAAACATGCTCATGGCATTATTACTTGTCTACCAATGTCTTGATCAGTCTCATAAGTCTAAGAGTTTCATTTTATGCAATTAACGCTCGTCGCTAACCTCTTGCCCCACTTGTTTACACATTGGTCAGACATTTGGTAATAAGTGTGAGGTCAAGTTGTGTTAGCATTTATTATAAAGTGATGGTCATTCGTCGTTGTAATATTTTTATTAAGTGTCTCGTTGTGTAAGATAGTTAATATAGTCAATGGGCTTGGATTAAACTTATAGATTAAATGTTATGATTAATAGTCCATGTAAAAAGCCCAAGTTGCTAGAAATCTATAAATACCACCTTCCACCTCATTTGGAAGGTTGGTCATTGGTGGTATCCTCTCTCACTAGGTATTGTATTAGATTAAATTGTGTGAATAAAAGTTCTATATTTCATAATCCACTCTTCTCTCTTTAATATTATCTAGTAATAAGTTGTATGTTAGGATTGAGAATAGGCTATAACAAGTGGTATCAAGAGAAAAAAACAAAGATCTAGGAATTTTTTTTGGGCAAGTTACTATTCATCAGACGAGTTACTGTTCATCCGATGAGTTACTGTTCATCAGACTTATTTACTGAGTTTCTATCATTTCTTTCGAGTTAGAAAGTTTGTGGCTAGAAATTTCTGAAGTTCATCAATTTTCTGAAGTTCATCAACTTCCTGAAGTTCATCAACTTTCTGAAGTTCATCAACTTTGTATGAGTTACCAACTTTGTATGATTTGTTTTGAGGCGTACCGAGTTTATGATTTATCAAGTTTCTATAGTCATCAAGTTTCTACAGTCACCAAGTTTATATAGTCATCAAGTTTCTATAGTCATACAAAGTTTCTATAGTCATCAAGTTTCTATAGTCATCAAGTTTATATAGTCATCAAATTTCTATAGTCACCAAGTTTCTATAGTCACCAAGTTTCTATAGTCATCAAGTTTCTCAAGGATCATCAAGTTTCTCACAAGTTATCAACTTTCTCGATTTATCAAGTTTCTCATTGACTCTTCAAAGAAACCGACAAAGGATGTAACTTTAAACCAAACATAACTCGTAAACCGTAACCAACCCACTCCTAGTTTTTTGAACCGATCCAACGTCATCTTTATCATACAACTTCATCAATGGCTACTCAACAAGACAATATCACAACTGCTTTGGCAAATGGTTTTACTTTCTTATCGAGGGCATTGAACATACAACCACATAAAAACAACCAATGGATTTCATCGTACACTGACAATATGCAGTTATATATGGGTCAACAAGGACAAATGGTTAAAGTTATTGAGAATCAACAAGGAAATGCTATGGGGATACAGATGGGGAATCAGATGCAACATGCAGGGCAATATACTGGAAACCAAATGGCTTAGTTTGTGAATCAGAATGGGGTTAATCAAAATGAGCATTATTGTTTTATGACTTCGATTCAAAAACCTACATATGTAATTCACAGTAGTGATATTGGTAGAGATTGCAATGTCAATGCAATGACGAAACTAGAAAAGCTCCAGTACATGTTGATGCTAGCCAAAAAGGAAGACTCGGGAACACCGTTGACTGTATAGGAATATAACTTCATGGTTACAACAAGAGTTAATGATAATACTGCAGAACTCACTGGAATCTCCAACTTTATGGCTAATCAGCAAGTAACTAACATTCCTCCTACCTATGACACAGAACCACTCCATGAGGTACCAAATCCAAGTAATGATGTTAATCCGTTTGCTCATGAAAAGCCACATTCTGTGCCTCTCGAACCTACTTATGATACATATATGGACACGCCAAGTTGTAGCAATATTAATTTGGCAGCTCCTGATATGAATCCTAATGAAGTTCAAGTTGCACAAAATGATGAGGAAACCTATGCTCTATTTGAATCATTACTGAACAATTGTAGTATTGAAATTGAAAAAGTCAAAAAGGTCAATCGCGATGTTAAGGCCGCGAATGAAAAAATGACCGCTGAGCTTGAGAGATATAAGGTGAATGAAAAGGTTTTTGAAATTAATACAACGAGACATTCAGAATTAGAAGAAGGTTACAAAAACTCCGTTTTAAGAGAAAAAAAACTGCAAATTAAGTTTGACAACCATGATGTTAACTTAAATAAGAAAATTAGATCCTTAAACACGGAAGTTTCAGATTTGCAAAACCAACTTTCTAAACAAAAATCAACTTGTTCTGATCTTGGAAAAGAAAAGAAAGAGTTGAAAGCAAGTTTTTCAAAACGTGAAAATGAGCTTCTTGATGAAATCATTGAGAAACAAGAAACAATCAAAAAGTTGTAAAATTTGCTTGTCAAAACGGGTCATTCTGCACAAACAATTCATATGCTAATAAAAGATCCAAACCCGCTTTTGCACACAATGAAGAAAATGGCTATCGGTTGTGAAAACCCTTATACACTCAAGAAAGCTCAGAAAAAACAGAATGTGTTATATAATGGTAATGTGCTATTTGATAAACATGATCCTCCCAAAGTTCGGGATTCTGATGAAACGATTGAGCTTGCCGAGGAGAGTAGAATCAAAATGAGACAAATGATCCCAGAAATCAAACCAATTTATTACAATAAGCTTAACATACTTTCTGGGGTAAATTTTGTTAAACAACAACAACCAACAAAGGTTTTCAAAAGACCAGTTGTCTCAATAAAACCAAAAGTTGTTTCCAAAAATCTTTCAAATCTGGTACAGATGTCCTCTAGCAACCCTTTTAACACAAGTGAAGCTAGACGATATTTGGATGATCTGAAAGACAAAGTAAAAACACTTCAAAGTATTGTTGACTCAAAAACAAATCTTAGCATCAGCAACTGGCATTCAAGTTTTCATAATGAAATGAAAAAGGCGTTTGAAACAGAAATTACTACTCCACTCTATAATATTAGTGCGGGAGTAATTCATGTTGAAAATGCAATTTTAAAAGAAATACCTGACTTTGTCAAGGACCACCAATCCCTGGTAAAGGAAGCAAATGAAAACATTGAACGCATCAAAGTTTTGGAAACCCACAATGATACTCTCTTTAAGGCAGTTCTATCGACCGAAATTATGTCCATTATTTACCAAACATATTATTTGGAAGACGATGAAAGACTGCGAGCAGAGACCTCTACAATTTCTTCAAAATATGAAAACGCTCTTGCCAAACTAGAAAAAGAAAATGCGTCATATTTCAAACAACTTGATCGAAAATCTGAGGAATGCATGTATGACAAACTGCCGTATGAGCGTGCCTACAAGGACATGCATGAGCAAAATGATTTTTTGAGGACTTAGTTGCAAAATCTAAAAGGGAAGGGTGTGGACACTAAGTTTGCAAAACCATCGACTCAGGAAAAACCAACTACTTCAAAACCGGTTGAAAAACCAAAAATGTCTATTTCTCAGGTTGTTCCAAAAGTCGATGAGAAAAATGATTTGTCAAAACCAGTCACTCCACATTCCTTGCCCATCAAGAAAAGAATATTGAAGATATATGAAAAAGGTGTTGAAAAAGAAAAAACGTTTGTCAAGAAACAACAAGTCATTACACATGGCCTTCCTAGGAATAGCTCACCGACTGTAACCACAAAAATTGTTAAAGAATCTATTGGTTCAAATGACATGGTCCACAATCACAATCAAGCAGGAGCTAGGAAAAAGGAACAGATTCGAAAAGATGGAATTTTAGGAACAACATCTAGGGTGATGAATTCTACAACATTACAAGGCACTGCTAGTAGTAGTAAACCATTAACTAGGAATACTATACAAAAGACTAGGGATTGGCTTGCATCTAAGAGTAGTTGCTCAAATGATAATGCTATGCACGTAGAATGCAACACTAAGATTTCAAATTCCTCTTCGAACATGAAAGGCAAATCCGGTGCTACGACACAATCCACTAAGACAACAAATAGAAACAAACCCATTGATAAGAAGCAAGAGGCTAAGAAACCTACTAGGTGGATCTCTACAAGACGTAGTTTTTCTCAAAATGAGACTTCCGCTGCATCTGATAAGAAAACAACTCCTAGATCTTGCCTTAGGTGGATTCCCACGGGAAGAGTTTTTAAAACAGTTGGTCTTAGATGGATTACCACATGGAAGATTTTTGATAGTTGCACCAAGACAAAGAATAGTGACAATCACCAACAGGAAGTAGAAACCACTACAACCATTGATAGTGAACACCCTCATAGTGATGATTCATGTACTTCTAACACTTCTATTTGTGAAATCTCTCGTCTTTGGTTGCATGTGATTCAACTATCTCAGAACCCAGTTCATCAGAGGGTTCTAATTCTGTAAATTTTTCAAAATCATTCTCTCTATCTTCTATTTTTGATTTTCCATTTCTTTTATAAAAACAAAAAATAAAATAAAAAAAATAGAAAGCTTTCAAAAATAAAAAACAATATAAAATATAAAAACCAAAAATAATCTTCTAACGACATGTCTCTCATATAATCGATATTATGTACGTACCTAGAAATGTCATTTAACAATGATACGGGCATGTACAGATGCTTGAGTGAGAGTTCCTTTAAATGTTTTCAAAACATGTCGTTTCTCAAAATTTCTTCACAATGTCTTCTGGACACATCAGTTCAAGACCCGTGCTTCAAAGAAAGGAAAGTGCTTATTCAACATAAAGGTTTTAAACATTTTTTCAAGCACTTAACCTAAAAATCTTTATGGCTTTCGTATACTTCAGTACGAAACCCGGACCTAAATGGTGACTCCCTCCGATCCCCAAAAAACATGCTTTATTTAAGGGGGAGTAGAAAAATTAAAAACAACATGTTCAAAATTCATGCAAAACCATCTATCACTCCAAAAAAAAGTTTCATTTTAATCAGTTGAGATAAAAAATATCACTACATGCTATTTTTGGGGAGGAGAAGATGTGATTAAAATGTGATCAAAAGTTTAAAGATCGGGGATTGAATCTCAAAAAAGCTCTATAAAAAGACTCAGCATGAACCCTCAAATTAACGAAAATTAAATGTCCGTAATCGAAAAGACTTGTCCGGGACGGGTAATTATTTAAAGCTGGTTATCCAGTGATTTAAACGTGTTTCGCAAAGGACTTATCTGAGTAGAATGTACCAATTCGAGAGATTAACTTTTGATATGACCGGGACGGGTAATAATTTCAAGCTAGTCTATCTAGTGATGTAAACGTGTCTCGCGAAGGTCATATTAACTGAAAATCGATCGATTCTAAATGTGTGAACCCTACCCAACATGTGCAAATTTATCTCAAAAATGCATGAGCACATGTGAAGGGGGAGTATTTCCGAAAAAGCAAAAACTCACGAAGTGTTAACTAAATGTGTTTTACTCATAAACACTTTGAGAGATTTTCATAAAAAGGTTTTATGGCTTGTGATAATCAAATCTAGGATAATCATGGAGTAATAAGGTGATTATGGTTAGGTTTATGTCCAATGATCCGCCAGAGCCGGAGGGATCTACCCAAGGACAATTCTAATAGATTAGAATTATAAGTCCTTAGGAAAGATTGAAAAAAGGTGTAAATGAGAAAGGGAAAGAAGGGGTTGAAGAATTAAAAGGAAAATTTGATTGAAAGGGTGAAAAGAAATAGCCCTCCATGAAAACTTAGGGCAGAAACCGGGTCAATACATCTGCTATCGTTATTCACTAATGTAATACTGATATTGAAGACAAGACGTCATGGACCCAGTGACGCACTGCACCACCCCTCCTAGCCACTCAGATATCTCTTAAAAGATATTTGTTTCATTTCTCACGGAGAACAATGCATAATCTATCGGCCTCTCACTTCGAGATGTGTTGATATTGAAAAGGTGGCACACTGCTCCATGCCTCTGACTACTAAAACCAAAACGCACATTATTGAGTCTAGAGCCCTGAGATTCATTAAAAGATCTCTTAGGAACACCTCCAATATAATACACTTGTGTTCACCAAAAAGGACACAAGTTGTAAGAGTCTTAATGAGATCTTCGGATCTTGCCACTTGTATATCATGATGGTTACTATGCTTCAAACGGTCTACAGTAGTTGGGTGATCTCCAGCGACTCACTGAATCGTAGGTGCACTTCGGTGTGTCTGTATAAGCCCTTTCGGGGGGATCCGGTTTAGAACGGCCTGGGTTAGGTTTAGAGAAAGTCTTCACACTATGCTGTTGACGATCTCAAAATCCGAACCTGTAAGCGTTGGACGATTTATTGCTAACTGTTTTATGCAGGTACTAACGAAAGTCCATCAACCATCTTATGTTTCAACTTCTATACCTCTACATGCTCATACTTATGAAGATCATCCTCAACAAAGCTCAAGTGAAAAAGTTCAAGACGAAAAGATCAAGTTAAAGACAACGTCAAAAAGCTAATCAAGATGTCAAGAACAAGCTCATGTATCAAGAAAGGATGACATAAGTATGAAGTTCAAGAAGTATTAGTATGATGGAGGATACGACACTATAAACACATGAAGATGTTGATCAAAGCAAGAACATCCAAAAGACGATACTTTGAAGATCACATAGCATGAAGGAATGAGGAACAAAGACTATTCTACAACGACACACAAAGAACAAGACTATGAAGACGAAAGACCAAATCACATGGAGCATCATTTGAATGACCATCCCTTAGGGGGAGATTCTTAGCATTTATTATAAAGTGTTGGTCATTCGTCGTTGTAATATTTTTATTAAGTGTGTTGTTGTGTAAGATAGTTAATATAGTCAATGGGCTTGGATTAAACTTATAGATTAAATGTTATGATTAATAGTCCATGTAAAAAGCCCAAGTTTAATCCAAGCTCACCCAAGCTAGAAATCTATAAATACCACCTTCCACCTCATTTGGAAGGTTGGTCATTGGTGGTATCCTCTCTCACTAGGTATTGTATTAGATTGAATTGTGTGAATAAAAGTTCTGTATTTCATAATCTACTATTCTCTCTTTAATCTTATGTAGTAATAAGTTGTATGTTAGGATTGATAACAGGCTATAACAAGTTGGATCTTAGTCTTAATTAGTAATTAATTGGGTAGTTAATCCTATTAAGAATTTAATTGTTGAAAATACTAATTATTTGAACTTTTTAATTGTAGATGACTACCTCAGTCAGAAACAATTCGGTACTCAGGAGTTTCTTTGACAAACAAAAACTCACTGGACCTAAATTCATTGACTGGTATCTCCAGCTTCGCATTATTCTGTCAGCTGAAGATAAGGAAAATTACTTGGAGCATCCTATTCCTGCTGCACCTATTGCAACACCTGGACACCCAGTCCCTCCTAAGGCTTTGGCAGCTCACACTGCTTGGGTCAAGGGATCAAAGGACATTGCTGCATTCATGCTTATGACCATGGACTTAGAAATCCAACGAAATCTAACTTACCTTGGTGCATATGACATGCTACAGGAGTTGAAAAGTATGTTTGCTCAACAGGCAGAACAGGAACTTCTTCAAACCGCGAGGGAATTTCACTCGTGCAAGCAAGAAGAAGGTCAATCTGTAAGCTCATATGTTCTAAAGATGAAGAGCTACATTGACAACTTGGAGCGTCTCGGTCATCCCGTCACTTTGAACCTTGGAGTAAGCCTAATCTTGATTGGACTCTCTAAGGAGTATGACAGCTTTGTGCAGAACTATAATATGCACATCATGGGGAAGACTGTGAATGAATTACATGCTTAGGGGAAACAAGGGAATGGAAAGTATAAGTTGGCTTATGCTCCTGAGCATAAACCATCTTATGCTTCCAAGCCCAAGAAACCTCCACCACCCAAGAAGGATAACCCTGCAAAGGACGCAACCTGTCACCAATGTGGTGAAACAGGTCATTGGAGAAGGAACTGTCCCGTGTATCTCGCCGAGTTGCTGAAAAAGAAGAAGCTATCTCAAGGAGCTAGCACTTCAGGTATTTTCACCATAGAACTCTATTCTTTTCCTAGTACATCTTGGGTTTATGACACGGGTTGTGGTACTCACATCTGTAATACTACTCAGGGTCTTAGGGGAAGTAGGAAGCTGAAGCCAGGAGCTTTAAGTCTGTACATGGGCAATGGTCAACGTGCAGGAGTTGAAGCTATTGGAAGTTATCATTTATGTCTTCCTAGTGGATTAGTAGTTGTTTTGAACAATTTTCATTATGCTCCCTCTATTACTAGAGGAATTATTTCCGTTTCACGTTTGTTTAACGATGGTTTTATTAACCGCTTTGAATTGAATAATACAATTTCAGTTTCTAGGAATAATGTTGTTTATTTTAGTGCTATCCCAAGGGATGGTATTTTTAAAATTGATATGTCTTTTTCTAAAACAAATGATAGTTCTATGTTTGCTGTTAGCAGTAAAAGAGCCAATCTCACCTTGGATTCTACTCTATTATGGCATTGTCGTCTTGGACACATTAACAAGAAACGCATGGAGAAGTTGCAACATGATGGACTTCTCAACTCAACTGACATCAAGTCATTTGAAAAGTATGCTTCCTGCATGTCTGGTAAGATGGCAAGAAAACCCTATTCACATCAAGTGGAAAGGGCTAAGGATCTACTTGGACTAATACACACCGATGTATGTGGCCCATTTAGAACTATGTCAAGACAAGGAACTACCTACTTCGTCACTTTTACTGATGACTATAGTCGGTATGGTTATGTTTACCTGCTAAAACATAAACATGAAGTGTTTGAAACATTCAAAGTGTTTCAAAAGGAAGTAGAAAACCAACTCGGGAAGACCATTAAGTCACTACGTTCTGATCATGGAGGTGAATATATGAGTCAAGAGTTTTTGGATCATCTTAAGGAGCATGGGATTATTGCCCATCGCACTCCTCCTTACACGCCACATCATAATGGTGTGTCTGAGAGGAGAAATCGAACACTGCTAGACATGGTTCGCTCCATGATAAGTCAAACTACTCTTCCAAAGTCCTTTTATGATTATGTCCTTAAGTCTGCTGCACGCATTCTCAACATGGTTCTAACTAAGAAGGTTGATAAAACACCATATGAGGTATGGCATGGGAAAGCCCCTAAGTTGTCTTACTTAAAAGTCTGGGGTTGTGAGGCACTTGTTAAGCGTGATACACGTACCAAACCTGACAAACTAGAACCCAGATATATTAAGTGTATCTTCGTAGGATACCCAAAGGAAACAATGGGATATTCTTTCTACCTTCCATCCGAGAACAAAGTAATTGTTGCTCGGAATGCTGAATTCTTTGAGAAAAATCTCTTGGATCATGAAGCAAGTGGGAGTCTAGAAGATCTTGAAATTATTCAAGAAGAAGGTACAAATCCTTCTGTAGACACTAGCTTAGGTCATGATGAGGATGATCAAGAAATTGAGGAACCTCAAAATGATATCAATCCCATTCGTAAGTCCACTAGGACACGCCGTGCCCCAGATTGAATGTGTTTATATGTCGATGCTGAGGAGCATGATTTGGGGGATCTTGGTGAACCCAATAACTATAAAGCTGCATTGATGGATCCTGAATCCAAGAAATGGCTTGATGCGATGAATGTGGAAATGCAATCCATGAAAGACAACGAAGTCTGGGACTTAGTTGATCTTCCTCCTAACGGTAAAACGTTGGTAGCAATGGTCTTCAAAAAGAAGACTGACATGGATGGTGCAGTACACACCTTAAAGCTCGTCTCGTAGCAAAGGGCTTCACTCAAACCTACGGGGTTGATTGTGAAGAGACCTTTTCTCCTATTGCAGACATTAGAGCTATAAGGACTCTCATTGCCATAGTTGCATTCTATGACTATGAGATTTGGCAAATGGATGTCAAAACCGCCTTCCTCAATGGACATCTTTCTAAAGAAGTCTATATGGTGCAACCTGAAGGTTTTGTTAATCCAAAATATCCTAACCGAGTATGCAAGCTCAAGCGTTCCATTTATGGACTTAAGCAAGCATCTAGGCAATGGAATAAACGTTTTGATGATGAGATCAAGAAATTCGGTTTCACTCAGAATCAAGATGAGCCATGTGTATATCAGAAAGCTAGTGGGAGTTATGCTACTTTCCTAATCCTATATGTTGATGACATATTACTCATGGGAAACAACATTCCAATGTTACAAGATGTAAAATCCTATCTTGGAAAATGTTTTGCCATGAAAGATCTAGGAGAAGCTGCATATATTCTTGGAATCAAGATCTATAGAGATAGATCAAGATGGTTAATTGGTTTGTGTCAAAGTGCTTACATTGAGAAAATCTTAAAAAGATATTTCATGGAGAATTCCAAACGAGGAACTATCCCAATGCAAGATGAGCCTAAATTGAGTAAATCACAAGGTGCTGAGATACCTGCTGAAAAAGAGCGCATGCAAAGAGTTCCCTACGCCTCGGCTATAGGATCAATTATGTATGCCGTGAGATGTACTCGTCCTGATGTTGCGTTCGCTCAGAACATGACAAGCCATTTTCAACAGAATCCAGGTGAACTTCACTGGACTGCTATTAAGAATATTCTTAAGTATTTACGCAATACTAAGGATATGTTTCTGGTTTACGGAGGTGATATGAAACGAGAGCTAAGGGTTTCTTGCTACACTGATGCTGGATATCTAACATATGCTGATGACCTGAAATCTCAGACTGGATATGTATTCTTTTTAAATAGGGGTGCTGTTGACTGGAAAAGCACAAAGCAGAGTATTTCTGCGACTTCATCTATAGAAGCTGAGTATATAGCTGCTTATGATGCATCTAAAGAGGCTGTATGGATTCGAAAATTCATTTCTGGGCTTGGCATTGTTCCTACAATTGAAGAACCCATAAATATGTATTGTGATAATACTGGAGCCATTACTATAGATAATGAAAGTGGAATCACCAAGGGTGCTAGACATTACTGCGCAAAAGTTCATTATCTTCGAGAAACCATTGAGATGGGTGACGTGAATATATTAAAAGTTCACACAGATGACAATCTAGATGATCCCTTTACGAAGGCTTTAGCATATCCTAAGCTTCTAAATTGACTAGGAATATTGGTTTGATACCAGCTAGTAGTCTCATGTAAATCTGTGTATTAATTAGTATTTGAATAATTTGAAATTGTAAGACAGTTTTATTTTCTGATAAATAAAATACGAGGTATTTGTTATTTTGTTCGTATAACCTGTTATTCCATATTTGCATGTTTAATCCATGAAATGATTTATCATTCTAAATATGTCCATTATAGGTTAACAATATGGGAATATTGTTATGCAAGGCAAATGTGGGTATTGGTTATATTCTATGAGAATGTGGATTGTTCCAGCCAAACTCATATGTATTCACAAGGGATGCATATTGGATACCCCAACTTTCAAACAGTTACTTTTGGATCCTTGTCATGAGTAAAATGTTAAAATGGTTTGTAAAGTCATCCTTAGACTTGAGATACAAGCAAGTTCTGTTATGTGTGGATATCACTTTTGTAATTATATGCCAAACGATGTCCTGAATAAGGTGGTTATAAAAGCTATGTTTTGGAGTTATGTGAAGCAGCATCCACAACACTTGTAGTCAACAAAGGATTTATTACTCCACTTGATATTTGTAGAAAGATACCATGGGCCCTCTCCAGAATTATTCAGATAATTGTTCGGCCGAACCCAACGGGTAATGCAAGATGATTCTTGATTACATTTGGTATAGCTAATTAAATTTTATAACGAGAATCAAAATGGTTAAACTATATGTAATGAGTTAGGATCCATATCCGTGGTTTAACGGTATCTATAACAAAGGATGATGCAAGCAAGACATAAATGACCATGCTACTGAGAATGATTTATGAAACTATATCTCAGACACCTTTAGTTTAAATAGCGAGTGAGAGCGTTGCTAGACGTTTTTGTCGTTGGTATTTGTGCTATCTGCTACTCCAACTCCCAAGTGGGAGCTGTTGGAATGTGAGAGTTGGATTAGCCTAATACGACTAAACGTGTGTGAGCCTATCGGGGCACACACGTATACACGAAGAACACGTTTATTATATATTTAATATATATATGTTTTATATTTATTAAATGTATAATATGCTTCACGAAATAATTATTTGACGATTGTTAGTTTACCGTTTGACGCAATAACTAACGAATATACGTTAAATATAAAAGAGATGGACTTGGATGTCAGAAAACAAAACTCCCGGACCTCCCTCCAAAGTGGCTAGTCATGGCAGGATCTAGGAGGGGGCTATGTGTCATTTTTGGCTAACTAAAAGAGGTAAATAACAATGACTTGTTGGGCAATTTAGGGTGCTATATAAACACCCCTTGGCCTCATTGTTTATACATGACTCACAAATAAACCCTAATACACTTTACGTACTTAATTGTTTTCCTTTTTTTTTCCGTGGTCAAAAGTTGCGGCTGACAACTAAACAAACCATATAGGTTTTGTAGTAGCGAATCTGTTTAAGATTTATGTGATTCAGGTGGTCTTGGTTAGTGAAAGAAGATGAATATCTTCATCTTTTTCTAGTGAGAGAAAGTAGAGAGAGGGTGGAGAAAACACAAAGTATGTATTAGCTTAAGAGATAAGAATGATACAATGAATTCCCACACCCCTCATGGACAGTCATGGGGGGTATTTATAGCCCTATTACATTACAAATTTGCCACTTAAACAGTAGTAGTCCCTGCTGGTACTACTTACTACAAATCTAGTCCAATTCACGTGTAAGACGTTATCTTTATAAAAAAGCGAGTCTAACAATCTCCCTCTAAGATATCGTCACACGTGAATGGTTACAATGAGACCTATAAACAAAGTAAATTACAATAATAATAAACTTTTGTTGACGTTGTTGAAGCGCAATGTCTCTCTAGTCTAGATCCTGAGGCAGACTTGAAGTTCTTTCTTCCGACGATCTCGGCGTTCGATCTTAGGCACTGACGGCACTAATTCTTGTAGCTCTGAACTTCAACTGTAATGTTCTAGTTAGGTTATTACTCTCTCCTAACTAATGAACCTTTTTCTTTTCTCTGCTCCCTCCTAAATCGACAACTCTCTTTAGTCTCCAAACATGTAGCGGAGACTGTAGATACTAAAGTGTAGCACCATGGCTGTCGTTCTAGGAGCATCATAACAACATACCTCCCAAAGTATTTGCATCTAAGTTGGTAATAAGCCTCGATGTACCCTCAACCAAATTGCTGAAGACGAAACACTACTTTTTCCTTCATGTACTTCTCCCTCCTGATGGTTGCGAGTCATCGGAATCATCATACTTTAGTGTACATGCCGTAGATTACCTTTTACTTGATGCAATATTAAAGCCATAACAGCCCGTGTAAGCATAATTTTGTGAGAATATGTCAAAAAAATACTCTCAATACTTCTCTCAAACCAACCTTTAAACGAACCTCCTTTTAATTCACTGGCTACTAGTAAATGACCACATATGGAGACAACCCGATATGACCAACTTGAAAAAGAAGTAAACATCCCAACTTTGTAACTTAATGCTTGTACTAATGCGTCTTGTGAACAATCCACAACTTCGTGTGACACTGAGTACTACAACTTAACTCCTTAAAGTGATAGCTATACTGTGAGCACTACAACGTAACTCCTTATAGCAGTTATAACTAGATTGTCCATTCTTAATCACAATGAATAAAATTGCCCAGATAAGTTATCTTGAGAGTAACACCATATCTCAAAGATAAATAAGTACCCGTGAAATTTTATTTCAAAATCAAATCAATAATACCGTACAAAAACCCCGTAGTCATTTTTGTTAAGCATAACAATTCTAGTCGTGAAATATGTATCCCTGTGAAAATTGCAATATCAAAATACCACTCAATATACCACCATTAACACATTGTATAAAAAAAAATACAATGTATAAATTTTTTTGAAATATTTTCAGCCCAACATCTGGATCCACACCAAAAGGCTATAACCAAATGGACAGCCCAATCAGAAATAAATCCGATCCAGTCCAAAGAATAATACCCGATGTAATTTGATATAACCCATCCATATCACTCGGTATCATTCATTTCACCCTAACCCTAATCTTATTTTATCCGCCCCGCACCAAACATCTTCTCTCTCACATCAAACTCCTCTTAACTGATCCAAATCACATCATCAGTAGATCTTCATCATCAAATGCAGCTCATCTAATCGAGTACAGGAACAAAGACTATGCGGTTTCATAATCTTTAGTTAAAGGTCTCGGGTAGGTTGAGGATTTGATGTTTTTGCTTTTCATTTTTGTTCATAACCGAAAGGAAAGAATGATTGAGACATAAGTCTTGGTATTTCTTTATATGAATTCGGATATTAACACTAAGTTTTCGATCTATGATGATTAATGTTCAACTAAAAAAATCTATACAAGATTAGTGAAAAAAAAGTTGAACAATCTGAGATCAAGTTGCATGTTGGTGTTTGATTATAGATCGATGATGACGAATTTTTTTCTTTCGTTTGTTGACCTTGAAAGGTCCAAAAAAAACTGAGATCTGGTAATTATCTTATTGTCGAGTCTTGAAAATGATTTGAGATGGAATAGGATTAGTTTCTGATTATAGTTAGGAGTATATGTGATTCTTGGATTGATGATGTAATACTGAGGTCGTTGAGTTGGTATTTGATTTGTGGTCAGGGTCTTTGCTTCATCTTCATTCTTTTTCTTCTTTTTTTTCAATTCCGATGGTTGGTCATAGACACAATTCCGACAACCTTGTTGACGAAATGCGATAAAAAAATCCAATTCTGACAGGTTTGACATGTTGACCTGTTGAATTGCGATAAAATCCAATTCGACAGGTTTCACATGTTGACCTGACGAATTGCGATTAACATCCAATTCCGACAGGTTTGACTTGTTGACCTGTCGAATTGCGATAAAAATCTAATTCCAACAGGTTTTCAATTCCGATGGGTTATCAAATTTCTTTACAAGAAATCGAATTCCGATGAAGTAGGGTTTGTCGGAATTGCTTTACAAGCAATTTCGATAATAGAGGGTTTTGACTTTTTGACCAATAATGCCGACGTTTTTCTGACCAAAAGTTCTGACCACCCTTTTTTCTGACCATGTTTCCGACCATATTTCGACCACTTTTCATGGTAAAAGTGCAAAACAATCTCAAAGAAACTTGAATACAGACCTGTTACCAGGACTATACCAGAATAGACATGGATAAGAGACTGATTTGGACCATATATTAGATACATAAAGGTATGTAAAAGACTTTTTACCAGAATGATACGAATTTTTTTTTTCCGATGACTAAAAAATGGTAACAAACAGCTTAAACAAAGATCGAACCACACAAAATCATTAAAACAATAACAACCTGGCTCATTATACCCATTGTAGGATCGAATCTGTGTAAGATTTATGTGATTCGGGTGGTCTTGGTTGGTGAAAGAAGATGAATATCTTCATCTTTTCTAGTGAGAGAAAGTAGAGAGAGGGTGGAGAAAACACAAAGTATATATTAGCTTAAGAGATAAGAATGATACAATGAATTCCCACACCCCTTATGGAGAGTCATGAGGGGTATTTTTAGCCTTATTACATTACTAATTTGCCACTTAAATAGTAGTAGTCCCTGCGGGTACTACTTACTACAAATCTAGTCCAATTCATGTGTAAGACGTAATCTTTATAAAAAAGCGAGTCTAACGGGTTTTGTTTTGTTCGTACAGAGAGAATTACAACAAGAATACTAATTCTTGTTTTTCTTCTACTGTCCTCTTTTAGTATACATGATTGAACGTATACCACTTTGGTATTCTATCGTGTTTAAGCTACAACAAAACACAAGTTTGTTTGGTTGTTTACGTGAAGCAAGCACTAGCATCCTAACGTTTTTCGTTTGACGTGTAGTGTGTGCATTCGTTAGTGGTGATTGTTTTAATCAGTAGTTTCACTTGCTGTTGCTTCGAGGGTTAGTTTTTCTTGTTTCCTTTTTGTTAGTTTATGGACGATATTTAATATGTGTATGTCTGGATTCGAACTCGAGACTACGGGATTGCACACTTTACGTATGAGACTCGATGTTTAAATAATTAATATAAAATGTTATTTTTAATTATTAAATTCACAATAAACGACTAAAGAACGTTAAGTAATTAACGGAATTGACTAACAGTCGGTAAATATCAACGGGATACGAAGAAAAGGAAACAAGCCAAGAGAAGGTTCTAGAAACCCTGTCTTGGGCTTGTTTGTAGCCGAACAATGGGATTCCACATAGGAAACCATTGTAAACTTGATCTCAACCATATGGGTATAAATACATCCCTATGTATTCATCCTTTGGTACATTTGATTCAATAGAAGGCCAAACTTCTTCTCTTCTTCCCTTGGTCAATGAGTGAAACCCCAAGTAAGGGATTTATGAGTGACCTTGAGTATAACAAAGGTGTTTGGTTAATCTATTGTGATCAAGAACTAGCATTCACATCGAATCGCTAATAGTACGTTTGTTCAAGAACGTGGTATTAACTCACTATAGTTAATATCTTGGATTGAATTACAAAATGGTAAGGGGTAATTCGTTAATCCAATTATAAACCCTAATTGGAGTTCTTGATCTTGATTGAAGGATTATTGATGTTGATTCTTGTTCTTGCTAGAATAAAAAGGTACGTTACTTTATTTTTCGGTTAATCTTTTATGTGTTAAAATTAGATCCTACGCTTTCGCATATGTTTAAGACGTTTATTAGATTAATATATGATCAGTCATGATTATTAAATTCTAACAGTGGCATCACGAGCTGTTTTAACATGTAATTAAATTACCAAAACACATAAAAAATCGAATCTTGGATTAGGATTTATGTTACTTAATTTTTGTAGGGTTTAAAAATCGAAAACCTATTATTTAGGGGGGGGGGAGGGGGGGTGATGTCCTATAATTAAAAAATTAGTTTTGTAGCCCTAAAATAGTAACATGTTTCTGTGGTTAAAGGTTACGTTCCTTGTGACTTGCATTAATCCATGATGAAACATGTATGTTTATCATGGATTAGATTTGATTAATTGTTAAGTTTATTTTTTCACATGTAATTTCGATAGATCTAAAATTGGGGAAGACCTCAATTAATTATATTAATGAATCTATTATGTGCTATTTGGTATATGTTTGCTAAGACTAACGCAATCGATTCGTCGATGCATGTGGCTCACCTACCATTATAGGAGATATTCTTAGTTAAATATATGCATATAAAAAAACATAGATAGATTATTAATAGGTTTTATCAACAAGTTTGCATGTGGCTACATGATTTAATTGTTAAGATTATGTGTACTTATTTGGTTATTTATTTTTATTAATTACTTGATTTTTTGTTTAAATTGTATGACAACATTGTAAGCAAAAAAGGGTAATTTTTTGAGTAGAAAATAAATTGACTAAATAACTATGAAACTTGATTTGATAAATTATATATATTGTAAAGTCTTATGTGCCGATAGTGGTTCGCTTCGCACGGTAATTTGCTCCCAGGCGAGACTAGCAATATTATAGTTTATAACATGTTTTTTTTAAGACTTATAATCATAAACTTTTAATTGAGTGATGAGTTTTGTACCAATAGTGTAAACGGCTCATCCAGTTTTGACAAACTATAAGAGGGGTATAAGGAGGATTGATATTAAATTGTCAAACCGAAAGAGATGCGTTTTTAATTAGCATTTAGTGCTGACGTTTGTCTCTCCGCTCCTTTGTGCTTAAAATTGTAGCTACCTAGTATGGCTATTAATGTACAAAATCATCTTAAGGGTGAATTGACCTCAATTCCACGTGCCACTTTGTGGTAATTATCCGAATAACTTGGGTCTTTTGACTCATGCAGTAGTAGGATATAGTGGGCGATAATTGTAGGTAATTCTTTGATTGGTGAACCCAATACCTCAATTAAAACTTTGTTGATTTAAATCTTAGCTTAAAATTGGATAATAAAAAGGTTTTGAAAACTTATGATACGAAGATGTATGCATGCTTCTTCGTACATATTTTGATTGTCACATCAAAATAAGTACCCTAAAATTTAAGTTCATGCCATCTAAATATAAGAGACACTTGAAGTTGTAATTTAGCTTAAGTGAGACCTTGACTAGATTAAAATGACAAGGTAAATTTTCGTTAATGCGTGAGACCATATATGGAGAATTTGCAGTTTCTAAATTAGACGACTTAATTAAGTTGTTAGTGAGACCTAGAAACTTAAGGCATGAGATGGGATGAAACATGCTTACTTTGCAAATTGTATTTGGCAAATGTAAATCACATAATGATCTAGGAGTCGGAAATTGTTTGCCGATTATTGTTCGATAGATTACCATATTTTGTACTTTCATTACTAGCAGATCAACTGATATAGTGAAACTATGAAAATTTGGATCCTAGTTTTCAAGAAAATTCAATGGTTATATGAATATTTCCTTAGGTATTTTATTTTCTTGAAAAGATTGTATTATCGAAAATACTAAAATTGAATTTTGTAAATTCTTTTAAATGTATTGATGCAACGTTAAACCATAAACATGGGGCATTCTTTTATTGGTAAATTGATCTACACCCACAAGGGTTTTTTACTAGAGTCAAATTTACTAAAAAAATAAACCAAGTCTCCTTTCTATGAGAGAAGAATGAGACTTAATCCTATACCTTTTCATGAATGAGAAAGGTAAGAAAGAAAAATTAGAATTGTCTAAATTCTAAGAAATAACTCATAGCAAACTTTAATAGTTAAGAAAATTCCACATTTTCTGAGTTATTAAATTAGAAACTAGACTAATTACCGCCAAATTGGTAAAAGGAAAACTAGTATAATTTTTCTAGTTGTTGTGCTTTGACCATTTAAAGATGCTACATACTATTGTAGGGATGGTAGACATATTAAGGAAAAATTGCATGCCCAATTTTCAAGTTAATGCATTGATGGATAGTCCATCATCTACATAGTAGAATACACTCTTTTTAATACCTAAGTAACTGTTACGAATGGGTCTTCTCAAAGGTGTAGGAAAGTTAATAGCACACTATTTGCTTTTACTGGTTATGAAACACTTACAATGTTGTCAAATCCAGTAGGAGCATTGTGTTGAAATTAGTGAATAATGAATTATTGTAATGATCTGTAATTCAGTGGGAGCTACAAGCTTTGTCATCTTGGTAGTAACCTAGAATATCTCTAGAATGTCTTGAGATAATTACTTTCCAATTATAGACAATTGTGTTTTTAAGGATAGTCATGTATGTTTCCTTACTAGACAATGTGGTTCTATATCTACTAATTATGCTAATATCTATGACACAATCATATTGATCATATAAACAAACGAGTGACGTGTTGTTTATCTAATACATGATGTTGTTCCATGCACAAGTGGGAGAAATCTTATATTGTGTGCAAGGTACAACACATAGGAATATGATTTAAAGGATTGTCTTGACCGCAAGGTAAGAAACTAACGTTCTAAATACACGTCTAATTCAAGAAACATTTTTTGTTGAAATTTAGCTTAAGTGAGACCTTGACTAGATTACAACAACAAGGTGAATTTCCATGATTACGTGAGACCGTACATGCAGAACTTACAGTTTCTAAATTAGATACATATTAGAACAAGTGTCAAAATGATAACGAGATTACTTCAAACTAAATATTTATGTATTATTGAATTGACATAAATAAATGAAGTAATCTAATACTACTTCAAATTTGAATATTTATGTATTCTTGGAATGTCATAAATAAATGAAGTAATAAATTAACTTGAAATTACTATTGAAACCAAATTGTGGTGTTCATAATTACTTTAGTTATATATATTTATACTTTATTGTAAAGCTATAAATATGAAGTCTTTTAATTATTAAAAGACTTATTATAATATAAAGTAAGACGTTAACTTGTTATGTCTTATTTATTAAGACATATACAAGAAGTCATTGAGTTGATTAATGATTTATAATGTATAGTGGGATAATAACAGTTTATGTCTTCTTGTTGAGACATGGACATGAAGTGACTTAGTTAAAAAGTACTTGTGTTATAAAGCATGCAATTGGCTTGAAAATCTATTTCACCATTAAGTTGACTTAGTTGGTAAATAGGTAAGCCAAAAGGAGTATAAGGTTATCTTACATATTGTTAGATTGTCTCACAATATTAGTTCTAATGAAGTACCACAAGTTTGTGGTGTGTTCAGTTAGGAGAATCAAACTCTATTGGTATCGTTTGATTAAAGATAACTATAGCTTCTTTTCTTCCAAAAAGTTATCAAGGTTAGAAAACTGAGTATGAATTGTATATACTCAATAAGACTCCAACCTAAAAGATTAATAAGACAGCATTTATTGTGGAATGTGATGAATCACTTAAGTTTTAAAATTGAAGTTCTTAATTTGTTAAACAACTTATGAAGTAGGATATTAATAAACTAATGTAAGAAACTGTCAATGTGTATTTGTAATGTCCCAAAAGAGAACAATATGGGGTTGCTCTACTTGCTAAGTATTTATAGATAGTCTATAAATTGCAAAAGGCAAGTGAGAGGTTTTATCTTGAAAAGATAAAATTACAAGATACATAATCTTCTAAAATACACTAGTGAATGTCATGATGAGGATTAAACATGTTAATGTTAAATCTCAAGATGATAGAATTCTCATTCATAGATCCACAAGGATATCTCAAATATTTGAATAATATGTTGAGGATTATGAGTTATAGGATTATGATAAACCTGTTGGTCATTAAGATGAATTGCAAATATTGAATTTGGCAAATTACTCATACTATGAATGTTTAGATGTAGTCCATAAAGATAATTAGTTTTGGAAACTTAGTTAATCTTGAACTCTATAGTTAGACTATAAAGATGAGTTTCTTCAAAGGGAATGAAAATCCTAGAGATTTAAAACTTTGTGTAGAAATAATATGGACAATTTTGTAAACATGTTTAATGTATGTCTTATGACAAGATTATTAATCACACTTAAGCAATTAACTGTGATTGAATATTCTTTCTAGGAACATTAAATGTATAAAGATTATGATTGTCATCCTTAGTTTCATTAATATGAAATTGACAATGGAATATCAAAACTCTTTCTTGAGTAATTACTTGTGCGAGGACGATAAGTAATTAAAAGGAGTATTTGAATTCAAATAATCTTTGGAAGTATACAAAGTGCAATAATTCATGAATAGATTAATGCATGCATCTAGGAGATATACTTATGTTTAATTATTAAATCCAAATTTTGATTTATAATTAAAATAAGATAATTCCTTAGTATTACTGAAAGCTAGTGAGAGTGTTATATTTATTTTCTTATTTCATATATGTTGTATAATAGATAGGAAGTAACATTCCATATACGTTAAATGTTAAGTCTTAGTTTGGAATGAAACTTCACTTGAAAATTTAGAAAATAAACATACGACCTAGGAATATATGTTTATTGTTATAAACATAAGTGGTAAAATAATTGATTCTAATAGAACATGATATACTATTAGAAAGTCTAAATGGATACATATCTTTGAAAAGATATAACATGAATGAAATCAAGTTTGACACAAGGATTTTTAATGTACATCATGTTATTTGTTGTATCATGCTTGGATAAAAGATGATTTGACAACATTGATATCTAATTGAAAGTTATTAGATAACTAAGTGTAATGAATATGGTTGGATATAGAATTACATCCTCCGCCTGGAATTGCTCCTAAATTCTAAGTATGAACCATATGGCAAATTTTTGCGTAATTTTTATAGCCGACAAATCTTGAAAGACTGGAAGGCATCAAATATTGCACAATGGATATTAAAGTTTACTGAATTTTAAAGAGCATATTGTTGTTTGCATACAATGATGCTAATGAAATTGAGATGGCACTCAATACTAGTCATGGTAGGATTTCATCCTTGTTAATGGCCATGTATACTAGTATGCTTAACTAAGAGCATAGTTGCATTATACATTAAAGAATTATAATACATTAAACTATATAAGGTTTGATAGTTTAATTGTCATAAATTGGTGGTTGAGGATGTCACGCATTTTATGAAATATTATGTGGCAATATCAAGATAGTTGAATGCACATATACAAGAACTTCACTAATTGAATTCTTGAAATAATTATTCTCAAAATTTTGATAGATCAAAATTAGTTGATTTATGTCTTGTCAACAAGTATGATTGACATGTCTTGAGGCATAATTCGTTAACTGGAATTACCATGCATTGATCTATTTAGTATTTGGATAAGGGATGTTAAGCAATTATTATTTACAATGAATTAAAGTACTTGATACGTTTGTTTTCATTAATAATAGATTGTATCCTATATTTGCATGTTTAAATCCGTGAATAACTTATGTTATTCTAAACTGTCCATTGTCACTTAATGATATGGGAATATAATTAAATCAAGACAAATCTGAGTATTTGTAGAATATACTTGAAAGTATATTGATGCATTGACATGCCAATTTCACATGATATTCAATGAATTGAGTATAGGACTTTTCCCAACTACATGAGTTTACTTTATGGATCTTGTCATCAAGTAAATCATGAATATAGTTATCCTCAGACTTGAGATACCAGATAACTTTCGTGGATGTAGTGCATTTTTGTGAAGCAATTTACCGCTATACGTTACTGGTAGCTATAAGGATTGTTTTCAGAAGTGTTGCAAAGTTCTTGGGTTATGCTCGTAGTCAAGAGAGAATTTGTTCCTTCAAAATTATTTTGAAGTTTAATACTGCTGGGCCCCTCGTAGGGTTGACAAGGTGTTTGCGTGGCCACGCCCAAGATCTATCTAAAATACGTTCAGACAATTTGGTAATCTTGCTCAATCATAAACAACGAGAAACAGAATAGTTAATTAAAGAATGAATAAGATCCATATCTTTATTAACGTAGTATTAGTAACAAAAGAATAAGTATGATGATGAATCATCAAAAGGTTTTTCCAGGAGATCTTACTCGAGTTGTAATGGGGGCATTGGCGTGTTGCTAGACGCTAACCAATGCCATTACACTATTAAGATATGTCCAAGTGGGAGCTGTTAGTTTATGGACAATATTTAATATGTGTATGACCGGATTCGAACTCGAGACTACGGGATTGCACACTTTACGTATGAGACTCGATGTTTAAATAATTAATATAAAATGTTATATTTAAATATTAAATTCACAATAAACGACTAAAGAACGTTAAGTAATTAACAGAATTGACTAACGATCGGTAAATGTTAACGGGATATGAAGAAAAGGAAAAAAGCCAAGAGAAGGTTCTAGAGACCCTGTCTTGGGCTTGTTTGTGGCCGAACAATGGGATCCCACATAGGAAACCATTGTAAACTTGATCTCAACCATAAGGGTATAAATACATCCCTATGTATTCATCCTTTGGTATACTTGATTCAATAGAAGGCCAAACTTCTTCTCTTCTTCCCTTGGTCAACGAGTGAAACCCCGAGTAAGGGATTTACGAGTGACCTTGAGTATGACAAAGGTGTTTGGTTAATCTATTGTGATCAAGAACTAGCATTCACATCGAATCACTAATAGTACGTTTGTAAAAGAACGTGGTATTAACTCACTATAGTTAATATCTTGGATTGAATTACAAAACGGTAAGGGGTAATTCATTAATCCAATTATAAACCCTAATTAGAGTTCTTGATCTTGATTGAAGGATTATTGAAGTTGATTCTTGTTCTTGCTATAATCAAAAGGTACGTTGCTTTATTTTTCGGTTAATCTTTTATGTGTTAAAATTAGAGCCTACGCTTCCGCATACGTGTAAGATGTTTATTAGATTAATATATGATTAGTCATGATTATTAAATTCTAACACTTTTTACCTTAATTTGTTTATTATATGTGTTAATCATAATTGCTTAACTAGATCCATTATCCGCTGCGTACTCGTAGTGTTAATGGTTAACATGTTTATTAAATCCCAACAACTTGCATCCCTTGGCGTTGTGTATCAATGTTAGGGAGCGTCTTCCTTTTGTCATATACTCATAATATACATAATTAGCTGATCTTGCACCAGGGTTCTACATATGGTTCGCTATAGGTGTACATTAGTTTTGTCTGATACATTACGTATTTACAAAATCATACAAAAGGGACGATAAGTGTAGCGGGTCAGACCAAATGGACTCAGTCGACCCGTTTGGGTTTACATTAAAGACACTACATGCTTAATTTGACATGTTTGTTAAAAGTTGAAATTCACAATTTCACAGCCAACAATCTCTCATTTTAATTCATTCCTCTACAGATAATGGGACTTTAAATTATTGTCATTAGCCCATACTTGGCGGTCAAAGTAAACAATACTAACACGGTATATGTCGTTTGTGATATTGATGAAGCGAAAAGTGTACCGCTTTTAAGGGGTCATTTAAGCCTTAAATCGTATTTATTTGATCAAATATTGCCCTAAATCGTTCCTTTTGTCATTTTAGGTACTTTTGAGGAGAAATCTGGAAAAGGAGGCATTTTGGACGTTTTTGGAGCATTAAAGTTTAAGAAAACGGCAAAGTCTCAAAAATCGGCTAAAAGTTACTCTTGACGGCGTCAAGATTTACTCTAGACGGCGTCATGCTTTGGCAAGAAAAGTTGGACGTGAAATTTACTCATGATAAGCCAGTGAAAATAGCATGTGAATTCTGACGGCGTCACGCTTTAACTTGATCAAGGGCGTCACGGCTTAAATTATAAGGGGACGGCATCACGTTCACGAGCTGACGGCGTCAAGCCTTGATAAGCCAGAATGGATTTTGGAAGAGCTAAAGAGGGACGGCGTCAAGAAGGTCATCCGGGAACCCTAGAAGCGGCGAGGTGACGGCGTCACACTCCATAAGGTGACGCCGTCAGATCCAAAAATCTATATATAGTTTTCTAATCTTTTGTCATTAAGGAGAGCTTAGTGTGTGGAATTTTGGGATAAAACCCTAAGACGATTTTAGCTACTTTTTCAGGGCTTTTTGCCTTGAGATCTTCCATGTTTCATTGAAAGATAAGTTATCAATTAATCATTCAATATGTCTATGTGTTGTTTGATTCTATCTTATTCTTGTCTTTTGTTTAACATGTTAGGCTAATTTTATCTTGTGTTTGCTTAGATCTAATGAAACTTAGCTATTGATTATTGGTTGTTAGTGTGTTGTTAGTTGTATTGGATGATTGTTTATCTATGTTAGGCTTAAGAAAACTGGCTAACTTCCTATTCGGTAACTTGCTTGAACGTCTTAAGAAACATGAACCAAACGCGTACTAAAGGTTTTTATGGTTGTATTTAATGCACAAGCGAATTCTAGTGATCCCATGTTAGGAGCTTCCTAGCCGGCTCGACATAGGAGTGAAGTAGGAGCTTGTAGAGTTGGGGAAGTAAGTACGCCACCCCACGAATGGTATTAAGGAATACACCCGTCATCCACGCAACTAATACACACTAATTAACCGGTAAAAGATAGTTAGGGAGTAAGGAAATCTAAGTAAACACATTTCTCTACACATAAGTTTCTCACCACATTTTCATTTTTGTTATTTTATTTTATTTGCATCCGTAGTAATTTTGGGTTAGTTGACTAGCAACTAATTCCGCCCACTCCTTCAAACCCGAGATTTTACTTGCTTTCATAAAAACTATAAAAACATAAAAAAAGAATCTTCCTCAACCCTTAGACCTAATTAGAGTAGCCTTTCATACCTAACGAACACTATTCCCTGTGGAGAACGATCAATCCCCCGTACTTACCACTACACTATACTACATCGGTCAGGTACACTGCCTGGTGGGGTTGTAAGCCTCTTGAGATCCCTCGAGAGGTAAAACCTGTTGTAAGGTTACAAAACCACGCAATCAAGTTTTTGGCGCCGTTGCCGGGGAATAGTTATTGTTTAGATTGAATTTTTATTTCTATTAGGTCTACTCACTAGATTCCTTTCTAGTGAGATTTTTTTTTTTTTTTTTTTTTCTTTTTTCTAGGTTTTCTTTAGTCTATCTTATTTCTTTGTTTGTTTGTTCGTAATTTCCATTGACTCTTCCGTTCACCATTATGGAGAACGCGAATCCACCATACTACCAACCACGTAATTCACCCACTCCATATGACATCTTGATGTTTAAACAACATAAAGATGAACCTCTCTATGATGCATGGACTCGTTTTAAATATTTACTCCAAAAAGTCCCTCATCATAACTTCGATTTTTGGTCCCTAACTCAAATCTTTTACAATCATGTCGACCGACATGCCCAAAGGGACATTTACCATATTGCCGGCAGGGATCTTAGGGAATTAAGTGCTGAGAAAGCATGGGAAGCTATTGAAGAGTGTGCCCAATATTATTATATAGTAGACAACCCAACAAACGTTAGTACAAGTCAATTGACCACAAATTTCGAGGATCATGAAACAAGTTTGTTTGGGGATGAATATGTTAGTGTTGAGATACCTAAGTGGTTGTCATGTAATGCCATAGTACAAAACGAACACATAGGTGACCTTGATGTGATGGAGGATTTAGCCGAACATGATCACATTAATCAAAAAGACCTAGGTTTTATGATTGATGACGTTGAATCTCAAGAAACACATGATGAATCTTTTAGGCAATTTGTATATAGCAGTCAGAATATTGAGGATGATCCTTATGATTCGGACATAGAAGTTGAGATGCCTAGAGAAGCACTTGAGATACTTGGGAAAATGTTAGGGTTAGATCCTACTAAAACACATGATGAGGATATAGGTGATCTTGACATAAGAAATGATGAGGTAAGTAACATAAGCCCACCAAGTACCCCACAAGTTCTACCATCATTTGAGGCATACACACCACCCATGACTTACCCGGAAGAAGTAGAAGAGACTATAGGAACCCCAATAGAGGTAGAGCCCTTGGACCAAATAAAACTAGAAGAAATAGGTTTGAATACTTGTAGTCATAACCTTTCTTTTAGTTCTATGAAAGTTCCTAGTTTTGATGAACCGGAGCCTCAACCAAAACCGTTACCAAATCTTCCATCTTTAGATGTGAATTTAGGAATTGAAAAAGGTCCCAATCCACCCATCAAACCATGTAGTTCGGGTAATGTTAAGATTAAGGTAGTAGACTCTAGGCCATGTGGAGTGGAAGCTAATATAGGAGTGAAACATGACCTTACATGCTTACATCACCCATTCATGATTGATCACAAGAAACATTATGGGTTTAAACCGGGTTTATTAGGTCAAGATGGATTCCCAACTAGGAGTCTCTCGAAGTTGATAGAAGATGATCCCTTTTTAGGAGGAAACTCAAAATCACCCATTGACCAAAGTGAACTAGGCAAGGTTATGATGAAAGGAGCACACCCCTTTGAGCATATAATTCATCCACCACTCTTTCCTCACGTGGCATACTCCTACCGAGCTGGTGTGTATCGCTACTATCACCCGCACTTAATCCTAAGTGTAGGGAAAACCTCTCTTTTATCCATTAAATAAGGGTAGAGTCAGGCTCATGACTCGAACAAAAACAAGCGCTTCTTGGGAGGCAACCCAAGCGTTATTTGTTTTATTTGCTTTGTGTGTTTATTTATTTGTTTGTTTGATTTTATTTGCTTCCGTATGTGTGTTTAATTTTTATCATTATTGATTCATGTTCAAAAGTAAATTGTGAAAATGCTTTATGTTGTTTTTAACTTCGTCTTAACTACATATAAAGGTATTTTGCAAAAGATAAGTGTAAGGGAAATCTAAATCGGTTTATTAGAACACAAATTAACATGAATCGTAATAATAATAAATTAGCATACATATTAGTGTTTGTTTGAATCAAATGCTTGTATCGAGTCATAATGATGTTTTGCAGGATTTCCAGGAAGTAATGTAAAGGTTTTTCCAGAAATTTTCCGGAAACTAAAAATGAAAATTTTTGTCAGGTCATTTCTGACGGCGTCAGGGGCTATAACCTGACGGCGTCAGATTTAATTTCCAGAAATTTTTGAAAGTTTTGTTTTCATAAAAAGTTTTTATTAAAATCTCCAACTTATAATCTCCAGGAATCTGCAAAATTTTCATTCCACAAGCATTATATCCTTATATATAGATTTTATCCCGCCGATGTTATGCAGGTTTTCGTGTTTGTTTTCTCAGGTTTAACAGGTTATTTTGGACAAGGAGATGTTTTTGGAATCAAGCTTATGGCGATGCATTAGTCATGGAGCTTCAACATTCTCTTTGGAGGAAGATCTAACCGTGTAATTTCATTATCCACCGAGCGAATCAGGGGAATATTTGATTTCATTCTTTTACTTTTTTCTTTTACATCTTGTTATTTGAACATTGGGGACAATGTTCATCCTAAGTGTAAGGGGAGGGTAAAAGTACGATTTTAGAGAATGCTATTGCGCTTGATTTTTGTTTGTTTAATAGTAGATGTGTAATAAAACTGAGATAAATACCTATTAGGGCAATTTTAGTGCCAAATTTAAAATTTTTTACAACATACAGTAGTGAAACTTTGATCTTAATGAGCGTCTCACGGATAGGAGTTATATGACTAGCACAAAAACCGTACCACTAAAAAAATTTTCCACCCCAAATATGTGAGGTTCGCCCCTAGAATTGGTAGGAAAAGCATTTATGCTATGATGTGTGTACCGGTAGCACTTAGATTCTAGAACTTGCGTTAGGACCATTCCGAGGCCACAAGTGAGACTACATTCGTGTAGTTAGATTTACTACATGATAAGAGGCATTAGGATTAACCCATTGTTTTACACCTGTGTTTTTGTTATAATTACTTTGGCTACATTGGTCAAGTAATTCTCCCACACCCTTTGCGTTGTACTCATTTTTAGTACACGATACCCCTAGTACACCCCTCAGAGCCTATCTTTTCGTTTCGACCTTTAAGCATTTTACTTAAAGGAAGAATTTGTTACACCCCACTTAAATGTACACCCAAATCGCCTTAGCCTACCTTGTATGCACTCATCTTTAGTGCATTATTGTGACAACATTTGTTTAAACCCCAAGTTAATTATCTAATTGATTACATGGTTGCTAAGTCGAGTCATATCCTTGTACATATTGTTTTGGGATGATTGGGACTCATGGGTAAAGTACTAGTGTAATGGAGTAATGGGGATGAACATCATTTGTTACCCCCATATGTGCTAAATATTTTAAAAGTACTCCAAGTTTTTCAATTATCTTAATTCGAGTCATTAGATTAGTATTTGTAAAGTTATGTAAAAATTCAAGTGTAAGGGGGATGCAATGCCCCTATGATGTATTATTTTGGATGGTAGGGTAAAAGTGTATGCAAAAAAAAAAAAAAAAAAAAAAAAAAAAAAAAAAAAAATCGAAAAAATCAAGAAAAATACAAAAAAATGAGAAAATGAAAAATAGAAAAAACATACGGACTACCATCCCGTTTTATTTTATGTTTATTTTATATTTTTGTTATTTTGTTATTTTGTTTCTAGCTTAAGATCGAGTCTAGTCTTGGCTTAGCAACATTGTATAGTACATGTAATTGATCAAGATTTTTAACTCGCCACCAGTAAAATATCCTTTATCCAACAAAACCGTGTTTTCCTTTTCCCTACACCTAACGTTATAACCCATTTAAAAGCCCTCTTTGATAGTTTATCTTTGGTGCTTACGCCTAGTGGAGGAGGTTTTCGATCCTTTCCCAAGCCTATGGTAATCTATTTGCTATGACAGGTAGTGAGAGATATTATCCGTTTTCATTTATGAGATTTATTTTGATGACACTTGAGAGATGTGAGTATCTAAACACTACTTGTGAGGTGCTAGTTTATAATCTCCGTGCTTATTATGATTGAAGTGGAACGATTATTTGTTGTAATTACTTTTATGTTAGCATTAAATGACCCCTAGCTTGTATTTTGATTAGAATAAAAGCGCATTTGCTTGAGGACAAGCAAATCTCAAGTGTAAGGGTATTTGATGAAGCGAAAAGTGTACCACTTTTAAGGGGTCATTTAAGCCTTAAATCGTATTTATTTGATCAAATATTGCCCTAAATCGTTCCTTTTGTCATTTTAGGTACTTTTGAGGAGAAATCTGGAAAAGGAGGCATTTTGGACGTTTTTGGAGCATTAAAGTGAAGAAAACGGCAAAGTCTCAAAAATCGGCTAAAAGTTACTCTTGACGGCGTCAAGATTTACTCTAGACGGCGTCATGCTTTGGCAAGAAAAGTTGGACGTGAAATTTACTCATGATAAGCCAGTGAAAATAGCATGTGAATTCTGACGGCGTCACGCTTTAACTTGATCAAGGGCGTCACGGCTTAAATTATAAGGGGACGGCGTCACGTTCACGAGCTGACGGCGTCAAGCCTTGATAAGCCAGAATGGATTTTGGAAGAGCTAAAGAGGGACGGCGTCAAGAAGGTCATCCGGGAACCCTAGAAGCGGCGAGGTGACGGCGTCACACTCCATAAGGTGACGCCGTCAGATCCAAAAATCTATATATAGTTTTCTAATCTTTTGTCATTAAGGAGAGCTTAGTGTGTGGAATTTTGGGATAAAACCCTAAGACGATTTTAGCTACTTTTTCAGGGCTTTTTGCCTTGAGATCTTCCATGTTTCATTGAAAGATAAGTTATCAATTAATCATTCAATATGTCTATGTGTTGTTTGATTCTATCTTATTCTTGTCTTTTGTTTAACATGTTAGGCTAATTTTATCTTGTGTTTGCTTAGATCTAATGAAACTTAGCTATTGATTATTGGTTGTTAGTGTGTTGTTAGTTGTATTGGATGATTGTTTATCTATGTTAGGCTTAAGAAAACTGGCTAACTTCCTATTCGGTAACTTGCTTGAACGTCTTAAGAAACATGAACCAAACGCGTACTAAAGGTTTTTATGGTTGTATTTAATGCACAAGCGAATTCTAGTGATCCCATGTTAGGAGCTTCCTAGCCGGCTCGACATAGGAGTGAAGTAGGAGCTTGTAGAGTTGGGGAAGTAAGTACGCCACCCCACGAATGGTATTAAGGAATACACCCGTCATCCACGCAACTAATACACACTAATTAACCGGTAAAAGATAGTTAGGGAGTAAGGAAATCTAAGTAAACACATTTCTCTACACATAAGTTTCTCACCACATTTTCATTTTTGTTATTTTATTTTATTTGCATCCGTAGTAATTTTGGGTTAGTTGACTAGCAACTAATTCCGCCCACTCCTTCAAACCCGAGATTTTACTTGCTTTCATAAAAACTATAAAAACATAAAAAAAGAATCTTCCTCAACCCTTAGACCTAATTAGAGTAGCCTTTCATACCTAACGAACACTATTCCCTGTGGAGAACGATCAATCCCCGTACTTACCACTACACTATACTACATCGGTCAGGTACACTGCCTGGTGGGGTTGTAAGCCTCTTGAGATCCCTCGAGAGGTAAAACCTGTTGTAAGGTTACAAAACCACGCAATCATATATGTCGTTTGTGATATTGGAAAAGAGATACTAACATTCAACTGCTCCTAAGATCTTGAATCATTACTAGTCCTATAATATTTGAATAAAAATGGAATGCATACTTGTTCTTATTGTTTTCATTCGTTTTTAAAAAGTGGCCAAGGATGGTATAACCACGAGGTGACAAAATAGACTGGTAGAGCAACATTCTAAAATAATTTCAGTTTATAATGGGTTGGTTGACCATATAAGCCATTCGTGCAGTTGACTTGTTAGGGATATAGCATACCCCAGGACGATTGAGTAGAAAAATGTCACCATCAGTGTAGCTAAAATGTAACACAAAAAGGTATCAATAAAGCATAACTCATCTTCATCCTCACTCATTGTGAGTTTCTTTCTTGGTTTGGGTGACTTATTTACTGAAGCACGCAAATCAAAACTTTTAGAAAACTTGACCTAGAATGAAAAACCAAAAAACAAAACAAAAAGAAACAAGAAACATAACTCACAAAAACCTATATTTTTGGAAATGCAAAAACGGGAAGTTCGGTTTACATCTGAAGATGCATAAGTACACAAGTTACAATACTACTCGTATAACAAGTTATGACGGTGGCTCCATATTAGGTCGGCTGGAGCCATTCACCATCTGGTAGGACTTAGGTCAGCCTGATGCTAAACGATAAGAGTAACTAAAAGCATTCATTACAGTGTGACAATAAAAATGAAAGAACCAATTAGTTCGAATGAGTTTCAACAGTTTGCTCACTAAAGATGGTGAAGTAATTAAATTAAGCATAAAAGAAAAGTTATCATATAATCCTATTTTTATTGGTTTTCCTAATGTTGTTGGCTATGAGCCCAGAAAAGGGTGAAAATAATCAATAGCCAAACTAATTACCAATGAATGGTTACCGGATATCACTTGAAATCGTGTTATCACTTTCCAAAGTAAACTATTCGACCACATTGCTTGGGTATCATGAATATCTACTTAGGATAAGACCAAATGTTTGTTATTGAATTAGGCACAAATCAATAACCCTTGCGCATCCAAGTGTTTATATTTTATGTTCTCCTATCTCATGCATGATTTGATTTCCTATTTATAGGAAAATACTCATGGAATTATGAGGATTAATCGGCCCATTAATCGCCTCATAATTTTCCCCATTATAGCTAATAGTGGTTACACGACCAATTAAACATGGTCATTAATGCATTTTTAACTGCCACTTGAATAGGTCAAAGCCGTTACAAGTAAACTTCCAGCTGAGTCATGGTTCACCAATCGGAAACACTCATCAGCATGTTGCTGATGGTTTCAGTCTCTGATGGACACCACTTGCTGATTAGATAACTCGCTGAAGGATTACACCTTCTGATGAGTTACTCCCTGATGAGTACATCAGAAACATCAAACCACTTATCAGAGTCAGGGTAGTCAGGGACCTGATGGGTGTACACTCCATACCTCCAAACCCATTACTAGGTGTGAACTGATCCCATAAGTGCATAAACGAAAATATCCTGAGGTTTATATTCGAGAATCAGGGTGTTCTAATAATTGAATCCTTCAACCCATTTGAATACCTGAAGATAAAATACACACAAGTTTTCAAACACTTAAACGCTCCTGACACTATACAAGCCATGTGTCCATATCTAATTCATAAATGTTGTAAGAGCGAAAAGTCCAAAGCTCCCTGAAGCGGCGAAAATTGAACATTCACATAGGTGGTTCCTCTTTATTCATGCTCCTGCTAAGCACTTTTTCATAGAAATTAACTATTAAGAAGTAAATACTTCATCCTCTTTTCCAGCAGGTTCTGAGCACAACCTTTGGATGTAATATAAAACATGTGCTCCAGTCCACTGAATGTTCAGGTTTCCACATTGAACTCAGCTCCCAAGTTTCCTCAGGAGGGAGTTGGGTGTCTTAGCATTCAGTGACTAAGTTAGACTTAAACCCATCCCTTTAGCAGACTTTATAACTAAGTCTCTAGCCAGACCCTTCGTCAAGTGATCAGCTAAGTTCTGTTGAGATCTTACAAACTCTATAGATATCACCCCCATTCATGATAAGCTCACGAATCATGCTATGCCTGACACATAAGTTTCTAGACTTCCCATTGTACATTTGGATATAAGCCTTTGCCAATGTAGCTGCACTATCACAACGGATAGAAATAGGTGTTATAGGTTTAGGCCACAATGGAATCTCAAGAAGCAAGTTTCTCAACCATTTAGCTTATTTACTAGCAGTTGCTAAAGCCACAAATTCATATTCCATTGTTGAACTGGTGATGCATGTTTGCTTCTTGGATGCCCAAGGAATTGCACCTCCACCAAGTAGGAATACCCAGCCACTGGTAGACGAATTATCTTCATTGTTACTGATCCAACTTGCATCAGTGTATCCTTCTAATACTGAAAGGATAACTAGTATATGAGAGACTATAATCCATAGTCTTTTTTAGATACTTCAGTACCCCTCTCTGAACTGCTTGCCAGTGATGAGCGCTAGGATTACTAGTATACCTGCTCAGTTTACCTACGACAAAAGCAATATCAGGTGTTGTACAAGTCATGGCATACATCAGGCAGCCAATCACCCTAGAATACTCAAGTTGAGATATAGCCTTGCCGGTATTAGGCATCAGCTTCTCAGTTGTATCTATAGGTGTACTTACTGGAGTACGATTAGAGAGGTTGAATTTCCTCAGTACCTTCTCAATATAATTAGACTGAGTGATAGAAATTCCCTTACTCTTGTTTGATCCTTATACCAAGGATAACATCAGCCTCCCCCATGTCCTTTATGGAGAACCTTGATGACAAGAATTGCTTTGTAAGGTCAACCTGATTTTGGTCAATGCCAAAGATCAGCATGTCATCAACATATAAACAAATGATGACTCTTTTACGAGATTCATCAAATTTTCTATATACACATTTGTCAGACTAGTTAAGTAAATAACCACTAGACAAAACCACTTCATCAAATTTTTGATACCATTGTTTAGGTGCCTGCTTCAGTCCATAGAGAGACTTAATCAGTTTGCACACCTTGTTTTCATTGCCAGGCATGATGAAGCCCTGAAGTTGGTTCATATAAACCTCCTCATCCAATTCACCATTCAAGAAAGTTGTCTTCACATCCATCTGATGAATAATCAGATTGAGAATTGATGCCAAAGCAATCAGCAGTCTTATGGTACTGATACGTGCCACTGGAGCATAAGTATCAAAGTAGTCTATCCCTGACTTTTGTTTAAAGCCCTGAATGACCAGTCTTGCCTTGAACTTTTCAATAGTTCCATCTACCTTCATTTTCTTTTTGAAAATCCATTTACAACCCAGAGGTTTGCAACCAGGTGGTAGATCAACCAACACCCAAGTGTTGTTGCCCATGATAGAATCTATCTCATCATTTATTGCTTCATTCCAGAAAGCAACATCCTAAGACTTCATTGCTTCATCAAATATTTTGGGATCATCCTCAACAATGAAGCAATAGGAGTACTGGTCAGAGACCTCATCCCTTGTTCCTTCAATTAAATATAATTGAAACTCAGATCCAAATGAATTCGGAGTCCTGAACCTATTGTTCCTTCTGAGCCCAGATTTAGGTTGTTGTACCACAACCTCATCAGAAACCTCTGAAACACCAATGTCATTATTTCCATTTGGAATTATTTGACTTGGTCTAGGGACTGATGAGAACCTATTCTCATCAAAGATTGCATCCATTGTTTCAATTATTGAGTTAATTGAAATAGACTCATTAGGTTCAATAACATAGAACCTATATGCCTTGGAATGCTCAGCATATCTAACAAAGATGCATTCAATGCTTCTTTCACCCCAAGTTTTCTGCTTTATATCAGGGAGTCTTACAATAGCCCTACAACCCCAAACCTGAGAAAGTTCAGATTGGGTTTTCATTTAGTCCAGAGTTCATAAGGGGTAACCTTTTTCCTTTTATTGGGAACCCTATTCAATAAATAGCAAGCTGTTAACATAGCTTCACCCCAGAACCCTTGACTAAGTCATGAATATGACAACATGGAATTAACCATCTCCTTCAGTACCCTGTTTTTCCTCTCAGAGATACCATTTTGCTGGGGAGTATAGGGAGCAATCTTTTCATGGAATATACCAACAGACTAAAAATACAAAGTATCCATGTACTCACCTCCCCTATCAGTCCTTAATCTCTTGATCAGGGAGCCTTGTTGCAATTCAACTTCTGTTTTAAACACTTAAATTTATCTAATGCTTCATCCTTGGTATGTAATAGATAGACATAAGAAAACCTAGAAGCATCATCAATAAATGTCACAAAGTATTTTTTATTCCCCAATGAGGGAGTGGCATGCAAATCACACAGGTCACTGTGTATCAGCTCCAAGAGCTCAGTTTCACATTTTACACCCTGAAAAGGTTTCTTAGTTATTTTGGTCAACATGCAAGTCTTACACTTTTCAGTGTCCATGTCAAATGCTGGGATTAACCCATCCTTTGACATATCTTGCATCATTTTATAGTGTACATGGCCAAGTCTAGCATGCCAGTGGGAAGAGTCGTTCAGTTTAGAGGTTAACATAAAGGCTGAATTAACAATATTATTAACAATATTAAGCCTGGACATTTGATTACACAAATAGCCAAAACCAATAAACACACCATGTTTAGACAATATAAATTTATCATATTCAATAACTTGTTTAAAACCATGATTATTCAAAACACTACTTGAAACAAAGGTCTTCCTTATATCAGGAACATGAATAACATTAAACAAAGTTACAAGTTTTCCAGAACTAAAACTAAGATCTACACAACCACGTCCATGCACCAGGGCTGTTGACTCATTTCCCATGTGAAGAATAGAACCATCATTCAGTGACTCATAAGTCTTGAACCAACGTCTATCATTGCACACATGAATAGTAGCACCAAAGTCAACCCACCACGCAACATCATCATCCTTTCAGAGGAACTGAACCATTCCCTGATCCACTAGTGCCTGATCTATTAGTTTTACCACCAACCTTAACACCTTTGTGTTAGCCTCACTTTTTTATAAAGATAACGTCTTACACGTGAATTGGACAAGATTCATAGTAAGTAGTACCCGCAGGGACTACTATTGTTTAAGTGGCAAACTTGTAATGTAATGAGCCTATAAATACCCCTCATGACTCTCTATGAGCGGTGTGGGACAATCATTGTGTAACATTCATTATTTTAAGCTAATATACTTTGTGTTTTTCTTCACCCTCTCTTTACTTTCTCTCACTAGAAACATGTATCATATCATCATGTTTGATCAACCTAGTCCTCCCGAACCACATAAATCATGTATATTTTCGGACCTACAATTGGCATTGGAGCTATGGTGTTCTTTTTATTGATTTTTTTGTGGTTCGTACCTCTTATTTAAGCTATTTGTTAGCATTTATATTTTAGAAAAGTGATGGTCATTTTGTATTTTTATATACTTAATGTATGTGTCGAATTCATGTAATAGAATAGTGGGAAAGGGCTTTGTGTTGGACTATTGTAATATGTATTAAGTAAAGACAAGTATGATCCAACCCAACACAAAGCCCAACCGATTCTCAAAAGCCCATCCACAAGGATTTAGGGCGTCTTTTTGTAACTATATAAGCACACTCTCACCCTCATTTGTTGTGTGCCTCTTTGTCTAGTATAGGTGTGAGAGTGTGTAGGTGAGTGTGTGTTTTTGTATTGTTCTCTCAAGGTTTTATACATCAATCATTCGGTTATAATTCATACGCATCATCTCATATTCTCTTCTTCATCTATACTTCTTTTACTTAGAGTGTCACGTTAATATTGTTAGTAGTATTTATATAGTATTAGTTTGTAGTGGATAAGGTTGGTTCAAGTAGATTATCATAGGTTTACAAGTGGTATCATATAGCCATACAAGGAAATAGTTCTAGTTGTGTTGTGTTTACTTAAAGTTGCGTTATTTCATCATTAGCGTGTACTTTTGATCGTGTTTTTGCTTAATACGTGTGTTTTGATCAAAAAGCATGAAGCTTTTGTGGTTTATCGTGCGTTAGAGTAAAAAAGGTTGTAGCTTTTTGTGATTTAGCGTGAGATTAGTGAAAAAGTTGTGAACTTTTAGTGGTTAACGTGATTTTTGAAGCTGTGATCGATACAAAAGTGCTAATCAAAGGTTCAAGGTTCGATTCTTCATAGTTGCGGATTGTTTTTGTCACTTTTCTTGTATAAGAAACGTGATAAAAAGTAAACTACTCGACTTGTGAACAATATCGAAATCTTGTAAAGATTTTCGATAAAAAAGGGTTTTTCGAAATTGATTTGAGAAAGAAAAGGGTTTTTCTCAATTCACCCAGCTTTTCGCAATTGGCAAGTTATCGCAATTGGTGTCAGTCATATCTTTCGCAATTGGTTATCGGACAAAAAAGCAACCTTTTCGCAATTGGATCTCAGACAAACCAGAACTTTTCGCAATTGATAGCTTTGGCCCTTTTCGCAATTGGCAACAAGTTTTCAGAATTGACAGAATCGGACCTTTTCGCTATTGAAGCAGATTTTTGAACTTTTGGAATTTGGCAACTTTGGTCCTCGCAATTGATTTAAACGTTTTCAACTTAAATAACTTTTATAAATTTGATTCTACTTGCAATTTCTACATCATCAAGGATTATGAACTTGGTATTTTCTCGCTTGTATAAGTGTGTAAAATACTACGACAAACGGATATCTACTATTTTGTATAAAATAGTTAGATTTGTTATATAAATTACCAATTTATATAAATTAGATAAATTCTATCTAAATTGAAATTTTGCCATAATTTGTATAAATTTTGGTCTAAATTGAAATTTCTATAGAAATTGTCGTTTTATCTAAATTGTATTTTACATAACTTTGTCGAATTTGTGATCGTTTGATCTTGTCTAAATTATAGTCTAGTCAAATTTAGTAACTTTATTTAATTTGTTTCGTTTATCTAAATTGTAACTTCAACGATCATCAACAAAGAACCAAGACTTCACATCAACAACAAAGCTTAACCTTCAACAACCACAACACCTATTTCTTTGCAACGATCCTGAATCAACTAAATCAACTTTATCTACAACATCAACAATGACTACTCAACAAGATATCCATGCAGCTGGTGTAGAAAACCGTCATCAAATGCTAGAAAAAGGTAGTTATCTTCCATGGACAAGCCGTATGCTTCATACATGAAAACCAAACCTAATGGACAAGGTAAACTCTTGATTAACTCCATCCAAAAAGGTCCTTTCAAGCCTCTTCAGATTCAAGAACCGGGTAATCCAAATTCAATACCTCCCGTTGCACCATCCTTTCGTGATCAAAAGGAAGAGGAATACACAGCAGATGACTGGTGTGGAAACTCGGTTTAGTCCTATCTAACTAACAACCAAGTTTCGTGATCGTTTATGGGCTCAAGGCTGTTAAGCCTTTGATCTAGGATTAACTATGTTAAGAAACAATGATAATATTGGCGGAATATTCAAATGAAGAATACAATACTATCACAACAAGGTTTTGTCAAACTTCACTGTTTGTTATTACTCTTAAACCCCAATGCTATGTTGATCAAATATAGCACGATTACACTCTAATCAGGGATCAAAGATCCTTGAAGCTAAACAAACCTAAACAACATTAGACCCCATGTCTAATGTTCATCAGACCCCTCGTCTGATGTTCCCACACACACTCTTTAAGTGCTTTACATTTTAACACAACTTTGTGTTGTTGTAATTTGAGAGTACGAAGCACTTTGGTGATCACTAATCACATAGTGACACACTTTTATCTAAGGGGTATGATCTTCCTTTTATAACATAAGGAGATCATTACAAACTTGATAAGTCTTTAGTCATCCACTTGCTTTTACATGTGTCAAGTCAATAAGATACAACTTGTATCTTGAGTGTTCAACTTGATGACTTGATAAAATATCTAGATATTATATTTGTATAAACATGACTCATACAAAATAATATCTTCTTCGTTCTTATCTTTGTAGCAGCAGAGTGACTCATTGATTCAGCAGCACCTTCGTTTGAACTAGCAGCAGGTTGTTACACTAGCAGCAGTCTCATTTTGTACCAGCAGTACCTTGTTGGTCTAGCAGTACCTTGCTCTTGGACCAGCAGTACCATAAAATACACTAACAGTACCTTTCTTGAACTGGCAGTACCATGTATTTTGCTTATCATTCAGTATTCTATATGTTTCATTCTTCTTGTTTTTGATCATCAAATCTATGGAATATTTAATTCCTTACAACTGGAAACAAATTGAAGCTGATGACTTAGCCATGCACCTAATTCAACTCGATTTACCACAGGAAATATTTTGTGCTGTTGACAGTTGTGAAACTGCTTATGATATGTGGGAACGAGTTCGAAGGCTTTGTCATGGTACAGAAATTGGTCAACAAGACATTGAAAACAAGCTTCTGACTGAATGGGAGAAGTTCACATCCACCCCGGCTGAACCAATTGAATCTTACTACACAAGGTTTTGTACTCTCATGAATGAGCTCATCAGGAACAAGTTGGCTCTAAGGCAAATTGTTCAAAACATCAAGTTCATCAACAACCTTCCAGAGGAATGGGGACGATATGTCACAATCGTTAACCAAACAAAGAATCTTCATGAGGTGAACTATGATCAACTGTATGACTTCTTGAAACAAAACCAGAAAGAGGCAAATGAAGTTAGGAAGGAGAAGCTAGCCAAACAACATGATCCTCTAGCATTGATTGCTCAAGCACCAACACCAACAACTGTAAACACACAACCATCATCACCAACTCCCAATCAGAACTACATGCAACAACAACACGTTCCTCAAACCACTGTCATACCACAACAACAACCATTCTACCCACAACAACAACAGAATCCACTATTCCAAGAACCTGAAGTCACTGACCAAGATGAAGTTATGGCAGCTATGACACATGCATTTGCTCTAATGACAAAAGCATACCAAGGACGATATTCCACACCTACCAACAACAACCAAAGGATCTCATCGAACACTCGCAACAGGAAAATTGCATAGCCGAGTTCCAATATATGTCATCAAGGACAAATGGTTGGAGTTTATGGGAATCAGCAAGGATATGCTACAGGGTTTCAGATGGGTAATCAAGGGCAGTATGCAGGCAATCAGAGGGTTCAGTATATGGGTAATCAGAATCAGTTAGGTCAAGTTGTTGGAAATCCGAGGGGTCAAAATATGGGGAATCAGTTTGCGAATGTTGCTGCTCAAGTTGCTGGGAATGCTAGGAATATGAATCAAAGGAATCTGGTAAAGTGTTTTAACTGTCAGGGTACAAGTTACATGGCAAGAAACTGTCCCTCTAAGCCAAAGAAGAAAGATCCGGAGTATCTTCAGAAAGAATTGCTCTTAGCTCAGAAGCAAAAGGCAGGGTTTCATTTGAATGCAGAAGAGGATGATTTCATGGCTTTGATGGATGACATGGAAGACCTGGAAGATATCGATGCCAACTGCATTTTCATGGCCAATCTTCAGGAGATTAAATATGACACAGATTCTGATACACCCCCTGCTTATGATGTCAACGTGATCTCTGAGGTACAACCATATGCTACATGTCACAATAATGAAATGTTTGAAATGTCACCTCAAAATGAACAGCATCCTGCGACTCCTGCACCCACTTTCGATACATATATGGACTCCCCAAGTTGTAGTAATATAAATTTGGCTACTCCAGATATGGATCCTAATGGAGGCTTCGAGTCACAACATACTGAAAATGATGAGGAAACACGTGCTTTGTTTGAATCATTATTGAATAACTGTAGTATAGAAATTGAAAAGGTCAAACAAGTCAATCGCGATGTTAAGGCCGCGAATGAAAAATTGACCGCTGAGCTTGAGAGATATAAGGTAAATGAACAAGCTTTTGAATTTAATAACAAACGACAGTCAGAACTTGAAACTGGTTATAGAGATTCTATGTTAAGGGAGAAACATTTGCAAATCAAATACGACACTCTCGATGTTAATTTGAACATGCAAATAAAATCCCTAAACAAGGAAATTTCTGAATTAACCACCCAACTTTCTAAACAAAAATCAATCTGTTCTGATCTTGAAAAAGAGAAGAAAGAATTGCATGCTAAGTTTTCAAAACGAGAAAATGATCTTCTTGATGAAATCATTGACAAACAAGAAAGCATTAAAAAGTTGGAAGAATTGCCTGTAAAAATGGGTCATTCTACACAAACAATTAACATGCTTATTAACGACCCAAACCCCGTTTACATACAATGAAGAAAATGGCTATCGGTTGTGAAAACCCTTATCATCTCAAGAAAGCTCTGCAAGTTCAGAATGTGTTATATAATGGTAGTATACTAAATGATAAACATGATCCTCCCGAGGTTCATGATTCTTGTGAAACGATTGAGCTTACTGAAGAGAGTCGTGTTAAAATGAGATAAATGAATCGAGAAATTAAACCAATTGATTATAACAAGCTTAACATAGATTCTGGCGTTCTTCTTGTTCAAAAAGAGTCACCAATGTTTTTCAAAAAACAAGTGGTTGTCGCATAACGAAAAGTTGTTTCAAAACATCTTTCTAACATCGAACAAATGTCTGCTAGAAACACTTGTAACACAAGTGAAGCTAGACAATATTTGGATGATCTTAAAAGGAGAATTGAAATGCTTCAAATGATTGTGGCATCCAAAACAAACAATAACTACAATGACTGGTTTTCAAGTTTTCATTTCGAACATAAAAAGATGTTTGAAACAGAAATCAACCTTGTAATTTATGCAATTTATTCGATAACTCTTAATGTTGAAAGAACTTTTCTGAAAGAAATAGCCGACTTTGTCAAGGACCACAAATCCCTGGTGAGGGAAGCTAATGAAAACATTGAACACATCAAAGTTTTGTAAAAATACAATGACATTCTCTCTGAAGTAGCTCTATCGACTGAAATTATGTCCATTATTTATCAAACATATTCTGTGGAAGATGATGAAAGAATTCGAGCTGAGACTTCTGAAATTGTTGAAAAATATGAAAATGCATTTGCTAGGATTGAAAAAGAAAACATAACATATTTTAAACAACTTGATCAGAAAAAGGAAGAATGCAAGTATGACAAATTGTCGTATGAGCGTTCTTACAAAAACATGCAAGAACAAATTGATCTTTTGAAGTCTCAGCTTGAAATTCAAAAAGGGAAGGGTGAGGAAAATAAGGGTGCTAGACCATCAACTTTGGACAAATCGGCTGTTAGACCAAAAATGTCTATTTCAACACCCTTGCCTAAGGAAAGTGAAAAGTCAACAAGTGTTGACAAAGGGAAAGCAGTTGTCGAAACATCAAAAGTAATAGCACCTGGCCTTTATATGATTAGTCCCACTACTGCGTCTACCTCTACATCTCAAACATATAAGGCGATAGACAAACGTACTAAAGATAATCCAAAAGAGACTAGGAATGCTACTGATACAACAAAAGACAACAAGATAAATTCTAACGAGTGTGCCTTACCTTCTACAAGAGTAGAAAGTACCTCTAGGAGCAGCAGACCAAAGTCTAGGAGCAATACAAGGAATAGAGTCTCGCCTGCATCTGAGAGTGAAATCAAGAATAAAACGGAAGAAGTAGAAGAACACCCTAGGATTTTACCGCTTTCTAAGAAGAAACATATATCATCTGGATGTAATGTTAAGAAAACTATTTCAAGTGCATGTAATGACTCTATTTGTTTAATGTGCAGGAAATATTTGTCTGAAAATGTGTGTGATGATATTGTTTCTAATAATGTGAATGTGAATGATATGCGTGAACAGAAAGATGTGTCTTGAAGAACTAGTGCTAGGTCCAGATATGTTAAAAGACTTATTAAACTAGCTAGAACAGCCACTAGTAGCAAACTGCCTAGAGACCATCTTAAGTTTTGTGCATGGAAACGAACTGGTAGAATGTTTCCACTCAAGAATGACACATCAGAAATTGTTCCAAAAGTTCAAGTTGAAACCATCTCTAAGTGTGATTCATCTATTACCTCTAACCCCATGGAACCAAACGTTAAACGGTTTCCATATACAAAACCATCTGTTCTTTGCAGGTCATTGAAATTTGTCTTTGGATCGTCGACTCGGGTTGCTCCAAGCACATGACCGGGAATCTGAAGTTGCTGATCAACTTTGTATGGAAGTTCATGGGAACAGTTTGGTTTGGAAATGATCATGTAGCAGCTATTCTGGGTTATGGTGATCTTCAGTTCGGGAACTTTTTAATCACTCGGGTTTACTATGTCGAAGGATTGGGACACAACTTGTTTTCAGTCGGACAGTTTTGTGACGCAGATTTAGAGGTTACATTTAGAAGGAACACATGCTTCGTTAGGAATTTGATTGGAGATGATCTCTTAACCGGAAATCGTGGAACCAATCTTTATGCTATCGACATAAACCAAATGGCCTCCTCATCACCAATTTGTCTCATGACAAGAGCTGACAAAACTAAGTCCTGGTTGTGGCACAGACGTTTATCCCATCTCAACTTCGACACCTTAACAAAGCTTGCCAAAGACAACATCGTCACCGGTCTCCCTAAATTCAAATACACCAAAGAACACTTATGTCCATCCTGTGAGCAAGGCAAAAGCAAACGGGAAACATACAAACCTAAAACCATACCCAGTTCGGTTGATAAGTAACATTTGTTGCACATGGACTTATGTGGCCCAATGAGAGTTGAGAGTATCAATGGGAAAAAGTATATTCTTGTGATTGTCGATGATTAATCAAGATATACATGGGTAAGGTTTCTAAGGTCAAAAGACGAAGCACCAGGCATCATCATCACCTTTCTGAAGCGAATTCAAGTCCTACTTCAAGCTCCAGTTAGGATAGTAAGAACTGACAATGGCACGAAATTCACTAATCAGGAGTTAAGGACATATTTTGAAGAGACTGGAATTACTCACCAGACATCAGCTGTTAGAACTCCACAGCAGAATGGGGTAGTTGAAAGAAGAAATAGAACTCTTGTGGAAGTTGCTCGTACAATGCTGATTTATTCCAGTGCACCGTTATTCTTATGGGCTGATGCTGTTGCCACTGCTTGTTTCACTCAGAACCGATCCCTTATCCATCCAAGATTCAATAAAACTCCATACGAATTAGTGAACAACAGAAAACCCGACATCTCTTACCTTCATGTATTTGGCGCTCTGTGCTATCCTACAAATGACAGAGAAGATTTGGGGAAACTAAAAGCTAAGGGTGATATTGGTATCTTTATGGGTTATTCAGATAACTCGAGGGCATTCAGGGTGTATAACAGAAGAACTAAAAGAATTATGGAGACGATGAATGTGAAATTTGATGAGATTTCGCAAATGGCTTCTGAGAGACTCGCTCTAGAACCCGCGCTTTACCCGATGGCTTTTAATCATATCGGATTAGGACCCGCACCAAATAGTCAAACTTCTGGACATATTAGTTCAGGACTCGTACACTAAGGAGCTCAGTCAACTACTACTGACACACCAACAAATCAAGAACTGGACACTTTCTTCGAGTTTATGTATGATGAGTACTATGGTGGAGCTTCGAAAAATGCATCTCAACATCGTTCCGCTGCACCCGCTCAACAACATCAACCACCACCACCACCACAAGATGCATCCACCATAATTGAAGCTGACGCACTTACTCGCTCAACATCACCAACATCTACTCCAGCAACTCCAGTGATTGAGATTGTGTTACCAAGAGTTGATGAGCAAAACCAAACCACACCAATTCAAGAAGAACAACAACAGAACAATGCTGTGTTAGAAGATGAACCATTCGAAAACCCATTTGCAATGGACTCTGCTGAATCATCTTCAAGGTTACAAGAACCAGCTAACACGCATTCGTCAAATCCAAGGTACCCTTCAACGTTACAGTTGATGCGTGGTTTTGTAACCTTACAACAGGTTTTACCTCTCGAGGGATCTCAAGAGGCTTACAACCCCACCAGGCAGTGTACCTGACCGATGTAGTATAGTGTAGTGGTAAGTACGGGGGATTGATCGTTCTCCACAGGGAATAGTGTTCGTTAGGTATGAAAGGCTACTCTAATTAGGTCTAAGGGTTGAGGAAGATTCTTTTTATGTTTTTATAATTTTTATGAAAGCAAGTAAAATCTCGGGTTTGAAAGAGTGGGCGGAATTAGTTGCTAGCCAACTAACCCAAATTACTACGAATGCAAATAAAATAAAATAACAAAAAATGAAAATGTGGTGAGAAACTTATGTGTAGAGAAATGTGTTTACTTAGATTTCCTTACTCCCTAACTATCTTTTACCGGTTAATTAGTGTGTATTAGTCGGGTGGATGACGGGTGTATTCCTTAATACCATTCGTGGGGTGGCGTACTTACTTCCCCAACTCTACAAGCTCCTACTTCACTCCTATGTCGAGCCGGCTAGGAAGCTCCTAACATGGGATCACTAGAATTCGCTTGTGCATTAAATACAACCATAAAAACCTTTAGTACGCATTTGGTTCATGTTTCTTAAGACGTTCAAGCAAGTTACCGAATAGGAAGTTAGCCAGTTTTCTTAAGCCTAACATAGATAAACAATCATCCAATACAACTAACAACACACTAATAACCAATAATCAATAGCTAGGTTTCATTAGATCTAAGCAAACACAAGATAAATTTAGCCTAACATGTTAATCAAAAGACAAGAATAAGATAAAATCAAACAACACATAGACATATTGAATGATTAATTGATAACTTATCTTCAATGTAACATGGAAGATCTCAAGGCAAAAAGCCTTGAAAAAGAAGCTAAAATCGTCCTAGGGTTTTCTCCCAAAATTCCACACACTAAGCTCTCTCTCAATGACAAAAAATTAGAAAACTATATATAGACTTTTGGATCTGACGGCGTCACCTTATGGATTGTGACGCCGTCACCTCGCCGCTTCTAGGGTTCCCGGATGACCTTCTTGACGCCGTCCCTCTTTAGCTCTTCAAAAATCCATTCTGGCTTATCAAGGCTTGACGCCGTCGAACCTTGAACGTGACGCCGTCCCCTTATGATTTAAGCCGTGACGCCCTTGATCAAGTTAAAGCGTGATGCCGTCAGAATTCACATGCTATTTTCACTGGCTTATCATGAGTAAATTTCACGTCCACCTTTTCTTGCCAAGGCATGACGCCGTCTGGGGTTAAATGTGACGCCGTCAAAGGTAATTTTCAGCCGATTTTTGAGACTTTGTCGTTTTCTTCACTTTTATGCTCCAAAAACGTCCAAAATGCCTCCTTTTCCAGATTTCTCCTCAAAAGTACCTAAAATGACAAAAGGAACGATTTAGGGCGATATTTGATCAAATAAATACGATTTAGGGCTTAAATGACCCCTTAAAAGCGGTACACTTTTCGCTTCATCAAATACCCTTACACTTGAGATTTGCTTGTCCTCAAGCAAATGCGCTTTTATTCTAATCAAAATACAAGTTAGGGGTCATTTAATGCAAACATAAAAGTAATTACAACAAATATTCGTTCCACTTCAATCATAATAAGCACGGAGATTACATACTAGCACCTCACAAGTAGTGTTTAGATACTCACATCTCTCAAGTGTCATCAAAATAAATCTCATAAATGAAAACGGATAATATCTCTCACTACCTGTTATAGCAAATAGATTACCATAGGCTTGGGAAAGGATCGAAAACCTCCTCCACTAGGCGTAAGCACCAAAGATAAACTATCAAAGAGGGCTTTTAAACGGGTTATAACGTTAGGTGTAGGGAAAAGGAAAACACGGTTTGGTTGGATAAGGGATAATTTACTGGTGGCGAGTTAAAAATCTTGATCAATTACATGTACTATACAATGTTGCTAAGCCAAGACTCGACTCGATCTTAAGCTAGAAACAAAATAACAAAATAACAAAAACATAAAAATAAACATAAAATGAAACGGGATGGTAGTCCGTATGTTTTTTCTATTTTTCTTTTTCTCATTTTTTTGTATTTTTCTTGATTTTTCGATTTTTTTTTTTTTTTTTTTTTTTTTTTTTTTTTTCATACCCTCTTGCCCTACCATCCAAAATAATACATCATAGGGGCATTGCATCCCCCTTACACTTGAACTTTTACATAACTTTACAAATACTAATCTAATGACTCGAATTAAGATAATTGAAAAACTTTGAGTACTTTTTTTTTAAAATTATTAGCACATATGGGGGTAATAAATGATGTTCTTCCCCATTACTCCATTACACTAGTACTTTACCCATGAGTCCCAATTGTCCCAAAACAATATGTACAAGGATATGACTCGACTTAGCAACCATGTAATCAATTAGATAATTAACTTGGGTTTAAACAAATGTTGTAACAATAATGCACTAAAAATGAGTGCATACAAGGTAGGCTAAGGCGATTTGGGTGTACATTTTAGTGGGGTGTAACAAATTCTTCCTTTAAGTAAAATGCTTAAAGGTCGAAGCGAAAAGATAGGCTCTGAGGGGTGTACTAGGGGTATCGTGTACTAAGAATGAGTACAACGCAAAGGGTGTGGGAGAATTACTTGACCAATGTAGCCAAAGTAATTATAACAAAAACACAGGTGTAAAACAATGGGTTAATCCTAATGCCTCTTATCATGTAGTAAATCTAACTACACGAATGTAGTCTCACTTGTGGCCTTGGAATGGTCCTAACGCAAGTTCTAGAATCTAAGTGCTACCGGTACACACATCATAGCATAAATGCTTTTCCTACCAATTCTAGGGGCGAACCTCACATATTTGGGGTGGAAAATTTTTTAGTGGTACGGTTTTTTGTGCTAGTCATATAACTCCTATCCGTGAGACGCTCATTAAAACCAAAGTTTCACTCCTATATGTTGTAAAAAATTTTAAATTTGGCACTAAAATTACCTTAACAGGTATTTATCTCAGTTTTATTACACATCTATTATTAAACAAACAAAAATCAAGCGCAATGGCATTCTCTAAAATCGTACTTTTACCCCCCCTTACACTTAAGATGAACATTGTCCCCAATGTTCAAATAACAAGATGTAAAAGTAAATAAGGTAAAAGAATGAAATCAAATACTCCCCTGATTCGCTCGGTGGATAATGAAATTACACGGTCATATCTTCCTCCAAAGAGAATGTTGAAGCTCCATGACTAATGCATCGCCAAAAGCTTGATTCCATAAACATCTCCTTGTCCAAAATAACCTGTTAAACCTGAGAAAACAAACACGAAAACCTGCATAACATCGGCGGGAAAAATCTATATATAAGGATATAATGCTTGTGGAATGATAATTTTGCAGATTCCTGGAGATTATAAGTTGGAGATTTTAATAAAAACTTTTTTAAAAACAAAACTTTAAAAAATTTCTGGAAATTAAATCTGACGCCGTCAGGTTATAACTCCTGACGCCGTCAGAAATGACCTGACAAAAATTTTCATTTTAAGTTTCCGGAAAATTTCTGGAAAAACCTTTACCTTACTTCCTGGAAATCTTGCAAAACATCATTATGACTCGATACAAGCATTTGACTCTAACAAATACGAATATGTATGTTCATTTATTATTATTATGATTCATGTTCATTTGTGTTCTAATAAACCGATTTAGATTTCCCTTACACTTATCTTTTGCAAAATACCTTTATATGTAGTTAAGACGAAGTTAAAAACAAAATAAAGCATTTTCACAAATTACTTTTGAACATGAATCAATACTAATAAAAATTAAACACACATACGGAAAATAAAATCAAACAAGCAAATAAATAAACACACAAAGCAAATAAAACAAATAAAGCTTGGGTTGCCTCCCAAGAAGCGCTTTTCTTTATTAACGAGTCTTGTAGCTAGACTCAAAGTCACTCTACCCTATATAAGTGAGCTCGTCATCGAGGACGTCTTTAGGGTTAAGCTTGGATTGAAGTTTCCTATTGGTCCGCTTAGTACGATATATCTTTTCAAACTTCTCTCCATCCGGGTCATACAATGTCATCTTAATATGCCATGACCCATCTCCATCTTTGGGTGGTTTATCCCAATTCCACTTATGATCATCTTCCTCACAAATCCACTTATTCATTCCTAGGTTAATTGGCAAAACTCCTAGGAAATCAATCATCTTTCTAAAAACTAGAGAATCTTCAAATGGATCCAATTCGGTGTCCCTAGCCAAGAGTTGCTCCACCGAATGCGTTCGGTTAACAAAGTCCTCTTCTAGGTAAAATGGGCGTTGGGGTCCTATGAAGTCTCTATCAATCCAAGGTCCATATCTAGATGGTCTCCTATTTGATTCTAGCCAATGTGGTGTTGGTTCATCACTAGTATCATAGGCATGTTTCTTAACATCATAGACTGACCAAGTATCTCCTTCTCCTACCGCTATCTTGGATTCCTTACAATCAATCATAGCACTAGCGGTCGCCAAAAATCCTCTACCTATCAACAAGGGGCATGTAGGGTCGCTAACCATATCAAGGACGTGGAAATCGGCTAAAATGGTTAGTTTTCCAATGTGCACTAACACGTCCTTAACTACTCCAACCGGGTAAGCAACACTCCCATCCGCTAAACCTATTATCACCTCGGTTTCTTCAAGTTTTCCTAGTTTTAGAGAGGTGTAGAGAGGTAACGAAAGTAGGTTAAGGCTTGATCCAAGATCGGCTAATGTGTCATAAGCCTCCGAATTACCGATCTTGCAAGGTAGAACAAATAAGCCCGGATCATCTAACTTCTTAGGTAGCTTGTTATGAACAAAGGCGGTCCCTTTTTCGCCTAACTTGAGCTTCTTCTCATCCAACACATCAACAACCGGACTTTCAAGGTGGAGCTCCTTGAATTCATCGTCAAGGTTTTGAGTGGGAGGTGTTTCAACTATGTTGTTGACCAATTTGGATGTCATAACTTCTTGGTCATTTGGAACGACTTGGGCTTGTTTGAAACACGTGCTCATGGAATTGACCGAATAATATTGTAGACAAGAACTAGGGGACGAAACCGATAAAATAGCGTTGACGTTTAGTTTCGGGTTCTTGACCGTGTTGCTAGGGAGTGCTCCCATTTCTCGGTCATTGAGGGCTTTCAACAAGGTGTCAATCTTATCGGTCATCTCGCTTTGTTTTTGTTTGAAATCGGTTTCAAACTTGGCTAAACGAGCTTCTTGAGATGCCATAAATTGGGACATCAATCCTTCAAAGTTATCGGTACTACCATTGCCGGAAGGATTGTTGTTGAAAGTACGGTTCGAGTTGGAACCGCTTGATTGGAAACGATTAGGTGGGTTGGAAGAATTGGTTTGTTGTGTGTTTTGGTTTTGTTTCCACCTAAGGTTCGGGTGATTTTTCCATGAGGGGTTGTATGAATCACCGTAATGGTTTGGCTCGGGTTTGAAAGTGTACCACTTGTCTCCCGCTCCGTCGGTACGCGAGGATGCGTAGTCCACAAAAGCTTGTTCGGGGAGTTCCATGCAATCACGAGTGTCGTGGGGACCACTACATAATTCACATGAAGAAGTGATTTTGTTCACTTGGCTTGAAGGTTTAGGAGCCTCGTAGGATTTCATGAGAAACTTGACTTGGTCTTCAAGTTCTATGATCCTACGGTCGGAAGTGCTTGAATTGTTCGAAGGCAAAGATATTGCCTTGACCGTTTTATTCAAATCACGGGGATCACTCCAACTTTCGTTGTCATAAAGAGCAAGATCCTCTAGGAGAGCCCATGATTGTTCCGCACTTAGATCACGTAGCTTGCCACCGGCCGCTTGGTCAATGGTTTGCCTCGTGGAGAGATTTATATGGTCATAGAAGATTTGGATTTGGAGCCAAAGTTCTATGCCATGGTGAGGGACTTTTTGGAGTAAGTCCTTGAATCGAGTCCATGCCTCGTAGAGAGTTTCGCCTTGACGTTGTTGAAACATCAAGATATCATTCCTTAGCTTGGTAGTTCTTCCCGGTGGGAAAAACTGAGCAAGGAAACGAGTGGTGAGATCATCCCAAGAGGTAATGGATCCTGCGGGTTGACGTTCTAGCCACTGACTAGCTTGGTCCCGCAAAGAGAATTGGAAGAGACGCAATCGAGTCGTCTCTCGAGTGGCAACATCAAGGTCTATAGAATCAACGATTTTGAGAAAGTCCTTGAGATGTTGATTAGGATCTTCAGAACGAAGTCCATGGAATGCGCATCCGCTTTGCACCAACCGGATGGTGTCAGATCGCAAGGGTGTGATATTGGCTCCTTGAGTGAGCTCAATGGTGTTTCGATAGCCATGGTGGCTAGGACGGGAATACTCTCCTAAAGTACGGGCTCTAGGAGGTGGTGGTGGTTGTTGTGGTGGTGGGTTGTGGGGGTTAAGGATATTACCATCTTCCATGATGTCGGATGGTATGGTTACGAACAAAGACACGAAGAAAATAGATAGACTAAAGAAAATCTAGAAAAAGAAAATAAAAATCTCACTAGAAAGGAATCTAGTGAGTAGACCTAATAGAAATAAAAATTCAACCTAAACAATAACTATTCCCCGGCAGCGGCGCCAAAAACTTGATGCGTGGTTTTGTAACCTTACAACAGGTTTTACCTCTCGAGGGATCTCAAGAGGCTTACAACCCCACCAGGCAGTGTACCTGACCGATGTAGTATAGTGTAGTGGTAAGTACGGGGGATTGATTGTTCTCCACAGGGAATAGTGTTCGTTAGGTATGAAAGGCTACTCTAATTAGGTCTAAGGGTTGAGGAAGATTCTTTTTATGTTTTTATAATTTTTATGAAAGCAAGTAAAATCTCGGGTTTGAAAGAGTGGGCGGAATTAGTTGCTAGCCAACTAACCCAAATTACTACGAATGCAAATAAAATAAAATAACAAAAAATGAAAATGTGGTGAGAAACTTATGTGTAGAGAAATGTGTTTACTTAGATTTCCTTACTCCCTAACTATCTTTTACCGGTTAATTAGTGTGTATTAGTCGCGTGGATGACGGGTGTATTCCTTAATACCATTCGTGGGGTGGCGTACTTACTTCCCCAACTCTACAAGCTCCTACTTCACTCCTATGTCGAGCCGGCTAGGAAGCTCCTAACATGGGATCACTAGAATTCGCTTGTGCATTAAATACAACCATAAAAACCTTTAGTACGCATTTGGTTCATGTTTCTTAAGACGTTCAAGCAAGTTACCGAATAGGAAGTTAGCCAGTTTTCTTAAGCCTAACATAGATAAACAATCATCCAATACAACTAACAACACACTAATAACCAATAATCAATAGCTAGGTTTCATTAGATCTAAGCAAACACAAGATAAATTTAGCCTAACATGTTAATCAAAAGACAAGAATAAGATAAAATCAAACAACACATAGACATATTGAATGATTAATTGATAACTTATCTTCAATGTAACATGGAAGATCTCAAGGCAAAAAGCCTTGAAAAAGAAGCTAAAATCGTCCTAGGGTTTTCTCCCAAAATTCCACACACTAAGCTCTCTCTCAATGACAAAAAATTAGAAAACTATATATAGACTTTTGGATCTGACGGCGTCACCTTATGGATTGTGATGCCGTCACCTCGCCGCTTCTAGGGTTCCCGGATGACCTTCTTGACGCCGTCCCTCTTTAGCTCTTCAAAAATCCATTCTGGCTTATCAAGGCTTGACGCCGTCGAACCTTGAACGTGACGCCGTCCCCTTATGATTTAAGCCGTGACGCCCTTGATCAAGTTAAAGCGTGACGCCGTCAGAATTCACATGCTATTTTCACTGGCTTATCATGAGTAAATTTCACGTCCACCTTTTCTTGCCAAGGCATGACGCCGTCTGGGGTTAAATGTGACGCCGTCAAAGGTAATTTTCAGCCGATTTTTGAGACTTTGTCGTTTTCTTCACTTTTATGCTCCAAAAACGTCCAAAATGCCTCCTTTTCCAGATTTCTCCTCAAAAGTACCTAAAATGACAAAAGGAACGATTTAGGGAGATATTTGATCAAATAAATACGATTTAGGGCTTAAATGACCCCTTAAAAGCGGTACACTTTTCGCTTCATCAAATACCCTTACACTTGAGATTTGCTTGTCCTCAAGCAAATGCGCTTTTATTCTAATCAAAATACAAGTTAGGGGTCATTTAATGCAAACATAAAAGTAATTACAACAAATATTCGTTCCACTTCAATCATAATAAGCACGGAGATTACATACTAGCACCTCACAAGTAGTGTTTAGATACTCACATCTCTCAAGTGTCATCAAAATAAATCTCATAAATGAAAACGGATAATATCTCTCACTACCTGTTATAGCAAATAGATTACCATAGGCTTGGGAAAGGATCGAAAACCTCCTCCACTAGGCGTAAGCACCAAAGATAAACTATCAAAGAGGGCTTTTAAACGGGTTATAACGTTAGGTGTAGGGAAAAGGAAAACACGGTTTGGTTGGATAAGGGATAATTTACTGGTGGCGAGTTAAAAATCTTGATCAATTACATGTACTATACAATGTTGCTAAGCCAAGACTCGACTCGATCTTAAGCTAGAAACAAAATAACAAAATAACAAAAACATAAAAATAAACATAAAATGAAACGGGATGGTAGTCCGTATGTTTTTTCTATTTTTCTTTTTCTCATTTTTTTGTATTTTTCTTGATTTTTCGATTTTTTTTTTTTTTTTTTTTTTTTTTTTTTTTTTCATACCCTCTTGCCCTACCATCCAAAATAATACATCATAGGGGCATTGCATCCCCCTTACACTTGAACTTTTACATAACTTTACAAATACTAATCTAATGACTCGAATTAAGATAATTGAAAAACTTTGAGTACTTTTTTTTTAAAATTATTAGCACATATGGGGGTAATAAATGATGTTCTTCCCCATTACTCCATTACACTAGTACTTTACCCATGAGTCCCAATTGTCCCAAAACAATATGTACAAGGATATGACTCGACTTAGCAACCATGTAATCAATTAGATAATTAACTTGGGTTTAAACAAATGTTGTAACAATAATGCACTAAAAATGAGTGCATACAAGGTAGGCTAAGGCGATTTGGGTGTACATTTTAGTGGGGTGTAACAAATTCTTCCTTTAAGTAAAATGCTTAAAGGTCGAAGCGAAAAGATAGGCTCTGAGGGGTGTACTAGGGGTATCGTGTACTAAGAATGAGTACAACGCAAAGGGTGTGGGAGAATTACTTGACCAATGTAGCCAAAGTAATTATAACAAAAACACAGGTGTAAAACAATGGGTTAATCCTAATGCCTCTTATCATGTAGTAAATCTAACTACACGAATGTAGTCTCACTTGTGGCCTTGGAATGGTCCTAACGCAAGTTCTAGAATCTAAGTGCTACCGGTACACACATCATAGCATAAATGCTTTTCCTACCAATTCTAGGGGCGAACCTCACATATTTGGGGTGGAAAATTTTTTAGTGGTACGGTTTTTTGTGCTAGTCATATAACTCCTATCCGTGAGACGCTCATTAAAACCAAAGTTTCACTCCTATATGTTGTAAAAAATTTTAAATTTGGCACTAAAATTACCTTAACAGGTATTTATCTCAGTTTTATTACACATCTATTATTAAACAAACAAAAATCAAGCGCAATGGCATTCTCTAAAATCGTACTTTTACCCCCCCTTACACTTAAGATGAACATTGTCCCCAATGTTCAAATAACAAGATGTAAAAGTAAATAAGGTAAAAGAATGAAATCAAATACTCCCCTGATTCGCTCGGTGGATAATGAAATTACACGGTCATATCTTCCTCCAAAGAGAATGTTGAAGCTCCATGACTAATGCATCGCCAAAAGCTTGATTCCATAAACATCTCCTTGTCCAAAATAACCTGTTAAACCTGAGAAAACAAACACGAAAACCTGCATAACATCGGCGGGAAAAATCTATATATAAGGATATAATGCTTGTGGAATGATAATTTTGCAGATTCCTGGAGATTATAAGTTGGAGATTTTAATAAAAACTTTTTTAAAAACAAAACTTTAAAAAATTTCTGGAAATTAAATCTGACGCCGTCAGGTTATAACTCCTGACGCCGTCAGAAATGACCTGACAAAAATTTTCATTTTAAGTTTCCGGAAAATTTCTGGAAAAACCTTTACCTTACTTCCTGGAAATCTTGCAAAACATCATTATGACTCGATACAAGCATTTGACTCTAACAAATACGAATATGTATGTTCATTTATTATTATTATGATTCATGTTCATTTGTGTTCTAATAAACCGATTTAGATTTCCCTTACACTTATCTTTTGCAAAATACCTTTATATGTAGTTAAGACGAAGTTAAAAACAAAATAAAGCATTTTCACAAATTACTTTTGAACATGAATCAATACTAATAAAAATTAAACACACATACGGAAAATAAAATCAAACAAGCAAATAAATAAACACACAAAGCAAATAAAACAAATAAAGCTTGGGTTGCCTCCCAAGAAGCGCTTTTCTTTATTAACGAGTCTTGTAGCTAGACTCAAAGTCACTCTACCCTATATAAGTGAGCTCGTCATCGAGGACGTCTTTAGGGTTAAGCTTGGATTGAAGTTTCCTATTGGTCCGCTTAGTACGATATATCTTTTCAAACTTCTCTCCATCCGGGTCATACAATGTCATCTTAATATGCCATGACCCATCTCCATCTTTGGGTGGTTTATCCCAATTCCACTTATGATCATCTTCCTCACAAATCCACTTATTCATTCCTAGGTTAATTGGCAAAACTCCTAGGAAATCAATCATCTTTCTAAAAACTAGAGAATCTTCAAATGGATCCAATTCGGTGTCCCTAGCCAAGAGTTGCTCCACCGAATGCGTTCGGTTAACAAAGTCCTCTTCTAGGTAAAATGGGCGTTGGGGTCCTATGAAGTCTCTATCAATCCAAGGTCCATATCTAGATGGTCTCCTATTTGATTCTAGCCAATGTGGTGTTGGTTCATCACTAGTATCATAGGCATGTTTCTTAACATCATAGACTGACCAAGTATCTCCTTCTCCTACCGCTATCTTGGATTCCTTACAATCAATCATAGCACTAGCGGTCGCCAAAAATCCTCTACCTATCAACAAGGGGCATGTAGGGTCGCTAACCATATCAAGGACGTGGAAATCGGCTAAAATGGTTAGTTTTCCAATGTGCACTAACACGTCCTTAACTACTCCAACCGGGTAAGCAACACTCCCATCCGCTAAACCTATTATCACCTCGGTTTCTTCAAGTTTTCCTAGTTTTAGAGAGGTGTAGAGAGGTAACGAAAGTAGGTTAAGGCTTGATCCAAGATCGGCTAATGTGTCATAAGCCTCCGAATTACCGATCTTGCAAGGTAGAACAAATAAGCCCGGATCATCTAACTTCTTAGGTAGCTTGTTATGAACAAAGGCGGTCCCTTTTTCGCCTAACTTGAGCTTCTTCTCATCCAACACATCAACAACCGGACTTTCAAGGTGGAGCTCCTTGAATTCATCGTCAAGGTTTTGAGTGGGAGGTGTTTCAACTATGTTGTTGACCAATTTGGATGTCATAACTTCTTGGTCATTTGGAACGACTTGGGCTTGTTTGAAACACGTGCTCATGGAATTGACCGAATAATATTGTAGACAAGAACTAGGGGACGAAACCGATAAAATAGCGTTGACGTTTAGTTTCGGGTTCTTGACCGTGTTGCTAGGGAGTGCTCCCATTTCTCGGTCATTGAGGGCTTTCAACAAGGTGTCAATCTTATCGGTCATCTCGCTTTGTTTTTGTTTGAAATCGGTTTCAAACTTGGCTAAACGAGCTTCTTGAGATGCCATAAATTGGGACATCAATCCTTCAAAGTTATCGGTACTACCATTGCCGGAAGGATTGTTGTTGAAAGTACGGTTCGAGTTGGAACCGCTTGATTGGAAACGATTAGGTGGGTTGGAAGAATTGGTTTGTTGTGTGTTTTGGTTTTGTTTCCACCTAAGGTTCGGGTGATTTTTCCATGAGGGGTTGTATGAATCACCGTAATGGTTTGGCTCGGGTTTGAAAGTGTACCACTTGTCTCCCGCTCCGTCGGTACGCGAGGATGCGTAGTCCACAAAAGCTTGTTCGGGGAGTTCCATGCAATCACGAGTGTCGTGGGGACCACTACATAATTCACATGAAGAAGTGATTTTGTTCACTTGGCTTGAAGGTTTAGGAGCCTCGTAGGATTTCATGAGAAACTTGACTTGGTCTTCAAGTTCTATGATCCTACGGTCGGAAGTGCTTGAATTGTTCGAAGGCAAAGATATTGCCTTGACCGTTTTATTCAAATCACGGGGATCACTCCAACTTTCGTTGTCATAAAGAGCAAGATCCTCTAGGAGAGCCCATGATTGTTCCGCACTTAGATCACGTAGCTTGCCACCGGCCGCTTGGTCAATGGTTTGCCTCGTGGAGAGATTTATATGGTCATAGAAGATTTGGATTTGGAGCCAAAGTTCTATGCCATGGTGAGGGACTTTTTGGAGTAAGTCCTTGAATCGAGTCCATGCCTCGTAGAGAGTTTCGCCTTGACGTTGTTGAAACATCAAGATATCATTCCTTAGCTTGGTAGTTCTTCCCGGTGGGAAAAACTGAGCAAGGAAACGAGTGGTGAGATCATCCCAAGAGGTAATGGATCCTGCGGGTTGACGTTCTAGCCACTGACTAGCTTGGTCCCGCAAAGAGAATTGGAAGAGACGCAATCGAGTCGTCTCTCGAGTGGCAACATCAAGGTCTATAGAATCAACGATTTTGAGAAAGTCCTTGAGATGTTGATTAGGATCTTCAGAACGAAGTCCATGGAATGCGCATCCGCTTTGCACCAACCGGATGGTGTCAGATCGCAAGGGTGTGATATTGGCTCCTTGAGTGAGCTCAATGGTGTTTCGATAGCCATGGTGGCTAGGACGGGAATACTCTCCTAAAGTACGGGCTCTAGGAGGTGGTGGTGGTTGTTGTGGTGGTGGGTTGTGGGGGTTAAGGATATTACCATCTTCCATGATGTCGGATGGTATGGTTACGAACAAAGACACGAAGAAAATAGATAGACTAAAGAAAATCTAGAAAAAGAAAATAAAAATCTCACTAGAAAGGAATCTAGTGAGTAGACCTAATAGAAATAAAAATTCAACCTAAACAATAACTATTCCCCGGCAGCGGCGCCAAAAACTTGATGCGTGGTTTTGTAACCTTACAACAGGTTTTACCTCTCGAGGGATCTCAAGAGGCTTACAACCCCACCAGGCAGTGTACCTGACCGATGTAGTATAGTGTAGTGGTAAGTACGGGGGATTGATTGTTCTCCACAGGGAATAGTGTTCGTTAGGTATGAAAGGCTACTCTAATTAGGTCTAAGGGTTGAGGAAGATTCTTTTTATGTTTTTATAATTTTTATGAAAGCAAGTAAAATCTCGGGTTTGAAAGAGTGGGCGGAATTAGTTGCTAGCCAACTAACCCAAATTACTACGAATGCAAATAAAATAAAATAACAAAAAATGAAAATGTGGTGAGAAACTTATGTGTAGAGAAATGTGTTTACTTAGATTTCCTTACTCCCTAACTATCTTTTACCGGTTAATTAGTGTGTATTAGTCGCGTGGATGACGGGTGTATTCCTTAATACCATTCGTGGGGTGGCGTACTTACTTCCCCAACTCTACAAGCTCCTACTTCACTCCTATGTCGAGCCGGCTAGGAAGCTCCTAACATGGGATCACTAGAATTCGCTTGTGCATTAAATACAACCATAAAAACCTTTAGTACGCATTTGGTTCATGTTTCTTAAGACGTTCAAGCAAGTTACCGAATAGGAAGTTAGCCAGTTTTCTTAAGCCTAACATAGATAAACAATCATCCAATACAACTAACAACACACTAATAACCAATAATCAATAGCTAGGTTTCATTAGATCTAAGCAAACACAAGATAAATTTAGCCTAACATGTTAATCAAAAGACAAGAATAAGATAAAATCAAACAACACATAGACATATTGAATGATTAATTGATAACTTATCTTCAATGTAACATGGAAGATCTCAAGGCAAAAAGCCTTGAAAAAGAAGCTAAAATCGTCCTAGGGTTTTCTCCCAAAATTCCACACACTAAGCTCTCTCTCAATGACAAAAAATTAGAAAACTATATATAGACTTTTGGATCTGACGGCGTCACCTTATGGATTGTGATGCCGTCACCTCGCCGCTTCTAGGGTTCCCGGATGACCTTCTTGACGCCGTCCCTCTTTAGCTCTTCAAAAATCCATTCTGGCTTATCAAGGCTTGACGCCGTCGAACCTTGAACGTGACGCCGTCCCCTTATGATTTAAGCCGTGACGCCCTTGATCAAGTTAAAGCGTGACGCCGTCAGAATTCACATGCTATTTTCACTGGCTTATCATGAGTAAATTTCACGTCCACCTTTTCTTGCCAAGGCATGACGCCGTCTGGGGTTAAATGTGACGCCGTCAAAGGTAATTTTCAGCCGATTTTTGAGACTTTGTCGTTTTCTTCACTTTTATGCTCCAAAAACGTCCAAAATGCTTCCTTTTCCAGATTTCTTCTCCAAAGTACCTAAAATGACAAAAGGAACGATTTAGGGCAATATTTGATCAAATAAATACGATTTAGGGCTTAAATGACCCTCTAAAAGCGGTACACTTTTCGCTTCATCAACAGTGGACTAAAGACCATCCAATAGAACATGTAATTGGTGAACCTTCACGGCCAGTTCAGACGAGAAGACAACTCGCCACCGATTGCGACATGTGCATCTTTGCCTGCTCAGTCAGTTTAAAAGAGCCAAAGAACATTCGGGAAGCGATGGCAGATAATGCATGAATTGAAGCGATGCAGGAAGAACTTCTCCAATATAAATTACATGACACTTGGGATTTAGTGTCGAGACCAATCGACAAACTTGTCATTGATCTTAAGTGGTTATGGAAGAACAAAAAGGATGAAGAAATGACTGTAATTCGCAACAAAGCTCGTCTAGTGGCCAAGGGATTCAGACAGGAAGAGGGGATAGATTTTGATGAGTCATTCGCGCCAGTAGCTAGACTTGAGGCGGCCAGGATTTTCTTAGCATACGCGGCTCACAAGAACATCACGGTCTATCAGATGGATATCAAGACGGCTTTCTTGAATGGAACTCTGAAAGAAGAAGTGTACGTGAGTCAGCCAGATGGATTCGTTGATAAAGATCATCCCGACTACATCTACAAGCTAAAGAAAGCTATCTATGGTTTGAAACAAGCCCCGAGGGCATGATACGACGAATTATAATCTTTCCTACTTCTTAACAATTTCACCAAAGGAACAATTGACCCGACCTTGTTTACCAGAAAATTCAAAGATGATATTTTGATTTTTTCATATTTTCGTGGACGACATAATCTTTGGGTCCACTAATCCGGAACATTCAAAACATTTTGCAAATCTCATGAAAAGTGAATTTGCAATGTCTATGATGGGCGAATTAAAATTCTTCCTTGGACTTCAAATCCATCAATCCCATCGTGGCATTTTCATAAATCAAGCTAAATATACAATTGAGATTTTGAAAAAACATGGAATGGAAAATTGTGACTCTGTTGGTACACCAATGGTCACTTCACCCAAAATAGGTGCAGACTTATATGGGAAACCCATCGATCCAAAGAAATATCGGAGCATGATTGGGTCTCTCATGTACTTGACTGCTAGTCGACCCGATATACATTTTGCTGTATGTTTATTAGCACGATTTCAGGCAAGGCCTACCGAACTTCACCTCCAAGAGGTTAAACGGATCTTCTGGTACCTACGAATAACCATTAACATGGGACTTTGGTATCCGAAGGATTCAGAGTTTACACAAACAGCCTTTTCAGATGCCGACCATACTGGTTGCCAAGTTAGCGCAAAAAGTACATCCGGGGGAGCACAATTTCTGGGAGAAAAGCTAGTAGGCTGGTCATCAAGGAAATAAGACTGTACGGCGTTATCAACCGCAGAAGCCGAGTATGTGTCTCTATCTGCGTGTTGTGCCCAAGTTCTATGGATGAGGACACAACTCACAGATTATGGCTACTCTTTCAACCGCATACCTATGTATTGTGATTCGAAAAGTACCATAGCCATCTCGTGCAATCCAGTTCAGCACTCCAAGACCAAGCATATTAGAGTCCGCTATCACTTCATAAAGGAACACGTCAAAGAGGGTACTGTTGAATTATTTTTCGTGAAGACTGAATACCAACTCGCCGATCTATTTACTAAAGCCCTCCCAAAAGAGCGGTTTGATAAATTAGTTCGACGAATTGGCATGCGAAGCCTAACTCCCGAAGAGTTAGATAGTCTTCTCAAAACTTCTTGAATTTTATCTCAAAAAGCTTCGCTGTAAATATTTTTGAAAAAAAAAAGCAAAATACAAAATTTGAAAAACCAACAAAAACAAAATATAAAAATAGAAAATTTCAAAAATACAAAAATAGTAAAAAATATAAAAACCAAAAATATTCTTCTCACGACATGTCTCTCGTATAAATCAATATTTTGTACGTACCTAGAAATGTCATTCAACAATGATACGGGCATGTACAGATGCTTGAGCGAGAGTTCATTTAAAACTTTTCTAAAACATGTCCTTTCTCAAAAATTTCTTAAATAATGGCTTTCGTATACTTCAGTACGGAACCCGCACTTAAATGATGGCTTTTGTATATTTCAGTACGAAACCCGTGCTACAATGATGACTTATGATTATTTCAGATTAGGACTCGCATTGTTAATGGCAAAACAAAACAAACCTTGAGCACATGATCAAGATTTTTCAAAATCTTTCTCAAATTCTGTGCTCAAGATTCTTCAAAAAGAAAACTCCCTCGATACCCTTAAATGATTTTAAACTCAAATGTTTAGAGAATATGCTTTATTTAAGGGGGAGTTTTAAAAAGAAAATTCAAAAATGTTCCAAATTCATGCAAATCTGTCCATCTCTCCAAAAAGCTCTCATTTTAATCAGTTGATATCAAAAATATCACTACATGCTATTTTTGAGGGGGAGAGGACGTGATTAAAATGTGATCAAAAGTTTAAAAATCGTGGATTGAATCTCAAAAGAGCTCTACAAATAGACTCAGCATGAACCCTCGAATAGACGAAACTAAATGTCAGTTATCGAAAAGACTTGTCCGGGACGGGTAATAATGTCAAGCTGGTTAACCAGTGATGTAAACGTGTCTCGCAAAGGACTTGTCTGAGTAGAATGTACCAATTCGAGAGATGATCATTGAATATGACCGGGACGGGTAATAATTTCAAGCTAGTCTAACTAGTGATGTAAATGTTTCTCACAAAGGTCATGTTCATTGAAAATCGATCAATTCAAAAATGTGCGAACTCTACCCAACATTTGCAAATTTATATTAAAAATGCATGAGCACATGTGAAGGGGGAGTATTTTAGAAAATGCAAAACTCTCGAAGGGTTAATGATGAACTCAAATAAGTACATTTTATTACTATCATTTATCCTAATTATTTGACTTATTTTATTATATTATGTATGAGGATTGATACTTAATCGTTTACTTTTGTAATTCTCAGGTAAAAACAAGCATTTGGTGAAACTTGGCGATTTTGGACTAATTATGGAGCAAAACATGCAAGAAGTTAAGAGTCTACTGAAATGCACAAGATCAAGACAAATCTGCTCCAGATGCGCCGCATCTCACTTATTACATACGGCGCATCACTATCCAGATTTCACCAGATACGATCCAAGATACAAGAGGACATGCGCCGCATCTACTTATGGAGTTACGCCGCATCTTCTGGCAATGTACGAATATTCCTGAATATATTAATCTTGGACCCCACGCGAAGTTAAGTCAATGCGCCGCATCTACTTACTAGATGCGCCGCATCTTACCCTCAGACAGAAACTATAAATACCCCAAAGACCAGACGAGTTAAAAGTTCCGAAGTTCGACAGAAGACCGAAGTACAGAAACCTAGGACGAATTCAGACGAATAGGCAGCACAAGACACACCCAAACAAAGATACAAGAGCTGTAAGAAGGTGTTGCATGTGTTTAATTCATTAAGTAGTTTTGTTTTATTGTGTTAGTAAACTTTAATTCATCAAGATTGGTGGCTTGTGTAATGTGACAACGGAAAGATTGCACTCCCTTAAAACTGCTTTCTCATTAATTAAAGTTTATATGTTGATGTCTTTGGTGACTTTTATTAGTGCATTGATAACTTCTGTGTCTAGATGAGCGTTGATCGGGTCGCCATGCCTCTGCCCTCGCCTATTTATTAGATCGCCTATGCATTCTATCGTCTGTAGAAAAGTAGGAAGAAAGATAAATAGGATAGTCATAAGTAATCATTAAGGGTTTACTCGCCGATAAGATTAGAACCAACGAGAAAGGACTTAATCTCGGTGCGTTGCATCGAACTATACACTTCATATAAAACTAGCAATAAAACAAGTGACAAACTACTTATCTATTAGGACAGCCTTCTTATTGTCTCGAGTATTTATCTGTGTACGTGTGTGCTATTCGCTGATTCGTGCCTATTGGTTTAGTTTATTATTTAATTGCAACCAAATCGTGCCAGTCTCTCAGGCTGAACCCCCTTGCGTTAGAATAGGTTGTATAGCTAACTTCATATATTAAAATACTGATTAGAATAACTAGATAATACGTTCCACTCTTAGTGATCGACACTCTACTTACCATTATATTCATACTGACCGGGTACACTGCTCGTTAAGTGTGCGTGTTATTGATAAGTCGGCTAAATATAAATTTAAAACTTGAGTAGGCATTAATACTGCTAAACCGCAACGACACATCGCACCGCATCAAGTTTTTGGCGCCGTTGCCGGGGAGTGAATTGTTATTATCTGTTAATTTGATTAGTATTTTAATTAGGTTTTTATTTTTTTTATCTAACCGCTAATTCTGTTGTGTATTATATTAATTTGCATTCATTGTATTATTTTGCATATTTTCTATTTTTGTGTGTTATTTGTTTTATTTGTGTTTATTTTCGTTTGTGTTTATTTGTTTTTATTTTTCGTATTTTTTGTATTCTGCTACCGTTGTACTGAGCTAAATCGAACGATACGGCGCATCTGATCTCTCAGATACGGCGTATTGCGTTTAATTTTTATTAAATACAACGCGTTTAATTAATTCGATACGACGCATCTTTTCCCCAAGATACGGCGTATCTGTTTTTGATAAAAAAAATTTCTAAACGTTAACGCCATACGACGCATCTGCTTTAGCAGATACGGCGTATCTATTATTTTAATTAAAAACAGTTTTCGAATTATTAAACAGATACGACGCATCGATATCTGTCGATACGGCGTATCTTCTGAATCAAAAATCTTATATTTTGAAACGTAACGAAAATACGGCGCATTAACCTTTGTTAATACGACGAATATAATTTGATAAATATAGTTGATTTTTGATATTTACTTTGATCGGTCCGCTACTCTCGTGTGCAAGTTGTTTATTTTCAGGATAAATGATTACTCGAGCATCACCATGAAAGATTACATTCTGAACCAAACCGAGAGAAGCTAGCTGGAGTGATCGAACATAAGACTGCGAGAGTGAAGGAAAACTCAATACTGGTAACATTTAACGTCTTAAATTCTTGAAATATAATTCCAGGTAACCTCTTCGATTATTCAACCAGCCCAAAGGGAAGTTCTCTACAATATAATCTCAATTTTATTATCCATATTATACATCTGATTCAAATTGTAATCTTAATTTTGTATGCTTAAAAACGATATTTGTTCCTAACCTCAGAATAAATCCTTATCCACTAAATAATAAGATTACAATCATTAATAAAACGTTTATGCCTATTGCTCTTATTTTGAATTACATTACATCATATGGTATGACCGTTTTACCCCAATTTGATGTATAAAGGATCGTGTTGCGGAGGCCAAGGTACGTTCCTTATTTAAATTTCGTTCACTAACATAGAGATACGGCGGATCTAAATATCCAAAGCGCCGTATCTCTGACCAACTAGGACTCATTGACTAGTCAACGAGATTAAATAGATACGGCGCATCCCAATTTTTCAATACGGCGCATCGTTTTGCCCTATAAATACGACGGGAATGCGCCGGATCTAAAATTTTTACCACAAAAACTCACACAGTTAAGAACAATACACGCAGTAAAATTATACTCTAATTCCGAGCATTTTTTCTAAAATCCATCCTCTATTCCGATCTATAATCCTTCACCTAATCATAAAATTAAGGTAATTGTTCTATTTCGATTTAATTTTTTTTAATATGAAAATTAGGGTTTATGTGATTGATTCGATTAGTGCTTAAATGATATAGAGATATGATTAGGACTTGTATTAGATGATCTCCCCCGTATCTAATTTGCATAAATCATCGAATTTCTAGCCTAGTTTGATTTGAAGGAAAATTTAGGTTTTGAATTCGATTTTGAATATTTAGTGGGAAAATGGATTAGTAGTGGTGCAATGAGCTATTAGAACTGATATAATGAGTAAATGATACTGTTATATTAAGTGGGAGTTTACGTCACGGATACGGATTCTTGAAAAGCCCACCTGATCCCCTTTATTTTATACTGATATGCTTTTAGATGCGGCGCATCTAGGTTAATTGATGCGGCGTAACGACCTATTTCCAAATTAACAAAATTTTAGATACGCCGTATTACTTAATCTAGATACGGCGCATCTTCATACGCCGTATCTCATTTCTTGCTCCGCATCTCTTATATTTTGTGCAGATACGCCGCACTGATTAAATCAGATGCGCCGTATCTACCTCACTTGCAGACTGCTTACTAACTTTGAAAATTTATTTCAGATGGCATTACCAGAGGTTGCACAACGACATCAGTGGTTACGTTTCGAGAATATGGGACTGACCCCTGGCACTTTAGAGGATTACTTACGGAGACTTGAGTCGATTTACTTCAAGAGAATATTCAGGTTTATATTTCTTAACATGCTTGACAAAGACTGGCATTAAGTTCAGCATGATAATACGAGAGGACATGAGAGAAAACCATGGAACAAGCCATTTTACAACAGACTGTTAGCAGTCTGGCTGGTGAACACATGCGTCGCATCTGTTTCCTATCCTTTATTTCATTTTATTTTTGTTTCAGGCCGCAGAGGATAAAGCGCATCTCAATCCTGAGATGCGACGCATCTCCTGCAATGGTCATATCTTACATTATTTTTCTGCATTTTTTTTTTATTATTTTCGACTTTAAAACTTTTTATCAGTTTATTTTAATGCGGCGCATCCCTGGTTAAGGATGCGACGCATCTTCTATTCTGATCCGTACTTATTTCAGGCTCGATATGGCGTATCTTCTTCCATAAGATACGGCGCATCGACTGACCTGATGATTTTCATTTTTAATTTTTATGTTTTATTTTAACTAACTACTAATGTATTATGCAAGTTTGAACCTTTCTTAACTTAGGTGTGTTTTAAAGCCTTGGTGGTATTATAGATTCCTGCATTTCCTGTGGATACATCTATTATGAAGCTTAAACGTTCTAATCCACAAGAAAGATGATTTTTGCTCTTATACAAATGGAGGATCATACCGAGCAAATCTCAGGGGAGTTTTTCTGTTCTAATTCTTTTATTTTCCAGTTTTTAACCTTTTATACAAACAACGAGGACGTTGTTTAACTTAAGTGGGGGGATTGGAGAATTAGAACACTTAACACTTACTTGTCCTAAACTTTTCAAAATATGCTTAAAATGCGCTTAATATATAAAAATTTAAAATTTTTTAGCATGTTTTTGTTTAAAGTCTAAGTTGCATAGCTGCACACATGACGTTATTTTCAAAAATTGTGATTTTTCAAAACTCACAAATCTATGAGTGTGCCGGTGACTTGTAAACTTTAGAACTTGGCTTGTATACTACTCGAGACCACCATAATAAGTATTATTTATATAATTGGAATGACTTGTCTAAATTGGTAAAATTTCTAGGATTACACCCAAATAGCCTTATATGTTATGTGTTATTAGCTAACTACACTGGTTAGTTAACCCCCGTATAAACCCTTTTCTTACTCTCATTTTTAGAGTAAGATACCCCTAGAAAAACACTCAGAGCCATTCCTTTCGTTTCTTACACCTTTGTTAAAATGTTTCGTTACACCCTTACACCTTAGCCTACCCTGTAGATTAAAATCCGTGGTTGGTTAATTGCTTTAGGAAAAGTGTGTTTCCTTACATTACCTGTGTTCGCGTGCGTAATTCATTATCTATGGTTAGGTCGGGAAATTGCACAATGCAATTGGAGTGAAAGTAAATATTGTATATCTTTGAGTTTATTTTTCGTGTGTTTACTACTTTCATTATTACCGATATTTCTGAAGTCATGAAAAGTATGGAAAAATTATCCAGAATTATCGTTTTGGTGATGTGGTGAAATTTTACACATCTATGTTTATGTTTAAAAAAAAAAAAAAAAAAAAAAAAAATCGAAAAAAAAAAAAGAAAAAAAGAAGAAAGTTGGATGTTTGTTTTAACCAACTTATGTGAAGTTTTGTATTAAGTGGTCGATATCACCACTAATTGTTGTATATTATATCTATGGATTGAATGGGAGTTGGCAGTTATGGAAACGCCAACTAAGGTTTATTCTTTGATTAAGATCTTGTTGAGTATAATTCGTGTCTACCTAAAGCATGTGTTTCAAGTGTTAAAGCGTGAGTTATTCTATGATATGAGTCTTATTCATGGGATGGTTGGGATAGTGATTAACCACACTTAGGATTTTAATTTATCTGTTTTGTTTATTTTTTTTTATTTTACACCAATTTGTATCCCAAATATTATCCATACCCTATATTATTCTTGATCCAAACCTTTGATTTATTGAGATTAGGGATTTGAGCAATCTTAAGTATCGTAGTCGTGGATTCGACTATGTATTTATGATTTTGTCGCCCTTTTTGATATAATATTATTGGTAAAGATTACTTGGTCCTATCTTTAGCCTATTCGAGTTAAGGATTTGAGCAATTGCAAGTATCGTGTTCGTGGATTCGATCATGTATTTGTGATTTTGTCGCCTTTTCTGGAATTTGAGATCAATAGAGATTAAGGAGAATAATTAACCCTTAAACCTAAAAACCCTTTTTACCGCTTTAGACTTGTTATTCCTTGGCTTTAGTGGGGGAGATGTGTATACTTGCCAAGCTTATGATAGAATATTCGTCACGACTGGACAGTTAAACGATTAGATTTGCTTTTATCAAATTATTTTATTTTACTTCTAATTCGTTAAGTGTTTGGTTGTGTGATTATGGCAAAAACGAATACATGCTTAAATATAAAAATAAATCCTAATATCTTTTAGGATACATTTTCATAAGATTAATTCTAAGGTTTACTTGGGGACAAGTAAAGTTCAAGTGGGGGGATATTTGTTGAACTCAAATAAGTACATTTTATTACTATCATTTATCCTAATTATTTGACTTGTTTTATTATATTATGTATGAGGATTGATACTTAATCGTTTACTTTTGTAATTCTCAGGTAAAAACAAGCATTTGGTGAAACTTGGCGATTTTGGACTAATTATGGAGCAAAACATGCAAGAAGTTAAGAGTCTACTGAAATGCACAAGATCAAGACAAATCTGCTCCAGATGCGCCGCATCTCACTTATTACATACGGCGCATCACTATCCAGATTTCACCAGATACGATCCAAGATACAAGAGGACATGCGCCGCATCTACTTATGGAGTTACGCCGCATCTTCTGGCGGTGTACGAATATTCCTGAATATATTAATCTTGGACCCCACGCGAAGTTAAGTCAATGCGCCGCATCTACTTACTAGATGCGCCGCATCTTACCCTCAGACAGAAACTATAAATACCCCAAAGACCAGACGAGTTAAAAGTTCCGAAGTTCGACAGAAGACCGAAGTACAGAAACCTAGGACGAATTCAGACGAATAGGCAGCACAAGACACACCCAAACAAAGATACAAGAGCTGTAAGAAGGTGTTGCATGTGTTTAATTCATTAAGTAGTTTTGTTTTATTGTGTTAGTAAACTTTAATTCATCAAGATTGGTGGCTTGTGTAATGTGACAACGGAAAGATTGCACTCCCTTAAAACTGCTTTCTCATTAATTAAAGTTTATATGTTGATGTCTTTGGTGACTTTTATTAGTGCATTGATAACCTCTGTATCTAGCTGAGCGTTGATCGGGTCGCCATGCCTCTGCCCTCGCCTATTTATTAGATCGCCTATGCATTCTATCGTCTGTAGAAAAGTAGGAAGAAAGATAAATAAGATAGTCATAAGTAATCATTAAGGGTTTACTCGCCGATAAGATTAGAACCAACGAGAAAGGACTTAATCTCGGTGCGTTGCATCGAACTATACACTTCATATAAAACTAGCAATAAAACAAGTGACAAACTACTTATCTATCAGGACAGCCTTCTTATTGTCTCGAGTATTTATCTGTGTACGTGTGTGCTATTCGCTGATTCGTGCCTATTGGTTTAGTTTATTATTTAATTGCAACCAAATCGTGCCAGTCTCTCAGGCTGAACCCCCTTGCGTTAGAATAGGTTGTATAGCTAACTTAATATATTAAAATACTGATTAATATAACTAGATAATACGTTCCACTCTTAGTGATCGACACTCTACTTACCATTATATTCATACTGACCGGGTACACTGCTCGTTAAGTGTGTGTGTTATTGATAAGTCGGCTAAATATAAATTTAAAACTTGAGTAAGCATTAATACTGCTAAACCGCAACGACACATCGCACCGCATCAGTTAACTAAATGTATTTTAATCATAAACACTTTGAGAGATTTTCGCAAAAGGTTTTACCCAAGGACAATTCCAATAGATTAGAATTAGAAGTCCTTAGGTAAGATTGAAAAAAAGGAGTAAATGAGAAAGGGAAAGAAGGGGTTGAAGAATTAAAAAGAAAAGTTAAATGAAAGGGTGAAAAGAAATAGCCCTCCATGAAAACTTAGGGCAGAAACCGGGTCAATACATCTGCTATCGGTATTCACTAAAGTGATACTGATATTGAAGACATGACGTCATGGACCCAGTGACGCGCTGCACCACCCCTCCTAGCCACTCAGATATCTCTTAAAAGATATTTGTTTCATTTCTCACGGAGAACACTACATAATCTATCGGCCTCTCATTCCGAGATGTGTTGATATTGAAAAGGTGGCACTCTGCTCCATGCCTCCGACTACTAAAACCAAAATGCACAATTAAGTCTAGAACCATGAGATTCATCAAAAATCTCTTAGGAACATTTCCATAAGAATACCCTTGTGTTCACCCAAAAAGGACACAAGGTATACAAGAGTCTTATTGTGATCTTCGGATCTTGACATTTATATCATGATGGTTACTATGCTTCAAACGGTCTTCAGTCGTGGGGTGATCTCCAGCGACTCACTGAATCGTGGGTGCACTTCGGTGTGTCCGTGTAAGCCCTCTCGGGGGTATCCGGTTCAGAACGGCCTGGGTTTGGATTAGAGAAAGTCTTCACACTATGCTGTTGACGATCTCAAAGTTCAAATCTGTAAGTGCTGGACGTATTATTGCTAACTGCTTTATGCAGCCACCGACAAACGTCCATCAACCATCATCCGATACATCAAACATCTTCACCTCAACATACTCATGCTTATGAAGATCATCCTCATCAAAGCTCAAGTGTAAAAGTTCAAGACAAAAGGATCAAGTTAAAGACAAAGTGTAATGACTAAGTCAAGAAGCTAATCAAGATGTCAAGAACAAGTTCATATGTCAAATGATGAAAGTATATGGGGAGATTGTCAGCAAGGGGAGATTGTTAGCATGAGTATACACTCCAAGATGTATGAGTATGTTGGAGGTCACGACGTCATCACCATACGAAGATGTTGATCAAGGCAAAAACGACTGAAAGACGATTACTTTGAAGATCACAGTGCATGAAGGAACATTGAATGAAGACTATTCTACATCGACACACAAAGAGCAAGACATTGAAGACAAAAGACCAATCACTGGGAGCATCATGGAAATGACCATCCCTTAGGGGTAGATTGTTAGCATTTATATTTCAGAAAAGTGATGGTCATTTTATATTTTTATATACTTAATGTATGTGTCGAATTCATGTAATAGAATAGTGGGAAAGGGCTTTGTGTTGGACCATTGTAATATGTATTAAGTAAAGACAAGTATGATCCAACCCAACACAAAGCCCAACCGATTCTCAAAAGCCCATCCACAAGGATTTAGGGCGTCTCTTTGTAGCTATATAAGCACACTCTCACCCTCATTTGTTGTGTGCCTCTTTGTCTAGTATAGGTGTGAGAGTGTGTAGGTGAGTGTGTGTTTTTGTATTGTTCTCTCAAGGTTTTATACATCAATCATTCGGTTATAATTCATACGCATCATCTCATATTCTCTTCTTCATCTATACTTCTTTTACTTAGAGTGGCACGTTAATATTGTTAGTAGTATTTATATAGTATTAGTTTGTAGTGGATAAGGTTGGTTCAAGTAGATTATCATAGGTTTACACTATTATACATCACGTTTTTTGGATCTGAGAATTTTTTTTTCTATCTTATGTGGTATTAGTTTCTACAGTTTCTATGTATCATAAAGTGGTCTAAAACAAAAAATTCCTAAACTTGTATTTACAGTTTCATTTATCTGTTTCTTATGGTCACTCATGTATCACGTTAACAGTTATATGTAATTTCATTCTTATTAGTTTGTTGTTTTTGTACCATTCCGTAGAAGATTTGTGGTCGGATAACTGGTAAAAATGGTGGTCAGAATTTATGGTCAGAAAAGTGGTCAGAATTGATGGTCAAAAAAGTCAAAACCCTCTTTTATCAAAATTACTTGTAAGGTAATTTCGACAGACCGTAGTTCATCTAAATTGGAATCGATTTCATGTAAATAAATTCGATAAGTACCATCAAAATTGGACTTACCCGTCGCAACTGATCCGTCGGAATTGACCCATCGGAATTGACCCGTCGGAATTGGACTTAATTGTCGCAATTGGTGTCTATTACCAGTTATCGGAATTGCAAAATGAAAAAGAATCAAGATGAAGAAGACCACGACCACAAATCAAATACCAAACTCTATGTGAGCTCAGTTTATAACATCATCAGTCCAAGAACTAAACATAAAACGAAATGGGAAAAAGGATGAAGACCAGTAACACGCCACAATCCCAACACAAATTCAACAATATCCTAACCGAACTCCCTCAAACTTAAACGACAACAAGAATAAAAGATCTCAGACTTGTTCCATTTTTTATAATCGGGTTTCGATTTTTTTGTGTGGAACAAATATCATCATCAATCTACATTGTGAAGCCTAGCTTCATTTAATTTCCGAAACAAAAAAAGAAAAGATTTATAACAATGGTGTTATAATCATTTTCTTTAGTTTGTTCAACAACAAAAAACATGAAACAAGAAGTAACCTACTCGAGACTTTTTCTAAGATCTTGTTGTCGAATCAAAATCTTGAAACCGGCGCTCAAAACCACCAAGGTGATTCAATTCATGGGTTATGTTCTTGGTTTAAGTGATTCGTGGTTATAAAGGATTTGTGTTTGTGAGATTCGATTGATGTGATGATGGAGATGAGATTAGTTAAGTGTTAATTGATTGGTTTGATGAAGATGAAACTGATTTGAGATGAGAGCTTTTTGTGTGATGGGGGCGGATGTTTATCCGTGTGTTTTTAGGGTTATGTCTTATTTCAATTGATTAGGGTTATACCCCTTTTAATCCTTGCTAACACATTTTGGTTTTGGATCGAGTTTATTGTTGTTGGGCCATGGACCTGGTTTGACCTTATACTAGAATGGGCTTATGAATTGGGCTAATGAAACTTGAATTAGGTTACGCTGAGCTTGTATTACAAACGCTTGAATGACTATAAAAATTGTCATCCGAATTTTTTTTACAAAATATTGGATACAATTTTTTTAATTTTGGTATAACAAGTGGTATTTTGGACAAATTTTCACGGGGATACATATTTCACGGCTAGAATTGTTATGTTTAACAAAAATGACTACGGGGTTTTTGTATGGTATTATTGATTTGATTTTGAAGTGACATTTCACGGGTACTTATTTATCTTTGAGATATGTTGTTGGTCTCAAGATAACTTGTCTGGGCATTTTTTCATAATGATTAAAACTTGACAATCTAGTTATAACTGATGCAAGGAGTTATGTTGTAGTGCTCACAGTGTATAGTTATCACTTTAAGGAGTTACATTGTAGTACTCAGTGTCACACGAAGTTGTGGATTGTTCAAGAGGCGCATTTGTACAAGCATTAAGTCACAAAGTTGGGGTGTTTACTTCTTTTTCAAGTTGGTCATATCGGGTTGTCTCCATATGTGGTCATTACTAGTAGCCAGTGAATTAAAAGGAGGTTCGTTTAAAGGTTGATTTGAGAGAATTGTATTGAGAGTATTTTTTCGACATAATCTCACGAAATTATGCATACATGGGCTGTTATGGCTTTAATACTGCATCAAGTAAAAGGTAATCTGCGGCGTGTACACAACATTATGATGATTCCGATAACTCGCAACCATTAGGAGGTAGAAGTACACGAAGAATGAAGTAGTGTTTCGTCTTCAGTAATATGGTTGGCAGAGGGAACTGTGCTTAATCTAGAACCGAAGAGGTACCAATAATGTGTACATCGAGGCTTATTACCAACTTGGATGCAATACTTTGTGAGGTATGTTGTTATGATGCTCCCTGAACGACAACCATGGTGCTACACTTTAGTGTCTACTTTCTCCGCTGCGTGTTAGAAGACTAAAGAGACCTTATGAAAGAGAGTTGTCGATTCAGGAGGGAGCAGATAAAAGAAAAAGGCTCACTAGTTAGGAGGGAGTAATAACCTAACTAGACCATTACAGTTGAAGTTCAGAGCTACAAGGATCAGTGCCGTCAGCGCCAAAGATCAAATGCCGAGATCGTCGGAAGAGTGAACTTCAAGTCTGCTTCAGTATCTAGACTACAGAGACTTTGCGCTTCAAAAACGTCAACATAGTTTATTATTAGTGTAATTTACTTTGTTTATAGGTCTCATTGTAACCATTCACGTGTGACGATATCTTGGAGGGAGATTGTTAGTCTCGCTTTTTTATAAAGATAACGTCTTACACGTAAATTGGACTAGATTCATAGTAAGTAGTACCCGCAGGGACTACTACTGTTTAAGTGGCAAACTTGTAATGTAATGAGCCTATAAATACCCCTCATTACTCTCCATGAGGGGTGTGGGAAATTGGGTAATATTCATTTGTTATTAATGATGAAGCGAAAAGTGTACCGCTTTTAGGGGGTCATTTAAGCCCTAAATCGTATTTATTTGATCAAATATTGCCCTAAATCGTTCCTTTTGTCATTTTAGGTACTTTGGAGAAGAAATCTGGAAAAGGAAGCATTTTGGACGTTTTTGGAGCATAAAAGTGAAGAAAACGACAAAGTCTCCAAAGCTGCTGGAAAAGTACACGTGACGGCGTCAAGGATTGCTCCTGACGGCGTCACGGCTTGGCAAAAGAGGTGGATATGACAAAATACACGTGACGCGCCAGAGAGTTTTACAATGGAAATCTGACGGCGTCACCCTTGAAGGTGATCAAGGTCGTCACGGTTTAAGTTAAAGAGAGACGGCGTCAAGCACAATTCTGACGGCGTCAAGCCTTGACGCGCCAGAGTGGATTTTGGAGGATTAAAGAGGGACGGCGTCAGGAAGACCATCCGGGAACCCTAGCCGCGGCGAGGTGACGGCGTCACCTCCTACAACGTGACGCCGTCAGCCCCTAAACTCTATATATAGTTTTACAATTTTTAGTCATTAGGGTGCAACTTTGTGAGGAGAAACCCTAAGACGAATTTTCTGCCATTTTTAAGGGTTTTATACCCTTGGATCTCCCATGTTTAATTGAAGATAAGTAATCACTTAATCATTCAATATGTCTATGTGTTGTTTGATTATATCTTGTTCTTGTCTTTTAATTAACATGCTAGGCTAGATTTATCTTGTGTTTGCTTAGATCTAATGAAACCTAACTATTGATTATTGGTTGTTGGTGTGTTATTAATTGTATTGGATGATTGTTTATCGATGTTAGGCTTAAGAAAACTGGCTAACCTCCTATACGGTAATTTGCTTGAACGTCTTAAGAAACATGAACCAATGCGTACTAAGGTTTTTATGGTTGTATTTAATGCATGAGCGAATTCTAGTGATCCCATGTTAGGAGCTTCTTAGCCGGCTCGACATAGGAGTGAAGTAGGAGCTTGTAGAGTTGGGGAAGTACGTACGCCACCCCACGATTGGTATTAAGGAATACACCCGTCATCCACACAATTAATACACACTACTCAACCGGTAAAAGATAGTTAGGGAGTAAGGAAATCTAAGTAAACACATTTCTCTCCATATAAGTTTCACAACCTTTTCATTTTCAGTTATTTTATTTTATTTGCAATTGTAGTTATTTGGGTTAGTTGACTAGCAACTAATTCCGCCCACTCCTTCAAACCCAAGATTTTACTTGCTTTTATAAAAAATATAAAAATACAAAAAGAATCTTCCCTCACCCTTAGACCTATTAGAGTAGTTTTTCAATCCTAACGACACTATTCCCCTAGAGAACGATCAATCCCCCGGTACTTTCCACTTCACTATACTACATCGGTCAGGTACACTGCCTGGTGGGGATTGCAAGCTTCTCGAGATCCCTCGAGAGGTAAAACCTGTTGTAAGGTCGCAAAACCACGCATCAAGTTTTTGGCGCCGTTGCCGGGGAATAGTTATTGTTTAGGTTGAATTTTTATTTTATTAGGTCTACTCACTAGATTCCTTTCTAGTGAGATTTTTATTTTTATTTTTCTAGGTTTTCTTTAGTCTATCTATTTTCTTCGTGCTTTTGTTCGTATAAGATTTTCATTGACTATTCAGTTTGCCATTATGGAAAACGCGAATCCACCCCTTACACCTGACGAAGTGGCTTTGTTGCGTAGCCAAATCAAGGATGAGATTAGCGAGCTTAGAAAGCTCAGTAGAATGATTGATATAGAGCTTGATTATGCCTTGAACAACTTAGAAACCGCCATATACTCAGATAATTACTTAGAACGTAATAATCTTACGGTTGAGGAGTTGATTGAGAAACTTGATGAGGAGAAGGTAGATCCTAGGTTGGATGATTATTTCAATGAATACCCCACTAAGGAGGAGATTGCTTACTATAACAACCTAGTTGATAACCCTCGACCACCTTTTGTTAGAATTGACCCAAAGATTAAGAGAGGTGATCCCGGGAATGTGAAGATACCTTGTATGATTGGGTACCAATACATTGAGCATGCTTACATTGACTGTGAATCCCCAACCAACGTGATGTCCTCAAGCCTTTATAGCCACATCATAAACACACCACTTGAGCCTAGGAAAGACCCAAAGTGCCCCGGTGGAGTTTGCAACTTCGTCGGAAGGATTAAGGACATGCATATCCTTGTTGGGAATTTTACCTTTGCCACCGACTTCATGATCTTAGAGGATTTGGAAAGTGTTGTTGACTGCCGCCTATCTCACGTGGTGTTAGGTAAGCCGTTTATTGAAGCATCCAATTTAATGTATGATCGTTTGAGAGGCACGGTTCAGTTTTCTAATCACATAGATAGGATCACATATAGGATGCCTTATCGAGTTAATGAATTTCGTTTTGTGCCTCGATTTGACAAGGACAACATTGGTGCGATTGAGGACATCAATGATGAGGATAAAGAGAAAGGCATGGACTATGTTTGGAATAAGAGAAGCCTTTATTATAAAGATTGCTTGAACCTAGGACCTAAATACAAAGTTGATACGGAGGTTGTTAGGATGATTAGAGGGGCAATTGAGAGGCAAAACGGAAAAACATAGACCCGTGACTTTGAGTCTAGCTACAAGACTCGTTAATAAAGAAAAGCGCTTCTTGGGAGGCAACCCAAGCTTTACTTGCTTTGTGTGTTTATTTAATTGTTTGTTTGATTTTATTTGCTTCCGTATGTATGTTTAATTTTTATTATTATTGATTCATGTTCAAAACTAAATTGTGAAAATGCTTTATCTTGTTTTTAACTTCGTCTTAATTACATATAAAGGTATTTTGCAAAAGATGAGTGTAAGGGAAATCCAAATCGGTTTATTAGAACAAATGAACATGAATCGTAACAATAATAAATTAACATACATATTAGTAATTGTTTGAGTCAAATGCTTGTATCGAGTCATAATGATGTTTTGCAGGAATTCCAGGAAGTAAGGTATAGGTTTTTCCAGAAATATTCCGGAAACTTAACATGAGAATTCTGTCAGATCATTTCTGACGGCGTCAAGCATTACAACCTGACAGCGTCAGGTTTTAATTTTCTGAAATTTTTGAATGTTTTGTTTTTATACCGGAATCATAAAAAGTTTTTATTAAATCTATAACTTATAAACTCCAGGAATCTGCAAAATAATCATTCCACAAGCATTATATCCTTATATAGATTTATTCCGCCGATGTTATGCAGGTTTTCGTGTTTGTTTTCTCAAGTTTAACAGGTTATTTTGGACAAGGAGATGTATGTGGAATCTAGCTTTTGGCGATGCATTAGTCTTGAAGCTTCTACATTCTCTTGGAAGAAGATCTAACCATGTTACCTCTTTATCCACCAAACGAATCAGGGGAGTATTTGATTTCATTCTTTTACCTTATTTACTTTTACATCTTGTTATTTGAACATTGGGGACAATGTTCATCTTAAGTGTAAGGGGGGGTAAAGTACGAGACTTTAGAGAATGCTATTACGCTTGATTTTTGTTTGTTTAATGGTAGATGTGTAATAAAACTGAGAGAAATACCTGTTAAGGCAATTTTAGTGCCAAATTTAAAATTTTTTACAACATATAAGAGTGAAACTTTGATCTTAATGAGCGTCTCATGGATAGGAAGTTATATGACTAGCACAAAAACCGTACCACTAAAAATTTTTCCACCCCCAAATATGTGAGGTTCGCCCCTAGAATTGGTAGGAAAAGCATTTATGCTATGATGTGTGTACCGGTAGCACTTAGATTCTAGAACTTGCGTTAGGACCATTCCGAGGCCACAAGTGAGACTACATTCGTGTAGTTAGATTTACTACATGATAAGAGGCATTAGGATTAACCCATTGTTTTACACCTGTGTTTTTGTTATAATTACATTGGCTACATTGGTCAAGTAATTCGCCCACACCCTTTGCGTTGTACTCATTTTTAGTACACGATACCCCTAGTACACCCCTCAGAGCCTATCTTTTCGTTTCTAACTTTAAGCATTTTACTTAAAGGAAGAATTTGTTTACACCCCACTTAAATGTACACCCAAATCGCCTTAGCCTACCTTGTATGCACTCATTTTTAGTGCATTATTGTGACAACATTTGTTTAAACCCCAAGTTAATTATCTTATTGATTACATGGTTGCTAAGTCGAGTCATATCCTTGTACATATTGTTTTGGGACGATTGGGACTCATGGGTAAAGTACTAGTGTAATGGAGTAATGGGGAAGAACAACATTATTACCCCCATATGTGCTAAATATTTTAAAAGTACTCCAAGTGTTTCGATTATCTTAATTCGAGTCATTAGAATAGTTAATTGTAAAGTATGTAAAAGTTCAAGTGTAAGGGGAATGCAACGCCCCTATGATGTATTATTTTGGATGGTAGGGCAAGAGTGTATGAAAAAAAAAAAAAAAAGAAAAAAAGAAAAATCAAGAAAAATACAAAAAAATGAGAAAAAGAAAAGTAGAAAAAACATACGGACTACCATCCCGTTTCATTTTATGTTTAATTTATCTTTTTGTTATTTTTTCATTAGCTTAAGTCGAGTCTAGTCTTGGCTTAGCAACGCCATATTGTACATGTAATTAATCAAGATCTTTAACTCGCCACCAGTAAAATATCCCTTATCCAACAAAACCGTGTTTATCATATCCCTACACCTAACGTTATAACCCGTTTAAAAGCCCTCTTTGATAGTTTATCTTAGGTGCTTACGCCTAGTGGAGGAGGTTTTCGATCCTTTCCCAAGCCTATGGTAATCTATTTGCTATGACAGGTAGTGAGAGATATTATCCGTTTTCATTTATGAGATATACTTTTATGACACCTGAGAGATGTGAGTATCTAAACACTACTTGTGAGGTGCTAGTATGTAATCTCCGTGCTTATTATGATTAAAGTGGAACGACTATTTGTTGTAATTACTTTTATATTAGCATTAAATGACCCCTAACTTGTATTTTGATTAGAATAAAAGCGCATTTGCTTGAGGACAAGCAAATCTCAAGTGTAAGGGTATTTGATGAAGCGAAAAGTGTACCGCTTTTAGGGGGTCATTTAAGCCCTAAATCGTATTTATTTGATCAAATATTGCCCTAAATCGTTCCTTTTGTCATTTTAGGTACTTTGGAGAAGAAATCTGGAAAAGGAAGCATTTTGGACGTTTTTGGAGCATAAAAGTGAAGAAAACGACAAAGTCTCCAAAGCTGCTGGAAAAGTACACGTGACGGCGTCAAGGATTGCTCCTGACGGCGTCACGGCTTGGCAAAAGAGGTGGATATGACAAAATACACGTGACGCGCCAGATGCACCAACAACATTGTTGCTCTTTGGCTTGTCATTATCCTGCACCATGAAGGATTCCTCAATACGCAGATGACTACTGTTGGATCGTGTTTTGGTGAAATTATTGTGAATCGGGAGGTCGGGGATGATGATAATACATCATCTCCATGGTAAGTGTTTTAGAGAGACAGAGTGTTGAGAGAGAGAATGAACCTGGTCTTATTATTGATAAAAGTGAAGAGTGAAACAAACACAAACAAGGCTCACCCTCCTATTGAAGTCTAGGAGGGTATATAAAGGATAACTTACTCAAGACTTTACATAAATGACGGTTCTAGTCCTTGTGTTTATGCCTAACTATATAGCTAATGTAATCCCAAATATGTTGTCACATTTTAGTGTTAGAAGCATTCCCAACAATCTTTCCCCAATGTGGCAATATATGGGATTACTTACATCATTTCCTACAAGTACAAATACAAATAAAGAAAGGTCTTCATAAGCTCTTCAAGTGATGAGGATGACAACAGTTGACTCTCTTTGTCTTCATCTTGTACCTCGGCTTGAGAACTTTTCTTCACTTGTACGTAAATGATGTAATATGCATGAACTGGATTAACTTCCCCCCAATTCATGTTGCATGTCTTTAACGGCTTCTTCATATACTTCTTTTTGGTAAAGTTTCTGAATCAGCTTCCCCCCAAACTGACAACTGTCTTCAGCAGATTCGAAACTTTGATGTAGTTAACATGTCTTCTAACTTTTGAAGGTTGTAAGTACGCAACGGAATTTGTAGATGACATCGTAAACCACACCAATCCAATCTGACTAGTACTCAGTAATGATTATGCTCAATGCAGAAACTCCGTTCGGGGGTAACATGCAATAAATCAGCAAGATCTTCTCACATAAGTAGGTTACTTCGCACATCACAACCTGCGAAAGTTGAAACGATTACACCAAAATCACAAAATTGAACCACTGATCATCTCTGCGGACGTCTCTCCGGTAGTACAAAATTTGTAAGCTCGATCACGTGAATCTGTTATGCATCCCCGATGTGCACATTTCCTCCCCCTGAATGCAGATACATCTGGAAAAAGAGTGTTTTCGCAAAGAATGCATGAAAAGTCAAAGTAGATCTACTCTCTCTTCTCCCACGATGTCTTCGCGGAATCGGAAGCATACACACTATGGTTATGATGGAAACGGAGGCAGCGTAAATCCTGTATGTCCAATTGGTCGAAGATGTGTGAAGTACCATAAATAGCCTGTGAGAATCAACTGCTGATAAAATCTCTACTCTTTGGTACTCTTCTCTACTAACTCTTTACCGACCCCATTATCATTCTGACGGCTTTTTGTAGTGACTACTGATGGAGAAAACCCAATATTACGAACTTGAGACTGAAGTAAAATAACCCAAACTTGTGACTTAAACTTGCACTATTGTCTGACTAAGAACCAATACTGAGAATTTCAATAAAGGTAGAATCATATACCCATCCAACCATCCTTAACTGTATATGAACTTCTCTCGAATTATCCACATCTTTTGGTGACACTTGAGCACTACAACATAACTCCTTTAAAGTGATAGCTATACTCTGTGAGTACAACAATGTAACTCCTTACATCAGGTATAACTAGATAACTCAAGTCTTAATCATTCTAACGGTTAAAAGCTCGAACAAGGATCTCGAAGAATCATGCATCCAACCAACCCCCGATATCTTCAAGATACTAAGTACACGCACCCGTGAAATTCCACTTCAACCTCAAATAAATAATAATGAATTAAGGCTGTAGTCACATCTTGCGGTTCAATACCCAAAACTAGCCTTCGTTACATGGTTAAAATGAACTTTGATAATGGTTCTTCCCGATCTTGTCAAAAACGTATCCCCGTGAAGTTAGTCATATTTTCACTTAAACTCCAACAATTACATCAAAAATTTGCTTAAAGAAATTAACATAGCCAAAAGAAAATTTTCTAAACTTTCGTATAACATATATTAAATCTAGTAAAAGTATGTTCAGCCCATTGTCTTATTTTCAGCCCAAGAAAAACTCGTCCAACAAAAATTCGGATCGAATCCAACTCCATAATCCGATCCACTTCTTCACACAACCCTAATAATTCGGGTATTAATACCTCATTAACATCAAATCCCTAACCCTAATTTCATTTCATCCGCCCCCTCCTCTAAAATTACTCCGCCCCCACATCTCATCTTCATTTCACTCAGCCACCAAAAACACAACACAAACCTTAATCTCAAATCATAATCCATCTGCCACCCTTTTCTCCTCAACTCGGACTCAAAATGAAAGATTAAACAACACAAACAAAAAAAATCAAATCTCATCAGCAATCGATCCAACCACATAACAACACGAATCAACACAAACCCTGATTAGATAACCGTTATGCATACGAAGAGGAGGAAGGCCAAGACCATAATGACTTCATCATCAAGATCCTTTAGAGGATCTCAGGTAGGGTCAACTTGGGTTGTTCGGTTGTGTCTTGAACGAATTAAAGAAAAGAAGATAACACAATTGTTATATTTCTTTTCTTTTGTGTCGAATATTTAATGAATGAGGGACGACATTCAAAATAGATCGATGATGATTATGTTCTTTCGTGCTTAGATCTTTAAAAGGTCTATGAATTAATTGTATCCTACAAAAAAGAACCAACTGAGATCGATGTTGTCTTTCGTTTTATTATTTGACCTTGCTCTTATGAGGTGATTAGTATAGAGTAGATAAGGTTGTTATTTTAAACGTGGTGATGGGATAGGTTAGATATTGGATTTTTTAATTGGTTGTGGTATACAGTTAATGAGAGATTATGACGGGTTTTAGATGGTGTTGGATTTGCATTGGACTGACGATGGTTGAAACCTGAAGTCAACGAAAGTCGTGTATATCTGGTTTTGGTCAAACAGTCTTCTTCTCGTCATCCCCTTCTTTTCTTTTAATTTCGATAACAGTTTGACTGTTTGACCCATTGACTACATTTGCGATAGGTTTGACCGGTTGACAATTGCGATAAAAACATTTGCGATAACACATTTGCGATAAAACATTTGCGATAACACATTTACGATAACACATTTGCGATAACCAAGGGTTTATCGAAATTATTTATACAAGCAATTTCGATAAAACCTTTCCGATGAGTTTTCTGACGACTTTTCCGACCAACTCATTTTACCAGTTTTTCGACTAAGTAACTTAACCAGTATTATCTGACTACTATTCAGACGAGTTTCTGACCAGTATTCATTCGGACCACGTTTTTCTGACCAGTAATCGACATTAAATTCAGACCAACTTATCGACCTTAAAAATATCAGACCATGTTTTTCGACCATTTCTGACCATCATTACAGGACCAGTATTCCGACCACTTAACAACCACAAATCTTCACGGGATGATACAAACAGTCATAAACAATATATCAGTTATACACGGACTGTATTAGACAAATATAATGGACTGTATGACCAAAAATTTGTGAAAAAAGAACTGTCATAACAAAAGCTTCAAAACAGATCTGATCCACAAATAAATACGATTTTGACAAGAAAAAAATCACATAAATCAACCAAAACTAATACCATGGCTCTTGATACCAATTGTTGGATTGTGTTTTGGTGAAATTATTGTGAATCGGGAGGTCGGGGATGATGATAATACATCATCTCCATGGTAAGAGTTTTAGAGAGAGAGAGTGTTGAGAGAGAGAATGAACCTGGTCTTATTATTGATAAAAGTAAAGAGTGAAACAAACACAAACAAGGCTTACCCTCCTAGTGAAGTCTAGGAGGGTATATAAAGGCTAACTTACACATAACTTTACATAAATGACGGTTCTAGTCCTTGTGTTTGTGCCTAACAATATAGCTAATGTAATCCCAAATATGTTGTCACATTTTAGTGTTAGAAGCATTCCCAACAACTATCCAACTGAACAAGAGTCAGTTCTTCCTTCTTATGTTTCAAGGTATGCTTGAAATCTTTCTAAGAAGGAGGGATTTTGTCAATGATACAAGAGATTGAAATAGCCTCATCCATGTTCATTTTGTGTTGTGTAAACCTTCCAAGTATACCAAGAAGTTCGTTGTATTGTTCCATCACTGGTCTTGAATCAGTCATTTTGTAATTTGTGAAATTACTTACAAGAAACTTCTTACTTGATGCATCCTCAGCCATATATTTGGCATCCAAGGAATCCCATAGTTCTTTAGAAGATTCAACATTTTGATAAATATCAAAGAGAGAATCAGACATACCATTAAGGATTAAACCTCTGCAGATGTAATCATCATTCTCCTATTTGCTCATTTTCCTCATTTGTTCCACAGTAGCATCATCCCCATCATCTGGAATTGGTGTGCTCAGAACATAAACCACACTCATGCTTGACAACAGGATATGCATCTTCTTTTGCCATCTTCTGAAATCCACCCCTTCAAACTTATCAAGCTTGGAAAAGTTTGAAGCCATGTGTTTCATAGCAGCAGCAGCCATTGATTATCATAAAATAGTTTACTTTGATTATCGGTGGTTATGAGCGCAGAACAGGGTGAAGATAATCAATAACCTAACTAATTACCAATGAATGGTTACCGGATATCACTTGGAATTGTGTTATTGTTGGAATTATATAACATGAGTAATCATAAATATAAACAATTAAACTTCAAGTACACATGCGGAAGCGTAAAGAATCATATAACATGTAAATTAATTAACCAAATTAAATAGTAAGCGTAACTTTTGATTCTAGCCAAACAAGAATCAATTATTCAATACAATGATTAAGAACCCTAATTAGGGCTTATACGGATTACATGAATTGCCCCTTACCGGTTTTGCAATTCAATCCAAGATACAATCAATAGTGTGATTGTACCACGTTCTTGTACACACGTACTATAATGAATTAAAGTTATGCTAGTAAACTAACACAAATAAAAACCAAACACTTTTTTTTTGATCAAAAAAATTGATCAAATCCCTAAGAGGGTGTTTGTTTCGATCGACCCAAAAGAAAGAAAACAAGAAAACAATTTTAGGGATAATTCTGTGTACAAGAGTTGTAAAACCAATGACCCTTGATTTGTTTATATAGTGTAAGTAACTTGGAGGACAAGTTGGTGTAGGATTGGGCAAGCCTAATCCCCTACCGATCGGCCAAGCATCCCAAAGAGGGATCCGGAACCTTCTCGACTTTTCAATTATTTACTCTATAATTCTTTCCTTTTATTAGTTAACGGTCGTTGGTCCTTATCCGTTAAATACTAACGATCGTTATGTATTTGTGTATTTAATAATTAAATATAACTTTTTATATATAATTATTATTCTTTAATTCTCATATGTAAAGTGTGCAATCCCGTGATCTCGAGTTCGATCCTAACATACGACTACTAAATTATGTCCACAAAACTAACAACTCCCACTTGGACATAAATTGCAATACCAAGTGTTTCTTGGATTATCAAGTGTCTAATTTAGAAACTGCAACTTTTTCAGATACAGTATAATTTAACATTAAGTTTTGCCTTGTTATTGTAATCTAGATAAGCTCTCACATAACGTAAATTGTAATACCAAGTGTTTCTTGGATTAGATGTGTTAGAACGTTAGTCTCTTACCTTGCAGTCAAGAGAATTCTTTAAATCATATTCCTATGTGTTGTACCTTGCACACAATAAAGATTTATCCCACTTGTCCATGGAACAACATCATGTAGCAGATAAACAGCATGACACATGTTTGTTTATGTGATCAATATGATTGTATCATAGATATTAGCATAATTAGTAGATGTAGAACCACTTGATGGTCTAGTAAGGAAACGTACATGACTATCCTTAAAAACATAAGTGCCTACAATTTGAAAGTAATTATCTTGAGACACTCGAGAGATAATCTGGATTACTACTAAGATGACAAAGCTTGTAGCTCCCACTGAATTACAGATCATTACAATAATTCCTTATTCAGTAATACACACAATACTCCCACTGGATTTGACAACATTATAAGTGTTTCATAACCACTGAAACCAAATAGTGTACTATTTACTTTCCTACATCTTTAAGACACCCATACGTAACAGTTACTTAGGTATTAAAAGAGAGTATTCTACTATGTAAATAATGGACAATCCATTAATGCCATTAACTTGAAAAATTGGGCATGCAATTTCTTCCTTAATAGGTCTACCATTCCAACAATTATATGTAGTACCATTCAATGGTAAAAAAAAAAAGGAACTGGATAAAATATACTAGTTTGTCTTTTACCATTTTGCGGTAATTAGTCTAGCTTCTAATTTAATAACTCATAAAATGTGCAATAATCTTAACTATTAAAGTTTGCTATGTGTTATGTATTTAGAATTTAGACAATTCTAATTTTCCTATCATACATTTCTCATTCATGAAAAGAAATAGGATTAAGTCTCACGCTTCTCTCATGGAAAGGAGACTAGGTTTATCCTTTTAGTAAAGTTGACTCTAGCCTAAAACCCCTACGGGTGTAGATCAATTTACGAATAAAAGAATATCTCACGTTTACGGTTTAATGTTGCATTAATACATTTAAAAGAATTTACAAAATTCAATTTTAGTATTTTCGATAATACAATCTTTAAGAAAATTAAATACCCATTGGTTAATATTCATATAAACAATAGAATTTTCTTAAAGCTAGGATCCAAATTAACATAGTTCCATTACATCAGTTGATCTGCTAGTAATGAAAGTATAAAATAAGGTAATTTGTCGAACAATAATTGGCGAACAATTTCCAATTCCTAGATCATTATGGGATTTACATTGCAAAACAATATTGCAATGTAAGCATGTTTTAAACCCATATTATGCCTTGACTCCAAGCTCTCATTTACAACTTGTTAGCCTTAAAGTTATGTCATAGTTGGGTATTGCATTTAGTTATATGTATAAGGGCTAGTTTAGACAAAGTGTTGGGCTTTTGGACTAGAATAGATAAGTTTGCTTGTATTGTCTAAATGACTAATGTAAAGTCCATGAGCCAAAAGCCCAATTGAAAGCCCATAGAAGCATTAGGGCGTCACCCCTTTGCTATAAATACCTTCCTTGTCTCAACAAGGAAGGTTGGATGTCTCATGTAATAAGGAGGAGTGTGTGTTTCTCTTCTTTTTCTCTCTAGAATACACACACACCTCCCCCATTCGTTAATCTAATCTTTCCATGTTTAACATTTATTTCGAGCTTCCCCGACCTCCTCAATATGTGTTTTTGATCATTACAGATGGTATCAAGAGCTAACAAGGGGCGAATCGTGGTGTTTTTAGGTGAAAATAAGTGATTTGTGGTGTTGTTTTGAAGATCTGGTCCTGTTCCGCCAAACTCTTCGAGTTTTTGGTTGTACTCGTTAAAAGTCTCATCTTTATATCAAAAAATTAGTGTATCTAGTGTATTGGCGATAAAAGGTTTGAGCTTTATGAGTTTTACGAGTTTTGGTACTTTTTCAGTCGCATCTTATCTTCAAAAATCTAGTATTATATCGTTAAAAGGTCAGATCTTGTATCGAAATATAGTGGATAAGTAAAATAGGCGATAAAGGTTTGATCTTTATAGGTTTTTACGGGTTTTTGAGGTAATTTGTTCGTGGAAATGGGATTCGAAGTGTGTTGGTGACTTGGTTTTGGATCTTCATCGAATTGCTAGTTTATCGAATTCTTGTATAAGAATTGCGATAAAAGAGGGTTTATCGCAAATGTGAGAATTATCTCAAATGTGAGAATTATCTCAAATGTAAGACTTATCGCAATTGTGGAACCTATCGTAATTCTGCATCCTATCGCAATTCAAAACTTTATCGCAATTGTAAAAAAAAAAAAAAAGAGAAAAAAAAAAGGTTTTTTGGCGGGAAAATTTGAGTAAATTCAATTTGAGGATACTAACGGTCAATTTTTACGCGAAATTCAAATTCTGGTATAATGATGAAAATTTGGGCCCAAAATTCAAATTTTTATGTCAAAATTCGAATTTTTTCGGTGAAATTTGGCATAAAAATTTTTAAAACTCAAATTTTTCCTGCATCATTAGAATTGCATTTTATGGCATATTTAACACCAAAATCACAAATGAAATTATCGGCCTACACCTTCAAAACTACCACGTATAGCTTAAAAGATCATGATCAAGATTCACAATCAAATAACAATGGCTAAATTTTGAATATTATCAACTGTGACTACAAGGATGATGATTCATTATTACTTATTTGAAGTTGAAGTGGAATATCACGGGTGCGTGTACTTAGTATCTTGAAGATATCGGGGTTGGTTGGATGCATGATTCTTCGAGATCCTTGTTTGGGCACTCATAGGAAAGGATTAAGACTTGATTTATCTAGTTATACCTGATGTAAGGAGTTACGTTGTTGTGCTCACAGAGTATAGCTATCACTTTAAAGGAGTTACGTTGTAGTGCTCAAGTGTCACAAAAAGCTGTGGATAATTCAAGATGAGTTCATATACAATTAAGGATGGTTGGATGGGTATATGAAATGACCTATGCTTTAAGGAGTTACGTTGTAGTGCTCAGTATAGGTTCTTAGTCATACAATAGTGCAAGTTTAAGTCACAAGTTTGGGTTATTTTACTTCAGTCTCAAGTTCGTCATAGTGGGTTTTCTCTATCAGTAGTCACTACAAACAGCCGTTGTTTTTGATAAAGGGGGTTGATAAAGAGTTAGACATTTTAAATGGTATTATTAGTAGATTGGGTCTATCGACATCTTCTGACGGGCTATATGTTTAATGATAAAGTGCTTCCAGTTAATACTCCACGTACACACCAGTATGCTAATTCCGATAAATCGTAACCAGCAGGGGAGAGAAATGTGTAAAATCCCGTGATAATGGAACTATCCTGAAGAAAGAAAAGTGCATTTCCGGATCTTAATTGATTCTGGTGCTACGGTTTCAACTTCGGGGGAGAGAAATCGTCCAACAAGTTACCTATGACCAATGATATGGGTCAACTTGTTACTTTGGTTTTATCATTTCGTGTGTATGCTACGGGCTGATCTCTCATATGAAAAATAACTGCGATGCATTTGGTGAGAGGAAGATGTTGATATTCTATTCCTCCGAATAGATTCAGGGCACTCAGGGCACTCCTAAGAAAGGTTGTCAGTTTGGGGGAGAGTACTAATTAGGGGAGAATGAAAATCGAGAATTAGATCCCTAATTAGATTTGCTCACATAGTTCTTCTGCAAGTAAAGAAATGACAGCTGAGAAGACCATTCTGCAAGCTGAATGAAGTAATGAAGTTTGAAGACCATTCTCAGAGCTGATGCGCTCATGGTTCGTATTGAATTTTACTTGTAGGGAACATTGTAAGCAATTCTCGTATGACATCACTTTGGGAGAGATTGTTAGCCTTAAAGTTATGTCATAGTTGGGAATTGCATTTAGTTATATGTATAAGGGCTAGTTTAGACAAAGTGTTGGGCTTTTGGACTAGAATAGATAAGTATGCTTGTATTGTCTAAATGACTATTGTAAATTCCATGAGCCAAAAGCCCAACCGAAAGCCCATAGAAGCATTAGGGCGTCACCCCTTTGCTATAAATACCTTTCTTGTCTCAACAAGGAAGGTTGGATGTCTCATGTAATAAGGAGGTGTGTGTGTTTCTCTTCTTTATCTCTCTAGAATACACACACACCTCCCCCATTCGTTAATTTAATTTTACCATGTTTAACCTTTATTTCGAGCTTCCCCGACCTCCTGAATATGTGTTTTTTTATCATTACACAACTCAATTAGGTCGTCTAATTTAAAAAACTACAAATTAACATAGTTCCATTACATCACCTGATCTGCTAGTAATGAAAGTATGAAATTTACCTTTCCATTGAAATCGAGTTCAAGCTCTCACATGACATAAATCACAACTTCAAGTGTTCTTTTAATTAGATGGCATTAACTTAATTTTAAGGGTACTAGTTTTGATGTGTATATCAAAATATGTATGAAGAAGCATACATATAACGTCATAACATAGGTTTTAATAAAAAAAAACTTTTATCAACCAATTCACTAAGATTAAATTAACAAAGTTTTGATTGAGGTATTGGGTTCACCAATCAAAGAATTTACCTTTAATTATCGTCCATTATATTATACTTTTGCATAAGTCCAAAGGCTTAGTGTTTCGGATAGTTACCACAAAGTGGCGCATGGAATTAAAGCTAATTCACCCTTAAGATGATTTTGTACTAAAAAATAGTCGTACTTGGTAGCTCCAATTTGACGCATAAAGGAGCGGAGAAACTAAGGTCAGCTTAAAAAGCCAATTAAAAGCCCTTTTATTTCGGTTTAACAATTTAATGTCATTCCTCCTTATACCTCTCTTATAGTTTGTCACAATTGGGTGAGCCGTTCTTAGTATTGGTACAAGACTCATTATCAATTAAACTATTGAAAATTTAACTCTTCAAAAAAAAATTATTGTTTCACCATTATTTAGTCCATATTATTTTTCTATTGAAAAAATTACCCTTTTTGTTTATAAACATGTCTAACAAAAATAAACAAAAACAAGTAATAAAAAAAAATAACACAACTTAATAAACACACATAACATAACAATTAATATGTGAAAACATGTAGCCACATGAATACTTTATTTGATAAAGCCTATTAATAATCAATATCTAGGTTTATAACGTATATATTTAACTAAGGCCCTCACTTACAAAAGGAAGTGAACCACATGCATTGAAGAATCAATTGCGTAAGCCATAATTAATTATATACCACATAGCACGTAATTGATTCATTAATTATATTGAGGTCTTCCCCAATTCAAGAATTATTAATAAATAAACATGTGAAAAACTTAACAATTAATTCATATAGCCAATTTAAACAATTTAAATTATATCGACAATAAATCCATGCCAAAGATGCACGTTTCCAAGGATTCTACATAACAATTATTAGCACGTTGTCACAAGATTGCATACATAACACATGAACATAAACATAACATGTTAATCCTAGGGTTTCTAATCAAATTAAATATCAAAAATAAAACCCTAAAAATCAATTAAAGGCAATCGGCCCTTAAAAAAATTAGGGTTCGATATGCATAAACCCTAAATCGACCAAACATGTATAACCAAATCAAAAATTCATTTTTTATGTGTTTTGATAATTAATTTCACATTATAACCTGTCTTTGATACCACTGTTGGAATTATATAACATGACTAATGATAAATATAAACAATTAAACATCAATTACACATGCGGAAGCGTATAAAATCATATAACATGTAAATTAATGAACCAAATTAAATAGTAAGAGAGACATGTAAGATGATCATGCATAATATGAACACAGTAAACAAACAACCATATAGAAACAAACATACTATTTCAACTTAACACACTTTAGTACATTAGAAAATTTTCTTAATTCTGAAAAAGCATGCTTACTCGAAGAAATATAGGTTACTCGAAGAATTTGGATGAATTTTGAAAATAACAGCCTTTACTTGGAGATAACCATATTTCCTTACTCAGAAATTTAGATACCCTCCTAACTCGGAGAAACATGATATTAATCATACTTGAAGAAATAGCACACTTAGTCGAAGAATCTGATAAAATTGATTACTCGAAGAATTGTATCTTACTCGAAGAGTTTTTGAAAAATTCCTTAGTTGAAGGATATTTTCTAACTCGAAGAGTAAATAAAATATACCTCACTCGAAGAAATTTTAAAAAACTGTTCTAAGTAGAAGAAATATAGCTTACTCGAAAAACTTTATAAAATATTTCTATGTAGAAGAATTACATCCGTTACTCGAAGAATTTCATAAAGTTTTTCTAAGTAAACAAACATTTTCTTCTTACTCGAAGAATTTTATCCTTAGTTGAAGAATTGCTTAACTTACTCGAAGACATTCATATTTTCCAAATTCTTATTAAGACTGTTTAAGACATCAAGTAAGCATCAAACATCTTCCTAATCATATTCTAAACATATCCTATTACCCAGAAATCCAAATAATCAAGCACATTATTCACCACAGTTGATTATGCCACATGCAATCCTTCGACTAAGACTTTGTGTTTGATTCAAGCTATAAGACTTTAAGCGCATTATTTAGGGTCATATACAAGCACAACCAACCATTCAAAACACATATATACTTCACCATTTGGTACCAGCCAATAATACGACCATATAAACCCTAGATTACTCGACATGCATCTACTGATGTTATCTAATTCAATTAAGCTGTTGAAAAACACTCCTAGACATTATGTTAAACTATAAAACTAAATTAATTAGACTATAAGCTAACATATAAGAAATGCCTAATCTGAACCCTTAAACCCTAAATCATCGATCAAGCAATTTAGCCACAGAAATGTTACAAGAATTCGAGCGAGTGATTAAAATGCATAACTGAATATATATAACACTTACAATCGAGATTTTGAAGAAAATAAAAAACATGGATGTATAGAGCAAAAAATTGGCGGTATTTTTGATAACGTTATGAATACTGTGAGTTTTAAAAAACTGAGTTGGTTTCTTATATAGGGAAAAGTTTGAGATTTTGTCACATTTAGTCCCTTAACCCGTAAATCCTTTCAAACGCAGTCCATCTGTGGTAATCTTTTGACAGTCGACAACAACAGCCCTTGAGGTTTGTTGTTGTTTCAACCTTGGTCCAATTGGTTGTAAACTTATGTAATTTACATTTCTCCCCCTTAAACTAACACACACTTTTGAAATTTTGTCAAACTTTTGGTTCAAAAGATCACGGAAATATTGTATGATGAAGATTTTGAAAAGAGTGTGCAAAGATTATAAAAAATTCTCCCCCTCAAAATATGTTCGTGATTAAAATTGATTAATTCGAAAGTACAAGAACATATTTTGATTCGTTTTGAATTTTGCACACTTAAAAAGTTTTTTTTTTTTTTTTTTTTTTTTTTTTTTTTTTGTTAAATAAGTTACAAAGATAGTTTTGGTGTTTGACTTTCTTAATTATTTTTAAGAAAGTTGTTTAAATCCTCTGGAGTCAAATACCGCATACCAATTTGGTGAACTAATTCCACAAATCTTGCATGGGGCAAGGCTTTGGTGAATAATTTTGTCAATTGGTATTCTGTACCCACAAAATATAGTTCAATAGTACCCTGTTCCACATGCTCCTTGATGAAATGGTATCGAAGTGTGATATATTTGGACTTTGAATGTTGAACGGTGTTGCATGAAATGGCAATGGCACTCTTGGAGTCGCAGTACATGGGAATCATGTTGAACACGTAACCGTAGTCCATCAGTTGTGATCGCATCCAAATGAATTGAGCACAACATTCTGACATGGCTACATATTCAGATTCTATAGACGATAATGAGGTACAATCTTGCTTCTTTGACTGCCAAAACAGTAGTTTGTCTCCTAGAAACTGCACTCCTCCAGATGTACTTTTACGTGTATCTAAGCATCCTGCACGATCAACATCTGAAAAAGCAATTAGTTCAAAGTCAGAATCCTTCGGATACCAGATCCCCGAATGAATGGTTCCCTTTATGTATCGAAGGATTCTTTTAACCTCAGAGAGGTGTCTTTCAGTAGGTCGAGACTGATAGCGGGAGCAAAGATATGTTGCAAATACAATATCTTGTCGGCTGGCTGTTAGATACATGAGTGACCCAATCATACTTCGGTATTTGGTAGGGTCAATTGGTGTCCCATGTAAATCAGCATCTAGATTTGGAGATGAAGCAGACATAGGAGTATTATATGTGTCACAACTTGTCATGCCATGTTTCTTTAAAATCTCTAGAGCATATTTGGACTAATTTAGAAAAATACCACGAGGGGATTGATGAACTTGAAGTCTTAAGAAGAACGTAAGTTCACCAATCATAGACATCTCAAAATTTTGTTTCATTAGTTTAGCAAAAGCATTTGAGTACTTTTTATGTGTTGAACCAAAAATGATATCATCAACATAAATTTGAACAATTAAGATGTCCTCCCCGTGTTTTTGAATAAACAATGTAGGATCAACAGATCCTTTGGTAAAGTGATTAGCAAGCAAGAATGTAGATAGTTTATCGTACCATGCCATCGGGGCTTGTTTAAGGCCATATAGGGCTTTCTTGAGTCTATACACATGGTTTGGATGTTCTGGATCAATGAAGCCCTCTGGTTGTGTGAGATACACTTCTTCACGGAGTTGACTATTTAGGAATGCAGTCTTTACGTCCATTTGATAAACAGTGATGTTCTTGTGGGCGGCATACGCCAGAAACATGCGGACAGATTCAAGTCTAGCCACTGGTGCAAAGGATTCTTCAAAGTTGATGCCTTCTTCTTGGCTAAAACATTTGGTAACCAGAAGAGATTTGTTACGAATGACTGTTCCATCAGCATCCAGCTTGTTTTTCCAAATCCATTTAAGTCCGACAACGTAGACTCCATCAGGTCTTTCTACCAGTTCCCAAATTTCAATGCGTTTGAATTGATCAAGTTCTTCTTGCATTGATTCAATCCAATTGTCATAAGTTAAGGCTTCTTTAATATTCTTTGGTTCTGCTTGACAGACGGTAAGTGCATAAATGTATGTTTCACCATCTGTGTAAAGTCTTTTCCGTGTCATGACTGGATTACCAATCACATTCACTAAAGGATGATCTCTTGTCCATTTGTAGGTTGAAGGGTAATGTTGAAAATTGTTGTGCATATTAAACAGATCCAAGTTACTCGTGGACGACTCAGCAATATCAGGAATGGTAGGAGCCAGAGCAAATGGATTGAAGAATGCATTTTCGTCATAATTTGCAGGTGTAGGTACTTCATGTTGTAGGGGATCTTCAACTCCATTCTCGGTATTGGAAGAAGTTTTTTCTACTGTTGATGGGGATTCTGTTGTAGGTGCATCTGCAGCAACTGTTGTTGTTGTAGTAGCCAGTGTATCAGGTACTGGAATATGAACAGGTTGTGCAGCGAAACTGGTGGATACATCTGGTGCACGACTAACAAGAGAATCATCGAACAGTGGAGCAAAAAATGTTTCCAAATCCTTACGGTTGAGAGAGAGTAGTGCAGCTGATTGATCAGGAAAATTCAGACGGTTAGTAGCGGGTCCTAAGCTATTTTTCTCAGAAGCCATATATGTGAGCTCAAAAAAATTAGCACGTATTTTCTCTTGACTTTCTCTAGTGCGACGGTTCCAGATACGAAAACCTTTTGAGTTCTCACAGCATCCAACAAAGATTCCAATGTCAGCTTTGGCTTTTAGTTTTCCAAGGTCATCACGATCATTATTTGGGTAACAGAGAGCCCCAAATACATGAAAGTAATTTATGTTAGGTTTACGGTTGTGAACAAGCTCATATGGAGTCTTGTGATGCCTTTTGGTGATCATACAACGGTTTTGTGTGTAACAAGCAGTGGAGATAGCTTCAGCTCATAGGTAATCGGGTAATTGAGCGTTAATTAACATCGTCCTTGCAGCTTTCACTAATGTCCTGTTGCGTCTTTCGACAACCCCATTCTGTTCAGGACTTCTGGCAATAGATGTTTGGTGTTCAATTCCCACTTTCTCAAAGTAATCTCGCAGAGTTTGATTCTTGAATTCGGTTCCATTATCTGTTCTGATTTTTCTAACTGTATTACGGAGCTGAACCTGAATTTTGGTGAGAAAGGTGATGATCATAGAAGGAGCTTGATATTTGGTTCGTAGAAAGTAGACCCAAGTCCATCTAGAAAAATCATCAACGATTACCAATATGTAGCGTTTCCCATTGATTGTTTGAACACGCATTGGGCCTCATAGATCCATATGGAGAAGTTGTAGAACATGATCAGTACTGTGCTCGATTTTAGAAGGAAAATGAGCATGATTACTTTTCCCTTGTTCACATGCTGGACATAGGTGATCTTTTGCATACCTAAACCTTGGAAGACCGTTGACTAGTTTATGACGGGCAAGTTCCGTCATGGTCTTGAAATTCAAATGAGACAGTCATTTGTGCCATAGCCAGGATTTTTTAGAGTGTGCTTTGGAGAGTAAGCATATGGGAGAAGAAGCGGTCATGTCAGACATAGAAATGGTGTAGAGACTCGTTTCGCGTTTGCCCGTCATGAGATCGTTTCCTTGTAGATCATGAATGAAGCAGGTTTTCTCCCTAAATGCAACTTCCAAATCACCATCACAAAATTGTCCTACTGAGAAAAGGTTGTGTCCATGGCCTTCAACGTAATATACACGGCTAATCTCGATATTGCCATTGACATAGTCTCCATAGCCCATGATAGCAGCAAAGTGATCATTCCCGAATCTGACAGTTCCTATGAACTTTGCAAAAAAGTTTACTAGAAGTTTGAGGTTGCCTGTCACATGTTGGGAACATCCGCTATCGATAATCCAAAGAACGATTTGAATCACCTGCATCACAAGAAGACAACGCATATGGAGAGATGGTAACGGTGGAATCCGTTGGGTTAGTAGCACAGTTATTAAGCACTTTGGGTAACCAAGTAAAACTAGGTTTCCTTTGTAGCCAGTGTTGCCATGTCCAACTAGATTCAGCTTTCTTCTTAGTGAATGCACAAGGTGATTGGATTGTTTTCGGAGCAACTATGGTGTTGTCTACGGCTATCTTAGAAACTACACGTGGCGGTTTTCCTAATATTGACTTAGAAGCAGTAGTGGGCCTAGAGGAAATGCCATATGTACATTTCTGATTACGAGACAAAAGAGACTTTGCAACACACTTTTTATGATCACCAGATAATATGCTTGTTCGACAAAACACACAAGAAGCATCAACATTTAAAACATTCAAAGCATTCAAAGTATTAGCATTTGTTACATCATGATTAGAAGTACAAGTTTTTAAGTTTGATTCTACATCAGACACAACATGCTTTTTATTCAAACTCCTAAGGTGGTCTTCTACTTCTTGATCTTTTAGTGTGCCGCTCTTACATTGCCAGATACTAATCTTCTTTTTGTTGCTTTTAGGCTCGGATCTGCTAACGCTATGAGGGGTGAATATTCCTGTAGAAGTCGAAGCATTCACATTAGTAGTCTGAGAGGATGCTTTCCTAGGTGTTTTATCCACTTTATACATGCCTGGTGCAATCACATTTGTGTGAACAAATTTCCCTTTTTCAAGTAATTTAATTTTCTCTATTAGTTCAATGATGATGTGAGTCTTTTGTTGAATTTTAGAATCCAATTCTCGATTTAAGCGAACAGCGTCATTCTGATTCTGACAAACTTCATCAATGTCCTTTTCATGTTCAAGGAGTTGACATTTTAAAACAACATTTTCTTTTTCAAGAGTTTGAATTTTGGAAGCGTGACTGTTTTGAAGGGACATTGTTTCTTTTTGATTTTGCAACTTTAATTCAAAATCCAGACTTTGAGTTTGACACCATTGCAACTTTTGATTGAGTTGAAAAATCTCTTTGGAAAGTTTGTTTTGCACATCATCATTGACTTTGCTTATTCTCTCATTTTCTCTTTTTAAATTCTCAACTTCAAGTCTCAATATTTCAGTATCAGCAGAATGATCATCAACAAGAATTGAATTGCAAGACACATAAATGGAATTCATAAACACAGATATAATATCAGAACATAGAACATCTTCCAAGAGTCGATCTGCTTCTTTTGGTAAAACTTTGTTTTTACGTTTTTGTTTTGAGATCGCATTTTCAGTTGCATTGAAAGTGTTCATCATGGATGTTATCTCTAATTGAAGTTCCTGTTCCCAGTGTGTAGCACAAAGACGCAGATGTTAAACGTGTGGCAAAAATTGTTTTTGAAAAATTTCTCTCTTTTCTTTTTCATAGGGAGAAAGAAAAGTAGAAACTTTGATCTCAGAATTACGTTCAATTGCTTGTTCCAAAAATATTATGTCTTCCATAAACGTATTGTAGCATATTCATAACACATAAACACACAATGAAGGTTGAGATTCGGCCTAGTTTTAGAGAGAGAGTGAGATGAGAAGTTGGGAACTTAGAGAGAGAAAATGAATGTGTATTAGATTGTAAGAGAAGTTCCAACCCTTCCCATGTGTGGGAAGGGGTACTTAGACTACAAGCATAGATGCCCCGTGTGGGCTGTGGAGTGAGCTGACAGTGGGTAAAGACCCAACCCAACTCCATGAATACTATAATAACTAACCTAATACTAATAATCCCACGAGCTACTTAATGCTAATAGATACTCGGGGTGACTGAGTCTTTCACTTGAATATTTATATTCCTAACAATCTCCCCCTAAGGGAGGTCACCCCAGAAATTACACTTTGAGTTCTAGCATTCTATTACATAGATTCGAGTTCCTAGCTCGTAGTCTTTAATTCTTCAAAGTCATTAATCTTTGTACTTTCAGCAGTGAACCTTTGATGACTGATCTTTTTTCTTGGATGATCTTTGAGGATTCTTTGAGTTCATCATCCAACTTACGTCTTCAAGTCATCTTGTAGCAGTATTGTTTCCATGTGATGTTGTGATCTTTGGACTGACATGCTCATACTTTTCTGGATCATGATTTTTAGCATCAGAGTTGCGGAAGTAGTGTTGAAAGTCTTTCAATTATCATGATTTCTTTGATTAAGATTGTGAAGTGTGAGCATGGGGTGATGTATCGGCATCTTTACAGCAATCAGCTGCAACCAACAAGGATTCCTGCAAGCAAACAGTTAGCAACAAATCATCCAGCACTTATAGGTTCGGACTTCGAGATCATAAACAGCATAGTGTGAAAACTTTCTCAAATCCTTGCCAAGGCTGTTCCTAAATCGGATACCCTCGAGAGGGCTTACAAGATCTACCGAAGTACATCAACGATTAGGTGAGTCGCTGGAGTTCACTCCACGACTGTAGATCATTTGAAACCGCCGCGACCACTAAGCGTAATCCACAAGGAATTACCGAAGTGACCTGCTTTCAGGGCTGTTTGATGTTGACCCTGGCAGGAATCTCCATTCAATCACTGAGAATTACATTTGTAAATTCCCTCATGAATGTTCTGGCAGATTGCTAAGATCTGCGTAGGACTCATAAGTTTACAACTGGTGTCCTTAATGTTGAACAACCAGTGTAGATGTATCATGTGTTCCTATGAGATCTTATGATGTATCTCGCGGCTCTAGACTCGATAAGTGCAATTTTGGTAGTCAGAGACTGGAGCGGTGTCTCCCGTTTCAATATCAACATAACTCGTAATGAGCGGTCGATAGATTATGCAGAGTTCCAAGTGAGAATGAAACAAGTTCTTTTAAGAGAACTTGAGTGGCTAGAAGGTTTAGTGCAGTGCATCACAGTGTCCATGACGTCTTGTCTTCAATACAGGCGTCACCTTAGTAACAACCACTAGCATATGACACTACTAGAAAAAGGGCTATCCTTGACAGGCTTTTTATGACCCACGGTACAAGATGACGCGCAAAGAGCAAAGTCATAAAATAAGAGTCATAACGAGTAAATTTTCTATTGGGGATGACTCATTTTCAGAAGCGTCATAACATATGGGTCATAATCAGTTAAAATTTAGCCTGCTAGATGACGCTCGTTTTGCTTCGTCATAAATAGGGGTCATCTATGTTTTTTTTACCATCTAATTTTTTTTTTTGCCAAAACACTTCCCGCTCTCAAGTCCCTACAACTCACAAAACCCTACCTATCATCTTATCTTCTTCATTATCACTTAACCCTAAAAACTCACATAATCTCTTTCTCTCTTCTCTGCGCCGCCAACTGCCACCACCCAAGACACCATCACCGCCACCCGAACAAGCACACCACCACCACCAAAACACTCACCACCATCTCCCCTTCCATTTGACGTGACTCACGCGCTCAAACGCCACCTCACCGTCACTCTAGCACCACAACGCGCCACTAAAAACCTTGCTCATCACCTTGTATCATCACCACTCGTGTAGATCGAAGAAAGAAGGTAGGAAATATGCTATGTATGCGAGAGTTGACTCGGAAATGAGTCAACCCGTGACCAACTCGTCACGTATCTTGATATTTTGGAACTAATAATAATGGGTTTAACGTTTTGATGAATAATAATGATTAAAACTTGATATGGTATTGTCATTGTGTCGTGTTTTAGTTTAGATTGGTTCTATTCGAGTCGAACCGTGGGTTCAAACTCACGGCTGTGTCACGGGCTCGACTCGTGGCCCTTGTGGTTCATTTTATTATTTTTTCTCTTTTTGGTCAGTTGTTATATTTGATTTCAGAGTGATGATTGATTTTTCTTCTTGTTGTTATGACAGTTGATCATTCAGTGAAGTTTAAGGAAGCAGCCAAGCATGGGAACTTGATTCCTTTATACAGGTCAATATTTTCTGATCATTTGACTCCAGTTCTGGCTTATAGGTGTCTTGTTAAAGAAGATGATCGTGATGCGCCGAGTTTTTTGTTTGAGTCGGTTGAGCCAGGATTAAAGGCTTCTAATGTTGTAAGTTTTTGCTTCTTTTGTTGTAATTGTTTGAGTCGGTTTGGGTTTCGAGTCGTACCCCCTGTGAAACATGGTTCGGATTTGGATTGTTTATTTATTTGTTTTTGCTCATTTGGATTTGGATTTATCATATGTGGCTTTGTTTATTTGTTTATTTATTTGGATTTGGATTGTTTATTTGTTTATTTATTTGTTTTTAAGGTAATGATAAAACCACAAGGGTGGTGTATCGTTTATTTGGTTATCGGCTGGAAATACCATCCAAATAGGGTGTTTATTTTTGCGTGTCACAACCCCAACAGTGGGCGTTTGTTTGCTGCAAACGCAACCCCAATAGGTGGTGTTGGTTCTGCATATTCCCTGTCCATCAGGGGCAGTTATATCTGCTTATTTCAGTCCCGAAAGGGAGAGTTTGCTACAGATTTTCTTCACTAAAAAGGGTACGTTTGTTGCTGATTTTTATGCGCAAAAATGTGCGTTTGGTTTGGTTGTTGTCACACAGATAAGCGCCCCATCCAACAGGCCTAGCTAATTGTTTGTTTGTTGGTCTATTTGGTGTGAAAAAGGAACCCAACAGGGGCGTTTTTGTTATGTTAGAATTGGTGCGCAGGCAGGTCGCGCCTCCTGCTTTTGAAGGTATATTTTCGTTGTTGTGTTTGATACTTTTACTCGACACGTTGCTATATAAGCGTGTGCTGAGTGTAGAGGTGATATTGAAGGATCGAATTTAGTATTGCATTTGATTTTAAAACGGGACAGATGTTGGCTCATGACATGTTTGATAACCGTTTTTTTGATAAATATTCTAATGTTTGCGCAGCGTTCTCATCTGCGAATGGTCAACGGGTTCATGTAAGTTCTGAAACCATGACGGCAAGGACAGGTGACCATCTCTTTTGTTTTCTGTTGCTTCACTTTAACACACGTTTCTTTGCTATTGTTGAATGTTCCTTTCATGTTACTTTTTTTTTCGTATGCAGCACCCGTTTCTTTAGCGACTCACCAACGTGGAATTCAGTTTATTATCATCTTTCAGGACCCCCTCTTGAGTATAAGCGGGTTTTTAACATAGGCAAAGTTAGGTTGATTTTTATTTCTAGCAGCAACAAGGAAAATATCCTGTTAAATGTACTTCAAATGGCATGGGTTTGTTTAAACGAATATTGCATCTGTACATTTCATTGACTTTGATATTTGTGTTTTTAATTTTGTATTATCAGGTTTTTAATATATGAAATGCGTTATTTTGATATTTGTGTTTTTAATTTTGTATTATCAGGTTTATAATTGTCATTTAATAGAAAATTAGGAACTGAAAAAAATTAATTTTTTTTAAAAAAAAAAATTAGGTTATGACACGCAAAAAAGAGAGTCATAAAACGTGGGTCATAAGTGCGCGTCAAAGAGGGATGACGCACATATGCGAGTTATGAAGCTTTATGACTGGTCCATCCTTGACGGGCATTTGCGCGTCATCTGACCTCTTTATGACGCGCATTCCGCGTCAAGAATAGCCCTTTTTCTAGTAGTGTGAATTGAACCCGGTTTCTGCCCTAAGGTTGAATAATTAGAGGGCTATTTCTTTTCACCCTTTCTCATTACATTTCTTTTTAATTTTTCAACCCCTTCTTTCTCCTTTCTCATATTACTCCTTTTTTCATAATCATACCTAAGGACTTTCTAATACTAACTATTCGGTATTGTCCTTGGGTAGATCCCTCTGGCTCTGGCGGATCATACAACGGTTTTCCTAACCTTAGCCACCTTGTAACACCATGACTATCCTATGTTGCTGTAAACCATTTATTTGAAAAATCTCTCAAATTGTTTATAATTAAGAAACACTTTTTACTAACACTTTGAGAGTTTTGAACTTTTCAAATGCTCCCCCTTAACATGTGCTCCGGTGTTTTTATTATAAATTTGCACATGTTGGGTAGAGCTTTCACTTTTTGAATTGATCCACTTTCAGTGAACATGACCGATTCGAGACATGCTTACATCACTAGTTAGACTAGCTTGATATTATTACCCCGCCTGGTTAAGTCCACAGAAAGTTTCTTGAAACGGTACACTCTACTCAGACAAGTCCTCTTCGAGACATGATTACATCACTGGTTAGACCAACTTGAAATTATTACCCGGCCAGGACAAGCCCTTTCGATTAACGACAGTTTTTGTTTCGTCAATTCGTTGGTGAAGTCTGAGTCGCACTCTCATGAGATACCACCAAAGATGTCACATTCTTTTTGTCACCACAAACCATTTGCTCCCCCTCAATATGTGCATTGATATCCAAAATAGTTTAGCACATATGGGAGAGCTTACATTTAAAGTCCAAAACATCACCTTTTTTTTATCAGATTGCATATTTAAATCACATTCTCTCCCCCGATCAGACATTTCAAACCTTTTGAGATTTTGTTATCCCAATTGATTTAAATATGTTTAGAAAATATGGGAGAAAATGTGGTCAGGTTTAATATGTGCTGATAATGGAATATACTAATGCTCCCCCTCAATCAATGAGGGAGAATGTTAGTGTCAGGTATGATGAGTTTGAAAGATATTTGAAAAAAAATCATACACTGACACATAACAACAAGTTTCATTAAATTCACAGCTTATTATGTACAAAGTGACTTGTTTTTGATAATATAAAATTTTGAAATCATCACTCTCCCCCTCAATCGATGACCCGTATTCTATTTAAATAGCTGTAGTCATTGGTTGAGTGATAGATTTTTATGAAAAATTCAATTCTGATTGATATTCAAAAATCATGGTACCACCAAGTTTAGCACAAATACTTTCCTGAAGAATCATAGATGGAAAAGTTTATGTGTTGTAAAGAAGACTTCTCTTCTTATACGAGAAATGATGCACTGAAACGTACATCAAATCGAAGAAACATGGATATAAAGTAATCCATGCCTGGGTGAACTTCACCCAGTGGGAGGAACAACCGTCTTTTTGGCGACGAGCTTTCCCCATAATGAAGACCGGGTACAGTCTGAAGTAACTGCAAGCCGACATGACATGTTTTAACAATTTATTTTAACTTCTGCTCGAGCTTCATTTAAAGTCCCGTGTCATTATTGAATGACATTTCTAGGACCGTAAATGCTATCGATAAACAGAAGACATGCCTAGAGGAACTATTTTTGGTATTTTTGAGTTTTTCTGATTATTATGGTGTTTTTTTTTTTTTTTTTTTTTTTTTTTTTTTTTTTTTTTTTTGTAGGTTTTATATTTTTCTATTTTCTTTTTGGTTTAAAATATATACAAGGATATATGAAGCGAATCCATTACTCCTCATTTTCTTCCTGAAGACGCTTGAGGGTTTCTGGCGTCAAACTCTTCATGCCAAGTCGCGGGAGAATAAATTGGAATCGTTCTCTCGGGAGTGCCTTAGTGAAGATATCAGCCAACTGAAACTCGGTCCTCATGAAGTAAAGTTCAACAACCCATTTTTCAACCTGTTCCCTTATAAAGTGATGCTGGATATCGATGTGATTTGATCGGGAGTGTTGGACATTGTTGCAGCAAAGAGCTATAGCACTTTTGTTATCACAATATGTTGGTCCACAAATTGTATATGGATCACTAAGTAGTCTTGAATACCTAGTAGATGGTTAAGATAAATCCGAACCAATCTAAGTGAGAAACCCTAGGTGATTGTTATTGTTAATGCGGAATCTTAACAAGAACAATTAAGAACACAAGCAGAGATATCACTAACTTCGTATATTGATTATAATCACAATAGTGAACTCGTACAACTCACACACGAACTAACAATCTTTAGGGATCCTTTTATAACACAAGGAAACCCTAGCCGACACAGAAGATATACACAAATCTTCTATAAAGATACATACGCGCATTGTATCTTTTCCTAACATAACTCTAACAGACTTTCCTAACTTCACGACCAGACTTAACTTTACAAGTCAACCAGACTTAAACATGCTACCAGACTTAACATTACATTACCAGACCTAATAACACAAACAGACCTAACTTAGATAAACTACCAGACCTAAGTTGTCTGTTCTTGATACGTATCATAATTCCCAACAATCCTCCCCTAACTTGATCTTCATGATCCATGAACTTCAAGTTCTTCTGATTAAGCCTTCTGAGGATTGAATCTTGAACACTTTGAACTGAATTTAGGTCTTGTTTCTTTCTAGCAGCTTGAATCTTGATAAGCTCTTCTGATATGGTCTTTGCAGCAACATTGACTATATGTACATCAATTCATATTAAGTTTCATATCTATTCTCATCACTTCCAGGTGTGTTAACTCCTGTGAGAGGTGAATCATTGAAATTTAATGGATTTGATGTCTCTTTACCAATAGCCATCACTACTGGAGTAGCCAAATGTTTTGGTGTGTAAGACCATGGTACACTGATAACCATATGATTTTAAGCAAATCATCAGCTTATCAACGGATTTGTTAAGTCTTTACCAAAAGCCGTTTGCTTCTGGACTAGTCAATTCTTTGATGGAAAAGCACCTCATCATGGTGAATTGATTACCATTTATGGTTTTCCACAACTTTTACCACAAGCCATAACCTTGTGGACTAGCCAACTCTTCACTTATCTTAGATATGGTGAGTTGAGTACCATACAATTTTTGGCAAATTGTCAGCCATAAACGGATTTGGGCAATCTTTACCTGTTAGCCGTTTGCTCAGGATTAGCCAGTCCTTATGTTGATGAGACAAGGTGGACTGATAACCTTTTGATGTGTTAGTGCAAAGCACCTCCACCAAGTGAGAAGTTCCAATAATCTCACTTAACAACTTGTGAAAATTCTTTCAAACACCCTTAGGCTACATCCTTCAAAGACTGCTTCTTAATCAAATCCAATAACATCTCATATCCTTAATCCTTTTTACTAGCATACAACTTTTTGCTCATCATTTCCTTGCAAACACTTGATGATAAAGGATATTCCACCTCTGCAAGCATATAAATATCAACATTCTTTAATGAAACACAATGTACCTTGCAGGTATGAAAATATCTCCAGCTGACAATGTTTTGCTCTTCAGGAAGTTTCCACACTATATCAGACTCAGTTGGTGGCTCAAACATTACCTTCAAATTTCCCCAAAAGACTCTTTCAAATTCATCTTCAGGTGGATGATCTCCTTATTTAATGTTCACCAACTGATAAAGTTCTTGAAGATCCTCCCTATTCACATCATTTAAAATTCCAGCAAAATTCATATAAACAATGTCAGAATTATCTTCCCTTATTATTTGATATGCAGCCCTCTCACCAGTCATACTTAGTTGATACTTGACAACCTTAGTTGGTACCTTTGTGCTTTCAATAGTCCCCATTGTGGCTCCTTCAGATGAAGGTTCTTCATCTAATTCCTCTTCAACAATCACTTTCTTGGATTTACTTTTCCTTTCCAAACCTTTTCTTCTTTGAAACACAATAGGCTTTATTACTTCATCTTGCACTTCTTCTGTTGACTTTCCAGCTTCAGGTTGTATATCAATCACTTTATCAGGTTCAATGACTAGTTCAGTCTCTTTAGCCTTTCTACCTTGAAAGCAATATTTCTGCACATCATCATAGTCAATAGCTTTGTAACCTTGATCTCTCTCAAATGCCTTGAGATATGCTACTTGTATTTCTTCATATGACTTCCTTTTCATCTGTTCCAAAGAAAGATGCATTTGATTCTTAAGATACATCTTCATATCATACTTCTTTTCTGCCATAGACATCTTCTTGGGAATCTTTGATTTCTTCTGAAGCTTGAACTTTTCTAAGAATCCACCTAATGTATCATCATTACTTCTTGCATTTATGAAGTCAGCTAACTGTTTGGCTCGTTCATCAGCTGTTAAACCTTCAATAGTTAGCAGCTCTTCATACTTTGCTCTCACTTCATCATCAACATTGAGCAGCTTTGTAAACTCATCAGATTCTTCAGCCAATTGTCTTGCATAAACTGCATCTAGCATCTTTTGTCTTTCTTCTTCAGCAATATCTTGTGCCTTAATCCTCTCAATTGCAGCCTCAGATGCAAGTTCTTCTCTTGTTTTTCTTTTAGACTTCTTTGGCAATGAAGTTTTCTCCACGACCTGCTTTCCCTTTCTTAGTGCAGATTGTTGCTCTTCATTACCAGAACTAAGTTCATTACCAGACTTTCCTTCACCAGACTTTTCATCAGATATTGTTCCAAATTTTTCAACCTCTTCCTCAACAGACAGAATTAATCTTCTTCTCTTCCTATCCTGTTTAATTTTGCCCATTGATTGAGCCAAAGTCTCTGCTACTTCCAGTGTCTCTGGGCTAATTGTGGTGACATTATCTTGAACAAGTGGTTCTTGAACTGGTGTTTGAAGAATATTTTCCTGTTCTTGCTCCAAATTCCTCCCCTGTTTGGAAGAATTTTCAGCTTCATCTTCCTCATCATCAAAAGAAACACCCTTTTTCTTCATTGCTACTCCCATTCTCTTTACTTTCTTCACCAAAGTCACATAAGCTTTTCTGAGTGCCTCATTAGACTTTTCCAAAATACCAATCTTCTTTTGTAGTTGAGGAACAATGATAAGAAGATTTTCCACAGTTATGGGATCATGTTCCTCCTCCCTTTCAGGACTTGGAACATTTGGTTGTGGAGGTGAAGATTGTTGGATAGGTGTAGATGATCTTTCAGCAGATGGTGAGGGACCTGGTTGAGGTGATGGAATTGGAGAGGATGTAGGTGTAGCAGACCTAGATGATGCTTGGTCTTGTGCTTCATCAGGGTCCACTTGTGCAGCTCCAGAAGTACCTGCATTGTTAGTACCAAGCATAGCAGCAAGCAAAGGTTTGTCTGTCCCTTGAAAACTCCTTTTTAAATTTGCAAAAAGTTTGGGAGTAAAGGCCACACTGATGTAAGGCACTTTATCCTTAGTTTCAAAATTCAAGATCATTTGCAAAAATCGTGGATACATTAAAAATTTTGGGTCCTTAGCATTTTTCACCATTCCTTCAAAAATTAATTTTGAAAAGTTAAATTTCCTTCCAAATGATAAACAGACCAATGCAGAAGCAATTCTGCTTCCAAATTGATCCCATCCACCACTCTTGGGACTTAAGCTCTGAAGTATATGATGTACTAAAAACCTCCACTGAGGTGAAAAATGACTTTTCCAAAAGGTAAAACTTCCATCTGTAGGGTACCCAATGCTATTCAAACCCTCCAAAATATCCTCACTAGGCAAATCAAATTCTCCTAAAGCATCATCCAATTGGAGACTGTCCCTAATCGAGGCTTCAGTAATGGTAAAACCATTTTTATCTATGATTGCCCTTAAACATGGGGTCCCATCATCAAGAGTCTCAGAGGTAACCGACCTCCAGAACTGCTTGACAAGGGACTGATAAATAGTAGGATTATGAGTTAAAGAATAACAAATGTAAGAACCTTTTAGGAAATCCACAATCTGCTCGAAACCTGCACTTTGATCTGGCTTCTTCAAGAAACCAACTTGATTATGCTTGTCCACAAACTTGAGATTAGCCATGGATGAGTTAATGATTTAGGTCTGGTTGATAAGAAAGGTAGAGTTTTGAAAAATATTTGCGTAGAAACAGAGTCGAGAAAAATAAAGATGATTTAAATTTGGAAGCAAATAAAGAATAAAAGAAGATAAATAATATCAAATTTTAATCTTATATACTTCATAAATACCTTGTTTTATCGAAAATAGTGCAACGGTAATATATTGGTAAAATCTTTATTTACTCTGACCAGATCTAACGGTCATAAAATTAACACTACCCGACCTAAAATGGTCAACCAGGCCGAATCATAAGCTTACCAGACCTAACCAAGAGAGTGGACTTACACACTGAATATAGCGAATGCAGGGCTTTGCATCACCTCATTCCAATCTTTTCTGCAAGAATTAGTTGAAACAACAAGAAAGAGGAGACAAAAACCAATTTTTGCAAGACACATGAGCTACCAGATTTAACACTTAAGTTTACCCGATTTAAAAATATGTAAAACTTGTACATTTTCCTCCCCTTAAATGTACATTACCTCCCCTTAAGTGTAAATCCCTTTTCTTTTTTTTTTTTTTTTTTTTTTTTTTTTTTTTTTTTTTATCACTTAATCAAAGTAAAACCTGTGGTCAACTTTCCAAAAATACAAATAATAACTCTTTCCCTGCAAGTATTAACTCATACACCAACCGAGCATTAAAAGACATTAAACCTTGATTTTCCCTATAAAACCACCCATTGTTTTATCACAAAAACCAAAATAAACCAAAATAAAACCTTATAAGCATAATGGATCCATCCAACTTAAAAACCATAGAGATTTCATCCGATTCTTCTTGGGATCCAAATGACTCATCTTCTGATACATTATCAAGAGGATGGGGTGGATACTTCCCACCAGGGTATTCATCAATCACAAGAAAAAAGACATTAAGAGAATCAATTCTGAAACAATGGCTAGCTGCTTATGATCTTACTGAAAAAGAACCAGACAATGAAGCACCAAAGACTTCAAGACCAATTCCCCCTTCTGATGTAGATGATAAAAGTGCTAAAGAAGAAGACCCCTCCAAAGATGATGAAGAGACCTTTCCTTCGAAGATTGTGCCTTCCCTGAGAAGTGGTTCTGTGCCACGTCCCCCACCAAGCAGCTTGATTCTTGCACTTCCATGCCCAAAAGCATGGAATCAGTTTGGTGGCAGAGGAGCCAAGAAGACCATTCCTGACTTCATGGGCAAAGGGAAACAGAAAGTGTAGGTGGTGATGGTTAGCTGGTTTGCGTTAAAGCTTTTGTCTTATGAAGCATTGTAACTTGCATCCTAGAATGCAATTTCTTGTTAATAAATAAAAAGCTCTTTGGTTCTGATGTTTTAATTTTCCACATATGAATTACTTGCAATAGAGAAGAGCTAACAACTGCAAAACAAAGTTAAGCACAAAATACCAAAAACACACATACTATTGAAAGCAGAAAACAAATTAACTACTGAAAATAAGAATAACCAAGAAGAGTAGCAAGATTAAGAACAAACAAATATACAAACTATACAAAGTTAAGAAAGAAGATCAGTTTTTCTTAACAACCCAGGCCTGAGTGGGCTTGAGTCCTTTCTGTGGAGCAACATACTTATAGGTCTTGTATGAACTTGCTCCAGTGAAACCATGTTTGGACTTATAGGTAAATTCATTTTTAAATGGATTCCAAGCCCAGCACTCAGAGAAATTATCAGCAGAACCCCTACTTGAATTTGTTTGTCTCCTTACAGGTGAATGAGCCTTATAAAAATTATTTCTTTGAAAATTTGCATTCACTTGAGGTTTTTGAAAAGGTTGTTTGGGTCTCACAAAACCAGAGTTCACATTAGGTCTCACAGAATTAACATAACCAGTATTCACTTTAGGCCTCATAAAGTTAACATTTTGCCTATTCACATTAAAGTTTCTGTAGCCAGACCCAAAATTTGTTCTACCAGAACTAACACAAGAGTTAGGTCTGGTAGTGTTATTTAGTTGGACAGGTCTGGGAACAAACTGGTTGGCATGATTAATTCTACTAGCATTATTCCAAACTGGTTTATTTGAACCATGACCCTTATTAACATTCATTCTCTTTTGCTCAGCCTCTCTTTTCATTCTGTTTTCATGGAAGTCACAATCTCTTATTAAATGACTCAAACTTCCACACACAAAGCATCTTTTAGGAGCATAAGTATAATTACTCCTACTTTCTCTGTGAACACTATTGCTTCTAGGTGACTCATTCATTTTAACAGATTCCCTAGGAGATTTTATGTGATTGACACAACTAGGTTTAACTGTCTCAGCCTTTTGTTCAGTCACTACAGGTTTAGTAACAACAGGTTCACACTTCTCAACAACCTTAGGTTCAGGATTCTCTTTTTCCTCATTATTTGACTCAGACTTAGAGTGATCAGAGGAACCATCAATAGATCCTTCAGAGTCATTGGATTGACAAGAAGAATACCTACTGGATTTGTCCTCTGAGGTGGTTGGTCCAGGCACTTGAGGACCTTTCTTACCATACACAAAGAGTGAATCATCCAACTCTTCTTTTTCAAGAGGAGTATAGTCATCACTCAAAGGTGGTGGTACTCCCTTAAAGTCACCAGTCTTAACAAACCTATTATACAAAGGCTTATCAGCATAGTCCTCTTCTCTATTCTTAAATATAGCCCTACTCTCATTTTCCTCATATCCTAAGCCACATTTTTTATTTGACTTAATTTGAGAATCCCAACACTTAAACAGGTTATTATTTGAACTGTTCCATTGATCTACCCTTTTTCTCAGCTCATCTCTTTCCTTCTGAATTTTAAGTCATAACTGTCTATACCTTTTAAGCTTTTCATCTTGTTCGTATATCTTATTAGCTTGAAAGTATAGTTTTTCATTTAAAGCAGCATGTTGGTTTTGAAGGGTGACCTTTTGTGCCTCTAAAGTTTTTACAGCATTTTTATGTGCTAATAAATTTACTTCTAGATCACCTATTTGTTCTAGCTGCTCATCACACAAAGCCTTAACATGATTATATGAGTCAGTACATAATTTAGAGCATAATGATACCTCATTACCAATGGCCATGAGAGCATGATCAGACTCCTCATTTACTCTTGGATGCTCACCCCAGTTGACTCCTCCAGCTTCCATTGTCAGCAGGCTCATCTGATTCTTTTCCATCTTCCCATCATCATCTCTTTTCCCATCAGCAGACTTCTTCTCTGGACAATCTCTTGAAAAATGTCCATGCTTGTGACAGTTGTAGCATTCAACAGTCCTCTTTGTGTATCCCACTGGTGATTTGTTATTGAAGTTGATAGTTCTACCATATTGCTTCTGAAATCGTTTGACCCTTAAAGCAACCATGGCAATGTGCCATTTTATGTCCATCTCCTCAACTTCAGCATCATTAATCTGTTCAAGATCTTCACTAATAAAGCTTTCATCTTCAGTTTGGTTGGCAAAGAAAGAATGTATCACTTCATCAGTAAAACTTGAAGCAGACCTTTCACTTGAAGGAGTTTCATAGTTACCAGACCTAACACCACCAGATTTAACCTTGTAAGTACTGCTTTTGTTTTGTGACACAAAAGCAACATTTGATGAACTGGTTGAAGCCTGAGTGTTGTTACTGATCTCCCTTTCAAACATCCTAAGATTATTGTATAGGTCATCAGGTGTCATAGAATCTACTTCCTCCTTAATCCTCATCGCCACAGATACATTGCCCCATTCTGATGGTAAAGATCTAAGGAATTTGTGATTTGCATCCTCATTTGAGACTGCTGCACCATGAACTTCCAGTTGTGTTAATAGATGTTGAAATCTGTCATAGCCCTTCTCCAAACCTTCAGTCTTTGAAACACTGAATGTTTCAAATTGCTGTTTAAGAACAGCCTTTTGCATCTTCTTGGAGTTAGCATTACCTCCAAATCGTTTCTTGATAGCTTCCCACATCTCCTTTGCATCAAGAATGCCATGAAACCTTTGTAGATGCTCCTTAGGAATAGCCATAAGAAGCAAGGTTCTGGCCTTCTTTTCCTTCTCCACAGCCCTAATCTCCTCTGCAGATACTGGTGGCATTATTCTGAGCTGCCCATCATTCCCTTGTGAAATTCTCTTCTTAGAATTTCCCTTTTGAATCACCTTCCATACATCGCTATCAATGTATTCCAGATAATGTTCCATCTCCATAGCCCATATATCATACTCTTCTCTCTTAAGTAATGGAAGTTTTATGTTTGAGATTGTGGTTGTGGAAGGGATGGGTTGTTGTTGTGATTGGGAGTTACTGGTATCGGTTTTTCCTTCATCTTCATGGTTTGATTTCTCATCCTCACTGTTATGGATTGAGAAAGTTTCAGTGTTAACAGGCTTATCGAATTCAGACATTTTGCAGGGTGATTTGAGTGAGAATTTGGTTTTTGAGATTTAGTGTTCTTCGAATTCAGAGTCTCTCTCCTTGCTCTGATACCACTTGTTGGTCCACAAATTGTATATGGATCACTAAGTAGTCTTGAATACCTAGTAGATGGTTAGGATAAATCCGAACCAATCTAAGTGAGAAACCCTAGGTGATTGTTATTGTTAATGCGGAATCTTAACAAGAACAATTAAGAACACAAGCAGAGATATCACTAACTTCGTATATTGATTATAATCACAATAGTGAACTCGTACAACTCACACACGAACTAACAATCTTTAGGGATCCTTTTATAACACAAGGAAACCCTAGCCGACACAGAAGATATACACAAATCTTCTATAAAGATACATACGCGCATTGTATCTTTTCCTAACATAACTCTAACAGACTTTCCTAACTTCACGACCAGACTTAACTTTACAAGTCAACCAGACTTAAACATGCTACCAGACTTAACATTACATTACCATACCTAATAACACAAACAGACCTAACTTAGATAAACTACCAGACCTAAGTTGTCTGTTCTTGATACGTATCATAATTCCCAACACAATACAGAGGAATCTTGTTGTATCCAAAGCCATAGTCCGATAGTTGAGATCTCATCCATAAGATTTGAGCACAGTACGCAGACATGGCAATGTATTCAGCCTCTGTGGAAGATATAGACGTACTCATTTGCTTCTTAGATGACCAGCTTACTAACTTTTTCCCCAGAAACTGAGCACCTCCTGACGTACTTCGATGAGTATCTTGACACCCTGCATGGTCTGCGTCTGCATAGGCCGTGAGTGCCATGGCAGTGTCCTTAGGATACCGGAGACCCATGTGAATAGTTCCTTGAAGGTATTTAAAGACTCGCTTTACCGCTTCCAGATGATTTTTGGTGGGCTTGGACTGGTACCGAGCACACATGCATACTGCGAAAAAGAGATCTGGCCTACTAGCGGTGAGATACATTAGGGATCCAATCATACTTTGAAACTTGGTTTGATCAACTGGGATCCCAGAGAGGTCTTCATCCAACTTTGATCTCTCAACCATAGGGGTGTCGACAGGCTCACTTAAATCAAATCCAAATTTCTTCAATATTTCATTTGCATATTTGGATTGATTAATGAAGATGCCTCCGGGACATTGAGAGATTTGTAACCCTAAGAAGAACGACATTTGTCCCATCATAGACATTTGGAACTTAGAACTCATCTCTTTAGAAAACCGGTCACATTCCATAGGATCAGAGGAGGCAAAAATAATGTCATCTACATAGATCTGGACATGAAGTAGATGTTTTCCCATTTTCCTAGTGAATAGTGTAGGATCAACAACACCTTTGGAGAATCTGTTTGCCAGAAGAAACTTAGACAAAGTGTCATACCACGCCCTAGGTGCCTACTTTAAACCATAGAGGGCCTTCTTCAAGAGATAGACGTGAGTAGGACGATCAGGGTCCACAAATCCTTCAGGTTGACTTACATAGACTTCCTCTTTCAAATCACCATTTAAGAATGATGTATTTACATCCATTTGGTAGACTATCATATTCTGACTGGCAGCATTAGTGAGAAAGATTTTGATAGCTTCAATTCGAGCAACCGGTGCAAATGATTCTTCAAAGTCTATGCCTTCTTCTTGACGATAACCCTTTGCAACAAGTCGTGCCTTATTTTTTAGAACATCACCATGCTCATCTAGTTTCACTTTGAAGATCCACTTTAGAGTGATAATCATTGCACAATCTTGAGGAGGCACTAATTCCCATACTTCAAGTCGATCAAACTCATGAATTTCATCTTGCATTGCATTAAACCAGCAATCTTTAGACAAAGCATCTTCGAAATCTTTGGGTTTGACTTTGGATAGTACAGAATTAAAGAAGCACCACAATGCATCGGTGGCAAGTTGCTTTCGTGTGGATACCGGACGAGAAGGATTTCCAATGATGTTGTCAATCGGATAATCATTGGTCCATTTTCTGAGATGATCATGTGGTTGAGGGTAGGGAACTGATGTTTCCGTGTTAGGATCCCCTGAAGAAGATGTTTCTGTAGAAGATTCAGGAGCAAATATATTCTCGAATGGAACATCATCAGCAGGAGCAAAAGGATTCACTTCAAAAGAATTATCTACTGCAGAGCCTTTCTGTACCGAACGAGATTGAATATTTGATGATGATGGTGAGTGACTGGCAGATGGTGCATCTTGACTGATTGAGACAGATACAGATGGACCCTCTGAATTTTGTGGAATTAGAGCATCAGCAACTGGAGGTACAGGTGGAGCTTCCATTATAGTATCAACCATTGGTGGCTCAAAGTATTCATCAAACATCGGATCAAACAACTTCTTCAACTCATCACTGGTAGGGGGTACATAAGGAACTACAGGAGTGGGATAATGTACAAGACCTGAACTAATTGGTCCAGGTGTCAATAAGTTTGGTACGGGTCGAGAACTAGTTTTTCCAGGAGCCGTTTGCTCAGTCAGCTCATCGAATGTCACGTGAATAGTTTCCATGATTTTTCGGGTTCGTTTGTTGTAGATTCTGTATCCCTTGCGATCTGGTGCATACCCAACGAAGAAACCCACATCTGCTTTAGCTTTTAGTTTTCCCAGATCTTGACTGTCATTTGTCGGATAGCACAGAGCACCGAACACTCGAAGAAAGGAAAGATCTGGTTTCTTGCCATGTATCAGCTCATAAGGAGTTTTGTTGTGAAGAGTATGTATCAAGGATCGTTTTTGGGTGTAACAAGCAGTAGCAATGGCCTCTGCCCAAAGAAACATCGGAGCCTTAGAATATATCAGCATGGTTCTTGCAGCTTCCACTAGAGTACGATTTCGTCTTTCAACAACGCCGTTCTGCTGAGGAGTGCGTGGAACACTTTTCTGGTGATTTATGCCAATACTTTCATAGAATTGAATGAGTTGTTTGTTAACAAACTCAGTTCCATTGTCTGTGCGGATGATTCTGACGGTTTTGTTGAGCCTTACTTGTAGCTGTTTGATAAGTTTAATGATAACCTCTGAAGTCTCGTCTTGGTTCTCAAAAACTTCACCCATGTAAACTGAGAGTAGTCATCGACCACCACAAGAATATATTTCTTTCCATTTATACTCTGCACTCTCATTGGTCCGCATAGATCCATGTGAAGGGTGTGAAGAACTTTCATGATGGTGTTGACAGTTTTGGGTTTGTATGTATGCTTCTTGCTTTTGCCCAGTTGACAAGCAGAGCAAAGATGATCATTTTCAAACTTCAATCTGGGCATGCCTCGTACAAGATCCTTGCGAGAAAGATCATTTATGGTGCCAAAGTTTAAATGATTTAAATGACGGTGCCAAAGCCAAGATTTGGTCTTTGAGGCCTTTGACAGCAAGCAAATAGGAGAGGACCGCATCATGTCTTCGATAGAGATGGTGTATAGATTAGTGCCATGATTGCCTTTAAGAAGATCAATACCATCCAGCTCTCTGACGAAACATGTGTGTTTTCTGAAAGCAACTTCAAGATCAGAATCACAAAATTTACCAACAGAAAACAAATTGTGCCCAAGTCCTTCCACATAGTATACCCGAGAAATTACACTGTCGCCAAACACATAATCTCCATAACCTATAATTGCCCCAAAATGGTCGTTCCCGAATCTAACTGTCCTGATAAATTTATTCATGAAATTCCTGAGCCGTGAGCGATCCCCGGTCATATGTTTTGAGTAGCCTGAGTTCAAATACCAAAGGAGGATTTGTACGACCTACATTTGAAAACAGACAACGATGGATAACTAAAAAATGTGGATCCCCACGTGCAACTGGGGTCCGTTTTGTTATCACAAACAAACTCAGGAACAACAGGATTCATAGATGCCATTGTATTCATAGTGGAAACTACACTTGTAGCAGCAATTGACCTAGTTACAGGGCATTGTGCCTCTAAAGGGAAAATTTGACCAGTTGGTTTCCATTCCTTAACAGTTACTACTTTATGATTAGTCATTTTAGTTAAGGGGCCCTGATCTCTTAAAGTAAATTTCCTTCCAGTGGGTCTTCATTGATAACCAACATTAGCAAACACTCTTCCTGTTGTTTTCCAAATTTGCTTACTCAGTTTAGGTTTCCTAACATTCTTAACTGGGGATCGTTGAGAAGACATCAAGAATGACACAACACATTCATCATGATTACCAGAAATTAAGCATTCATTACATGTCTTACAAATAGCATTAGAATTCGAATTAATTACAGTACGCTTATAGCTAATACTAGAATCAACACGATTCTTTTTTATCAAATCAAACTTATTGTTCCTAGGGTGGACTTCTACTTTCTTCACATGAGCACTCTTAGCTGGCGCAGTCCTATCTTTCTTTGTATTGCAACTAGGCTTTGACCCGCTAGCTTTAGTGTCACTGTTTACTCCTGTAGAAGCAATGATGGGAACATTAGTTTGTTTCACTGCCATTTGCTTTTTCGGTTTTGATGTGCTGGGTTCAGATGTTTTCGGTGGTACATCAAAGGTAACATGCTTGTTCTTAGTCATTGATGAAGATGCAATAAACCTATCTCGCTTGCTATCAATCTTAGGACATGTGCCAATGACGTATTCTAAGAGTTCCTGAGATCGTTTAGTGAGGAAGCAGGCATCTACAACTGCACTATCTAGTGGTTTCTCTATCCTATCCTCTTCTACGGTCTCACGAAGAATGTCAAGACTATCCTTAAGATGAGTGAGATAAATTTGATGAGCTGACCTATTGTTTCTAAGAGGAAGCGGGATATACACAACATCAATTTCATATTTTCTACAAGCAGAAACCTTTGGAACAACATTTTCACTAGTGATAATTGGCATTTTCCCTTTCACCCGAGTCTTTAGATTCTCAATCTCATTTAGCAAAGAAGTTATCTTTTCATTGTGATTGTTACGTGTGATTTTAATCGAGTCATATAACTCTTTGTAATGCTGTTTGATTTTTGAATTTTCAGCTTGAAAACACTCATTTTCATATTGTAATTTATTGACAGTGTCTTGATAGTGAAAACTCTGAGAATCTGAAGACGATGGCTTATGGGTGCCAATCACATCACTCTTGTTTGATTTTAATTGGGCAATTTGGGCCCTCAATTTTCGAATCGTGTTAGTGTGAGCTTGAATTTTTTCATCTCGTTTGCTTAATTCAAAATATGCATCAAATTCAGGAGCATCCAAAGATGTCTTGGCATTTGAGATTTTAACTCTTTCTTCTAAATGTTGATATTTTAATTGCAAATTAAGATTATCAACCTCTAGTTTCGAAAAATGCCTGACCATGTTATCATGATCATCGTTTTGGATTTTCTCATGCAATTTTAAATTCTCCCCCTCAAGCTCAATAACACGATTCTGGGAAACATTCAATGCAATAGACAACTCATGAAATTGACAAGTAGTTAATGCAGCATCAGCAAAAGTATAAAACACATCCTGTGCAATACATCTAGCAATCAAATTCTCATTGGTGATGAGAATGTTCTTTCTCTCAATCTCACGACTCTTAAGTTCTATCGCATTTTGGGACACTTCGTTTTCCATATCTTTAAATACCTCTTTCATCTCTTTTACTTCAGTTTTAAGGGTTTTTTGCATGCCCTCAAAATGTTCCTTGAGGAGTTTAAAGAATGGAATAACCTCAGTTAAGTAACACTCTTTTGTTAGTTCAAAACCCCTTTCCCCTTTAGTAATTCCCGTTGGCGTAATTCTCTTCTTACATGTTTTATCAAAATCAGCAAATAGTTGACTAAGAACATATATGCTAATTAGAGTTTTACATTTGGTGGGAAGAGTTAAAGGAACTAAGTGCCTGGGTGTATTGGGTGGGTACACCGTTGCAGCAGCTATTTTTCTAAGGGGTGGAGTTTTGGCTTTAAGTTTATCGGCCTTTCTCTTTTCTACATCTAAACACCAAAATATCTGTTCTGGTGTCAACTTAGTTTGAGGTGCAAAAACAGTCAATCGGTTCTCCTCATAATAATCATGGGGTTTGATTATAACTCGATTGGCTATACATTTGGGATCCTTTATTTTTTCAGCCATTCTTTCTCTACTTACTACTTCTATCTCAGTACTCTCTTCAAATGATGACACATTGGGAGGGGCATGACCAGGCTTAAGCATTACATTTGCATCATATAAGGCAGGTTGGGCAACTTTAACACTCTTAAGTAAAACTGATTTAGGTTCACCTACATCCTTTTTACTATTTTCATCACACAACCTTTTATGCTTTTGAATCATTTGAGCAGTTTGTTTGGTCTGGTCTTGTGTGTACAACTTGTTTTCAATCTTGTTCTTTAACGTTTTAAGTCTGGAAAAATCATTTAAGAGTTTTGTTTCTTTTTCTTTGAAATCGTGTTTTAGTGTAATTACACTTTCTTGTATCTCCTGTTTTTGTTTAACAGTTTGATCAAGTTGTTTTCGTAAAGAATATAACTCCTTTTTCAATGTTTCTTCCCTTAAATTATGTTCAGTTATGAATGTACACATTTGACTATCCATTTTCTGCTCACGTTCAGTTAGCTCAAATTTTGCACGTTGTTCATGTATGGCCACCTGATCTTTATAGATGTTAAGTCTAGTGGTCAAGGTGTCATCGGGGATAAACACGGTGTTCTTATGCAACTCACAAGCATTATCTACAACATAAGCATTATCTACAACAGAAGATGCACTACTTGGTACAACAGACACGTCGTTGTGATTCACATATTGTTCATATGGAATGATATTACTATTTCCCATATTAACAGTATCTGATTCAACAACATCTGTCTGTTGTACTTTGTTAGGAATCTTCTGTTCACCAACCATATTATGGGTGTCATAAAGCTTTAGTACCTCGTATATGATTGATGCATCGGAAAGACCAGTTTGTTGTGGTGATTGATGCGTGTAGCACCGGGTTTTAAATTTGTAAACAAGAATTACTGGTTAACTAGGAACACATACGAGCAAGTATACTCGTCCGTATGTAGTAAGAGGATTGGTAAGTCAAGGTCGTCCCACGAGACATGGTTGTACTCAAATGTTGTTTGATTGTTTAAGCAAGTAACAAGTTGATGGTTATGATTGTCACGGATCAAACCAACAAGAAAAGCAATTATAAAAGCATGATGTAAGCACACAAACACTTGTTTAGGAATAGCAACCAATCGTGATGGAACGTTGAACATGTTTGGGTGAAACATAGAACGCACATATCAATTTTCACAAGGTTTTCTAGTCAATGGGTAATATCAAGAAAATTCATGTTTCTACTAGTTTCACGGGTGAGTTCTTTCGGCCCATACATCATCCCATTACGCTATCTCTTTGTGTTATCAAATGTATGAAAAAGATGATTAGTAACATTAGTTCTTACGAGTCCTTTCAAACCAATCTCGTGATTAAATATTCCCGAATTCATTTAAAAACTTGCATACTTAATAGTTGTCAATTATCAAATACCAATCCATTTTGGCCACCAACTTCTTGGAATTAAACAATATTAGAAATCCTTTCAACCTTTAAATCCAACAATGTTTAATCAACAAGTTTTAGAACACGAATTATATTTAAACAAACTTATTAGAACAATCACTTTTTCTAACCAACTAATCATTCAATCATTCACACGAAAGTCTACATAATCCCCAAACTAGTATAAAGAGATAATAGTAATCAAACAAGTAACACAACACACAAAGGAATTCTCATGATCAACATAAGCAAAGACATTAATATGATTGAATTTAAATAGAAACAATACCAAACATTAGAGTCAAGGCATCAAGGGCTACAATTCCAACCATGTGAATCCAACCAAAAGAAACTACCAAAATACAAATCATCCATCCCTAAACCTTCCTAGAAATCGGCCTCATGTTGTGAGTATATGACCTAAGGGAGTTTGGTAATAAGGATTGTTGGTTATATATGTGGTGTTTAATTGGTGTAAACTATAATCAAGCCTCATGTTGTAAGGATGATCAAGTCATATGTCTTGCAAATGTCGACCAAACCCACTCCCCAACACCTCTAGAAATGGTGGGGAGTAGTAGGAGAGAATCCTCCAAGTGTTGAGAGAATTTGTTGTAGATGGTAGGATAAGTTGATGGTAGATAATTGGTGATAAACACTTAGCCAAGCACTCTTATTTATGGATGAATGATCCTTGGTCATCAATCATGTTTCTTGGGCACAAAGGGTCATAAAGATGCAGGAAAAATGAGTTATTAGGAGTAGATGATCGGACTTTGGAGTAATAGTACTTAATTCTTCACTTAAATGAAACTTTGGAGGACTTTAAGTGCCTGAACCCACGGCTGGGATCTTGAACCCGCGGCTGGGATATCTGCTGAACGTCAGGTTGAGCTTTTGAACTTTGGGTTTGAATCTCAGCTTCAACCTTGGGTTGGGAATTGTTTTTGTAACACCCCAACCCGACAAGGGTAAAGATATCTCAATAATGGATTCATATCAGATCAAAACAGAGCATACATCTACAGTAATACAAAAATCTCAAAGGATTACAAATGAAATACTGAATCTACAAGGTTACAATGAAAGCTTTCAAAACTAATTCTAAAACATAATATCTTCTATCCAATTCTAATCCAGAATAGCTACCAAGCCTTCTAAGTCCAGAGGTACACTCTCACTCATTCCCAGCTTCCTACTAAAACCTGCCGCAGGAAAAGAAATGCGGCTGAGCTACGAGAGCTCAGTGAACAGATATATAGATGACAGAAACAATAACGGATAACAATACAAAAACAAATCAGAAATACAGATTATACAGATACAGAATCAAAGTGAAAGAATAGGAAAGGAGTAAGGGTAAAAGAAAAGAATGAGAAAGGAATAATGTACAAACCAGGTTTAGGGAAATACAGAAATCCATCACGAGCCCAGAGATAACAGATAATATCATAACAGAGTAATCATATAATAATCCAGAGGGGATGCCTCTCAAGTAACAGATAATATGAGGGGTGACCTCATGTATCAATTGGAGTGATCAGCTCCCAGATAATGTGAAAGACGTGTATCGCACACACCATCAGTCACCAGATATACATATATAACAGTAAACAGTAACAGATAACAGAAATCAGATCAGAACTAGGATGCATCCATGCGCCCCAGTAGGCCAGAATCTTCTCCTACATAACAGATAAAATCAGGGACGGGACAGGTCATCACTCTCCTGCCCTAGAGTCATGCCATCGGTGCATCAATGACATAGACATGAAACCCTCATGCCTAGTGATTGGCTCGGATATCAGACTGTGGTCAAGGTCAGATGTCATATAATAAACAGAGTCATATCTAAGGGTTCATGGCAGAAGGGTCATGTCAACAATTCAGAATAAGATAATAAGGTTTAAATCAGAGTTTATCAGATTAAGTTTAATATCAAAGCTTAAGTTCAGATTAAAAGGTTTATTTCCAATAGTTCAAAAGAGTATATCAAAGGTTAATAATTACAAGTTTATAGCAATAATCTATTTCAGAAGTTCCTGTCAAGAGTTCATTTAAATCAATCCTTTAATAATGGTTCTCATTGAAATGATCTTTCAAAATAGTTTTCATAAAAATGGTCTTCCAAAACTTTTAGTAACTTCCATTTCAAGTGGTATAGCTTCTTTTTAAAATAGCTTTTAATAAAGGTTCAAAATCAGTTAGGTTCAGATAAGGATTTAACAGGTTAAGGTTTATACCAAAATCAAATCAAAGTTTATAACAGATATATCAGGTTAAGGTTCAGAACAACGTTCACAGATCAGATTCAATCAAGACTCACAAATTCAGGTTTCAGAACAAGAGACCAATCAGAGTTCAGGAAAAAGGTTCAGAATAAAAGAATCATAGCAGAGGTTCAAACAACAGGTTTAAGACAAACAGATCACAACAAAGATTCACAACAGAAGGGATCATAGCAGTGGTATCGGAGATCCTAATAAAGAAAATGAAAACTGAAAGAAAAGGGGATGAAAAACCCTTACTGAGAAAGGGCAGAATATCTGTACCTTATAGCACAGCAGAAAATCAAACAAACACAGAACAAGATCAGGACTTCTCCTTCTTCACACCTAAGGAAGAGGAAGACAGAATTACTAAAGTTTCTTATTCAGATTATTCCTTTTAGTTTATCTCTTCATTATATGTACTTTCTATTTTTAGTAACTTTCCAGATTTAGTAAGTTCCCATAATTAGCAGGTTTCCAGAATTAACAGATATTATCATTTCAGATTAGGTTTAACCCTGATTCACAGATTATTATGGGATAACAGTATATTTTATCAAGTTACAGAAGTTTAGGGTTAATTATGACATGATCAGAAAGTTTAGGGTTTTAACTGTAATTTCATCAATTTCCAAGGTCATTAGTGAAAAATACTTTAAGCTACAGAATTATATACTCATTTTATTCAGAATTACATTTTATTCTCTTAAGTTTCACAATTTACAAATTATACCCCTTTAGTTACATAATTTACAAAACCCACCTTATAATTACATATTTTACAAATTAAACCCTACAATATCCATATACACCAAACAAACATATTATATTTCATAATTACAGAATATATCATCAGAGTTTAGTACATTACAGATTAGACCCCTCAGAATTCAGAATTTACATATTTAGTCCTTTAAGTTTACAAAACATATATTTTAAATCATAATTTCATAACAATTACATAATTAGGCCCATAAATACTCAAAATTACACAAAACACTCTTAATATTATTATTTACTCAAAATGACTTCAAGTTTCCAGAATTTACATTTTTAGTCCCTCTAGTTTAATTATTTATAAATCGAAATAATATTTATATATAATTACTCTTTAAACCTTTTAAATACAAAATTGACCCATAAGACCTTCACTTTATATTTTTACATGATTAGTCCCTGATCAAAACATATTACAAAAATACCCACGAGTTTCAAAAAATTACAAAACAAGCCCTTTAACTATTTATCTACAAATCGGTTTTACAAAAAAATAAACTCAAAACCCTAGCTTATTAACCAATCATTGTAGCAATCATTATACATCTTTAAAACATTAATTAAGACCAGGTTTAAACAATCAAACCCTAACCCTAGTCGATTAATTAGGGTTTCTTATTTTATTTCCTTATTATTCCATGTAGCGATTAACAAAAATTCGTATATCATGATCAGAGCTTCAAAAAATCGAACCACTATTTTTCTGAGTTAATACACATTATATAGAGTCCACGAAAAATAGTCTTCATGCCCAGAAATTTCGTTTCTAATTATTTAGGGTTTTAACATGTTTTTAGGGTTTAATTCTCAAATAATTCGTATACCATGCATGGTTCATTTTTATTATTTTATTTGCGACTTATAGGATGAATATAACCTGATAAAAATACCAGATAATTTTAGAACGACCAGAACAAGCTGAATGAATTCATTCTTCTCGATTAGGATAAAAACGACTCCAAAATTCCACAGAGCAGACCGCGACTCCAAAAACCTTGTAACCAATTTTCGCAGATCATATATGATGTAAGGAACTCAGGAAAAATAGAAAACAAATTTATAAGAGGTCGCACGAATTAAAATGGAATTTACCTCACTTTTGAACAAAAATTCGACACCAATGAATTTAGGCCTTTATAATTCGAATGACTATTTTTCTTGGCTTCCTAGCAATAGATTGAACTCAGAAAAATTTCTTTTGGCTCTCCAAAAAATCGCAGGAATGAAAAACGAATTTGTTTGGTGGTTTTGTGTTTCTCGGTTTGGTTAATTAGAAAGAATATAGGTGTATAAAATATATGGAATGAAGATACCAAGTCTTTGGGGGAATACTCGGCCTTATTTTGCTAACAAAATCAGATTTTGATTTTAGTTGATCATCTCCATATTTACTTGAGCTTATCTACTCTTTTTAATTTAATTTAGTATACCGAAATAGATCATAATAAATGTATATTCGGTTTCTTTTATATTGTATGGGACAAGATAATTATTTTGGACATGCAAAATTATTACAAGACTTGTCTCAATTTTATTTTGCTTTATATGTAATTTATTTAATATAATTCGGATTTATTTAGCTTAATATAGCTTTTAATTAAATTTTAGAAGTTGTGAGGGCATTTTGGTCATTTGACACGTTATCTGAATTTCAGGTATTACAGTTTTGCAAATGTATTTCAACCTTGGGTTAGCATATAACTTCATCCTTTAACACTTTTTTTTTCACTTAATCTTAACTCTATTTTCACATCTTTCTCTTGAACATCGGAATTAATCGTAGCACGATTCAATATCTTTGAAGACGATCTTTTCTTGAATATTTACTTGATTTCATAGCTTTTCTTCATCTTTTTCTTTATTTCCTTCGATATAGTTGTACCTGAACCTGAATACATCTTTTATACCTTTTAAGCGTAAAATGTTCACAAATACAACCAAATAACATGCAAAAACATACGAATAACGCTAATAAAATATATACAAAATGAGCGTTATCATATACCCCTACACTTAAACTTTGCTTGCCCTCAAGCAAATCTAAGAAAAGAAAATTTAAAATGCATATCTAAATGACAAAATGAAAAGAAATTTTTTTAAAAATTTATGAAAAATTAGAAAATATCGAAAAAATCTTTTTGGTTTTTTTTTTTTTTTTTTTTTTTATTATTATAAATAAGAGAAAATTGAGCGCACACTCCCCCACACTTAAGGGTTTGCTTGCCCTCAAGCAAATCTTGCAATTAAGAAAAATAGATCCCACATGGTGTATGGAAAATGATTAATAAAAATATGATGCAAATCTACCAAGTACAAGTACGAGATACGATTCATCTTTTTAAGCTTTAGTGGTGAAAAACCGAGATATTTGACAATACCCTATGGATTCTCTCGCTTGATAACATGGCTAAGCACCTCACGAAAAGGAATGAACGTATAATTTACTCAACACTCATATATTTTTGGTGATGGAGTATATAAGAAAATCACACTCATATTGCTCAGTCATGATCCGTTTATTACCATAGGCTTGTACAAGAAACAAAACTCCACCGACGTGGCGTAAGCACCAAGTGTAAACATCTAAAGAGGACTTTTATTCGGGTTGTAACGTTTAGGCTTAAGGGTTATATTAGACTTATGTGCAACTATCTTATGCAAAACATAATAGCTCGCTAACAACGAATTCTTGCATAACCAAATAACGGATGGTCACTAAGGATAACCTTAGATCGCTAACAACGCTACCTAATTCCTCAAGAAATCGGATGGTCACTACATGTCAATACACTTGATAAATTCACAAAGCCAAAAAGGTAAGGATAAGGCATGGGAATTTTCATGAAATTGGTTTTAAAAGAAAAATAAAGTCAAGTCTAAGTCCCATGTTGCTAGTTAACGAACAAACCGCAAACCCGCAAATGATTATAGTTACAATCTTCTCTTTTTCACATATCGATCACCAAATATATATGTATATCACGTCTTAGCACATTGGCTAATCGATATCTCAAACATACTTCATCTTCCTTCATCTTTATAGTACTGCCTCCGTCCCTAAATAAGTGTCCATTGTTGACTTTTAAAGTCTTCTTTTTTAGACTTTGATCTCAAATTATTTTATTTTTGTTATGTAATACTTGATGCAAAATATATGAATGGATTGAGTTTTAAATGTATTTTCATTGGTATAATTTTCACTAATTATTACATAACACAAATGAAATAATTTAAGGTCAAAGTTCTAAAATAGAGACTTTAAAAGTCAATAGTGGACATTTATTTAGGGACGGAGGGAGTAATAATATAGCACATTGGCTATAATTGTCATCACATATATATTTTTTCTTTCTTTTTTTTTCTTCGATGACTTATTCATTTTTTTTTCAACTCCTTTCTCCTTCATACATCACATCTCCCCCACACTTCGCATAAGCACACCACAAAAATACAAAATATGAAGTGGGCCCTCTCCATCTTTGTCGGAATGGCACACACAAATGACAAAATGTGGCTAACTAATAATCATAAAAAACAATCCAACAACCAAGCAACTAGCAACCAACCGTTTAGACTTTGACAAGGGTAAGGCTAAGGTTTAAACTGTAAAATATTTTTGTATTTTTCTGGATGTAACAAAAGAAAAGAATGGCTCGGAGTGTGTTCTAAGGGTATCTAGCGCTACAAATGAGCGCTAACAAATGGGTCCATATGGGTGGTTAACTAACCGATGTGGCTAGCTAATATATCATTAGATGTAAAATGAAGGCCATTTGGTTTAATTCCTAAGAGTGCCTCTTTGTCACACGAATACACTTATATCACACGAGGTGATCTCACTGCGGTCTGGTAATGATTTGCAAGCACAAGTTCTAGAATAAATAAAATCACCGGCACACTCATAGCAAAAAGATCAAGCATAAAAGATATATGCTATATAAGAATAGGCTCAAATCCTCACATATTTAGTGGTAAAGGGCTATAATTGCGTTAGCAAATGTTATCGATCCTAGAAATGGATTGCAATGTCAATCGGGACACATCTCGAATTTTTCAAAATTTACCAATTTCACCAGTGGGATGATCTAGTTATTCTAATATATTAACCTATATGCGCGAAAATAACTAGAAGTTAAGGGCAAACAAGTATACAAAATTTTAAAAATTGGCCCAAAAATATGAAAATTTAAATCTAGTTTCGTTTTTCACTATTTTAGTTTTTCCCCACACTTAAGTTAAGCCTAATACTCAATATAAAAAATAAACTTCAAAGCATGAAAAATAGGGAAAAAATAAGATAAGAAAAGACCGAGAGAAACGAAACTTCATGGGCTTAAGAAATCGCGATCGAATCTCCATATGATAAGATGTTAAGTACGCGAGAACAATCGATTTCTCTTCCAACCAAACATGTCCAATCAAGAGAGTAATGCCACAATCATCCAATCTCCAAGAGCTTATTAAATCTGCAAAAATAAACTAAACTACAAAAACACGTAAAATTCTAAAACTCACTTTCGTAGGCATCACAGTTGCATTTAGCGTATGCAACAAGCCTTTTAAACCCCTCGGTGGCCCGAGTGGACGAGTTAAGTCTCGAGAGGGTTTCCAGTGAACATACCCACAAAGTTCAAAAACATTTTTATTTTTAAAAACAAGTACTTATTTATTTACGACGTACTAAATTAAAATGCAAAAAAAAAAAAAGTTTAAGTAGAACGAAAGTGATGTTCAAACATTTTTAGGAATGATTTCATAAAACATTTAAACTTATTAAATAAAAACTAAATTAATTAAAACTTAAGCAAAACAAATAAACAAAAATAATTAAATTTATTTATTTGTTTATTTGTTTATTTATTATTTTTTTTTAGCAATTTAAAATTTTTTTTTATTATTATTATTTTTTTATGAACTGTAACGGAGAAAAGAAAAAAAAAACTAAATAAAAAAATTTTATTATTATTATTTTTTTATGAACAGTACTCAGAAAATAAATAAACAGAAGAAAAAAAATTTGTTTTTATTTTATTTGCTACAGTAATGGCGGTTCAAGTGTGAACCGTCGGTTTGGACTGGTTTAAAATTTACCGAGAGGTTCAACCGGAGCGGTTGAGAATTGAACCGGCGGTTGGGAATTGACTGGGTTTACCGAGAGTTTGAACCGGGCGGTTCGGATTTTGAACCGTCGGCTGAGTTTGACTGGGTTCACAGAAGGTTTTGAACCGGGGTGGTTCAGATTTGAACCGTCGGTTCGGACTGTCAAAAAGTTTTACCGAAAGTTGAACCGGTCCGGTTCAATTTTGAACCGTCGGTTCGGAACTTTTTTTAAATTTACCGAAAGTTGAACCGGTCCGGCTCAATTTTGAACCGTCAGTTTGCAGAATTTTTTTTTTTCCTTTTTTTTTTTTTTTCCGCAAGCAATTCGAGCACAAACTTTTGAAAGCAAACATTTGAATGAGCATTTTTAGAACACATGAAACCAAATCCCAACACTAAAACACTTGATTTTGATGCCAAGATCATTAAGCAAAAGATGAGAAATGATAGATTTTTTAAACAAAACGCAAGGGAGGCAATTAAGCAATTATCATGAGCAAACAAGCAAGCAAGAGCAATTCAAATAAGAGCAAAGAAATAATCATTCATGAGCAAGAGCAATATAGCATTCGAACAAATTAGTAAACATGAAATCAATTCAATATATCAAGCAAACGAACAAACAAGTAATTTCAACAACAAACAAACATATGAATACAAACGCAAATCCCCAGAAACGGCGCCAAAAACTTGATGCGTGTAGCACCGGGTTTTAAATTTGTAAACAAGAATTACCTGTTAACTAGGAACACATACGAGCAAGTATACTCGTCCGTGTGTAGTAAGAGGATTGGTAAGTCAAGGTCGTCCCAAGAGACTTGGTTGTACTCAAATGTTGTTTGATTGTTTAAGCAAGTAACAAGTTGATGGTTATGATTGTCACGGATCAAACCAACAAGAAAAGCAATTATAAAAGCGTGATGTAAGCACACAAACACTTTTTTAGGAATAGTAACCAATCGTGATGGAATGTTGAACATGTTTAGGTGAAACATAGAAGGCACATATCAATTTTCACAAGGTTTTCTAGTCAATGGGTAATATCAAGAAAATCCATGTTTCTACTAGTTTCACGGGTGAGTTCTTTCGGCCCATACATCATCCCATTACTCTAGCTGTTTGTGTTATCAAATATGAAAAAGATGATTAGTAACATTAGTTCTTACGAGTCCTTTCAACCCAATCTCGTGATTAAATATTCCCGAATTCATTTAAAAACTTGCATACTTAATAGTTGTCAATTATCAAATACCAATCCATTTTGGCCACCAACTTCTTGGAATTAAACAATATTAGAAATCCTTTCAACCTTTAAATCCAACAATGTTTAATCAACAAATTTTAGAACACGAATTATATTTAAACAAACTTATGAGAACAATCACTTTTTCTAACCAACTAATCATTCAATCATTCACACGAAAGTCTACATAATCCCCAAACTAGTATAAAGAGATAATAGTAATCAAACATGTAACACAACACACAAAGGAATTCTCGTGATCAACATAAGCAAAGACATTAATATGATTGAATTTAAATAGAAACAATACCAAACATTAGAGTCAAGGCATCAAGTGCTACAATTCCAACCATGTGATTCCAACCAAAAGAAACTACCAAAATACAAATCATCCATCCCTAAACCTTCCTGGAAATCGGCCTCATGTTGTGAGTATATGACTTAGGGGAGTTTCGTAATAAGGATTGTTGGTGATATATGTGGTGTTTAATTGGTGTGAACTATAATCAAGCCTCATGTTGTAAGGATGATCAAGTCATATGTCTTGCAAATGTCGACCAAACCCACTCCCCAACACCTCTAGAAATGGTGGGGAGTGGTAGGAGAGAATCCTCCAAGTGTTGAGAGAATTTGTTGTAGATGGTAGGATAAGTTGACGGTAGATAATTGGTGATAAGCACTTAGCTAAGCACTCTTATTTATGGATGAATGATCCTTGGTCATCAAGCATGTTTCTTGGGCACAAAGGGTCATAAAGATGCAGGAAAAATGAGTTATTAGGAGTAGATGATCGGACTTTGGAGTAATGGTACTTAATTCTTCACTTAAATGCAACTTTGGAGGACTTTAAGTGCCTGAACCCACGGCTGGGATCTTGAACCTGCGGCTGGGATGTCTGTTGAACCTCAGGTTGAGCTTTTGAACTTTGGGTTTGAATCTCAGCTTCAACCTTGGGTTGGGAATTATTTTGCACATGTATTTCAACCTTGGGTTAGCATATAACTTCATCCTTTAACACTTTTTTTGGCACTTAATCTTGACTCTATTTTCACATCTTTCTCTTGAACATCGGAATTAATCGTAGCACTATTCAATACTTTGAAGACGATCTTTTCTTGAATATTTACTTGATTTCATAGCTTTTCTTCGTCTTTTTCTTTGTTTCCTTCGATATAGTTGTACCTTAACTTGAATACATCTTTTATACCTTTTAAGCATAAAATGTTCACAAATACAACCAAATAACAAGCAAAAAAATACGAATAACGCAATTAAAATATGTACAAAATGAGCGTTATCAGTGATGAGCCTACAGAAGACAGGTTAGCCATGAAGATGGTTTGAGCAGTGGGTTCATCATCAACATCTGAGTCGAAGGAATCGCAGTCATCAGCTTGGAAGATGTTGGGATCATTTAGTGCCAAGTCCTGAACTGGTTGATCATCCACATCAGCATCAAACGTATTCTCCCCATCACCAGCAAGAAACAATAACTCTTCTTCGTACAAAACTGCTCCATTCTCTTGAGCTTGCATCAACAACATCTTATCTTTGAAGTAGTCAGAGTTCTGTGGACGCTTTGGTTGAGTGCAATTCCTTACTATGTGTCCTAGTCCACCACATTTGTAACACTTGGGTTGCCTTCCCTATCCCTGATTAGCATTCCCAACTCTGTTCTGTATATTACCCCGACCAATGTTCCTTTGATTCACATTCTGCCTTCCTTGAACATTCTGAACCACAACCCTTCCATCCTCCACAGTTGCTTGATTACGTGGGTTTGATGAAGTTCGAAGTTGGTTGTTGGTTTGAGGAAGTGTTGTTCTGAACTGTTGGACAAGTAAGGAAACTTGGTTGGAAAGATTATCAATCATCTTGTCAGTATGTGAGTATCCTGAATCCAGTTGGGAGTTCACAGCAGAGGGTGGGTGCAACGATGATTGGGCAAATGAAGTCTGATTCTGTGATGAGAAGGGCTTGTGATAAACTTGATCAAGTGAGGATTGATTGAGCGGCTGAACATTTGAGACAAATACAAGAGAATCATTAGATGTTGTTGGATTGAGTTTTTCCTGTTGACATAAATAAATGCCTAAAAACATTATCAATATTTATTCATATCTCTATGTTTTGATGATCACAAAATGTAAACTCATTAAAACATAAACTTATAAATTAAACAAGTACTTAGTTGTAAATATTCACTTCTACAACTAAAATCACTTAAGGTATGAATGAACTAATACTTAATGCATTATATGATCAAAGGAACATTTTCTTAATAACTAGATTTTTTATAAAACATCAAAAACATTTTATATATATTTGAAAAACATTTTTGGTATTAGATAAAAATGTTTAATCTTTTATAAAAATATGAATTCAAATTTTTAACCAAAATCAGTTAAAATGTTCCAGAAAAACCTTCCCCACAAAAGGACAAAACTGGCCAACGTTCAGCAGGGGCGCCCTCTTTAATTTTACTAGGCGGCCCCCTTAAAATTAAGGGGACCGCCACCCTATTTAAGGGGGCCGGCCACGCTCCAGTAGGGTCCAGCTGTCAAGATTTTTCTCCTATAAATACCAGCCTTCCCCTGGATTTTTACTCAACCTTATGCACTAAAACTTTCTGTTGTAGATCTCATTTCATATCTTAAAAAAACCTTTGATCATGTAATCTTAAGCATTGGTTTCCAAGTGATCCAAGCTTCCACCATCCAAGTGCAAAAGAAGAATACTTCTATCAATCAAGATTAGAAGTATTACAACTTAGTATCATCTTGTTACTTAAGTTGTGTGTTTAACAAAGTTTGTAAATCATTCATTCATTTGTATGTAAGGTGTGTTTTGTAGATTAGTGTTATGTGTAAGTAGTGAAGATGTTGTATAAGTAGTTGTGGTATAGAAGTTGTGAGGTCAAAGTGTAGAAGTCGTGAAGCCGTTGTGTAGAAGTCGTGAACCCGTGGTGTAGAAGTTGTGAAGCCGTAGCTTAGAAGACATGAAGTCCTTGTGTTGAAGTCGTGAAGCCGTAGCATATAAGCTGTGAAGCGGTCGTGTTAAAGTTGTGAAGTCCTAGTCGTGAAGTTCTTGTGTTGAAGTCGTGAAGCCATAGCATAGAAGCTGTGTAGCGGTCGTGTTGAAGCAATGAAGTCCTAGTCGTGAAGTCCTAGTGTTGAAGTCGTGAAGCCGTAGCATAGAAGTTGTGTAGCGGTCGTGTTGAAGCCGTGAAGTCCTAGTCATGAAGTCCTAGTGTTGAAGTCGTGAAGCCGTAGCATAGAGGTTGTGTAGCGGTCATGTTGAAGTCGTGAAGTCTTAGTCATGAAGACATAGTGTTGAAGTTGTGAAGCCGCATCATAGAGGTTGTGTAGCGGTCGTGTTGAAGTCGTGAAAAGTCTGAAGAATCGTGAAGCAGTTCGTGAAGCCGTTGTGAAGTAGTCGTGAATAAGTTGTGAAAAAGTTGTGTTGTGAAGTTGTGAGATTGGTTCTAGCTACGATTAGAACTCGACATTTAGCTTTGTGTCGTTAAATCCGTGTAAGCCAAAGTTGTGTACGGTTTTCTCCGCCATAAGGGAGCTTATTGAAGTTGTGAAGAAAATTCTCGAGCAAGGTGTGCTCGGGGAGTGGAGTAGGGCAAGGAAGGTGTCCTTGTAGCCGAACCACTATAAATCCCTCGTGTCTCGGTTTGATCTTTCCATCTCTTACTTATTTCTTTATATTGTCTTTACTTTCATACATATAGGCATATATAACTATTAGTATTAAGTAGAAGTTGATTTCACATAAAGATCAATTTAAAACTCCATTCATAAAAAGAAAACTTTTATAACAAATCTAAAAGGATACACATATAATTAATAATATTGTTCAAGTATCATTTTTCATATAAACTCAAATCTAAGGTTTTAAAAAGAAAACAAAGTTTTCATAATAAAATTAAAAAGACGTAAAACTATTCAACCCCCCTTCTAGTTTTCCACAATTGGTATCAAGAGCCACGTCAATCAAGATCTTTAAAATATACTGTATTTTAAAACTTGAATCGATCTATGGAATTCGAAAAATATCTAGAAGGGGAATCTTTGCTAAAACCACCACTATTTGAAAACTATACTTTTCTTGAATGGAAAAATAAATTTGAAACTTATGTGAAATCAATTGATCTAGATCTTTGGCATGTCATTTCGATTGGTGATTTTCAACCAACAAAAACGGATTTTGAAACTCAAAATGATTATTTAAAAACAAAGAATAACAAAAATAATGAAGCTAAAATAATTATTTACAAAACCTTGCCGAAAGTTGAATATGAAAGAATATCTTTCTGTAAAACGGCAAATGATATTTGGAAAAATCTCTTAAACTTTCATCAAGAAAAATGTCAAGCCAAAGATGAGGATTTTGATCTTGTACATGAATTAGTTATCTTAGAAAATTTAATAGATAAACATTTAGATAAAATAGATACATGTGCTACTAGTTCAAATGTTGTTAATGTAGGTATTAACGACGAAGACTATATGAATCAACTCCAAAGTGAACTCAATCCAAAATCATGGAGTGATACAGACGAAGGAGAAGATCATGATCCGTACAAGACATGTTCGGGTCAAGTCACTTCGGTTTAAATAAGACATTACGAAGAAAAGCTAGGACGTGAGGTAAGTTCTCTATTTAAAATTTCATAAGTAATTACTTCAAGCATATAATCTTATTAATGCCTTAGGATACGCTTAGTCTGATAGGTTGCTTTGCCTTTACACTTTAGTTATATTCGTTCTGTGGCTTAATGAACTAGAAACCATTTAGTTAGCCCCCCTAAGTATTAGTAAACCAAGCAATCTTCATATTTGGTACTCTTCGATAGGTAAATTTAGGAGCTTAATTTCTTCTAAAAAGAGAATGACTACTGGAGAATCTATTGACTAGAAACTCAATTTGACCTAACGGTTGAATTGCTTCTATGTGAGAAGTTGGGTGTGTGTAACCCGTAAAAACGGTTATGTTTAGCCTGAATTGAGCACCACTAGTAATAGTCTCATACTCATTCTCCAACTTGAATACATTATTCTTCCTAAATATACCTAACGATAGTTTACTGTTATGATAGCTTTTCGCTAGAGCTTTTCATTCCTAGATTTATGTCATCTTGCATATATAAAATTTCTAGATGTTTACTTGCTCCTATGTGATTAGACTGCATGCCTTCGTAATTATTTGTTTGGTTGTTGAATGCATTGTCATTATAATAGCTTTTGTTTTTCTCTAACTACTCCGACATGATGTATTTTTGTATTTAGTCATAATACATGCTTAAATGCCATAGGATATGTAGAAAGAGGTAGCATGTGACAATAGACTTAACCAATGCCCTTGAGCATGAGATCTTTTATAAACCACTATTTTTAAACCTATAATTAATGGGACTTATTTTTAAATTTGCAAAAACTTCACATTTTGGAAAAATGATTTTTCAAAAGATTATGACACATTTCTATTAAACATGTTTCACCATCCTACCTTTCTTCCAAACTTGTGTCCATAATTACGTGTTTATCAAAAACCAAAGATTGGAAAAATATATTTTCTTTCCTCATAAAAACATTTTGAAATAAAGCCAAAACTATTTCATTAATATATTTTTCAGATCCACATTAAACCTACTTTCAAACATTGTTGAATAATGCCAAAAACATTTCTTTAAATCATGCATGGTGATCTCATATCTGTCATCTATATTTATGTATGTGACATTTATAAGTGAACTAAATTTGATAATAACCATAATTTATTCACTAAGACCTCACTTGGTACAAGTCTAGAAGTCCATGCTATCACAACTCCACATTCCCTTGTACATAGATAATCAATAGGATTAATTAACTAGCCTTTTAATCTTCCTAAGTATGATACTATGAATTACTTGGTGCTATGTATTATCTTCCTGTCTAATATATGTATATACATGTTATATGCTTAATGAGTAGTTTGCATGTTAGATAAAGTTGCTTAAATAAATATGCTTAGCATATATGAGTTATTAAATCCTAAATTGCCTTGAAAGAAGTTGGACTTGCTTGAAACTAAACCCAAAAACACAACCTTTTTCTACAAATTTATGCCAAAAACCCATTTCCAGTAATCTGAAAGTCAGCAGATGGGCGGCCCCCTTAAATACCCAGGCGGCCCCCTTAAAATTAAGGGGACCGGCCCCTATTTAAGGGGACCAGCCATCTGGAGTGACGGATTACTTATTTCTTTTTCAATTTCCAACCCATTTTATCCCATACTTCCCAAAATTCACAAACACATTTTGTCACAAACCACCCTCCAAAATTTACCTTCCACAATCACATCATCACTACACCATAAATACCCATTTGGAGGAGGAAGCTTGACATTTGCCATAACCCAACAAATGATGTTGTTCAAACTCAACCAACACCTAAACCTCATCCTAATGAACCCTTTCACACACATAACCAATCATCCATATGTCCACCTTCATTCACTCATAATTACCCAAGTTCACAAATGTCTCCACCACCAAGAGTGTCACCACCACTTCCACCAAATAACAACCACTCTCCATTATCATCACCTTCCACTCAACACTTGAAGTTCATTGAAGAACTCAAGGAAGCCCATGAGCTTAATGCTCTACTTGCTTTGCACCTTGCTCAAAGCAACTTAAACCCATCACCATCCATCTTACCATCATTACCATCATCACCACATCACTTGAGTCAAATTGAGAAACATGTCAACAATTGTCCTTGTTGCATCTTTCTCCAAAATCAAACCATCGCCTTAAATGAGCGTCTCACTTGGATTGAGTATCTTCTCACTAGATCTAATCCAACACCACCACTTGAACAACATCAAAACCCTCATTCAACATGGTCAAGTCCAAGCTCTCCACCTCCAATTCCTCCATCAACAATCTCTCCAACATCCATACACCCAAACTTACAACCTCATTAATCCAATTTTTTTTACCCCCTCTTTACCATCATCCATCCAAAATAATTCAAGCTTTTCATGTCTCAAGCAAGTCAAATGGATCTCTTAGGCAATTTAAAATTTTCTACTTATTGTATGCTATAAGCAAAATATGTGTTGTATCAATAATTATGTTTTTAACATAATTATTTTCAACTAATGAATGCTTTATTTCTTGTCTTTAATATATGATTGTTATGCTTATTGCTTGTATACTTGATATCATGATATATATACATGCTTGATGATTAATAACATGCTTATTCCATAATATGTTTTAAATGTATGCATGCGTATTTAACATGTTTATGCCACTATTTAATCATTCTTGATGTACATGATTCAAATGGAGCTTGCTGCAAAAAGATCCCTAAAATGACCCTTTTCTGAAAAATTTTCAATTTGGTCGCCTGGGAAAACACCAGATGGGCGGCCCCCTTAATTCCCTAGGCGGTCCCCTTAATTTTAAGGGGGCCGGCCTACAATTAAGGGGACCGGCCATCTGGGCAGTAAAATTTACTGTTTTCTTTTGCATCTTGCGACCCTTTTATCTAGCCCAAACCTTACCTAAATCAACCATCACCTCCATCAAACACCCATTTTCATTCACCATGCTATCACCAAAATCATCTCTAAGACACCAAAATTCCATCACCACCACCTCAATGTTAATCCCCAAGTGCACCAAATGCACCATCAAAAACACCCTTCACTCATGGCACAACATCTTCATCCATACCTTCCACTTCATCGATCAATAACTACATCAACTCACACCTTTCATCACCACCATCAAGAGCATCAACTCCACCTCCTACTCAAGAACCTCCATTCACCCAACTTGTCATTTCCATATCACCAATAACACCTCTTGATGCTCATTTCTCATCATCACCAATACCACCACACCCACAAACGAACCATCATCTTTGGTCTTAGAGATGAGATACACTACATGTGTTCATCCCTTGAACACATGCTTAACAACCAACCTCCATCATTTTCACCCACTACACTACCACCACCTTCATTCTCACCAAATTAAGCATATGCAATGCTTAATCAAAAATAAATTTTCAAACCATTTTGTGTGCAAGCCCCATGGAAGATCATGTACTCCTAGAATGATTATGTAGATTGCATTACTTACTAGCTAATGTAGGATTGAATATAATCTTGGATGGTTGTGTATTGATACACAACATTTTTAATGAATGTCTTTATATGCATGCTTATTTTTGCTATATATATGCTTGTGCTTCTAATATTTTTCTTGCAAGTATTCCATATATCGATTCCTTGGTGCCCTCAAACGAGGGGGAGCACACATCAAGGGGGAGTTCTCGTTCCGACAAATTTTGTCTCTAAAACTTGTCGGCTCAACCTTTTTGATGCTACAAAAAGGGGGAGAAGTGAATATAAACTCACTAAATACTTGCCCAAAAATAACTTTTTGATTTAATGAGTTTAGGTTTTGTAATCATCAAAAAGGGGGAGATTGTTGACATAAATAAATGCCTAAAAACATTATCAATATTTATTCATATCTCTATGTTTTGATGATCACAAAATGTAAACTCATTAAAACATAAACTTATAAATTAAACAAGTACTTAGTTGTAAATATTCACTTCTACAACTAAAATAACTTAAGGTATGAACGAACTAATGCTTAATGCATTATATGATCAAAGGAACATTTTCTTAATAACTAGATTTTTTATAAAACATCAAAAACATTTTATATATTTTTGAAAAACATTTTTGGTATTAGATAAAAATGTTTAATCTTTTATAAAAATATGAATTCAAATTTTTAACCAAAATCAGTTAAAATGTTCCAGAAAAACCTTCCCCACAAAAAGACAAAACTGGCCAACGTTCGGCAGGGGCGGCCCCCTTAATTTTACTAGGCGGCCCCCTTAAAATTAAGGGGACCGCCCCCCTATTTAAGGGGGCCGGCCACGCTCCAGTAGGGTCCAGCTGTCCAGATTTTTCTCCTATAAATACCAACCTTCCCCTGGATTTTTACTCAACCTTATGCACTAAAACTTTCTGTTGTAGATCTCATTTCATATCTTAAAAAAACCTTTGATCATGTAATCTTAAGCATTGGTTTCCAAGTGATCCAAGCTTCCACCATCCAAGTGCAAAAGAAGAATACTTCTATCAATCATGATTAGAAGTATTACAACTTAGTATCATCTTGTTACTTAAGTTGTGTGTTTAACAAAGTTTGTAAATCATTCATTCATTTGTATGTAAGGTGTGTGTTGTAGATTAGTGTTGTGTGTAAGTAGTGAAGATGTTGGTTAAGTAGTTGTGGTATAGAAGTTGTGAGGTCAAAGTGTAGAAGTCGTGAAGCCGTTGTGTAGAAGTCGTGAACCCGTGGTGTAGAAGTTGTGAAGCCGTAGCTTAGAAGACATGAAGTCCTTGTGTTGAAGTCGTGAAGCCGTAGCATAGAAGCTGTGAAGCGGTCGTGTTAAAGTTGTGAAGTCCTAGTCGTGAAGTTCTTGTGTTGAAGTCGTGAAGCCATAGCATAGAAGCTGTGTAGCGTTCGTGTTGAAGCAATGAAGTCCTAGTCGTGAAGTCCTAGTGTTGAAGTCGTGAAGCCGTAGCATAGAAGTTGTGTAGCGGTCGTGTTGAAGCCGTGAAGTCCTAGTCATGAAGTCCTAGTGTTGAAGTCGTGAAGCCGTAGCATAGAGGTTGTGTAGCGGTCATGTTGAAGTCGTGAAGTCTTAGTCATGAAGACATAGTGTTGAAGTTGTGAAGCCGCATCATAGAGGTTGTGTAGCAGTCGTGTTGAAGTCGTGAAGAAGTCGTGAAGCAGTCGTGAAGCTGTTGTGAAGTAGTCGTGAATAAGTTGTGAAAAAGTTGTGTTGTGAAGTTGTGAGATTGGTTCTAGCTACGATTAGAACTCGACATTTAGCTTTGTGTCGTTAAACCCGTGTAAGCCAAAGTTGTGTACGGTTTTCTCCGCCATAAGGGAGCTTATTGAAGTTGTGAAGAAAACTCTCGAGCAAGGTGTGCTCGGGGAGTGGAGTAGGGCATGGAAGGTGTCCTTGTAGCCGAACCACTATAAATCCCTCGTGTCTCGGTTTGATCTTTCCATCTCTTACTTATTTCTTTATATCGTTTTTACTTTCATTGATATGTGTCTAAAAACACATATTTATTACCTTATTTAAACCCACATAAACGTCCAAAAACACACAAATATCCAATAAATGTTATAAATATCATCAAAATGTGTTTTTATGTGTTGCAGATGCAAAATGATTTAAATCAAGTGAAAACGAACCAAGTTTGCATAAATGGCAAGTCTAGTCCCTTAAAGTTCAAAAGTTGTCAAAATTAGTCCCCGAGTGTTTTAAAAATGGAAAATCATATTTTATATCCTTATACTATTAACACTTGGCAATAATGGTCCTTGGAATAAACTTTGGAAAGATGACAACTCAGCCCCTCAAGAATGGAAGAATTACAAGATTGGTCCCTATGATTATGTTTAACTAAATTCGGATCAAACAAATTAAACCCATTAAATCCAAATCAATAAACCCAGCCTATTAACCAACCCTTATCCCATTGTCCAAGCCCAACTTTTACAAGCCCAACCCCAACCCTTTGTTTGACTGAGTTTAACAACTCAGTCAAACAAAGTCAAACCCGTCTCCTTTACCACCAAAACCGCCAAAACCATCCAGTCACCCCCCAGCTAACCAAAACCACTCACCACCTCATCCCCCCTCCTCCTACACGTTACCTAACACATCCAAATGCAATTAATGCATCCTCCCCACTCCCACTAGCTAAATCAGAGATAATCACCAATTTCCTGATTTCCCGCCAAAATTACAAGTGGACTGCTGAGATCAAATTGGAGCAATTGAATGGTGGGGATTTGTTCAAGGAAGTCGGCTAGGATTATCCCACCATAGTTTTGTATATATAGAAGCTTTTGTAGCCATTATTGGCAAGTAGTTAATTAGTAGCATAGTCGTTTTTTAATTTCCAGTAGCTATAAATTGTAATTCTCATTTCAAGTTATCAATGCAAGTTAATTTCAGTTTAATTGTTCTTATGTTGTTAGTATTGAACTCAGTTTCAATGTTGATCTAAGTTTCAAGTTTACTGCTTAGTAGAAATAAGCTCGAATCCTATTAAAACTTAAACACAAACACTCCCTAACCTTTCTATAAGCTTACATAAGCTTTTGATAGCTTTTGATAAGTTTATTTAGTTAATATCAGTTATAATCAAGAAAATTCAAGAAAAGTCAAACAAAGTCAACCATTGGTCAAATAAGCTATTTCTGGGTGGATAAGCTAGTTCAGGAAGCTTTTCTGGGTTATCTAGTTTGTTTCTGACAAGCTAGATTGGTCCTTGGTTCCTTGTTCTCATTTCCATAGCAAATTCAGTTGTAAGCTTTTCTAAGTTTTTGCTTAATTTTCTATTTGACTGTTATAGTGCTTATCAGTAGCTTATTGTTGTTTTTATTTGCTTATTGTTAGTTCTTAATCATATTTCATTAGTAAAATCAGTAGTTTATAGCTTGTTCTTAATTTCTCTTAAAAACTTGAAAAAACTCCAAAAACAGTCAATAATAGCATAGCTTATTTGTTAGCTTAATTTTGTGTTAAAAGTTGCTATTCAGTACTCAAATAAGTTAGATAAAGTAAGTCTATTAGAAATCTTAGCTTAAAATATTGTTTTCCTTTGAAAATCCACCACAGACACATCATAAAGGGGTGTTTATTTTAGTTCAGTCAAGGGTTAAAACCCATGTTACTGTAGATTGGCCATTTGGTCAACTTTGCACTAGCTTATCTCAGTCCTATTAAGCTCTTTTCAAAGTCTCATAAGCCCTATAGCTAAGATATATCAGTTTACATGGTCCTTGTTATTTTCAGTCAAAAAGAAGCTCAAATAAGCCAAAATAAGCCTTAGGCTTATTCAGCCATTCACTTTGGCATTTTTGTGTTCAATTTAGTCCATTAAGTAAGTCTCTCAAAGCCTAGACCCAGTGCACACTTCTGTGCACTTCTGCACAGACCAGACACCAAACCACAACTCAGTGCATACTGAGTTGTGTTGATTGCTGATCTTGGCTTCAATTGGAGTCTAATTGGTGTATTCCTGATAGGGCTTTTAGGTTTCTAGATAGCTCATAAGCCAAGCTAACTTTTGCCCCATAATATTGCATCTCAGTAGCTTATTTCATAGCTTAATTTGCCCTGCAATCTTGCCTTTTTCTGCATTTGCTGTTTCAATTTTTCAACTGCTTATGTGTCCATTTGGCTTATTTTGTGGATTTGCTGCTTGAAATAAGTTGTGTTAAGCTTAGATAAGTATATTAAATCTGTTCTGAGCAGTTGGTTAACTTTTGTGCTCATTAGCTTATTTCTAGCTTATTTGTCAACTGCTTATTAGCCCAAAAGTGCTTATTAGGATTATTGTGCTTCCACTTTTATTTTTCTTATCTTTCTAATATTATTTTAGAATTATCTGTAAATTTTCATAATTTTCTGAATAGTTTTGTTATTTTTAATCTTTTTAATTAGTTTATAATAGTAATTAAATCATAATAAATAGAAAAATAATCAGAAAAATATAAATCCAATTTTCATAATTTTCTTTTATCATTTGTAATCTAGGAAAAATATAAATATATTTTTAGGCCTTAAGAAAATCAAAAATAGAAATAAAGTGATAGCTTCTATTTAATAGAATTTATCTTTTTAAATTTTAATTAAGTAATTTTCATTTTTATAATTTTCTTAGCTTCTATTTACTTAGTAATATTTTTAGAAAATGTTTTAGATTTTTCTTTGTCCATTTAGTATTTTTTATAAAATTAAATAGTTTAATAAGTAATTAAATAATAAATAATTAATAATAAATAGATAAAAAGTGTAAAAATTATAATTTAAGTTTTTTAATAAGTTTTAAGTAATTTTACATTTTTAGGTTTTAAATTTTATAAATTTCAGTTTTTGTCCCGTTTTAGATTTCCTGTTGCGCGTTTTAGTTTAATTTTAATCGCGTTGCATTTGTTTTGTATATTTAAATTGTTCATTAGTATAAAAAAGCAAAATCAAAAATATCTGATTCATCAATCACTTTAATCCAAAGCTTTTCACAGTTTTCCATTCACACCTCGTTGGGAAACGACCCAGGTAATCACTTGCCTGGTTCACACTACACACGAGCATCCGGTTCTGAGACTGCATTTGTTTAATTATAAGTGTGTTTCGGGACGGATCAAATTTTGGCGCCGCTGCCGGGGAGGTTGTGCTGCGACAGTTTTGTAAGTTTTAGCGATTAGTGATTCGAGATCCTTCTATCAGAAGTTCCTATTTCCCAAAAACCATATAAAAATACAAAAATATTTTTCTTTTCTTTTCTATATATATTATTATTAATATTATCATAAAAAAAATAATAATAATAAAAACACCAAAAATAAATTCCGTTTTCTTTGTTAATAATAAATAACAATAAAAAATTACCATCGAGAACCAAGACAGAGTACTACCTAACTGGGGGTACAACCATAATAAGTTCCCAAACCAAAGATTTAAAACTTTACCTTTGTATCACTTGCGAATATCGGCTCACCTTTAATTGATAAACAAACTCTAACGGAGGTTCTAGGATAGTCTGACATTAAATTGTCGGACTGAAAGAAGCGGGTTTTTAAGGAGCGTAATTGCCCACCTTTGCTTCTCCGCCACTCTGTGCGTTTATCTTTTAGAGAGCTACCGTACGCTTGTTGATTGTTGGTATAAGTTAACTTGTGTTTTGCTTCTGTCTTGTTTTAATTGGAATATTTTACTTAGTGCATGCGCACTCGTTCTTCCACGTCATCAAGCCCTTTACGTGAACTCGTTGAAATTCCGAGAAGACGTAATCGTAGACGTGCTGCCCAAATAGTCAAACCCGAGATTCGTACTGTTCTCACTGAAAATATGGCAGACGAACGCACAATGGCTGAAATGCTCCAGGCACCCACCGAGGGTTATGGAGATGCCATCGTTTTACCAGCCATCGATTCTGATCATTTTGAACTGAAAACACATCTGATTCAGCTCGTGTCCACAAACCAATTCCACGGGTTTGAACGAGAGGATCCTTATGCACACATTCGTTGGTTTAACAAACTGACTTCTACAATCAATTACAAAAATGTGCCGCAAACAGTGATCAAATTGATGCTATTTCCATTCTCACTTGAGGGGGCAGCCCGAATTTGGCTGGATAAAGAACCCCCTCGATCCATTGAAACCTGGGAAGATCTCGTTAAGAAATTTGTAAATTATTTCTTCCCTCCATCAAAGACGACTAACCTAAAAAATGAAATTGCTGGTTTTCGTCAAGGTTTTGATGAAAATTTCGGAGAGGCATGGGACAGATTTAAAGATCTCCTAAGAAAATGCCCACATCACGATTTCAATGTGTTACAACAGATAAATACGTTTTATAATGGGTTGACCCAAAACGATCAAGATGCACTCAATGCAGCCTCCGGTGGCAATATCTTGAATCGTAAACCTAGAGAGGTGGTCGAAATTTGTGAAAATAAATCAAAAGTTCCTATTTCTAGAAACAACGTGAATGTTCCTGTCACTCCTACTGCTTCTTCTTCATCCGGTAACTCTTCAGAGTTAGCCTTCCTTACTGATTCAATGCGTTGTATGATGAAAGAAATGAAAGAATTCAAAAGTGAGATTCATAAACCGGAACAAGTCAAAGCAATAAACAAAGTGTGTGAAACTTGTGGTGGCCCACATGCGTATTTTGATTGTCAAGCAACCGATGCTTCTCTTTACCCAGCTCCCGTAGCTGCAGTAAACCCAAATCAATACCGTCCGCATGCTGAGACTCAGTACCGAGCACAGAATGCTATGGTCCCACCTGGTTTTCCACCCGTGCCAAATCATAATAATCAAAATCGCTTTGTTCAAAATCAAGGACAAAATTTTAACAATTCTCAAAATTTCAATCAAAACCGAGGTCAGAATCAGGGTAATTTTAACCAAAACCGTGGTCCAAATTTTAATCAAAACCAAGGTTCAAACCGAAATCAGACGTCCTCAGATGAGTTGCTTATGCAATTCATGAAAACCCAAGAGGAAACAAATAAGACACAACGTGAGACAAACCAGTTATTGGTTGCCCAATTAAACCAGATCAAAAAGTCTTTAACTGATATACCTTCTACCTCGAGAGGTCTCCCAAGTAACACTGTTGTCAACCCTAGGGGTGAACTCAAAGCTGTCAGTACACATAGTGGTAAATCTCATGTTGGATTCAAGGTGATAAAGGACCCGGTACTTCCCACTAACAATGGAAGTGCTAAATACGTCCAACCTTCGGTCATCCAACCTTCTGTCATCCAAAAATCTACACCCACAATTGCTCCTCAGCCGTCTAGAATCGATCCTACTCTTTCACGATTTACGGTAAAAAGTTTTGTCAACCAAACTTAGTGAGCAACGATCAGCCAGATATTATTCTGAAATGCTCAATGCTGTTCCTGTCAGTGTACTTGATGACAGTGATGATGATGAAGATACCACTTTCGTCAAAGCTATCACCACTCGGAGTGGTGCTTCTTATAAGGGGCCAGCTGGCCCTATTCCTCCTCCGTTGTTTGAAATGGAAAAAGAGACGGAGGATACAACGGACAAAGTGCAAATTCCAATCCCACAAAGTACAGCACATGTCCATCCTTCGGTAGTCCCGAAAAAATCCAAACCAGGAGTTGTCTTTGAGACTCCTGAAGTGGTTGTCCCTAAATCCAAACCTCACATTCCTTACCCATCGCGCTTAAATGAGCAAAAGCTCCGTGAGAAGGCTAGTCAACAAATGGACAAATTCTTTCAAATCTTTAAAGAATTACATTTTGACATAAGTCTTGCGGATGCTATCATTCTGATGCCCAAGTTTGCATCATCAATCAAACACTTGTTAAGCAACAAGGAAAAACTGATTGAAATGGCTAAAACTCCAGTAAATGAGAACTGCTCCGCGGTTATCTTGAAAAAGCTTCCGGAGAAGCTTGGAGATCCTGGAAAGTTTCTACTACCTTGTGTCTTTCCAGGAATGGTTGAATGTTATGCCTTAGCAGATCTAGGTGCAAGCATCAACCTGATGCCTCATTCAGTATGGAAGAAACTTTCTCTTCCGGCTCTTACTCCTACCTGCATAACTCTTGAGCTTGCAGATCGAACCATAACTCATCCCTGCGGCATTGCCGAAGATGTATTTATGAAAATAGGAAAGTTCCATTTTCCTGCTGACTTTGTGGTTGTTGATTTCGATGCTGATCAAAAGGTTCCTCTAATTCTTGGAAGAGGATTCCTAAAAACGGGCCATGCTCTCATTGATGTATTTAAGCATGAGATTACCTTGCGTGTGGATAAGGAAGCTGTTACCTTTAATCATGATCAAACTTCGAGGTACTCCTCAAATTATGATTCTGCTTCAGTTAACCGAATCGATGTCATTGACATTACTTCAAAGGAGTACTCTCAAGAAAATCTTGGTTATTTTCATAATTCTGTGAGTGGGGAACCCACCACATCTTCTCAACATATCATAGAAGACTCTTCTCCTTCTCTCACTTCGGTTGAGGGAAGTGATCCCTTATGGGATGAAGTCGATGCTTTTCTTGCTCTCGATAGTTCACTTCCGCATGAGGTTGATGATGACTATCTTGATCCTGAGGGGGATATTCTTTTTCTGGAAAATTTGTTAAACGAAGATTCATCTTCCCCTCTTCCACCAAAACAACTTCATAAAAAGGAAATCAAGTCAGTTGAAAAAACTGATAAAATTCCTAAGATCAAATTTAAGGACTTGCCTCCTCCCCTTGAAAATGCAATTCTTGAGGAGGAAGTTCTTATTGCTGTTCAGATCTCTCTTCTTCCCTTCACCTACCCGGTGATTTCTCCTATCCTTCACTCATTCGGGAGTGAGGATGTTACTTTTGACCCCGGCATTGTCCATATAACATTGGTTTAATGCCAGATATATCTCTCTTGGTGTGGAACTTTCATGTACTTCAATGTGTATACAAACATCTTGAATGAAAATCCGATAGAGATGGTCTCTTCCACTTACTTCCCCATAGACTTTTAAAATTGCTTTTTCTCCCAGGCTGTTCAGGAGCCCTTTGTTACAGTTAACCGTTCACAAGCGGTTAGCTTGCGTGATAAACCTGATTGTTCGGGAGGAATCAACTCAATTCGGGGTCGAGTCAAGCTAGCGACTCGGTGATCAAAAACAGTAGCACCATATGGGTTTTCACCCATGTCTCACCCAAGTGTGGGGGAGATGCCCCACATGTTGTAATTATGTACAGTAAAAAAAAAAAAAAAAAAAAAAAAAAAAAAAAAGAGAGCATTCCCAAAGAGGGAATTTGCATGCCTTAACGGCTTAAATGCAAATTAAATAAAAATAAAATAAATAACTATATGAAATAAAAGGCTATTAGTATTTCCCTTTCATGTTCTAAGTATTGGTTTAAACAACCGGTTCTTTGAATATTGAGGGCAATATTCAGTTCTAAGTGTGGGGGGGGGAATTCTTGCGAATTTGACCAAATGTATCATCTAGTACCCTCATTTTTAGCCAAAATTTTAAAATTTTTTTCTCACTTAGAACGCAATAAATGGTTATCAGTCCGCCATGTCTAACCCACATAAGGATTGGCTAATCCGAGAGCAAACGGCTCTTGGTAAAGATGTCTCAAATCCGTTGATGGCTTGCAATTTGCCCAAAATTGTTTGGTATTTGACTCACCATATCTTCATAAGTGAAGAGTTGGCTAGCCCGCAAGGTTATGGCTTGTGGTTAAGGCAGTGAAAATCCATAATTGGTAATCAGCTCACCAAAGATAATATTGATAATTTATCTAAGAGTTGGCTAGTCCTGAAGCAAACGGCTTCTGGTAAAGACAAATCAAAAACCGTTGACAGCTGATGGTTTGCTCAAAATCATTTGGTTATCATTGTACCAAAGTTCTTACTTGAACTGAAACAATTGGCTACTCCAGAAGTAATGGCTTTTGGTAAAGAGATAAAACCCATTAAAACTTCATAAAAGATTGCTAGGGACTAGCAATAGTTTAGTGTGGGGGATTTGATATGTGTCTAAAAACACATATTTATTACCTTATTTAAACCCACATAAACGTCCAAAAACACACAAATATCCAATAAATGTTATAAATATCATCAAAATGTGTTTTTATGTGTTGCAGATGCAAAATGATTTAAATCAAGTGAAAACGAACCAAGTTTGCATAAATGGCAAGTCTAGTCCCTCAAAGTTCAAAAGTTGTCAAAATTAGTCCCCGAGTGTTTTAAAAATGGAAAATCATATTTTATATCCTTATACTATTAACACTTGGCAATAATGGTCCTTGGAATAAACTTTGGAAAGATGACAACTCAGCCCCTCAAGAATGGAAGAATTACAAGATTGGTCCCTATGATTATGTTTAACTAAATCCGGATCAAACAAATTAAACCCATTAAATCCAAATCAATAAACCCAGCCTATTAACCAACCCTTATCCCATTGTCCAAGCCCAACTTTTACAAGCCCAACCCCAACCCTTTGTTTGACTGAGTTTAACAACTCAGTCAAACAAAGTCAAACCCGTCTCCTTTACCACCAAAACCGCCAAAACCATCCAGTCACCCCCCCAGCTAACCAAAACCACTCACCAACTCATCCCCCTCCTCCTACACGTTACCTAACACATCCAAATGCAATTAATGCATCCTCCCCCCTCCCACTAGCTAAATCAGAGATAATCACCAATTTCCTGATTTCCCGCCAAAATTACAAATGGACTGCTAAGATCAAAATGGAGCAATTGAATTGGTGGGATTTGTTCAAGGAAGTCGGCTAGGATTATCCCACCATAGTTTTGTATATATAGAAGCTTTTGTAGCCATTATTGGCAAGTAATTAATTAGTAGCATAGTCGTTTTTTAATTTCCAGTAGCTATAAATTGTAATTCTCATTTCAAGTTATCAATGCAAGTTAATTTCAGTTTAATTGTTCTTATGTTGTTAGTATTGAACTCAGTTTCAATGTTGATCTAAGTTTCAAGTTTACTGCTTAGTAGAAATAAGCTCGAATCCTATTAAAACTTAAACACAAACACTCCCTAACCTTTCTATAAGCTTACATAAGCTTTTGATAGCTTTTGATAAGTTTATTTAGTTAATATCAGTTATAATCAAGAAAATTCAAGAAAAGTCAAACAAAGTCAACCATTGGTCAAATAAGCTATTTCTGGGTGGATAAGCTAGTTCAGGAAGCTTTTCTGGGTTATCTAGTTTGTTTCTGACAAGCTAGATTGGTCCTTGGTTCCTTGTTCTCATTTCCATAGCAAATTCAGTTGTAAGCTTTTCTAAGTTTTTGCTTAATTTTCTATTTGACTGTTATAGTGCTTATCAGTAGCTTATTGTTGTTTTTATTTGCTTATTGTTTGTTCTTAATCATATTTCATTAGTAAAATCAGTAGTTTATAGCTTGTTCTTAATTTCTCTTAAAAACTTGAAAAAACTCCAAAAACAGTCAATAATAGCATAGCTTATTTGTTAGCTTAATTTTGTGTTAAAAGTTGCTATTCAGTACTCAAATAAGTTAGATAAAGTAAGTCTATTAGAAATCTTAGCTTAAAATATTGTTTTCCTTTGAAAATCCACCACAGACACATCATAAAGGGGTGTTTATTTTAGTTCAGTCAAGGGTTAAAACCCATGTTACTGTAGATTGGCCATTTGGTCAACTTTGCACTAGCTTATCTCAGTCCTATTAAGCTCTTTTCAAAGTCTCATAAGCCCTATAGCTAAGATATATCAGTTTACATGGTCCTTGTTATTTTCAGTCAAAAAGAAGCTCAAATAAGCCAAAATAAGCCTTAGGCTTATTCAGCCATTCACTTTGGCATTTTTGTGTTCAATTTAGTCCATTAAGTAAGTCTCTCAAAGCCTAGACCCAGTGCACACTTCTGTGCACTTCTGCACAGACCAGACACCAAACCACAACTCAGTGCATACTGAGTTGTGTTGATTGCTGATCTTGGCTTCAATTGGAGTCTAATTGGTGTATTCCTGATAGGGCTTTTAGGTTTCTAGATAGCTCATAAGCCAAGCTAACTTTTGCCCCATAATATTGCATCTCAGTAGCTTATTTCATAGCTTAATTTGCCCTGCAATCTTGCCTTTTTCTGCATTTGCTGTTTCAATTTTTCAACTGCTTATGTGTCCATTTGGCTTATTTTGTGGATTTGCTGCTTGAAATAAGTTGTGTTAAGCTTAGATAAGTATATTAAATCTGTTCTGAGCAGTTGGTTAACTTTTGTGCTCATTAGCTTATTTCTAGCTTATTTGTCAACTGCTTATTAGCCCAAAAGTGCTTATTAGGATTATTGTGCTTCCACTTTTATTTTTCTTATCTTTCTAATATTATTTTAGAATTATCTGTAAATTTTCATAATTTTCTGAATAGTTTTGTTATTTTTAATCTTTTTAATTAGTTTATAATAGTAATTAAATCATAATAAATAGAAAAATAATCAGAAAAATATAAATCCAATTTTCATAATTTTCTTTTATCATTTGTAATCTAGGAAAAATATAAATATATTTTTAGGCCTTAAGAAAATCAAAAATAGAAATAAAGTGATAGCTTCTATTTAATAGAATTTATCTTTTTAAATTTTAATTAAGTAATTTTCATTTTTATAATTTTCTTAGCTTCTATTTACTTAGTAATATTTTTAGAAAATGTTTTAGATTTTTCTTTGTCCATTTAGTATTTTTTATAAAATTAAATAGTTTAATAAGTAATTAAATAATAAATAATTAATAATAAATAGATAAAAAGTGTAAAAATTATAATTTAAGTTTTTTAATAAGTTTTAAGTAATTTTACATTTTTAGGTTTTAAATTTTATAAATTTCAGTTTTTGTCCCGTTTTAGATTTCCTGTTGCGCGTTTTAGTTTAATTTTAATCGCGTTGCATTTGTTTTGTATATTTAAATTGTTCATTAGTATAAAAAAGCAAAATCAAAAATATCTGATTCATCAATCACTTTAATCCAAAGCTTTTCACAGTTTTCCATTCACACCTCGTTGGGAAACGACCCAGGTAATCACTTGCCTGGTTCACACTACACACGAGCATCCGGTTCTGAGACTGCATTTGTTTAATTATAAGTGTGTTTCGGGACGGATCAAATTTTGGCGCCGCTGCCGGGGAGGTTGTGCTGCGACAGTTTTGTAAGTTTTAGCGATTAGTGATTCGAGATCCTTCTATCAGAAGTTCCTATTTCCCAAAAACCATATAAAAATACAAAAATATTTTTCTTTTCTTTTCTATATATATTATTATTAATATTATCATAAAAAAAATAATAATAATAAAAAACCAAAAATAAATTCCGTTTTCTTTGTTAATAATAAATAACAATAAAAAATTACCATCGAGAACCAAGACAGAGTACTACCTAACTGGGGGTACAACCATAATAAGTTCCCAAACCAAAGATTTAAAACTTTACCTTTGTATCACTTGCGAATATCGGCTCACCTTTAATTGATAAACAAACTCTAACGGAGGTTCTAGGATAGTCTGACATTAAATTGTCGGACTGAAAGAAGCGGGTTTTTAAGGAGCGTAATTGCCCACCTTTGCTTCTCCGCCACTCTGTGCGTTTATCTTTTAGAGAGCTACCGTACGCTTGTTGATTGTTGGTATAAGTTAACTTGTGTTTTGCTTCTGTCTTGTTTTAATTGGAATATTTTACTTAGTGCATGCGCACTCGTTCTTCCACGTCATCAAGCCCTTTACGTGAACTCGTTGAAATTCCGAGAAGACGTAATCGTAGACGTGCTGCCCAAATAGTCAAACCCGAGATTCGTACTGTTCTCACTGAAAATATGGCAGACGAACGCACAATGGCTGAAATGCTCCAGGCACCCACCGAGGGTTATGGAGATGCCATCGTTTTACCAGCCATCGATTCTGATCATTTTGAACTGAAAACACATCTGATTCAGCTCGTGTCCACAAACCAATTCCACGGGTTTGAACGAGAGGATCCTTATGCACACATTCGTTGGTTTAACAAACTGACTTCTACAATCAATTACAAAAATGTGCCGCAAACAGTGATCAAATTGATGCTATTTCCATTCTCACTTGAGGGGGCAGCCCGAATTTGGCTGGATAAAGAACCCCCTCGATCCATTGAAACCTGGGAAGATCTCGTTAAGAAATTTGTAAATTATTTCTTCCCTCCATCAAAGACGACTAACCTAAAAAATGAAATTGCTGGTTTTCGTCAAGGTTTTGATGAAAATTTCGGAGAGGCATGGGACAGATTTAAAGATCTCCTAAGAAAATGCCCACATCACGATTTCAATGTGTTACAACAGATAAATACGTTTTATAATGGGTTGACCCAAAACGATCAAGATGCACTCAATGCAGCCTCCGGTGGCAATATCTTGAATCGTAAACCTAGAGAGGTGGTCGAAATTTGTGAAAATAAATCAAAAGTTCCTATTTCTAGAAACAAAGTGAATGTTCCTGTCACTCCTACTGCTTCTTCTTCATCCGGTAACTCTTCAGAGTTAGCCTTCCTTACTGATTCAATGCGTTGTATGATGAAAGAAATGAAAGAATTCAAAAGTGAGATTCATAAACCGGAACAAGTCAAAGCAATAAACAAAGTGTGTGAAACTTGTGGTGGCCCACATGCGTATTTTGATTGTCAAGCAACCGATGCTTCTCTTTACCCAGCTCCCGTAGCTGCAGTAAACCCAAATCAATACCGTCCGCATGCTGAGACTCAGTACCGAGCACAGAATGCTATGGTCCCACCTGGTTTTCCACCCGTGCCAAATCATAATAATCAAAATCGCTTTGTTCAAAATCAAGGACAAAATTTTAACAATTCTCAAAATTTCAATCAAAACCGAGGTCAGAATCAGGGTAATTTTAACCAAAACCGTGGTCCAAATTTTAATCAAAACCAAGGTTCAAACCGAAATCAGACGTCCTCAGATGAGTTGCTTATGCAATTCATGAAAACCCAAGAGGAAACAAATAAGACACAACGTGAGACAAACCAGTTATTGGTTGCCCAATTAAACCAGATCAAAAAGTCTTTAACTGATATACCTTCTACCTCGAGAGGTCTCCCAAGTAACACTGTTGTCAACCCTAGGGGTGAACTCAAAGCTGTCAGTACACATAGTGGTAAATCTCATGTTGGATTCAAGGTGATAAAGGACCCGGTACTTCCCACTAACAATGGAAGTGCTAAATACGTCCAACCTTCGGTCATCCAACCTTCTGTCATCCAAAAATCTACACCCACAATTGCTCCTCAGCCGTCTAGAATCGATCCTACTCTTTCACGATTTACGGTAAAAAGTTTGTGTCAACCAAACTTAGTGAGCAACGATCAGCCAGATATTATTCTGAAATGCTCAATGCTGTTCCTGTCAGTGTACTTGATGACAGTGATGATGATGAAGATACCACTTTCGTCAAAGCTATCACCACTCGGAGTGGTGCTTCTTATAAGGGGCCAGCTGGCCCTATTCCTCCTCCGTTGTTTGAAATGGAAAAAGAGACGGAGGATACAACGGACAAAGTGCAAATTCCAATCCCACAAAGTACAGCACATGTCCATCCTTCGGTAGTCCCGAAAAAATCCAAACCAGGAGTTGTCTTTGAGACTCCTGAAGTGGTTGTCCCTAAATCCAAACCTCACATTCCTTACCCATCGCGCTTAAATGAGCAAAAGCTCCGTGAGAAGGCTAGTCAACAAATGGACAAATTCTTTCAAATCTTTAAAGAATTACATTTTGACATAAGTCTTGCGGATGCTATCATTCTGATGCCCAAGTTTGCATCATCAATCAAACACTTGTTAAGCAACAAGGAAAAACTGATTGAAATGGCTAAAACTCCAGTAAATGAGAACTGCTCCGCGGTTATCTTGAAAAAGCTTCCGGAGAAGCTTGGAGATCCTGGAAAGTTTCTACTACCTTGTGTCTTTCCAGGAATGGTTGAATGTTATGCCTTAGCAGATCTAGGTGCAAGCATCAACCTGATGCCTCATTCAGTATGGAAGAAACTTTCTCTTCCGGCTCTTACTCCTACCTGCATGACTCTTGAGCTTGCAGATCGAACCATAACTCATCCCTGCGGCATTGCCGAAGATGTATTTATGAAAATAGGAAAGTTCCATTTTCCTGCTGACTTTGTGGTTGTTGATTTCGATGCTGATCAAAAGGTTCCTCTAATTCTTGGAAGAGGATTCCTAAAAACGGGCCATGCTCTCATTGATGTATTTAAGCATGAGATTACCTTGCGTGTGGATAAGGAAGCTGTTACCTTTAATCATGATCAAACTTCGAGGTACTCCTCAAATTATGATTCTGCTTCAGTTAACCGAATCGATGTCATTGACATTACTTCAAAGGAGTACTCTCAAGAAAATCTTGGTTATTTTCATAATTCTGTGAGTGGGGAACCCACCACATCTTCTCAACATATCATAGAAGACTCTTCTCCTTCTCTCACTTCGGTTGAGGGAAGTGATCCCTTATGGGATGAAGTCGATGCTTTTCTTGCTCTCGATAGTTCACTTCCGCATGAGGTTGATGATGACTATCTTGATCCTGAGGGGGATATTCTTTTTCTGGAAAATTTGTTAAACGAAGATTCATCTTCCCCTCTTCCACCAAAACAACTTCATAAAAAGGAAATCAAGTCAGTTGAAAAAACTGATAAAATTCCTAAGATCAAATTTAAGGACTTGCCTCCTCCCCTTGAAAATGCAATTCTTGAGGAGGAAGTTCTTATTGCTGTTCAGATCTCTCTTCTTCCCTTCACCTACCCAGTGATTTCTCCTATCCTTCACTCATTCGGGAGTGAGGATGTTACTTTTGACCCCGGCATTGTCCATATAACATTGGTTTAATGCCAGATATATCTCTCTTGGTGTGGAACTTTCATGTACTTCAATGTGTATACAAACATCTTGAATGAAAATCCGATAGAGATGGTCTCTTCCACTTACTTCCCCATAGACTTTTAAAATTGCTTTTTCTCCCAGGCTGTTCAGGAGCCCTTTGTTACAGTTAACCGTTCACAAGCGGTTAGCTTGCGTGATAAACCTGATTGTTCGGGAGGAATCAACTCAATTCGGGGTCGAGTCAAGCTAGCGACTCGGTGATCAAAAACAGTAGCAACATATGGGTTTTCACCCATGTCTCACCCAAGTGTGGGGGAGATGCCCCACATGTTGTAATTATGTACAGTAAAAAAAAAAAAAAAAAAAAAAAAAAAAAAAAAAAAAAAAAAGAGAGCATTCCCAAAGAGGGAATTTGCATGCCTTAACGGCTTAAATGCAAATTAAATAAAAATAAAATAAATAACTATATGAAATAAAAGGCTATTAGTATTTCCCTTTCATGTTCTAAGTATTGGTTTAAACAACCGGTTCTTTGAATATTGAGGGCAATATTCAGTTCTAAGTGTGGGGGGGGGGAATTCTTGCGAATTTGACCAAATGTATCATCTAGTACCCTCATTTTTAGCCAAAATTTTAAAATTTTTTTTCTCACTTAGAACGCAATAAATGGTTATCAGTCCGCCATGTCTAACCCACATAAGGATTGGCTAATCCGAGAGCAAACGGCTCTTGGTAAAGATGTCTCAAATCCGTTGATGGCTTGCAATTTGCCCAAAATTGTTTGGTATTTGACTCACCATATCTTCATAAGTGAAGAGTTGGCTAGCCCGCAAGGTTATGGCTTGTGGTTAAGGCAGTGAAAATCCATAATTGGTAATCAGCTCACCAAAGAGATAATATTGATAATTTATCTAAGAGTTGGCTAGTCCAGAAGCAAACGGCTTCTGGTAAAGACAAATCAAAAACCGTTGACAGCTGATGGTTTGCTCAAAATCATTTGGTTATCATTGTACCAAAGTTCTTACTTGAACTGAAACAATTGGCTACTCCAGAAGTAATGGCTTTTGGTAAAGAGATAAAACCCATTAAAACTTCATAAAAGATTGCTAGGGACTAGCAATAGTTTAGTGTGGGGGATTTGATATGTGTCTAAAAACACATATTTATTACCTTATTTAAACCCACATAAACGTCCAAAAACACACAAATATCCAATAAATGTTATAAATATCATCAAAATGTGTTTTTATGTGTTGCAGATGCAAAATGATTTAAATCAAGTGAAAACGAACCAAGTTTGCATAAATGGCAAGTCTAGTCCCTCAAAGTTCAAAAGTTGTCAAAATTAGTCCCCGAGTGTTTTAAAAATGGAAAATCATATTTTATATCCTTATACTATTAACACTTGGCAATAATGGTCCTTGGAATAAACTTTGGAAAGATGACAACTCAGCCCCTCAAGAATGGAAGAATTACAAGATTGGTCCCTATGATTATGTTTAACTAAATCCGGATCAAACAAATTAAACCCATTAAATCCAAATCAATAAACCCAGCCTATTAACCAACCCTTATCCCATTGTCCAAGCCCAACTTTTACAAGCCCAACCCCAACCCTTTGTTTGACTGAGTTTAACAACTCAGTCAAACAAAGTCAAACCCGTCTCCTTTACCACCAAAACCGCCAAAACCATCCAGTCACCCCCCCAGCTAACCAAAACCACTCACCAACTCATCCCCCCTCCTCCTACACGTTACCTAACACATCCAAATGCAATTAATGCATCCTCCCCCCTCCCACTAGCTAAATCAGAGATAATCACCAATTTCCTGATTTCCCGCCAAAATTACAAATGGACTGCTAAGATCAAAATGGAGCAATTGAATGGTGGGATTTGTTCAAGGAAGTCGGCTAGGATTATCCCACCATAGTTTTGTATATATAGAAGCTTTTGTAGCCATTATTGGCAAGTAATTAATTAGTAGCATAGTCGTTTTTTAATTTCCAGTAGCTATAAATTGTAATTCTCATTTCAAGTTATCAATGCAAGTTAATTTCAGTTTAATTGTTCTTATGTTGTTAGTATTGAACTCAGTTTCAATGTTGATCTAAGTTTCAAGTTTACTGCTTAGTAGAAATAAGCTCGAATCCTATTAAAACTTAAACACAAACACTCCCTAACCTTTCTATAAGCTTACATAAGCTTTTGATAGCTTTTGATAAGTTTATTTAGTTAATATCAGTTATAATCAAGAAAATTCAAGAAAAGTCAAACAAAGTCAACCATTGGTCAAATAAGCTATTTCTGGGTGGATAAGCTAGTTCAGGAAGCTTTTCTGGGTTATCTAGTTTGTTTCTGACAAGCTAGATTGGTCCTTGGTTCCTTGTTCTCATTTCCATAGCAAATTCAGTTGTAAGCTTTTCTAAGTTTTTGCTTAATTTTCTATTTGACTGTTATAGTGCTTATCAGTAGCTTATTGTTGTTTTTATTTGCTTATTGTTTGTTCTTAATCATATTTCATTAGTAAAATCAGTAGTTTATAGCTTGTTCTTAATTTTCTTAAAAACTTGAAAAAACTCCAAAAACAGTCAATAATAGCATAGCTTATTTGTTAGCTTAATTTTGTGTTAAAAGTTGCTATTCAGTACTCAAATAAATTAGATAAGTAAGTCTATTAGAAATCTTAGCTTAAAATATTGTTTTCCTTTGAAAATCCACCACAGATACATCATAAAGGGGTGTTTGTTTTAGTTCAGTCAAGGGTTAAAACCCATGTTACTGTAGATTGGCCATTTGGTCAACTTTGCACTAGCTTATCTCAGTCCTATTAAGCTCTTTTCAAAGTCTCATAAGCCCTATAGCTAAGATATATCAGTTTACATGGTCCTTGTTATTTTCAGTCAAAATAGAAGCTCAAATAAGCCAAAATAAGCCTTAGGCTTATTCAGCCATTCACTTTGGCATTTTTGTGTTCAATTTAGTCCATTAAGTAAGTCTCTCAAAGCCTAGACCCAGTGCACACTTCTGTGCACTTCTGCACAAAACAGACACCAAACCACAACTCAGTGCATACTGAGTTGTGTTGATTGCTGATATTGGCTTCAATTGGAGTCTAATTGGTGTATTCCTGATAGGGCTTTTAGGTTTTCTAGATAGCTCATAAGCCAAGCTAACTTTTGCCCCATAATATTGCATCTCAGTAGCTTATTTCATAGCTTAATTTGCCCTGCAATCTTGCCTTTTTCTGCATTTGCTGTTTCAATTTTTCAACTGCTTATGTGTCCATTTGGCTTATTTTGTGGATTTGCTGCTTGAAATAAGTTGTGTTAAGCTTAGATAAGTATATTAAATCTGTTCTGAGCAGTTGGTTAACTTTTGTGCTCATTAGCTTATTTCTAGCTTATTTGTCAACTGCTTATTAGCCCAAAAGTGCTTATTAGGCTTATTGTGCTTCCAATTTTATTTTTATTATCTTTCTAATATTATTTTAGAATTATCTGTAAATTTTCATAATTTTCTGAATAGTTTTGATATTTTTAATCTTTTTAATTAATTTATAATAGTAATTAAATCATAATAAATAGAAAAATAATCAGAAAAATATAAATCCAATTTTCATAATTTTCTTTTATCATTTTTAATCTAGGAAAAATATAAATATATTTTTAGGCCTTAAGAAAATCAAAAATAGAAATAAAGTGATAGCTTCTATTTAATAGAATTTATCTTTTTAAATTTTAATTAAGTAATTTTCATTTTTATAATTTTCTTAGCTTCTATTTACTTAGTAATATTTTTAGAAAAAGTTTTTAGATTTTTCTTTGTCCATTTAGTATTTTTTATAAATTTAAATAGTTTAATAAGTAATTAAATAATAAATAATTAATAATAAATAGATAAAAAGTGTAAAAATTATAATTTAAGTTTTTTAATAAGTTTTAAGTAATTTTACATTTTTAGGTTTTAAATTTTATAAATTTCAGTTTTTGTCCCGTTTTAGATTTCCTGTTGCGCGTTTTAGTTTAATTTTAATCGCGTTGCATTTGTTTTGTATATTTAAATTGTTCATTAGTATAAAAAAGCAAAATCAAAAATATCTGATTCATCAATCACTTTAATCCAAAGCTTTTCACAGTTTTCCATTCACACCTCGTTGGGAAACGACCCAGGTAATCACTTGCCTGGTTCACACTACACACGAGCATCCGGTTCTGAGACTGCATTTGTTTAATTATAAGTGTGTTTCGGGACGGATTTCTTTATATCGTTTTTACATTCATACATATAGGCATATATAACTATTAGTATTAAGTAGAAGTGGATTTCACATAAAGATCAATTTAAAACTCCATTCATAAAAAGAAAACTTTTATAACAAATCTAAAAGGATACACATATAATTAATAATATTGTTCAAGTATAATTTTTCATATAAACTCAAATCTAAGGTTTTAAAAAGAAAACAAAGTTTTCATAATAAAATTAAAAAGACGTAAAACTATTCAACCCCCCTTCTAGTTTTCCACATTTCCCTCAGTTGACGATCATAGACAGCATGCTTTTCATGTTGTTGTAAGTAAGCATACAACTGTTCATAATTGGTCTGTCTAAATCCTTTGTTGAGCTTCACGGCTGTAACAAATCTATCCCACTTAGGTGACATGTTGTTCACGAACTTAGAATTGAGTTGGATATTTGTCATTGTCATCCTGATGATTCTCATGTCATTCACAAGCTTGTGAAATCTCACATAATAGTCAGTGATGTTTTCACCAGGATTTATCTTGAAGTGCTCAAACTCATCATACAACTGAGATTCACGATCTTCTTTGGTCAGTTCAGATCCAGCCAAAATCATTTTAACATTGTCCCAAACAGCTTTGGCTTCAGTGTTGAAGTTGATAAGTTTGAAAACATCTTTGGGTAGTCCTTGAATCACAATGTTCGAAGCTCTAATGTCAGCATCATAACGCTTCTTCTCTTCCTCATTAAGATGGTTGTACTCACGGGGCCTGTCGATTCCAAAAGTGACAGTTCCATTCTCATCGGTAGTGACAGCATCTCTAGTGGTGCCCATTTGAAAGGGTCCTTCATCAATGGATTTAAGAATGTTGACACCATAATCTTTTCCCAAGCAGTACAATCGTATTCTTTGTGCCCATGATTCATATCCGTCCTATCAAGCATAAGAGGGTGGGTATCGGACCCAGCAGCTTGAATGTCATCAGAAGACGTGCTCGCCATGATGTAAACTTGCACAGGATTTTACGATTCTATGATTTAAATCGAGAAATAGGTTCTTTCGCGGGATTTTACAAAAATCAATAATAAACCGTGATTTGATTACTTGTAGTGAGTTATCGTAATGAGTTGAACAAATTCTCAGTCACTGTTTGAGTTAAACCGCAGTCAAGAGTATTACTTTAGTACCAAAACGCAAGAACCAAAACGCAGTTACACTGGGCAAACAGCAACAGTCAAACCGCAGAACCTTAGTACCAAAACGCAAGAACCCAAAACGCAGTCACACGAGGCAAACCGCAATAAGATCAAATCGCAAGACAGCAAAACGCAAGGCTTCAAACCGCAAGACTCAGCGAAACGAAGAACTTGGTCAAACCGTAGAAACCACAAAACGCAGAAACTTCAAAACGCAACTTGGTCAAACGGTAGAAACCAGAAAACGCAGAAACCTCAAAACGCAACTTGGTCAAACCGCAGAAACCACAAAACGCAGTTAGAACCAGACAAAATGCGAAGGACAAAGATGTCGCTTTCTCTGCGATTTGTCTTTTTCCCTTTTTGGCTAAAAATCAAACCGCAACCCGAAATTAGCTCAAACTGCAACCAAAAACTTCCTACACTTCTCCAAAACGCAGCCAAGAATCCTTCTCCAAGAACCAAACCGCAAGCAGGAAAATACCTTGAATCTTCCAAGAAAAACACTAAATCCACCTTAGGTTACCGAGAAATGATGCACGAGAGTTTTTTAATCACAAAAGTACAAGATTTTGACAAATCTAACCACAATCAAGTCACAACTCGTGTGTTTCTTGTGTTTGTATTCGAACCAAAAAAAACAAGAGAGCACAAGAAAAAATTAAGCCACGAATCCGTGAACATGCAATCACTCGAAACTAACCATGGCTCTTGATACCAATTGTAGCATATTCATAACACATAAACACACAATGAAGGTTGAGATTCGGCCTAGTTTTAGAGAGAGTGTGAGATGAGAAGTTGGGAACTTAGAGAGAGAAAATGAATGTGTATTAGATTGTAAGAGAAGTTCCAACCCTTCCCATGTGTGGGAAGGGGTACTTATACTACAAGCATAGATGCCCCGTGTGGGCTGTGGAGTGAGCTGACAGTGGGTAAAGACCCGACCCAACTCCACGAATACTATAATAACTAAACTAATACTAATAATCCTACGAGCTACTTAATGCTAATAGATACTCGAGGTGACCGAGTCTTTCACTTGAATATTTATATTCCTAACACGTATTAAAATATCTAAGTACATGACATTGTTTTGGCAATGATGCAATTATACCCGAATTTGGTAAAGGACCATTTATTTGTGCTACAGTGTTAACAGGACCAACCTCAGAAGATTCATTCATTTGCATTAAAAACCATGACTGTTATGTTTTATCTTGTTGAGGAATGAAGGTGTCGGTAATATGAGGTACTTTTGAGTAATCAAACGGTTTATTAAACTTGACATTGCTCATTTTAGATCGACTCTCTTCTTCCTATTCCATTTCTTCCTCACAATTATGAACAACAACACGCATAATAGAGTCATCAAAAAGATGTTCTGCACTATACAACTTCGGATTTTCCTTGAGTGCTTTATGAAAAAAAACGTGGTTTGTCATCCCCAATAGCAAATTCATATCCTTGGGGATTTTGCTTTAGAGTAAATTTCTGAATTGTTTTTACTGACTCACTAGTTTTATAAACAACTTTTTGAAACTCTTTAAGTTTAAATTCCAAATCTACAATTTCCTCAAGATAAGAATCAATCCGTTTCCTAGATACTTGTTTGTGTTCAGAAAAATTATCTTGACAAGTTGACAACTCTGTTTTTGTTTTTGAAAGTTCGGAGTGTAGGAGTTCAACCTGTTGTTTGAAATCTAATTTTTCTTGTTCCATTTGCGAAATCAAGTTATTTTTAGAAACAATTAATTCTCGTATCTGATGTTCTAACTCTTGTTCTTTAACATAAGATTGTTGGAATGCAACTTCAAAACTTTTTTCCCGTTTTTCTTTTGTTTCATAGTTTGAAAGTTGTATTTTATAGCACTCAAGATCCTTAGTCAATAATGCAACTTTTGCTTTTAAGTTTCTATTTATCTCATTGCATTTATCAATTTGGGATTTTTGTGAGTCCAACTGGGTTTGGGTGGTCAAGAGCAAGGTCATGAATTCTGGATATGGACCAAGCAAAAGATCATCTTGTTTAAGTTGATCATTATTATCATCATCAAGAGGATCATCAAATGTAACAACCGGGTTAATTTGATCTTCATCAAATGTAACAACTATGTTAATTTGGTCATCTTCTTGAGGAGATAAGAATGAGTCATCTTGAACAACGTGCTCTTAGTTGATGCAGATGCAGATGGGGATACAATTTCATGTATGAGACATGTTGAATCAGGTACCTGAGACAAGCCATCAGTATCATATACTGGGCCTGTTTCACTCATGTGGATCTCTTGCATGTTGGCCATCAACATCACGACTGCATTAGCTTCCAAGTATTCCATATCATCATCAGAGTATGCATTGGCCATGAAGTTGTTCTCCTTTTCAGTAAGAGTGCCCCCCCGATTCATCCTTAAGTGCAAGAAGTAGTGCTTGCTTGTGGTATTCACTGCCTCTTGTTCTTGGTTTGGGGCATGCACTAGCCAAGTGACCCTTCCCGTTGCAGTTGTAACATCTGACCATTGTGTTGTCAATCCCTTGATTCTCTGTTTCAACAATCTCAGCCCTTCTCTGTAGAGTACCAGCGTTGTTCCTACTGCTTCCTGCTGTATTAAACCTTTGACCAGTTCCTGAGTTTCCCATGTAGCCTCCCGATCCATTTCTTCCATAAGCTCAGTTCTGAATCTCAACTCTTTCATCGTGGACAACAGCTTGATTACGAGTTTTGGATGAAGTACGAAGACGGTTGTTGGATTGTTGGAAAACTTGCTGAAAGCTCGAGCAATTAAAGCAAATCCTTCATTCAATGAATTGAATGCATCATCTTCATCACTGTTGGCATTGGAGTAAAGTATGGTATCCGTGTTGTCATAAGGAACCACTTGATTATCAGTAGATGACGGTGTAGATTCATATGGAATGAGTTGATTAGATGAGGTTTGTTGAGGATAAGCAAGGTGATGTTGTTGTTGACCAAAAGCCTGGTTTGATTGTGGAGCAAAATGAGATTGAGCTATCAATGCTAGTGAGTTTGGAGTTGTTGACGGTGAATAACTACCACGAGCAGCTCTATCTTTATCAACTTCTGACTGATGATGCTTCAAATAATCATACAACAACCCATAGGATGCGTTGTGTAGATTCTTTGCTTGACGGACAAAGGTGACATATTTCTGCTAGTCAGGACCTAGACAACTGAGGAACTTTGTGTTTACTGCAATCCTGGGTAGAATAATGTCGTGCCTGTCCAAGTCGTTTATGATGTTGGTGAACCTATGGTAATAAGACTCTAATGATTCTCCTGCTTCAATCATGAACATTGTGTATTCAAGATAGAGTTTTGATTCCATATCTTCTTGGTTCAATTCAGTGCCTTCCATGAGAAGATGAACGTGTTCCCACATGTCCTTAGCAGTCTTCTGTGCATCAATACTTCTGAAGATTGGATTAGGAATTCCTTGAAGGATGTAAGACATTGCAAGTTCATTGGCTTCTTTATGAAGCACTTGTTCTGCTGTAAGCTGAGCATCAGGAATAGGGGTCACAGTTGCTTCTCTTGGAGGAATGGCATTAGGATCTCCAGGAACCGTTGTTGTAGGCACTTGAAATGGTCCTTCAATGATAGCCTTTTTCATGTATTTGCCAAGCGGTTTCTTGAGTTCAATGAACCGTAAAAATTGACTTGCCCATTGCACATAGTTTCCCGGGGTAAGCACAGGAGGTGTGTCTAAGGATCCAGCCTCGTGTCTTGATTGTTGACTACTAATTGCTTCACACATCTGATCAAACCAGTGTAGTTGTTTAGCTGGAAATGGGTAGGACTGCATCGGCTGTTGTTGATATTGTTGTTGTTGAGGGAATTGTTGTTGTGGGAGAAATTGATGTTGTTGCATGAAGATTTGTTGTTGCGGATACTGTTGTTGTTGAGGATACGGCTGTTGCTGACGATACTGCTATTGTTGATTGTAGAAGTAATTGTAGTTCGGTGGTTGAGACATCCTGAAGAAGTAACTTGTGGATGATGGATCTTTTAGGATAACGAAGGTTGTTATTGTAGTTTAGATCTCTAAGTAGAAGATTTGAAGAAAAAATCCTTAGTAGAAGAATTAATGTCCTTGCTCGAAGAAAGCCCTTGCTCGAAGAATGGATTATGAAGAAGTATATTGTAGAGACCAAGATCACGTTCAGGAGGTCGGGGAAACTCGAAATAATGGTTAAACATGGTAGAATTAGTTTATTGAATGGGGGAGGTGTGTATGTTTTCTAGAGAGAGAAAGTAAAGAAAACACACACACCTCCAAGTAACTATGAGAATCCCACCTTCCTAGTTGTGACTAGGAAGGTATTTATTACAACAATACAAGTCTAACTTAGCCCTATTGTCTAAACTAGCCCTTGTACTCAAATGTTATTGCAATTCCCGACTATAACAAAACTTTAAAGGCTAACAATCTCTCCCCAAAGTGATGTTACACGAAAATTGCTTACAATGTTCCCTACAAGTAAAATTCAATACAAAACATGAGAATGGTCTTCAAACTTCATTACTTCGTTCAGCTTGCAGAATCTTCTCAACTGCCATTTCTTTACTTGCAGACGAACCATGTGAGCAAATCTAATTAGGGTTTAATTATGACCATTTCACTCTCCCCTAATTAGTGCTCTCCCCCAAACTGACAACCTTTCTTATGAATGCCCTGAGTGCCCTGCAGTTCGGGGGAATAGATTATCAACATCTTCATTTCATCAAATGCATCCCAGTTATCTTTTCACATGAGAGATCAGCCCGTAACGTACACATGAAATGATAATCTCCAAAGTAACAAGTTGACCCATATCGTTGGTCAAGGGTAACTTGTTGAATGATTTCTCTCCCCCAAAGTTGAAACCGTAGCACCAGAATCAATTAAGATCCGGAAATGCACTTTTCTTTCTCCAGGATAGTTCCATCATCATCATCACTGGATTTTACACATTTCTCTCCCCTGCTGGTTACGATTTATTCGGAATTAGCACATAATGGTGTGTACATGGAGTATGAACTGGAAGCACTTTATCATTAACCATAACAGCTCGTGAGAAGATGTAGATAGACCCATTCTACTAATAATACCATCTAAAATGTCTAACTCTTTATCAACCCCCTGTATCAAAAACAACGGCTTTTTGTAGTTACTACTGATAGAGAAAACCCACTATGACGAACTTGAAACTGAAGTAAAATAACCCAGACTTGTGACTTAAACTTGCACGATAGTGTGACTAAGAACCTATACTGAGCACTACAACGTAACTCCTTATAGCATAGGTCGTTTCATATACCCATCCAACCTTCCTTAACTGTATATGAACCTCTCTTGAAAATTAGATAACCCAAGACTTATGAAAATTAGATAACCCAAGCTTATGAAAATTAGATAACTAATTGATAGTTAACTAGGTCTTCGTCCATCCATCCCTTGACCTATGAAAACTAGATAACCCAAGACTTAATCACTACTCCCATGAGTGCCCAAACAAGGATCTCGAAGAATCATGCATCCAACCAACCCCAATATCTTCAAGATACTAAGTACACGTACCTGTGATATTCCACTTCTACTTCAAATAAGTAATAATGAATCATCCTTGTACACAGCTGATAACATTTAGCCATTGTCATTTGATTGTGAATCTTGATCAGGATCTTTTCGGCTATACGTGGTGATGTTGAAGGTGTAGGCCAATAATATCATTTGTGATTTTGGCGTGAGATATGCCATAAAATGCAATTCTAATGATGCTGGAAAAATTTGAGTTTTTTTTTTTAAAAAAAATTTACGCCAAATTTGACCAAAAAATTCGAATTTCGACCTAAAAATTTGAATTTTTGGCCAAAATTTTCACTATTGTACCAGAATTTGAATTTCGCGTAAAAATTGACCGTTAAGTCACTCCTCTAAATTAAAATTTACTCATATTGAATTTCGCCAAAAAACTTCTTTTTTTTTTTTTTTTTTTTTTTTTTAGAATTGCGATAAAATTTGTCCGAGAAACAATTGCGAAAGCCTTTGTCTGAGAAACAATTGCGAAACACTTCAATTGCGAAAGTCTGGCAGCATTTGCGATAAAAGGGACCAATTGCGAAAGAGTTCAACCAATTGCGAAAGAGTTCAACCAATTGCGAAAGGGACCAATTGCGAAAAACTGCCAATTGCGAAAGGCTTCAATTGCGATAAGTTTCCGTCAATTGCGAAAGACTGCCAATTGCGAAAGGCTTCAATTGCGATAAGGGGCAGTTTACCAACTCTTGACTTTTTGACACATCTCCAATAATTCAGCCACTGATGAGATCCAACCACTCTTATCTAAATTCTTATCCAAGAATTTATGTGTAGCAGCAGTTCGATGAAGATCCCAAAAGCAAGTCGCTAACAATCATTGAATCCTTTTTATTTTCACGATCAAAACACCTCAAAAATCCGTAAAAACTTATAAAGATCAAACCTTGATCGCCTTTTTTTACTTATCCACTATATTTCGATACACTATCTAACCTTTTAACGCTATAACACAAGATTTTTGAAGATATGATTCGATGAAAAACTACCAAAAACTCGGCTGATGAACAGTAACCGAGATAAAACACACCATAAATCACATTTTTTACCTCAAAAACACCACGATTCGCCCCTGGTTAGCTGTGATACCAATTATAGAGACCAAGATCACGTTCAGGAGGTCGGGGAAACTCGAAATAATGGTTAAACATGGTAGAATTAGTTTATTAAATGGGGGAGGTATGTATGTTTTCTAGAGAGATAAAGTAAAGAAAACACACACACCTCCAAGTAACTATGAGAATCCCACCTTCCTAGTTGTGACTAGGAAGGTATTTATTACAACAATACAAGTCTAACTTAGCCCTATTGTCTAAACTAGCCCTTGTACTTAAATGTTATTGCAATTCCCAACTATAACAAAACTTTAAAGGCTAACATATATGTTCCCTTACTCGAAGAAGTTAAATCTTTATAAGTTCTGATTTCCTAACTCGGAAAATATAACCAAAACTTTGTTACTCGAAGAAAACTCTTGCTCGAAGAATCCTTGCTCGAAGGATGCTTGCTCGAAGGATGAGATTTCACCAAGTATATAATCCCTTAGTAGAAGGATTATAAATGAAGAAGTTCTGATTTCCCAACTTGGAAAGTATACACAGAACTTAAGATTAATCTTCTTACTCGAAGAGTGTTGCTCGAAAATTCTTCTTACTCGAATACTAACTCGAAGAAGTGCTTCTAATGCGAAGACTTACTCGAAGGGTAATGGCTTACTAGAAAGACTAAGTTGAAGGAACTCTTCTAACTCGAAGAACTTCAGCTCTTACAAGAAGAATTTTAGGCTTACTCGAAGGACTTAGTTGAAGACTGTCCTCTAACTCGAAGATCTTCAATACTAACTCGAAGAATTCCTTCTTACTCGAAGGACAAAACGTATAATTCTCCAAATTTTCTACTAAATCTAATCTAAAACAACCTAATCTATCCCTTGGCGATTGATACCACTTGTTAGGTCACAAATCTATCACACAAGATTACTAGATCTAGAGAGAGAAAGTTAGAGAGAGAGAGTGGGAGGAACATGTAATGAATAATTAACTTTGATTAACAAATGAACTAACATGAACCAACAACCTCTCCCTACAAGGGAGGGGGTATTTATAGTGTTTGTACATTTAAGGGGCGTTGCCCTAATAAATAGATAAATAAAAGGCCACGGCCCATGGGCCTTCTAAATAGGCTGAACCTTAATAACTAACATAAAGGCCTAAATAATAAAGCAACCTATTATACAAAATATGACCGATACTTGATAATATATAATGTGTTCCCAACAGAAATTATGCTCCAATCGAGAAACTGGCGTTATCTCTATTGCACTTGTCCCGAAGGTTGAGAAGGTATTTTGAAGCTCACCCTATCAAAGTCATAACTGATCAATAAGTAAAGCAAATTTTGAATAAGCCAGAAGCATCCGGAAAGCTGGCCAAGTTTGCCGTAGAGTTGGGTGCCTACGATATAACTTATGTACCAAGAAATGCAATAAAGGGACAAGTCCTAGCGGACTTCATCTCGGAAGTCCCTGTCGGAGCAGAAGAAGTCCACGGCATCTCCGAGCCGGAGGAATGGATATTGTACACTGACGAGGCATCTAGCAAGAGAGGGTCTGAAGCGGGTCTTGTGTTGATCGGACCTTGTCAAACCGAACACACATATGCCCTCCGTCTAAATTTCAAAAGCACCAACAACGAGGCGGAATACGAGGCACTCTTGGCAGCACTGCGGATTGCCAGAAAAATGAACGTGGAAGCTCTGGAGGTCAGGGTGGACTCCAAACTGGTAGCGAGTCAAATAAACGGAGACTTTACGGCTACTAAAGAGAGTATGATACAATACTTAGCAAAGGCAAAGGAGTATATTGGCAGCTTTAAGAAATTCAAAATTCACAACATACCGAAGACGCAAAACCAAAATGCGGATGTACTAACCATGTTAGCCTCGGTAGCCTTTAACCACCTAACAAAAGAGATCCTTGTCGAAGTACTGGAAAAGCCTTCGACTGAAGAAAAACCGGTGGGAGCAATTGTGGAAGAAGAGGAAGACAATTGGATGACACCGATCATCCGGTGTCTGGAGGAAGGTATTTGGCCGGAAGATCAAAATGAAGCAAGAGTGTTACGAATGAAACTTCCCCAGTATGTGATGGAAGATGGTGTGTTGTTCAAAAAATTGTACTTGAATCCTATGTTAAGGTGCGTGGGCCCTTTACAAGCAAACTATATCATCCGGGAAGTCCACGAAGGAGCGTGCGGAATGCACTCCGAACCAAGAACAGTGGTGGCCAAACTTATGAGGCAAGGTTATTATTGGCCGACCATACACTGAGATGATAGGGAGGAAATCGAAAAATGTGACTCTTGTTAGATTCACTCCCTGGTTCCAAAACTACTAAAAACTATAATGACGTCCATCATGGCACCGTGGCCTTTCTACCAATGGGGAATGGATGTGTTAGGTCCTCTGCCGGAGGCTCCTGGGAATGTGAAATTTGTAATTGTGGCCGTTGACTATTTTACAAAATGGATAGAAGCGAAACCCCTCACTAAGACCATGGGCAAAGAGGTGAAGAAGTTCGTGTGGGAGAACATCGTTTGTAGGTTCGGATTGCCGGGCATAATAGTCACGGACAACGGAACAAATTTTGTCAGCGACCCGTTCAATAGTTGGTGAGCGAAGCTGAAAATCAAGCAAATGAACACGGCGGTAGCACACCCTCAGGCCAACGGCTTGGTCGAGAGGGCCAACAAGAGCCTGATGCATGGTATAAAAACTAGGCTGGGAAGAGAAAGAGCCAGGTGGGTCGATGAGTTGCCGAATGTTCTATGGGCCTTCCGGACTTCATTAAAAACAAGTAATGGGGAGACACCCTTCAGCCTAACCTACGGAAGCGAAGCTGTCATACCTGCTGAAATAGGGATGCCTACCCAGCGAACCAAGCTATACAATCCGAAAGATAATGAAGAACAACATCGTTTAAACTTGGATTTGCTACAAGAAAGACGAGAGATGGCGGCCATCCGGGAAGCCAAATACAAAGCTAAGGTAGAACAGTATTAGAACCGACAGGTACGTCCGGTGACATTCAAAGTGGGGGATTTTGTGTACAGGAAGAACGAAGCTAGCAGGGTCAAGAACCAAGGAAAGTTGGGACCTAACTGGGAGGGCCCATACCGAATAGTTGAAGCCTACCATAACGGTTCATACAAGCTTTAAACAATGGATGAAAGAGAAGTACCCCGGACTTGGCATACAATTAACCTGCGGAATTGTTTTATGTAAAAGTTGTAACCTGAAAGGGGATATTTCTTACCGTCAGAAGGAGGCTGTTGGGTATGCGGCTGAGCTTGCTCTTCTGGACCCATCTGAGCATTGTTCTCAGTTTCAGCCATGTGTTCTTTGGGATGGTGTGACACCCCCAAATTACCACAGCGGAACAGTAGATGTCAAGGGGGTATTACTTCATAATACAGATCAAGGTATAGAAAATGACCTCTAAATGAGATGTTTTAAAAAGTTATCATTCGAATTATTAAAATCAGAGTTATGACAATAAGTTCCAAAGTAAAGATTACATAAAAGTTTTCAAAGTGTATCGAATGATAAAGATAGATATGAGTCTTCAAGTATGCAAATAACCCTAGAATCCGTGCATCCACTATCGCCTTAATAACCTGAGATAAACATGCTAAAAAATGTCAACCAAAGGTTGGTGAGTTCATAGAGTTTAGATTAAAATGTAAAGTATTTGAATAAAGATTTTCCCGCAAAGGCATTGTAAATCCACTCAGTCTCAAGTCCCGCCCATACAAGACTTGCAACCTGTGTGTTTACAACCCACTGCCAATGATGAAGCGAAAAGTGTACCGCTTTTAAGGGGTCATTTAAGCCCTAAATCGTATTTATTTGATCAAATATTGCCCTAAATCGTTCCTTTTGTCATTTTAGGTACTTTGGAGAAGAAATCTAGAAAAGGAAGCATTTTGGACGTTTTTGGAGCATAAAAGTGAAGAAAACGACAAAGTCTCAAAATCGGCTAAAAAGTACCTTTGACGGCGTCAGGGATTACCCTGGACGGCGTCATGGCTTGGCAAGAAAAAGGTGGATGTGAAAATTACTCATGATAAGCCAGAGAAATTTGCATGGGAATTCTGACGGCGTCACCCTTTGGAGTGATCAAGGTCGTCACGACTTAATTTAAAGAGGGACGGCGTCACGCCTAATTATGACGGCGTCAAGCCTTGATAAGCCAGAACGGATTTTGGAGAGCTAAAGAGGGACGGCGTCAAGAAGGCCATCCGGGAACCCTAAAAGCGGCGAGGTGACGGCGTCACACTCCATAACGTGACGCTGTCAGATCTGAAAGTCTATATATAGTTTTGCAATTTTTTGTCATTAGTGTGGAACTTATTGTGGAACTTTGTGTGTAAGAACCCTAAGACGATTTTAGCAGCTTTTTCAAGGCTTTTTGCCTTGAGATCTTCCATGTTACATTGAAGATAAGTTATCAATTAATCATTCAATATGTCTATGTGTTGTTTGATTCTATCTTGTTCTTGTCTTTTGTTTAACATGCTAGGCTAGATTTATTTTGTGTTTGCTTAGATCTATTGAAACCTAGCTATTGATTATTGGTTATTAGTGTGTTATTAGTTGTATTGGATGATTGTTCATCTATGTTAGGCTTAAGAAAACTGGCTAACTTCCTATTCGGTAACTTGCTTGAACGTCTTAAGAAACATGAACCAATGCGTACTAAGGTTTTTATGGTTGTATTTAATGCACAAGCGAATTCTAGTGATCCCATGTTAGGAGCTTCCTAGCCGGCTCGACATAGGAGTGAAGTAGGAGCTTGTAGAGTTGGGGAAGTACGTACGCCACCCCACAATTGGTTATTAAGGAATACACCCGTCATCCACGCAATTAATACACACTAATCAACCGGTAAAAGATAGTTAGGGAGTAAGGAAATCTAAGTAAACACATTTCTCTCCACATAAATTTCACCACCTTTTCATTTTCTGTTATTTTATTTTATTTGCATCCGTAGTTATTTAGGTTAGTTGATTAGCAACTAATTCCGCCCACTCTTTCAAACCCGAGATTTTACTTGCTTTCATAAAATTATAAAAACATAAAAAGAATCTTCTCTCACCCTTAGACCTATTAGAGTAGTTTTTCATACCTAACGAACACTATTCCCTGTGGAGAACGATCAATCCCCCGTACTTACCACTACACTATACTACATCGGTCAGGTACACTGCCTGGTGGGGTTGTAAGCCTCTTGAGATCCTTCGAGAGGTAAAACCTGTTGTAAGGTTGCAAAACCACGCATCAGCCAACATAGTATAATGAATAAAGTTTCCACCGCAAAGGCATTGTAAATCCACTCAGTCCCAAGTCCCGCCCATACAAGACTTGAAACCTATGTGTTTACAACCCAGTGCCAAAATAAGATTATCATGAGACATCCAAATAAATAGCCTTCCAACATTGCCATGTCGGGTTGATGACTGCACCCAATTTAAGGGTCTACCGACATTGCCATGTCAGGTTGATGACTGCACCCAATTTAAGGGTCTACCGACATTGCCATGTCAGGTTGATGTAGGTCTGAATCGAGTCTAATTACAGTTATCAATAGAAATCAAGAAAGCGTAGAGTATCATAAAAGTATAAATGTTTGAGTAATTGCATAAATCATGTATTTGATAAACGAGTAAAGTAGTTTAGGCATGTATCTCCCCCAAATAGTATAAAACAAGCATTAAAAGAGTAGGGGCTATGACTCACGGTGAACCGTGAAAGTTTCTAGAATACTTGTAAAAGTGAATAAATATAGTTGAGCATGTATCTCCCCCAAAGAGTAAATCAAAACGTATAAAAGTAGGGGCTATGAAATCTCACCTTAGCTGTAAAAGTCAAGGTAGTGTTATGTCTAAAGTATCATGGGAACGGCTCCACACACGACCTGAATAATAGGGAAGTCTGAGATTTCGATGGTCTAAGTTTGATTGGATGTGAATAATGATTGTGAACGAATATCGAATAACGAATCGGATTGAGATGTGAATGAATGTTATGCTTAAAATGCTTAAAGTTCAAAAGTAATATTATACATAATATTATCATGTTTTTATGTTTATAAATCCAATAATATCGTTTCCTCGAAAGGGTTTAAATAAATCGTTAAGTTAATCGTTAAAAACCATTATATATAAATATAAACGTTATATAATAAATATTGAGCGTAATGAAATGAAATGCACATGAAACGAATCAAAAATGTAAAATATGAAATGGAAATGATTTATAAATAATGTTACTGTTCAGCCCTTGGTCTTTTACAGAATCTACACTTTTTACCCTTATGGAGTTAGCGTTGCACCATTTGTCCTTGGCTAGTATATAATTACTTTTTAAGTCCGTAAAGGTTCCAATTTGTCATTTTATGGTCTAAAATTAATGTCTTAACTTTTTCTACCCAATATTTACAGAAATGACAGTTTTGAACTTTATTTCTCGAAAGTTACGCTTTTGCCCCCCTAATAGTAAAATGCGTTGCATTTTTAGTCCAAAACGTACAAAAGATAAAAATGATGCTTGATATGTGTTAATATGAATATGTAAACGTCAAATAAAAGTAGTACTCGTTATTCTAGCCATCCATATATGTGTTAATATGAATATGTACAGAAATGACAGTTTTGAACTTTATTTCCTGAAAGTTACACTTTTGCCCCCTAATAGTAAAATGCGTTGCATTTTTAGTCCAAAACGTACAAAAGATAAAAATGATGCTTGATATGTGTTAATATGAATATGTAAACGTCAAATAAAAGTAGTACTCGTTATTCTAGCCATCCATAAAGGAGGTCAATGTATAGTACGTAAAATTTAATGATAAGAAAGCGTAAAATGAAATAAAAATGATATGCGATTGAAATAAATAAAAATGAATGCGATAAGTAAAGGTACGAGTGTATAAGTGTCAAGTATAGATAAAACTCGTGTTCTTAGCCATCCATAAGGAGGTCAATGATTATGTACGTAAAATAAATAAAATAAAAAGCGTATAAATGCGATAAAAATGATATACGATTTAAAATAAATAGGAAACGTGATGTATATATGTATGATCACTAATCTAGCCTTCCATATAGGAGGCGTATGTATGAAACTCGTAAAATAAAATAATAGATACGTACGTATAAATGAGATATATATATATTTACGATTAGAATTATGAAAGAATGCATGAAATGGAATGGAACCCGAATAGAAATGAGTTTAAGAGTGTTTTAAAAGGACTTACAACGTCAAAGGAAAGTGTTTAAACGTTTGGATTGAACAAAGAGGCACTCGAATAACTTTGTAAGAAAATCTTGGTTCTTCGTACAGGAGAGAAAAAGAAAAGAGTGAATATGTTTAAGTGAAATTGTGATTTTTATGTGTATGTAACGTACGTATATATATATATATATATATATATATATATATATATATATATATATATATATATATATATATATATATATATATATAGAATGAGCAAAAGATTATCTTAGTTGCAAATTGGATGGCAACGAGTGGGACGACCCCCCGCGTTGCGGGGGAGGGGGTGGGGGTGTTCCCCAACTTTTTTTTGTTGGAAAATTATTTCGTTAATAATGGCGCAAGTTTCATAATTTTTCGAGGCCGTTTGGTACGAAAAATAATAAAAACAAAAACAAAGAAAAATATATTGATTTCGAGAAAGTGTTGCATATTTATACTCGTTTTTGTTAGAAAAATTATTTCATTAATAATGGTGCAAGTTTCATAATTTTTCGAGCCCGTTTGGTGCGAAAAATAATAAAAACAAAAACAAAAAAACAAAAAATAAAATAAAATAAAATAAAATAAAAAAAATCGGCTACTGTAGCATGAACAGTAAAAAATAATATTTTATTGCATTTGGCAGACTTATGTTTTAATATCTATACTACCTATAAAGGAAAAATGGTCAAAGTGGAAAAGTGGAAAAGTGAAAAGTCAAGGAATGTGAAATGTTGAAAAATTTTATTAAAGGAAATTATGAAATGTAATTAATACTCTTATTAAAACACCCCATTACTTAAAAGTACAATGATTTATACACAATGTACAACCAATTAAAACAATTAATACAAATCACAAACCGGGTTGACCCGGGACGCTTCAAACCCGACGGGTTGAACCGGTTTAATTTGACCCGTTTTCGACCCAACCTAGCAAGTTGACCCGGTTTAAATCGACCAAATTTTCAACCGGAACGGTTCAACCGGTTGAACCACCCGGGTCGAACCGGGTTTCATAACATTATGTTTAATTCCCAAATCTTCAAACTTTTATTATTTTTCATTTATAACCTATAAACTTTTTTTATCAATAAACTATGTGTCGCTATAAAATCCCAAACCGGGTTGACCCGGGACGCTTCAAACCCGACGGGTTGAACCGGTTTAATTTGACCCGTTTTCGACCAAACCTAGCAAGCTGACCCGGTTTAAATCGACCAAATTTTCGACCGGAACGGTTCAACCGGTTGAACCACCCGGGTCGAACCGGGTTTCAAAACATTATGTTTAATTACCAAATCTTCAAACTTTTATTATTTTTCATTTATAACCAATTAAAACAATTAATACAAATCACAAACCGGGTTGACCCGGGACGCTTCAAACCCGACGGGTTGAACCGGTTTAATTTGACCCATTTTCAACCCAACCTAGCAAGTTGACACGGTTTAAATCGACCAAATTTTCGACCGGAACGGTTCAACCGGTTGAACCACCCGGGTCGAACCGGGTTTCATAACATTATGTTTAATTCCCAAATCTTCAAACTTTTATTATTTTTCATTTATAACCTATAAACTTTTTTTATCAATAAACTATGTGTCGCTATAAAATCCCGTTGCTATGCACGGGTACTCGTCTAGTATAGATATAATATTGATATTGTCAGTGAATTTCGAATGGATAGATTTGTTTGGTAATATTCGGATTTCACATGCCACTGTTTCTAAATATAGCATATTTTATTAATATATAATATAGTTTATATAATATAGTTTGAGTTATTTTAGAAATCAAATAATGCTCACATACTAAAGGGCATATCCTCATCCTTCATCTAAATCTGATCAACGATCGAGATTAAACAAAAAAAACACGGAGGGGCAATCTCGTAAATTAACAACCTCACACCAAACACACACTTCTCATTTCTATCATCATCACTCTCTCACCAAACACACCACTTAAAACACACATTACTCAGTTACATAGAAAAGCAATCAAAATCTATCATATCAACCGCAAAACAAACCCTAAATCTACTAAATCAACCGTAAAATCACAGCAACAATGAAAGAAAAGGACGCAGCTGATGATATACTCAAACAATACGGCACAAACGACGGTTCCGACGAACTTTCGATCAAAAAACTGCCTAAAAAACCGGCGAAAAAAGCAATTAAAGGTATAATAATACTTCTTCGTTGGTTTAAACACATATGTTACTATTATTTACTGTTATTTTATGCATTAGTAATGATTCATCAGGTTTATATAATTTATGTTGAAGTTTATGTGATTTTATAATGTTTAATGAATAATTAGGGAAGTTATTGTCATTTTTTTGAAGAAAAATGTGATTCGAAATTAGGTTTTCACCGATTATAGGGATATTGTTGATGTTATTGTAAAGAAAAGTGAGGTTAGAAGGCTTAGAAGAAGGTAAAGCCTGCGGCTAAACCTTCAGCTAAGCCGCAAACAACGCCTTCGGCTAAGCCGCAGGCATAGCCTTCGGCTTTGCCGAACCCGTAGACTGCAACTAAGCCTTCAGATAAGCACTAAGCTAAGCAAAAGGCTATGCCTACATGATCACTTGTGATATGAAAATTATTACCAGACGCATGTTTTGAAAATCACGTGTGATTTTTTACTAATTTTCCTAATAAGAAAGAAAAGCCTAATGCAAAGCCTTCGGCTACGGCTAACATTTCGGCAGGATAAACCTTATGATATAACTTCTGAAATATTAATTTGTTTGTTAACGATATCGTTTGTTGATTAATAAAAACAGACCAAAAAATATGAACTTGTCATATCAGCAAGTACACTTTGCTATAGCATTATCATGCTCGAGAAAATTTTTATGTTATATGAGTGAATGTAATTCCATATTAGGGAAAATTGCCAAGAAATGTAACATAAAGTGCCAAATTTGGCCGTGTGTGGTATCCATTAGTTTATCGCCAACCTGTGACATAAGTGCAATTTGTAACAGAAGAGGACTATGAGAATTCAATAATAATTAAAAGGGTGAATTTTTGTCAACTGAGTGATTTAGTTTTTTTGTTGTTAAAAGTAAAAAATTTCTGAAATCTAGTCTGAATGTGACTGTTTTCAGTCAGAAGTTAAACTTTGTGTTACCTTTTGATGAGCAAGAAAGTAGTGGATATCCTACGTTGGCAAATCTGGTATTTCGTGTTTTACCTTTCTTGGCATTCCCCCCTTATTATAGATGATTGTGTTGTCCAAAAACATATAATATATGTCATGGTAATCCTTGGTATGCTTGGCATTTTCTCGTGTCCACTTTGCAGCCCTTACAAAGACCATAGTGTAATAGCCTGCGATACTTCTTGCATGGCAAGAACGGGGTGTCTGTGTGTGTTGGGGGGTTCTTTGTTTGGATTGATTTCAGTTAAATGTAGCAAAATGGGAGGGTTGGGTAACGGCAAAAAATGGATCACTTTTAGTTATGGGTAGAAACTGGGTGTAGGTCAGAATCAGAACAGGTTCTTGTCTGGTAGCCTAGTCGTGGCGACTCGCCAATACTTATTTTGTCCTTAATTGATCTGTTTTTATTAATCAACAAACGATATCGTTAACAAACAAATTAATATTTCAGAAGTTATATCATAAGGTTTATCATATTTTTTAATAAAAACAGAAGTTGATGGACACAGATGAAAAGAAGTATGAAGCTTTTAATAAAAACATGACAAGTGTGTTCAAAACGAAACCTGGTGATTGGCAATGAAACATGTGATACCAAGTGTGTTCAAAGCAGTACTTATTATGTTTGCTAATTGATTTAATTTGATTTGATTTATTATGTGATATTCTGAGTATCACATGTGATATTCTGAGTATCACATGTGATATTCTGAGTATCACTTGTGATATGCTATCACCTGTGATATCACATATCACCTGTGATATCACATATCACCATGTGATATCACATATCACCTGTGATACAAGGTGGTATTGTTAAGGCAGATGTGAAGGAGCTGCTTTTGTTGGTACAAGTAAAAATGGGTCGGATTGGGTTTGGCTAACCCGTAATCACTTTTCCCTTTTTTGCTTAAACTTTTATCCAAAATTTAAGTACATGTATACACACAAATTCTTATAATCTACATCGGTTTTCAATCGTTATGTTGGATGTTGAATTATTGTTAAGAAATACTATCTTTTACCAACAGGTAAAAGCAATGAATGGAGATACGCTTTTGGGAGGAGAGGATTTTGATAATGCATTATCTTGATATCACCGATGATATCACATGTGATATCACATATCACATGTGATATCACATGTCACATAAGCCGAAAGGGTATGGACAGAATGGGTGTGCAGAAGAGTGTTTGGGATTGTGTGAGGAGATGGCGGGGAGTGGGGTTAGACCAACTGTTGTGACGCTTGTTACTGCGATTAGTTCTTGTGCTGATATATCGGATTTGTGCAATATAATGGAAAATCTGATAATCATACTTGTGCTTTTACTCTGAACTGAATAATCACTTTAGATGTGCATCCAAACACTCGCTTACTCTTTTCTTACATATCTTTTGACTTTAACGATTCAAATCTAGCAGTTTTCATTTCAAAAATTGCGACAGCCTCGTTAGTTTTTTATCTCCAAGATGTCTTCATTACAAGTCTTTTGATACGGTTAATAGAGGCTGTTAATAGTATTATTTTTTGACCCTTTAATAGTCAAATGTAGGAAGTAATCCAATTTTTACCATCACTTGAGTGCAGGACAACAAGGTCGAGTTGCAGTTATTGAGTTGCAGTTATTGCAAAGGCTAGTGGCAGCTCTGAGTCTTCTACTTCTTTGAACATTATCGAGTCTGCCCAAAGTGTTGTAAGTCATTCACGAGTGTGAGCCTTGCGTGAAGAGGTGGCAAATGGGCGGGTCAAGCGGGTTGGTGACATGTACTTTTTGTACGGGTCAAATGGGATTGGGTTGATCATTATTTTCTTACGAACAATCAGCTTGTTATCTATGATTACAAAAAATTAAAAAGGTATCTCATCAAAAGTCTGGTTTTCTAAAATAATTGAATTAGTAGATTATATGAATTAAAATTACAAACGTATAACCCGTTTGAACCATCTAACTCATATTGAGCCATTTATAAGTAACTGGATCAAAATTTCCATATATACTTGGTACTAAAATCATGTATATGTGTTCCATTTTACAGTGAGTTAAACTTGAAGATTGTGTTGCTCTTTTTGGACTGGGATTTGCATCAGTTGTCGCTTTGTGGGCTTCCGTATACCGTTTCTCTTCTTTATCTTTTCTAAATTAATAGAGATAACTGTAGGTGACGTGGCGTCAAACTTGCAAGGTGTCGTCAACTTCACATGTTAAATGAACTATTAAGGCATTAAGTTTATAGAATCAGCATTTGTTAAACAGGTACTCGCGCCTCTACACAAGGCATATCTCTTTGTACATTCGACTATGTTAACGAGTATTTTGACTCTCTTTGCAAGGTGATTTGAATAGGTATTGGTGTTTTCGTAGCGATTTTGGCCGAGTTGGCCTGAATTAGGGCTTGTTTATGCACAAAGGCTTTTAAGGAAGTTGACCTGAATTAGGGCTTGTGATATCACCTGTGATATCACATGTGATATCACATGTGATATCACCGGTGATATCACATGTGATATCACATGTCACATGTGATATCACATGTCACATAAGCCGAAAGGGTATGGACAGAATGGGTGTGCAGAAGAGTGTTTGGGATTGTGTGAGGAGATGGCGGGGAGTGGGGTTAGACCAACTGTTGTGATGCTTGTTACTGCGATCAGTTCTTGTGCTGATATATCAGATTTGTGCAATATAATGGAAAATCTGATAATCATACTTGTGCTTTTACTCTGAACTGAATAATCACTTTATATGTGCATCCAAACACTCGCTTACTCTTTTCTTAAATATCTTTTGACTTTAACGATTCAAATCTAGCAGTTTTCATTTCAAAAATTGCGACAGCCTCTTTAGTTTTTTATCTCCAAGATGTCTTCATTACAAGTCTTTTGATACGGTTAATAGAGGCTGTTAATAGTATTATTTTTTGACCCTTTAATAGTCAAATGTAGGAAGTAATCCAATTTTTACCATCACTTGAGTGCAGGACAGCAAGGTCGAGTTGCAGTTATTGAGTTGCAGTTATTGCAAAGGCTAGTGGCAGCTCTGAGTCTTCTACTTCTTTGAACATTATCGATTCTACCCAAAGTGTTGTAAGTCATTCACGAGTGTGAGTCTTGTGTGAAGAGGTGGCAAATGGGCGGGTCAAGCGGGTTGGTGACATGTACTTTTTTGTACGGGTCAAACGGGATTGGGTTGATCATTATTTTCTTACGAACAATCAGCTTGTTATCTATGATTACAAAAAATTAAAAAGGTATCTCATCAAAAGTCTGGTTTTCTAAAATAATTGAATTAGTATATTATATGAATTAAAATTACAAACGTATAACCCGTTTGAACCATCTGACTCATATTGAGCCATTTATAAGTAACAGGATCAAAATTTCCATATATACTTGGTACTAAAATCATGTATATGTGTTCCATTTTATAGTGAGTTAAACCTGAAGATTGTATTGCTCTTTTTGGACTGGGATTTGCATTAGTTGTTGCTTTGTGGGCTTCCGTATACCGTTACTCTTCTTTATCTTGAACATTGCAACATTATTAGGTAGGCTAACAAGCTTGAACATTGCTACTCGATCAATGATGTAATAAAAGCAAAATAGAAGCTGATATGATTATATTAACATTGGTTCAGGGGTGCCAATCTCGCTTTTCTGGAATCTTATAACGAGTATAGCAATATTTGTGAGTGATGCAGGTTCGCTTTTGATCTCAATAGGCTTTTAATCACGTTTATATATTGAAGTTACTAACAAACCACTTACTTTCTTCTACAGCTGGAGTCTTTGTATTCTTTTCCGCCATCTACTTCTTGTTAGGTACTCCAGGAGCATTCTACTTCTGGTATCGTCCACTCTATCGTGCCTTTAGGTAAACATGTTTTCATAAAAAAATATTTATTGAGGCATTACAATAAACCGAATGAATCATTATAATTGTTATAGTGCTGAGTAACTTTCAGTTGATCCTACATTTATGTTTCCTAAATTCTCTAACAATTTTTACATATACAGGACTAATAATGGGACGAACTTTGGCTGTTTTTTCTTCAACTACGCTGTGAGTTGTATATTTTCATAATAACAATGAGTCGTATATTATCATTATAACAATGAGTTGTAACTCGCTTAAAAACTCCTGGCAGTATCACATAGTCTTCTTTTGCTTCACCGCGATTGGTCCTCGTATACTATTTTATGGATTACATTTTGCGTGAGTTCCTCGAGCTTTTTGACAATTTTATGTGTTTTATTCTTCACATTAATTATTCAAAGTAGGATTTAACGTGACAATGGTTGGTGTTTCAAAGGGATTCTGAATGCAGTGGGCCTTATGAATAAACATCCTGCACTTGGGGTAAAGTTTTAATTTCATTAAATTTGTTACCTTGCCAATTCTTGATGTACTAAAGGAACACATAACCGGTTTTATTTGTAGATTATGAGCTTCATTGGATGCGGATTCTTCACGATTGAGCTAGTTCTAAGCATATGGGTTATGCAACAAGTCTATAGACATTTTCGAACTAGTGGTCAAAAAGCTACAATATCAGTCGCGCTTTGAGCTTTGAAAATTAAAATCAGACGGCGATAACGAGAGTCCCACAATATTTGATTTTATGGTTTGATTGTTTTTATATTTTTACTTAGAAGCCAATGTTATTGTATCCTATTAACAACTCGTTTTGTTAGAAAATTAATATATTTCGTTTTTGTAACATGTAAAAAGACTTGTTTCATTTGATGTTTTTCATTTCATTAAAAATTCTAGGAACATATATTTCATTACTAAACTCTAGGTTTGGTTTCTTAATTTTTTTGCCTCGTTATAACAGAAACTTTGTACGTCGTTGTTATGTTTTCTCACTGTGATTTGGTAAAGAAATATATACCATTATTACTGATTATTTTTTATTTTTGTGAACAGCCACCATACGAAAATTTACTACATGTGAAAAAAAGATATATAATGGTATATCACATGTGATATCACCTGTGATGTGCTATCACCTGTGATATCACAGGTATCACAGGTGCTCAAACACCTGTGATATCACATGTGATATCGTGATATCAATGATATCACATGTGATATCACATATCACATGTGATATCACCTGTGATATCACATGCGATATCAATGTGATATCACATGCGATATCATATGTGATATCACATATCACATGTGATATCACATGTAATATCCCAACTTCCCAGTTTTTGTTTTTACAATAAAAAAAATTCATGAAACTTCACAAAATTTTTATAACTTGAAATTAAGGTGGAAAAAGCAAAATAAACAAACAGTTAATATATTAGGTATCACCTGTGATACATAATAACTTATTAGGTATCACCTGTGATACAAAATAAGATATTAGGTATCACCTGTGATACATACCAAATATTACGTATCACCTGTGATACAAAATAAGATATTAAGTATCACCTGCGATACAAAATAAGATATTAGGTATCACCTGTGATACAAAATAAGATATTAGATAATATTTTTGTCCATTATTTTCGTACATCACTTTTATTTTATTGTTCTTCACAAATGGCAAAAAGCGCAACGCACGATTGATTAATAAGCAACTGAAGTTTGTTTATCTAAAGATTCTAAGTACAAGTAGTTTTATTGGTAGACATAACTCAAGGAGTCTAATCAGAAAGGAATTACGGCAATCAGAGGCTTTAGAATTCTAATGTTGTGACTTTACTTACAGTTAGTTTAAATTGACTATTGATATAGAAAATTGTCCCCATACCCCGCTTTGGCGGGATTGGGTATGTTGTTCATATAAAAAAATGTAGAGTTACATGATCACCCTGTAATGCTACAAAATATCAGACTGATGGAAAGCTGGGAGAGTGAATATTTAAATATACTTGGTATTAAAACTGGCTTTAAGAATTTGTGTGGTTTATTTGTATGTTTTCGTAATAGATGGGTTCTGTTGTAAATAATTTAAATTTTTATGGGACAAAAAGTGTACCATAGATATACATGGTTAACATTACAACTTCATCCTTTCTTTGCTTCATCCTTTCTGTACCATAGATATATATAATTTAAATTTTTATGTCTCTGCGTGTGTGTGCTGTATCTTTTTCTTCTCGTTTTATCATATATCCATATCACATTTTGTTATTACTTTCAGGTTCAACCAAAGGGGAAAGGCCAGTCTAACCCAAAAAAATTGACTTACAGGGTGGAAAGGAATGGTGGACTCGTGAACGCTGCGACGGGTGAGAAGTCTGATATTCTGATTGAAGTTCCTCCTAGTGCAAATGGTGTTCTCAATGATGCTGCAAAAGCTGTGAAGAGGATGAAGATCGAGGAGGTTGAAGATGATGATGAAATGGATGAATAAAAGAAAAGTGGAATAAACGAGTTGTATAGAAAAGTCTTGTTACTTCTGTCAAGTGTTATGTTGTTTTTTTAAATGTAAGCTGAAACACGATCAGCTTGTTAGTTTAGTATAGGTCTGTGTCTATGTTGTTAAAGTTGCCCGGTGTACTAACTTTTGAATCAATGAAGTGAATTTGCTTATATGATATGGGCAATTCAAAGTTCCGGATTCGTAATTTTTATTCACTCATATTTGGTTATCTTGAATGCAGGGGCTAATAGGCAGTTGAACAAGACACCATAGCTGGTGTCACAAATGTAGCACAAAACACATGGTAGGTCTATTTGCCTAATATCTTATTTTGTATCACATGTGATACCTAATATCTTATTTTGTATCACAGGTGATACCTAATATCTTATTTTGTATCACAGGTGATACGTAATATCTTATTTTGAATCACAGGTGATACCTAATATTTGGTATGTATCACAGGTGATACCTAATATCTTATTTTGTATCACAGGTGATACCTAATAAGTTATTCTATATCACATGTGATACCTAATATGTTAACTATTTGTTTATTTTGCCTTTTCCACCTTAATTCTCAATTTATAAAAATTTTGTTTTTACCAAAGTTGTTCATTTTTAGCTTATTAATAAGTTTCATGAAAAAAAATTTGCAAAAACAAAAACTGGGAAGTTGGGAAGACCAAGGTGAGCCTAGGCTCGAACCCCAGACCTCTACTATCCTCAACCAGTTTAACACACCACAACCATCTCTGCCCTTGGGTCTTTTTCGTTATAGCTTGCACCTTTAATTCCCTTAACAAATTTTTTCCCTTTTAGCTTAACTTCCCTTTTTGCTTATTCACAGCTTATTCAAATAAGCTGTCGATTCCTTTTTATTTTTCCTAAGTTCAATATAGCTTAAAGTAGTTTTTCAGAATTTTTCATAATTTTTTCGTATTTTGTATCTACAAAAACAAGTAACTAACTACAGTATAACTATCACAGGTGATACCCAATAAGTTCTTTTGTATCACAGGTGATACCTAAAAAGTTATTTTGTATCACTGGTGATACCTGATAATGTTAGTAGGTAACAACAAGTATTTAGCAAAATAATAATAATAATAATAAGCTTAAAAATGTGATAATGTTAGTAGGTGATAATGTTGTCAAATTTCATGAAAACATTAGAGCACCTTCGTACTTGTCATAATGCATTCATATCAGCCAATGAAACAACGGTTTACGACTTCTTTGTTCGGATTGAAAAATGTGAACTCTTGTCTCAAATGATAAAAGCCTTATCAAAATTCAGTCAAGAGGTAGGAACATATTGGTGATATTCAGAATATCACTTGTGATATTCAGAATATCACTTGTTATTTTCTTATGCTTTCGTCCTTTTTCATACGTATTCGTCCGTTTTCATACGTATTCGTCAGTTTTCTTACATTTTCGTCCGTTTTCTTATTTTGTATGTATCACAGGTGATACATAATATGTTATTTTGTATCACTGGTTATCACAGTTGATACCTAATAAGTTATTTTGTATCACTGGCGATACCTAATAATATAAGTAGGTAACAACAAGTATTTAGCAAAAAATAAAAAATAAACTTAAAAGTCTACACAATAAGCAACATGAAAATAGCTTATCAAATTCTTAATATATCAATAAAAACATTACATAACAAAAATATTATAACTAAAACATAAAATTCAATATTTCTTGTAGAAACATATAAACCATCTTCAACTTGGCCTAAGACTTTGAAACATAAAATTTACCAGCAACAATTTTCCTCCCTGCAAAGCAATTCCATTTAGGTTGAGTAAGAGGATCATCAAAGACATAGACAATGTTTTAAAAAAAAGATGATTAAATGCATACCCATTATTAAAGAAAATGCAGCTATTTCGAGATAAAAGTGATGTACGAAAATAAGGGCAATAGCATTTATCCAATCACATTAGAGATCATCAAATTACGAACCAAGATAAATATTCATTATTAAGCAATATAATCGTACATAAACATCAAATGATATATGCTAATTTGTTATCATGTTCAAATCTGTTGATTGATTTCTTCTTTTAGGCAGGGTAGTGTAACAGTGAAAGTGTGAAACAGTTAATAAACTGAGTTTCTCTCCAATACAAAAGAGCAAAATATCTTTAGAGATATGAGTTTCGATTCCCATTTAAGGTTTCCAGTTTGCTATCTCCATTTTTTATATAGAGAGTGATAAGACTCGTAGGGTGGCAAGACGAGCAGGGTGGTCAGGCCACCAACACGAAGATTTTTTATAATTGTAACCATTTTACTTTTTTATTTTATTTTTAAATAAAACGATTTGAGACAACGTGAAGATTTTAATACACATTAAAATACTTATGAACTGTTTAACCAGTTTTACTTTCAGTTCTTTTCCTACATTTTCTGAATGTAATCTCCAGAAATGAGAGTGATGACTGATAAGATAGTTTGAAGTTTAACACTTAATGATCTGTAAGGAAGGGATTAAGAATATAAAGACTGTTGTGAGTTGTAACTAAATTCAACAACGCCAATGTACCAATCTCAACCAAGAAAGCAATGGATTCGGTTATTTATGAAAACTGGAATAACATAATTTGGTAAACTGATGTACTGTAGTTTGATCAGTATGCGTATAACAAGCAAAATGTGCAGTTAACCTTAAATACTGAAATAGATTCTCATTAAGTTAGTTTATATGATTACACGTGAATTGACATTTTTTTAGCTGGAAAAAAAATATGCTACAATTAGAATTACATACAGGATAGTGATCAAGGTTAGGGGAGGAGCTGAGGGAGCAAGATTAGAGAGAGACCGGTTGTCATGTGATATATGTCTATGACAAAGAATAAGTATTATATTGTAATTTAGTTCTATCTGTTGAGTCAGCTTATTGAATTATTTATTGCATTGATGGAACAAACGTTTTCTATCTGTTGAGCATATATAAGAAGTGGATCTGATCTGATCTCAATCAAGACTAGACCATTTAAAACGCTACAATTAGAATTACATACAGGAAGATATACCTTGTGCATTGTTGCCACCTAGATTTGGAGAAATAAGTGATGATATTGAATCAATAATTATCAACCGCAAATGGTACCTGATCTGCACTAGGACAAGCTTTTAATCATATAACAGCATCACCATCTTAGTATTCAATAGCAAATAAAAAATAGGAACAACATAAAACAGAGAAGGGATTGTGGTTTTGTTCATCAAACGTGAGATTTTAAATTTAACTTTAGCTGCTGAAGAACATTCAGCATGGCATTCTATGTTTCTAATGGTTTGTTGAAGTATTCCATTAACCTGGAAGATGAAACGCACACGAGATTCCCATAACAATTGACAGATTAACTCTAGCACACCTCATCAGGTAATGCAAGATAATGTGAGGTGGCAAAAGACTCACCACTATTTCGGACTATCTACACGGCCAACTATCTCACCACCTACACTTCACGAAACTCACCATCCTCACGACGATACTAGGGTCGTTCTATGTCCACCTCATCTCCATGACCGAACCTGTATACAAACAGAAAAGTTAAAATGGGTCGTTCCATGTGAAAATCAATTGTTCATTTCATCAAACACATAGCATGCATTTAACTAATATTTTTTCTAAAGCAAACTCATACCAGGCTTACTTCATCCCATATCGATACCAAAGGTTCTATAACAACAGCAGATAGACATACAAATGAACCATATCTATATCACCAAACACAAGAAACCTCTGCAAAAACAACACAACACATGCCCAATTTTCTATATGGACAAGTAGAGCTATTTTTAACAAAATCAAACCTGGCTTATTTCATCATAAAGAAGTTGGATAACAGCAGCCCTCAAAGACATACAAATGGACTATATTTATATCAGAATAAGTAATAACATTACGATATGAAGCATATAATAATACCTGATGGCAGCAACCATGTTCATCTTATCAAACCTGAATATTAGATGAAAAACATGAATCATTTAGCTTATAATTTAGCACAATAACTTAATTCGATGATAACGAATTAGCTTATTAAGATCGATCACCTGAATTAAAAGGATTAAAAAAACGTGAAATTGATCACTCTAATGATAACGTATTGGGATAGTAGATGTCGCTTATTAAGTTGAGGAACAAAAATTAGGGTTTCTTGATGTGCAGGGATGAAGAAGGATGATTTAGTTGAGAGAAAACAGAGAAACACACACTTAGTCTGTGTGTTTTGAAGGAGCGGTTATTAAATTATGGCTTTTATATGGACAAAAATACCCTTGCAGTGTAAAGTATTATTTTAGTCTCAACCATTAGATCAAAATGAATGAAAGGTAGGGATTAGTCCCTTTGTATGTAAGCAAAGTTTTGTCCTCAAATGATCTTTTATCACATAGTTTAAAACAAATGTTGTATAGATTATATAGTATATGTGCCCGTGTGAGGTTTACTTTAGGTCTTGTTCATAAACCAAACGTTAAAAATAAAATGCGAGTTTTATCACTCTCAAGTCTTGGGTGTATAGAAAATCGAGTTATGTAAAATAGATGGTATTCTTGGGTGTCAAAAATAGATTTAAATGAGGCCAAGTAAATGAGATTTGAGTCGAATTGAATAAAAGAAAGAGAATGAAATTGGGCTGAAATTTTATATGGGCTTGAATAGTAACAGACCAAAAATATAATTAAAGGTCCGTTTGGTGATTATTGAGTATGTTTGATCCGTCATGGTCCGTGTGTGAGCTCGTTCCAACGTATCGTAAATAACGTAATAATATTTGAATAGAAATGTAGTAAACAAAAAGTTCAAATTGGCTCGCAAAAATGGTTAAGTGAACAATAATGATAAGTTAATACTAGATTAACGTATACTAATGACTAGGGAAATTTACGGGTTGCTACAGATGGGCCATCCCCCCTTCACTCTTTGGTCGCTCTCCTTCCTCTCCGGTCTGACTCTCCTTGACATTTACAACACCCTGTGGCTCAGCTTGGTTGAGAGGAGTGGCATCAACGGTATGATCTTCAGAAGAAATGATCTCCTCATCAGCCTGACCTTTCTTCCTTCTCTTCTTTGGAACGGCGGTTGGATCCGCAACATTCCTCTTCTTACTTACAGGTTTGTTCTCCTGTTTCTTCCTTTCCTTCTCCTCACGAGCGGCAACTACCTCTGGATCAGCTCTCTCAACAACTTTTTGAAGTTTAGTCTTCTCAGGGATCTGGCCTCCCAGGGGTAGTGGCTCAGTAGTTCGACGCGGTTGTTCGTGTCCCTCCGGAATAGGATCCCCCTTACTGACCACCATTCCTTCCTAATCCGGAAGCTCCAAGTACTCCGACATGTTAACAACTAAAAAAAGGAGAAAGGTAAGGACAAGACAAGAAATAACAGACAGTACACGATATAAAGTCAATAAAATATTGTATTACCATGCCCCTCGGCATCCTTTAGAATTGGCTCATATCCCGGATTCCTGAAAACATTAGAAAGACCCGTCATCCATAGAAGAGTGGTTGTGGGTTTCCTAAGAAGAATCACTTTCCTAGCGACCTTCTCAGCATCTCTGTCAGAGTGTGTTTCTGGAAACTCATCAGTGACTTTGGAATCTTTATGTCTTCATGGCATAGCATCCGGAATTGCCCTCCGGTCTATAAAAAAGAAATGATCCTTCTAATGTTTCAACCCGGAAAGAACCTCTTCAAAAAATTTCTTGGCTCATTTCCCCGTTTGGCTCTCAAACAAGAACCAATGGCCTTGCTTGCACAACCTATAGAACACTCTGAACAAGGAACGGTCGGCCGGACGTCTAAGCTGTAGCAACGGTTCTCAAAAAGTGTCACCCTGTTCAGACCTATCGGAACAAGTGGGGAGATGTGCACCCTAAAATATTGTATTACCGCCAGTAAAAGGGTGGAAAAAGGTATCCTAACACCCCCTTGCTTCAACTGATGAACGTAAATACCTATCTTATCATTCGGTAGCTCATTCATGGTCATGTTTTCGGGGGGAAGTGTGTGACGTAGATCTGAAGGGATACCGTACTCTAATACCACATCATCTAAATCTTTCTCCGTCATTTTAGAAGTAATTATGTGCATGTCGAACTTAGGGATAACCTTGCTAGACGAAGGCCCAAGTTTACTAGCTAACAGATGGTTTACCGGTATATTCATCTCTCCGGGTTCGCTAACGGCCATGACTAAAAGGATGCCGAGGAATATATATGTAAGATAATTACAAGAGAAATATAAAACGCACCTCTCAAAAACCCCTGGAAGATGTTGCACAAAAAACGTCCGATGATAGCAAGATATAAAACTCCGAGAAAAAGGGAAAGAAATAAACAGTGAAAAGTAAAAAATGAAGAGGGTAAAGCGGTATATATAGGGAAAACCTAGAAGGACGCGAAAACGTCGCATCAAACTGTACCTCTTTGACGTGGCTTAATATGGTGCGTTGGATCTCTGCGGTAAAACTACACTTGGTATACAGCTGTGCATGGTAAAATAATATTATCTTTATTCGGCCCATGGGCCTAGAACTTAATCGGCTCAAGAAAGCTTAACAGGCCCCTTTAGTCATCCAGACAACGGTTATATAACCTGATTACGCGACAAAGATAGAGGAAGCACTGGGAGACGCAAGTTTTTAAGTATTGCACTATCGGCCCAAAGCCGATACTCTAATACTGGGGGGGGGGGGGACATGTTGGCGTATGTTTCCGGACGTCATATTTCGTTCGGACTAGACACTCACTTCCGGACGTACTAGCCAAAGGGTCAAACGCCGCCATTTACCAACGGACAATCCCATCAACTGCCGCCACGCCGCCATCCCAGATTTCCCGGGATTGTGTCTCCCACGCGACCTGACACCTATCTACTAGACTATACATAGCTCGGCTTGCTTAGTCCCTAGGTAAAACAAGTAACGAAGTGTGGGTAGTATAAATACTCCCACCTCATTTATGATTCTCAATTAATACACTCGCATAACATTTACTCTCATTTATTACCTCATCCTCCGTATCACAATATACTTACTCTTACGCCGGAGGTTGGTCTTGAGATAAAACCCAAGACGAGTCTAATGTGCGTGTTTCTTGTGTGTAGGAACTTATAGCCATCCGAAGGATCTCGTAAAGAAGTATGACTCACTCACAAGGTTTTAATTCAACATATATACACATACATATCATACCCATACATCTCTCTCATATCTTCCCTGTAGATTAGATCATCATAAGTTTCCTATAAATTTCAGTCTAATTATTTTGTCACAAGTTAGATCACGTTGCTATGATTCTGCACAAAAAGGTACACGGCTAGTAAAGTTTATTTTTCTATTCAATTATTTTATAAAAATAAGTCACTTTTTGCCCACCGCGTGGGCCAGTATTCTTGGCGCCAGAGGGTAACAGCCAAGAGCTAGTGTGGTTGTGGTGCCATAGATGTTGGCTGGTGGTTTGGCGCTAGGTTACAACGCGATTGTACCTAAGCCTCTAAATGTAGTTGAGAAATTTGACAAAGCGTTTCCCATATAACAATTTAATCCGAAACAAACATATTACTCGCGATGCGCGGTGACAAGATATGATCATATTTTTAGGCGAACAATTTTCTTTATTGCATATTTTTCGTACCAATGATGAAAATCTTTGCTTAGTAAATATTATTTTCGTTTGAAAATTTCAAGATTTAGTTCATACACCTTTGTAATTTGATAGATTTGACTATCTTAGGGCACTAGGAGTGGGGTGTCCCGAATTTATCATACCTCCCAAATTCAGCCAATAAACTTCAGCCAACTCATTCCATAAATTCTCATCCCTCCCAACCTAATTCACTGGCGCCCGATAAATTCTCATCCCTCCAAAAAAAAAAAATTCCTTTTTTCTTTTTAATATTTAAACTAAACAATTTTTAATAACAACATACCATTTCATTAATACATAAAAAAAGTCCATTACATGATAAAAATAAAAATAGGACAAAGTCCATTACATGATAATAGAAATTAAACCTTGGTGACTCGGTGGAGGAGCAACTTGATTTCGAACACCTCGGCCTCGACTTTTAGACTCGGATGAAACATTTTTTTGTTTTCTTGAATCCATGGAAGTGTTTTAGTTGTTGTGTGTGTTTTGGGGTTGAAAGGATATATGTTTTGGGGTTGAAAGGATATATAGGGATTTTTTTTTTTATTTTTTTTATTTTTTTTTTTTTTTAAGCTAGCCAAAGGCTAGATTTTTAATATTTTGAAAAACATTTTGAATATTTTAAGCTAGCCAACGGTAACATGCACATTTATCACCACCGGCTATTATTGCCGTCCACTATAAATTTTGGGCATAAATTTCATGCCGGCGGCGGTGTTACCGTCGGTATGCCCCATACCGCCAGCCATAAACTTAACCACTCCTAGTGCCCTTAAGTATCACGAGATGATTTAAATTTAAAATTTGAGACAAGCACTATAATTCATAAACTAATGCAGGCATAGTATTAGAAAGTTATTTAAAATGAAGACTACATTGATAGCGTATTGGAGTTTTAGCCCACTATGAAAACCTATACGACTAAAACAAGCCCATAATAACATAGCCCAATCAAACTGATGCATGAGAGAGAACTCTCCTCTAGGTAAAAACTAATTGTCATTTAGGACCCTTTTTGTATTAACACCACGTGTAGTCACCTAACTGGTGCAGAGGAAATGCTACCTCTAGATGCTTATGAGAACATTTAGTTTCCCTGATGAGACTACAAAACATAGAAATTATACGTATGATCTTATCAATGCTTAATGAAAAATTCTTTGTTTTCTCTAAGTCAGTGGCGAAGCTTGAAAATTTTCAGTGGGGGGTAAGGATCTAAATTTTTTCAAGTCGTATGTTCATGGCAAATTCTAAGGCCCGATCAGATGCGAACAACCACGTCCTGCCTCTGGTATCCTCTTACTTAGCATACAAGACAAGTAACTAACACATGAAGGTTGTTTACAATTTAGTTGCAACATATACACAAATATTAACAAGTGCGTACAAAAGTATCATGCATCCGAGAGATGCCTGAACAGTCAAACAAACAACAATTCATAACTTATATCTGTATATACTAAAATGGAGAACACGTCATTAACTTACGCAAAGGCTAGGCGTATCTAATTGATCACTAAATATACTCGTTAATGCTAAGTCCTAATTAGCTCTACAAGAGTGATGAAACAATAAGTTAATAAAATCTCTAAAGTAAGGAAAAAGATATCAAATAAAGAACACATAAGGACAAACAGATTACGATAGGTAATTCATTGTCATCCTCAAAAACACTTGAGGACACATAACCAAGGATTGAAAGCCCTGAACATTTTAAACTTGGTACACACCAAGCCGATGTTACTTTGCATAACTGTCAAAATATGCAAGTTAAGTTGTTACATCATGTAAGCCTGATACATACCAAGCATGCAAAAATGAAATTGTTTGACAACCAAATGTTTAATGTGAGAAAGCAAAAGATTCACAAAGATTGAAGAAATCAACTTTGGGCAGAGGATGACGAGGAACCGCAACCAGGAGAGAATACCAAACATATTATTGTTTATTGTGATAATGTTAGTGCCACATATCTTTCTACTAACCGTGTTCAATATCAACGTACCAAACGGACAAACATATCGAGATTGATACTCACTTTGTTTGTGAAATTGTTGCTTCAGGACAAGCTCGTGTTCTTCATGTTCCCTCGCATTTTTCATTGGGCGGATATCTTTACTAAGGGACTCCCAACTGCATTGTTTCTTGAAGTTGGCTCCAGTTTGAATGTTCGAATACCTTCCACTCCAACTGCGAGAGTATATTTGCCGATATATGCATTAAGCCCACTTTTGTTCATCAGTATACTTACGGGACTTAGCTCACATTACATCGTATTTGTACTTTAGCTTAATGCTTATGAGGAAATACATAATCTAATACGTATAACAACATGACGTGACTAATGCAATTCTAAATTAAGAGAGAGGGGAAGAAGGAGCTGAGAAAGAGTAGAAAGGATAAAGGAGTTAAAAGAAGGCTATTATCTCCTCCACTTATTCATTTCATATTCTTTATATAGTATCATTCAAAAGACTCGGTTATAGCTAAACCAATATAATAACTAAACAAAAAACCAACTATAACCCAAATTCATCCAACTTGATGGTTTGTGTCAAGGACGGACCTTCTTGAGGGCTAGGGAGTGCCATGGCCCCTCCAAACTTTTTTGTCCTTAGTATTTTGTTTGATAAATTAGTGCTAAGATTTTTTTGAAAAAGTTTGGCCGTCCTAAAAATTAATCGTTAACGTTTCGTCCCTCTTAACAAAATGTTTCACGTTCCGTCGATGGTGCGTACATTTCGAGTACTTCGTCTCTCAACATTAATGTTGGTTTTGGCTGAGTGTTTATGGGCTTGCATAAGTGACACTACGAGATCGACTTCCAGTGGAAGAGCAATACTTGTAAAGTACGTATGAAATATTAATTAGAAGTTTATATTACAGTTTTGCCATCCAGCACTTGTAAAGATACAAAAGCTATCTAACAAATTACAAAATTAAATTATAAAATGTCATTACTTGTAAATTACAGACTTAGAAATCACCGACTGTATTAGCCTTCACTTATGAAATGGGAAGTGGAGTTCCATCCCAACTCTTCAAGCAGTCCAACAATGGATCAATCAACTTCCCGTCACACATAGCGGAAAACACTTTATCAAACTCTTCACCGGGCGAGAGAGTCTTCTCTCCTGTCAAATAACCAGTTCCTAGCTCTGTCCTCACAAATTTATACAACGGGTGCGACCTACATTCCTCTATTCTGTTGAACATCGCCAACTTGCCATTGTCATGATTGACCCTAGTGCTTTCAACTTCTTTGGGCAATAGGGCTAGGAGTTCTTCCTCGAATGCCCCAATCTTTTGGAATATTGATGTGCTTGGGTCCATTTCTGCTTCATTGTTCGCAAGTGCATGATCGACTATGACTTGCCTTAGCTTTTGCATGAGAGGGTAAGTTGCGCTACAAGGGTCGTCAATGTATGAAAAAACGTGTTCACGGTCCACGACTTCAAGTAAGTCTTTTTCACAAAAACGAGATGGGTGAAGCTCACCATTATGGCCCGTTGTCAAGACTTTCTTAGCCACTTGGCTAACCACATTCTTGACAGTCGACTTGAGGTTTTCCTCCAAGTGCCTTAGGTCGATTGCTTGACAGAGTGCCACCAAGTAAGTTGATGACATGAGCTTTAGAATCTCGATGGATTCAGCTGTTTTTCGTGAAGAAATCAACCCTAATGAGTTAACGTCTTGGTTATGCTGCTCAGCACTTTGAACATGATTGGTTACAGGGTTTGATAGGAACTGAAGTTCTGAGCAGTAGGCTGCCATTGCAATCTCAGCTCCTTTGAAGCCGTAATCCAGACTTGGATTACGGCCTCCAGAAAGATTAGATGGCAACCCATTGTTATAAAAGTCATTTACGAGCTCAGAGAATTGCGCAAACATGAGCTTTCCAATTGATCCTATGGCTAATCGAGTATTATCCATCGAGACACCTATTGGGGTGCCTTGAAAGTTTCCTCCATGAAGTGCCATGTTCCTTGAAACATCAATCAATGGATTATCGTTCACTGAATTAATTTCTCTCTCAATAGACTTAGTCGATGTACGAATCACTTCAATAAGCGGGCCAAGCCATTGTGGCGATGTACGAAGAGCATAACGATCTTGCTTAGGCTTTTGAAGCGGGTCCATTTCGTGTACCTTCTTAGCTTCTTTCACATAAGAGCTACCATCTAATATATGCTCCATTATAGCCGCAGCCTCAATCTGGCCAGGGTGATGCTTGAGTTTATGGGTCAGATGATCCGTAAACTCTGGCTTTCCTTGCATGACTTCCGCAAAAATAGCCGAAAAAACCTCAGACAAGACCGCAAGGATATTAGCTTCGAAAAGAACCACTGAAGCCATACCGGATCCCACCGCAGTCCCATTGACTAATGCAAATCCTTCTTTAGGTTGTAACTCAAAAAACCCGGTATCAATCCCAACATGTTGGAAAGCCGTAGCAGCATCGATTAATTCTCCATTGGGTCCAACAGCCTTGGAGTTGGGACGGCCGGTCAAGAGCCCGGCAATGTAGGATAGCGGTACGAGGTCCCCGGAGGCAGTAATTGTGCCACGGAGGGGTAAGCATGGGGTGATGTTATGGTTAAGAAAACTTGTGATTGCTTCCAAGATTTCGAACCGGATGCCCGAATAGCCTTGGAGGAGAGTGTTGATCCTGACCAACATGGATGCTCTTGTGGCGGATTGCGGCAGCGTGTGGTTGGATTCTGTCCCAGAACCAAAGATTCCAGCATTCAAAAACCTGGGTTTGGCCATGTTAGAAAATATTATTAGTGAATATCAAAATATGATTACAGGAAGCAACATTAATGAAACAAAACCTTGGACAACATTATAGGGCACCCAAGAAATTCCATTTGGTATATTGTCATGATTCGGTGACAAAATTATTTCTTGTTATTAGTGTCATAAAAGCAACAATCTTTATGATCTTGTTAAACTACGTTTAAAATATTGATTTTTGCCTTTTGAAAGGGGTTCCCTCCCAATCAAGTACTTGGGGGTGCCACTTATTTCATCGAGACTTCTTTACAAGGATTGAAAAATTCTTGTTGAGCGTGTTCGGAACCGCATAGGGGATTGGAAAAACAAATGGTTATCGTTTGCGGGGAGGCTCCAACTTGTACTCTCGGTTTTGCCTTCTATGCACATTTATTGGGCTTCTGTATTTATTCTTCCTGTTAGCATTATACATGATATCGAACAACTAATGTGTGGTTTTCTGTGGTGCCATCGAGATATGAAACGTGGCAAAGCGAAGGTTTCATGGGAAGATTTATGTTTGCCTAAATCCGAAGGAGGGTTAGGAGTTCGTAGGCTGGAAACTTTTAATGGTGCGTTGATGACAGCTCATATTTGGAAGATCCTAACGCATAAAGAATCTCTTTGGGTAAAGTGGATTCATGCATATAAACTTAAAGGGCAAATGATTAAAAAATGTATCATACTTGCCATCAGTTTCTCTTCAGGGTAGCGAATAAATTTTTTTGCTTTTGTGGGTATTTTTCTTTCAAATTCATCATTTTTAGGGTATTTTGTGAAATTTTTGGATATTTTTGCCCCTCTTAGCTAATAGAATTTTTTTTTCTGAAGGGCAAAAATGTCACATAGTACCCTAAAAAGGATGAATTTGAAAGAAAATTACCCACAAAAGCAAAAAATTTTGTTCGCTACCCTAAAGAGGAAACCATGTCAAGTATGATACTTTTTTTAATCATTTGCCCAAACTTAAACACAGAAGTTTTTGGGATGTCGACCTTGCTTCTAATGTGAGTTGGGGATGGCGTAATTTATTGCAAATCCGTCCTCTTGTTCGACCCCATATTTGGTATAAGCTTGGAAATGGTGAGAAAGCTTCGGTGTGGTTTGACAAATGGGAGGAATCAGGCCCGTTGATGAATCATTTATCGTATAGAGCCATTGCTAATGCGGGTTATACATTACAAGCCAAAGTAAAGGATGTGGTTCTTAATGAGGCGTGGACATGGCCTGATACTTGGTTTGCTTCATTTCCTGTGTTAAATAATATTTATGTTCCATTATTAATTGATGATCAGGATGATATTTTACAATGGAGGAAGAATGATGGATCATTTGTTACGTTTTCGGTTCGAGATGTTTGGAATAGTGTACGTGAGCAGGCCAATGATGTTGACTGGTTTCACTTGGTTTGGCCTCGTTATTGTATTCCTCGGCATGCTGTTCATTTATGGTTAGTTATGAGAAGAAGGCTTAAGACGCATGATTGTATGAGGCAATGGGATGTCGGTAGTGATATCGATTTAAACCTGCTTCGATGCTCTTTATGCAAGACACAACCTGATACGCACGAACATTTATTTTTCGAGTGCCCATACTCATCACGTGTTTGGTTTCAAGTCTTGCATAAGGCGGATATTCAGTTTGCTTCGTCGAAATAGTGTGACATTATTGCTTGGTTACTGCCAATCTCGAAACAAAATAATGTTTTGAGTATTGTGGGTCGGTTAATTGTTGCTGCGGTTTCTTATTTCATCTGGTAAGAGCGAAATAATAGAGTGCATGGAAAAGGCGAGAGGAACCTCGAGCAACTAGTGAAGATTATTGTTGATGTTGTTCGCAACAATTCGGTTCAAGAAAAAAGCTCGGGTGGACAAGATGCGCACTACATGGAAGATTGCGAATTTACTTACTGATGGAGGTTGAGTTCGCATAGTTTGTAGCTAGGAGTCAATGTGTTCTCTCATGTCTCAATTTTTTATTGATTGCTAGCCTGTGTTTTTCTGGTAGTTGTGTGTTGAGCATGTTCAAAACACATAGGTTTTTTAGAGTGTCTCATTACCACTCTTCCATGTACTCATTTTCATTCATTATATTTTCATGGGGTATAAAAAAAGAAAATATATTGATTTTTGTATGTCATGAATTAAAGCATTTTAATTTAATGACTGCTTTTATATTGTTACCCACTGGGGACTTTTTTGTTAGAGTTGTTACAACTACTATAGTAAAAGTGAACTTATCCATTCGTTTGCATAAACTATTTTTTGTTTTGGTTTTTTTTTTTTTTTTTGAAAAAAATAAAAATTTTCGCACCCTATATAACATGTCTCACAAATATTTTCAGCGAAGCTTGAACCCACAGTCTATAGGTTGGTGGACAACTCATATACCACGAGACAAAAAACCTTGGTGTTTTCATAAACTATTTTTAACTTGCAGTTGCTTTTGTTGTTTGTTATTTATTTTCTGTTTTTCAAAATCTATCCTTAAAGAGTTTCATTTAATCTCTTGTAATTAATCTTATAAATGATCTAATACGTTGTCGATATTGTGTTATGTCTTCTAGTATTATTGATGTCATTATGCTTGTCACTTAAACCCGCAAATTATTTTTCTAAATTGAATATGTATTTGTGTTAACATATAACCGGGAATAGTACACTAGCAATTAAATGTCTGCTGTTTTTAATACTCCCTCCGTCCCTAAATAAATGTCCACTTGGACTTTTTGCGGTCTTTTTTATTCAACTTTGACCATAAATATTTTTGTTTGTGTTATATAATACTTGATGTAAAATATATGAATAGATTGGGTTTTAAAAGTATTTTCATTGGTATAATTTTCATCACATATTATATAACACAAACAAAAATATTTATGGTCAAAGTTGAATAATAAAGACCGCAAAAAATCCAAGTGGACATTTATTTAGGGACGGAGGGAGTAATAAAATAGAGGATAGGAAAAATATCAAAAATTTGTTGACATACACATAGACAAAATATGGTGGTTAATTACTGGTAAATTGATAGACCTTAGATAATAAAAACTTAATGATATTAAAATTTAAAAGAACTAATTAATTGTTTTGTTTAAAAGGTCAAGAACAAGCTTTTAGTTGACCAGCAAGCCCACCAACTCCAGTAGTGTTAGTCTTATCCGAACATCTCAATTTTTTAGTAAATCTTACGGAGTATTTAATATGTACGTGTATGTATACTAGATCCGATAGACGAGTTTATGAATATTTATATTCAATGAAGTTGATTATTTGTATTTTAATAAAAAACAACTAGATATAATGCCCGCGCACGTGCGGGGTTTTTTCTAAACTTTTAAATAAATTATTATTTTTTATTTCGGGTTTTAATTATTATAACAAGACCTTCAAAACCAGTGTAATTTGATTGAGTTATTGAATTAGGGTTATTTACGAATGTAGTGGGTTTTAATATTAATTAGATTTGGAGGAGATGTTATTGTGTCAATGATTGTGCGTGGATCAGTGTTCTGAAAGGCTCGAGGCGCACTAAAGCGCAAAGGGGGTCAAAGAGCCTCGAGGCGAGGCAAACTCCAAGGCACGGGATTCATGAATACGAGGCGCACTAAATACATTAAGTTTTTTATAACATATATAACCATTTATGTAGCTTAAATAATACAAAATAACATTAAAATACTTAATACATGACACATATTGTCGTTATAAATATTAAAATGGACCAGTTGTCACTTCTCAAACGGATCAACTATTTGGCTCGATGACCTATATAGAGATTAAAATTCATATCAGACTAAATATGCTTGTTTCCTACACTTGCAGACTTACATTTAACAAAGCTCACAATTTAACCCAAAATATCAAGCAAGCAACGTATTTATACTCAAGTCATAATGCCACATTTTCATGATAATATGTAATAAAGAAAAATACTTAATGAAACAAAGTAATTTCTTAAAGAAAATTTCAATCAATAAAATAAACATAAAATCAGTTCAAATTTACAAATCATACAAATACTCACCCTATAACTTAAAAGGCTTATGTATATAACTTATAAGGCCCATGTATCTTATCTTAATATTTAGAAGAAAAAAAAAAAAAAAAAAAAAAAAAAAAAAAAAAAAGCCCAAGGCGCAAAAAGCCCCAAGGCGCCCGCTTTTTGTGGGATTCATGCATGTCGTGAGCCTCGATCTAAAAAAAGCCCCAAGGCTGGAGCCTCGTGCGCCTTAGCGCCTAGGCGCGCCGATTTTCACAACTTTGGCGTGAATGATTGATAAGAGATTGAGTTTGATTGATGGAAGAGGAATTTGAGAATGTTGGGACTTCAGGATTTTTAGTGGGAATGATACTGAATTTTAAGTTTCAGCCCAAATCTTTGAAAAACTTGCTCCACCGTTTTCAAGTTTTATTTTTTTAGTTTTTGACACATATATTTAGCCCAAATCTTTGAAAAACTTGCTCCACCTTTTTTCAAGTTTTATTTTTTTAGTTTTTGACACATATATTTTTGTAAGTTTTTTTTGAATGATCACAAATCAAATTCGTCTTTTATAGAACATGGATAAATTTAGAAATATTTAGGCTTTCCTTATTTATTATTTAAAATAATAATAATAATAATAATTTGATTATTACTTAATATAGTATGATTTGATTTTTTTGAAATGTAAAAGTCCCTACTAGAAGTTTTGTTGTATTATTTGTATAAAACTGATATTAACTTAAACTATTTTGATACATGCAACATTATATACTAAGTGAAGAAGTTATCAGGCTCTCTAAAAATATGTGAGCATTTGAATTAGTAAAATAAATCATACTAAAATCAAGTTTAAATGAAAGAGATATCTGATAATCTGATCCTAGCTCGCGGAACGACATAGCGAAAAAAAAAAATATATATATATATAAAAATAAAAATAAAAATTCATTGAACCCATAGGCACAAGTCATCCTCATATCAGGCTTGGACAATGTCTCCCGAACAATCTCAGTACATATGGCTCAAGACGATTCCACATGTCGAGGTCTGAATACGATCGAGAACCATTTTCATACAAATATAAATTTTATAATATGTAACATATATTATCATAGTAACATATAAAAACATACAAAGATAAAGTTTCATATCAAAATATATTTTCAGTAAAATAAAATATCGTAACTACAATTGGGTACAATAATTGTACACATACTTAATATAAGTACAAAGTGCTATAAAAATAATGTTTGATCATAGAGTTAACTACATTTTTTGTCCATGTGGTTTGCTGGGTATTTCACTTTTGGTCCAAATTTTCAAAAAGTTTTGGTTTCAGTCTAAAAGTAATAGTTTCGTTTCAGGTTTGGTCCAAATTTATTAACACCGTCAATTTGACTGGTTTGACAGTTAGTTAAGAGGGTATTTTTGTCTTTTCATTATAATGTATTAGAATAACCCATGGGACCTACAAACTCACACTATCTCTTTTTTCTATATCACTTTTTATTTTATTTTTTCTTGCCACTCATCATTTTCATCATAAAAACACACAGTAACCATAAAAACACACACACTAACACATCTCAGATCTACAAAAATACCTACACAAAAACACATACAACCTCTCCACTCCCTAATCTTTCTCCCTTTCTGCCAACCACCACCAGCTACCAACACCCACCGCCGTCCACAATCACTCCATTACCGGCTATAACACCCACCGTCAGTCTGCAACACCCACCACTGCCCACCACCGCGGTCTGCAACACCCAACACACCATCATCAAACACCCGTCATCAAACACCCATCACCAACACTAACTCTTCAACAAATTCACTATCAAACAACACAAATATTCCAACCAATTCCTCCAATTTAATAGAAAATAAAAAGCCCCAAATTTTATAAAAGTTATAACCACTAACCCTCTAATTTAACTTCAAATTGTTTGAGGGGTGAGAGTGGCCGGATTTGAGATGCTGCTGGTGGCGGTTTCGTCGTAGTGGCGGCGGTTTTATGGTGGTGATGGGTTGTATCATTGAAGATTTAAAGGGATGGTTATTTTTGGTTGAATCTTTCAAGAAATTAAAGTGGGTTGACTGTTAAGGAAATTAAAGATAGTTGTTTTGGTGCATGATTTGTTTCATTTGATTATGGGTTTGATGAGTCTTTTTTGTTTGATTAATGAACTTTCAAGGTTTTGGTAATTTTTGTGGAAGGATATAGATGTGGAGGTTTTTTGTTTGGTCTGCGTATATACTAAAAACTATAAAGATCTAAATTGGCTTTTGTAAAATTGGAGATTGTTGTGTTGTTTTCTTTAGCTTAAAGTTGTCACAATTTTGTGTTGTGTTATTTTACAAATTTTGCGAGCGGCTAAACTGGCAGCATACGGTGGTCAGGTGGTGGAAGGGTGATGTTAAATGTAAATAATAATAATAATAATAATAATAATAATAATAATAATAATAATAATAATAAGGGAAAAGTAAATAGGGGGTTGTCTCACATCTAAGCTTACATGCGAAATCTTAAAAAATCACTAAAAAATACGACATTTTGGTTATTATTTTTTCAAAATTTGAGTAGTGGAACTAATATATGCACAGTGAAACTCATTTTAATAGTGAATTAAAACAAAACATTGTTGAATCTATAGCTAATTTGTTACTTAATGAAATCACCTAACAATATGATGTAGAAAATGCATGAATCAACGTGAACCCAACTTATGTGATGTTGTGATGAAATCAAGAGAAAACACTAATATTGTGAAGGACATGATACAAATGAGATATATTTGATTTTTTTTTCTTGTTAAAACGACGTAATTTTTTATGGTTTCACATGTAAGCTTAGATGTGAGACAGCCTCATATTCACTTTCCTCTTATTAATATTCATATTAAGTAAGGCTGGAACTTAAAAGTTGATATCTTTTATAAATCATTACACTTTCTACATAGCTTTACCTAAACAACGAATGTTTTAGTTATGTAAAAGGTTATATATTTATGTTTGTATTAAGGGCAACAAAAAAACAAACATAATGAATATAATTTTGCATATGATAAATATGAATTAATATGTGTCTTGTACATATTTATATCGACTGTTATTAGAGTTTAAACATAAATATCATTGAAATTCTAATTGTTAAATGAGATTGAAAAATAAATAAATAAAATAAAATTAAATCTGTGTACTATTTTGGGATGGGAAGGTGATTAAAATTATTTTTAAAATTATGTTCATATTTAGTATATCCATCAATTAATGTTACTCTATGTCACATATCTTTTTGTAATATCGCATTACATGTTATCAATGATACAGCGTGATTAAAAAACTCTTTATTATATCAGTTGGGATTTAATTCCATGGTATATTATGTAAATATAATTTCGCTTAGACAAAACAATTGTCACAAGTAACAATCATGCAAGCTTCATGTTTAACAGCAATAATCTCGTTTTGATTATCTTAACCGTATTGGAATTCAAATTTGTACACAAAATACCTTGTAAACGGCAATGACTGTATATCCTAGTGACCTAGGCAAAAAATGGCTCCTTAGGATGCACACACAAAGGGTGTGTTTGGTAAAAGTAGTTGTGAGCAGTAGCAGTGAGCAGTAGCCACCGCTCACTGCTTCTTAAAGAAGAAGCATTGAAAAAATGAGCTTTCTTAAAAAATAGCAAAGCTCACCGCTCTATTGCCAAACGATAACTAAAAATCAAAAAACTCATTGATCACCGCTCATCTCTTCAAAAAGCTCCGCACCAAACATAGCCAAAACAGTAAATTATAACATATGCAACTAGATGCTGGTATATTAATACCATGATATATTGTTCTAGCAACGATATTATGATACATTATCTATTTATTTACTGTTTATCTTCATTCCTATAGCGAGTTTTACTGCAGATCATGCAAGAGCGGAGCCTAGTCGAAGGGATATATATGTTGTAATCAATGACGTCAAAATGGCGACTTAAACTAAGAAATAGACATATACTACAAAAAATGTACGTTAAAACATAGGTGCGTCAAAAATGCATTTCACCAACTCGAAATCTTGTCTTAGCTAGTTATTGAGTTATCAAGGTAATAAAGGTGTGATATGCGTTTTAAAATCATTGCTATACTCAAACTTTTTCTTTTGAAAAAAAAAAAAAGAATGAAATAATTATATGCATTTAGTTATAATGATCAATAAACTTTTTACCTAATGAGCTCCTGTTGAAGTGCACCACCTTCCTTGGTTCTCCGATGCGACGTGGCACCAAAACCGGTTGTCATACCATAAGTATCCCCTCCTTTCATCATACTATCCATCACCCAATCACTACTTGCTTTAACACCCGCACGAGCAGATTCAGACAACTCCACACAAACGTTAGTCACATCCCTCATAGCTATCGCAGCTACTTGAGCAATAGTAAGTGTTTCACCACCCAATCTCACCACGGGACTCCTATACTCCTCCACCATTTTCTTCACCTCATCAAGATGGCTCCCGCTTAGCGCCTTGGCAGTGACACCCCAATTCAAGGGGTCCTTCATGCATAAGCTCCCGTTCTTGCTATTTTCATTAGTGAGCTCCATATCTAGCGAAAAGTGTGTATATTTTTTATAGAACTCAAAACTATTATGTTAGAAAGATAATATCTTTGAGGTTCAAGTATTGGATATAAATGTAGCAAGGAAATTATGAAGCTATTAAAGCTAGTAATTTCCTGAGATAATGAGTGGGAGATGAAGGTGTTTAAATAGAAGGCATATTGGTTGCCAATTTACAGTAGTATTTTAGGTTGGCAGGCCGATGAGTTAGTTGGAAAAAGACTGTGACCATCCGATTGGTCTCTGGAATCAATGACAGCTGATGGTGCCACGTGGGCAGTTGCAATTGAGACAAGAAGAGTTCTTGAGGAAATTGTTTTAGCAATACTTAGTTATTCATCAAGAGAGTAGGAAATATCTAAATTTATTTATAAGTTTTCAAGGGATTAAAGTTATTTAGTTAAGCAATTCATATAACTAATAATTTGAAAATTGTTTATGAATTATGAAATGAACAATTATGTTGTGCGTGGTAGTGCATTATATATATTGACTCGTTTAAACATGATTTGTTGGATTCTATCAGTTTAATTACAACGATTTTTTTTATTTAACAACGAGACTCCTATACTCCGCCACCATTTGTTAAATTACTAAAATTTGATTAAGTATTAAGATTAGAGAGTCTTAGACCCTAATCATCATCGTTTATTTGGTTTGGATTACATTACAATGTTTCAAATGAGTACCTAACTCTTAGCTCATATGTAATTGTGGTTGTAACAAAAATAACAACTCTAAATGGAGGTCATGGATTAGTTTGATAGTTTCAATAATGGATTACAATGGGTTGGCGTCAAAATTGACATTGTCTATAATATTTGATTGTGTTGGGTTGTCCAATTTTTTTCTTTTCTTTCAGTATCATATTTGATTATAGTATAGTATTAACATCAATATATAATTATGAATAAAAGTATCTACTATATTAATAAAACAGGGTTTTGAAAATCAATCTCTCCCCCAAAATACCTTAAAACTTGACACCTGAAAATTCATTTTGATCCTACAGCCATAAACAGGGTTCTGGTGCATTTCCTTTCTAAAGCGGTCAATGCAAGAAAAAGCTGGGCGGGATCAATATTCTCTCATTCATTTGTTACCAACTCATAAAAAAAACACACACACACATTTCTCTCTAATCCACCCCTCAATCAATAACGCCTAATTTCTTCAAACAAAAAACTCCCATAAATCGTTTGGATCAAAAAACCCGAAAACAAAGATCCATAAAAGACACAACATCAAAATCATTTGATCACAACCAATCTATAGCCAATCCAAAAAAAACACACACGATCTCAATTTATAACTTTTTTCAGCTTTTGAATGAAATCGAATAATCATTTGATTTTATATTCACGTATCTGAATCTTCAATTCAATCAGGTATAATCTGAATTTCATCATTTTTTGACTTGCGTTAATTTATAAAATCGAATTAGTTTTGTTGTTTTTTTGATTAATTTTGAATAATAGCCCTAAAAAACCCTTGAAAAACACAACACAAACCCTAAAAATCGCCTTAAAAGTTGTAATTGATTCAAAAGTTGTTTTGATTATCAGAGATTATTCTTTTTTCATGATTAAAGATTAGTTTCAATCACTAAAAAAGTCACACCATTCATTATTAATAAAAAACCCTAATTCGATTTTCATCAATTGTGGTTTCATTGATTCTTTGATTTTCGGTTTGTTTGGTTGATTAGTTTATGCATTTATATGTGGATCTTCAAATTTGATTTTAGGGTTTTTTGAATTCGGGGTTAAGTCATGTCATCAATAACCTAAATATCAATTTCTAGAAGCTGCGGCTCATTTAGCTAGACAAAAAACGCAGCACCTTGATGGTACTCTCTGTTCTCTCTTTGCATGTTCACTCTTAATTTTCTTATTTTACAATGTCTGATATAAATTTATTGAATTTTTGTTACGGGTTCTGTTTGAATTATTGCTTAGTGTTGTGAATTGAGCGTTGTTTGTAGTTTAATTTATGTGGAATTTGAGTTTTTATTTTTAATTTTGTTTAGTTTTGACAAGATGAAGTAAGCATTTTTTTGTTGCTATTGGATTCTAATAAGTTTATTGTTACTAAATATATATGTAACTGGGGAATTATTCTTCAGGTACATCGTGTCCTAAAGCATTTGTGATGGAGTCAATTGGTGAAACTGAGGTTAGACCTTCGAGAAACATATTTGTTTAATTTTCCATAAAGAGAGTTATTGCTTCCATGGCCCACATTTTTATCTTAAAAGAAAATTTGAGGTCTTCTTGCGTTACTATAAAAGTGATTTAGGCATATAAATGAATTTTATGTGGCTTTCGACTCATTTTCCATAGTGACCTTACGTTTTCAAGCAGGTTGGGCAAAAAGTGACTTAAAACTGAGATTAATAAGCGGTTTTATTAATCATGTGATTAGGCTGTTGATGGGGTTCCTAAGATTCCCCAAAAATACAATCCAGCAACATGGATGTTGGAAGTCAGCTCTGGTGCTGCAGAGATGCGGCTTGGTGTTGATTTTTCTGAGATTTTCAATAATTCGACTTTGCATCAGTAAGTCCTATAAATCTTGGTTATTAAAAACCAGTGATTGAATAAATAAAGAAAGATATATCAGCAGTTACTAAATGTGTGTATGCATATGAATAATACAGAAGAAACAAGGCTTTGGTGAAGGAGTTAAGTGAACCGCCTGCAGGAGCTGTCGACATTCACTTTGACACACAATATGCGCAGTCTGCGTGGGGTCAATTCATATCTTGCCTGTGGAAGTTTTGGTGGGCTTATTGGAGAAATCCCGACTATAACCTTGTCTGTTATACCTTTACCTTGCTTTGTGCACTCATGGTTGGAAGCATATTTTGGAAGATTGGAAATGACAAGTGAGTGTATGATTATGTTATTATATAGAAAAATCATGGTTATCGAGTTTCTCAAGTTAGCCCTTTGACGCATACTTGATTTAACAATTCCAGGGGGAGCAGCAGTGATTTGACCATTGTCATTGGGGCCATGTACTCTGCTATATTTTTCGTTGGTTCGAACAATTGCCAGACAGTCCAGCCAGTTGTCGCGACAGAAAGAACCGTATTCTACCGTGAAAGAGCAGCCGGGATGTACTCATCATTACCTTATGCCATGGCACAGGTCACACTCTCAACACTCTGTTATTCACGAATGCAGACATATTAACTTGATGATTATTTTAAGTGTTTTTTACATTTTCTTTTTATTCATTCAGGTGTGTGGAGATACCATACGTATATGCTCAATGCACAAATTATAGTGTCATTGTGTACGCCATGGTGTCATTCGAATGGACAGCCGCCAAGTTCTTCTCGCTTTTCTTCATCAACTTTTTTTCATTCCTGTACTTCACATACTTCGGAATCATGACTGTCTCCATCACACCAAATGACCAAATATCAACCATTTTCGCAGGCGGGTTCTACCTGCTATTCAATATATTCTCAGGATTTTATATCCCACAACCCGTAAGTCACCTATTTTTGTTTTCCCGTTTTTTAGAAAATCAATCCATAGAAGCTCAAGCTAAGTTGTTGTTGGTTTCTCTTAAATTTTAGAAAATTCCGGGATGGTAGATTTGGTACTACTAGATCTGTCCCATGGCATGGACCGTGTACGGATGCATTGTTTCACAATATCACGATATAGATACTCCAATCAGTGTGCTTGAGATGTCACCTGACCCGGCCATGAACTGGTATATCAATGACTACTTTGGTTTTGAAATGGATTTCATAGGTCCGTAACAAAAACTCAATTCAGGAAGTCGATTGAACCCTCTTAAGAGGTTTGTGTTAATATTTGTATTTTTTCTTACTTCCCGAAATGCGCAGTAGAGGTAGCAAAATGAACGGGTCAAGTGAGTAGGGTAATGGGTTCGGGCCAAAATGGGTGGTTCTTTGGTATTAGTTTTTATATAGTCATCTTTTCAGTTATATTAAAATTTCATGGGTGCCATAAGTGTTACTACAGGATATTAATTTATGCTCGAAAGTTATTGGTTATAATGTCAACTACAAGTTGTGGGAAGATGATTATTTCATACCTGTTGGTAGGATGGAAAGGAGTCAGTGCCAAACACCCCCTATAGCAAGATTAGAATACAAAATTATGAAACCTTTTTACATGAAACTTACACATCATAAATGGGGTACTTTGATGTATACTCATATATAAAATGGATTGGTAAATAATCTAGATATCTGTTACATGTCGACATGTGGGTCACCTTGGAATTATATTAATGCTTATTGTTAGCATTACTATAAAAATCAGAAGTGTATGAATATAATTTTAGAAGAAACATATAGGCAGTCCATATCAATCATTTACTGTGCATATTCTGCTTTCTGTGTCTGTGTCTCTGTCCGTAAGATACCTCTTTAGGTGTAGGACTTGATGTCAAAAATTAGATCCTCAATTTACATTTAAAGACCCACGTGGACTTATAGTTTAACGGTCTATCCTCTTAGACCAGTCTTTTATTTCCTTTCATAGTGGATCCCATTCAACCATTGATGAGTGTTTGTTTACTCATCATTTTACGCCCATTTGATACATAAAAAATGCTTAAAACGGCCAAATATACCAATTTATACTGCATATATCCTTGATTTGTATTTTTATACATTTCAGGTACAAAGGATTGAAAACGGAGCAAAAGCGAGCATTTTTGGATCGACTCGACAACAATTGTGCATTTGATCAACAGAAGTCAAAGTCAAAGTCAAAGTCAAAGTCAACCTCCAAAATTACCAAAATGGCACAAATGGTCCTTGGAAATACTTTTCAAATTTAGCAGCCTTGGTCCTTGGAATTTTCAGATTTTACAACAATGGCCCTTATACCTTAAACTACCAAAACCCTTCTAACCCAATCCTTAAATCCCTAAACCCAGCCCACATAATAACCCAAGCCCAAATAAATAAAATAACAAACCCGATCTCTTCTTTGTTAGCCAATCCCACAGGTCAAGAAAAAGTCAAACGTATCTTTTTCTTCTTTCCCTTTCCCCATACACTGTACCTCACCATCACCATCACCAACACTTCCCCACACCTTTCACCATTTCCCCAGCCATTTCTCCCTTCCCCAACAACTGTTCCCAGCCCACATTGTTGTACCTTCTTCCCCCCTCCAAAGTCAAATGCCACGCTGGCAATCCCACTCACACCATTTTGGCGCCAAAACCCATATGAAGAGCTGAGATTAAAGTAAGCCCATCCAACGGCTCCAAATCATTCAAAGAAGCACAAGAGTTGTTTTGAAGCTGTTTTAACACTCAGAGAAAGCACAAGGAGGAGAGACCCAAGTTTTATTTCTTAGTATAAATAGGATACTCTTGTAAGCCTAAAGTAGTTAGTTAGTTTTAGTTCAAGCTTTAATTTAAAATCAGTATTTCCTTTGTAATCTCAGTTGTACTCAGTTTTTAAGTTAATAAAAATTTTCTCAGTTCACTTTTTTATTTCCTGTCCTGTGTCCTAATTTATTACAAGTTTTTGATCATTGAAATCTTAAGTTAAGTAATAGCTCAATTAAGTACAAGGTTCACACTCAGGTTAATTATAGCTTAACTCAACTTCAAAAACAAAAATAAAATAAAATAAACCAAAAATCCAGATTTACCTTAGCAATTGTGGAGAGCTTATGGAAGTTGCCTGTAATGGATTGGGCAAGATGGACTTTACCTAGCTTATCTGAGATAAGCTAGGAGCTTGTAGCTGCCCTTTTGGGTGCCCTTGTTTAGCTAGGGTCCCAAGTAAGTTCAATTTTTTTTTAGCTTATTTCTCTTATCTATTCAGTTACAGTAGCAACTGCTTATTCTCTGCTTATTTTTGTGTTCTCTGTGCTTATTTGAGTAGAAATAGCTTATTTGATCTCAGTTATAGTTATCTTTTAGACTTTAAGTGTTTAAACCTCATTTTTGTTTTTAAAAGCTAAAAAGTCCAAAAACAGTCAAATGGGTAAAATTGGTTAAAAACTGTTCATGTGCCATTTTGGGATTTTCAATCTAGCTTAATTTGGTAGAAACAAGCTGTCTTTTAGTCATTTTGAGGTTCTTTGATAGATTTCATAGGTTTAAGTGTATGGTGTTGAACTGAGGTTTGGAACTCAGTCAACAAGATCAAGTCAGCCATAAGCTAATCTGAGCTTTTCTTGTCCCATTTATGTGCTTGATTAGAGTCAATTATCAGTAGTAATTTAGTTCCTTTTTGCCTAGTTCTTAAAATGACCAAATCAGTCAAAGTCAGCCACAAGCATACTTCATTTTGAATTTTCCCATTTTTCACCTTTACTTTTTGATTTTTAATTAGTTCAAATTAAGTCCTATTAAGCTAAAATTTGGTGTGGTTAGACTTGGCTGGCTTATTTAGCCATTACCATTTTTTCTAGAATTTTTAGATTTTATTTAAAGTGCTTTTTATAGGCTTAAAAAAGCCTAATTTTGCCCTGCTCATGTGCATCAGCAGACCTCAGTGTTTTGTTTAGCTTATTTGATTAATTTTAGTGCTTATTTTTGCTGCTCTGAGCTTAAAACCTTGATTTCTCAGTAGTTTGCTAGTGCTTCTTTGCTTATTTCTAAGTTCAGGCCTCACCTCAGCTTACTTGAGCCTTAAAAATAAGTTCAAAAGTCTCTTACATAGACAAGTGTACTCTGATCAATCAGTGTACACTTGTTTAATTTAGCCACTTTTCTAGCTTATTTTAAAGCAGCAAATAAGCTCTACTTGGTCTGATTTTCTGTCTAGGAAATCCTTGCTAGGTCAGCTTTAAGTGCCATAAGCTTTTGTGTTCTTTAGTTGCCATATAAGTGCTTATAAATTAGCCAAAAGTTCCCTTGTGGGGACTGTTTTGCCAATTGCATAAGTTTTTAGCTTATTGAGCTTATTAAGCTCTACTGCTTAACTTATGGCTAATTTTTGCTTACCTTATTGAAATCTCAGCTTAATTGTAGTTCTCAGCTTATTTCATTTTTTCCTTAGCTTATTCCCCTTATTGCTTTTAGCCTTGGTTTAGCTCATTTCATAAAAAAAGCCCACTGATCTGAATTCCATTGCTTATTCTGAACTTATATGTGGTATTAAAAAATAGTTGTAGTTAAATTAAGTGCTTATTTCCTAGTGCTTTTTAAATTGCAATAAGAAAAATTCTAAAATAAAATAAAAAGTAAAAAAGCCAAAGCCAGGGATTCGAACCCTGGTCTCTTGCTCAGCCAAGGCCTCACATCACACACACTCACCCATCTCTGCCCTTGGGACTTTCTTGTCTAAGCTTTCTTCTTTAATTCTTTTAACCCATTTTTTCTTTATTAGCTTAATCTCACTGTTGGCTTATTATTCGCTTATCCCAAAAAGTTGAGACTGTCATTTTTATTTTTCCTAGCTTCAGTGTGTTTTAAAGTATTTTCCAGCAAAGTTTTAGAATTTTCTAAATAGTTTTAATATTTTTAATCATTAAATTAGTTTAGAATAGTTTTTAATTCATACTAAAAAATATAAAAGTAAAAAAAATATAATTCTTTTTTTTTTAAATTTTCTTTTAATAATTAGAACTTAGGAAAAATAGATTTGCACTTGTAGGATTAAATTTTAAAGACTTTGGTTTTTACAGCTCAATTTAAGTTCCCTATTTGCGTTTTTAGCGTAATTTCCTCTTTGCTTAATTTTCTTTGTTTATTTGCTTTTCATATCTCAATTAGAATTAAAAAACACAAAAATCCAAAATCCACACTTCAAGCACTTTAATTCCAAACCTTACACGAAATCCTCGATTCACACCTCGCTGGGACACGACCCGGGTAATCACTTGCCCGGTATCACACATATCACAAGCGTGAGTTTTTGCAAGTTAACCTTTTTCCTAAAGGGTTGGTTTGTCTATTCTCATGTTTACTTGGTATTTTTGATATATATGTTTTCACACGAATCAGTTTTTGGCGCCGCTGCCGGGGAGGTTGTGTTGCGACAATATCGTTGAAGTTTAAACGATTAGTGACTTGAGATCATTCGTCAAGAAGTTATTGCTTTCATAAAAATATAAAAAACAAAAATATTTTCTTTTTCTTTTTATATATATATCAGATAAAAAATACAAAAACATTTTCCGTTTTGTTGTGTAAAATAAAAGATAAAAGCAATCTCAATATAATACTCATCAACTTTGAGTATTATCATAATAAGTTCCCAAACAAAAGATTAAAACTTGTCTTTGTATCACTTGCGAATATCGGCTCACCTTTGATTGATAAATAAACTATAAGAGGGGTATAAGGAAAGGCGATCCTACGAACTTCGCCTCAAAAAGAGATTCATTCTTCTCTTCCGCTCCTTTGTGCGTTTATCTTTTGAAGAGCTACCGTACGCTTGTTGATTATTGGTTTAAGTTCACTTGTGTTTTGCTTCGGTCTCGTTTTAATTGAATTGTTTTTAGTGCATGCGCACTCGTTCGTCTCCGTCAACAAGTCCTTTACGTGAACTCGTACATACTCCGAGAAGACGTAATCGGAGACGTAATCGTAGGCATTCCGCCTCAATAGCTGAACCCGAGATTCGTGCTATTCCCGTTCCTCTCATTGTCATAATGGCGGATGAACGCACCATGTCTGAGCTTCTCCAAGCACCCACCGAGGGTTACGGAGATGCTATCGTTGTTCCGGAAATCGTTACCGATTGATTTGAACTTAAAACGGGGTTGCTATCCTTAGTAACTTCAAGTCAATATTTCGGATTTGAGAGGGACGATCCTCATTCCCACATTCGATGGTTTAACAAGATCACCTCTACCATCAAATACCGAAATGTTCCTCAAGAAGCTATCAAACTTCTTCTTTTTCCTTTTTCTCTCGAGGGGGCAGCCCGGATTTGGCTCGAAAACAACCCCCTCGTTCTATTGAAACATGGGAAGATTTAGTGTCGAAATTTGTGAACGAATTCTTTCCCCCGTCTAAAACCACAAGCCTTAAAAATGAAATCACCAAATTCACTCAAAAATTTGATGAATCCTTTAGTGAAGCGTGGGATCGTTTCAAAGAATTACTTCGCAAATGTCCACATCACGGTTTCTCCGAGTTACATCAACTCGATACCTTCTATAATGGTTTGAACCAAACGGACCAAGATTCTCTTAATGCCGCCGCCGGTGGCAATCTCTTGAATCGGACTCCGAAGGACGCTTTAGCCATCATTGAGAATAAGTCCAAGGTCCTCACTACACGAAGCAAACCGGTTGTTTCCCAAGTTAGTGCCTCCACTTCTTTTTCATCTCACGTGAGTACTTCTAGCACCGATGCTAAGATTGAAAAACTCACGGATGCTATTCAAGCTTTGGTTCTTTCCAAGCAAAAGAAACTTTCCTCCCCACAAACTTCTTCACCAACTCAAGTCAAAGCGGTGGAAGAAACTTGTGTCACTTGTGGTGGTCCTCATGCATACTACAAATTGTACTGCCACCGATGGTAGTCGATTTGAAGTTAATGCGGTAGCCGGGTCTTACAACCAAGGAGGTAACCAATACAGTCCTCAGTTGACCCGAACTATCGTGCTAGCAATCAAAGTGGACCACCCGGATTTTCTCAACCCAACAATCCAAATAGATTCAACCAAAATCAACCGAGAGGGCAAGATGTTCGAAACCAATTTCAAGTCCCGGTAAATCAATACCCAACTCAAGGGGGTAATTTCAATCAAGGCTTTCAAGCTTCTAATTACCAAGCCCCCGTTGGTCCCTCAAATGAACTTGCTAATTACATCAAGTCAAATGAGGCCAACATGAGGTCAATGCAAAATCAAATCACCACTTTGAAAAATGATTTTCAAACCTCAATAACAAAACAAGGTCATGAGCTCAAAAACGAACTTAGAACAACAAATCATAAAATTGAGCAATCTCAAAGTAAAATTGAGAACATGTTTGCTAGTCTCATGAATCAAATGAATCAAGCTTCAACTTCGGGAACTCTTCCGGGAAATACCATTCCTAACCCGAAGGGTGAGTTGAAAGCTATTACCACTCGAAGTGGTAAGGCATATGAAGGACCCTCGATTTCTACTCCTTCTCCCGTGAAGGAAGTGGAACGAGAGACCAAGGTGACAAAGGACAAAGTGCAATCTTCAAGCTCACAAAGTACCGCACCCGTCCAACCTCCAGTGGTCCAATCTCCAATTCCGGAACCTGATGTTCCGAAGACCAATCCTAAGACTTCAATTCCATATCCTTCGAGGCTTAATGATCAAAAGCTTCATGACAAAACTAATAGTCAAATGATGAAGTTTCTTGAAATCTTTCAAAAGTTACACTTCGATATTAGTTTTGCGGATGCTCTTCTCTACATGCCAAAGTTTGCTTCTACATTCAAGAGTCTCCTTAGCAATAAGGAAAAATTGTTGGAATTAACAAAGACTCCATTGAATGAGAATTGTTCGGCGGTTATCCTTAAAAAGTTGCCCGAAAAACTAGGAGACCCCGGAAAATTTCTCATCCCTTGTGATTTCCAAAAGCTAGATGAATGCTTAGCCTTGGCCGATCTTGGTGCAAGCATCAATCTAATGCCTCTTTCAGTTTGGGAAAATCTTTCTCTTCCGAAGCTTACTTCTACACGAATGACTCTCGAGCTTGCAAACCGATCAGTTACTATTTCGAAAGGTATTGCCGAAGATGTCTTCGTGAAGGTTGGCAAGTTCCATTTTCCTTCTGACTTCGTAGTAGTCGATTTTGATGCCGATCCCCGTGTCCCCCTATCTTGGGAAGACCATTCTTGAAAACGACTCGTGCATTAATCGATGTCTACAAGGTGAGATGACTCTTAGGGTCGGAGATGAAAAATTGGTCATTAATATTGAAAGCACTTCAAAAGATCTTCTCGAGCATAAAAAGCGAGTCAATTAACCAAATTGATATCCTTGATTCTACATGCGAGGAATACTTTCAAGAAGTGCTAAGTGGCAAATCCACTTCATCTGATCCTACCATTGCCCTCTCTTCCCCCTCTCTCACTCCGTTTGAGGGAGGTGACTTCATCTTGGAAGAGATTGAGGCTTGTTTGTCTTGTGATTCAATTCCATCTGGAATTGATGATGGTGATTTGACCCGGAGGGAGACATTCTTCTCATTGAGAAGTTGCTTAATGATGATCCATCATCTCTCCCTCCGAAAGAACTTCATAATGAGGAAATCAAATCTGTTGAAAATTCTGATGATCCTCCGGAGGTCGAACTTAAGGACTTACCGCCTCATCTTGAATATGATTTTTGGAGGGTACCAATAAATTACCCGTCATAATTGCTAAAGATTTAAATAATGAGGAGAAAACCCTCTCATAAAGGTTTTAAAGTCACATAAGCGAGCCATCGCTTGGAAACTTTCCGACATTAAGGGTGTTAACCCGGAATTTTGTACACACAAAATTTTAATGGAAGATGACTTTAAACCAGCGGTTCAACATCAAAGAAGGGTTAATCCTAAAATCCACGAGGTTATCAAAAAGGAGGTTCTTAAACTCCTTGATGCCGGCTTGATTTACCCTATCTCGGATAGTCCTTGGGTGAGCCCCGTTCATTGTGTGCCTTAAAGAGGGAGGCATTACCGTTGTCGCAAATGATGAAAACGAGTTGATTCCTACTCGATTGGTAACGGGATGGCGCGTGTGCATTGACTACCGAAAGTTAAATGACGCCACCCGTAAAGACCACTTTCCTTTACCATTCATGGACCAAATGCTCGAAAGACTAGCGGGAAACGAATACTATTGTTTTCTTGACGGTTTCTCGGGTTACTTCCAAATTCCCATTGACCCGCAAGATCAAGAAAAGACCACTTTCACGTGCCCTTATGGAACGTTTGCCTACCGACGCATGCCTTTTGGCTTATGTAATGCTCCGGGCACGTTCCAAAGGTGTATGATGGCCATATTTCACGACATGATCGAGAAAACTATGGAGGTCTTTATGGATGATTTCTCGGTCTTTGGGATTCTTTCAAAACATGTCTCTCCCATTTGGACAATATGCTTCAACGTTGTGAAGACACTAATCTTTGTCTAAATTGGGAGAAAAGTCATTTCATGGTCAAAGAGGGCATTGTCCTCGGCCATAAGATTTCTAAGAACGGGATTGAGGTCGATAAGGCTAAAGTTGATGTTATCGCTAAGCTACCTCATCCCACGACCGTCAAAGGCATTCGGAGTTTTCTTGGTCACGCCGGTTTCTATCGTAGATTCATTCAAGATTTTTCAAAAATCGCCCGGCCGATGACTCGTCTCCTTGAAAAAGAAACTCCATTCATCTTTTCTCAAGAGTGCATCGAAGCTTTTCAAACTCTCAAGAAAAAGCTTACCGAAGCACCAATCTTAGTTGTCCCCCGATTGGGACCTACCTTTTGAGCTTATGTGCGATGCTAGTGATTTTGCCATAGGTGCGGTCTTGGGGCAACGGAAAACAAAACACTTTCAGCCTATACACTATGCTAGCAAAACTATGACGAGGCTCAAGCTCTATTACACCACAACGGAAAAAGAATTATTAGCCGTGGTCTATGCTTTCGAAAAGTTTCGGCCATACTTGATCTTGTCTAAAAGCATAGTGTATACGGATCACTCGGCTCTCAAATATCTCTTTGCAAAACAAGATGCAAAGCCGAGATTGCTCCGATGGGTTCTCCTCCTACAAGAATTTGATATCATCATCCGTGATAAAAAAAGAGCGGAGAACCTTGCTGCTGATCATTTGTCCCGATTAGAGAATCCTCACCAAAGTGTGCTCGAGAAAAAGGAAATAAATGAAACATTTCCTCTCGAGACACTTAACGTGGTATCTTTTCGTGGTGATTCTAGTACCCCATGGTTTGCCGATTTTGCAAATTACCATGCGGGTAACTTTGTTGTTAAAGGGATGTCGTCCCAACAAAAGAACAAATTCTTCAAAGATGTGAAGCATTACTTTTGGGACGACCCCTACTTGTTTAAAGTGTGTGCGGATCAAGTCATCCGGCGGTGTGTTCATGGCCAAGAAACCGTTGAAATTCTTAAGGCTTGCCACAATGAACCCACGGGGGGACATCATGGTGCCAACTACACCGCCAAAAAAGTGTTTGATTCCGGTTTCTATTGGCCCACAATCTACCGTGATGCCCATGACTTAGTCAAATCTTGTGACTCTTGTCAACGTCACGGGAAGATCTCTCAAAAAGATGAAATGCCACAAAACATCGTTCAAGTTTGTGAAATCTTTGACGTTTGGGGCATTGACTTTATGGGGCCGTTCCCGTCTTCACGAGGGAACAAGTATATACTCGTGGCCGTCGATTATTTGTCTAAATGGGTTGAAGCGAAAGCACTCCCCACCAACGACGCCCGAGTAGTGTGTAAATTTTTGAAATCTCTCTTTCCTCAGTTTGGAACTCCCCGTGCTATCATTAGTGATCGCGGTACGCACTTTTGCAATGACCAATTTGCAAAGGTCATGCTTAAGTACGGTATTACTCACCGTCTTTCTACCGCGTATCACCCACAAACAAGTGGACAAGTGGAAGTTTCAAACCGTGGTCTAAAAAGAATCTTGGAAAGGACCGTAGGTGAAAACCATGCATCTTGGTCGGATAAATTAGATGATGCACTTTGGGCCTTCCGTACAGCTTATAAAACACCCATCGGGTGTACTCCTTACAAGATTGTGTACGGAAAGGCGTACCATCTACCGATCGTGCTCGAGCACAAAGCTTATTGGGCCTTGAAGCATGCAAACTTCGACCTAAAGTCCGCGGGTGATCACCGCAAAGTTCAACTCAATGAGTTAAATGAACTTCGTGATCAAGCCTACGAGAACTCTTTGATCTACAAAGAAAAGACAAAGAAGATCCATGACTCTAAAATCAAGAACCACGTTTTTAACGTTGGTGACCGAGTCCTTCTTTTCAATTCTCGATTAAAGATATTCTCGGGAAAGCTTAAAACCCGTTGGACCGGACCATTCACCGTTGCCAAAGTTTTTCCTTATGCTACCGTCGAGTTATCTCAAAATGACGGACCAAACTTCAAGGTGAACAGTCATAGGTTGAAGCATTATTTTGGAGGGGACATACCACCCATGGTTGTCCCGGATCTCCAAACATTCCCCATGGACCAATGAATTCGGGGTCGAGTCAAGCTAGTGACTCGGTTAACAAAAACATTAGCATTTCATGGGTGACAACCCATGTTTCTGACTTCTTTCTATTTTCTGGCACTAAGTGTGGGGGGATTCCTCTGTTGTGCTTTGTTTGCGTGTTGTTTGCTCTTGTTTTCAGGTTTCCCTAAGATCGTGATGATTGATGCGCCTGTTTTCAATCCAGCCGCCCAATATCCGATCTTTTTGCTAACGTTTATCTAGGGATATTTTATTAATCCTGTTTGTGGAAAAGAGAGATTTCTGTTCCACACTTGGCTATTAGTATTACCTTTTTACGTTCTAAGTGTCGGCATAATAGCCGGTTGATGAGGCGAAAAGTGTACCGCTTTTAAGGGGTCATTTAAGCCCGAAATCGTATTTATTTGATCAAATATTGCCCTAAATCGTTCCTTTTGTCATTTTAGGTACTTTTGAGGAGAAATCTGGAAAAGGAGGCATTTTGGACGTTTTTGGAGCATTAAAGTGAAGAAAACGGCAAAGTCTCAAGAATCGGCTGAAAGTTACTCTTGACGGCGTCACAATTAACATGGGACGGCGTCATTCCTTGGCAAGAAAAGTTGGATGTGAAATTTACTCATGACGGGCCAGTGAGTTAGCATGAGAATTCTAACGGCGTCACGCTTTAACTAAATCAAGGGCGTCACGGCTTAAATCATAAGGGGACGGCGTCACGTTCAGGGTTAGACGGCGTCAAGCCTTGATAAGCCAGAATGGATTTTTGAAGAGCTAAAGAGGGACGGCGTCAAGAAGGTCACCCGGGAACCCTAAAAGCGGCGAGGTGACGGCGTCACACTCCATAAGGTGACGCCGTCAGATCCAAAAATCTATATATAGTTTTCTAATCTTTTGTCATTAGGGAGAGCTTAGTGTGTGGAATTTTGGGATAAAACCCTAAGACGATTTTAGCTACTTTTTCAGGGCTTTTTGCCTTGAGATCTTCCATGTTTCATTGAAAGATAAGTTATCAATTAATCATTCAATATGTCTATGTGTTGTTTGATTCTATCTTATGCTTGTCTTTTGTTTAACATGTTAGGCTAATTTTATCTTGTGTTTGCTTAGATCTAATGAAACCTAGCTATTGATTATTGGTTGTTAGTGTGTTGTTAGTTGTATTGGATGATTGTTTATCTATGTTAGGCTTAAGAAAACTGGCTAACTTCCTATTCGGTAACTTGCTTGAACGTCTTAAGAAACATGAACCAAACGCGTACTAAAGGTTTTTATGGTTGTATTTAATGCACAAGCGAATTCTAGTGATCCCATGTTAGGAGCTTCCTAGCCGGCTCGACATAGGAGTGAAGTAGGAGCTTGTAGAGTTGGGGAAGTAAGTACGCCACCCCACGAATGGTATTAAGGAATACACCCGTCATCCACGCGACTAATACACACTAATTAACCGGTAAAAGATAGTTAGGGAGTAAGGAAATCTAAGTAAACACATTTCTCTACACATAAGTTTCTCACCACTTTTCATTTTTGTTATTTTATTTTATTTGCATTCGTAGTCATTTGGGTTAGTTGACTAGCAACTAATTCCGCCCACTCCTTCAAAACCGAGATTTTACTTGCTTTCATAAAAACTATAAAAACATAAAAAGAATCTTCCTCAACCCTTAGACCTAATTAGAGTAGCCTTTCATACCTAACGAACACTATTCCCTGTGGAGAACGATCAATCCCCCGTACTTACCACTACACTATACTACATCGGTCAGGTACACTGCCTGGTGGGGTTGTAAGCCTCTTGAGATCCCTCGAGAGGTAAAACCTGTTGTAAGGTTACAAAACCACGCAATCAAGTTTTTGGCGCCGCTGCCGGGGAATAGTTATTGTTTAGGTTGAATTTTATTTTATAGGTCTACTCACTAGATTCCTTTCTAGTGAGATTTTTATTTTCTTTTTCTAGGATTTTCTTTAGTCTATCTTTTTCTTTGTGTCTTTGTTCGTAAAAGAAATTTCCATTGACTCTTCCGTTCACCACTATGGAGTACGCGAATCCACCATACCACCAACCACAAAGGCCATTCTACCCTATTGACATCTCGAATTTCAAACAATATCGAGATGAACCCATATATGATGCATGGACTCGTTTTAGAAATTTACTCCGAAAATTCCCTCATCATAGTTTCGCTTTAGCATCCCTAACCCGAACCTTTTACTATCGTGTTGGCCAATATGACCAAATGCGCATTGAGGATTTTGCCAATGGGGACTTTAGGGAATTAAGTGCTGAAGAAGCATGGGATGCCATAGAAGATTGTGCCCAATATTATTATAGGGTAGACAACCCAACAAACGTTAGTACAAGTCAATTGAATATAAATTTCCTGGATCATGAAACAAGTTTGTTTGGGGATGAATACATTAGTGTTGAGATACCTAAGTGGTTGTCATGTAATGCCATAGTACAAAACGAACACATAGGTGACCTTGATGTGATGGAGGATTTAGCCGAACATGATCACATTAATCAAAAAGACCTAGGTTTTATGATTGATGACGTTGAATCTCAAGAAACACATGATGAATCTTTTAGGCAATTTGAATATAGCAGTCAGAATATTGAGGATGATCCTTATGATTCGGACATAGAAGTTAAGATGCCTAGAGAAGCACTTGAGATACTTGGGAAAATGTTAGGGTTAGATCCTACTAAAACACATGATGAGGATATAGGTGATCTTGACATAAGGAATGATGAGGTAAGTAACATAAGCCCACAAAGTACCCCACAAGTCCTACCATCATTCGAGGCATACACACCGCCCGTGACTTACCCAGAAGAAGTAGAAGAGACTATAGGAACCCCAATTGAAGTAGAACCTTTGGAAGAAACAAAACTAGAAGAAGTAGGTTTGAATACTTGTATTCATAACCTTTCTTTTAGTTCTATGGAAGTTCCTAGTTTTGATGAACCGGAGCCTAAACCAAAACCGTTACCTAATCTTCCATCCTTAGATGTGAACTTAGGAATTGAATTAGGTCCCGATCCACCCATCAAACCATGTAGTCCGGGTAATGTTAAGATTAAGGTAGTAGACTCTAGGCCTTGTAGTGAGGAAGACAATATAGGAGTGAAAAATGACCTTACATGTCTACATCACCCATTCATGATTGATCACAAGAAACATTATGGGTTTAAACCGGGTCTATTGGGTCAAGATGGATTCCCAATTAGGAGTCTCTCGAAGTTGTTAGAAAATGATCCCTTTTTAGGAGAAAACTTTAATTCACCCATTGACCAAAGTGAACTAGGTAAGGTTATGATGAAAGGAGCACACCCCTTTGAGCATATAATTCATCCACCACTCTTTCCTCACGTGGCATACTCCTACCGAGCTGGTGTGTATCGCTACTATCACCCGCACTTAATCCTAAGTGTAGGGAAAACCTCTCCTTTATCCATTAAATAAAGGTAGAGTCAGGCTCATGACTCGAACAAAAACAAGCGCTTCTTGGGAGGCAACCCAAGCTTTATTTGTTTTATTTGTTTTGTGTTCATTTATTTGTTTGTTTGATTTTATTTCCCGTATGTGTGTTTAATTTTTATCATTATTGATTCATGTTCAAAAGTAAATTGTGAAAATGCTTTATGTTGTTTTTAACTTCGTCTTAACTACATATAAAGGTATTTTGCAAAAGATAAGTGTAAGGGAAATCTAAATCGGTTTACTAGAACACAAATTAACATGAATCGTAATAATAATAAATTAGCATACATATTAGTGTTTGTTTGAGTCAAATGCTTGTATCGAGTCATAATGATGTTTTGCAGGATTTCCAGGAAGTAAGGTAAAGGTTTTTCCAGAAATTTTCCGGAAACTTAAAATGAAAATTTTTGTCAGGTCATTTCTGACGGCGTCAGGGGTTATAACCTGACGGCGTCAGATTTAATTTCCAGAAATTTTTGAAAGTTTTGTTTTCATAAAAAGTTTTTATTAAATCTCCAACTTATAATCTCCAGGAATCTGCAAAATTATCATTCCACAAGCATTATATCCTTATATATAGATTTTATCCCGCCGATGTTATGCAGGTTTTCGTGTTTGTTTTCTCAGGTTTAACAGGTTATTTTGGACAAGGAGATGTTTATGGAATCAAGCTTATGGCGATGCATTAGTCATGGAGCTTCAACATTCTCCTTGGAAGAAGATTTAACCGTGTGATTTCACTATCCAACGAGCGAATCAGGGAGTATTTGATTTCATTCTTTTACTTTATGCTTTTACATCTTGTTATTTGAACATTGGGGACAATGTTCATCTTAAGTGTAAGGGGAGGGTAAAAGTACGATTTTAGAGAATACAATTGCGCTTGATTTTTGTTTGTTTAATAATAGATGTGTAATAAAACTGAGAGAAATACTTGATTAGGGTAATTTTAGTGCCAAATTTAAATTTTTTTACAACATATAGGAGTGAAACTTTGATCTTAATGAGCGTCTCACGGATAGGAGTTATATGACTAGCACAAAAACCGTACCACTAAAAAAATTTCCACCCCAAATATGTGAGGTTCGCCCCTAGAATTGGTAGGAAAAGCATTTATGCTATGATGTGTGTACCGGTAGCACTTAGATTCTAGAACTTGCGTTAGGACCATTCCGAGGCCACAAGTGAGACTACATTCGTGTAGTTAGATTTACTACATGATAAGAGGCATTAGGATTAACCCATTGTTTTACACCTGTGTTTTTGTTATAATTACATTGGCTACATTGGTCAAGTAATTCTCCCACACCCTTTGCGTTGTACTCATTTTTAGTACACGATACCCCTAGTACACCCCTCAGAGCCTATCTTTTCGTTTCGACCTTTAAGCATTTTACTTAAAGGAAGAATTTGTTACACCCCACTAAAATGTACACCCAAATCGCCTTAGCCTACCTTGTATGCACTCATCTTTAGTGCATTATTGTGTCAACATTTGTTTAAACCCAAGTTAATTATCTAATTGATTACATGGTTGCTAAGTCGAGTCATATCCTTGTACATATTGTTTTGGGACGATTGGGACTCATGGGTAAAGTACTAGTGTAATGGAGTAACGGGGAAGAACATCATTTATTACCCCCATATGTGCTAAATATTTTAAAAGTACTCCAAGTGTTTCAATTATCTTAATTCGAGTCATTAGATTAGTATTTGTAAAGTTATGTAAAAATTCAAGTGTAAGGGGAATGCAATGCCCCTATGATGTATTATTTTGGATGGTAGGGCAAGAGTGTATGCAAAAAAAAAAAAAAAAAAAAAAAAAAAAAAAAAAAAAATCAAGAAAAACACAAAAAAATGAGAAAATGAAAAATAGAAAAAACATACGGACTACCATCCCGTTTCATTTTATGTTTGCTTTATATTTTTGTTATTTTGTTATTTCGTTTTTAGTTTAAGATCGAGTCGAGTCTTGGCTTAGCAACATTGTATAGTACATGTAATTGATCAAGATCTTTAACTCGCCACCAGTAAAATATCCCGTATCCAACAAAACCGTGTTTTCCTTTTCCCTACACCTAACGTTATAACCCATTTAAAAGCCCTCTTTGATAGTTTATCTTAGGTGCTTACGCCTAGTGGAGGAGGTTTTCGATCCTTTCCCAAGCCTATGGTAATCTATTTGCTATGACAGGTAGTGAGAGATATTTTCCGTTTTCATTTATGAGATTTATTTTGATGACACTTGAGAGATGTGAGTATCTAAACACTACTTGTGAGGTGCTAGTATGTAATCTCCGTGCTTATTATGATTGAAGTGGAACGATTATTTGTTGTAATTACTTTTATGTTAGCATTAAATGACCCCTAACTTGTATTTTGATTAGAATAAAAGCGCATTTGCTTGAGGACAAGCAAATCTCAAGTGTAAGGGTATTTGATGAGGCGAAAAGTGTACCGCTTTTAAGGGGTCATTTAAGCCCGAAATCGTATTTATTTGATCAAATATTGCCCTAAATCGTTCCTTTTGTCATTTTAGGTACTTTTGAGGAGAAATCTGGAAAAGGAGGCATTTTGGACGTTTTTGGAGCATTAAAGTGAAGAAAACGGCAAAGTCTCAAGAATCGGCTAAAAGTTACTCTTGACGGCGTCACAATTAACATGGGACGGCGTCATGCCTTGGCAAGAAAAGTTGGATGTGAAATTTACTCATGACGGGCCAGTGAGTTAGCATGAGAATTCTGACGGCGTCACGCTTTAACTAAATCAAGGGCGTCACGGCTTAAATCATAAGGGGACGGCGTCACGTTCAGGGTTAGACGGCGTCAAGCCTTGATAAGCCAGAATGGATTTTTGAAGAGCTAAAGAGGGACGGCGTCAAGAAGGTCACCCGGGAACCCTAAAAGCGGCGAGGTGACGGCGTCACAATGCATAAGGTGACGCCGTCAGATCCAAAAATCTATATATAGTTTTCTAATTTTTTGTCATTAAGGGAGAGCTTAGTGTGTGGAATTTTGGGATAAAACCCTAAGACGATTTTAGCTACTTTTTCAGGGCTTTTTGCCTTGAGATCTTCCATGTTTCATTGAAAGATAAGTTATCAATTAATCATTCAATATGTCTATGTGTTGTTTGATTCTATCTTATGCTTGTCTTTTGTTTAACATGTTAGGCTAATTTTATCTTGTGTTTGCTTAGATCTAATGAAACCTAGCTATTGATTATTGGTTGTTAGTGTGTTGTTAGTTGTATTGGATGATTGTTTATCTATGTTAGGCTTAAGAAAACTGGCTAACTTCCTATTCGGTAACTTGCTTGAACGTCTTAAGAAACATGAACCAAACGCGTACTAAAGGTTTTTATGGTTGTATTTAATGCACAAGCGAATTCTAGTGATCCCATGTTAGGAGCTTCCTAGCCGGCTCGACATAGGAGTGAAGTAGGAGCTTGTAGAGTTGGGGAAGTAAGTACGCCACCCCACGAATGGTATTAAGGAATACACCCGTCATCCACGCGACTAATACACACTAATTAACCGGTAAAAGATAGTTAGGGAGTAAGGAAATCTAAGTAAACACATTTCTCTACACATAAGTTTCTCACCACTTTTCATTTTTGTTGTTTTATTTTATTTGCATTCGTAGTCATTTGGGTTAGTTGACTAGCAACTAATTCCGCCCACTCCTTCAAAACCGAGATTTTACTTGCTTTCATAAAAACTATAAAAACATAAAAAGAATCTTCCTCAACCCTTAGACCTAATTAGAGTAGCCTTTCATACCTAACGAACACTATTCCCTGTGGAGAACGATCAATCCCCCGTACTTACCACTACACTATACTACATCGGTCAGGTACACTGCCTGGTGGGGTTGTAAGCCTCTTGAGATCCCTCGAGAGGTAAAACCTGTTGTAAGGTTACAAAACCACGCAATCACCGGTACTTTGAATATTCAGGGCAATATTCAATTCTAAGTGTGGGGGGGAATTCTCTCGAATTTTGTCACATGTGTACCTTCTAGTGCCCTAGTACCCCCGTTTTGGCCAAAAATTTTAAATTTTTGTCGTTTTTAAATAAGAAATTGCATGAAAAAGAAGTGCTTTGCACCAAAAAGAAATAATAAAAAGTGTTTAGTCTTGATTAGGTTAGAACAAGGGAATCCCGACTCTGCCAGAGTATTGATCTGGCTGCTTCCTTAACGATTAGACTAAGGTTTTACGATTTGTGCAAATGAAAATGCTAAGCGTAGAATAGTTGGTTTTCTTTAGAGCTTATATAAGTAATCTATGGCTTTTCCTCCCAGGAGATAACTAATCTGACTTAATAAGTGCTTATTTTCAAACATTTGAACACACAAAATCATTTTTATACGATTTTGAAAAATACTAGTTCAAAGCTTTATTTAAACTTTGGAACAAGCATATGTCATAATAATGCAAAATGAAAGTGAGACGTTGCTTGAAGTTGCAAAAGTTAAGTAATAAATGTATGTGCTAAAAAAGCTACGGTTCAAGATCGGCCCTTGGATCCCTATTTCCGGAAGGCGTTTAGGTCTTGGCTACCCTCTTACACCGGCCCTTGGACCTCTAATTCAGGAATGTGTGAGGTCTTGGTCTAACACCCTTGGATTCTCATTTCAGGAATGTTTAGAGTCTTGGAACTCTTCGTTGTAACGGCCCTTGGATCCTTTATTCCGGAAGGTGTAAGGTCTTGGTTCCCGTGAAACTCCGTTAGTTTATGTTGCACAAGTAAAAAATAAAAAATAAAAAAAAATTTAAAAAAATGATTAAAAAATGAAAAGAAAAAAATAAAATAAAATGGAATGATATTGCAAAATGCAATAAAGTTTTGAAACTTGTTTGTTTTAAATTTTAAATCTATCTTTCAACTAGTATTAGTCAATATCTTATAAAAATGTCGATTTTTGTGATCAAAATTTTGAAAATCAAGCACAGTCACCTAACTTTAATAAATATGGGAGTGAAAAGTTAAGTCTCGGCTTACATAGATTATTAGTATAAGTAGTGTTAGCATTTTACAAAAGTATTTGCACATTGAGTTTAAGCTTAGTTGGGAGTATAAAAAAGAGGATGACGATTTAAATTCCTTGGAGACACCCATTTTGTGTGAATCCCGTTCCATGACACCATTTTTGGAAATCAAGCTTGTTATCTATTTTTGTTTTAGTTTAAATTTTTCGCATTTAATAAAAAGTCAAAATGTGGTATACTTCGTATTCTTTTGATCCTTTCATTACTTCACATGATCGGATTGCTAGGGACTAGCAATAGCTTAGTGTGGGGGATTGACGAGTGTCTGTTTACTCATCATTTTATGCCCATTTGATACATAAAAAATGCTTAAAATGGCCAAATATACCAATTTATACTGCAGATATCCTTGGTTTGTGTTTTTATGCATTTCAGGTACAAAGGATTGAAAACGGAGCAAAAGCGGGCATTTTTGGATCGACTCGACAACAATTGTGCATTTGATCAACAGAAGTCAAAGTCAAAGTCAAAGTCAACCTCCAAAATTACCAAAATGGCACAAATGGTCCTTGGAAATACTTTTCAAAATTGGCAGCCTTGGTCCTTGGGATTTTCAGATTTTACAACAATGGCCCTTATACCTTAAACTACCAAAACCCTTCTAACCCAATCCTTAAATCCCTAAACCAAGCCCACATAATAACCCAAGCCCAAATAAATAAAATAACAAACCCGGTCTCTTCTTTGTTAGCTAATCCCACAGGTCAAGAAAAAGTCAAACGTATCTTTTTCTTCTTTCCCTTTCCCCATACACTGTACCTCACCATCACCAACACTTCCCCACACCTTTCACCATTTCCCCAGCCATTTCTCCCTTCCCCAACAACTGTTCCCAGCCCACATTGTTGTACCTTCTTCCCCCCTCCAAAGTCAAATGCCACGCTGGCAATCCCACTCACACCATTTTGGCGCCAAAACCCATATGAAGAGCTGAGATTAAAGTAAGCCCATCCAACGGCTCCAAATCATTCAAAGAAGCACAAGAGTTGTTTTGAAGCTGTTTTAACACTCAGAGAAAGCACAAGGAGGAGAGACCCAAGTTTTATTTCTTAGTATAAATAGGATACTCTTGTAAGCCTAAAGTAGTTAGTTAGTTTTAGTTCAAGCTTTAATTTAAAATCAGTATTTCCTTTGTAATCTCAGTTGTACTCAGTTTTTAAGTTAATAAAATTTTTCTCAGTTCACTTTTTTATTTCCTGTCCTGTGTCCTAATTTATTACAAGTTTTTGATCATTGAAATCTTAAGTTAAGTAATAGCTAAATTAAGTACAAGGTTCACACTCAGGTTAATTATAGCTTAACTCAACTTCAAAAACAAAAGTAAAATTTAAAAAAAAAAACCAAAAATCCTGATTTACCTTAGCAATTGTGGAGAGCTTATGGAAGTTGCCTGTAATGGATTGGGCAATATGAACTTTACCTAGCTTATCTGAGATAAGCTAGGAGCTTGTAGCTGCCCTTTTGGGTGCCCTTGTTTAGCTAGGGTCCCAAGTAAGTTCAATTTTTTTTAGCTTATTTCTCTTATCTATTCAGTTACTGTAGCAACTACTTATTCTCTGCTTATTTTTGTGTTCTCTGTGCTTATTTGAGTAGCAATAGCTTATTTAAAAAATATAAAAGTAAAAAAAATATAATTCTTTTTTTTTTTAAATTTTCTTTTAATAATTAGAACTTAGGAAAAATAGATTTGCACTTGTAGGATTAAATTTTAAAGACTTTGGTTTTTACAGCTTAATTTAAGTTCCCTGTTTGCGTTTTTAGCGTAATTTCCTCTTTGCTTAATTTTCTTTGTTTATTTGCTTTTCATATCTCAATTAGAATTAAAAAACACAAAAATCCAAAATCCACACTTCAAGCACTTTAATTCCAAACCTTACACGAAATCCTCGATTCACACCTCGCTGGGACACGACCCGGGTAATCACTTGCCCAGTATCACACATATCACAAGCGTGAGTTTTTGCAAGTTAACCTTTTTCCTAAAGGGTTGGTTTGTCTATTCTCACGTTTACTTGGTATTTTTGATATATACGTTTTCACACAAATCAACCATCGAGAGGACAAAATGGAGATGTGAAATGAAAGTAAGTCGGCTAATTTAGTTGAGCTTTAACTTTATAAGTGTAAATTCACAAGCGAGAATTTCTTGGTATCCACGTAAGTTGATTCTTAAAGAGTTGAGAATATATTGCCTAAAGTACCTAATTCTTAAACTTGACATCTTTGTTGCTGCATTTTTTCTGTAACCATGGTATGCGTCGAATGGTCCATATGAAGTATCCTACTAATTAATTTGCACAATTAATCTCATGGCTATCGTTGTGTTGACGGGACTACAATATCGGTGCACATGTTTGAGAAGGATTCCAACATTGATTACCTCCAGCAAAGTGAAGAGTCAAGCCAGTTGACGATTGAGTTTGAAATGAGAATAATGAAGCAGGTATGTTATGTTATTCTCTTTGTTCTGTGCATTAAAATTCACTTTGGGCGACTCTCGCCTTTCGACACTTATTTTTCTTAAGAAACACTTTAGCTCATTTAATATTACCCGTTGATCTGTAATATATAAAACATAACACAAATTAACTCACTACAATTTACCAATATATTTGATTATTTGTTGAAATGGCCGCCTTTTAAAATACTTCCACTGACATTCATCTTCAAATTTTCTGTATGTTTCTATCTTCTATAGGATCAAGGCCCGGATACGATATCAGAAGGTTTTAAACACATTGAAAAACATGGCAAAAGATATGAACGAGGCTTGCTATATTTTAATAATCCGCATCTCGCATTAAAACAATAAAACAATACTAATACTTTTACAGGGTTGTATGCCATGGAAGTGTTAGATTTTTTTTATTTTCTAGCAACTCTTTCAAGCGTTAGATGATTTTAGTACTTTATTTTTCGTTTTAAAATTATATTCGTTTTATTGTATAAAGCATTTTACTACTTTTATCTTTTAAAAAAAAATTCTTTGAGCTAGCCGCCCATCGGGCGGGCCTTGAGGCTAGTAAAGCTATATAGGAGGATGTAAAAAACAGACTTTATAGAATAATATCAATTAAACATTAATGTATATTTATGCATAAAAGTATAATAAACTATATAGGAGGATATTACAATTGGCATTTCTATAATTAATGAAGCCTTTGATGACTTCGTTATCATTTGTAGTGGTTTAAATGTGTTGATGTTCTTATTACATATTTGTGCAATGAAGATATTACATTCCACATTTTTATAAATCAATGACATGCCTAGTAGAAAAAGAACATTTTATAACGGACTTTTAATAACGGTTTTTAATTAAACCGTGTTAAATAATTTGTAAAACACAAAAGTAATATAAAAATAATATAAGATATATCATTTAACACGGTTGATTATTTTATCCAACTTTTTTTTTTTTTTTATTATTTACAGCGGTTATCTAGGAGTGCTTTAAAAAAGTTTAATATTATATAATTTACCCTTATAATTTAAAGCGGTTAAGTATTAAAGTTCTAAAAGATTTCATATTTTATAATTAAATTTTCTCATTTACAACGGCGGATTACTAATGTTCTAAAAGATTCAATATTTTATAATTTATACTTGTTATTTATAACGGTTAACTAGAATAGTTTTAAAAGAATGAGTGTTTTATAATATACTTTTATTATTTACAACGGTGGTTCCATTTGCGTTTTAAATTTTTTACAATTTACTTTGGTTATTTACAGCGGTTCTAAATAACCGTTGTAAAAGAAATAGCATTTTACAATGAAAAATACTTTTAAATTTTCAATTTCCTAACATTACAAGTCACGGTTAGCAAATGAGCGGGAACTTTCCCCCTTTCTTTTTTCAAGTGTCTTTCACCTTAAATGAGCGGGAACTTTCCCCCCTTTCATTTTTCACCCTTATTTCTCTATATTTGGTAAACTCACCACTTTTATTTCACCACTTTTTATATATTTAATTTTTGCAGATCTTCAAACAACAAATCTTTCATTTAGTAAGTACACTCAAGAATTTACAGGTGTGCATCATACATTTATTTTCTTCTCATCTTTTCATTTCTCACAAAAACACACAAACATATACAAATAACATCTCACCTCCACCAGCCGAATCACCACCACCACCGCTCGTTGAAATCAGAGAGCAGACTGTCATCATAAATTGAAGTCGTCGAAATCATGACCCACATACGGTTGCTAGTCCGCCCACCAAATCAGGGAAGGTTAGTTTGTTTCTAAATAATTTTATTTGTTATAGTTTAAAGATTTGTTTGTTTTAGATCTAGATCTAACGATTTGATTTGATATATATAATGTTTGAATTTTTTACTTTTCTTTTGTTGCAGGTATTGTGAACTTGACAAAGATTTAATTAGCCGTCAATTTGTAGATCTTATTCTCTTTTTCTCTTCTTCATTTTGTAGATTTTAAAATGAGGGTTTAGTTTGCTTACAAGTATAGATATATACCCATGTGAAATTTGGCATAATTTATCAATTTATGTAATAGTTGTTGATTATTGATATAAAATGTATTTTAATTTTTGGGTTCTATGTACTTGGTTATTTGAATAGATACTCAGATGATGAAACGAGCAATTTTGATTTTTGAGACTTGATGAAAGCATATTTTGCTTATAATTTGTTCATGTGTAGTTGAGTAAATAGGACATACATTAATAGAGCTCAATAGAGCTCAATGGTAACTTTTTTTGATGACACCTCAAATAAGAATAAAATATAATATAATATATATATTTTTTAATGTATGATCTTTTAGAACGGTGTAAAACAACCGTTGTAAATAATGGTATATTAATATTTTATGCAATGCATTGAGTAATGTGGTAGCATGCCTTTTATAGCGGTTTTAAACCGTTATAAATAATCTTGCCCATTATTTATTACACTCTATAATAGAACGGTTCAATACCGTTTTTAAAAATGTATTTTAACCGTTCTTAAAAACCATTTGTGTACTAGTGTGATATGCCAATTGCAATGGTTGTTCTTATCTCATTTCTGTGATTATATTCCAAGTAAATATGTAAATACGAATTCTGAGACATTTTCCATTTCACAACTTCACTAATTATTAAGCAGTCTAAAAAATTGGATCGACTTATAATTCCAAAAATTCGTAGCACAATTTTTTTATGTATGAATAATGTTCAATTTATAAAATTATTTTATAAATAAACATTAACTTATATGTTAGCCAAGTTGAGTCATGTAGGCGAAAAACAGGAAATTTACTCAATCTGTTAAATCAAATTTTATCGGGTTTCCAGGAAAACTTATTATAGAAACTTATTTTCATGCATGCAATATACATGCATATTAGATCTGTTGTAGTGTATAATCACTCTTTATCACACTATGTATGCACGTTAAAACACAAGAGATGAGATGGGACTATGGTGTTTGTTGGATCGTATATTGATAGAGAGAATGAGATGTTAAAGTGTTTTCTTTATTTCACACAACATACACACAGAACCACTACACAAAATGAAGCATTTTGTGCTTTAAATACTACAAGGTTATTTCCCTTGTGGGCCTTGTGTGGGCTTCGTGGGCTTTAGAGCTTGGATTGGGCTTTTACAAATACTTAAGCTAACATAAGCCCACTTTATACAAAGTTCTTAACTAAGTGAATGACCATCACTTTAAATTATAAAAACTAAAGCTAACAATCTCCCCCTAAGGGATGGTCATTCAAAAGATGCACTACGTGATTAGATCTTTATACTTCAGCATCTTGAACTTTGTGTTTCTTTGTTCCTTCATGCATTGTGATCTTCATCGTATCGTCTTTTGGATTGTTCTTTGCCTTGATCAACATCTTCATGTATTTACAGCGTCTTTTCTTCCATTGTAGATGTTGAGACATACGATGATCGATGGACTTTCTTCAGTACCTGCATAAAACAGTTAGCAATAAATAGTCCAGCTCTTCCAGGTTCAGATCTCATTATGACACTTACACCTTATGTTCTTTTTGGTGAACACAAGTGTATTTTATTGGAAGTGTTCCTAAGAGATCTTTGATGAATCTCATGGCTCTAGACTCTATAATGTGCGTTTTGGTTTTAGTCGTCGGAGGCATGGAGCAGAGTGCCACCTTTTCAATATCAACTCATCTCGGAGTGAGAGGTCGATAGATTATGCATTGATCTCCGTGAGAAATAAAACAAATATCTTTTAAGAGATATCTGAGTGGATGGGAGGGGATTGTGCACCGCGTCACTGGGTCCATGACGTCTTGTCTTCAATATCAGTATCACCTTGGTGAGTACCGATAGCATATGAATTGACCCGGTTTCTGACCTAAGTTTTCATGGAGGGCTATTTCTTTTCACCCTTACATTAAACTTTTCTTTTTAATTCTTCAACCCCTTCTTTCTCCTTTCTCGTTTACTCCTTTTTTTCAATCATACCTAAGGACTTCTAATTCTAAACTATTGGAATTGTCCTTGGGTAGATCCCTCCGGTTCTGGCGGATCATTAGACATTACCTAACCATAATCACCTTATTACTCCATGATTATCCTAGATTTGTTGATCGCATGCCATAAAACCTTTTTGTGAAAATCTCTCAAAGCGTTTATGTATAAAACACATTTTTTGGTTAACACTTCAAGAGTTTTGCATTTTCTGAAATACTCCCCCTTCACATGTGCTCATGCATTTTAAGATAAAATTGCACATGTTGGGTAGAGTTCGCACATTTTGAAATGATCGATTTTCGATGAACATGACCTTCGCGAGACACGCTTACATCACTAGTTAGACTAGCTTGAAATTATTACCCGTCCCGGTCATATCAATGATCATCTCTCGAATTGGTACATTCTACTCAGACAAGTCATTTGCGAGACACGTTTACATCAATGGGTAACCATCTTGAAATTATTACCCGTCCAGGACTAGTCTTTTCGATTACTGACATTTAAGATTCGTCAATTCGATGGTATTTTCTGAGTCTTTTTGAGATTCGAACCATGATCACATATTAATCACATTTCTCCCCTTCAAAAATAGCATTTCGATGGTATTTTTGATACCGTTTGATTAAAATCATTGTTTTTGGAAAGCTAATAGGGAGAAATTGATATGCATGTACTTTTTGGAACAAAATTTGTTTCTGAAATACTCCCCCTCAAAACTTGCATTGGTTGTGACATTTTTGTAAATTTTGAAGCAAGTGGGGAGTAATGATTTGAAAATCTTAAGCAAAATTTTTGAAAAGATTTGAAAAACCTTTTGAAGAATATTTGAATAAAATTTTGCTTAAGATTAAGAAGTTTAGATTTGAAAAACTTTGCATGAAAACTTCTTATCTTTTAGGATTGTTGCAATAAAGCGTACAACAGGGTCCTTTCTTTGAAAAACGGGTTATGCACTGTTATGTGCGCATAAGCCAAAACGTTGAAGCTCGGGTTGTAAGCTGAAATACTTACAAGCCATTGATTTTTAGGTATAAGCGCTCGAAATTTTTTGATGAAACACTTTCCTTTCTTTGAAGATCGGGTCCTGAACTGATGTGTTCAGAAGCCATTGGGTTAAGCGCGGGTTTCGTACTGAAGTGCACAAAAGCCATTAATGAAGCGCGGGTTTTGAACTGAATTGAACAAAAGCCATCTTGACCAGATTAGACAACAACTCTTGGAACCCATTTGAGCACTGCACCAATGGGTTTAGCATGTTTTGCAATCCATTTGTAAGTTGTGTCAATCTGATTCAAAGAAGTTGAATTCCAACGAGGACTAAAAACTGGTTTTTCATCTGGAAATAACACTCGTGGAATCAACGGAGATTTAAAAATCTTTTTCAAAGCAGAGTCATTCTTGTTTTACAGCGGAAGTTTTTCAGAGTTTGAAGGACTTTGCTTTGGTCTCCACACTTGCCTTACCCATGTAAAGCGAGATTGTGGAGTTTGAAATCTCGAAGTCTCTTCATGAGACATGTTTGACCTTGAAAGCTTTGGAGGAGTAGGTGTTTCAGAAAATCTTGGTTTCTTTGTAAACTTCCTTCCTTTTTGCAAAGAATAGGTAGTAAACTGGGAAACCTTTTTTGAAAATGGTTTTGAAGATTCACCTGTGTAAACCTTCTTCAAAACACTACCCTCTTTGGGAAACTTGGTTGAAACAGGAGATTTTCCTTTTGAACGGTTAAGATCATCAAACTTTGTTTTCAAGGCATTGTATGATGATCGCAAATCACTGTATTCTTTTTGAATAATATCTTGGGATGCTAATTTAGATTCCAAAGAAGCAATGTGTTTCAAAAAAGGATCTTTTTCGGCTTTTGAATCATCCGTTTTACGAGCCAATTTCCGTTCGAAAACAATATTTTCTTTTTCAAGTTTTTCAAAATATGTTTCGAATTTGTTCGTTTTGTTGAAAAGATCAGTTTTGGCATCCTCAAGATCGTTTGTTCGTTGAGCTAAAAGAGTTTCAAGCTCAAGTACTTTTGTTTGAAGCACATGATTTGCATTTTCTGTTTCAAACTCGGGAGAATCAGAATCAAACAGGGGATTTGGATAGGAAACTTTTGTAACTTGAGGCATCAATACTTCAGACTCCTTTTGTTGCGTGTTTGATTTATGATTCAGAACACGTGAACGCTTGATTGAATTAAACAGGTTTTTGTAAGTCTGTTTCAAATGCTCATTTTCTTTTTGTAATGATGCCACAGCATGTTCCAATTCAATATTTTTCGTATCAAGTTCATCCAAATCAAACTTGATATTGGCATCATCACAATTTTCTTCAAAAATCTTTTCCTTTTCTTTGAGCACTGTTGTCAAAGGGTTTTTAGAAGAAGCAATTCTTTTTGATAATTCTTCTTTGACTTCAGCTACTTCTTTTGAAAGTTCGGTGATTTTACTTTTGAAACAAAGATTCTCAGATTTCAAAAAATATGTATGATCAGAATCCACATTCTCATGCTCAAGGCTGACAGACACCGATTTGAATGACTAAATTTGATTTGTGAAAAATTCTTTTTGAATATCAAGATTTAAGCATTTTGCATCAAATTCATCTTCAAGAGAATGGATGTACTTTAAATCTTCTCTCATTTCAGTGACAAGAAATTTTTCAAAGTGTTCAAAACTGAAGTTGATATTTTTCACAAGAGGTTCAATCTCATCTTTTAAATACTTACAGACTTTCCTTTTTAGCCAAGCGTCTGATGACATGAGACGACGGTAGTCACTCTCGGTGTATTGTTGTTTTGACCAAATGACCTTTAACGTGTGATCAATGTGATATTTAAGATTACAAAACTGTTTCCTTGCTTTATTTTGCCATAAATTAGCATCATAAGTAGCAAGTTGAACTTCTTTGAAAAATCTTTTCACATTTGTTTCTTTTCTTTTTAAAGGTGGCTTTGGTATTTCTGACAATTGTATACAACCATACACAAAGCCTTGGTACGAGAGTGGGCTTTTTCCTTTTTTGGCTTTTAAGCGTTTTTCCTCTGCCAATTTTTCATCTTCGTCTGACATGAACAGAGCATCATTCGGCAAAAATTTATGTTCAACCTGATCTGTATTTTCAAAACCAATTCCTAATTTTCCCTTATGAACTTTCTCAGCTTTAGGAATCATCATTTGAAGAGTTTGAGCACTTTGGCCTGTTTTTCGAAGTTTTACTTCAAGATTGGTTGCTTGTTTCGAAAACTCTTGATTTTCTTTTTCAAGGTTTGTATTAACAATCTTAAGATTTGAAGTGTTTTCCTGAAGCATTGAGTACCTCATTTTTAATTCACCATTCTCTTTTAAAATTTCTTGGACCTTTCTGTTGGCGGGGCCCAAATTTCTATCCACAAATTTCTGACCTTGAGATTTAAGGTTTGAGATTTCAGTGTCTTTGCTTTTTGTTAATTTTTCAAGCTCTTTGGACAATAAGATGTTTGTTTGCTTAGTTTTGCGATTGTCCTCTTTGCACTTTTCAAGTTCATGTTTGAAATTATGGATTAAAGAAGCAAATATGGCATGATCTTGATCATGAGAAGATCCATCCTGGGCAGGCTCACCTCCATTAGGATCCATATCTGGGGTTGTTGGAGTGATATTACTATCAAACCTTTGCTCCACATATGTGTCACTGATGGACTCAGGATGCGCAGGATGTGTCTTGTCATAAGCAAACACATTATCGAACAAAACAACATTATCATTATCGTGTGAATGTTGTACCGTAGCCAAAATTGCTATGTCAGATGAGGATCTGATATGGTCAGCTTCAGTATCCTAAACAGCTTCATTCCTGTGTGTACTATCAGCATCCGAATCCTTCCTTGGAGTGCTGCTTTCAACATGCTGTTCTGAAGATGTGTCTGTTTCCGTGAAGACCAAGTTAGCATCAGATGTTGTTCCCACATTGACCGTGTGTTCCTCTTTGTTTGCCTCTTTCTCATTTCCCACAATTTCCTTTAATAGCATTTCTCTCACAGTTTGCTCCCTTTCCCGTTCTATCACTTTCTTCTCATTCAGCATCTCTTTCAGATGAAGTGATCTTGAAATAAGCACCAATTCCAGTGTTCTCATATGACCAAACAACTGAAGTCTAAACGTTTCCATGTCCACGTGTCTGCTGACGCATTTACTCCATACTTCTCTTGTTGATTCATAATCTCGAGAATTTTTTATTCTAAAGTCGAGAAACCATTTAAGCTGCGTCTGGAGTGCTTGAAAGGCTTCAATGCAATCACTTCCCTGTTCAATTTGGTTCTCAATTTGAGATATGTTGTGCAGGAGTTTCTCTCTGAATTCTTCAAAATTCATTTCAGATCCGAAGAGTCTTCCAGAAATTCGATTGAATAAATATGGACTCAACATTGGTGACCTTGCATTAGAGATTGTCACACATTGACTCTTAACTCCTTGAAGGTGCATTAGACAACGTTCCTTCGTGACGTTTTGCACAACTGGAGACATCTGTCCCGCTTGAGAAGTCGATTCCATTTTCTTGTGATGTGCGATAAAGTTGATTCAGGATCTTTGCAACGAAATAGGAGATATTTGTTGAAGGTTAAGTTTGGTTGTTGTTGTGAAGGTTTGTTGGTGATGATCGATGATGTTGTAACAAATTAAATAACGTTACGAAACTTGATTCAAGTATAATTAAGACAAAGTCAAAAGTTTACAATTTCGACAAAAGTTATGTAAATTACAATTTAGATAAACTCGACAATTTCTATAGAAATTTCAATTTGACCAAAATTTATACAAATTATGGCTAAATATCAATTTAGATAGAAATATATCTAATTTATATAAATCGGTAATTTATATAAAATCTAACACTCTTATACAAGAGGTTAGATAACCGTTTGTCGAAGTATTTTACACTCTTATACAAGAGTAAAAATACCGAGTTCACTTTCGAGTTGACGAAATTACGTTCGAATCAAATCCTTAAAAGTTATCTAACTTTGAAGTCTTTTAATCACAATTGCGAGGGCCAAAAGTGTCAAATTCGAAAGATCTCTTAAGGCAGCTGAAAGTACAAGGACTGAAGTTGCCAATTCTGAAAATTGCTTCAATTGCGAGACCAAATGTGAATTGCGAGATCAATTTCGATAAAACAACACCAATTGCGAAACTGAAATGCGAGAAAACTGCACCAATTGCGAGACAGCTCTTGAATTGCGACAAAGTCTGAATTGCGAGACAATTGCTCAATTGCGAGACCCAATTGCGATAAAAGAGACCAATTCCGATAGAAGCAATTGCGAGAGATCAGCTGAATTGCGACAGAGTACTGCAATTGCGAGAATCTTGTGCAATTCCGAAACTTTTCACTTTTTCCCACTTTTTGACTTTTGAGTACTTGTGCCCACGTGAAGCCTTACAACTTTTCACCAACTAACAACCTTTACTGACAATATTCACCAACTTGGACTAAAAGTATCTAAGATATTCCACAAACACAATCTTATCCAAGATTTTTAATACTACTCGATCTTGCACAAAACACCAAAGTTTGATCTTGCACACCAAGATATGAATGAATATCTAGAGAACTTTTCACAGCCAAGTCGATTTAACCCAAAATAAACACAACTTTTTCTCTTGATTTTTGTATTGATCGAAAAGATGAAAAACACAAAGTGTTATTTTCCTAGTGAAAGAAATAATAACAATGGGTGTTTTAATCTTTAGGATTAAACACAAAAATGCAACCTTTGATCTTTTGATGTTGCGTACAGACCATAAACAAACCACAGCTGGTCGCTTTTCACAAAAACAATGCGCAACAAAGATGTATTTTAGAACAAGAATCGAACACAATGAACTTCCTACCTCGTTGACCGGCTGTTGATACCACTTGTTGTAGTTGAGAATCACTCTTTATCACACAATATATGCGCGTTAGAACACAAGTGATGAGATGGGACTATGGTGTTTGTTGGATCGTATATTGATAGAGAGAATGAGATGTTAAAGTGTTTTCTTTATTTCACACAACATACACACAGAACCACTACACAAAATGAAGCATTTTGTGCTTTAAATACTACAAGGTTATTTCCCTTGTGGGCCTTGTGTGGGCTTCGTGGGCTTTAGAGCTTGGATTGGGCTTTTACAAATACTTAAGCTAACATAAGCCCACTTTATACAAAGTCGTTAACTAAGTGAATGACCATCACTTTAAATTATAAAAACTAAAGCTAACAAGATCATTTGCCATAATGTTTTCATCATACGTGTCTTACAGTGTCTTAACATGAATCCGGTAATCAAGTTTTTGGACATGAATAATGAGTTAAACAATCTCCCATATATGACTCAAGAGACCTAAAATCTATAAACAAATCCAAACCTAAAGAAAGTTATGAGTACGCGGAATTTCGTCTGAATAAAAGGAAGGAGAAAAATAGTGTGGTGGTGGTGGTTGGTGAGATGGAGAGGTAGCCTTCAAGCTTTCTCCAAAAACAAAGATAAAAATTTGTTCCAAAAAAAAAAAAAAAAAAAAAAAAAACAAAGATAAAAAGCAATTAAAAATACAAACATCATTCTCATAGTCTCATCTCCTATCATTTTCTCACCAAACTTATATTATGTTGAAATTGAGGTTTAGGGGTTGGTGAAGAAGGGGAGGAAATAAAGTTATTAGGTTGCCCTTATGTGGATTGTATTCCACAAATAAAATAGGACATGAGTCTAACAACGTATATTACTATATATATTAAATCACAATCATATATATTAAATCACAATCCAAACGACGCCGTTTTTTAGGGGTTTTAACTATTCATTACTGTTCATTGCTATAGTTAACGTTTCCCCGCCAATTTTACTCCGGTCCAATACTGTTACCAAAATTGATCCAACTCACTTATCCATTCATTCTCCTTATGATCCATTTATGCCAATCATAAGAACCCAGAACCTGGATCATTCCACAAGCCTAGAACATTCTACTATCGTCGCACCAAACTATTTTCTGCTGCTTCAGGTGAAGATTGTTTGTTGCGTGTAGATTTTAACTTTTAATTTGTTAGTTTCATTTCGTTTATATTAAACCAGAAAGGAAACCACGCTCTTTTACACAAGGCTTTTCCCGCCATTTTTTGGGGGCTACTTTTGGTCTGCCTCCATTGATCCATTGGCATTCTTTTTCGGCCTGTTTTTCCCCCTAATAGCATTGGAAGATTTTCGACACATAACCGGTTCTACTTTTTGATGATAAAGGCTAGGTTGATGTTGTTTTTCATGGGTTAATGTCTCGGTGCCTACCACATGTTTGATGAAACTCCTCAAACAATTTGGTTTGTGGTAAGTCTAATTTTTGGGGGTTGTTTCTGTTACTTAATGAAAATATTTATAAACAGAATGTTAAGGAATTGCTTATTGAAAATTTAGCTTATAGGGATTGTTGCGTAGACCACCTAACCTTTCAATTTACCGATTGATTTTTTTGGAGTTGTAATCGGTGCGTGAGGTGTACGATGGCTGGCGCAAGTGGTGGTTTAAGTAGGAGCATGTTAATTGAGTAGGAGCATAGTTCATATGAAAAAATGAAGTGAATAGGTTTAGGTTAAATTTGTGCGAAACAATTATTCAATAACTGATTTGCTATTTTCAGCCAGTTATCGAATGTGTAGTTGCTAAAGTTTTATTTTTGGAAGTAGTAGAGCGTCAATCCATTGATGAATTACAGATTATTATGTTTGCTATATACCTAATTCACACCAACTGACTTATGGGATGCTGCCAAATCACGCGAAATATCGGGTTACACCAGCTCTAGAAAGTTGGAGCTTGCACATATTCTAGAAATTTATTTCGTTACCTGCTTGGATCATACATCCATTAGCTGACTTTGGTATGGCTATATGTTTTGTATTTTGTTGTTTCATGAGAATGTGCTTCAGTTCTATAATGCATATGAAGATAGCTCCTATATGTATATACTTATGGAGTATGTTGTATAATAATGTTGCCTTTTTATATCTGTTAATCACTTGCATACTGTCCAACATATATTTTGTAAATTTAATTTGATGAAAATAATTTACTTGCAGGTTTATGATTTGGGATGCCAATTGGCTTTACGCTATGAAAATGATGTTGCCATTGATTACAAGAGGCTGTGATGAGTCTGCAGGCACAACGGGGTTGAAGATGAGATTCTCTGTCAATTCTCGAGCAACTTATCCATGTTCGGGAATGTTAGGTGTGAATGTGTGATGTTCTTAGCGCGGATAAGTTGCTGGAGAATTGGCCCTGATCCATAGCCGCCATGCCATCTGATCGTCATTGCAGCCTCCTACGTGCTCAATGATGTACACGATTCCTGTTGGTGTAAGTGGTGCCACAAGGTAAATTTATGTTACAAACGTGTCTCTATCCTTTCACAGGTACCCATTCACCACTCATTCGCATAAATTTTCTTTTGATTATCAGCTCATCTTATGCTAACGTACTAATAGAGTTGAAATTTTAAGATATATGCATTTTGTATAACGTATGTTATCGTATATATAAATCAGAAAAATAAAATTGTTCTATAAATGATTTATTAGTCATATTGTTGTTGCTCCATTTGATTTATAGGAATGTTTGGAAAAGTAGTTGTGATTATAGTTTCTGCATATCCTTATCCGTGTTTGTTTGGTGTTTGGTGTTTGTTGTTCAGGTCAATATGATTGAAGCGTTTAAAGGTAAATTCAGGTGTGGTGAGTGAGTTTTGATATTTGAGCTTTTTCTTCTGTCTTTTGCTCTTTTCGGATTTATTAAATGACTTCATATATTTTGCAGTTGAAGATTTGGGATTTTTCAGGCCAAATAACCAAGTTTTTTGTTCAAAACAGTATTTTATATGATAACCTGAACAAGTGAATGCAGACGTAGTGCATAAAACTGAGGCCCGTAGAACGAGACATGGGGGTGACGAAAATTAATTAAACGATCAATAATTTAGTGACACAATGAAAGCATAAACTTTCTGTATTGAAAGAGACCAAAACAAAAGGTGCGCCCATCGAAAACAAAAGATTGAAAACCATGGAAACAAAACCAACTGTCAAATTAGATGCCATTGTAAGCCTGCATTTATTTTTACATTTATGTTTGTAAATTGTTTGGTAGATGTCATCTTTATTTTAACTTTTTTGGCATGCCAGGTACCTGTATACGAAAATGAAGTCAACAGCGGTGCCCGGATAACCCTAGAATTCATATTTGCTGATTGTAAGTCATTTATAGGACATATGCAGTTTTTTATATTCATGCCAAAGAGAGGATATATTTCTGTATTTTTATCTAAACATTGACACACCAACGTATGTAAAGTGGTTTTAATTCAAACAATTTATCACTATGCCGCATTTCTAGATTTGTGAAAATGGAAAATGAATGCGTATGCTGAGCTAATTCGTTATATCATACACAGGTTTAAAAGAAAGAACCAATGTAGTACCTAACTGAAGACGAGAAGCAACTGAAGGAAATATTGATCAAAGATAGCTCAACCCTTTTTCAAGCTCAATTATGTCAGCCATATTTCAGAGTGTCGATAAACTTCGATTTTAACGCGGATCAGGTATGTTTTCTTCGGCTGCTGTCGTCAAATTATTGTCTTTTTTCTTGCCTGCGCATGACGGTACAATAAAATATCTGTTATACTGGGATATAGTTACATTAAACAATTAATTTCAGCTTGGGCTAATCACAAATTCCCAAGTCAGAAGAATCGTTGTGCCCTTAAATAGAAGTCCATGAGAGATGAATTTACGATAAAAATGAGCTGATTAGGGAAGATATGTTAATGATCGCAGAAGAGGCATGTTTATGTGTTTTTTTTTTGTCTACGTGTTTGCAGGGTATTTAAGGGGTGTTTGGAATTGCATAGACAAACTGATTATTTAGGTGTCAAGTTATTCATAAAATTATGTTTGCTTATAGCTGCAATAAAGCATCGTATGGTAAAATTAGATTTATCTATCTCTATTTTCTTTATAAAAAATGTCAGTTGCTGCATACAGGGTTGTTTGTCGAAGCAATCCTTCACGTCAGTTCCAACAGTCGATTACCTTACCCTCAGATATGTCTTCGTCAATGTAAGTACCCTAACAGTGTATCATGTTATTCGACTGAGTAACTTATTTAAATCCCGAACACTGAGCACAGTTTGATTTCCACAAATGTATCAGTAGATCGTTCGAAGAAAATTTCAAAGTTGTGGGAATAAGGTCTTCATGTTATTTTAGGTGTTTGCCAAATAGAAGCTACTTTTATATCATAAGAAATTTAATATTTTACTTTTTATTTGGACATGAAGCTTATAAGACAAATTTTTTGTTTATGCAGTCCCATGGTATTATTTTTTGCATAACTACAAACCCCAAACATTGTACTTAGCTTCCAGTTTTGTTTCAATGATGTGAAACTTATTGAGCATTGTGTAAAGTAGCTGTTGACAAGCGTAAAAATTGTGTAAAATAGCTTACGCCTTTTTATGGGTTTTCTTGAATTGTGTTTAGATTCATTTTTGAGCTACAAAGTTGGTTGGCTTTAGTTGTGCTTAAATTTCAGTTTTAAGCTATAAAGTTGAGTAGTTTTTGTTGTTGTTGTTGTTTTTTTTTTTTTTTTTTTTTTTTTTTTTTTTTTTTTTTTTTTTTTTTTTGATTTTTTTTTCTAGGGGAGCAATACGGCACATACTTTTGCACTATCTGAACTAAGAAAGGTTAAGCGATTTACCCGTTGTGCAGAACTGAGTTGCGTTGAAGAGCCTGTTGTTGAATTGGTCGAGAAAAAGATTGCAGAATAAAAAAAAGATGTAGCAGACAAAAGGGTCACCGATACTAGTAACTGCATTCTTGGACGTACAGAACAAGACGAATAGAGTTGCGGACACGCCAATTAAAGGCTAACTTTTTTGTGGTTAATTTATCTAAATTTTTCTTTGTTATCTGTGTTGCTGCTTTCTCAATCCATAGGAAAGTTTGAGGTAAGTTCTCCATTCTGTATATGCTAATTATACGTAATAAGTTACCTGATGAGTGATAAGTTATGTTTTCTTTTTCTACAACAGATTGAGGAAATCTACAATTTTTCGCAAGATGACCTGTTCACCGAGGATATCTTAATATTAGATACACATCTTGAGGTGTTTGTTTAGGTTGGTCAATCAGTTGACTCCAAGGAAAAGCAAACTGCCTTTGATATTGGGCAGGTACTTCTTCTAGCTGCTGTTTTTACAGCAGAATTCGAGCCGGTTGGATAGCAGAAATATGGCAGAAGCATGTCTGTTTGGACAGCACAAATATGTATCTTTTTTATTATGATTTTTATAGCTTCTGTGTACTGTTTTGTATGACATAAATTTGTGCAGAAATATGGAATTTTAAACAGCGAATATATGATCGTTTTTACATAATTGATATCTTACAACGCCTAAATATTTTACTTTATTTATGCAAAATCGCCTCGGCCAAAAAAGAGGTACGCCCGCAACGCGGCGACCGTCGCCATTCTCGTATTAATGAAAGTTGCTAAATTTAGAAATTCACACCAACCCTTTTGAAAGAAGAAATGGTCATTGGTCGACATTGGATTTCGTGCTAAATATATAAGATTATGTTTAGCTGAAGTTTATGCATTGAGTTGTTTGCATACAGATATGACAAGCTTAATTATGTAATCGCTTCAAAACATACCAAAAAATGATATTCTATAAGTTGTTTGCACTACTAATAAAGAGTACCATTTGTCTTCAAATGATTTCTTTTTAGCTTTCGTGTTGTCATGTTGATTATGTTTGAGTGTATGACTATGTTTAAGTGAATGGTTATGTTTAACTATCTATAATCTGTTTTTCTAACGACAATCTATTAAAAAGTACCATCAATCGCTTAAGAATAAGGAATTACATGGAAGGTAATTAAAATGGCCTTAAAAGGTCACTAGACGGCGCAACTAAATTCAAGAAAAGAAAATCTTATTTCTACTTGAGTTCCAATTCTAGGATAGCAATTTGATGTTTCAATGAGATGTTGGGACGCTTCGGCGCAAAGACATCGTAACAATTCATAATTTTGAGATCATTATTTAATAATTTAATTTTACTTAATATTTTTATTTAAAGTAAATTTACTCTTACAGATAACTAGATAAGTTATTCTGTATACGTAGTTAAACGTACATTTAACCTAAATCGACACCTGGCCATACTCAGTAGATATATTTTTATGCATTTTGGTTTCTTACCATCATATTTTAAAGAGTAAATTACAAAGATGGTTCTTATGGTTTGGGTTGACTTTCAGGTTTGGTCCTTTGACTTTTTTTTGCATTCCCGATCCCTAACTCTGAAACTATTAACACAGATGGTCCCTTGACCAAACAGATGTCAAGTTTGACCGTTAAAGCCACTCATGTGACTTGCACATGAGGGTATTATGGTCATTTAATGTCTAACGACAAGGACCATATGTGAAAACCACCCTCATGTGCAAAGCACCATCACCACCACCATCACTAACCACCATTATCAACTATTATCACCAACAACCATCCGCAAAGCACCATCACCACCACTTCTGCTTCTGTCTAAATATTTCATTTATAATCTTTGATGGTTAGAATCCACAAAGAGCCATGACTAGAATATAAAAAATAAAGTGTACTCCACACGTATATGTGGAAGTCATATCAGAGGATGAAAGTATTGTTTCTTGTTGAACATCTCACGTCACAATGATTAATAATATCCCATGATTCTATCACAAGAGAGGAACACATTAACACAAGCAACAAACTCAAATCAGTCACAGATGCACAGGTGAAGTTTCACACCTCAAGTAAATAGTTATTCAAGAACAATGTTCATATGTAAGGCCTAATTAATAGTCTGATAGATGTATATTCAATGGAAAAAGAACACGCATGACCACAGCAGAAAAAAAAGTCAGAAATAAATGAAATATTTAGATTGATATTAACATTGAGTAAATTAAGCAATCCCTTCCATTTATAATCAAAATAACCAGATAAAATAAGCAATCCCTTCCATTTTTCTTACAGCAGTTCCCTACCTGCTTATCCATTTCCAATTCTTTAACTAACAACACATCCAAACACCCCCAATGTCCATAACGGACTTCACAAAATAAAAATAAGCCGGAAGCATAAGCTTCGGATAAGCTGAAAAAGAAAGAAATGACAAGCTCGCCGTGAGCTTATTACTTCCACGACATCACAATCGAACCAACGCAAACAAAATGATGATACTCGCTTTTCTTTCGACTCGTTTCTTTTAAGAAAACGATTTCCAAAACCCTTTTTCATAACCAAACAATTCACCACATGTGGTAATCGTTATTTTATCAAAACCAATAAATGATTTACTCGTTTATAACTTACCACAAACGGAAAAACAAACCAATAAGGCGGCGGTGGAGCGAATACAAGCAAAAACACAAACGGGTTAACACTTAACACGAAGTAGGGATGGATTTGAGTGTGAAAATGATGTTATAAGGAGGAGGAAGATGGTGGCGGTGGTGGTTGGTGAAGTGGCAGCCATTGAGAGAAGAGAGGGTTAGGTGATGATGGTGTAGGTGATTTGTGGGTGCTTTGTGAAAGTTATAAAAAGGGTTGGCTGATTTTCACATATGGTCCCTGTTAGACATTAAAATGACCATAGTACCCTCATGTGAGGATCTTGTTTATACACGGTTAAGGTGGTTAAACCTTGTGTCTTTGTGTATGAGATATATTGACTTAATATGATTAAGCACGCGGAATTTACTTAACCACACTTAGAAGGTTATGTATGTTATGGAAATGGAAGAATTATGTTTGTTACTTAACAATGAACAAAGAAAGTATTTCACTAAACGATTCAATATTATTCAAAATAATACGAGTGATCTTGAGTTTTTCACTAGGGTTACAAAACCTTGAATCTTATGTTACAACTTGTGATTTTTGTTTGTTCTATGTCTTAACAGTTATGAGACTCTGTTATGCATGTGTTTTTTATATTGTGTATCCAAAAACTAAGTCTAAGATCTCTTTTATAGTTGCAAGAGATCTTTACAAATTTGCTAAAAGTCTTGACCGACTTACTTGGTTAACTTATTCATATTGGTGTCAGTACATAAGATACAACATGTATCTATGTATACAACTTGTTAACTAAGCACATGGAGTAAGATATTATCTACCGTATATGTTTGACCAAAATACAATAAATATCTTTTCGATCTTATCCTATGAGTCACTGATCAGCAGTACTTTGATGAAGCAGCAGTACTTTGATCATGAACTAGCAGTACCTTGATGTACTAGCAGTACTTTGATGTACGAGCAGTACCTTGACTTAGAGTAATTTCTAATACTCTAATCTTCAGAATATTTAATTCCCAACAATCCTCCCCTAAACATGTGAATTAATTCAAACATGTTTTTCTGAATTAAATGAGGACTTGTGAAGATCTTTCAAACACTTCTTGAATCTGAACATTCTTCTATTCTGAACTCATCTGCTTTGTTCTTCTTTGACTTCAGCAAATATCAAAACATTGTACCAAAAGATGGTGCAATTTCCTTGGATGGAGGAATTGTAAGAGGCAATGATGCTGTGTATCTTGGATGCTTGTTTCAACAAGTGAAATCATCTAACCAGCATGTCTTTGAAGTGAAATTGAAACTTTTCTTCGTTTGATCTAGATAGAACTTTCTCCTTTAGGAATGCTTCATCCCTTCTAGATATTTGATCTGTTCTAATCATTTTCAACCTCTACATCATCTTGTATGCTCTTGTCTTCTCCTTCCATATATTGGTTTACTCTTCCTTTTCTGGGCAATTATTTCCTTCTCTGAGATTATAACCTCCCCTGAAGTAAATAACTTTTGTTTCCTCCCCTTGTTTGGAAGATCTCACTATGTACTAAAGAACTTCTCTTCATATCACCTGATCTATCAGTTTGAACTTATTTTCAGACAATATTGTACATGAAGCCATCAATTCCTTAAGAGTTTAAATTGCTGTCCTCATCACTTCTAGGTGTGTTAACTCCTATGAGAGGTGAATCAGTGGACATTTTGATTCATAATCCATAAATGAATGGTTTTTCTGAATCCTTGAAAATCCTTTTAAGAAATCATTTAACTTAGTAGTATGTTCATGATTTTAGAATTGAAAAATCATACTACATTCAACCATTTTGAAAGAATCAAGTGTGTAACAGACACCTAATCAAAATTTCGGTTTAAAAATAACCTCTAGTTGTGTGAGAACCAATGTATTTCAGTTATCACTAACTGCCTGTGAAAAGATAAATCTATTCAAAAGATTTTCTTGACAGGGTTTCCAGCTCATAGTAATTGTTACCTCCAACACAAGTGTTAGATTCACTTTCACTAGCTGTTATTTCTATCAGATGTCCTTAGACTAACTCATTATACTTGAAAGTATAAAATGATAGAAAGTGAGTTGTATCAGTTACTATCTGATCAACTAAGTCATCAATTCAATTGTGAAATATCATAACTAGATTTCAAGAAAGAAGTTTTAAGGAGGTTTAATTCCTAAACTCAGTCCATCATAAATCTACTATGGTCAGCAATATGATAGGCATTCTGCTGTTCCCATTTCACTTGAAATATCCTTTGTGTTTACATATTCATACCTGAAATAGTTAGTCTAAAACCAAAAGAACAATGTACAAAGTACTTGTCTTGCATTAGATTAATCATAAAACCAACTGTATGAATAACACAATTCAAATTTTGATATAGCAGTACCTTATAAATCCAGCAGTACTTTCAAAAATTTATGTACAAAAACACATCATATTGAAAATTTAAAGATTAAGCATTCCAATACTTGCTATTAAGTACTGAAACCTTGAAACATCAAAAGCTTTTGTTAACAGATCTGCAAAATTATGCTCTGAAGCAATTTTAAGAACTTGAATTAATCTTTTCTCATTGCAATCTCTTATAAAGTGATGCCTAATTTCAATGTGTTTTGTTTTAGAGTGTTGTACCGGATTTTTAATAATACAAATTGTACTACTATTATCAATATAAATAACAGTGTTTAAGAAATTGTACCCATAATCAAGGAGTTGGTTTTGAAGCCATAGAACTTGACTAGAGCAACTTGCAGCAGCTATATATTCAGCTTCAGTTGTTGAATTTGCCACACTTGTTTGCTTCTTACACTGCCATGAGACAAGTCTACACCCAAGGAATTGACATCCTCCAGTTGTTGACTTTCTGTCTAAGCTAGCACCAGCATAATCACTATCCGAATATGCTACCAAATCAAAAGGAGATTCTCTAGAATACCATATACCCAACCTTGGTTGACCTTTAAGATATCTAAAAATTCTCTTGACTGCAGTTAAATGAGAAACCTTTGGAGTAACTTGAAATCTTGCACAGACACAAACAGGAAACATGATATCAGGTCTAGATGATGTAAGATACATCAAAGAGCCTATCATAGATCTGTAATTGTGTACATCTACATTTTCTCCATCTTCATCTTTCAGAAGGTGCTTCTCTGAGTCCATTGGTGTGCTTGCTATTTTTGAATCAGCAAATTGAAATTTTCTAAGTATCTCTGCAACATATTTGTCTTGACTAATAAATATGCCTTCAGATGATTGCTTAACTTGCAAACCCAAAAAGAATGTAAGTTCTCCCATAGAACTCATCTGAAACTTATCTTTCATAAGCTTCTCAAATTCTAAACACATTTCCTTCCTTGTAGATCCAAAGATAATGTCATCCACATACACCTGCACTAACAGAAGATCCTTCTTGTGCTGTTTGATGAAAAGTGTCTGATCAATCTTTCCTCTTTGAAATCCATTTTCTAATAAATAGGAAGCAAGTGTTGCATACCAAGCTCTTGGTGCCTGATGAAGGCCATAGAGAGCTTTCACTACTCTGTACACTTTGTTTGGATGTAATGGATCAATGAAACCAGGAGGTTGTGAAACATACACCTCTCTTTCAATTTCACCATATAAAAATGCGCTTTTGACATCCATTTGGTAGACTGTGAAGCCTAAAAATGAAGCATAAGCTAGAAACAGCCTAATTGCCTCAATCCTTGCTACTGGAGCATAAACTTCATCATAATCTATTCCTTCTTCTTGTGTGTACCCTTGTGCTACTAATCTAGCCTTATTCTTGATCACAATTCCTCTGTCATCCCTTTTGTTCTTAAAAACCCATCTAGTGCCAATTAGCTTCTCACATGTAGGTAAATCAGCTAGCACCCAAACCTTTTGAATCTTGAACTGAAGAAGCTCTTCTTGCATAGCCTCTACCCAGCTTGAATCATCTAGGGCTGTAAGAATATTCTTTGGTTCCTTTTGAGAGAGAAAACATACAAATAAACATGAGTTTGAAAGTTCATGTTGTTTTGAAGCATAAAGGGCATCAAGAATCCCTTGTTGGTCTGAAGAGACTAGTTGTCTTCTTGTCTTCACACCAGATTGTATATCTCCTATCACATTATCTAGGGAATGAACTTTGTGAATTCTTGTGTGTGGGGTAGTGGGAACATGATAAGATGATGAAAGATTAGTCAAATCCACTTCATCTTCTTGAAATTCTGCATCTTTTGAGTGTGAAGGACCAGCAGTACCTTCAACTGAACTAACAGTTCCTTCAAATGAACCACCAGTACCTTGAGAAGTACTCACAGTACTTTGCTCTGTCTCAACAGTACTTTCAATATTCAACATATTGAGTTGTTCCTCTGTTCCAACATCTTTTCTTTGAGCCTCAACATCCTCTTTTGCTTTACCAGAAGAAGATTCATCATTGTTTGAAGCTAAATCCACACTGGTACTTGACCACAATGGCATAATGACATCAGATTGATCTTTATCTAACTCCACCTCATTTGTTGCTTGTGAACCTGAAAAATTATTAGTTTCTGCAACAACAGGTAAATAATTCATAGAGTTTGTTAGATAATCAAGATCAAATATCCATTTTGGTCCTTGACCTACTACACTGGATTTGTTTTCCTGAAACTCCACATGTAGTTCTTCTTGAACTTTCTCAGTTCTTAAGTTGTAAACTCTAAAAGCTTTGCTAACAAGAGAATATCCAACTAAGAAACCTTCATCTGCTTTACCATCAAATTTTCCTAAATGGTCTAAGGTATTGAGAATTGTCACATGACATCCAAAAGGTCTAAGAAATCCTATTGCAGGAGTTCTACCATTAAAGAGTTCATATGATGTCTTATTGTGAGGCTGCACAACTAAAACTCTATTTTGAACATAGCAAGCAGTGTTAATTGCCTCTGCCCAAAAGATTATTGGTAGCTTAGAATCAGCTAACATTGTTCTAGCAGCTTCAATTAGTGTTCTATTCTTTCTTTCAACCACTCCATTCTGTTGTGGTGTTCTAGCAACACTATATTCTCTCCTAATACCTTTTTCTTTGCAGAAATCATCCATAACTCTATTTCTAAACTCTGTCCCATTATCACTCCTAATGACTTTGACTTTCTTGCTTACTTGGTTTTCTATCAGTGTAATGAATTCCTTAAGAATGCTTGATGTCTCATCCTTAGTGGCTAAAAAGAAAACCCATGTAAATCTGCTATAGTCATCAGTTATAACAAGACAATATTTTTTATGTTGTATACTCCTTACTGAAACTGGTCCAAATAAGTCCATATGCAGCATAAACAATGACTGATTGATAGAGTTAAAAATTTTGGGCTTACAAGTGGCTTTGTGTTGTTTGCCTTTTAGACAAGCAATGCATGTTTGATCATTTTCAAATCTTTTGTGAGGTAAACCTCTTACCAAACCATTCTTAACAATTTTATTTATGGTTTTGAAGTTAATATGACCAAGCCTTCTATGCCATAACATTGATTCATCCAATGTGGCCTTTGATACAAGACAAGTTAAATCCTTTTTAGGAATGATGTTCTTCATATCAACACTATACATGTTGGCCTTTCTAGGAATTCTAAGAAGTACTTGATTTTCATCAGGCATTTTAAAATCCTTAGATAGAACAAGACATTCAGTGTCAGTAAAAAGTACATTATTCTTTTTGTCACACATTTGTGAAACACTAAAAAGATTATACTTTAACTCTTGTACATAGTACACATTTTCAAAATCTAAATTTCTGGTTTTAATAGTACCTTTACCAGAAATTTTGCCACGAAAACCACCTCCAAAGGTAACATATCCTCCATTGAATTCTTGAAAATCTGAAAGATAAGACATGTTGCCCGTCATGTGATTGGAACATCCACTATCTGAGTATCCTTGATCTTGATGATCAATAGAATGTCCCTGCACACAAATAAGAGTGTTAGTTTTCTTTGGGGATCCAAGCCATTACTGACTTGAATCTGCCTCTTGCATCAATATAGTTTAATCTTTTAAGAACTGTTGATGCAACATTGGATTTTTGAATCCAACATGCTGAGGCCTTAACAGCATTTGCCCTATTACCCTTAGCAGCAGAGTGAGCAACATGTTCAGCAGAGTCTGCTAACCTTGAAATCACACCCTTTGGTTTCCAAATTTGTTTGTGAACCACTGCTTTTGATTGAATGGGCCTTAGAACAGTTTTAGATGCATGTTTGAAAGTTGTTTTTGCATCCTTAGCTGTTGATTTTGGGTTAACAGTCATCAAAGGTCTAACAGTACTTTTAGATTTACCAGTACTTTGAGTTTGAACTGGCAGTACCTTGTTAACAGTACCTTTTTGTCTAACAGGACCTTTGAGTCCAGACTTGTTTGAGACTGTTCTGGGTTTAGATCTATGAGTATTAGAGTGAAAAAGAGTTTGAGGAGTTTGCCTTTTGTAATTCACCCTATTGTATTCATACCCAGTTACCCTTTGGTTGCAGAAAGCTGCAAGATGGTCAAAACTACCACATGTATAACAAGCTTTATTATAAAATGCAAAGTCATCACCTAATTGGTTAGACTTGAGGTTGTTCCAATTCCTTTGGTTACCTCTGGGCTTGTTTGTAGTTCTATATTGTTCACAATATCTAACTGGTTTCCTAACAGTACCTTTACCATTTGACTTAGGCCTGTTAGTGTTGTGATTGACTATCTTAGGAAGACTTGTTCCTACTTTCTTAACCAATACAGGTTTAGACATAACCTGTTCTTCTTCACTATCACTATCAGTTGTGCAATCTTCAACAACTATAGCATCTCCTTTCTTAACAAAGGACACCTTGTCCTGATAAGATAAAGTTTTATCTAAACTTTTACTTACCTTCTCTATCTTTGGAGATTTAGTGACCTTAGAACCATATTCCATGATTGGTTCTTGAAACTCAGGTAACCCTGTGTGTGCTAAATCAATACCTGGAGGTGAATGAACACCTCTGTATGGTGGGGGTACAGACTTAAATCCAACACCAGAATTAACTTTATCAATAACTTGGGCTTCCCAAAGCTTATTGAATCCTTCTGAGGAATGTGCTAATACATCCACAGAAACCTTTACATTTTCTCTTTCATTCTTATGTTTAGCTAATGAGGTAGACTTTTTAAAAACTTCATGTTGAGATCTTCCTTCTCTGTCTCAACACCCAACACAGCTAACTGACTGACAAGCTTATGTAATCTTGAGAATAGCTTATCAAGAGACTCATTACTAAAAGCAGTAAAGTTTTCAAATTGTTGCTTTAGTAATGTCTTCTGTGTCTTTTTGGTAGTTTCATTACCACCAAAATATGCACAAATCTCTTCAAAAAGAGTTTTTGCATCAAGATACTTGTTAAATGATAGCATCTGCTCACTAGGAATGGTCATAAGCAATAAATTTCTTGCTTTCTGATCATTTCTCTTCAGTATCTTTTCTTCATTTGACACTGGTCCAGTATTTCTTTTTCTACTTGTTTTACCTTCTAGGACAACCTCTGAGTAGCTTGGTGTAAAGGAATCACCATATATAATTATATCCCAAAGAGTATAATCTTGGACCATGAAATATTGCTCAATTCTCATCCTCCATAACTCAAACTCATTGGGTTTGATTATGGGCAACTTTGCAGCAACATTTGTTTGAACATCATGTGGATCCATTTCTGTTTCTTCTAATTCAAATATATCAACCCTAAGCTCTGATACCAACTGTGAGGATCTTGTTTATACACGGTTAAGGTGGTTAAACCTTGTGTCTTTGTGTATGAGATATATTGACTTAATATGATTAAGCACGCGGAATTTACTTAACCACACTTAGAAGGTTATGTATGTTATGGAAATGGAAGAATTATGTTTGTTACTTAACAATGAACAAAGAAAGTATTTCACTAAACGATTCAATATTATTCAAAATAATACGAGTGATCTTGAGTTTTTCACTAGGGTTACAAAACCTTGAATCTTATGTTACAACTTGTGATTTTTGTTTGTTCTATGTCTTAACAGTTATGAGACTCTGTTATGCATGTGTTTTTTATATTGTGTATCCAAAAACTAAGTCTAAGATCTCTTTTATAGTTGCAAGAGATCTTTACAAATTTGCTAAAAGTCTTGACCGACTTACTTGGTTAACTTATTCATATTGGTGTCAGTACATAAGATACAACATGTATCTATGTATACAACTTGTTAACTAAGCACATGGAGTAAGATATTATCTACCGTATATGTTTGACCAAAATACAATAAATATCTTTTCGATCTTATCCTATGAGTCACTGATCAGCAGTACTTTGATGAAGCAGCAGTACTTTGATCATGAACTAGCAGTACCTTGATGTACTAGCAGTACTTTGATGTACGAGCAGTACCTTGACTTAGAGTAATTTCTAATACTCTAATCTTCAGAATATTTAATTCCCAACAGTACCCTCATGTACAAGTCACATGAGGGCTTTAACAGTCAAATTTAACGGACGTTTGGTCAAGGGACCATCTGTGTTAATAGTTTCAGAGTTAGGGACCGGGAATACAAAAAAAAAAAGTCAAAGGACCAAACTTGAAAGTCAACCCAAACCACAAGGACCATCTTTGTAATTTATTCTATTTTAAATATCTCATTCTTACTTTTGCATTTTTAATTAAACCTTGTACATTTCGCGTTCTACACGTTTTCAATCTACATTTTCAATTTTAAACATCAAGTAATCACCCAACAAGCTCAAGGATCACCTAAAATATCAAAATAAGTTTTGATGTCAAGTTTTAACATTTTTTTAAGTTTTATATTTTTACGTTACCTGATTTTTAGTTTCGCGTCTTAAAAACTCCACGTTTGCAATTACCGGGATCAAACTATACACTAAATGATACAGTTTAGCAAAATACTATCAAAAAAATCACCAACACACACAAACTCATATGAGGTGGGCATTGGTTATGTAGTGTCTAAGACACATGTACAAAAGACTCTACTCTTGTCTCCCACTCATGCAATAAACCACTTAATAAAAACTACAAACCATCTAAGTGCCAAAACCACGTTTACTAGATCTCAAAACTAGACAAGAGTTTTAAAGAAGTTATTACAAATATTTTTGGTGTCTTGATCAAGTGCTCATGGGGTCTTGGTGATTAAAGATTTGGAAGCTTGTTGATTTGGTGATTTCATTTTGGTGCACTTGATTCTTAATTTCTCTTGTATTCCATCTCATTTGTGTAAGAAACCACACAATATTTTTCATATCACTACTGATCTATACTTCATTTCATGTATTTTTCTTGTTTCATATGCTTGTTGTAATAATTATTGCATTGTACATAGCTTAAATTACTTAAAACTATGATTGTGACTAAGTTTGCAAAGACCTTACTGACCAGGGACTGTTTTCGTAATTACTGCACTAACTCAGTACACTTTGAGACTTAGGTAAAACTTTATGACTGTAGATCTATCTTTTAGCTTCGATTTTCCGGGTATTTGGTCATGAGACGATACCCGATGAATTAATTAGAAAATAAACGGCAAAGGTTGTCGGAAAAACCACACCAGATTTAGATGGCTAAAAAGTCTAAAAAGTTGTATAGAACCTTCTGTTGCACAAAACATAAAGTTGTAGGTAACACATTAACTTAAACGTTGCCAAAAACCCCGCATAAAAATGAGTTATGGAACTCACCTTATCGCAAAATCGGTGGGACTGTTTGGTGATGTCCCGATCAGACTTGACATATTAGGGTAATATGGTAATTTCACTAAAGTTATATAATTTTGAGAATAGTGGGACCCACAAATCTGATTAGCACACTTAAATACCTTTTTGAAAATATAAAATTTGTAATATAACTCCTTACGGGTTAGGAGAAACGGAGTTTTTGGTAACGAATATCCACTTTTAGTCAAAACCCGCACTTAATCTAAAATTCTACAGTATAACTTATCAAAATTTACTTAAAAATAAGTCAAATATATTTTTACGACATCTAAAAACACTATAAATGATACTCCCTCCGTCTCAATTTATTTGTCAGGAGAGAGAAAACACAAAGTTTAATAAAAGTGGGGCCATTTAATTTTCAACCACTAAAATGGAATATTCATCTATTAGATTCTCTAGTTTTTACTAAATAAGAAAAGTGGACAATTAATTTGAGACATCCATAAAAGGAAATATGGACAATTAAATTGAGACGGAGGGAGTAATAAAAATTATGGAACTATTTTACAAACTTAAAAATATATAAACTATAATTTTGTTAACATATGATGAATTTTTCACTTACCCGATGTGGTAGGACCTACTTTCGAAAATAAACCCGATAAACTTACCTTTGGACAATTTGACCATATATCGACACAATAGGATTTTTGGACTATAAAATATCATAAAACCCGAACTCAGGACAACATATATTAGGGCTCGTAACACTTTCCTAACTTGTCATTTTTAGTCCCTGTCACTTTATAAACCTTAAAAACTCTATGTACAATTGCATGATTGATATAATAAATATATAAAACTTTCTTGCATCTATATTCTATTATTTTAAAAACCTAAGACACAACATATTATTTTTAGGTTGCTCGTAGGACGTCTTGGTTTCCTCATTTCTTACTTTGATCTTGCTATTTGATCTTTGGTGAGTTCCTAGCCCCACTTTAACTCTTTAAACTGTTTATAAACCCATTGGGGGAGATACATGCTATTTTACAATTTGGACACAAGTGTTTTAAACTGTATGCTTATCAGAACATATTATTGCTAAAGTACCGATATTGCCAAAATAAGTCCCTAACGAATCATGAACCATTAATCACTTGCGAGTGAACGCGAATATTGTGAATAAGCCTATTGGGATTGACAAATCCCGTTTGTGTTGACCGGGTAGGCAACCGAACGCACTATATTTGAAATTTAGGTAAAATGGCAATTTACCTTTCAGGGATTTAGTTCATTCTCTGAACCTCCAGTCAGTTTGCGTGTCATGAGCTTATAGCAATAACTACTATTTACCCATAATTGTATTCGTTGCAATTATTATTTTAACTCTGAAATCTTGTGGTCCATTAATTATTTATAAACCTGTGAATTTCACTCAACCTTTGTGTTAACTTTTTAGCATGTTTTATCTCAGGTCCTTAAGGTATTTGGCAAGCACGAAGTCGCACAAAGATTGTTTTGATGGCTTGCATTGTGTTATCATTCGATAAACTCTTGAAAACTTTTATGTTAATACATTATGTTTTCTAAAATTACTTGGGACCTCTTATAACTCTGATGTTTTATTAGGATCGAATGTTAAACTTTTAAAAACGTCTCATTTAGAGTCGTTTTCTATGATTATTACTGTTGTACTATTAAGTAGCACCCCAATGATATTACATTCCGCTGCGATATTTTGGGGGTGTTACAAACTGGTACCAGAGCCATGGTTATAGAGAACCAGGTCGCATTTTTAGACCTAGACTATAACCACTCCTTATGTTTTAACTACTTCACTTTGCATTGCCTTACACTCTCCGTGCGCTTACACTTCACGAACACTTATTCTATACACTATCACACTTGTCTATATAAATGATATTTATATACACACGTATTTATAAAAAGGACATTTATATATACTTGATTTACTTTCGATCATCATTTCTTTACATAAAAGATTATTTATATAAACTTTTTACTAATTTTGACATCGTATGCCAATTGTAGGGCATTATGTCAGTACCAGTTTTCCCAGTTCACTTACTCGATCCCTTATCAGAGATTCCCGACCTTGCACCACCCATTCCCGAACAGGGATTTGACCCTGATGATGCCTTCCATCCAGAGGACCACCAGGAAACTCCTAAACTAGACTATTATCATCAATAGCTTCTAATATCCTAGCCATGGGATGTGTGGCCATAATAATGACACTTGTGGTATTTTGTTGTATGACAAACTGTAGCAAGTTATTTTAGGACATGTGGTATGGTTATGCTATGATATGATATCGGTTTATGTAAGCCAGAATTTTCCATCTTATATTCATATGTGTTGTGATTGTATCTACACATGTTATGATTATATATTATGGTTTTCGTGATTCACCCTTATTATGATTAACTCTTATCGCGACTTATTCCAGTCTCATCATGGTTGAATTGATCTCGTTGTATTACGTACGTCTCCATCCAATGAATTCTCTATCTTTTGTTGCCGCCATGTTATTATAAATCTCGTCTATTTCACTCCCCATTTCTCCACCATCTTTTCAACCGCTTTACGAAATACATTACAACCCTGTTCTAAATTAATTTACTTATAACATGTAAAATATTTGGGTGATACCCTATAGACTCCTACATTCTATAAAATGATTTGCTAATCTAATTTGTTACCACCTAGTTCATAACTATTCTACAACAATTTTTAGTTGTCATCTTATAAACTGTATTACCCGTTTGAAAACTGTTTTGACCACCATTTTGTAAACACCTTACAGACAGTTTTGCTATTTACTATCACCTTATAAACCATTTCGCTAAAAAAAATTTATACATTGTTTATCACTATCCCATCAATCATTTTGCCACTCTCTTACAAACTACTTTACCACCTAATAAATCGCTTTCTCATTATTTTTAAGCTATTTGTATTCATATTATAAACCAGTTGGTTACCTTGCTACCCCCTAATAAAATAATAAACCGTGTCGCTATGAACACACAAACTGTTTTCAAATATCCTACAAACCATTTTGTCATTGTCCTATGAATTGTCCTACCACTATATCATAAAAATCAAATTTGTGACTTTACTACTATCTTATAAACAATGAATTATTTTCCTATTAAACTAATTCACAAATTAATTTACAAACCATATTATTAGCATGTAATAAAACGATTCGCTACCTGACTACTATTTCATAAATCAACAAATAACTTCACTAGCAATTTGTAAACTATGTTACAACTATCCTACAAGTTTTACTAATACCTTATAAAACTATTTTACTCCCATGTGGACTGCTTTAGCCACTTTCTATTTAAGCAATAAAACTGCGTTACTGTTACTCTACAAACTATTTCGCCGTTACTTTACAAAATATTCTGTGATCACCCCTTGAACTATCTACTTCCTTGAAAAAGTATTTTATGTTGTAACATTAAAAAAAAAAAAAAAAAAAAAAAAAAAAAAAAAAAAAAACAAACAACCAGAAGTGTCGATATTTTTAGTAACTAAACTCAGCATTGCATCATTGGACCTTAATTATACAAAGCCTGATCACCTATGTATAATTCAGGTAGGATCATGCTATGCTAAGAATGGTTGCCTTAAATTTTATCAAAGTCAAATTTTCTATTTTCATTCTCGAGAAATCACAAACTCACGTGAGTAGACAAAAGAAGTGCAACTTATGGGTATTCATACTAGTGAACACAATAACCAGATAAACTTCTACCTAACCTTGTCACATAAATTCAGCCTTGTCTCGCATCACGTTCCAATTCGAGAGGTCAAGTTACACCACTAACTATCAGAGGGCAACCTACCAATGGGATAACCCACGATTATGACCATAAGAATTCATACGAAACTTAACCTTATGACATATCGCTTTACTTCACATCTTCCGATTTTGGGAATTCCACCATCAAATAGACAACCTCTAAATTCGATGACTACCGAATGACTCATAACCCTAAGGGTGACTAAGACATACCTTCACTTTAAAAATCGGTGTCAATCGTGATGACGATTACATTCAGCCCCTTAATCTCCTTCCACATTGAACACTAAGTACGCTACTAAATCAACCAATTGATTGCTAGTAGCAATCAACACCATTCTTCAAGACTTTACTTTTCGCGTTAAGTATTAAGTGTACTGATGAAGCGAAAAGTGTACCGCTTTTTAAGGGGTCATTTAAGCCTTAAATCGTATTTATTTGATCAAATATTGCCCTAAATCGTTCCTTTTGTCATTTTAGGTACTTTTGAGGAGAAATCTGGAAAAGGAGGCATTTTGGACGTTTTTGGAGCATTAAAGTGAAGAAAACGGCAAAGTCTCAAAAATCGGCTAAAAGTTACTCTTGACGGCGTCAGACTTTACTCTGGACGGCGTCATGCCTTGGCAAGAAAAGTTGGACGTGAAATTTACTCATGACGGGCCAGTGAAAATAGCATGTGAATTCTGACGGCGTCACGCTTTAACTTGATCGAGGGCGTCACGGCTTAAATCATAAGGGGACGGCGTCACGTTCATGGTTGGACGGCGTCAAGCCTTGATAAGCCAGAATGGATTTTTGAAGAGCTAAAGAGGGACGGCGTCAAGAAGGTCATCCGGGAACCCTAAAAGCGGCGAGGTGACGGCGTCACACTCCATAAGGTGACGCCGTCAGATCCAAAAATCTATATATAGTTTTCTAATTTTTTGTCATTAGGAGAGCTTAGTGTGTGGAATTTTGGGAGAAAACCCTAAGACGATTTTAGCTACTTTTTCAGGGCTTTTTGCCTTGAGATCTTCCATGTTTCATTGAAAGATAAGTTATCAATTAATCATTCAATATGTCTATGTGTTGTTTGATTCTATCTTATTCTTGTCTTTTGTTTAACATGTTAGGCTAAATTTATCTTGTGTTTGCTTAGATCTAATGAAACCTAGCTATTGATTATTGGTTATTAGTGTGTTGTTAGTTGTATTGGATGATTGTTTATCTATGTTAGGCTTAAGAAAACTGGCTAACTTCCTATTCGGTAACTTGCTTGAACGTCTTAAGAAACATGAACCAAACGCGTACTAAAGGTTTTTATGGTTGTATTTAATGCACAAGCGAATTCTAGTGATCCCATGTTAGGAGCTTCCTAGCCGGCTCGACATAGGAGTGAAGTAGGAGCTTGTAGAGTTGGGGAAGTAAGTACGCCACCCCACGAATGGTATTAAGGAATACACCCGTCATCCACGCGACTAATACACACTAATTAACCGGTAAAAGATAGTTAGGGAGTAAGGAAATCTAAGTAAACACATTTCTCTACACATAAGTTTCTCACCACATTTTATTTTCAGTTATTTATTTTATTGCATTCGTAGTAATTTGGGTTAGTTGACTAGCAACTAATTCCGCCCACTCCTTCAAAACCCGAGATTTTACTTGCTTTCATAAAAAAATATAAAAACATAAAAAAGAATCTTCCTCAACCCTTAGACCTAATTAGAGTAGCCTTTCACACCTAACGAACACTATTCCCTGTGGAGAACGATCAATCCCCCGTACTTACCACTACACTATACTACATCGGTCAGGTACACTGCCTGGTGGGGTTGTAAGCCTCTTGAGATCCCTCGAGAGGTAAAACCTGTTGTAAGGTTACAAAACCACGCATCAAGTTTTTGGCGCCGCTGCCGGGGAATAGTTATTGTTTAGGTTGAATTTTTATTTCTATTAGGTCTACTCACTAGATTCCTTTCTAGTGAGATTTTTTTTTATTTTTCTAGGTTTTCTTTAGTCTATCTATTTTCTTTGTGCTTTTGTTCGTAACAGATTTTCATTAACTATTCAGTTTGCCATTATGGAAAACGCGAATCCACCCCTTACACCTGGCGAAGTGGCTTTGTTGCGTAGCCAACTTGAGAATGAGATTAGTGAGCTCAGGGAGCTCAGTAGAATGATTGATATAGAGCTTGATTATGCCTTGAACAACTTAGGGACCGCCATATACTCAGATAATTACTTAGAACGTAATAATCTTACGGTTGATAAGTTGATTGAGAAAATTGAGGAAGTAAAGGTAGATCCTAGGTTGGATGATTGTTTCAATGAATACCCCACTAAGAAGGAGATTGCTTACTATAACAACCTAGTTGATAACCCTCGACCACCCTTTGTTAGAATTGACCCAAAGATTAAGAGAGGTGATCCCGGGAATGTGAAGATACCATGTATGATTGGGTACCAATACGTTGAGCATGCTTACATTGACTGTGAATCCCCAATCAACGTTATGTCCTCAGGCCTTTATAGCCAAATCATAAACACACCACTTGAGCCTAGGATGGACCCCAAGTGTCCAGGCGGAGTTTGCAACTTCGTTGGAAGGATTAAGGATATACATATCCTTGTTGGGAACTTTACCTTTATCACCAACTTCATGATTTTAGAAGATATGGCAAGTGTTGTTGACTGCCGCCTATCTCGCGTTGTGTTAGGTAAGCCATTTATCGAAGCATCCAATTTAAGGTATGACCGTTTGAAAGGCACGGTTCAGTTTTCTAATCACATAGATAGGATCACATATAGGATGCCTTATCGGGTTAATGAGTTTCGTTTTGTGCCTCGATTTGACATGGACAACATTGGTGCGATTGAGGACATCAATGAAGAGGATAAAGAAAAAGGCATGGACCATGTTTGGAATAAGAGAAGCCTTTATTATAAAGATTGCTTAAACCTTGGACCTAAATACAAAATTGATATGGAGGTTGTTAGGATGATTAGAGGGGCAATTGAGAAGCAAAACGGAAAAAACGTAGACCCCTTGACTTTGAGTCTAGCTACAAGACTCGTTAATAAAGAAAAGCGCTTCTTGGGAGGCAACCCAAGCTTTATTTGTTTCATTTGCTTTGTGTGTTTATTTATTTGTTTGTTTGATTTTATTTGTTTCCGTATGTGTGTTTAATTTTTATTATTATTGATTCATGTTAAAAACTAATTTGTGAAAATGCTTTATGTTGTTTTTAACTTCGTCTTAACTACATATAAAGGTATTTTGCAAAAGATAAGTGTAAGGGAAGTCTAAATCGGTTTATTAGAACACAAATGAACATGAATCGTAATAATAATAAATTAGCATACATATTAGTATTTGTTTGAGTCAAATGCTTGTATCGAGTCATAATGATGTTTTGCAGGATTTCCAGGAAGTAAGGTAAAGGTTTTTCCAGAAATTTTCCGGAAACTAAAAATGAAAATTTTTGTCAGGTCATTTCTGACGGCGTCAGGGGTTATAACCTGACGGCGTCAGATTTAATTTCCAGAAATTTTTGAAAGTTTTGTTTTCATAAAAAGTTTTTATTAAATCTCCAACTTATAATCTCCAGGAATCTGCAAAATTATCAGTCCACAAGCATTATATCCTTATATATAGATTTTTCCCGCCGATGTTATGCAGGTTTTCGTGTTTGTTTTCTCAGGTTTAACAGGTTATTTTGGACAAGGAAATGTATGTGGAATCAAGCTTATGGCGATGCATTAGTCTTGGAGCTTCAACATTCTCTTTGGAGGAAGATCTAACCGTGTAATTTCACTATCCACCGAGCGAATCAGGGGAGTATTTGATTTCATTCTTTTACTTTATGCTTTTACATCTTGTTACTTGAACATTGGGGACAATGTTCATCTTAAGTGTAAGGGGGATGCAATGCCCCTATGATGTATTATTTTGGATGGTAGGGCAAAAGTGTATGAAAAAAAAAAAAAAAAAAAAAAAAAAAAAAAAAAAAAATCAAGAAAAACACAAAAAAAGTGAGAAAAAGAAAAGTAGAAAAAAAACATACGGACTACCATCCCGTTTCATTTTATGTTTGTTTTATGTTTTTGTTATTTTATTTTTAGCTTAAGATTGAGTCGAGTCTTGGCTTAGCAACATTGTATAGTACATGTAATTGATCAAGATCTTTAACTCGCCACCAGTAAAATATCCTTTATCCAACAAAACCGTGTTTTCCTTTTCCCTACACCTAACGTTTTAACCCATTTAAAAGCCCTCTTTGATAGTTTATCTTAGGTGCTTACGCCTAGTGGAGGAGGTTTTCGATCCTTTCCCAAGCCTATGGTAATCTATTTGCTATGACAGGTAGTGAGAGATATTATCCGTTTTCATTTATGAGATTTATTTTGATGACACTTGAGAGATGTGAGTATCTAAACACTACTTGTGAGGTGCTAGTTTATAATCTCCGTGCTTATTATGATTGAAGTGGAACGAATATTTGTTGTAATTACTTTTATGTTAACATTAAATGACCCCTAACTTGTATTTTAATTAGAATAAAAGCACATTTGCTTGAGGACAAGCAAATCTCAAGTGTAAGGGTATTTGATGAAGCGAAAAGTGTACCGCTTTTAAGGGGTCATTTAAGCCTTAAATCGTATTTATTTGATCAAATATTGCCCTAAATCGTTCCTTTTGTCATTTTAGGTACTTTTGAGGAGAAATCTGGAAAAGGAGGCATTTTGGACGTTTTTGGAGCATTAAAGTGAAGAAAACGGCAAAGTCTCAAAAATCGGCTAAAAGTTACTCTTGACGGCGTCAGACTTTACTCTGGACGGCGTCATGCCTTGGCAAGAAAAGTTGGACGTGAAATTTACTCATGACGGGCCAGTGAAAATAGCATGTGAATTCTGACGGCGTCACGCTTTAACTTGATCGAGGGCGTCACGGCTTAAATCATAAGGGGACGGCGTCACGTTCATGGTTGGACGGCGTCAAGCCTTGATAAGCCAGAATGGATTTTTGAAGAGCTAAAGAGGGACGGCGTCAAGAAGGTCATCCGAGAACCCTAAAAGCGGCGAGGTGACGGCGTCACACTCCATAAGGTGACGCCGTCAGATCCAAAAATCTATATATAGTTTTCTAATTTTTTGTCATTAGGAGAGCTTAGTGTGTGGAATTTTGGGAGAAAACCCTAAGACGATTTTAGCTACTTTTTCAGGGCTTTTGGCCTTGAGATCTTCCATGTTTCATTGAAAGATAAGTTATCAATTAATCATTCAATATGTCTATGTGTTGTTTGATTCTATCTTATTCTTGTCTTTTGTTTAACATGTTAGGCTAAATTTATCTTGTGTTTGCTTAGATCTAATGAAACCTAGCTATTGATTATTGGTTATTAGTGTGTTGTTAGTTGTATTGGATGATTGTTTATCTATGTTAGGCTTAAGAAAACTGGCTAACTTCCTATTCGGTAACTTGCTTGAACGTCTTAAGAAACATGAACCAAACGCGTACTAAAGGTTTTTATGGTTGTATTTAATGCACAAGCGAATTCTAGTGATCCCATGTTAGGAGCTTCCTAGCCGGCTCGACATAGGAGTGAAGTAGGAGCTTGTAGAGTTGGGGAAGTAAGTACGCCACCCCACGAATGGTATTAAGGAATACACCCGTCATCCACGCGACTAATACACACTAATTAACCGGTAAAAGATAGTTAGGGAGTAAGGAAATCTAAGTAAACACATTTCTCTACACATAAGTTTCTCACCACATTTTATTTTCAGTTATTTATTTTATTGCATTCGTAGTAATTTGGGTTAGTTGACTAGCAACTAATTCCGCCCACTCCTTCAAAACCGAGATTTTACTTGCTTTCATAAAAAAATATAAAAACATAAAAAAGAATCTTCCTCAACCCTTAGACCTAATTAGAGTAGCCTTTCACACCTAACGAACACTATTCCCTGTGGAGAACGATCAATCCCCCGTACTTACCACTACACTATACTACATCGGTCAGGTACACTGCCTGGTGGGGTTGTAAGCCTCTTGAGATCCCTCGAGAGGTAAAACCTGTTGTAAGGTTACAAAACCACGCATCATGTACCAACGAACTAGCCATCTGACTGCTAATAGGAACCGACGTCATCTTTCGAGGTTGCACCCTAAACCTACTAGATACCCATAAGACATCGACCTAGTGCCCACAGAACTTGAGGATTAGACTTTTTTTTAGTATGGTCTGGTTACTAAAATACCACAATCATCTACGATGAGAAACTCGTCCGTGTACCTTATGGTAATAAGATCTTAACAATATGAGGAGGACCCCCCCATGGAAGTAAGTAATGAAGAGACCAATAAAACTTTTGACAAGGGCTAGGAACATACAATGGGCTGACTTATAACCTAACGAAATTCTTCTTAAGACCTTATGGAGCAACCCGAGCAACTATCTTTGGGACAATTACCTAATCCTTCAACTAATTCTTTGAGAATATTAGCCTGACTGGGACATAAGAGTGATCCAAAACACCGTTGCTCACTAAACCAAACCTTAGAGGTGAATCAAGCATCTTTATCCACGACTAGGAATAACAATACACCATGACTTGACACTATTCCGTCAATGTACAATTCACCCTCTCCACACCGTATAATGAGATTTTCCCTTGTAAGTAATGGATACCTTGGATTAGACTGTATTAGACTATCAATGTATAACCACCCTTACGACGTTGTGTCCTCTAAGAGTTCTAGATTATTTAGCCATCCGTTTTGATATAACCTTACTCCCACACTGAGATGCCTAAAAGTCTCAACATACCGAGCGGCCATTGATACACAACTTTCACTTATAACAAAAAAAAACACCTCATGACTTAATTTCAGACTACTAGCACAACAATATAAGTCATGATACATCCCAATACTGCCCAAGTGAATTAAGTACCATATCTATAAACTTCACCTGATATTTAGCCACCAAACACTACCAAGCATTAGAAACTAGAGTTTGTCCTTAAAACCTTTAAAAACTTATATAGGTATGCATACCCGACTATACCTGCTTCCCTAATGTTTTCACTCTTAAAAAAAAAAAAAAAAAAAAAAAAAAAAGCAATTATATTAACCATAAAACTCGTTGTGATACTTTTCTAAAATACTTATTCTAATGGGTTAAATTTTTTTTTTGTCAAACCTTACCGAACTTTTGTATATTAAGAAATGGCTAAACATTGATTTTTGTGAAACTGTCTTATTTACACCAAATTAAAAAAAAAAAAAAAAATAAAAATAAAAATCATTCTACTAAACTTATTTTTTTTTAGGGTCGCATTATTTTACCTGACTATTAACCTTAAACAAAGAAATTGTGTCGCTTGAATTATTGAGTTGGTCAAATTCGTGTAAACGCTTACTCAAATAAAAATTTCGGACAAATTTTTTATCAATGCCTCTAAGCAGGAGAACGCACAACCCCATAACAAATCTTATGATCAAACCTCGAAAACAACTGCTACACTCACATACTACCTGACATGCTTAAGATTAACAATAGCATGTGTGACTAATTTTAGTAATAGTTGAAAAAATCAATTGGCATAAATCGAATCATCCTACAACCACAAGTTATCACGCCAGTATCAAGACAGCACCACTTAAAGCACTTTATGGTCGGAAGTGTCGATCACCTGTTTATTGGGCTAAAGTTGGAGATGTCCAACTCGCGGGTCTAGAAATCATTCGTGAAACCACAAGGACCATCTTTGTAATTTACTCTATTTTAAATATCTCATTCTTACTTTTGCATTTTTAATTAAACCTTGTACATTTCGCGTTCTACACGGTTTCAATCTACATTTTCAATTTTAAACATCAAGTAATCACCCAACAAGCTCAAGGATCACTTAAAATATCAAAATAAGTTTTGATGTCAAGTTTTAATATTTTTGTAAGTTTTATATTTTTACGTTACCCGATTTTTAGTTTCGCGTCTTAAAAACTCCACGTTTGCAATTACCGGGATCAAACTATACACTAAATGCTACACTTTAGCAAAATACGATCAAAAAAATCACCAACACACACCAACTCATATGAGGTGGGCGTTGGTTATGTAGTGTCTAAGACACATGTACAAAAGACTCTACTCTTGTCTCCCACTCATGCAATAAACCACTTAATAAAAACTACAAACCATCTAAGTGCTAAAACCATGTTTACTAGATCTCAAAACTAGACAAGAGTTTTAAAGAAGTTATTACAAATATTTTTGGTGTCTTGATCAAGAGCTCATGGGGTCTTGGTGATTAAAGATTTGGAAGTTTGTTGATTTGGTGATTTCATTTTGGTGCACTTGATTCTTAATTTCTCTTGTATTCCATATCATTTGTGTAAGAAATCACACAATATTTTTCATATCACTACTGATCTATACTTCATTTCATGTATTTTTCATGTTTCATATGCTTGTTGTATTAATTATTGCATTGTACATAGCTTAAATTACTTAAAACTATGCTTGGGACTAAGTTTGCAAAGACCTTACTGACCAAGGAATGTTTTCGTAATTACTGCACTAACTCAGTATACTTTGAGATTTAGGTAAAAATTTATGACTGTAGATCTATCTTTTAGCTTCGATTTTCCGGGTATTTAGTCATGAGACGATACCCGATGAATTAATTAGAAAATAAACGGCAAAGGTTGTCTGAAAAAGCACACCAGATTTAGATGGCTAAAAAGTCTAAAAAGTTGTATAGAACCCTCTGTTGCACAAAACATAAAAGTTGTAGGTAACACATTAACTTAAACTTAACCGAAAACCCCGCATAAAAATGAGTTACGGAACTCACCTTATCGCAAAATCGGTGGGACTGTTTGGTGCTGTCCCGATCAGACTTGACATATTAGGGTAATATGGTAATTTCACTAACTTTATATAATTTTCGGAATAGTGGGACCCACAAATCTGATTAGTACACTTAAATACCTTACTGAAAATATAAAATTTATAATATAACTCCTTACGGGTTAGGAGAAACGGAGTTTTTGATAACGAATATCCACTTTTAGTCAAAACCCGCACTTAATCTAAAATTCTATAACTTATCAATATTTACTTAAAAATAAGTCAAATATATTTTCACGACATCTAAAAACACTATAAATGATAATAAAAATTATGGAACTATTTTACAAACTTAAAAATATATAAACTATAATTTTGTTAACATATGATGAATTTTTCACTTACCCGAAGTGGTAGGACCCATTTTCGGAAATAAACCCGATAAACTTACCTTTGGACAATTTGACCACATATCGACACAATAGGATTTTTGGACTATAAAATATCATAAAACCCGAACTTAGGACAACATATATTAGGGCTCGTAACACTTTTCTAACAAGTCAATTTTAGTCCCTGTCACTTTATAAACCTTAAAAACTCTATGTACAATTGCATGATTGATATAATAAATATATAAAACTTTCTTGCATCCATATTCTATTACTTTAAAAACCTAAGACGCAACATATTATTTTTAGGTTGCTCGTAGGACGTCTTGATTTCCTCATTTCTTACTTTGATCTTGCTATTTGATCTTTGGTAAGTTCATAGCCCCACTTTAACTCTTTAATCTGTTTATAAATCCATTGGGGGAGATACATGCTATTTTACAATTTGGACACAAGTGTTTTAAACTGTATGCTTATCAGAACATATTATTGCTAAAGTACCGATATTGACAAAATAAGTCCCTTACGAATCATGAGCCATTAATCACTTGCGAGTGAACGCGATTATTGTGAATAGGCCTATTGGGATTGACGAATCCCGTTTGTGTTGACTAGGTAGGCAACCGAACGCACTATATTTGAAATTTAGGTAAAATGGCAATTTACCTTTCAGGGCATTAGTTCATTCTATGAACCTCCAGTCAGTTTGCGTGTCATGAGCTTATAGCAATAATTACTATTTACCCATAATTGTATTTGTTGCAATTATTATTTTAACTCTAAAATCTTGTGGTCCATTAATTATTTATAAACCTGTGAATTTCACTCAACTTTTGTGTTGACTTTTTTGCATGTTTTATCTCAGGTCCTTAAGGTATTTGGCAAGCACGAAGTCGCACGAAGATTGTTTTGATGGCTTGCATTTTGTTATCATTCGATAAATTCTTGAAAACTTTTATGTTAATACATTATGTTTTCTAAAATTACTTGGGACCTCTTGTAACTCTGATGTTTTATTATGATCGAATGATAAACTTTTAAAAACGTCTCATTTAGAGTCGTTTTCTATGATTATGACTGTTGTACTAATAAGTAGCACCCCAATGATATTATATTCCGCTGCGATATTTTGGGGGTGTTACAGATATAAAGTCATTTCTATACTTTGGAAAGACCCATACATAGTTTGGATCACAACATCAAAGAATTTAAAGAAATTTGTGGGAAGCAAGGCAGGAGACCTAGATCAGCAAGGTTGATAAGTTTAGTTAGGTTGGTGATGCTTCTAATATCCTACAATCGTATATTGGAATTCTTAAGGGTGACGTTCTCAATTGGATTAAAATTGTTCGGGAAGAATGACCGATTCCATAACCAAAACCAAAATTAACCCATGTTTAATCCACTAACTTAAATTCCTTCAAATCCCACAACCAACACCAATCCGTCATTTTCCCCCATTCAATTTCACAAAATTAACCAAATTAAAAGAATCTTGATTTTTAGGGCAAAACTAGAAAATAGACACAGAGGAATACAAAAGGACTGCAGCTCGAATTGGTCATGGAAACGACGGAGAATGGATAAAAGTGACCGAAAAACATCTGGGATCGAAGAACGGAGTCAATCAGGATGGTGGAAAATACAACAAATCCGTGGATGATGGTAGGAGGAGGTTAATAGATTTTCATAGGGTTATAATGGATAAAGCTACCTCGTTCTTCTTCACCAACTTCTCAGATTCTTGGGACAAGGGGAATCTTTGGAAGATGTTCAACAGGTATGGTAAGGTGGTTGACGTATATGTGGCGTTCAAGAAAACCAAAAGAGACACTAGGTTTAGTTTCGTGAGATTTATTAACTTTTTAGACATCCTTAGCTTTGAAAACAAGCTAAATGGATTCATGATTAGATGGGGAAAAAATGGCTATTAATCAAGCCAAGTTCATTAAGGTAGGCGGTAAGGGAGTCCCGATCTTGGATTTCCCACTGATAAATAATGGGTTACGGCCAGGGCCTGTCACCAGCTAGAGACTCGTTCACGGAGGCTATTCTTGGTCCTAAGAACAATAATAAGTCTTTTGTAGTAAAACGCGTTATGTTGGATTTGTGTCCACGGGACAACAAATAGATCTTATACACTTGATCACTTTTCATTGGCCTAGAGGTCACAATCTAACACAACAGAGATCCTATATATGTAAATGTAGTATACATAGTATCAAAATAAAGAGTTATGGAGACAAGTGCTTGGAAAAGTAACTAAGCGAGTTAACTAGCCGAGGAATAAATGGACTTGTGTTGCAAACCCATTTAGAAGTATAAAATGGACTAAATAAAAGTATGATGACTTTTATTTAAGTTGCTTATGGACTCATGGGCTTGTTTAATGAAAAGGTTGACTTGTTGCCTATATAAGAAACTAACATTCATTCCATATGACGCACCATACATACTCCTTGCCCTAATTGAGAGGAGAACGAAATTCTTCCCCCTTCTTAGCCTCCTTTTTCAGCCGTGAGGTCTAGGGTTCAAACCCTAGATCTCTTGGTTCTTGTCTTGTTCTTGTATTGCATACTAGTTGATGACTAGTATCTATACGCGTTGTGATATCACCTTGCAAGCATGGATTTCGCCTAAAGTGTTGGGTTGTGTAATTTCATCAGGGGCTGAGTCCAGTGAGTCCACATGAATTTGATTCACTTGATTCATGTTGTGTAATGTAAATCCTATATTCCAATTAAAAAGTTTATGAAATTTTGTGGATCAACTTTAGCATACTAATAAGTCATATTTTAAAGGAAAACTGTTGGGTAGTAGCTTGCCCAAAGCCCAACGCAATACAATACATGCAAAGCCGGCCCAATATTTTGCGTCTTTTGTTCATCTGCAAATCCTCTTAACATTTTACTTTTAAAAATTGTTGCATATTCATTCTGTTTTGATGCTCAGCTGCCTCAACAGATTAAATGTTCGAATCTATTCATGTTTAAAAGAGAGACGCACTATAGCGTCAAACTTTCTATGTCCATGTTATGTACAAGAGCTAAAGAAAAATGGAAGTTGGCGAGTTGGCTGACTAATTGACATGATGAAACGCGTAACTCTACGTAGGTTTGTACAAGCTGGGTTGGATCGAGTTGAGCCTTTCATATTTACTTTTTGTGTATTTCTGCTAAATTGATTAAATACAACTTTTTGAAACGAATTATTTTATCAAATTTGGACGAGTTTCAGTAAGTGTTTAGATATATAACGTTTTGAAACAAATAGTTGTAACTTGTAAGGACTTTAATTATCAATACACTTCGGACGACTTTCAGTAAGGGTGTTGGCAGTCGATGGTTTGTCGCCAGCGGCTTGGGGGAGGCCGCCGGCAAACACCGCCGCCAACCCCCTTGCCGCTAGAATCATGTGATTGGGAATCCTCCACAAGACGCTTCGGCATAGGAAGAAGAAAAAGAAAAATATGACCGTTGGTGTGTTTTTTTGCCCGTTGAGGCGTTTGAATTTTTTTTTTTTTAATTCAACTTATATATATATATTATATATATATATATATATATATATATATATATATATATATATATATATATATGTATGTATGTATGTATACCACTCAACCTCATTTTTATACATCATATTCACCCATTTTACTCTCAAAATTTATACATTTTCTTCTACTTCTTCACCATGAGTTCTAGCTCCGACTCGTACCCGCAGACAGGCTCGTCGAGTGAAGAAGAGTCATCCGAAGATAGTGTCGAGTTTTTGTACCAGGTAGTCAAACAGTACCGGGTGATTCAAGACACCGCAACTTCGTCACGAACATATGTTTGGCGTGATCGCGACGAAGCTGAACAAATTTTGATGAGAGATTTTTTTGGCGAAAATCCGACCTACAACTACGCAACCTTTCGTGAGAAGTTTCGTCTTCCAAAGAAATTATTTTTAGAGATTGTCGATCGAATCAAGGGGAGTGGCAATCCGTATTTTCAAGAAGGGTATGATGCAAGGAATCATAAGAGTTTCACGGCGATACAAAAATGCTTGTAAGCGGTACAACAGCTCGCCGACGGTGATGTTGCCGCTCAAAATGATAAATATTATAAAATGGCAGGAAGGACGGCTCGTGAATGTCTTCAAGAGTTTTGTGATGTGGTTAATGAGTTATACCTTAATGAGTTATACCGGCGAGAGTTCTTACGTAAGCCGACTGCCCACGACATTGCCACTTTGCAAAAAGCTCACGAAGAGCTACACCACATACCGGGGATGATCGGTAGCATTGACTGTACACATTTTGAGTGGAGGATGTGTCCTAGGCGCTTGCAGGGTCAATACAAGCGAGGTTGCTACAAACACCCAACGATTATGCTTGAAGCAGTGACTTCATGGGATTTTTGGTTTTGGCATGCGTACTTCGGTCCTCCCGGCACGAACAACGACATAAATGTCTTAAACACATCTCCGCTATTTTTGCGAGAACGGAATCAAACAGCGCCTCCGAGTTCATTTGTCGTAAATGGTAGAAACTACAAACGGGGTTACCTTTTAGCGGATGGAGGCTACCCAAGTTGGTCAGTTTTCGTTAAAGCATACAAGTTCCCGGTGGATCCGAAGGAAGTAAAATTCAAGCGACTACAAGAAGCGGCAAGGAAGAACGTCGAGCGAGCTTTTGGAGTTCTCAAATATAGATGGGGTATACTTAATCGCACACTTCGGCCTAGAACGAAAGAAAGGCTTTCAAAGATCGTGTACACGTGCATTATTTTGCACAACATGCTTATCAAAGAAGACAGTCGTGCGATATCTCCGGTTCATATTATGGACCCACCGGTCCAACCGCAGTTTGACGAAGACGCACTCATGGAGTTGCGAGACGAAGAAGTGAATTCACGACTACGATTTGACCTTACCGAGCATGTTTGGCCTCAAGATTTGCCATACCTCGACGCACAGGAAGAGTAGCTTGGTTTTATTTGTCGTATTGTTGTTTTTTTTATTTTTTGTATTTGTCGTTGTAACCGTTTTTTTTAATGAAATAAATTGTTTGTTTTTATCTTTTATATATACATAATAAATTGTTTTACATATAATTTTTATTATTTATAACATTATATATGAATAATAAATAAATAAAATGAGGCATGATTCCGAATCCTCCCACTGCCAACACTTTTGGCTTCAGAATCCTTATTTTTTTGCCTGCCATATGGCAGTCTGTGATTGGTCGATGAGAATTCTCACATGATTCGGAGTCTACCACTGCCAACACCCTAAGTGTTTAGCTTGATTGATACATTTTATTCGTATCTTTTGATTCTAGCCAAACAAGAATCAATTCTTCAATATAATGATCAGGAACCCTAATTAGGGTTTATAAGGATTACACGAATTGCCCCTTACCGGTTTTGCAATTCATTCCAAGATACAATCAATAGTGTGATTGTACAAAGTTATGCTAGTAAACTAACACAAATAAAAATCAAACACTTTGTTTTGATAAAAAAAATCGATCGAATCCTTAAGAGGGTGTTTGTTTCGATCAACCCAAAAGAAAGAAAACAAGAAAACAATTTTAGGGATAATTGTGTGTACAAGAGTTGTAAAACCAACGACCCTTGATTTGTTTGTATAGTGTAAGTAACTTGGGGTACAATTTGGTGTAGGATTGGGCAAGTCCAATCCCCCACTGATCGGCCAAGCATCCAAAATAGATATCCGGAAACTTCTCGACTCTCCAATTATTTACTCTATAATTCTTTCCTTTTATTAGTTAACGGTCGTTAGTCGTTATCCGTTAAATATTAACGGTTGTTATGTATTTGTGTATTTAATAATTAAATATAACTTTTTATATATAATTATTATTCTTTAATTCTCATACGTAAAGTGTGCAATCCGGTGGTCTCGAGTTCGATCCTAACATACGACTACTAAATTATGTCCACAAAACTAATAGTTATCACTTTCCAAAGTAAACTATTCGACCCTATTGCCTGGGTATCACGAATATCTACTTGGGATAAGACCAAATGTTTATTATTGAATTAGGCACAAATCAATAACCCTTGCGCATTCAAGTATTTATATTTTCTGTTCTCCTATCTTATGCATGATTTGATTTCCTATTTATAGGAAAATACTCATGGAATTATGAGGATTAATCGGCCCATTAATCGCCTCATAATTATCCCCATTATAGCTAATAGTGGTTACACGAACAATTAAAAACGGTCATTAATGCAGTTTTAACTGCCACTTGAATAGGTCAAAGCCGTTACAAGTAAACTTCCAGCTGAGTCATGGTTCACCAATCGGAAACACTCATCAGCATGTTGCAGATGGTTTCAGTCTCTGATGGACACCACTTGCTGATTAGATAACTCGCTGAAGGATTACACCTTCTGATGGGTTACTCCCTGATGAGTACATCAGAAACATCAAACCACTTATCAGAGTCAGCGTAGTCAGAGACCTGATGGGTGTACACTCCGTACCTCCAAACCTATTAACAGGTGTGAACAGATCCCACAGGTGTAGTAAATTTTCCAACACCCTAAGGCTGATTCGCAGTACTAATAATATTAACAATTCTCCAAAATAATTTTAATGCTTGTCTAAAACCAATCATAGTGCGTCATGTGTGTTGGACGATAGTTTCTTTGTTAGAGTAACACATTAGCTTCTGCTAGCTAATTAGAAAATGCTATGTATGATGAGCGACAACTTCTTTAAGATCCAATTATCTGGTTTACATGTCGACTGTAATAGTTATATTTTTGCATGCACGTCCACATCACCAATTAAAAATGGTCATCATAGACTGCGATATGTGTACAACATAAGTACTCATCATTGGCACAAAACATGGATCTTTGATCCGATTCAATGAATTTTGGCTTCAACTCACAATCACTCTTAATTAGTTTTGTATTAAATCTTCATATGTCCATTATTATTGTTTTCAGTCTTCATGACTTTGTATATATAAGATCATTTATATGATTTTTAAAACCTACTACTATAGTTAAGGACAGTGGGGTTGTCATTAAATTGTATTGTGACAAAGTTATACCTAGCTATGCATGTCATGTTCAGGAAATCAAGGTGATCAATCTATTGTAGTTTGTAAGTATTATGCAATTATCACTTCACATTCGATTTTCTAGATTTTGTCTTCCTTCTATGCAGTGTTATAAGAATCAGTCTCAATTGCCAATAGTTCTATCAAATTCAAATCCAATGCATGTACATGTACGTGCCCTTTAAAATTCAGCTTTCATTGGATGACCAAATGATGATGGTAAAAAATGCATTTGTTTATTCTGAATGCAGTGAAAAAGAATTACTCCTAGATATTGAAAAGGGGAAGCTGGAGACATTTAGCTATGATTCTTTTTTTTGCCAACCTAAGGTCCATCTATTGATGTTTTGTTCTTTGTATTTTATAATTCTTGGTACTTGGCCTATTAACCATTTAGCCGAAATCGCTGCAGAAACAGATTTGTTTTGATATGGGAGGCAAATACATGCGGTTGTTGATGACTTACAGCATCATCTTACATAAAAAATTTACTACAGGTTTCTTTAGCACATTCTATGCTCTATGTATATATGATTATGCATATGTAATTAATTTGTATACATATATGTATATAATGGATATTGATCGATGTGACACTTGTTCTTTGTTAATAGAAACAAATGCAGACGAGAAAGTTCTTGAGCCACCAAGAATGTGGAAATACAAGCGTACTGGATTAATAATTAATTCGAGAAAAGTTGCTCTTCTGCTATCATTATTGTAAGTTTGCAACATAATATAATATCAACGAACCTCCCAAGTTTAGTTGTTAAATGTACAATATTTTTATTAAGAGCAATGCTAGACCCACTCACAAAATCCACACAAATAATCCACTCGCTGGCGTGTCAGCGAGTGATTGATGCATTTTCTAGCAGTTTTTCTCTCATTTTTCTTATTAAACAATCACCCGCTGATACGTCAGCGAGTAGATTTTTTATGTGAATTTTGCGAGTTTTATAGAATTTCTCTTTTATTAAAGTGTGGAGGCAAATTGTGCAACTATCACAGGAATGTTTGGAGGCAAATGCTATAATTGTTGATGTGTGTGTTTCCTTTGCTTCCTTTTTCAGCCACTAATGTGTTCATGTTCTTCATTAAATACATTTTCAGATCGTGTTTCGGAACAATTATACTCATATATATGACACTGAGAGAGTTAAACAGATTGGTGATGCCTCTAGCCATTGTGCATGAACTTATCTATCATCCATTGGTGTGTGTTTGTATGTTTAGATGTTAGAATGCAACATTAAATTGAAGAGTAGATTTATGGACCCCACTCAGAAAACTGAAAGATGAGCGACTACGGATTAATATCGACAAGATAAGTAGACGAAGCAAGCTTTCTACGGAAAGAAAAATATCATACGAGTTTGTATAAAACTCATAGGGTATAGGGGTTATAAACATTCTAGTTAGGGTTTCATGGTTGTAACATTTTATATTATTCGTGTAATGAAAGATAAAAGACTCGCCCTTGTACGTATGCTGTTCATTCCTAATCTGTAGAACCATTAAGTCCTTGTGTTCTTGTTTGATTGAATTTTTCCTAACATTGGAGAATATTAGGGCGGTGCCAAGTGCATTTCGTGACTCCCACTTTCTAGGTCACGAAATGCATGACTGAAAATGTGTCTTCGTTTTATCAACCCATTCCCGATGTGTCCAATTAGATAAAAGCATAGAGGTAGTGATTATCTCTCTATATGAGTTTGAGTTAGGTTGTATTTCACCTTTAGTGTATCCAATTCAACGCCACTTTTTTTTCTTACACCACAAAATTTCTTGTATTACCAAATTTACTGTCGCCCTTTACCTCCATTCGAAAAATGTTCCAATATCATATTTAAGCTAACGTGTCAAAGTATATTTTGGTAATTTTTGTAATGACACGCTTGCATAACTATGATAGTGGAAAATGTTTCAAAATTTAATAACATATATGAAGTCGACAGTACTAAATTCAGTATCTAGTAGTTATTGAGAATAAATAAATGGCCCATGTTATTCAAGCCCCCAAAATTGTATTCAAGCCCCCCTTTTTTGACTTTTTTTATTTTTTTTATTTTTTTTTTATTTTTATAATTTTGTTTATATCAAAAAACTATAAACTGAAAATGCGGAACAGAAAATATAAGTTTAATAAGTCAAACGATTAAAATTGTCAGAAATACGGAACAGAAACTAACAAAAAATTGAGTAATACTGAAAGTCATGTGACAAAGGATCTCGTATAATTTGACATCATATGGCTTGTTTATAGTATAACTCAATAAAATTACCTTCCGATCGAACTCTCATCTTAAACATTGTGACATATTTCTAATGAAAAGACAGTTTCACGTCAAGTCCATGACATATACATGTGTGATTCATACCCCCAGTGTTATATTCAGAATGTTACGTTGCTTGTTGGAATTAGATCCTGTACACATTACCCATATTCACATGCATGTGTGTTGGTTGTGGTCCAGACTCCATATAGTACTATTACTGCACCACATATTCATTAAAGAAAACCTCATATCTATTCTGAAAAAACCTTATCCCTTAGAAGCGAATAAATTACACTGCAAAAATTATTGCAGCACTCGAATTTTAAGGACTTCCACTGTTTGTATCTCTTAAACAGCAACTCTGCAAGCAACCACACACGTTACAAAACGAAACTTATTTAATTTCAAGTCTAGATCAGTATATTTGCGTTTCTATGTTTGGGAATGCATATAACCAAAATATGTAGTTTTCTTATTATCGTAGTTTTTCTAGCAAAGTAGTCTAAGTAGACATCTTTTGGCTCGTAGTAGCTTTTTGTCAATTTCTCTTCTGTTTTCCGCTGATGTGGAGGAATTACATTCTTGTGTGGAGCATCAATTTCTAGCGACTTATGTAACTCCTGAATAGGATAATAGTAAAATTATATGCAAGCAATAAACACATCAGCGTAAAATTAGTGTCGGTATATGTTAATCCGAAAAAACAAGAAAGATTGTACTTGCCGGTCAAGGTCTATATTAATAAGAGCACCCGGTGTGGGGAATGTCACACCTCGCCACTCCAACATGGCACTCGTTGCCCTTCGCCACCACACCGCGGTTGCTAGCCATAGGAGGCCTCTTCGTATGCACGGCGAGACAAGAAATCGTCCTTGTTTGTACTTTTCGTCAGTAATAAGGATAGAGATAGAGAGAGGTTTTGATGTAGTGGGCCCCAAATGAGTAAGTTGACGTTAGTTGTTAAAGACAGAAGGTTAGTTGTTGAGGTTTGTTACAAAGATGTGACACCCCGTGGGCCTCAAATGAGTAACTTGACTTGCTCACTACACCTAGTGCTGTAAGAGAGCAAGACTTGTGAGTGATATCGACCCTCAGCTCAAACCATCTAGCTAGTGGCTATATTATGCTGATCATCATAGCCCTGTCATAACATGTACGCAAAACAATATAAGCTATATAGACCATAAAATGGCTTTTAGTTGTAACGGATTTTTTTTTGGGTATGTGAACAGTAATTTTGTGCATTTTCCTTTCTCTATGAACTAGTTATAAACCTCGTGTATAAATGTTTGGTGTTTTACTAGTGATTACTAGATAATATTTTGAATCAGTCATTACACTAGGTACAATCTCAAATATTCATTTCGATATTTATAGTCTCGTACATGTATGAAATTTTAGGTTTTAATTTGTCATTAATTTAATTTAATAACAAGAACAAGAATAAGAGGAGTTTTAGGTATCACCAATATGAAAAAATAAAAGAGCAAGGTTGTATCAAGTGGTTAACACCCTTGCCTCAGGAGACAGAGATCAAGGGTTCGGTCCTCACCCCTTGCAATACCGGAGGTCCTTTTCTACCTTTGGTAGAACCGGAAGCAGCCTCTCTACCTAAGGTAGGGGTAAGGTTGCCTATTTCTCAACCTCCCCCATACACCGTGGAAGACGGTATTGGGACATATAACCCGTGAAAGACGGTATTGAGACTTACTTTACTTTACTTTTTTACAATATGAAAAATCGTAGGAGAAAAATATGTGAACAGAAACGACACAAAAAGGAATGTAGTAATAATATTGATGCCTGGTCTTCATGTTAGCATTTATATTTTAGTCAAGTGATGGTCATTTGTATTGTTTTAGTGTGTGTCGTTTAGATGTAACAAGAATAGTATGCAAAGGCTTTGTGTTGGACTTTAGAATGTATTAGATAAGCACATGTATTGTCCATAAGCCCAAGTCCAACACAAAGCCCACCAAGCCCATGCTTAGAAGCATCTAGGGCGTCCCTCATTTTCACTATAAATACCACACACTCTCACAAGTTTTGTGTGCCTCTTAGTCTTGTCTAGGTGAGAGTGTGTAGGTGTAGTGTGTTCTCTCAAAGTTGTGTTTGTTTGCTTTATTATTGAAGCTAATAAACATTCGACTGAAAATTTATATACGATCCACCATCTACTTTCTTCTCATCTTTACATTTAGTCTATTGAGTGTCACGTTTTATATTGTACTAGTTGTAGTGATAGAGTCGATTCACCATAGGATAACAAGTGGTATCATCCGCCAAACAAAGTTGTAGGTCTAGTTGTGTCGCGTTTTATCAACTATAAGCTTAAAAGTTGCGTATTTTCATTATAAGTCGTGTACTTTTAGTATTATATTTGCGTCTTACGTGTGTTGGAAGGTGAAAGCTTCAAGCTTTTTTAGTTTTACGTGGCCTTTAAGGAGAAAAACTTCCAACTTTGTGATTTTTACGTGCATTAAAACAACAAAGGTGATAGCTTTTTGGTTGTTTTGTGAGATCTTGTATTAAAAAGTTACTTTTTGTGTCAAAATATTGCGTCCTGATCATTTTGGCGACAAAAGTTGGTAGCTTTATTGGTTTGTACGGCATCTGTTGAAGTTTTTGATCGTGTAAAAAGTGCGACAAAAGGCCTAGGTTCTAATCTTCTTTGCGTTGGAGTTTTTATTACATTTGTGATAAAAAGGTTCTACCATCGACACGGGAAAATCTAAGTTCTTGTATAAGAATTTAGATAAAAAAAGAGGGTTTATAGGATTTGTACAAGTTATCGAAATTTGCTAGATCCTCTTATTGAAATTGTGACAACCAGCTCTTATCGCAATTGTAAACTGCCATTTATCGAAATTGTGTTACTCAGTCTTATCGCAATTGTGTGGATCATCTTTCGGAACTTGGCGAATCTGGTCCCTTATCGAATTTGTGACAACTATCGCTAATTGGCAAATCTGGTCCCTTATCGAATTTGTGACAACTATCGCTAATTGGCAATTCTGGTCCTTTATCGAAATTGTGGCAGATTGAATAACTTTCGCAAGTTGTCAACTTTGGTCCCTTATCGCAAACAGCTTGGCAGACTTTCCGTTATTGGCAGAACTGGTCCTCGCAATTCATTTAAACGCTTTACAACTTAAATAACTTTTACAAGTCTGATTCGAACGTAATTTTTACAACATCAAAGCTTGCGGACTCGGTATTCTCTCGCTTGTTTAAGTGTGACGAATACTTCGACAAGGGAATATCTACTAGTTTGTATAAATTAGTTAGATCGATTATATAAATTGCAAATTTATATAAATTAGATAATTCTATATAAATTGAAATTTTGCCATAATTTGTATAAATTTTGGTTTAAATTGAAATTTCTATAGAAATTGTCATTTTATCTAAATTGTAATTTACATAACTTTGTCGAATTTGTGAACCTTTGATTTTGTCTAAATTATAGTCTAGTCAAATTTAGTAACTTTATTTAATTTGTTTCGTTTATCTAAATTGTAATAGTTTATCTAAATTGCAAGTAACTTCAGCCGATCATCAACAAAGAACCAAGACTTCTCAACAACAACTAAGTTCAACTTTCAACAACCACAACACCTATTTCTTTGAAACGATCCTGAATCAATTGAATCAACTTTATCATACAACATGAACAATGACTACTCACCAAGATATCCATGCAGCTGGTGCTGAAAACCTTCCTCTAATGCTAGAAAAAGGTAGTTATCTTCCATGGACAAGCCGTATGCTTCGATACATGAAAACCAAACCTAATGGACAAGGTAAACTATTGATTAACTCCATCCAAAAAGGACCATTCAAGTCTCGTCAGGTTCAAGAACCGGGTAATCCAAATTCAGTACCTCCCGTTCCACCATCCTTTCGTGATCAAAAGGAAGAGGAATACACAGCAGATGATTGGAAATAAATTGAAGCTGATGACTTAGCCATGCACTTAATTCAACTCGGTTTACCACAGGAAATATTTTGTGGTGTTGACAGTTGTGAAACTGCTTATGATATGTGGGAACAAGTTTGAAGGCTTTGTCATGGTACGGAAATTGGTCAACAAGACATTGAAAACAAGCTTCTGACTGAATGGGAGAAGTTCACATCCACCCCGGCTGAACCAATTGAATCTTACTACACAAGGTTTTGTACTCTCATGAACGAGCTCATCAGGAACAAGTTGGCTCCAAGGCAAATTGTTCAAAACATCAAGTTCATCAACAACCTACCAGAGGAATGGGGACGATATGTAACAATCGTTAACCAAACAAAAAATCTTCGTGAGGTGAACTATGATCAGCTCTATGACTTTTTGAAGCAAAACCAGAAAGAGGCAGATGAAGTTAGGAAAGAGAAGCTAGCCAAACAACATGATCCTCTAGCATTGATTGCCCAAGCACCAACACCAACAACAGTAAACACACAACCATCATCATCCACTCCCACTCAGAACTTCCCGCAACCACAATATGTTCCACAACAACCATTCTACCCACAACAACAACAAGTCATTCCACAACAACAATACCCACCATTTCAAGAACCCAAAGCTAATGACCAGGAAAACGTTATGGCTGCTATGTCACATGCATTTGCTCTAATGAAAAAAGCTTTCCAAGGACGCTATTCCACACCAACCAATAACAATCAAAGAATCTCATCGAACACTCGCAACAGGCAGATTGCACAGCTAAGTTTCAAAATGGGTTATCAAGGTCAAATGGTTGGAGGTTATGGGAATCAGCAAGGATATGCTATAGGGTTTCAAATGGGTAATCAAGGGCAGTATGCAGGCAATCAGGGGGGGGGGGTCAGTTTATGGGTAGTCAGAATCAGTTGGGTCAAGTTGTTGGAAATCAAAGGGGTCAGAATATGGGTAATCAGTTTGGGAATGTTGCTGCTCCAGTCGCTGGGAATGCTAGGAATGTGAATCAGGGGAATATGAAGTGTTTTAACTGTCAAGGAACTGGTCACATGGAAAGGAACTATCCCACGAGCCCGAAAAAGAAAGATCCAGCTTATTTGCAGAAAGCATTGTTGTTGTCACAGAAGGAAACGGCCGGGTTACAGTTGAGTGCAGAGGAGAATGATTTCATGGCTTTGATGGATGACATGGAAGACCTGGAGGATATCGATGCCAACTGCATTTTCATGGCAAACCTTCAGGAAGCAAAGTATGACACGGATTCTGAAGCACCCCCTGCTTATGATGTCAATGGAATCTCTGAGGTACCAACATATGCTACATGTCACAATAATGAAATGTTTGATATGTCACCTCAAAATGAACAGCATCCTGCGACTCCTACTCTCACTTATGATACATATATGGACTCCCCAAGTTGTAGTAATACTAATTTGGCTACTCCAGATTTGGATCCTAATGGAGGTTTCGGGTCACAGCATACTGAGAATGATGAGGATACACGAGCTTTATTTGAATCATTATTGAATAACTTCAAAAAGATCAATCGCGATGTTAAGGCCGCGAATGAGAAATTGATCGCTGAGCTTGAGAGATATAAGGTAAATGAACAAGCTTTTGAATTTAATAACAAACGACAGTCAGAACTTGAAACTGGTTATAGAGATTCTATGTTAAGGGAGAAACATTTGCAAATCAAATACGACACTCTCGATGTTAAGTTGAACATGCAAATAAAATCCCTAAACAAGGAAATTTCTGAATTAACCACCCAACTTTCCAAATAAAAATCAATTTGTTCTGATCTTGAAAAAGAGAAGAAAGAATTGAATGCTAAGTTTTCAAAATGAGAAAATGATCTTCTTGATGAAATCATTGACAAACAAGAAAGCATTAAAAAGTTGGAAGAATTGCTTGTAAAAACGGGTCATTCAACACAAACAATTAATTTGTTAATTAACGATCCAAACCCAATTTTACATACAATGAAGAAAATGGCTAACGGTTGTGAAAACCCTTATTATCTCAAGAAAGCTCAGCAACATCAGAATGTGTTATATAATGGTAGTGTGCTAAATGATAACCATGATCCTCCCGAGGTTCGTGATTCATATGAAACGATTGAGCTTGCCGAAGAGAGTCGTGTTAAAATGAGACAAATGAACCCAGAAATTAAACCAATTGATTATAACAAGCTTAATACAGATTCTGGCGTTCATCTTGTGCAAAAAGAGTCACCATTGTTTTTCAAAAAACCAGTGGCTGTCGCAAAAAGAAAAGTTGTTTCGAAACATCTTTCTAACATCGAACAAATATTCTCTAAGAACACTTGTAACACAAGTGAAGCTAGACAATATTTGGATGATCTTAAAAGGAGAGTTGAAACACTTCAAATGACTCTGACATCCAAAACAAATAGTAACTACAATGATTGGTTTTCAAGTTTTCATACAGAACAGAAAAAGATGTTTGAAAAAGATATCATTCCTCCACTATCTGCAATTTATGCGGTAGTTCTGAAGGTTGAAAGAACTTTTCTGAATGAAACCGCCGACTTTGTCAAGGACCACAAATCCCTGGTGAAAGAAGCTAATGAAAACATTGAACACATAAAAGTTTTGGAAAGACAAAATGACACTCTCTTCGAAGTAGCTCTATCCACTAAAATTATGTCCATTATTTATCAAACATATTCTGTAGAGGATGATGAAAGACTTCGAGCTGAGACTTCTGAAATTGTTGAAAAATATGAAAATGCACTTGCTAAGATTGAAAAAGAAAATGTAACATATTTTAAACAACTTGATCGGAAAAAGGAAGAATGTAAGTATGACAAATTATCGTACGAGCGTTCTTACCAAAACATGCAAAAGCAAATTGATCTTTTGAAGTCTCAGCTTGAAAGTCAAAATAGGAAGGGTGAGGAAACTAAGGACAAGCCAGTTGTTAAACCAAAAATGTCTATTTCTATACCCTTGCCTAAGGAAAGTGAAAAGTCATCAAGTGTTGATAAAGGGAAAGCAGTTGTCGAAACACCAAAAGTGATAGCACCTGGCCTTTATAGGATTAGTCCCACTACTGCGTCTACCTCTACATCCTAAACATATAGGGCGATAGACAAAAGTGTGAAAGAAAATCCAAAAGAGACTAGGAATGCTAAGACAAATTCAAAGGACAACAAGATAAATCCTAATGCGTGTGCCTTACCTTCTACAGGAATAGAAAGTACCTCTAGGAGCAGCAGACCAAAGCCTAAGAGCAATACAAGAAATAGAGTCTTGCCTGCATCTAAGAGTGAAATCAAGAATAAAACGGAAGGAGTAGAAGAACACCCTAGGGTTTTATCGCTTTCGAATAAGAAACATATGTCATCTGGATGTAATGTTAAGGAAAATATTTCAAGTGCATGTAATGAACCTGTTTGTTTAATGAGAAAGACATCTTTTTCTGAAAATGTTTGTGATGATATTGTTTCTAATGATGTGAATGTGAATGCCTCAACTAAACAGAAAGATGTGCCTTCAGGAACTAGTGCTTGGTCTAGATACATTAAAAGACTTATTGCAAAAGCAAGGAAAACCACTAGTAGCCTATTGCCTAAGGACCATCTTAAGTTTTACACATGGAAACCAACGGGTAGAATGTTTACACTTAAGAATGGCACATTAGAAATTGCTCCAAAAGATCAAATAAAAGCATTCTGTAAGTGTGATTCATCTGTTACTTCTAACCCCCTGGAACCAAATGATAAACGGTTTCCATATACAAAACCATCTGTTCTTCGCAGGTCATTGAAATTTGTCTTTGGATCGTCGACTCGGGTTGCTCCAAGCACATGACCGGGAATCTGAAGCTGCTGATCAACTTTGTATGGAAGTTCATGGGAACAGTTCGGTTTGGAAATGATCATGTAGCAGCTATTCTGGGTTATGGAGATCTTCAGTTCGGGAATTTTTTAATCACTCGGGTTTACTATGTCGAAGGGTTGGGACACAATCTGTTTTCAGTCGGGCAGTTTTGTGACGCAGATTTAGAGGTTGCATTCAGAAGGAATACATGTTTCTTTAGGAATTTGATTGGAGATGATCTCTTAACCGAAAATCGTGGTACCAATCTCTATGCTATCGACATAAACCAAGTGGCCTATTCATCACCAATTTGTCTCATGACAAGAGCTGACGAAACTAAGTCCTGCTTGTGGCATAGACGTTTATCCCATCTTAACTTCGACACCTTAACAAAGCTTGCCAAAGACGACATCGTCACCGGTCTCCCAAAATTCAAATACACCAAAGAACACTTATGTCCATCCTGTGAGCAAGACAAAAGCAAACGGGAAACATATAAACCTAAAATCGTACCTAGTTCGGTCGATAAGTTATATTTGTTGCACATGGACTTATGTGGCCCAATGAGAGTTGAGAGTATCAATGGGAAAAAGTATATTCTTGTGATTGTCGATGATTATTCAAGATATACATGGGTAAGGTTTCTAAGGTCAAAAGATGAAGCACCAGGCATCATCATCACCTTTCTGAAGTGAATTCAAGTCCTACTTCAAGCTCCAGTTAGGATAGTAAGAACTGACAATGGCACGGAATTCACTAATCAGGAGTTAAGAACATATTTTGAAGAGACTGGAATTACTCACCAGACATCAGCTGTTAGAACTCCACAGCAGAATGGGGTAGTTGAAAGAAGAAATAGAACTCTAGTGGAAGCTACTCGCACAATGCTGATTTATTCCAGTGCACCGTTATTCTTATGGGCTGATGCTGTTGCCACTGCTTGTTTCACTCAAAACTGATCCCTAATCCATCCAAGATTTAATAAAACCCCATACGAATTAGTGAACAACAGAAAACCCGGCATCTCTTACCTTCATGTATTTGGCGCTTTGTGCTATCCTACGAATGATAGAGAAGATCTGGGGAAGCTGAAAGCTAAGGGTGATATTGGAATCTTCATTGGTTATTCAGATAACTCGAGGGCATTCTGGGTGTATAACAGCAGAACGAAACGGATTATGGAGACGATGAATGTGAAATTTGACGAGATTTCACAGATGGCTTCTGAGAGACTTGCTCTAGAACCCGCGCTTAACCCAATGGCTTCTAATCATATCGGATTAGGACCCGCACCAAACAGTCAAACTTCTGGACATATCAGTTCAGGACTCGTACCCCAAGGAGCTCAGTCAATTACAACTGAAAAACTGACAACTCAAGAACTGGATAATTTCTTCGAGCTTATGTATGATGAATACTATGGTGGAGCTTCGACAAATGCATCACAACAACGTTCCGCTGCACCCGCTCAACAACATCAACCACCACCACCACCACAAGATGCATCTACCACAATCGAAGCTGACGCACCAACTCCCTCAACTTCATCAACATCTACTCCAGCAACTCCAGTGATTGAGAGTGTGTTACCAAGAGTTGATGAGCAAAACCAAACCACACCAATTCAAGAAAAACAACAACAGAACGATGTTGTGTTAGAAGATGAACCATTCGAAAACCCATTTGCAATGGACTCTGCTGAATCATCTTCAAGGTTACAAGAACCAGCTAACAAGCATTCATCAAATCCAAGGTACCCTTCAACGTTACAGTGGACTAAAGACCATCCAATAGAACAAGTCATTGGTGAACCTTCACGGCCAGTTCAGACGAGAAGAAAACTCGCCACCGATTGTGACATGTGCATCTTCGCCTGCTCAGTCAGTCTAAAAGAGCCAAAGAACATTCGGGAAGTGATGACAGATAATGCTTGGATTGAAGCGATGCAGGAAGAACTTCTCCAATATAAATTACATGACACTTGGGATTTAGTGCCGAGACCAATCGACAAACTCGTCATTGATCTTAAGTGGTTATGGAAGAACAAAAAGGATGAAGAAATGACTGTAATTCGCAACAAAGCTCGTCTAGTGGCCAAGGGATTCAGACAGGAAGAGGGGATAGATTTTGAGGAGTCATTCGCGCCAGTAGCTAGACTTGAGGTGGTCAGGATTTTCTTAGCATACGCGGCTCACAAGAACATCACAGATATCAAGACAGCTTTCTTGAATGGAACTCTGAAAGAAGAAGTGTACGTGAGTCAGCCAGATGGATTCGTTGACAAAGATCATCCAGACTACGTCTACAAGCTAAAGAAAGCTATCTATGGTTTGAAACAAGCCCCAAGGGCGTGGTACGACGAATTATCATCTTTCCTACTTCTTAATCATTTCACCAAAGGAACAATTGACCCGACCTTGTTTACCAGAAAATTCAAAGATGATATTTTGATTGTTCAGATTTACGTGGACGACATAATCTTTGGGTCCACTAATCCGGAACATTCAAAACATTTTGCAAATCTCATGAAAAGTAAATTTGAAATGTCTATGATGGGAGAATTAAAATTCTTCCTTGGACTTCAAACCAATCAATCCCATCGTGGCATTTTCATTAATCAAGCTAAATATACAATTGAGATTTTGAAAAAACATGGAATGGAAAATTGTGACTCTGTTGGTACACCAATGGTCACTTCACCCAAAATAGGCGCAGACTTATATGGGAAACCCATCGATCCGAAGAAATATCGGAGCATGATTGGGTCACTCATGTACTTAACTGCTAGTCGACCCGATATACATTTTGCTGTCTGTTTATTAGCACGGTTTCAGGCAAGGCCTACCGAACTTCACCTCCAAGAGGTTAAACGGATCTTCCGGTACCTTCGAAGAACCATTAACATGGGACTTTGGTATCTGAAGGATTCGGAGTTTACACTAACAGCCTTTTCAGATGCCGACCATGCTGGATGCCAAGTTACCGCAAAAAGTACATCCGGGGGAGCACAATTTCTGGGAGAAAAGCTAGTAGGCTGGTCATCAAGGAAACAAGACTATACGATGTTATCAACCGCAGAAGCCGAGTATGTGTCCCTATCTGCGTGTTGTGCCCAAGTTCTATGGATGAGGACACAACTCACAGATTATGGCTTCTCTTTCGATCGCATTCCTATCTATTGTGATTCGAAAAGTGCCATAGCCATCTCGTGCAATCCCGTGCAACACTTGAAGACCAAGTATATTAGAGTCCCCTATCACTTCATAAAGGAACATGTCGAAGAGGGTACTGTTGAATTATTTTTCGTAAATACTGAATACCAACTCGCCGATCTATTTACTAAATCCCTTCCAAAAGTGAGGTTTGATAACTTAGTTCGACGAATTGGCATGCGAAGCCTAACTCCCGAAGAGTTAGAAAGTCTTCTCGAATCTTCTTGAATTATCTCAAAAAGCTTCGCTGTAAATATTTTTGAAAAAACAAAATACAAAATTTGAAAAACCAAGAAAAACAAAATATAAAAATAGAAAATGTCAAAAATTCAAAAACATTAATAAATCGAAAAAAAACCTAAAATATTCTTCTCACAACATGTCTCTCGTATAAATCAATAATCTGTACGTACCTAGAAATGTCATTCAACAATGATACGGGCATGTACAGATGCTTGAGCGAGAGTTCATTTAAATGTTTTCTAAAACATGTCGTTTCTCAAAAATTTCTTAAATAATGGCTTTCGTATATTTCAGTACGAAACCCGCTCTTAAATGACGGCTTTTGTATATTTCAATACAAAACCCGAGCTACAATGATGACTTCTGATAATTTCAGATCAGGACTCGCATTGTTAATGGCAAATAAAAACAAAGAATCCTTGAGCACATGATCAAGATTTTTCAAAAAGATTTTTCAAAATCTTTCTCCAAATTTTGTGCTCAAGATTTTTCAAAATTAAAACTCCCTCTATGCCCTTAAATGATTTTAAACTCAAGTGTTTAAAAAACATATGCTTTATTTAAGGGGGAGTATAAAAAGAAAAACAAAATATTCCAAATCATGCTAAATGATCCGTCTATCTCTTCAAAAAGCTCTCATTTTAATCAGTTGATATAAAAAATATCACTGCATGCTATTTTTGAGGGGGAGAGGACATGATTAAAGTGCGATCAAAAGTTTAAAGATCGTGGATTGAATCTCAAATGAGCTCTTCAAAAGACTCAGCATGAACCCTCGAATTGACGAAATTAAATGTCCGTTATCGAAAAGACTTGTCCGGGACGGGTAATAATTTCAAGCTAGTCTAACTAGTGATGTAAACGTGTCTCGCAAAGGACTTGTCTGAGTAGAATGAACCAATTCAAGAGATGATCATTGAATATGACCGAGACGGGTAATAATTTCAAGCTAGTCTAACTAGTGATGTAAGCGTGTCTCGCGAAGGTCATGTTCATTGAAAATCGATCAATTCAAAATGTGCGAACTCTACCCAACATGTGCAACTTTATTCAAAAATGCATGAGCACATGTGAAGGGGGAGTATTTCAAAAATGTAAAACTCTCAAAAGTGTTAACTAAAATGTGTTTACTCATAAACACTTTGAGAGAGTTTCACAAAAGGTTTTATGGCAAGTGATCAAATCTAGGATAATCATGGAGTAATAAGGTGATTATTGTTAGGTTATGTCCAATGATCCGCCAGAGCCGGAGGGATCTACCCAAGGACATTTCCAATAGATTAGAATTGGAAGTCCTTAGGTAAGATTGAAAAAAAAAAAAGGAGTAAATGAGAAAGGGAAAGAAGGGGTTGAAGAATTAAAATGAAAAGTTTAATGAAAGGGTGAAAAGAAATAGCCCTCCATAAAAATTTAGGGCAGAAACCGGGTTAATACATCTGCTATCGGTAATCACTAAGGTGATACTGATATTGAAGACAAGACGTCATGGACCCAGTGACGCGCTGCACCACCCCTCTTAGCCACTCAGATATCTCTTAAAAGATATTTCTTTCATTTCTCACGGAGAACACTGCATAATCTATCGGCCTCTCACTCCGAGATGTGTTGATATTGAAAAGGTGGCACTCTACTCCATGCCTCAGCCTGGTTTTGCTTAAGGAAATCATAGAGCTGATCATAGTTCACTTGGTGAAGATCCTTTGTTTGGTTGACAATAGTGATGAATCGTCCCCATTCTTCTGGTAGATTTTTGATGAACTTGGTGTTTTGAACAATTGGTCTCGGTGTCAACTTGTTTCTGATGAGCTCGTTCATTAAAGTGAAAAACCTGGTGTAGTAAGATTCAATGGGTTCAACTGGAGTGGATGTGAACTTCTCCCATTCAGTTAGAAGCTTGTTTTCAACATATTGTTGCCCAATTTCTATGCCATGACAAAGCCTTCTAACTCGTTCCCACATATCATAAGCAGTTTCACAACTGTCAACAGCAGCAAATATTTCTTGTGGTAAACCAAGTTGAATTAAGTGCATTGCTAAGTCATCAGCTGCAATTTGATTCCAATCCACTGCTGTATATTCATCTTCTTTTTTATCACGAAAGGATGGTGGTACGGGAGGTGTTGCATTTGGATCTCCAGCTTCTTGAATCTGACGAGGCTTGAATGGTCCTTTCTGGATGGAGTTGAGCATGAGTTTACCTTGTCCATCAGGCTTGGTTTTGATATAGCGAATCATATGGCTCGTCCATGGAAGATATCCACCTTTTTCTAGCATAGGAGGACGGTTTTCTGCACCGGCTGCATGGATGTCTTGCTGAGTCGTCATTGATGAAGTTGTATGATAAAGTTGATGTTGGATCGGTTCAAAGAAATAGGAGTTGTGATTGATGTTGGTTTACTGTTCAAGAGTTATGTTCGGTTGAAGTTAAGTCCTTTCTCGGAGTACGTGAAGAGCCGTAGAAAAAATCCTTTCCTTTCTAGGTTTCTAAGTAGAAGAATCCTTAGTCGAAGAGTCTGTTAAAAATACAAAGTCGAAGACTCTTACAAAAAAACCCTAAGTCGAAGAATCTTTCAAAATCCGAAAGTCAAAGAATCTTGCAAAATCGTAAGTCAAAGAGAATCTCAGAGGAAACTAAAACTCGAAGAATTAGTCTAAGAATCCAAAGTATGAGAGATAGTTGAAGAACCCAAGATACTCGAAGATACCAAAACTAGGTGAGATTCTCGAAGACTCCAAACTCAGAGTGTTTGCACAAACTCGAAGAATTGAGAAAAAAGTCGAAGTATTTTAAGAGTTCCAAACTCGGAGACTTAAAAAAACCAACAAACTCGAAGAAGTTCCTTAACTTAGAAACACGAAGAATTTCCTTAACACACAAACTCGAAGGTTTTAACTTAGATACTCGATGGATCTTAACTTAGAAACTCGAAGGATCTTAATTTAGAAACTCGAAGGATCTTAACAAAACTTCTAACTCGAAGTTACTGTTGGAAACTCGAAGACTTTGAACTTTTAACTTCAAACTCGAAGTGACAAAGTCGAAGGAACTTAGAAACTCGAAGATTCTATGCTAAACTCGAAGGATAGCACAAAATTGAAGGACCAAAACTCGAAGCCTTCAAACACAACTTCTTACTCGAAGTTACTGTTTGAAAATCGAAGTATTTCAACTTATAACTTCAAACTCGAAGTCAGAAAGTCGAAGGAACCCAAAGTCGAAGGATGGCGTCAATGAACAGTAACCGAACCAAAAAAATTTCTCCTAAATCCTTGTTTGGCTATTGATACCACTTGTTATCCCTTATATCAATCCTATCATACACACTACTAATCAATAATAAAGCAAATAGATAAGTGAGGCTTTGGAATTCATATGAGAGAAACTAGAGAGAGACATATATTAAACACACACTTATTCTAAGCAATCCCTAAAGCACCAACCTCTACATGTGAGGGAGGTGGTGCTATTTATACTTTTTCACAAATGATGGGCTTGGGCTTTCGTTTAACTAACATTTAACCTATTAGATTAAGATAAAAAGCCCATTGACTATTCTACTTAATACACAATGACACATTTACAAAAAAAATAATTACGACAAATGACCATCACTTTTTATAAATGCTAACAGTCTACAAGATCCGTATTCATTTCACACATTCACAATGTCTTTTCTCAACAATTTCTTTTCATCAATTCATCTGGATCCTCTTGTTCAATTCTTTGCACCATATCCTATGACTGAGAAGACGGTGACTAAGACTGAGGAAATATTGACTGAGACTGAGAAGCTGTCAACTAATAATGAACAAGACGTTGAAGAAAATGAGCTTACAGATCACTTAAAATCACTTGACCTGAGATTTCCTATTACATTCGCTGAGCATATGAAGTGAAGACAGTTTTCAGAAACGGAACGAAGTGTTGAAGCATTGTTTGAGTGTCTAAGTCAGATGCACCTGAAAATGATTGTTTTATAACTACGATTCATAAACCTACATCTGAAATTCACAGTAGTGATATTGGTAGAGATTGCAATGTCAATGCAATGACAAAGGTACAAAAGATCCAGTACATGTTGACGCTAGCCAATAAAGAAGAGTCGGGAACACTGTTGACTGCTGAGGAATATGACTTCATGGTTACAACAAGTGTTAATGACAATGCAGCAGATTTCAATAGATACTGCAACTTTATGGCTATACAGCAAGAAACAACATCAAGCAGTGATTCTGATATTCTTCCTACTTATGACACAGAACCACTCCATGAGGTACCAAATTATAGTAATGATGCTAATCCGTTTGCTCATGAAAAGCCCATTTTGTGCCTCCTGAAACTTATTATGACACATATGTAGGGGAGCAAGTTAATCGCAATATTAACTATGAAACTCCAGATATGGATCCTAATGGAGTTCAAGTTGCACAAAATGGTGCTAATGATGAGGAAACCCGTGCTTTCTTTGAATCATTACTGAATAATTGTAGCATTGAGATTGAAAAAGTGAAAAAGGTCAATCGCGATGTTAAGGCCGCGAATGAGAAAATGACCGCCGAGCTTGAGAGGTATAAAGAAAACGAAAAAGCTTTTGAGTTTAATAAAAAACGACTGTCGGAATTAGAAACTGGTTATCAAAATTCTGTTTTAAGAGAAAAACAATTGCAAATCAAGTTTGACACACTTGATTTTAATTCACACATGAAAATAAAATCCTTAAACGCGGAAATTTCTGATTTAAAAAACCAACTTTCTAAACAAACATCAACTTGTTCTGATCTTGAAAAAGAAAAGAAACAGTTGAAAGCAGATTTTTCAAAACGAGAAAATGATATTCTTGATGAAATCATTGAGAAACAAGAAACAATCAAAAAGTTGTAAGATTTGCTTGTGAAAACGGGTCATTCCGCTCAAACTATTCATATGCTAATTAAAGATCCAAACCCGCTTTTACATACACTGAAGAAAATGGCTATCGATGTGAAAACCCTTATACTCTCAAGAAAGCTCAGAAAGAACAGAATGTTTTGTACAATGGATATATAATATATGCTAAACATGATCCTCCCGTTGTTCGTGATTCTGATGAAACGATTGAGCTTGTTGAAGAGAGTCGAATAAAAATGAAACAAAAGAATCCGAAGATAAAACCAATTGATAACAACAAACTCAACAACCTTTCTGGAATTCCTTTTGTTCCACAAAAACAAACACCAAAGATTTCCAAAAAAACCAGTTGTTACGACACAAGTTGCAAAACAAAAAGTTGTTTCTAAAACTCTTTCAAAATTGGAACAAATGTCCTCAAACAATCCTTTTAACACAAGTGCTGCTAGAGGATATTTAGATGATCTTAAAAAGAGAATTGAAACACTTCAAAATATTGTTACATACAAAACTACTATCAGTATCAACAACTGGCATTCAAGCTTTCATACAGAAATGAAAAAGGTGCTTGAAACCAAAATTACTATTCCATTGAATAATATTAATGCGAGGGTAATTCATTTTGAACAAGCATTTTTGAAAGAAACAGTTGACTTTGTCAAGGACCACAAAACCCTGGTAAAGGAAGCTAATGAATGTTTTGAACACATCAAAATTTTGGAAAATATAAATGATTCTCTCTTCGAAGTAGTTGTGTCGACCGATATTATGTCCATCATTTTACAAACATATTCTGTTGAAGACGATGAAAGACTACGAGCTGAGACCTCTGCAATTGTTTCAAAATATGAAAATGCTCTTATTAAACTTGAAAAAGAAAATGTGTCATATTTTAAACAACTTGATCGAAAAACCGAGGAATGCAAGTATGACAAATTGTCGTATGAGCGTGCCTACAAGGACATGCAAGAGCAAAATGATCTTTTGAGAGCTCAGCTGCAAAGTCTAAAAGGGAAGGTGTGGATACTAAGCTTGCAAAACCATCGACTCCGGAGAAACCAAATGCTTCAAAACCGGTTGAAAAACCACAAATGTTTATTTCTCAGGTTGTTCCAAAAGTCAATGAGAAAAATGATTTGTCAAAATCAGTCACTCCACATTCCTTGCCTATCAAGAAAAGAATATTAAAGATTGATGAAAAATGTGTTGAAAAAGAAAATGCATTTGCCAAGGAACCACAAGTCATTACACCTGATCTTTCTAGGAATAGTACACGGACTATGACAAAAAATCCAGTTAAGGAATCTGTTGGTTCTAACAACATGGTCCACAATCACTATCTAGAAAAAGCTAGGCAAAAGGCACAGATTCAAAAAGACGGTATTTTAGGTACAAAACCTAGGGTGATGAATTCTACAACATTACAAGGCACTGCTAGTAGTAGTAAACCATTACCTAGGAACACTCAACAAAAGATTAGGGATTGGCTTCCATCTAATAGTAGTTGCTCAAAAGAAAATGCTATGCACGTAGAATGCAACACTAAGAATTCAAATTCCTCTTCGAACAAGAAACAATTTCCAAATGACAGTAGTGACAAAATTAAGGTTGCCGTTTTAAACAAAAATGTTGAATTTGTCTGTCCTATATGTCAAAAATGTGTCTTTTCAGCTAATCATGATGCATGTGTTGCACAGTATATCAAGAAAGAAAATTTACGTGCTAAGGCACAATCCACTAAGACACCTAATAAAAACAAACCCGTTGATAAGAAGCACGAGGCTAAGAAACCTAATAGGTGGATCTCTACAGGACGTAGTTTTTCTCAAAATGAGGCTTCCGCTGCATCTAAAAAGAAAACAACTCCTAGATCTTGCCTTAGGTGGATCCTCACGGGAAAAGTTTTTAACACAGTTGGTCTTAGATGGATTCCCACAGGGAAGATTCTTGATAGCTCCACCAAGACAAATAATAGTCAAAATCATCAGGATAAGGAAGTAGACACCACTACAACTGTTGATAGTGAACACCCTCAATGTGAGGAAACATGTACTTCTAACACTGTTATTTGTGCAAATTCTTCTTCTGTGGATGCAGGTACTTATGAAAGTGTTGAGGGTTCATACACCCGATGTGGAAAAGAAGAACTTTATGCCAACATCGCATGTGGAAATCCTTATCTAATTCCATTCTTAACTCCACTTTCACTTGTCCAAACTTAATTTTTCTTTGTGAATATTTTTTTGAAAAAACAAAATACAAAATTTGAGAAACAAACAAAAACAAAATACAAAATTATAAAATTTCAAAAATCCAAAAACATTAGAAAATTTTCAAAAATACAAAAACAATATAAAATCAAAAAAACAAAAAATATTCTTCACATGACATGTCTCTCGTATAATCGATATTCTGTACGTATCTAGAAATGTCATTCAACAATGATACGGACATACACAGATGCTTGAGCGTGAGTTCACTAAAATTATTTTCAAAACATGTCGTTTCTTAAAATTTTCTTCATGATGGCTTCGGAACTACTCAGTTTCGGACCCGAGCTTAATGTAATGGCTTCTGGACACATCAGTTCAGGACCCGTGCTTCAATGAAAGGAAAGTGCTTAATAGAAACAAAGGTTTTAAATATTTTTCGAGCACTTATCCTAAAAATCTCTATGGCTTTCGTATACTTCATTACGAAACCCGAGCTGAAACTGATGGCTTGTAAGTATTTCAGCTTACAACCCGAACTTTAAATAAAGGAAGGTGTTGTACAAATCCAATATCTTTTTCAAACACTTATCCTAAACAAATGAAGATAATTCTTCTACCATATCTTCAAATATTTTTAAAATCTTCTCTATCTTGAGCACATTTCCTTCAAGATTTTTTCAATACGATTTTTCAAAATCTTTCATAAAGTGCTCAAGATAAATCCCTCCAAACACGCTTTCTTTAAGGGGGAGTTTAAAAATCAAAATCAAAATGTTTCGATTTCATGCAAAACTAAATCAATCTATCTCTCCAAAAAGCTTTTCTTTTAATCAGTTGATATCAAAAATATCACGACTTGCTATTTTTGAGGGGGAGAAGACGTGATTAAAATTTGATCAAAATGTTTATAGATCATAGTTGAATCTCAAAAGAGCTCGAATCAGATTAACCAACGAATTGACGAAGCTTAAATGTCAGTAATCGAAAAGACTTGTCCTGGACGGGTAATAATTTCATGCTGGTTTATCCAGTGATGTAAACGTGTCTCGCAAAGGACTTGTCTGTGTAGAGTGTACCAATTCGAGAGATTTTCTTTGAATATGACCAGGACGGGTAATAATTTCAAGCTAGTCTAACTAGTGATGTAAACGTGTCTCGCAACGGTCATATTCACTGAAAATCAATCAATTCAAATGTTCGAACTCTACCCAACATGTGCAAATTTTTCTTAAAACTTATAAGCACATGTGAAGGGGGAGTATTTCAGAAAATGCAAAACTCTCAAAGTGTTAACAAAATGTGTTTAATCATAAACACTTTGAGAGACTTTCACAAAAGGTTTTACGGCAAGTGATCAATAAATCTAGGATAATCATGGAGTAATAAGGTGATTACGGTTAGGTTTATGTCCTATGATCTGCCAGAGCCGGAGGGATCTACCCAAGGACAATTCCAGTAGATTAGAATTAGAAGTCCTTAGGTATGATTGAAAAAAAGAGTAAATGAGAAAGGAGAAAGAAGGGGTTGAAGAATTAAAAAGAAAAGTTTATGAAAGGGTGAAAAGAAATAGCCCTCCATGAAAACTTAGGGCAGAAACCGGGTCAATATATCTGCTATTGGTTATCACAAAGATGATGCCGGTATTGAAGACAAGACGTCATGGACCCAGTGACGCGCTGCACAACCCCTCCTAGCCACTCAGATATCTCTTAAAAGATATTTGTTTCATTTCTCACGGAGAACCTTGCATAATCTATCGGCCTCTCACTCCGAGATGTGTTGATATTGAAAAGGTGGCACTCTGCTCCATGCCTCCGATGACTAAAACCAAAACGCACATAATCGAGTCTAGAGCCATGAGATTCATTAAAAGATCTCTTAGGATACACTTCCATAACATACACTTGTGTTCGCCAAAAAAGGACACAAGTTGTGTAAGAGTCTTTATGGGATCTTCGGATCCTACCTTATCTATCGTGATGGTTACTTGTTTCAAATGGTCTACAGTCGTGGATTGATACTTCGGTATACTTCAGTGGCTCACCTGAATTGTGGGTATACTTTGGTATATCTGTTGTAAGCCTTCTTGAGGGTATCAAATTCAGGAACAACCTTTGTAAGGATTAGAAAGGGTTTTCACACTATGCTGTTAATTCTCTCGAAGTCTGAGCCTGTAAGTGCTGGAAATCCCGCCAACGAGATTCCTTTCACGAATCGAGTCCTTAAGACGTGGGTCTCTACTTGGATTTATTCATAGTATTGATAACTGTCCCTCAATGGGATTAGGACGGCTGATATGCCCGACCAAGGTGAATGGAATCAAGACATTAATCAGTAAAACAATCGTAGTGGTCTATTCTATAAGAAAAGTCCACCGTGATCGATTGGTATCTTCAATTAACATTATTTATGCAGGTACTGGTGATATTCCCTTGGAGAAAGACCGTACACCATCATTTCATTCATCATCATCTTCAATTCTGCATGTTCATACTAATTACCTCAAAGATCAAGCTAAGAACGTTCACGACAAAGAAATCAAGAAAAAGACAAAGAGTAATATCAAAGTCAAGAGCTGAACAAGAATGTCAAGAACAAGTTCAAAGAAAGAAATGAGGACTACATTAGTATGAAGATCAAAGTTTTAACAAGAAGTATGAGCATGTTGGAGAAGACGACACAACAAATCATTGAAGATGTTGATCGAAGGCAAGAAAGATCAAAAGTCTACGATTGAAGATCACAAAGCATGAAGGAACAAAAGTATCAAGATAATTCTAAGACATTTCACGAAGTTCAAGATCAAGACGACTAATGACATCATCACAATGAAGCATCTAAAGAATGACATCCCTTAGTGGGAGATTGTTAGACTTAACTAAAATGAGTGTCATTCTTAGATTAGAAACTCGTGAATTGCATTTATCTTTTAATGATTGTAAACGGTTTATGTAAGTTGTAAAAACCGTAAGTCATTCTATTTTGTCTAAAACTCTAACCTATCCCACATCGCCCCAACATGTAAACAATGTAAGGGTTCCTTATCTATTAAAGGAACCCATGTCCTCCCATTTGTGGGGTGGAAGACTAGGGGTAAGGTTATAGTTTTCCTCCATTTCTTGTCTCTCTTCTTATTCTTTGTCTTAATCTAATATTCTATTTTTTCTTCTACTTCTCATCTTAATCTCTTCTTTAATCTTTTTACGTGTGAAATGATATGATTTTAAGGGTCCTACAAGAGATCTCTAGATACAACTTAGGGGTTGATCATCATCTTTTGTTGCTTTTATAAATAGGGTTTAGCTTATTAAGTATAGCAACGTACTTTCTTGTACGTGAACTAAAAAGTGTTTCACATTATGTTACAAATTTTCAAATTGTGTGTTCCAATATACACACACAATACTTTTTTACCCGAAGCAATTTTCTAAAATACTACATTTTATGATTTTTATTACTAGAAACATTGCATGAACATATATATGTGCATACCTTGCTATTATCGTGTATCGTTAAATTAGTTTTGACTACCGATTTTAGTATGTATCATGATTTAGCATTAAGGTTTGAACGGATTCTTTTTGATCGGGTAAATAAGAGTTGTAAAATAATAATAGGTACCTATAGTGGTGACGGTGGTGGCCACGGGTCTATAAGCTAGTTTCTTTATGCATTCATTCTTCTAAAAACCCGTGGATTCCACGGGTCTATAAGCTAGTTTTATTTAATATAAATGTCATGAACCCACTCACTACCTTCCCTTTTCTACTTTTCGATACATTTAGTTAGGGGTGCTCATCGGTTCGGTTATCAGTTTGTCGATTTATTTGTTTCGCTCTGTTTGATTAAAAGAGATTTTGGTAGAACCGAGAATCGAACCGAACTGAATTCAAATTAGATTAAACAGAACCAAAAATTGAATTTGAATTGAGTTCGGATTTTGAGTTGACCGGAATAACCCTAATCACATAATTTATAAATATTTATTCATTTGATTATATAGTTTTTTTCAAGAAAAATATTTTCAAGCTTACAAATGTTATATTTATACAGGAAAAAGTTTTAATGATTTTATTATGTTTGTAAATTCGACAAAAATATATACATTAATGTGAATGAGTTGAGATCCATGAAGAACCCATCCATGCCAAAGAACCAATCAACAAATCCTAACCATACAATCCAATTTGATCCAAAGGCTTAGATTAAATCTAATATTTACTCTTGAGGGGCAAAAAAGGCAATTACATAAACAAAAAAATATCCAATACGTTTCATTATTTCCCCAAAAAAAATTAGGGCAAAACATACACACACACAACCCCAATCATCCTCCAATCCGCCACCTTCACCACCACCGCACCTTCACCGCCGCCGTCACCTTCACCACCACCGCACCTTCATCACCACCACATCTTCACACTTGTTAATGATTAGCTAATGATTTAGTTGATGTTCCAATTGCGGTTGATGAACATCAAGTGGTGGATGATGGAAACAAGCTTATGGAAAAGATGTTGAATTTCCAGATGAAGAATAAAATGTAGCTGCTATTCAAGGTAAATGACATGTGATTCAGCTTATTTTGTTGCTTATTTAGGTTTTTAGGGTGTCTAGGTAAATCACATGTGATTCAACTTATTTAGGTTTTTAGGGTTTCAAGGCAAATCACATGTGATTCGGCTTATTTTATTGCTTATTCAGCTTATTTTATTGATTTGTGAGTGAGATAAGTTGATTTGTATTGAAATCAGTGGTTAGCGATGTACTGATGTATATGTTTTTGTTGCTGATGTACTGATGTATTTTGTTAGAATCATATATGATTCACATTGAATCATATATGATTCATATAGAATCATATATGATTAAATGTGAATCATATATGATTCTTTAAGAATCATATATGATTCTTGGGAAATCATATATGATTCTAATGAAAATACTATATTTCAGCATCTGTGACGACACCAATGCCGACTTTATACGCACATGAAGAACTCCCGGGGGATATGCTAATTGGGAACCTGTTGTTGATGATATTTATATACCTGTTGAAGAGAAATAGCACTTGAAGAAACATCTAAGAGAAAAAGGAAATGTGGATTCTGTGGTGAGAAGACTAACAAGCACACCAAGTCGACATGTCCAATGAATCCAAAGTATATTGCAAAACTTGCGAGAGTTGCTCCTGCACAAAAGAGTGGAACTGATGCAAGAGAACAAAGGACTAGAACTGATGCAGGTGAACAACAAACAAAAAATGTCGCAGCTGAAAAAGCGACTAACGCTTCTTGAATAACAATTTCTTTAAATTTGTTTATTATTATTGCACTGTTGGAAAAGTGTTATGAGAATTTTAATTCAACTACGTTTAATTGAATACTTTTTGTTTGATATTTCAGCAGATTTGACAAGTGATTCTGAATATATGTGATTCTGATATGATTCTCTGATATGATTTTGAATACATGTGATTCAAAATCATATATGATTCAAAAGAATCATATATGATTCACATTGAATCATATATGATTCACATTAGAATCATATATGATTCACATAGAATCATATATGATTCTGAACATGAATAATTAATGAATAATATATGTTATTCCAATATGTGATTCTGAACATGAATATATGTGATTCTAATATATAATTCAATATAACATAAACTATTTCAAAACTACAACAAATTTAAAACTATGTGATTCAAAATATCAAACTATTTTAGAACTACCCATCAGAAAATATGTACTACATAAACCATCAGTTTACTACCCATCAGAATGTATGTACTACATAAACCATCAGTTTACTACCCATTAGAATGTACGTACTACATAAACCATCAGTTTCCATCAGATTACCAAAAGATTACAATCAGTTTACCATATGCTACCATCTACTTATCATCTATCAACATCACTTGATTTTTGCTGCATCAACCTCTTCAATTTAGCCAAATCAAACATCTTTTGCGAATTCATATTCAACTCATGCAAGAGAATCACCCCTTGTCCTCACCACCACCTTCTTCATCAGACTCACACTCGTCCTCACCACCACCTTCTTCATCAGACTCACCATCCTCATCATCATTACCTTCTTCATTAGACTCACCATCGTCCTTATCGTCACTACCTTCTTCATCAGACCCATTCTCGTCCTCATCACTACCAGATCTCATCAGTATATGGCTTCACATTGTTCTTTGCCAAGACAATGTTGACAAGAGAGAGGAGTTCTTGTACTTGCTCTGTTTTCTTTTAAATGCAACAGTTTTTGATCGACCTGGATAAAAATTTTAAATGTTAATAACTATAAAATAATCTAATACAATCATATATGATTCTATCAGAATCATATATGATTTTCCTTTAATCATATATGATTCTATGAGAATCATATATGATTCTATGTGGATCATATATGATTCTAACAAAATACACTTATAATGAAAATCCTATACATCAGGCCAATCAAAGTGGTATCCAGTTATAACTAACCACTAAATTCAATCCCAATCAACTTATCTCACTCACAAATCAGCACTCACTTACAAGCACAACCAAACTTAGATTAGTAGATAAACACTCAGCATAAAGTAACAATTAGCACAGTCCCAATAACAACATCCAACTGACTAAATAGGTAACTTGCAGACAGAGATAAGCTAAGCAAACAAGCTCAAATTACAGAAACAAGCACAGAAATAAGAAGCTAGTACTAGGATCTATTAATAGAAGCAAAAAGTAAAACAATAAGCTACTCTAGAGAGGCTAATATGAAGCTATGAAAAGGCTCAAGTATCGCACTGTTGGTGGTGCTTGACGAGTATTAGGACGTCCTATAATTAAACTCCATAAAGAGCCGAGACCTTGATTCTACCAGAATCATGTATGATTCTACCAGAATCATGTATGATTCACATTTAATCATATATGATTCTATATGAATCATATATGATTCAATGTGAATCATACATGATTCTAACAAAATACATCAGTACATCAGCAACAAAATACTATACATCAGTACAGTCACATGTATATTACAATCTATTCTCTAGCCCAACCTAACATCATTTACAGATCCACTGTAACCTTATAGCACTAAGCATCACATCATGCCTCAATAATAACTACCTCAAAATACTACCTCAAGCTGATTAGACGAAAGTTTCAACGAAACAATATAAGCTTATTTAAAGGCTTATATTGCTAATATACACAAAACGTAAATAATCAACAAAATAAGCAATTTTACCCATTATTTCAACAACGGCGGCGGTTTATGGCGGTTAATGGCGGTTCACGACGGTCAACGGCGGCGGATAACGGTTATTGAGAGAGATTGAGATTGATATTTATGATTGAGAGATTGAGAGAGTGTGAGGGTTTGAAAGAAACAGTGATAGAGATTGTGACGGTTTGAGAGATTGTGAGGGTTTTGAGAGAGTTATTAGTAATGAGTGAATTGACCACGATGCCCTTACATTAATAAAAAAAGAAAAAGAAAAAAAAAAGGTTGGATTTATGTGCACCGTAGATGGTAAAAGGGATGGATGGATGAGATTAAATGTTGGGTTCTATGGTTAAATTGAGATCTACATGGAACTTTTGGCTAATGTGAATTCGGTTTTCGGTTCAGTTCCGTTTACATTTTACTAAAACAAAACCAAACAGAAAACCGTATATTTAATTCGGTTCGATTCAATTTTGACAAATTCATTTTGGTTGCTTTTAACAAATTCGATTCGATGTTATTTGGTTTTGATTTTCGATTTTTGTGGGTATTACTCGAGTTGTGAACACCCCTGCATTTAGTGATGACTAAGTCAAAAATAGAATGGGTCGCTTGGGCTGTGATATGTCCCTAACATGTCATGTGAGACAAATAAGTACTACATGTCTACATTCAGCCTACTAAATTAATTTATTTTGTAAATCTCTAATATTGTTCCTTTGTAAAACTTAAGTTAGGTGGCAAAAGGTTAAATATTTGATAACCTGAACTAGCACACTATCAGCTGCTTTTGCATAATGTGAGGGATATACATCAGTTAAGGTATCATTGTAATTACACAGGTTTTTCAAATGATATGCAACACACAATCACTATATGTTCAGAATGTGTTAATGGACAAGAAGTATTTGAAGGTCAAACCTATCCAGCTCGTACAAATAACATGTTTACGTTTAAGAAGTTGCAATCATTACACTTTATCCTGATAAAATGTTATTTTTACTTTTTAGGAATGAAAAACATCTAGAGATTGGTTGTCCTGAGAATTGGATGTAAAAACTTATTTTGTGAATTATGATAAAACGAAAAAGAAAGATGAACATCTAATTTGACACCAAAAAGTATTAGGTTTGGGCTTTTGTTCAATTATAGGATTAAGGCTGTACTTTAAAGGCCCATTATCATCAGTGTGGTAAACTGGTAATAACTTGGATTGCTCTAGGGGATAACTCAGGTAATACCCATCAAATATCGAAACCGAACAGAAAAAAAAAAAGAACTAAATTTGTAATAGTGCAAACTAAAAACTGCATATATTTGCGCTAACTTTTTTTTACTCCGATGTATGCTTTAAACAATTGCATTAAATAACTTTTAAGATTTAAAAAGTTAAAATAATGCTATAAATCTGAAATATCTGGTGTAACATATATGTCAATATTGAACTTATTTTGAAAGTATCAATGAAAAGATTATAAGAATGTATTTAACATAAACCTGTTTTAGTTTTTAACATGGATATCAAAGATATGGTGGAAAAAATATGAGTTTTGGTATATATAGTGTTTTGGCATGATATATAACATAAAATATTGGATTTTGTGAAACTTGAACTTTGTGTGGATGAGTCGATCTAAAGTATCACCTATTGTCTTTTGTGAGAGACTAAGGTTTTTATGTTGAGGTTTTAATTTGGTATTATCATATAAAAACATTCACATAATAATGAAGTGTCAAGGTGTGATCAGTGTATTTTTCTCTCTTCTACCTGATTAAGCCAATCACCCGTTGACACCTCATTTTGTGAATTTTTTTTTTTGTGAGACATTTCCTTTTTATCTGTTGATTGGCAACGTCGAATAATTTTTAAAAGTATCAATTTTTTTTCCACTGTGCTTCACATGTTCAAAATTGTTGTTTTAATTTGGTATTATCTGGCTTGTCCGGACAACTCATAGAGGTGGCAAAATGGTTGGATCGGGTCGGGTCGGGTCTTAGATGGGTCACTTGAAAGGATGGGTCTAGATAGGTCTGGGTCAAACGGGTCTCGGGTTAGGTTGGTCAGTTTTTATTTATTTATTTTTGTTGTTTTAATATCATGGAACACATTAATTTATTATTGTAAAAACAAAGACAAATAGTCTTCGGAGACTGCAGTCGAATTGATCAAAAAATGGTATTAAATATCCGTTTTTATACGTTTTCGTTTGTTTTTATACATTTTCGTCTGTTTTTATCCGTTTATTTACTTTTTCGTGCATTTTTATACTTTTTCATTCGTTTTTTAATGCAGTGTTGAAAGAAAGTGAGTTTGCAACTTTTAATGCAATTTGTTCCCATATCTATTTTGCACCAAACATGGTGACTATTGATTTATGTAAGATTATGGATTGAATCTTACATGGTATCAGGCTTTGTGATCCTCCCCAAAAACTAAGCACCTAAACTCTTCAGCCGCCGCCGGCTACACGCCGGAGGTTCGGAGGGCTCCCTTTAAACCTTAACTTTATATAAAAAAATGGTAGATCTATATGTTTTTCTAGGGAATAAACACGCCCCGTTTGTTTGGAAAGTTATTTGGGGGTTGAAGTTTTAGGACCAACTTTCTCATTTGTTTGTTAATTAGTTGATTGTTCCTACGGCATTGTTACCAGTCGACTAAAGTTGACCGTTGGTACCAGTCCCTAAAGTCGACCGTTGGTACGGTTTTGTTACCGGTCGACTTAGTCGACCGTTGGTATCAGTCGACTAAAGTCGACCTTTGGTACGATTTTGTTACGAGTCGACTAAAGTTATGTTTTTATTATGTTAATGTCTTTTTTTTTTTTTCTAGTTTACTACTCCAGTCCGAGCTTTTGCGATTTCGCCGCTCGGACTGCAGGGGAGTGTTAGGATAAGCATGTTAGTTGTATAAGAGTGTATGTACAGTTGGCTATGAGATGATCGATTACAATCCATAATCTTACAATTTCTTCTTCGAGTATTTGCATGTTCTGTTAAACTTTTACACTTCTGAAGCCTAAAGGTCTGGATTAATTTTAAGCTTCCATCATGTAATTCGTTTCCTTGTAGAAATGAATTGAAATTTATATGTTTCTTTTGGCATAGCTGTTCGCATTAATTTCATAACTATTTTTTTACATAAGAACGAATGCTAATAAAGTTAGTAACCTCACATGTGGTAATACTCGACATATCGTCTAAACTAACATCAAGCAATGATCATCTTTTAAATGCAAACTTTATTAAGTAAATTTAGACATCCGGTGTATTACACGGGTCATTAACTAGTTTCAAATGAAAAGACAGTTTCTTGTCATGCCATAAACAATTGGTGGCATGAGATTGATACCTTGTCTTTGTTATTTGAGAATGTTGGTTGTTGCAATTTAATCCATTAGATGACCCCATTTTCACATGTGTGTTATATTGTGGTCCATAGTACTATTGCACCGCAATTTCACTAAAGAAAACCTCACATCCATTTCAAAAAAACAGTACTATGCGTTAGAAAGTAACCACCACCAAATGACTTATAGGTAAGGCGTTTGACTTATTTACAAGAGGTTAATGATCAAACTTCACTGGGTACACATTTGAAGGTAGTCAGAAAAGGTTCATAAACCAGTCACGAGGATAACCCAGTTTGTCAGTCTTGTCGACCAACAATCCTGATTACTAGAGCGGAATAATCCCGATCGCGAAGATGACACACAGCAATATCGACAGAAAAAGAAGAGAAGCTTTGCACAAGTAAGTACCCTAATCGATCCTTGATTAGTATGAAAGAATGATGTACATAAACCCTCACCCCCTCATCTCTATTTATAGTGAATGAGGGGGTAAGAAACCGACTCCCAAACCGCCTAGGAATCTAGTCGGCTTATACAATTAAAAGGAAAGAAACGTAGGTCTTGGGCTTGGGACACAAGCCAAACAAACCGACACATACATGGCTAATAGAGTTTAACACTAAGACCCCTAGACTTATTCATAAGCTAATATAGAGACTAATATTGTAACAATTTCCACCTTAGGCTTTATATTAGCCTACACCGACGCTCAGCAACTCCAAGCAACGCTGAAACTTAAGTCCAGGTACCACCTTCGTCAAGGCATCCGCAGCATTGTGTTCAGTACCCACCTTCAGAACTTCAACCGTCTTTGCTTCCAAGACCTCTCTGATAAAGTGATAACGCACATTGATGTGCTTAGTCCTTTCATGAAAAACATGATTCCGCGATAAGTGAATCGCGCCTTGATTATCACAATTAACTGCCACAGTGTTAAGCTCCACGCCCAACTCTTCCAAGAGTCCCCTTAGCCAAATAGCTTCCTTCACAGCCTCCGTAAGGGCCATATACTCCGCCTCTGTAGTTGAAAGAGCCACCACGTGTTGTAGCGTTGCCTTCCAGCTTACAACACATCCCTGTACTAAAAACGCGTAACCTGTGATTGACCTACCTTTATCCGGATCCTTTGCGTAGTCTGAATCAACAAAACCTGTTACGTCCACATGGTTGCCATGATTTGTCCCAAACACCAAACCCACGTTTGCAGTACCCCGCAAATATTTCAAAATCCACTTCACTGCTTCCCAATGATTTTTACCTGGATTCGCCAAATATCTGCTAACAACACTTACTGCATACGCTATGTCTGGCCTCGTGCACACCATCAAGTACATTAAGCTCCCAACCGCATTTGAATACGGCACCTTACTCATCCTTTCAACATCACAATCCCTAACCGGACAATCCTTCAACGACAGCTTGAAGTGCCCACCCAATGGCATCTGAACCGATTTCCCATTGTCTATTCTAAAATTATTTAAAATCTTAGAAACATACCCGGATTGTGACACCCTCAGAATCTTGCGACTCTGATCCCTGATGATCTCCATACCAAGAATCTTCTTTGCTTCCCCGAGTTCTTTCATGTCAAACTCCTTATTAAGCAAAGACTTGATAGACCCAATCTCAGCCTTGCTTTTACAAGCAATCAGCATATCGTCTACATATAACAGTAGATAGATATACTCACCTGGTGCATAACTCCTGTAATATACGCAGCTGTCGTAACTGCTACGCTTAAACTCGTTGCTCAGCATGTACTCATCAAACCTCCTATACCATTGCCTAGGTGACTGCTTCAAACCATAAAGGGATTTCTTTAACAAACATACCTTGTTACCTTGTTCATATCCCGGTGGTTGCCTCATGTAGATCACTTCTTCAAGATTCCCATGTAAAAATGCCGTCTTTACATCAAGCTGCTCCAGCTCATAATCTCTACACGCAGTTAATGCAAGTATAACCCGAATAGATGTGTGTCGAACTACAGGTGAAAATACTTCATTATAGTCAATACCTGCCCTCTGTGTGAATCCACGAGCCACCAACCTTGCCTTGTACCTAGGCTTTTGAACACCTTTAATCCCTTCCTTTATCTTGAACAGCCATTTGCAGCTCACCAGCTTTTGCCCAGCTGGATGATCTACTAACTCATAGGTCTTATTCTTCCTCAGAGAATCCATCTCTTCATCCATAGCAGCTTTCCACTTAGAACTATCTTCACAAGCAACTGCCTCCTGGTATGTCAATGGTTCATGAGTATCTTCTTCCTCTGCTGCAGCAAACGCGTAAGCAGCCATATTACTCTCATCTCGAAACCTCAAAGGTTTCGTTCTTGTCCTTGGCTCTCTATCCCGAACCAACTGATAATCTGTGAGATCCGGTGTTTGATCATGATCCTGATCCCCTGCATCTTCATCATCGCCATCTTCCTGATCATCTGTCTAATCTTCCTCAAGCGAATGATTATTTAACCTTTGCAGTTCCACCTCAACCTGTAATTCCTCAACAGACTTATCAGTACCTGCACCAGAATCCTTCAATGTGTCTTTGTACATGACACTTTCATTGAAGACCACGTTCCTGCTAGTGACTATTTTAGGTGATTCATTATCAAGCCTATATAGCCTGTACCCCTTCACACCTTCAGGATACCCCAAAAGAACGCATTTTACCGCTCTCGGCTCGAGCTTACCTTGTTTAACGTGTGAATATGCGACACAGCCGAAAATTCTCAACATCCCATAATCACTTGGATGTCCTGACCACATCTCCATAGGTGTCTTTTTCTCAATCGCTGTCGATGGTGACCTATTGATAAGATATGCGGCCGTACATGTCGCTTCCGCCCAGAAGGTCTTGGGCAATCCAGACTGAATTAATAAACAGCGTACCTTATCCATGAGAGTTCTATTCATCCGTTCTGCTAATCCATTCTGCTGCGGCGTCCCGGCAACTGTCAAATGTCTAGCAATCCCACTCTCTGTGCACAACTGTTCAAACTCCCGGTTACAGAACTCAAGACCATTATCTGTCCTAAGCTTCTTAACCGTCCTCCCAGTCTGATTTTCTACTAACTGCTTCCACTCTTTGAACTTTCCAAATGCTTCGTGTTTGAACCTGAGAATATAAACCCATACCCTCCTGGAATAATCATCAACAATAGATAAGAAATACCTCTTACCTCCCAATGATTCCACCTGAGACGGACCCCATAAGTCTGAATGAACATAGTCTATCACTCCCTGAGTAGTGTGCCTTCCTACACCGAAACTGACTCGATGTGACTTTCCCAGAACACAATTCTCACAAAAATCGAGCTTACCTAGACTCTTCTTTCCAAACAGCTCCTGCTTTTCTAGCACCTGAAGTCCCGCTTCACTGATATGTCCCAGTCTTTTGTGCCAAACCTGCGCAAGACTGTCTTTTTCTTCAACACTAGCATTAAGCTCACCCGCCACTGCATGGCCATCCAAAGAGTATACGCAATTATCCCTTCGGGTTCCAGATAAAATAACCCTGGAACCATTAATCACCTTGATTTTGCCCGACTGTATTTTTACGGTATATCCCTCTTTTTCAAGAGTTCCCAGCGATATCAAGTTTCTTTTCAATTCAGGAATATACCTGACATTGTGTAACACAAAACTTGACCCATCTTTCAGTTGTACCCTTACCTTGCCAATACCTCTGATCTTGCACTCCCTGTTGTCACCCAACAGTACCCTGCCCCCATCGCATTCCAGAAAATCAAAAAATAAATCTAACCTGGGTGTCATGTGGTATGAACCTCCTGAATCCATGATCCAATCTAGCAGAGCCTCTGCACTCATAACCATCATCACCTCAGAACCGTCATAAATCGAACCACTGGAGCTTGGCTGATCATCTTTCTTGACGAAACCATTTGACTTCTTGCGATTATTCTTTGGACAGTTTCTCTTCAAGTGCTCCTCAGACTGGCAAATATAGCACTTGAGTCTTCCACCTCGAGACTTTGATCTTGACTTTCCCCTAGACTGATGCGAATTCCTGCGATCAGTTCTTCCCCTCACATATAACCCTTCACCATCATCCCCCTTCGCCTTAGACCTTTCTTTGATTTCCTTTGAATTCAGTGTGGCCATCACATCCTCCAAATTCAAAGCTTCCCGTCCATAAAGCAAGGTATCCACAAAGTGTTCGTATGATGCTGGTAAAGAAGTGAGTAATAATAAAGCAAGATCTTCATCCTCGAATTTTACCTCAATATTTGCTAAATCAAGAACGATTTTGTTGAACTCATCTATATGCTCGGAAATCGTACGTCCAGCCGGCATGTAGAATGTATACAACTTCTTCTTCAGGAACAACTTGTTGGCCAAGGACTTTGTCATGTACAAAGTCTCAAGCTTGGACCAAACCCTCGCTGCAGTCGTCTCCCCGGTAACCTCTCTCAGAACCTTGTTACCTAAACACAAAATCATGGCACTGTGAGCTTTCTTGTTTAGCTCAGCTTTCGCTGTAGCATCCATATTTGCGGGTAAAACCTCCAGAGCTGCTTCACATCCATGTTGGATTAATAAAGCACGCATCTTGACTCTCCATAACCCGAAATCACCAGTTCCATCGAATTTCTCGATCTCAAACTTGGCTCCCGTCATTCTTTAATCCCTTTGTTAATTTGCTAAACCTTGTGATATATAAAACCTCACAATCACAAATTACAAAGTCCCTTGTGCAATATCCTTCAAAGTAAATTTGTTTTCTTTTCCTTATTTTAACCAAAAAAGAAAAGTAAAATACTTGTAATTAAAAATCAATTAATCACAACACCCTTTTAACGTCTTCCTTGTTTTGTATATCAAAATCCAAAAACAAGAATCTGGTCTTCTTCTTCTTTGTGTACGCCGTCAACAACAAAAAAAAAAAACAGATCCAAAAAACCAATCTTCGATAAACCCGAAAACCAACACCCCTTAAGCTTTCTTCAACCGGTGTCGATACCTCGACAACCCAGAAAACTTAAGGACCCTTTAACGTCGATATCCTGCTGCTCCTTTGTTACTGTTTAAGCGACTCCTAAACAGCAACCCTCTTGTCGATCGTTACCCTTGAAGACCCAAACAGAAAACGAGACCTGCTCTGTCCAAGAACGAACAACAGAGACCTTCTTGATCGATCCTAGTAAACAGCGAAACCCGCGAACCGAGCTCTTGATACCACTTGTCAGTCTTGTCGACCAACAACCCTGATTACTAGAGCGGAATAATCCCGATCGCGAAGATGACACACAGCAATATCGACAGAAAAAGAAGAGAAGCTTTGCACAAGTAAGTACCCTAATCGATCCTTGATTAGTATGAAAGAATGATGTACATAAACCCTCACCCCCTCATCTCTATTTATAGTGAATGAGGGGGTAAGAAACCGACTCCCAAACCGCCTAGGAATCTAGTCGGCTTATACAATTAAAAGGAAAGAAACGTAGGTCTTGGGCTTGGGACACAAGCCAAACAAACCGACACATACATGGCTAATAGAGTTTAACACTAAGACCCCTAGACTTATTCATAAGCTAATATAGAGACTAATATTGTAACACAGTTAAGCCGCATATATCTAATTAGTAAATTAAAACTCACCCTCCGATCCCTGGGTAATTAATAAACCTAAACAAGGAAAACCACGTCCGTTTTGTTTTAGGTTTGGGACTACCCATTTCACTTGTTTTAGCGTAATAAAATAATGCTCCATCATTTCGCGTATAACTTTGTTTACAATGTACTGTAGGATTCCCACTAGTTACTCGTGTATCTCACAAATGTCGACATATGCACTCAAGTATATGATTAAGGCACATGATGCATTTATGTTCACATCACCAATTAAAAGTGGTCACACCTGATAACAACAATGTGAACAATATAACTGAATAAGTACACAGTTAGTTGGTAGTTACACACTCTTCCTTTGTGGCAAAGTTTGAATTTGTGAATGCCACTTTGCCAACTAGTGACCATCCTAGAACATAACAGGAACATCAATTCCAATCCAAATAGTAAGTGATTATTGGGAAAAATTGTAAATAGTTGAATACTATTTGGAAGAAGTTACTATTAAGATTAGGGCAGTCGGGTTGCTATTTTATATATTGTATCGCAAAAAAGTTACATAACGATGCATGTTATAATCTGGAATTCAGAGGTGATCACTCTAGCGTTGTTTGTAAGCATAGTGCTATTAGCTTAGTTTTTATGATATCCTAATCTGTGGAGAATTTTATCTTCATTCTATTAAGAGTTGTGATCGATCATTATAGTTGTCTGTTGCTTTGCCGAATGAAGGCACACTCTCATTGTGAACTTCCTAGGCGTGCAGCTTTATTTAATTTTGGTCCACAAACTCCCCTTCTTTGTTTATGCTGAACAATACCTCTATTAACGTGCGGAGACAAACTGTGAATTTATAATGGAAATGTTAAAAGTCAAATGTCATTATTGATGATGTGTTTCCTTGGCTTCCTTATTCGGCCAATAATGTGTTCCTTGGATTCCTTTTTCAGGTCCTGTTTGGTAACAATAATACTCATATGTCTGACACTAAGAATTAAGAAGATTGGTGATGATTCTAGTCATTCTGCATATAAACTTTCAGTATAATCATTCACCTGGAATTATATAATCATGATTATTATATATATAAACAATTAATATCAAAGAACATGTAGCGGAAGCAAAGGATAAATAACACATAAATAATTAACCGAATTTAAATAGTAAGCGTATCTTGATGATTCTAGCAAGAACAAAAATCAAACCGTGCAATAAAGTGATGAACCCTAATTAGGGTTTAAACAGATTACACGAATTGCCCCTTATCTTTTTTGCAATTCAATCCAAGATACTTACAATAGTGTGTAAGTATCACGTTCTTGTACACACGTACTAAATCAAACTAAAGTTATACAAGTAATTTAATCACAAAAATTAAACCAAACAATTTGATTAAGAAAACAATTCGATCGGCCCATAAAAGGGTTTATGGTCGACCGATCCAAGAAAAGAGAGAAAGAAAACTTTAAGGTTTTAGTTTGTGTGCACAAGAGGTATCAAACACTAAAACCTTGGTTTGCTTATATAGTGAATGAAACTTAGAGTCCAAGTTTGAGTTGGATTTGGAAACCCAAGCTCAAAACCGATCGGCCTCCTATGGAGGTGGATCCGGAACCTTCTTGACTTATAATTTAAATCTAGTCATTTCCTTTTCTTATTTAACGATCGTTAGTCACTTCCGTTAAATACTAACGTTCGTTATACGTTTTCTGATAATTAATAATTAAATATAACGTTTTATATAAAATTATTAATCTTTAGTTCTCATACGTAATGTGTGCAATCCCGTGATCTCGAGTTCGATCCTAACACACAACTATTATTTTATGTCTATAAAACTAACAGCTCCCACTTAGACATATCTTAATAGTTGTGATCACATCGGTTAGCGTCTTGCAACACGCCGATGCCTCTAGAACAACTCGAGTAGGTCTCCTGAAAAAACCTTTAATGATCCATCATTATTATTATCCTTTTGTTTCTAATACTACATCAAATAAAGATATGGATATTATCTTTATTCAAATATTCTATTTCTCGTTGTTTGTGATTGAGCAAGATTACCAAATCTTCTGAACATATTCAGGGGAGATCTTGGGCGTGGCCACGCATACTTCTTGTCAACCCTACGAGGGGCCCAGCAGTATTAAACTCCAAAAATAAATTTGGAGGAACAAATTATATCTTTACTACAAGCATAACCTATGAACTTTGCAACAATTCTGAAAATAATCCTTATGACTACCAGTTACGTATAGCGTTAAATTATTCCACAGAATGCACTACATTCATAACAGTTATCTGGCATCTTAAGTCTGAGGGTAACTATTCATGATTTACTTAATTATATCCATAAGTAACATCATGTAGTTGGGATAAGTTCTATATTCAATTAATTGAATATCATGTGAATTTGGTATGACAACGCATCAATATACTTTCAAGTATATTATACCAAAACTCAAATTTGTCTTAATTTAATGATATTCCCATATCATTAACCGACAACGAACATTTAGAATAACTAACTTATTCATGGATTAAACATGCAAATATATAGGACAACAATATTAAATAATGAACATAAACATAACCAATACTTTATTTCATTAAAATATAATAAATGTTTACAATATCCTTTATCCAAATATTAAACACAGTTATGCAAGAAACTACTAGCTAATCTAAGTCCAATACCATTGGCAAGTTCAGTAAGCTTTTCTTTAGCTAAAGCCTTAGTGAATGGATCAGCTAAGTTATCATCTGTGTGAACTTTCAAGAGATTTATTTCACCTTCGCGGACTTGTTCCCGAATATAGTGATACTTTCGTAGAAAATATCTGGTGCCCTTCATGACTCCAGGTTCATTGGCAAATATGATTGCATCAGAATTGTCGCAATACATATTAATAGGTGATTCAGTTGAAGGCATAACACCAAGCCCTGAAATGAATTTCCTAATCCAAACAGCCTCCATTGCAGCTTCTGAAGCAGCTATGTACTCGGCCTCTGTCGCAGACATCGCAATTGTACTCTTCTTCTTGCTCTTCCTGTCTACTGCTCCTCCATTGATAACAAAGACATAACCAGTCTGAGACTTCGCATCATCTTTGTCACATTGCCAGAACGCATCACAGTAACCTGTTACATCAAGTTCTGTAGCTGGATTTCCACCATACACAAGAAAGATATATTTTGTATGCCTAAGATACTTTAGAATATGTTTAACAGCAATCCAATGTTTTTCACCTCAATTATGTTGAAATTGACTGGTGATATTTTGAGCGAACGCCACATCTAGCCTTGTGCATCTCACCGCATACATAATAGATCCTACAGCCGAAGCATAAGGAACTTTGCTCATGCGTGCCACCTCTGCAGGTGTTGAAGCACATAACTCACTGCTCAAGCCATGTTTCACTTCCATTGGCAAAAATCCCTTCTAGGAATTTTCCATATTGAATCTCTTCAATATTTTTTCAATGTAAGCACTTTCACTTAGTCCGAGTAACCGCCTTGATCTATCTCTATAGATCTTGATTCCTAGAATTTATGCAGTTTCCCCTAAATCCTTCATAGAAAAACACTTTCCAAGATATGCCTTAACCTTTTGCAAACTTGGAATGTCTTTTCCCATGATCAATATGTCATCAACATATAGGATAAGGAAAATTACATTACTCCCACTAGCTTTGTGATATACACAAGGCTCATCAAGATTCTAAGTAAATCCAAACCTTTTGATTTCTTCATCAAATCTTTTATTCGATTGCCTTGATGCTTGCTTCAATCCATAAATGGATCTTCGAAGTTTGCATACACGGTTTGGAAATTTTGGATTCACAAACCCCTCAGGCTGCGCCATATAGATGTCTTCATCTAGGCGACCATTTAAGAAGGCGGTTTTGACATCCATTTGCCAAATCTTATAGTCATAGTATGCTGCTATGGCTATGAGAATCCTAATAGCCCTAATGTTAGCTACAGGAGAAAAGGTCTATTCGTAGTCAATACCAAATGTTTGAGTAAAGCCTTTAGCTACCAAACGGGCCTTATAGGTGTGTACCTTGCCATCCATGTCAGTTTTCTTCTTGAAGAGCCACTTACTTCCAAATACCTTGGCATTGGAAGGAAGGTCTACTTCAATCCAGACATTGTTATCTTTCATGGATTGTGTTTTAAAATAATAAAGATGTAATATAAAGATGTAGCATATAATAAAGAAGTAATATAAAGATGGGATCAGAATAGATGTAGCATATAATAATAATAAGAAGTAAGAGAAGTCAAAGATGTAAGAGATAATAAAGAAGATTGAGATGTGAATAGAAAAGATAGGATGACGGCACGGTAGAGATAAAAGGAACCGAGTGTATATTAGATTGAAAAGAAGAAAAGAAAGAATACAATACTCACACACACACACTCCCACCTTACCCTCTCTCTTGCACACTAACTTATGTGGTGGGAGTGATGTATTTATAGTGAGTAAGAGTTGCCCTAAAAGGCTTTTGGTGGGCTTTGGTTGGGTTTGTGTTGGACTTGGACATTACATGGACTTATACTAATACAATCTAGCTAAGTCCAACACAAGCCTTTCTAAGACTATTTTGTTACATATAATCGACATACACACTAAAGGATAAATGATCATCACTTCAATATAATTTAAATGCTAACAATCTCCCCCTAAGGGATGGTCATTTCAATGATGCTCCGGTGATTGGACTTTTGTCTTCAGTATCTTAAACTTTGTGTGTCGATGTAGAATATGTTAGGATCTCTGAGAAATAAGAATTTCTCATTGCTGCCGATAGTGAAGCTGGTTCCTGCCGATAGTGTTGCATTGCTGCTGCGATTGGTTCATGCCGATAGTATTGTTTTGTTTCTGCCGATAGTGTTTATTGCTGCGGATAGTTATTGTTTGTTATCCGTAGGTTTAGAAAGTTTGTTAGATTTATTTTTAGAAGAGATCTCGTTTATCTCTTCACACGTTTTCTTGTAAGACGGGTTAGGGTTAGGGTTTCTTATTGATATAAAAGAAACATCCCGTCCATGAGTTTAATGTACCTTTGACGTTTACAATATACAATAACACAATTCTTAGTTCATAGTCTGATCCATAGAGGATCATTGTCTTTTCTTCTTTATTATACTTGTTGTTTAGTTTCCGCATAAACACTTGTATACCATACAGAGGTTCTTGTTTAACCAAGCTCAATCAAGCTCAAAGTACTCGATCCTACAAGTGGTATCAGAGCCTGGTGAGGATCTCTGATAAAGAAGGAAACATTGTTGAATCGTCTCTCTTGAATCTTTCACAATGTCGCTATCAGGTGATAGATTTGAAATGTGCGCAAGGAGAATTAGGAGTCTGTTCCATAATAAGTCTGTGGAAAAGCTGATTGAAAATGATGCATCCTATGAGACAAAGGAAAATTTGGAAGAATATGCTCTAATGGGATTCCCATCTCAGGTACAAAGATGTAATCCTGCTTGTCAAGAATTATACTCAACTCTTAATAAAGAATATGATGACATGAAATCTAAGTATAACGAATACTTCATTAAGGTTCAAGCTTATGACAATGCAGTTAAAACATTGGAAAAACAAAAAGTTTGGTACCAAAATAATCAGTTAGCTTATGAAGAAAAGATAAGGGTTTTAGAGAGGGACTTGAAAAACACCACTAATGAACTTAAATATTCTGAGTCACAAAAAGCTAAGGTGGTGTTAGAAAAACAGGAATTGCAGACTAAGCTAGACTCTACCATGGCTAGGTTTGATAAATGGAAAGATTCATCTAAAAACCTAAACAAGTTAGTCGATAGTTCTATGTCTACAAAAACTAAAAAAGGTTTAGGGTTTGGTAATCTGATAGGGCCAAATCAATTTTATGACCCTAATGAGTATAGTGTATTTGACCCTGAACCTGTAGACTACCAAAAACCTGTTAAGTATGTGAAAGAAGGAGAAATGAATGTGGTTCCTCCACCTATCAGAGGAGTCTTTAAGCCTGTCCCTATCCATTCAGGATCTGACATTGACTCAAATGAGTCACAAATGGTTTATGGTAAAAAGTCAAGAGATTTACCTGAACCTGATGATTGTGTCTCTTGTTCCACAAGTGACAAGTTCTCAGAAGCAGAGTCTAAAGACTTTGTTTCATGTGACTCAAGTGAAAAATCTTCCACACCCAAATATCATGAGCCCTCAAGTACAACTAATGATAAATCTGCTTCTAAATCAGCCTTTTCAGACAACAGCTCAAATAATTCTGTTAAAAACAAATGTGTCTCTTGTTCCACTAGTGATAATGTTGTCTATGTTAATAAAAGTTATAGTAAGAACAAGGCTGTTAAGAAGAAGACATGTTTTGTGTGTGGTAGTCAATATCATCTCATTAAAGATTGTGATTATCATGAGAAAAGAATGAATGGTGGGCAACAACAGAGCAAATCATTGTGGAAAAATGTTAAACAAATACTTCCATATGTTCCACAAGCAGCAGAAATGAACTTTTATAGGCCTAACTTTCCTGCTGATAGACCTGCTGGTTCCTCTGTTCCTGCTGATATTCAGGGAACCATTCCTGCTGGTACCTCTTCATATTTTCAGAGGGATTTCAGGCCTGCCTATTATAATCAAATCTTTGGAGGGGGAATGGTTTATTCTCCATGGTATCCTTGGTAATTGTCAAGTTTGGCTAATCATGTTGTTGTAATTGTGTTTGCTGGTTTGAGGGGTGGCATTAGCCTAAGGGGAGGCTAATGCTTGTATTTTTGTCTTGTTTCTTATTCTTCTATGTATTATGTTTTGTGTTTCTCTAATTTTGTTTTGCAGGTCTTTAGCGTCTTTTGTTAGCTAACTTTGTTTTGCAGCTCTCCATCTCTCAATGCCTGGAATTAAAACTAAAAGACAGTAATTTCCATTCATCATGATTAAGATCAGTACATTCAGTTACAAGTTTCTAAAGCTTCTTATCAACATTATTTAAACATCATACCAACCTTCAAACATCTCTCAACCTAAACCCTACCACCTATTCCATCTTCCCTTTACCCTTACCCATATTATCAGGCATGAACCTCCTTCCTCTCTGGCGACTGATTTCTTCATACACTTGGGGGACTGGAAGTGCCAACACCACTGGGAGTGGCTATCTTGGTTCAGGGGCTGGAGTTGAAGAGCTTGAGGTTGCTTGCCTCTGATGTGTTCTAGGGCGTAACCTTGCAGTTGTTTGACTTGGCTGTGGAGTAGAGTGGCTTGTTGGTGGAATTTGCTGGCTTGGCTTAGGAGTTGGTCTGTTGGGATTCTTTCTTTGTCTTGGATCTTGGCTTTCACGTTGTCGACTGTCTCGACTTCGAGGGTTAGGTTTTTCACGACTAGAGCCTTCTCGAAGATCAGCATTACCTTTTGGCACCGGTACTTTATAGAAGGTTGCAGTTGTCCTTTCCATCTCTTCAGTAAGCAGAGCCACTGTTGCCTTCATCTCTTCCCTTAGCTTGTCCGTGATGGGAAAATTGGAAGGATATGTCTCCCATTCACCCTGACAATAAGTCAAGGACTTCAGCTCTGATGTTCTTTCATCATCAGAGCTAGAGTACTCAAATGACGAAGGAGTAGATGGAAGAGGATCAGATGAATATGAATCTTCCTCAACCTTGGCCTTACCTTTGTTTTGAGAAGATGATGCAGTTTTGGGAAAGTAATTTTTCCATCCTGAGTCACTGGAGGAGGAAGAATCTGATGAGATTTCTATAATTGGATGTTTAGATGAACTCATGATTTTGAAGATTTTTGGTTTGGTTTGTAATAATAAAGTTATGTGATTTGAGGGTTATATAATGATATGGAGATTAGTGCAAATTTATTGATGGTTGGTATTGAGATTTAATTCGGATGAGTTATTCTTAATGACTAGGTTCGGAAGGTTGACTTTGCTCAAACCAACTCATTGCTGCCGATTGGTTAAACCTCTTATTGCTGCCGATTGACCAAGTTTTGCTGCCGATTGGTCAAACCTCCTTAAGTCAATTGGTCAATGTTACGTGCGTAGAACAGCAGCAATTTAAAAGTGATATATTTGGCAACCCAACCTAAAATTGCTCTTCTCTCATTTCAATTTCTCAAAATCCTATCAAACCCTAATTCTCTCATTTCGAACCCTAGATCATTTATCCAACACAATGTCAACTCTTCGCTACAAGGATGATCATAACAAGGTTGCATACTTAGAGTCATCTTCAAGGAGTGTTGGTTATGATGAGGTGTTAGCATTTCTTCGTGGGTCATCTATTCGTTATGCACTCACTTATTGTCCAGTTACGGTGTATGATTCGCTGATTAAGCAGTTTTGGACAACAGCTAAGGTTAAACACATTATGGGAAGGGAGGACGAGATTGTTGCTACCATTGATAAGCAAGAAGTGATTATTACTGAGGAGTTGATTCGGGTACAGCTTCAATTTCCTGAGGAGCATGGGGAATATGATCTTTCCAGGCAAGATATTACTGATGGTATGGCTGCTATAGGTTATCCTGTCACTGGTAGTTGTACTTTCTTGAAAAGTAAGTTGTCTCCTCAATGGAGATTTCTGATTCATACTTTACTCCAGTGTATGAGTGTTAAGACAGGTGGTTGGGATCAATGTCCAAGTCCAATTGCGTCTGGTCTAGTTTGTCTATCTCAGGGTAGGATATTTAATTGGGCCAAATATATTTTTGAGGGAATGATTGAGAATATCACTAATGGTAAAAACAGATTTTTGATGTACCCTAGGTTTCTTCAGATTATCTTAGGTGTACAGACCATTAACACATCCCCTAAGATAGTGAATCGGTTGACTCCCAAAATGTTTGCCCTGATGAAGATGAATTTTACAGGCCAACATTTGCCTTTATTACCTACCATGTTAAATAATGTCAATCCTGCTGACAACCCTGATCCTGCTGACTATGTCAGTGTCCCACCATCACCCAATGCAGCTGTTACTAGTGCATCCAATGCTGCTGATGAAGGGACTTCAGTTGCTGCTGATGCATCTGCATCTGTTGCTGCTGATGAACCATTACCACCATCACCTAGACCAGTGACACCTACACCTGAGTTTAATGACCCTGATGAGCCCAATAACCAGACCATCACAGTTGATACACCTGTTGTCCAGCCAACACCTTCTGTGGATTTACCTTCCTCTTCAAGGCTTTCATCTCCTAGTCCTTCTAGGCAGACTTTCAATGAAGACACCCATGTAGGAGGAGAATTTCATGTATCTCCACCTAGATCCAATGAAGCTCCTAACACTTCAGGTATTCCTGCTGGTGGAGCTGAGGATACTGCTTATCTCACCTCTATGTCCCAGTTACTTGACAGGTCTATGCAGAAGATTGAGGCATTAGAGTCAGAGCTTACAGAGACAAAAAGGAGTTTTAATAAGAGGGTGGAGAATTTGGAAAAGGAGCTCAGGGATTCTAAGGAAACTTTCAGTAGAACTATCCAAGAACTAAATGAAAGGATCAGCTCATTGGAAGCTCTCCATTTGCAAAAGAAAAGAAGGGTTATACTTTCTGAGTCTGAGGAAGATTAGGATGATATGTTATTTGATGGGCTTAATGTGCTGGCATCTGTTTCTCTTGATGGTACACATACTGAAGTGCCTACCTCTTCTGAGTACACTATCACTACTCAACCTCAGGCCTTCACTGGAACAAGGACCATTGCTGCTGATGTCTCTGGTGTTCCTGCTGAAGTTGATAGTATTTCTTCTGAGTCTAAGGTTCCTGGTAATACTGCTGATAGTCCACTCATTGCTGCTGATAGTAACACCATTCCTTCTGAAGCAACTCAAAATGATGATGAGATAGCTAGACAGATCCAAGCACAGGACATTGCTGCTGAACAAGCTAGACTGGCTCAGGTTGCTCAAGATGAGGAGATTGCAAGGAAATTGTCTGTAGATGAGAGGAATATAGCAGGAATTATGAATAACACAAGATCAGAAGATCCTACTTCAGAAGAGTTCAGTGAGCAAGTTGAATACTTGTTGGCTACTAACATGATTATTAGAGCTCATGGGTTTATGATTCTCCAAGATTCAGAGTTGGATTCAGATGAAAGGTCAGATCAGCTCAAGGCATTTATCTTGAAGACTCATAGAGCATCCTCTTGGAATGATTTGATGCATAGGATCAGTGAAAGACAAAATTCAGGATTTAAGATGCCTACAAACAAAGATAATGTCAATTTTATGAAGGTATATCTGAAGAATGAAGCTAACTACAAGCTTAGTGATTTCAAAGGTTGGACTGATGCTGCAATACAAAAGTTGTTCCTTGATACCTATGCAAGGATAAATTCTTCAGTCCAGACGGATATTCCACAAAGCAGGAAAAGAGAGCCTTCATCTTTAGAGTCTGATGTTGCAAAGAAAATGAAGTCTGGAGAGACATTGTCTGGTGCATCTTCTTTTATTCCTGCTGAAGGTTCTCAGGATGCTACATTCATATCACCAAGTCCTAATGTAGATGCATCTGAGGCACCACAAGAGGGTCTTGTTTCTGATGATATTCCTGCTGCTCATGTCTCTGTTTCTGCTGAACAATCTTCCTCTGTTCCTATCTTGCAATATGGTCTAAGGACAAGGCAGAAGAGTCACTCTCTTCACTCTTCTTCTAGGGATATTTCTGATGTGAATGATCAAGATTTGATTAGGGTTGATTCTGAAAGTGATTCAGATGGTGATTCCATTCATTCTTGGGGTCATATTGCTCACTGGGAGCTTAGGTCTACTTCTGAAGGTGAAGTCAATGTTTGGTTTTCTCTTGATGGGACAGTCAAATTCTTTACATTTCTGAGGGAGATCTTGAATAAGGTTGAAAGAAAAGATTTGGAGAATCTTTATAAGATAGTGGATAATTACAATCAATCTCATACTCCTACTGGAATTGGCCTACTGCTTTGGGGAGATTTACAAGTCTTGATGAATTCATTGGAAGGAGACAAGGCTAAATTGGTATGGGGTAATCAATCATCCTGGAGAGTATTTTCTTGGAGACTATATCCTTCTTCCAATGTTCATGTAGTGGAGCTCATCTCTGGCAAGTTCTTGACTATGTTTGTGGATGTCACTTATACTATATCTGAGGGAGTTTTGAAGAGAATGCTCACTCAGAAGGTCAGAGTTCCCAAGTATACAATTGGAAATGATTTAAATACAGCTGAACAGTTGGTCAAATTCATCAAAGATCAACTTGCAGTTAAAAGTACATCAGCTTAAGGGGAGGATTGCAGCTTAAGGGGAAGCTTATTCTTGTTGTTGTTGTATATCTTTCTATCTTTCTTTCTTTTCTTTTCTTGTTTTCTTTCTTTTTCTTTTGCTTATTCTTGTTGTTGTTGTATATCTTTCTATCTTTCTTTCTTTTCTTTTCTTGTTTTCTTTCTTTTTCTTGTGGTTTGTTTAAAAAAAAAAAAAAAAAAAATTATGTATATTTTGTGTGCTAATAAGTTGGTTTTGAGCAACACTTTGCAGGTAAAGTGTTGGTGTTTACACCTGCACAATAAATGGTGCTCAACTCACCATGTCTTGCAGACAAGAAAGAGTTGACTCACCATGAGGGTACGGCTCTGGTGTGATAATCAAATCCGTTGATAGCTGTAATAGCTTGCTCAAAGCTATAGGGTACTTCAACTCACCCATGATTCAGTTCTGAGAGTTGAAAATGGTTCTCAATTCACCATGGATGTAACCCTTTATGGGATCCAAAGAATTGGCTAGTCCACAAAAGTATGGTTTGTGGTAAAGACACTTGGTATCCATATTTGGTATTCAATTCACCAAGGTTTGCTGTAACCTAAGAATTGACTAGTCCTGAGCAAACGGCTACAGGTAAAGACAAGTCAAATCCGTTTATAGTTGCTGATTTGCTAATAAATCAAATGGTTATCAATGTACCATGGTCTAACACACCTAAACATTGGCTACTCCAGTAGTGATGGCTATTGGTAAAGAGACATCAAATCCATTAATTTTCAATGATTCACCTCTCACAGGAGTTAACACACCTAGATGTGATGACAATAGTATGAAACTTAAGTGATTTGATGTACATATTGTCATAGTAGCAGCCTAGCTCAAGTGAATGTCATGGTGACCAGTCTACATGTTTTGAAGAAGATTTCTTATTGCTGCCGCACTATCGAAGTTACTGCTGCATGTTCTAGCCATTGGAATCTTGCAAGTTATAGATGGTGTTGCTGGTTACTCATTGTTGCTGTTGCTAAGTCGCAATCCTCAAGCCTGAGAAGTTAAAGCTCTATCACATTGGAATCTTGCAGGCTAACCTAGTCAACCTCAAGATTAGGGGAGGATTGTTTGGATCTCTGAGAAATAAGAATTTCTCATTGCTTCCGATAGTGAAGCTGGTTCCTGCCGATAGTGTTGCATTGCTGCTGCGATTGGTTCCTGCCGATAGTATTGTTTTGTTTATGCCGATAGTGTTTATTGCTGCGGATAGTTATTGTTTGTTATCCGTAGGTTTAGAAAGTTTGTTAGATTTATTTTTAGAAGAGATCTCGTTTATTTCTTCACACGTTTTCTTGTAAGATGGGTTAGGGTTAGGGTTTCTTATTGATATAAAAGAAACATCCCGTCCATGAGTTTAATGTACCTTTGACGTTTACAATATACAATAACACAATTCTTAGTTCATAGTCTGATCCATAGAGGATCATTGTCTTTTCTTCTTTATTATACTTGTTGTTTAGTTTCCGCATAAACACTTGTATACCATACAGAGGTTCTTGTTTAACCAAGCTCAATCAAGCTCGAAGTACTCGATCCTACAGAACAGTCTTCATTCAATGTTCCTTCATGCACTGTGATCTTCAAAGTAATCGTTTTTCAGTCGTTCTTGCCTTGATCAACATCTTCTTGTGATGATGCGTCGTGTCCTCCAACATACTCATACATCTTGGACTGTTATACATATGCAAACAATCTCCCCTTGATAACAATCTCCCCATAATCTTTTATCATATGAACTTGTTCTTGACATCTTGATTAGCTTCTTGACTCCGTCGTTACACTTTGTCTTTAACTTGATCTTCTTGTCTTGAACTTTATCACTTGAGCTTTGATGAGGATGTTCTTCATAAGTATGAGTATGCGGAGGTGAAGATGTTGGATACATCGGATGATGGTTGATGGACTTTTGTAGTACCTGCATAAAACAGTTAGCAATAATACGTCCAGCACTTACACATTTAGACTTCGAGATTATCATCATCAAAGTATGAATACTTTCTCTTATCCTAACCCAGGCCGTTCTGAACCCGATACCCCCAAAAGGGCTTACACGGACGCACCGAAGTGCACCCACGATTTAGTGAGTCGCTGGAGATCACCCCACGATTGTAGACCGTTTGAAGTACGTAACCATCATGATATAAATGGCAAGATCCTTAGATCTCATTAAGACTCATGTACACCTTGTGTCCTTTTTGGTGAACACAAGGGTATTTTTATGGAAGTGTTCCTAATAGATTTTTGATGAATCTCATGGCTCTAGACTCTATTGTGCGTTTTGGTTTTAGTAGTCGGAGGCATGGAGCAGAGTGCCACCTTTTCAATATCAATACATCTCGGAGTGAGAGGCCGATAGATTATGCGGTTTTCTCCGTGAGAAATGAAATAAATATCTTTTAAGAGATATCTGAGTGGCTAGGAGGGGTGGTGCAGCGTGTCACTGGGTCCATGACGTCTTGTCTTCAATATCAGTATCAACTTGTGATAACCAATAGCAGATGTATTGACCCGGTTTCTGCCCTAAGTTTTCATGGAGGGCTATTTCTTTTCACCCTTACATTAAACTTTTCTTTTTAATTCTTCAACCCCTTCTTTCCCTTTCTCATTTACTCCTTTTTTCAATCTTTCCTAAGGACTTCTAATTCTACTCTATCGGAATTGTCCTTGGGTAGATCCCTCCGGCTCTGGCGGATCATAGGACATAAGCTAACCATAATCACCTTATTACTCCATGATTATCCTAGATTTGTTGATCACTTGTCATAAAACCTTTTGTGAAAATCTCTCAAAGTGTTTATGAATAAAACACATTTAGATAACACTTCGAGAGTTTTGCATTTTGAAATACTCCCCCTTCACATGTGCTCATGCATTTTTAAATAAAATTGCACATGTTGGGTAGAGTTTGCACATTTGAATTGATCGATTTTCAATGAACATGACCATTGCGAGACACGCTTACATCACTAGTTAGACTAGCTTGAAATTATTACCCGTCCCGGTCATATTCAATGATCATTTCTCGAATTGGTACATTCTACTCAGACAAGTCCTTTGCAAGACACGTTTACATCACTGGATAACCAACTTGAAATTATTACCCGTCCCGGACAAGTCTTTTCGATAACAAACATTTAATTTCGTCAATTCGAGGGTTAAAATCTTGACTCGAGCTCTTTTGAGATTCAATCCACGATCTTTAAACTTTTGATCACATTTTAATCACGTCCTCTCCCCCTCAAAAATAGCATGTAGTGATATTTTTGTTATCAACTGATTAAAATGAGAGCTTTTTGGAGAGATGGACGGATTTGCATGAATTTGGAACATTTTTGAATTTTTTAATTTTTATACTCCCCCTTAAATAAAGCATATTGTAAAACATTTGAGTTTTAAGAGGGAGTCATCATTTAAGCACGGGTTTCGTACTGAAGTATACGAAAGCCATAGAGATTTTTAGGATAAGTGCTCAAAAAATATATAAGATCTTTATTTTGAATGAGCACTTTCTTTTCTTTGAAGAACGGGTCCTGAACTGTTGTGTCCAGAAGCCATTGAGAAGAAATTTGAGAATCGACATGTTTTGAAAACATTTAAATGAACTCTCGCTCAAGCATCTGTACATGCCCGTATCATTGTTGATTGACATTTCTAGGTACGTACAGAATATTGATTATACAAGAGACATGTCGAGAGAAGAATATTTTTGGATTTTTGATTTTATAATGTTTTTGTGTTTTTTGAAAATTTTATATTTTTGTATTTTGTTTTTCATTGTTTTTCCAATTTTGTATTTTGTTTTTGATTTTATAAAAGAAATGGAATATCAAAAATAGAAGATAGAGAGAATGATTTTGAAGAATTTACAGAATTAGAATCCTCTGATGAACTGGGTTCTGAGATAGTTGAATAATATGCAACCAAAGGCGAAGAGATGTCACAAATAACAGTGTTCGAAGTACATGAATCATCACTCTGAGGGTGTTGACTATCAACTGTTGTAACGGTTTCTACTTCCTGTTGGTGATTGTCACTATTCTTTGTCTTGGTGCAACAGTCAAAAATCTTTCCTGTGGGAATCCATCTAAGACCAACTGATTTAAAAACTTTTCCCGTGGGAGTCCACCTAAGGCAAGATCTAGGAGTTGTTTTCTTATCAGATGTAGCGGAAGTCTCATTCTCAGAAAAACTACGTCCTGTAGAGATCCACCTAGTAGGTTTCTTAGCCTGTTGCTTCTTATCAACGGGTTTGTTTCTATTTGTTGTCTCAGTGGATTGTTTCTTAGCACGTGAATTTGCTTTCTTGATATACTTTGCAACACATGCATCATGATTAGCTGAGAAGACACATTTTTGACATGTAGGACAGACATATTCAACATTCTTGTTTATTACTGCAACCTTAATTTTGTCACTACTGTCATTTGGAACTTGCTTTTCGTTCGAAGAGGAATTTGAATTCTTAGTGTTGTATTCTACGTGCATATCATTTTCTTTTTCGCAACTACTCTTAGATGCAAGCCAATCCCTAGTCTGTTGTTGAGAGTTCCTAGGTAATGGTTTACTACTACTAGCAGTTTTTTGTAATGTTGTAGAATTCATCACTCTAGGTTTTGTACCTAAAATTCCATCTTTTCGAATCTGTGCCTTTTTCCTAGCTTTTTCAAGATAGTGATTGTGGACCATGTCGTTTGAATCAACATATTCTTTAACAGTGTTTATGGTCACATTTGGTGAGCTATTCCTAGGGGCACACACATTAGGATTCAACTTGTTGTCCTTTGAATTTGTTCTAGCATCCCTAGACTCTTTTGGATTATCTTTTACACATTTGTCTATCGCCCTATATGTTTGAGATGTAGAGGCAGATGCAGTAGTGGGATTAATTCTAGAAAGATCAGGTGCTATCACATTTAATGTTTCGACAACAACTTTTCCTTTTCCTTTTTCACTTTGCTTAGGTAAGGATGTTGGAGCACATTGAGAAATTGACATTTTTGGTTTTGCTACCCTTGTTTCCTCACCCTTCCCTTTTTGACTTTCAAGCTGAGACTTCAAAAGATCAATTTGTTCTTGCATGTTTTTGTAGGAACGCTCATACGACAATTTGTCATATTTGCATTCTTCCTTTTTCCGATCAAGTTATTTAAAATATGTTAAATTTTCTTTTTCAATCTTAGCAAGCGCATTTTCATATTTTTCAACAATTTCAGAAGTCTCAGCTCGAAGTCTTTCATCATCCTCTACAGAATATGTTTGATAAATAATGGACATAATTTTAGTCGATAGAGCTACTTCAGAGAGTATGTTATTGTGTCTTTCCAAAACTTTTATGTGTTCAATGTTTTCATTAGCTTCCTTTACCAAGGATTTGTGGTCCTTGACAAAGTCGGCTGTTTCTTTCAGAAAAGTTCTTTCAACATTAAGAGTTATCGCATAAACTGCAGAAATTACAGGGTTGATTTCTGTTTCAAACATCTTTTTCTGTTCTGTATGAAAACTTGAAAACCAATCGTTGTAGTTACTCTTTGTTTTGGATGCCACAATCGTCTGAAGCATTTCAATTCTCCTTTTAAGATCATCCAAATATTGTCTAGCTTCACTTGTGTGACAAGTGTTCTTAGAGAATATTTGTTCGATGTTAGAAAGATGTTTTGAAACAACTTTTCTTTTTGCGACAGCCACTGGTTTTTTGAAAAACAATGGTGACTCTTTTTGCACAAGATGAATGCTAGAATCTGTATTAAGCTTGTTATAATCAATTGGTTTAATTTCTGGGTTCATTTGTCTCATTTTAACACGATTCTCTTCGGAAAGCTCAATCCTTTCATAGGAATCACGAACCTTGGGAGGATCATGGTTATCATTTAGCACACTACCATTATATAACACATTCTGATATTGCTGAGCTTTCTTGAGATAATAAGGGTTTTCACAACCGATAGCCATTTTCTTCATTCTATGTAAAATTGGGTTTGGATCGTTAATTAACAAATTGATTGTTTGAGTTGAATGACCCGTTTTTACAAGCAATTCTTCCAACTTTTTAATGCTTTCTTGTTTTTCAATGATTTCATCAAGAAGATCATTCTCTTGTTTTGAAAACTTAGCATTCAATTCTTTCTTCTCTTTTTCAAGATCAGAACAAATTGATTTTTGTTTAGAAAGTTGGGAGGTTAATTCAGAAATTTCCTTGTTTAGGGATTTTATTTGCGTGTTCAACTTAACATCGAGAGTGTCATATTTGATTTGCAAATGTTTTTCCCTTAACACAGAATCTCTATAACCAATTTCTAGTTCTAACTGTCGTTTGTTATTAAATTCAAAAGCTTGTTCATTCACCTTATATCTCTCAAGCTCAACGGTCAATTTCACATTCGTGGCCTTAACATTAACCAATTGTTCATTAACATCGCGATTGATCTTTTTGACCTTTTCAATTTCAATGCCACAATTATTCAGTAATGATTCAAATAAAGCACGGGTTTCCTCATCATTAGCGTCATTTTGTGCAACTTGAACTTCATTAGGATTCATATCTGGATTTGCCAAATTAATATTGCTACAACTTGGCGTTTCCATATATGTATCGTAAGTAGGTTCGAGAGGCACATAATGTGGCTTTTCATGAGCAAACGGATTAACCTCATTACTTGAATTTGGTACCTCATGGAGTGGTTCTTTTTCATAAGTAAGAGGAATGTCAGAATCACTGTATGATGTTGATTCTTGCTGATTAGCCATAAGGTCGGAGACTCCAGTGACTTCTGTTGTATTATCATTAACTCTTGTTGTAACCATGAAGTCGTATTCCTCAGCAGTCAATGGTATTCCCGAATCTTCCTTGTTGGCTAGCATCAACATGTACTGGAGCTTTTCTATCTTCGTCATTGCATGGACATTACCAATTCTACCTATATCATTCCTGTGGATTTCAGATGAAGTTATGAAACAATAATCCTCATTTTGATTGACCCCATTCTGATTCATGAACTGATCCATTTGATTTCCCGTATACTGCCCTGCATATTGCATTTGATTCCCCATCTGTATTCCCATAGCATTTCCTTGCTGATTCCCGATAACCTCAACCATTTTTCCTTCTTGACCCATATATAACTGTGTATTGTCAGTGTACGGTGAATTCCATTGGTTGTTGTTACGTTGTATGAAGTTTAATGCTTTGGTGAATAATACAAAAGCATGTGCCAGATCAGTTGCCATATTGTCTTGTTGAGTTACCATTGATGATGTTGTATGATAAAGTTGATTCAGGATCGTTGCAAAGAATTAGGTGTTGTGGTTGATGGAGGTTAAGCTTGGTTGTTGTTATGAAGTCTTGGTTCGTTGTTGAAGATCGTTGAAGTTACAATTTAGATAAACGAAACAAATTAAATAAAAGTTACTAAATTTAAGTTACTAAATTTGACAAGACTATAATTTAGACAAGATCAAAAGTTCACAAATTCGACAAAGTTATGTAAATTACAATTTAGATAAAATGACAATTCTATAAAAAATTTAATTTAGACCAAAATTTAAACAAATTATAGCAAAATTTCAATTTAGATAGATTTTATCTAATTTATATAAATTTGTAATTTATATAAACAATCTAACTAATTTATACAAATTAGTAGATATCCAATTGTCGAAATATTTTACACACTTATACAAGTGGGAAAATACCGAGTCCGTGATCCTTTGTTGTTGTAGAAATTATGTTCGAAGCAAATTTATAAAAGTTATTTAAGTTGAAAATCGTTTAAATGAATTATGAGGACCAAAGTTGTCAATTTCTAAAGTTCAAACAAAACTGCCACAATTGCGAAGAAGGACTATTTCTGTCAATTTCTGAAAGTCTGGATAAATGCGATAAGAGGGACTTGAGTTGACAATTGCGAAAATTCTTTACTAATTGCGAAAAGGAATCTTGTTAATTGCTAAAAGTATTTCAAATTCAGGTTTGCGATAAAATGTTGACTGACAATTGCGAAAAGAGGGGACCACTTTTGTGATAGAGACAGCTTTCCACAATTTCAATATTCACCTTTTTATCTAAATTGTCAAGCCCCACAATTTTTATAAACCCTCTTTTATCTAAATTCTTGTACAAGAATTTAGATATTTCCAAGTTGATTGAAGAACCTTTTTATCACAAGTCTTATACAAGATATGTGATAAAAACTCAAGTCGCAACTTTTGAAGAATCAAACCGCAAGATGTAGCACTTTTTTCAATCAAGAACACCAAATATCTCGTAAAGACCAATAAGGCTACAACTTTTTGATGACTTTAAGATATAGAACCAGCCTATTTTTTTTCACACAAAAGATAGAACTTTTATTATTAAACTAATAGAGCTCACGTCAAAATCAACAAGCTGGCACCTTTTTTCTTTATCTTCACGTTAAGATTAAAATAAAGAGTAGCCGTAAATGATTATAATAGCAACATGAGACGCAATTTTTGAGCACTATTTCGATCAAAAACGTCAAATATGACGAAACAACCAATAAAGCCACAAGCTTTTGATGTCAAAATGATGTATAACCAATATTTCGACTCAAACTAATGAACTTTTTCACCAAAAACTCACAAAACTTCACGAAATAACAAGAAAGCTACCACCTTTTTTTTTCTTAAACGCACATAAAAATCAAAAAACACGACACAGCTAGACCTAAATCTTTATTTGGCGGATGATATCACTTGTAAAACACTAGATCTACTTTATCGCACAACTAAACACTAATATATATCAACTCGTATAAGAAGTAATATAAAGATGGGATCAGAATAGACGTAGCATATAATAATAATAAGAAGTAAGAGAAGTCAAAGATGTAAGAGATAATAAAGAAGATTGAGATGTGAATAGAAAAGATAGGATGACGGCACAGTAGAGATAAAAGGAACCGAGTGTATATTAGATTGAAAAAAAGAAAAGAAAGAATACAATACTCACACACACACACTCCCACCTTACTCTCTCTCTTGCACACATACTTATGTGGTGGGAGTGATGTATTAATAGTGAGTGAGAGTTGACCTAAAAGGCTTTTGGTGGGCTTTAGTTGGGCTTGTGTTAGACTTGGACATTACATGAACTTTTAATAATACAATCTAGCTAAGTCCAACACAAGCCTTTCTAAGACTATTTTGTTACATATAATCGACATACACACTAAAGGATAAATGACCATCACTTCAATATAATTTAAATGCTAACAGATTGCATTTCCCCATGCATAGCAACTACCCATTTATCCTTTTCAGGACTCTCAATGGCAGCTCTATAATTAGCAGGTTCATTAAGATCCCCTAGTATAGTTTCCTCAACTTCTACGTTAAGGCATAGACGTTCAGGAGCTTTCACATGTCTTGAAGACTTGCGAATGGGAACAATTTCAACTTCAGGTGGAGGACCCAGACTTTCAGGTTCCACAGGAAGTACGCTAGTGTTTTCAGAAGGCAATGTATCTACATGATCATCTTCCAGATGATAAACTCTCCCACTGAATTCTAGAAATATAAGTTCCTTTTCTAAAAAATCTCCATATCTAGCAACAATTACTTTGTTTTCAAGTGGATAGTAGAAGTAGTAACCCATCATTTCCTTTGGGTATCCTACAAAGATACACTTTACAGATCTCTGTTGGAGTTTATCTGCTGAGTCACATCTTATATACGCTTCGCAACCCCAGACCTTTAAATAAGACAAGTTTGGAGCTTTTCCATTCCATATTTCATATGGTGTCCTATCAACCTTCTTAGTGGGAACCATATTCAAAATACGAACCGCAGATTCTAATGCATAATCCTAAAAAGATAAAGGAAGAGTTGTAAGATTAAACATTGATCGTACCATGTCTAACAATGTACGATTTCTTCTCTCAGATACACCATTTGGTTGTGGAGTATATGGAGATGTGAGATTCGGGACAATTCCATTCTCAGCTATATAATCTTTAAACTATTGGCATAAGTATTCATCGCCTCTATCGGATCGAAGAGCTTTAATTTTCTTTCCTAGTTGCAATTCTACTTCTGCTTTAAAAACCTTAAATGTTTCAAACACCTCATGTTTATGTTTAATTAAATAAACATAACCATATCTGCTTAAATCATCTGTAAAAGTTAAGAAGTAGCTAGCACCTTTCCTTGACACATGTCTAAGTGGTCCACACACATCAGTATGTATTAAACCAAGTAGACCAGAAGCCCTTTCCATATTACTATGAAAAGGTTTCTTAGTCATCATCCCAGATATACAAGACTCACATTTATCAAATGATTCATCATTGATACTATTCAAAAGCCCTTAAACCAAACTATTTTAAAACGTTCGTGTACACACGTACTAAATCAAACTAAAGTTATGCAAGTAATTTAATCACAAAACATAAACCAAACTATTTGATGAAGAAAACAATTTGATCGGCCCTTAAAAGGGTTTATGGTCGATCGATCCAAGAAAAGAGAGAAAGAAAAGTTTAAGGTTTTAGTTTGTGTGCACAAGAGGTATCAAAAACTAAAACCTTGGTTTGCTTATATAGTGAATGAAACTTAGAGTCCAAGTTTGAGTTGGATTTGGAAACCCAAGCTCAAAACCGATCGGCCCCCTATGGAGGTGGATCCGGAACCTTCTTGACTTATAATTTCAATCTAGTCTTTTCCTTTTCCTATTTAACGATCGTTAGTCACTTCCGTTAAATACTAACATTCGTTATACGTTTTGTGATAATTAATAATTAAATATAACGTTTTACATAAAATTATTAATCTTTAGTTCTCATACGTAATGTGTGCAATCCCGTGATCTCGAGTTCGATCCTAAAACACAACTATTATTTTATGTCTATAAAACTAACATCACCAACTACAGGTGCTATGTATTTTATGATGTTAGCATATAATATGGTATTGTGAAGAATGGGGTTACGGACTCGACCATGAAAATTGGACGAGAACTCGAAGGAGCTTTGAAGATGATCGATTTAGATTAGATAAGTTCCGAGACGATAATAACTGTATGGAATAGGCTATTACTAATCTAGCTAAGGTTTCATTGTTGTGATGGTATTCTTATATATTAAATGAAACCCTAGCTAGAATACTAAGATCAAGTGTATTACTGACTAACATCATCACAATCAACTCAACGCCACATCAGCTTCTCTCCACAATCAACACTACAACCAACATAATGTAACAGGTTAACCAACATCACCACCAACTTCTATTTTTTTTCATTTTCTTTTAGATACTAAAAGTAAATTTTCATTAATTAAAAAATTTCACTAATAATTAAGATAAAATATAAACGTTACATTAAAATTTCAAATAAAATGAAATTTAAAATTATTGTGCATTTGTTTAACGTCAAATGTGTTCCACTAAATCGGTTTTAAGGTTTAGATAAGTTTCCTCGTTGACTAAATCGTTGACTAAATCGCTAATAACTTATAACGTTTGTTCTTGTATACGTACGCAATCATCCTCATGATGTTGCTTCTCTGGATAAAAGTCAGGAGAAATTGTCTTATTTTTGTCTTTTTGAATCATGTTATGTCATATGATGCATGTGTACATCATATTAGTTATTTTTTAAAAACACGTCAGTAGTGCGAGATATTTTATTATAGCTAAATTTTTCTTTAGCATGCCGCTCGTTCCAAATCTTTCCTTCCTGCTTCATGCGCTTGTTTGTACCTTATTCGCTTCGTATCATCCGCACCCGAATGTGAAATCGACTTAACAAGTGTAGACCATTCCGGATATATCCAATCAATAAGATAATCCAACAACAACATACCCAATCCCGCTAGTGCGGGGAATGAGAGAGGTAGAATGTAGACATATCCTAACCCTACCCAGGATATACCTGTGAGTTATGAGTCTACCTCCAGGGAGACCTTCGACAAATGAAAATGTGCGGTTGAGAGAACATAAATAAGTGCAAGGTGCAAGGGAGCAAACAAGTATAAGCAATCAAAAGACAAATAACAATAATAATAATAATAATAATAATAATAATAATAATAATAATAATAATAATAATAATAATAATAATAATAATAATAATAATAATAAAAAACAAGGACAATACAAAGCAGGAAGGCCGGGGGGGGGGGGGACGAAATGAAACTGCTAGTGCTTTCCCGTCATTAAGATCGTGGAACAAAGGCGATTGATGTAAAATGTTGACACCGCCCGAAGAGCTAACTTACTTTCCAATCGGCTGGTGAAAATAGGTTCAACTCAGCTCATTAATAAAAAAATAGATAACACCAATGAACTCTGCGAACTGTTGTTCGTCCCGAAAATTCCAAAGATTGCATGCCAAATCCATAAATCTTGTAACCCAACTGCTTGCAATAAAATGAATGAAATTGACATTCTACATTATTGAGCACATTATGCATTTAGACAACGAGCCCACTCCCAGTCCGTACAATTAATGCTTTCTAACGTCCCGTGAAGACCATGTTTATCCTCGTAATACGCATAGAGTTTATCGACATTATAAGTAGTCCTTTTTTGTAGAAAACAATCTCCATGTATTTGTATAATAGCCTTACAGAAATATACACGGAAATCACAAGAAGTTTTCGCACCCATTTGCATATTTTCTTCTAGAGCGTCAAGAGCAGTGTCATATGCCAATTGACGAATTGTAAAAAAAAATGTGGAAATATCAACTCTCACCGTACAATCATTACCTAGTTAATAATATGGACAATGATCACTTACTTCATCCTGAACAATGCATATGAATGGTGATCGTCTCATTCAGAACTGCTTACCAAATATATCCTCTTCATACATTGGGTTTTTCGAAGAGTAAGCGGCCACTAGACAATCATGAGCACTGTAGGGATCTTTGTTTATTGTGATTCGTGGTAACGAGTTTTTTTTTTTTTTTTTTTTTTTTTTTTTTTTTGTGAAATTTCACCATTGATAATTCATATAGTATGTCGTCGTTGTTGGTCCTAATATTTGGGTAAAACGAGAGTATGTTTATGAAGTTAACAACAAGTTTTACACAAGACCAATTGACAACTAATAAAACAATTCGTACATTTCAATGTATATGATTTTATTAGAAATGAATCAAAGAATTATAATAGATAGTTGTGGAACACTATTCCAAATGAAACTCTCATAATCTTAAACTAAAACATAAGTTGAAATTTATGGATGAAATACACAAGCATGCTAGCTTAACTTAGTGGGTTTTTAGGAGAGGAGAATACTTTCACTATAATACATTTTTATTATTGTTTGTGGAAAGAATTTCTATCTTTTTCTTTTGACAACATTCGATTATATAAGATGATAAAGTGAAGTCAAGTGTGTAGTAGGTTAGGTGTGGCTTCAACTTCCAATGTACTAAAGTGTATAGTTGCCTCAACTGTTCATCTTTTATCAACTACTATTTGTATTTGTTTGACTTCTTTTCCAAAATGTTTCCTTTTGCTTAGTGAAGTTACATCCCAATAATTCATGTCTGACCAAGAGAGTATATTCAGTCGGTAAGACTTTGTCAGATCTTACTGACTCAAATGTTGTTTTTAGCTCAGGTATTTTACTCGCTGATACCGTATCAATGGAGTCAATTGTATCTTCATATGGTCTTCGACGTCCCTGAAGATTAGTTCGACTTTTTGTCAAACTACAATACTTGTTGTACAAGTATTGGAACTCTAGAATCCTCCCTTATGCCCTATAAGTACAAAGGGAATTCTAGGGATCCATATAACTTACAACAAAACTCTAAAATCCTCTCCTCTCCAACCTCTCCAACCGATCGGTGGACAAGGAGGGTTTTACCCTCGTGACCGATACCCAAAATTGACCTAGCCGACTTATACCAATCAAATTCTATGTAAGTAATTTTTTTCCTAACACACGTACTCATCCTGTATATCGGCCTATTGGTGGTGCACTAATTACCAAACACCCCTTGATGCATCACCAGCGGTGTTTAGTAATTGATGCAACACTTACCAAACACCCTTGATGCTGCAATAGGGGTGTTTGGTAACTGCTGCACCAATTACCAAACACACTTTCGTCATTGTTATATTAACTTGTTTTTTGAACTAAACAAGATGAAATCAAGGCAATCCAAGATGCGATCAATGCCAGAACCATCCCGCATAGTACAGATAGAGAAATTTTGGATGAAGTCCTTAAGAGCACTAATCGCGGGCATGTGGATGTGAGTATGTTGTTACTGGAAACGGCTCGAGTTGGTAGCTCAAAACCGGGCCCAGGTTATTGTATCCGGAAACAATTTGAAGTGTTGCAAAGGCAACATGCTTTGGTACGAGAAGAGCAAAGAAAAACCTATGAAAGTCAATGAAATGCCTTTAAACAATTTCTCCTTATTCGCAGTTTTAGATTCCCGATTTATGCACTCCTTAAGTGTTTCCTGGTCGTAGTTATACTCATGTCAACCCTAGTTCTACTCCTCCCGCCCCTAGTTCTAATCCTCTCGGCCTTGATAATTGTTACACCCCGTGCTTTGATCCCGGAACTAGCCGGATTGTACGTTGTGAAGAAGGTGATAGTGGTGGTGGTGGTGATGGTAATAGTGAGTATGATGATGTTTATAATGACGAGTAGGGATTTTGCATGTTATTAGCATTTGTATGGACATCCTTTTGTTATTTGCGTTATCCTATTAGTATATTAGTTTAATTGTTTCGTTATAAACGAATACTATGACTTAGTTTGATCGTTTTTGAATGAATGAATGAATGGACGGATGCATTTTGTATTATAAATTTTGGTGATTTCCAGGTTTGGTTTTGATAGATTTTTTTTTCGAAAAAAATCCCGTAAAAAACCTGAATTTGCACCATTCGTCGCAAAAGTGCTCCCGCCAAATTTAAATTATTTGGTAACCCACTTATAGCGACGACAATGTCGTCACTAAAAGAGAAAACCGCAAAATTTAAATATTATTATTTATAATTATAAACTAAATAAATAATTAAAATAAATGAAATATTAAAATATGTTTAGCAGTGAGAGGCGTCGTCGCTAAAGTGTGGGCCCCACATCAATCAAATTTTTGTGTTGAATTTTTGTGGGCTTTAACCTTCGTCGCTAAAAGTTCAAAATTGTTGTCGTGAAAAGCTTTTGCAACGAGCCTTTGGCTGCAACTCATTTGTGACAACAGGTCGTTTTCTCACAACGACCTTATCTCACCTTTAGCGACGATAACCGTCGTCGCTAAAGTGCCCAACCTTGTAGTGATAAAATATATAGAGGAAATTTAAATATCCACAAACACAAGGGTTATAATTTCTTCTGTTTTTTTCAACCATTGTGTCCGACTCTTTTGACCGAGTTATCTCTACACTAACTAAAAAAAGTAAAACTTTTCAGTTCAAAATAGGTTAACGTGATCTTTTCAAGTTTGTTTATATCAAACTTGCATGTTAAAACTTGATATCTTTTACATTTTATTGATAGTAGACACAAACTCTTATCAACTCAGTCTTTTACATCATTTAATTTTCTAGTGATACCTTTGAGACACAAATGGGCATAATTCCCTTCTGTAATAAATTGGAAAGTGACAGAGAAGGTGGCTAAATAGTATGCAGATTGGAGATATATACATGTAGTGTAGTGGGATGCTATTTTGATGCTAAGGGTAAATGCATTTATCATAGTGTGGGACAATACCATACTATGCTTTTCTAGAAGACTTACAAAATGACGAACAAATAAATTTGATCGAGTTTCCAAAGGTCGCTCTCTGATGGTGCAGAAAATACATCCACTTAAAGAAATTAAATTCAGTATATCCAAAACAAAATGTTATCCTAATCCGTGTTTATATAGATTTTTCTAAGAGTAGCCTGATACTAAAAAATGCTACATAAGCTTCTGCTAGAAAAAAATCATGATAATGAACTAATACTTCCTTAAAAATAGCATTAATGTTAACAAGATGGACCAAGTTAGTGTAGAAATCAGAGTGAATATCGAAAATTATATTATCAGATTCAATTAACTAATTACTATACAAAGACATTAAATAAGAAATAAACAAACCTAACTCAAAGTGCAAGACGAGCCTAAACCAACGGGTAACAGTTAGAACCAATTAAGTTTAACGATGCGTTTTGGAGAATAAAAAAATAAAGAATCCCAACCTTATTTAATAAAACTACTGGGCGTTGAGCTTCACTTGATTTGTTACCCGGCTTGAAGAGTTGGCATATGTGAAATTCAGCGATATTGACGATAACAATTCAAGATTTTGATGGTATCTCGTGAGTTTCTTGTGACATTAAATTTCCCATTGTTATAAATACTGAAGGGGTTATGTTGTGTTTGATTTCCTAATGTATATCATAACATATTAAACGCTAATCCTACTCCTCTCCAAACTCCATCCATGAGTAACATTTGTATTTTCTTCATACATACTGTAGGACCGAATATGTGTAAGATTTATGTGGTTCGTGAGGTCTTGGTTGATGAAAGTATATGAAATCCATGATAGTTTTTAGAGAGAGAAAGTAGAGCGAAGGTGAGGTGAACAAATATATTATTGATATTAAGAATAAGGTTACACACCCACACCCCTCAAGTGAAGACTTGAGGAGTATTTATAGGCCAAACATAAGACAACTATTTCATTATTACATTAGTAGTCCTTGCGTTATACGCATACTAGTTGTCTACTCCAATTCACGTCAATATCGCCCAGCTTCATTTCTAACAATCTCCCTCCAGCTGGAGATATACGTGAATTGGTTACAATGATTCCTAACAAGTATATAACAATGATGAATACAATGCTGAAGTAGTGCAGTTGCCTCTGAGGATGTCTTCACAGCTCTTGATCTTTTCGTATCTTCCCCAGCTTGTTTGTATTACTTGCAGAATCACTGTAATGATCTAATTGGGTTATTACTCTCTCCCAATTAGTAAGCCATTTTCTTTTACATGCTCCCTCCCAAATTGACAACCCGTTTGATATAACCCTGATGCTTGTAGAAGAAGTTTCTCTGAATTCTGCCTAAATTGTCTCCAGTCTCTTATCTTGTCATGCACAGCGGAAAATGGATCGTAGACAGATAATATGTACCTTCTTCACAGGTTTGTTTGGGGAGCATCATATCGACATCTTTAACTCACTTAGAATGCTTCCAGTTCTTCAATAAAAGCCCCGATGTACACCTTTCTCCCTCGAGGATGATGACGATCTTTCAGACTTATCATACATATATGTACATAAACATATCAACTGGAAACAACATACAAATCAATACCACATGAGTGGATGTCGATAACTATTCTCTATACAATTCTCTTCAGATCAACCTCTTATCAAACCTCTTTTCACTTCCACTGGCAAATAGTAAATGACCACGTATGGAGACAACTCGATATGACAAACTTGAGAATTAAGTAAAATTTCCAGACTTGTGACTAAAGCTTGTACTAATGTGTGATTAAGAACCTATATTGAGCACAACAACGTCACTCCTTAAATTATCGGTAGTGGCATATACCCAACCATCCATCCTTTATTGTATATCCGCCTCTTGAACAATCCACAACCTTTTGTGACACTGAGCACTACAACGTAACTCCTTAAAGTAATAGCTATTGTAAACATTAAGAACCAACTTATGCGTTTATAGATCTCACACATAGCTAGATGTCCAAGTCTTAATCACTATTCTATAAATGCTCAAACAAGGATCTCCAAAAATCTTGCATCCAACCAACCCCTAGACTTTGAGATACTAAGTGCACGAACTCGTGAAACTCCACTTCAAGCTCAAATAAGTAATAAACAAATATTCCCCGTATTCACATTTCGATAACGTTCAAAATTTAGCCATGTGAAATAATTAACCCGTAAAAATTATAATATCAAAATATCACTCAATATACCACAATGTATTAAAAATACATTGGATAAACAATTCATTTCAACCCCATTGCTCAGTCCAGCCCAACATTCGGATAATGCGGCCCAAATAAAATACACCCGATCCAGTCCTATTTCACACAAACCTATACCCGGTATTTATTATACCTAACTACACAAGTACCATTTAACCCTAAAACACTTCTAGTGATAAATCTGCCCCCATCAGTATCTCCTAAACACAGACGCCTCCATTGTTATCTCCGCCCCCTACCTCACACAGAACCCAGTCAACACTCATCTCATTCATCATTATAAAAGATCCCATAACAAAGCAAACAACCCTTTTCTGACTGTTTATGCAATACCGACCATCAATCACTCTTGTTGGTTAAATCATCGAACAAGTTTTTGACAGCTTCAAGATCTTGAATAGATCTCAGCTAGGTGTTAAAGGTTGTAGTGTTTTTTTTTTTTTGATCTTATAACGAATCGAAGATAGAGCATAACATAATTGTTATGATACTTTCTTCTTTTTCAGATATAAATTGAAGTTAAGACTTCAACAAGGATCGATGATGGTTTCATGTTCAACTAAAAAAATCTTTGAAAGATTGTGAAAAAGTTGAACTAACTGAGATCTTGTGATTATGTTTTATTTTTCAGTTCAAGTCTCCTTTGAGATAGATGTGGACTTGTGAGTTGGGGAGTGACATGTGAGGGTATGGTTGTGTCATAGTGTAGGATTAGGTTATGGTATATTGTTGTCGGTTTAGGATTTGATTGTGATTTGGTTTGGTTATGGCATATTGTTGTCGGTTAATGTGGACTGTTGATGTATAATAGGAATGAGGTCGAGTCTTGGTATGTGTGGTTTGTGGTCGATAAACTTCTGCTTCATCTTCATTCTTTTTCCCTTTTTGCAATTCCGATAAGTGGTCATAGACCCAATTCCGATAACCTTGGCCGGTTAACCTGACTAATTGTGATAAAAAATCCAATTCTGACAGGTTTGACTTGTTGACCTGAGGAATTGCGATAAACCTCAAATTTCGATAGGTTTGACTTCTGGACCTGTCGAATTGCGATAGAAATCCAATTCCGACAGGTTTTCAATTCCGATGGGTTATTGATGTGTCTCGCGACTACTAGTTTTAAATTTATAACACGAATTACCGGATAAAGCTAAGAACACACGGGCAAGTATGACCCTTTCGTATGTTGCTAGTTTTGGTTGGTAAGCCGAGGTCGTTCACTAGGATTTGGGTGTTTTCAATTGTGAAGAATCTATGTAACAATAAGCAATAAAAAGGTGGTAATTGGTTGTCACGTCCCAAAATACCATGTAAGCAACAAGTAACACTAAAAATGATGATTATGTGAATTCAATAAGATTAAAAACAATATATGTTTGGAGCTAGTATCTATTTCAATGGAGTGTATGGAGTATTGGGTAGATATCAAGCAATAGCAAACAAAATCAAAGTTCATACAATTCCAATTCAATGAGTGATATCATGAAATTGCATACACCATGGTTTAGACTAACACTTCCTTTCGGCCTTTTTAATGTTATTATAAACCAATTCATTATAAACCATTTGTTAGAAATATTAGTTTTACCAATTTGTTCATAAGAACCCTTTCGACCTAAACAAGTCCATTTAACATGTTTATTCATAGTTGTCAATTATGAAATACCAAACATATATGCGCATTAACATTTGGAACAAATCATAACAAGAAGTTCTTTCGACCTTATAAATTCGGTTATGATTTATCAACAAGTTATTTAGACATGTTACAATTCAAAAAAACTCATAAGCAAAGCCATAATTCTATATTGCAAAATACCAAACACTCCATATCAATATTCACATGATTCCAAACAAGTATAAATAAAACTAACCACTCATGTCAATCAAAGACATAAACTCATAAACTTTAGCATTAGAAAACATAATTAAAGGTCTTACAATGATTGAAATAAGATTACAAATGATGTAGTAATGATGCCTCAAGCATTGGTGATGACTTCTTGATGTTTTGACCTCCAATTGATGATTTCTTGAACCTCCAAAGTTTCCAAGGACTCTATGGACGAATTTTGGCTATTGAGAGAGAGTAGTGGTGGTAGGAGAGGTGTGAGAGAAGTTATCTCAAGTTGGGATTAAGTTGTGTGTTGAGGGATGATGAAAACATACACAAATGATGTCTATTTATACTACTCTCAATGCCTAGGGTCATTAATGCCCCAACTTGGCTAACAAGTAGCCTAGAATGGCCTAGAAACACATTGGAAGGACCTAGAATCGATTGGTACAAGTTTGGAGTCTTAGTAATGAAGAAATGGCAGACCAGGGCCTCCCAACCGATCGGTATTGGTCACCAGCCGATCGGCTGGTCTTCTTGACAGCCCTCTATCCGAATCGGTTGCGGGGCCATACCGATCGGATGGAGCCTCTTGGTCAGAAATGAAAAATACCAAAATGGTGAAGGTGTGTCGGGAACAACGAGTCTTTCATTATTTCTTCATTTTAGCTTCTTTTTTCATTTCTTTTCTCGTTTTCCCTCTTGTGCTTTATTCTTGAGTCTTTGGAGTGACAAACTTCATGACTTTATCTTCTCGAATATACTCCAAGAGACTTTCATTTGTCGGGAATTCTTCGTACATGCATAAATCTTCGTTTATTGATCATTTTTTCGTCTTTTTCTCCGTTTTCCTGTACTTGGCTACAAATGAACTAGCATACACACTTTCATATGATTAAGCAACAAAAGCATATGATTTTAGCCAAATAACATGCACAAAAACCATGATAACGCTTCTAAAAACATGTTAGATTTGAGCGTTATCAGTTATCGAATTTCTTTACAAGAAATCGAATTCCGATAAAAGAGGGTTTGTCGGAATTGCTTTACAAGTAATTTCGATAAAAGAGGGTTTTGACTTTTTGACCAATAAATTCGACGTTTTTCCGACCAAAAGTTCTGACCACCCTTTTTTATGACCATGTTTCCGACCATCTTTCGACCACTTTGACCACAATATTCACGGTAAAAGGACAAAACAATCTCAAAAAGACTTGAATACAAACCTCGACTATACCAGAATAGAAGTGAATGAGACTGTTTGACTATTGAGATACAATAAAGGTATGTAAAAAACTATTTACCAGAATGATACGGAAATTTTTTTTTTTGATGACTAAAAATTCGAACCACAATAAAAATCATAAAAACAAACAACCTGGCTCGTTATACCAATTGTAGGACCGAATATGTGTAAGATTTATGTGGTTCGGGAGGTCTTGGTTGATCAAAGTATATGAAATCCATGATAGTTTTTAGAGAGAGAAAGTAGAGAGAAGGTGAGGTGAACAAAGATATTATTGATATTAAGAATAAGGTTACACACCCACACCCCTCAAGTGAAGACTTGAGGGGGTATTTATAGGCCAAACATAAGACAACTATTTCATTATTACATTAGTAGTCCCTGTGTTATACGCATACTAGTTGTCTACTCCAATTCACGTCACTATCGCTCAGTGTCATTTCTAACACATACATCACTTTTCATTTTTTTTCTTTTTTTTTTTTTTTTACAAAGTTTTATTTCATCAAAATATAATTTATATAGTGGTTGCAGGCAAACGAGCAACAAGCTGCGCCGCTAGCCCTTTTTGGATTACAAAGCTAACTCTTTTGAAAACTACATTCGTGGACCTATGTGTCATAACATTACTGTTCATAACTCGTTAGACTCTGTTGAGTAGTTCTACCGCCTCATGTGCAAGGAAACCAAATGTATCAAACGCGAAAGGAATAAACACGTGTTGATTTTCAATGCATGCTTTCTCGTGTTTTGTCACTTTGCACGGGGCGACTTTCAAAGCGGCATGTCCAGCTGAAAACTCCGACTACTCAACCCCACGAGAGGAAATACCCCAGTCAGATTCACACAAGCATGTTTCCCTCCAATCCATCCAAAAACCAAAATGTCAGCCGGTTTCAATGTAGATCTTGCATCCGACAGGTCCGGCAAAAAGTTCACAATATGATTCAACAATGTTTGCAGAAGAAGTCTTGATAACTTCACGCCGGTATATGATCAATCTTCTTCCTTTTAATCTTTCTCATTTGGCGTTCAACTTCACGCTCGATTGCATATGCTTCAAGACCACTTGAAACCCAGTTATTAACTATGGGAAACATGTGTCAAATTTTTCTTTATTCTTGGTAGCATTGGTTTGTAAAGCAAAAGACGCACGAGAAAAAGAATTTGCGCATAGATTTTTCATACCATGAAGAAAGTATGCGATGAAGAGAATGGTCATAGTTGTTTTTTTTAATATATATTTAACTGCGAGAATGGACTAGATTTAGTAATTTTAAAGGGAGATTATCTTATGTTATTTCTTTTTGCAATTTTATGATCATATGTAATATTATCTTATGTCATTTATTTGCAAATTTATCATGTTTTGATAGTTATGGGAAATTAGTCCAGATTATAATTTGATTTTTTTTTTTGGTAAAAGGGTTACCTCCGGGTGAAGGGCCCTTTATCAAAAATAGGTTACCTCCGGTAAAATATTATTATTTCAAAAAAAAAAAAATACAATTACAGAACAACGGGTGTGGGTGATGTTGTAATTTTAATATCATGACTAACATAATTAAATAAGCATCAAAGAACACACGCAGAAGCGTTGGAACAATAACGCATAATTAATTAACCGAATTTAAATGTAAGCGTACCTTAATGATTCTAGCAAAACAAGAATCAATCCAAGCAACAAAGGTGATGAACCCTAATTAAGGTTTATACAGTGCCCCTTACCGATTTTGCAATTCAATCCAAGAATCAAACAATAGTGTGTTTGATTCACGTTCTTGTACACACGTACTAATACCAAGAAAACGTATATGCAAGTAAAAACACAAAACAAAACCAAACACATTGTTTCATTAATAAAGTCGATCGATCCCTTGAGGAGGGGGGTTAGTCGATCGGCCTAGGAGAAAGAAAAAGGGAAAAGAAAACTTTAGGTATTAGCAAGTGCACAAAAGGTACCAACTAATAACCCCTAGTTTTGCTTATATACTAATTGTAACTTGATGACCAAGTTTGAGTAGGATTGGGTTTTAACCCATTCCCACCGACCGGCCTCAAACCCATAAGGGTTTTTGGAACATTCTTGTCATCCAATTTCAATCTAGTCCCTTTCCTTTTCCCGGTAGTCAATTATCAATAATTACTTAACGATCGTTATGTGTTTTGTGTTAATTAATAATCATATATAACGTTTTATAAATAATTATTATTCGTTAACTCTTCATACGTAAAGTGTGCAATCCCGTGATCTCGAGTTCGATCCTAACACACAACTATTATTTTATGTCTACAAAACTAACAGCTCCCATTTAAACATATCTTAATAGTGTGATCACATCGGTTAGCATCTTGCAACACGCCGATGCCTCTAGTACAACTCGAGTAGGTCTCCTGGAAAAACCTTTAATGATTCATCATTATTATTATCCTTTTGTTACTAATACTACATTAAATAAAGATATGGATCTAAGTCATTCTTTATTCAATTATTCTGTTTCTCGTTGTTTGTGATTAAGCAAGATTACCAAATCTTCTGAACATATTCAGGGGAGATCTTGGGCATGGCCACGCAAACATCTTGTCAACCTACGAGGCGCCTAACAGTATTAAACTCCAAAATAAATTTGAAGGAATAAATTTTATCTTGACTACAAGCATAACTTATGAATTTTGCAACAATTCTGAAAACAATCCTTATGACTACCAGTTATGTATATTGTTAAATTGTTCCACAGAATGCACTAAATTCATAACAGTTATATGGTATCTCAAGTCTGAGGATAATTATTCATGATTTAATTAATAACAACATCTATAAAGTAACATCATGTAGTTTAAGATAAGTCCTATATTCAATTCATTGAATATCATGTGAATTTGGCATGTCAACGCATCAATATACTTTCAAGTATATTATACCAAAACTCAGATTTGTCTTAATTTAATGATATTCCCATATCATTAACTGACAACAGACGATTTAGAATAACTAATTTATTCACGGATTAAACATTCAAATATAGGATAACAATATATAAAATAATGAAAATAAACATAACCAATACTTTATTTCATTAAAATAATAAATGTTTACAATATCCTTTATCCAAATACTAAACACAGTCATGCATGAAACTACTAGCTAATCTAAGTCCAATGTCATTGGCAAGTTCAGTAAGCTTTTCTTTATCTAAAGCCTTAGTGAATGGATCAGCTAAGTTATCATCTGTGTGAACTTTCAAGAGATTAATTTCTCCTATGCTGACTTGTTGTCGAACATAGTGATACTTCCGTAGAAAATATCTAGTGCCCTTCATGATTCCAGGTTCATTGGCAAATATGATTGCAACAGAATTTTCACAATGTATATTAATAGGCAATTCAATTGAAGGCATAACACCAAGCCCTGAAATGAATTTCCTAATCCAAACAGCCTCCATTGCAGCTTTTGAAGCAGCTATGTATTCGTCCTCTGTCGCAGACATCACAATTTTACTCTGCTTCTTGCTCCTCTAGTCTACTGCTCCTCCATTGATAACAAAGACATAACCAGTCTAAGACTTCGCATCGTCTTTGTCACATTGCCAGGACGCATCACAGTAACCTGTTATATCAAGTTCTGTAGCTGGATTTTCACCTGTTATTACGTATTATCTACCTTTTACACACACCGAATATGATCTATTAAGCACAAGAGAGATAGCACAAGAGTTATGTATGTGAATCGTATACTTTTAGAGAGAGAGAGAGAGATGAGAGAACTTTTCTTATATTAAAACACACACACAAAACATACACTTGCACACCTTACAAATGAGGTGTAAAGTGGTATTTAAAGAGTACAAGGTTGTTGCCCTAAAGGATTTTGATGGGCTTGTGGGCTTTGGTTAAATGGATTGGACTTTTACATTACATGCTAATTCTAACACAAGCCCACTTACCTTGACTAGTTAATCATATGACACAAAGTTCTAACTATATGAATGACCATCACTTCATTATATAATTTTAAAGCTAACAATCTCCCCCTAAGGGATGATCATTCAAAAGATGCACCATGTGATTAGGTCTATTAGTGCAAATATTACGATATTTAAACTAAACGGTTTCTTCGGTTTTAATGATGACAAACATGTAACTTGTAATGCATAACGTAAAATGTGCAAGTTACTTGTAAACACAAATCATCAATGCATACTTCATCAAAACCTCCCGAGGTCTCAAGTATGCTTCAACGAAGTCGTAGATTTCCATCCCGACATAAATCACTCAAGGTATGGACAAACAAATCTACTACTTGACAAATGATCAAAGGATTATATTTTTCTAAACTTCACATTTTTAATGTGACAAAACATTTTTTCAAAAATATATTTTACAAATTATTTTTGAATTAAAAAGAAATGTTTTATTTTGAAAAATAAATTTGAAAACTCCCAACAGCCATTTCCCCCCAAAACAGCTCCAACTTCCCTAAATAAACCTTCCCCACTAAAGACAAAAAAGGGAGCGTCCAACGACACCTTTAAGTATGGACGGCTCCATTAAATTTAGTGGAGCCGTCGGGTATTTAGTGGAGCCGTGGGTCTGTAACGGTCAGATTTTCCCTTGCCTATAAATAGTGGACCATTCCACACTTCCAACTTGATTTTTCCAGTCCTTTTTCTCTGGTCTTATCCCTCTTCACTTAGATAACTTTCTTTGATCATTTGGAGAGTCTTAGGTTGTTTAAGAGTGATCCAATCATCCACTCAAGTGATCCTCTTCATTCCTCTTGATTAGCAAGAGAAGAACACAAAGTATCCTAGATACAAAGTGTTGTCATCCCTCTTGATTAGCAAGAGAAGAACACAAAGTATCCAAGTAGATACAAAGTGTTGTCATCCCTCTTGATTAGCAAGAGAAGAACACAAAGTATCCAAGTAGATACAAAGTGTTGGAGTTGTTAGGTCTTGTAACATTTGTTACACTCTTGATTGTATCATAGAATACATCAAGATTACTTTTCTTTTGTGAGAGAGTGAGTCAAGATCATTGTGATCTTAAGAGATAGTGAAGATCTCTTGAAGCCATTGGGCTTGTGTGATTGATCATGTGGATCAAGGGTAGATCGTGGTAGATTGGTGCTAGCTAAGATTAGCACTCGACATCTAGCTTAGTGTCGGAAATAGGATAAGCAACGTGTATGGTGTAGATCGGGTAGATCGTGGTAGATTGGTGCTAGCTAAGATTAGCACTCGACATCTAGCTTAGTGTCGGAAATAGGATAAGCGACGTGTATGGTGTAGATCGGGTAGATCGTGGTAGATTGGTGCTAGCTAAGATTAGCACTCGACATCTAGCTTAGTGTCGAAAAACAAGTTAAGCGACGTGTACGGTTTTCTCCGCCTAAAGGGAGTTTGTTGATTAGTGAAGTAACTCTCGAGTTGGGTACTCGGGGAGTGGAGTAGGGCGAAGAGGAGCTTCGTGACCGAACCACTATAAATCACCGTGTCCGGTTTGCGCCTTCTAACTTATCTCTTTACTTTCATTTCATTAGTTATCGCTTTATATTTATATTTGCATTGCATATGTGTTTGTGTGGCTTGTTGCTCATGTAGTGATTGATCATGTAAGTTCCATGGTTTGATTGTGCATATGTTGTAGTTTACTATAGTCATCTCTAGATGCTATATACTCATTGTTGACACTCTTCACATTACGTCACACTTGATCGGGTGTTTGATACAAAAGTTTTAAGTTTTTAAATGGAAACGTATTCACCCCCCCTCTACGGTTTCCACAATTGGTACCAGAGCCACGTCGCTCAAATTTTTAAAACAAATGGTTTTCAAAATTGAGTACGATCCATGTATCAAATTACCCATGAAGGTCATAAAAATATGAAAAGTATTTAGTTGCATAATACTTACAAGTTTTGTTGTTAAGTATATGTTGTCATACTAGCTTGAAGTTTTTTTTTTTTTTTTTTTTGATAAAAGTTGGTTCTGTTCAAAAACTGAAGTAACACGTACGGCACCGTTAAATACAACAGACGGCTCCATTAAATATGGACGGTACCGCTAAATTTAACGGAGCCGTCCGTCTGTTTTTCAGAATTCGGTAATTTTCAAAAATTCGTATAAAATCAACCGTAAGTCCGTACGAGTCGTGCCACCTATCGTTTTAAACGTAATTGAGTCTACTTTCACTTAAAAATATTTTTAGAAAGTGATAATAAAGTAAAATTTACGAATTTCTTTAATTCGTAACACAGAGTCTTTTCCGATCTTGCCGATTGCACAAATTTTGTTGTCAAATCACAAAGTGAACATCACACGTTGATGCATTCATGATTTCAAGGTGTTGAACTTGATCAAATTTTTAAATGGGGTGGAAAATAATTCTTTTTCAAATAAAGTCAAGCTAAGAGTACATTGTTATACTTAATACACAAAATGACGATAAGTATCTTTTTGTGTTATGCTAAATGACTATTTGCTTTTGTTTGTGTCTTAATATTGTTAGTTAATACTTTTGTATGCTTATTGTTATCTTTGTTAAGCTAATTTTATCTTTAAGCATAAGTGTCTTTCATGCCTAGTTGCTATGTGTCGAATATTAGCTTTTCGGCTTATGTGTCAATAGGACTTAGGCTAGACTTCTTGAACTAAGTTGCGTAATTGATTTTGCATTGCATATAGGCATCAACCATTTGTCTTGCATTTGTTGCAAGTTCTTAAAATGGTTTAGTAAGCTTCTTAGGAATAGAAACTAAGTTGGTAGATCATGTGTGTCGAAAGATATTATCTTACACAATTATTTTTCCAAAGGTTTAAGTGTAAAAAGTACATCATCCCAAAATACTTAACACTTTCATAAAATCCGTAACATGATCTCTAAAACATTACATCGTTTGTCTTGTTTGACCATGGGTTGTCTAAACAAGATAAAAGGTCCTTTTAATACATTAGTATTTAAGTAAAAGAAAATGTATTAAACTTGCATTAATCTAACACACATACAAAATGTTTTTAAACATTTAGTATTTTACGTATGTTGTAAAAAATAGTTAAGATAATTATTTTTATACTAATGAGGTGTTGAAAAACTAAAAGTATTATACTTAATAATATAAATAGTTTTTCTCAAATAAAAATTAATGACAATATCGAAGTAGTAACTTAATATGTCATTAACCTCACACATACAACTAGTACTAGAATAAATGGAACACACTCCTTAAATTTTTATTTTATTTTTAAAAGGAGTGATCGTGAGGGTCAAGAAAGATTTCGAGTACATATCAATTCATTATTCAAATTATGATTGATATCATCATCGAATCTAATTGACAAATTTTTGAGAGTGGACACGAAATTGGAGTCATTATTTGTCCAGCTTCAAGATAACATCAAAACATGATGAAATATATTATCTTGAATCTACATACTCAATCACACTCGATTGTTATGAAAATAATGACGTCCTCTCAAGACGAAAATAATATGCATCGGATCATAACTCACACTTGTGTTGAAGATGCTATGTTAAGTCTTGTTGTCCAATGGTTGTGTTCCTAACTTTAAACTAACATGTTTAAAAGATGCATAAAATACACAACCAAGTAGGATTGACAACTTGGATGTTTCATCCGAAATATACAAGTAATTTACATTGCAGTGCAATTAGTAAATGTGTCATTTCCGAAAAACCAAACACGAGCAAACAAACAACATATGTAAACTTTGCTCATGAACGACTCAACACTCAAAGTCACATGTCTAGTAAAAGTGTCACACATAATATGTTATTAACTATTATGTAAGTCATCAATCTTGAGAATATCACATGTATTTCTCTTATCAAACGATTGACAATGGATAACTTATATCCTATGCATCTCATTTTCTTTGTAACATGAATGGTTATGTTACAAGAGAATACATTGCATCATGTTAACAAATATAAGATATTAGAGTTGAATAATAACCTAATAGGACATGTGTCATTGCATATGTTAGGATCTCTGGGAAATAAGATATTATTGTTGCTGCCGATAGTGAAGACTGGTTCCTGCCGATAGTGTTGCATTGCTGCTGCGGTTGGTTCCTGCCGACAGTGTTATCTTGTTTCTGCCGAAGGTGTTTGTTACTGCGGATAGTATTGTTTGTTATCCGTATATTTAGAATGTTTGTTAAGATTTATTTTTAGAAGAGATTGTTGTTTATCTCTTCACACGTTTTCTTGTAGAACGGGTTAGGGTTAGCTCATCTTGTTAGTATAAAAGATAAACCCGTCTATGAGTTTATGTACACCTTTAACGTTTTCAATATTCAATATCACAATTCTTAGTTCATAGTCTGATCCATAGAGGATCATTGTCCTTTAGAGTTTTCTTCTTTATTATACTTGCTGTTTAGTTTCCGCATAAACACTTGTATAGCATACAGAGGTTCTCGTTTTAACCAAGCTCAATCAAGCTCGAAGTACTCGATCCTACAAGTGGTATCAGAGCCTGGTAAGGATCTCTGATAAAGAAGAAAAAGTTCGATTTCATATTTCACAACTCTCTTTCAATGGAAGACGAAATCCCACAAAACAATGTCATTAACCCTGAAGAACAACAACCCAAACCTGAAACCTCACAAGTCCAAACACAAATCCTCACCACCATGTCCACCAACAATGCTAAATTCCCATATCTGAAGAAAGATGAGTATGAAGTCTGGGCTATGAGAATGGAATATTGGATCACAAACACTGATTACAATCTGTGGAATGTCATTCTCAAAGGAAATAGCAAGAAGAATACTGGAAGGGACGAGGATGGCAATATCTATATAGAGCCACCTGTTACTGCCGAAGAACACATGGCTGTGCAAAGGGAAACCAAGGCAAGAACCCTTTTGCTTCAAGCTATTCCAGAGGATCATATGAGTGATTTCCATCACTTGGATGATGCTAGAAAGATCTGGCATGCTGTAAAAGCCAGATTTGGAGGGAATGATGAATCCAGAAAAATGAGAAAGTCTATGCTCAAGCAAGAGTTTCAGGAATTCAAGATCTCTGAGGCTGAGGGGATTCACAAAGGGTATGACAGATTCCACAAAATCCTGAGTCAACTCAACCAGTTGAAAGCTAGGCCGGACGATGAAGATTGCAACACCAAGTTTCTGAGGGCTTTGCCACCATCCTGGTCTCAGGTTTCCATAACACTCAAAGCCAAAGGAGGTCTGGATTATATGGGCTTTGATGATCTGTACAACAAGTTGAAAACCCTTGAACTGGATATCAAAGGATATTCCACCTATACACCTCATACTCCAACCCATACTGCTTTTGTTAGTAACTCTGGTGCTAACAAAGCATCATATGGAAACAGTCCAACACCATCAACATCATCAATCTCCTACTCACCTGTCACACCAAAAGCTCAGACTAGATCTGATAATCTTGTAGTGGATGTGCTTCATTCATTTGTTGCTGAGAGTACACCACAGCAGAAGATTGTGTATGAAGATTTCAATCAGGTTGATGAATTGGATCAAGAAGAGATGGATCTAAGATGGCAAGTGGCTATGATATCGTTGAAATTGGATAGGTTTGAAAAGAAGGCAGGAAGAAGGGTCAACTTTGATGGACAGGAACCTGCCAGGTTTGACAGAAGGAAGGTGAGGTGCTATAAATGTTCTCAAACAGGACATTTTTCCAGGGAATGTACAGATAAGAAGGTAGATGACAAAGTACGATATTCTGCTTTCAAAATTCAAGAGCTGAACTCAGAGGACTCCAAGGCATTGGTATCTGTGGATGCGATGGTGGACTGGGAGCATCATGAGAAGACGATTGCAAGTAGAGCAGATAAGGTCTTTGGGATGGTAGCTGGATATGGTGAGAATATTCAAGTGGCTGGTCAGTTTGGAATGATGGGTCATCCATCTCAGGTACATATCTGCCCATTTGGTTGTGATTCTAAATATGATAAATTGAAACAAGAATTTGATGATATAGAAAGTGAAAATAAGGATAACTTTATTCAACTTAAGGCTCATAAAAAGGCTGTTAAAACTTTAGAACAACAAAAGGTCTGGTATCAACAACAACAGTCTGCTTATGAAGTAAAAATAAAGGTTTTGGAAAGAGATTTAAAAAATGCTATTAATGAGTTTAAACATTCTGAAAGAGAAAAAGCTAAGGTAGTGTTAGAAAACCAGAATTTACAATCTAAGCTAGATAATTCTTTGGCTAGATTTGATAAGTGGAAAGACTCATCCAAAAACCTTCACATGCTTATTGATAGTTCTATGTCTACTAAAACTAAAAGAGGTTTAGGATACGGTGACCTGATAGGGCCAAATCAATGTTATGACCCTAATGAGTATAGTGTTTTTAATCCTGAACCTGTAGATTATAGAAAACCTGTAAAGTATGTAAAAGAGGGAGGAATGAATGATGTTCCTCCACCCATAACTGGAACATTTAAGCCTGCTAATCCTTTTGATGACTTTGATGATTCACAAATGATGTATGGCAAACAGGCAAAGGTCTTGCCTAATCTTGATTGTGACTCTAATGAATTTGTCTCTTGTTCTTACAGTGACAAATCTTCAGAAATCAAGACAGATGACTATGCCACATGTGGATCAAGTGACAAGTCAGCATCAATAAAGTCAGAAGATCTCTCCTCAGAAGTAGCTACTAATGAATCTCATTCAAAGACAGCTGCATTTGAAGATAGTTCTTTTGATAGTGTTAAGAACAATAATGTTTATGGTTGTGGTTATGTTTCAAACAATTCTAGTTGTGATTCTGTTTCAAACAATTATGGTTGTGCTTTTGTTTCTGTTAAGGATAATTTTGTTTCATGTGTTGGATTGAATAATTCTGTTTGCAATAAGAAAGTTATTGTTAAAAAAAAGTCCCCTAGAAAGAAATCTTGCTTTGTGTGTCGTAGTTATGATCATCTTATTAAAGATTGTGACTATTATGAAAAACAGATGGGTGTATATGCTTGTAAAAATAGGTCTGTATGGAAAAATGTTAGTGATATTCCCCCTTATATTCCTCAAGCAGCAAGGAGAACTTCAGTTGCTTCTGGCAAGCCAGTTTCTGCTGGTAAGCCTGTTGCTGCTGATAAGTTCATTCCTGCCGATAGACCTGTTCCTGCTGCTTATCATGTTCCTGCCGGCAGAATCAATCCTGCTGGATGGAGAAGCAATATTGCTAGACCTTTCGGAAGACCTACTAGTACTTACTTTCAAAACAATATGAGACCTGTTTGTTTAGACACCATGCACAAGGAAGGGGCAAGATGGAAAACTGCTGTTAAGTCCTCAGCAGGTTGTTCTTGGAAAATCAATAACGAACATATAAAAAGGGGGTCCAACATCAATGGTGGATCTCATCAATCTCCAGTGTTTAATTCTTATTGATCCACTAGGCAGGCTCAAGTCAGCAATGGCTTGAGTCTATCTTGTATCTAATGTTGTATATGTATTCTTTTTCTCAGGATTTTCCTTTTAGAAGCAAAGATGTTGGAATTGTTGACAGTGGATGTTCCAGAAGTATGACAGGGAATTTGGAAAGATTGCATGACTTTGTACCTTTGAATGGAGGTACTGTGACATTTGGAGGAGGAGATGGAATAATTTCTGGGAAGGGAACTATCAAGACTGCTAAGCTGGACTTTGAAGATGTACTTTATGTGAAGGAACTTCAAGACTTCAATTTGCTCTCTGTCTCCCAAATCTGTGATAAGAAGAACAGTGTTCTCTTCACTGAGAATGATTGCTTTGTGTTGTCCAAAGACTTCAAGCTGCCTGATGAAAGTCAGGTTGAACTTAAAGTTCCTAGGACTTACAATCTTTATAGCTTCAATCTTAGTGATGTTCAGCCTGAGGGATCACTTGCTTGTCTGGTTGCAAAAGCTTCTGTGGATGAATCTAATAAATGGCACAGAAGAATGGCCCATGTGAATTTCAAGACCATTAACAAGTTGGCTAAGAATGGGTTGGTTAAATGGCTTCCTATGAAGATCTTCTCTAATGAGCATGATTGTGTTGCCTGCAACAAAGGAAAGCAGCACAAAGCATCATACAAGGCCATAACTGCTGTGAGCAACATCTCTGAGCCTTTGCAGCTTCTTCATATGGATCTTTTTGGTCCTACTTCTATCAGAAGTATTGACCATAAGAACTACTGCCTGGTGATTACAGATGATTTTAGCAGGTTTTCATGGACTTTCTTTTTGGGTACTAAAGATGAAACTTATCCAGTTCTTAGGGATTTTATTGCCTTAATAGAAAATCAGCTAAGTAAAAAGGTTAAGTCTATAAGGTGTGATAATGGCACAGAGTTTAAGAACTCTAATCTTATTGAACTCTGTGGGACTAAGGGGATAAAAAGGGACTATAGTAATGCTAGAACTCCACAACAAAATGGGGTTGCAGAAAGGAAAAATAGGACCCTGATAGAAGCAGCTAGGACTATGTTAGCTGAATCTAAGATGTCCACTATGTTTTGGACTGAAGCAGTTTGCACTGCTTGTTATGTGTTGAATAGGGTATCTATTACTAGTCCTCATAATAAAACACCTTATGAACTTTTGTCTGGGAAGGTTCCAAACATTAGTTATCTTAAGCCTTTTGGATGTCATGTCACTATTTTGAACACTAGTGATTACCTAGGCAAGTTTGATGGGAAGGCAGATGAAGGGTTTATTGTTGGATATTCTGCTCATGGTAAAGCCTATAGGGTTTATAACCTGTCCTCTAAGAGAATAGAAGAGACTCTCAACTTAAGATATCTTGAAGATAAACCTAATTTGTAGGGTGCTGGTCCAGAGTGGTACTTTGATCTGGATTATCTATCTGACACCTTAGGTTATAATAGATTCAAATCAAATCTATCTGCTGGTATAAATGTTTCTCAAACTAACAATGCAGGTACCTCGGATGATGATTCTGATGTAGAGAGTGATGAACGACCTATAGTTGTTCCTTCTTTTCCCTCTAACAACATTTCAGGTTCAAAGCTCAAAGATTCTTTTGATATGGCTGGAGGTGATTCTAGTTATGCAGAAGATCTTGCTAGGCTTCAAAGACAAGAGTTTAATGCCAAAAGAGATGCTGAGATGTTTGATTCTGGGTTTTCTAAAGAGACAGAGGAGATTCTGAGAAAGGCTGAAGCTGAAGTTAGAAGACAACTGAATTCAACTGGTGGTATTCATGTTCCTGCTGATTCCATTCCTGCTGAAAGTGAATCTGTTCCTGCCGAACCTTCTAGAGTTTCTGCTGATGATCCTGTGTCTTCTCCATCTGTTGACACTCTGGGTGTTGTTAACTCCCCTGAAAGATTTCCAATTCCTTCTGATCTTGGAAATTCAGTCTCTTCAAGAGATAAGATGAATGATCCTCATCATCAGTCCCGAACTGGCATTTTCACTTCTTCCTCATATGATGATGACTTAAACCCCCTCAATTACTAATCAGGCATCCTCCATTGAAGTCAATCCCATTGCTACCAAGAGGATCAATACTGTTCATCCTCAGTCTTTGATTCTTGGAGATATTAATTCCCCTGTTCAGACAAGAAGTAAACTTCATCAACCCAAGTTTGGAGAATCTGCTTTTCTCTGTTATATACAGGATCAGTTGAGGAGCAATCATACTGATTATTTACATTGTCTGTATGCTTGTTTCTTATCTCAAGTTGAACCAACTAGTATAGCTCAAGCTCTTGCTAATGAAGATTGGGTTGAGGCTATGCAAGAGGAAATGCAGCAGTTCCAGAATCAGAAAGTATGGATGTTGGTTCCTTTGCCTGCTGGAAAGCATGCTATTGGAACTAAATGGATTCTAAAGAATAAAAGGGATGCTAGGGGAATTGTGGTTCGAAATAAGGCTAGATTAGTAGCTCAGGGTCATAGACAAGAGGAGGGGATTGATTATGATGAGGTGTTTGCACCAGTGGCAAGAGTTGAAGCTATCCGATTATTTTTGGCTTTTGCTTCCTTTATGGGGTTTGTAGTATATCAGATGGATGTGAAGAGTGCATTTTTGTATGGCAGGATTGAGGAAGAAGTTTATGTTACTCAACCACAGGGATTTGTGGATCCTCAGAATCCTAATTTGGTTTACAAAGTGGTTAAAGCACTTTATGGTCTTCATCAAGCACCAAGGGCTTGGTATGCAAGGTTATCAGCCTTTTTGCTAAAACATGGTTACAGAAGAGGGGCTATTGATAAAACTCTTTTTATCAGAAAGAACTTCAAAGATATCTTTCTGGTACAAGTTTATGTAGATGATATTATCTTTGGTTCTACTAATGAAGCCTGGTGCAGGGAGTTTGAAGAATTGATGAAGAGTGAATTTGAGATGAGTGCTATGGGTGAAATGACTTTCTTCTTGGGTCTTCAGGTTAAGCAGAAACCAGATGGGATCTTTATTTGTCAGGAGAAGTATGTTTATGACATGCTTAAAAAGTTTGATATGGAGAATGTGAAAATTGCTGCAACTCCTTTTGAACCTCCAAAGCCTAAGTCCACTAATGAACCTGATGCTGCTGTTAATGTTCATCTTTATAGGTCCATGATTGGATCACTCATGTATTTAACAGCTTCAAGACCTGATATCATGTTTGCTGTTGGTGCATGTGCTAGACATCAGGTTACACCATTGACTTCTAACCTAAATGCAGTTAAGAGAATCTTCAAGTATTTGAGAGGACAGCCAAAGATGGGACTTTGGTATCCCAAAGACTCTCCTTTTGTGTTGGAAGCCTATAGTGACAGTGATTATGCTGGGGCTAATTTTGATAGGAAGTCTACTACAGGAGGTTGTCAGTTTCTGGGTCGGAGGTTGGTTTCATGGCAGTGCAAGAAGCAGACTATAGTGGCTACATCTTCTACTGAGGCAGAGTATGTTGCTGCTGCTAGTTGCTGTGGACAGGTACTTTGGATGCAAAATCAGCTGTTGGATTATGGGTTCAACTATATGAACACTAAGATTTTTATTGATAATCAAAGTACTATGTGTATTGTTAAGAATCCTGTTTATCATCAAAGGACAAAGCATATTGAGATTCGACACAATTTCATAAGAGATGCTTATGAGAAGCATCTTATTCAGGTGGTTAAGATTCACACAGATGATAATGTTGCTGATCTGTTGACCAAGGCTTTTGATGGACCAAGGTTTAAACATTTGGTGGTCCATATTGGGATGGTAAATCCCTAGCTACTCAGCTTAAGGGGAGGATTGCAGATTAAGGGGAGGATTGAAGCTCAAGGGGAGGATTGTTCTTCTTGTTGTTGTATATTTTTCTTTCTTTCTTTTGGTTTCTTTTCTTATTTTCTTTCTTTTCTTTTGGTGTGTTTCTGATTTGTTTTTTTTTAGTTAAAAAAAAAAAAAAAAAAAAAAAATCTTGTATATTTTGTGTGCTAATAAGATGGTTTTGAGCAACACCATGCAGGTACAGTGTTGGTGTTTACACCTGCACAACAAATGGTGCTCAACTCACCATGTCTTGCAGACAAGAAAGAGTTGGCTCACCATGAGGGTACGGCTCTGGTGTGATAATCAAATCCGTTGATAGCTGTAATAGCTTGCTCAAAGCTATAGGGTACTTCAACTCACCCATGGTTTATTCCTGAGAGTTGAAAATGGTTCTCAATTCACCATGGATGTAACCCTTATGGGATCCAAAGGATTGGCTAGTCCACAAAAGTATGGTTTGTGGTAAAGACATTTGGTATCCATATTTGGTATTCAATTCACCAAGGTTCAGTTGAAACCAAAGAATTGGCTAGTCCTGAGCAAACGGCTACAGGTAAAGACACGTCAAATTCGTTTATAGTTGCTGATTTGCTAATAAATCAGATGGTTATCAATGTACCATGGTCTAATACACCTAAACATTGGCTACTCCAGTAGTGATGGCTATTGGTAAAGAGACATCAAATCCATTAATTTTCAATGATTCACCTCTCACAGGAGTTAACACACCTGGATGTGATGAGAATAGTATGAAACTTAAGTGATTTGATGTACATATTGTCATAAGTAGCAGCCAAGTTCAAGTGAATATCATGGTGACCAGTATATATGTTTTGAAGAAGATTTCATATTCCTGCTGCACTATTGAAGTTGCTGCTGGATGCTATAGAAGTTGGAATCTTGCAAGTTATGGATGTTGCTGCTGGTTACTACTTATTGCTGCTGCTAAGTCGCAGTCCTCAAGCCTGAGAAGTTCAAAGCTCTATCACATTGGAATCTTGCAGGTTAACCTAGTCAACCTCAAGATTAGGGGAGGATTGTTAGGATCTCTGGGAAATAAGATATTATTGTTGCTGCCGATAGTGAAGACTGGTTCCTGCCGATAGTGTTGCATTGCTGCTGCGGTTGGTTCCTGCCGACAGTGTTATCTTGTTTCTGCCGATGGTGTTTGTTACTGCGGATAGTATTGTTTGTTATCCGTATATTTAGAATGTTTGTTAAGATTTATTTTTAGAAGAGATTGTTGTTTATCTCTTCACACGTTTTCTTGTAGAACGGGTTAGGGTTAGCTCATCTTGTTAGTATAAAAGATAAACCCGTCTATGAGTTTATGTACACCTTTAACGTTTTCAATATTCAATCTCACAATTCTTAGTTCATAATCTGATCCATAGAGGATCATTGTCCTTTAGAGTTTTCTTCTTTATTATACTTGCTGTTTAGTTTCCGCATAAACACTTGTATAGCATACAGAGGTTCTCGTTTTAACCAAGCTCAATCAAGCTCGAAGTACTCGATCCTACAGCATAAACAAGTAAAATTGGTCATACATTAAAATACTTGTTTCACAAAGCATTCTTAAGAGTGATAAGTGATGCGCGTGTGCGTATTGCTCTAATTTATACCCACGGTATGTCGTTGTGGTTTTAGCAGTATTCAAGTTTTAAATTTATATTTAGCCGACTTATCAATAACACACACACTTTAACGAGCAGTGTACCCGGTCAGTATGAATATAATGGTAAGTAGAGTGTCGATCACTAAGAGTGGAATGTATTATCTAGTTATTCTAATCAGTATTTTAATATCTTAAGTTAGCTATACAACCTAATCTAACGCAAGGGGGTTCAGCCTGAGAGACTGGCACGGTTTGGTTATGATTAAATATAAACTAAACTAATAGGCACGAATCAGCGATTAGCACACACGTACACAGATAAATACTTGAGACAATAAGAAGACCTGTCCTGATAGTTAAGTAGCTTGTCACTTGTTTTATTGCTAGTTTTATATGAAGTGTATAGTTCGATGCAACGCACCGAGATTAATCCCTTTCTCGTTGGCTCTAATCTTATCGGCGAGTAAACCCTTAATGATTACTTATGTCTATCCTACTTATCTTTCTTCATACTTTTCTACAGACGATAGAATGCATAGGCAATAAAATAAATAGGCGAGGACAGAGGCATGGCGACCCGATCAATGCTCAGCTAGACACAGAGGTTATCAATGCACTAATAAAAGTCACCAAAGACATCAACATATAAACTTTAATTAATGGGAAAGCAATTTTAAGGGGAGTTGAAGTGCATGATTAAATCAATGACACAAGCCCATCAATCCTGATAAATTAAAGTGTACTAATACAATAAAACAAAACTATTTAATGAATTGAATACATGCCGGACCTTCTTACAGCTCTTGTATCTTCGTTCAAGGTGTGTCTTGTGCTGCTACTTCGTCTGAATTCGTCCTAGGGTTTCTTCGGTCTTTGTGTTTAGCTAAATGTCGAACCCCGAAATTCATCTGACTTTGGGGTATTTATAGTTTCTGTCTGAGGGCTAGATGCGGCGCATAAGATAAGTAGATGCGGCGCATTGACTTAACTTCGTGTGGGGTCCAAGATTAATATATTCAGGAATATTCGTACACCGCCAGAAGATGCGGCGTAACTCCATTTATCTATGCGGCGCATGTCCTTGCTGTCTTGGATCGTAGCTTGTGAAATCTTGATAGTGATGCGCCGTATATAATAAGTAAGATGCGGCGTATCTGGAGCAGAATAATCTTGATCTTGTACATTTCAGTAGACTCTTAACTTCTTGCTTGTTTTGCTCCATAATTAGTCCAAAATCGCCAAGTTTCACATAATACTTGTTTTTACCTGAGAATTACAAAAGTAAACATTAACGTTTCGATTCTCACAGATAATTTAATAAACAAGTCAAATAAATAGGATAAATGATGGTAATAAAATGTACTTATTTGAGTTCATCAAATATCCCCCCACTTGAACTTTACTTGTCCCCAAGTAAACCTTAGAATAAATCTTATGAAAATGTATCCTAAAAGATATTAGGATTTATTTTTATATTTAAGCATGTATTCATTTTGTCATAATCACACAACCAAACACTTAACGAATTAGAAATAAAATAAAATATATTTTGATAAAAGCAAATCTAATCGTTTAACTGTCCAGTCGTGACGAATATTCTATCATAAGCTTGGCAAGTATACGCATCTCCCCCACTAAAGCAAAGGAATAACAAGTCTAAAGCGGTAAAAAGGGTTTGTAGGTTAAGGGTTAATCATTCTTCTTAATCTCTATCGATCTCAAATTCCAGAAAAGGCGACAAAATCACAAATACATGATCGAATCCACGAACACGATACTTGCAATTGCTCAAATCCTTAACTCGAATAGGCTAAAGATATGACCAAGTAATCTTTACCAATAATATTATATCAAAAAGGGCGACAAAATCATAAATACATAGCCGAATCCACGACTACGATACTTAAGATTGCTCAAATCCCTAATCTCAATAAATCAAAGGTTTGGATAAAGAATAATATAGGGTATGGATAATATTTGGGATACAAATTGGTGTAAAATGAAAAATAAACAAAACAGATAAATTAAAATCCTAAGTGCGGTAAATTGGTATCCCAACCATCCCATGAATAAGACTCATATCACTGAATAACTCACGCTTTAACACTTGAAACACACGCTTTAGGTAGACACGAATTATACTCAACAAGATCTCAATCAAAGAATAACCTTAGTTGGCGTTCCCTTAACGTCCAACTCCCATTCAATCCATAAATATAATATACAACAAATAGTGGTGATATCGACCACTTAATACAAAACTTTACATAAGTTGTTTAAACAAACATCCAACTTTTCTTTCTTTTTCTTTTCTCATTTTTTCGATTTTTTTTTTTTTTTTTTTTTTTTTTTTTTTTTTTTTTTTTTTTTTTTTTTAACTTGAAACATAAACATAGATGTGTAAAATTTCACCACATCACTATAACGATAACTCTGGATAATTTTTCCATACTTTTCATAACTTCAGAAATAACGGTAATAGTAAAAGTAGTTAACACACGAAAAATAAACTCAAAGATATACAATATTTACTTTCACTCCAATTGCATTGTGAAATTTCCCGACCTAACCATAGATAATGAATTACGCACGCGAACACAGGTAATGTAAGGAAACACACTTTGCCTAAAGCAATTAACCAACCACGGATTTTAATCTACAGGGTAGGCTAAGGTGTAAGGGTGTAACGAAACATTATAACAAAGGTGTAAGAAACGAAAGGAATGGCTCTGAGTGTTTTTCTAGGAGTATCTTACTCTAAAAGTGAGAGTAACAAAAGGGTTTATACGGGGGTTAACTAACCAGTGTAGTTAGCTAATATCACATAACATATAAAGGCTATTTGGGTGTAATCCTAGAAATTTACCAATTTAGACAAGTCATTCCAATTATGTAAATAATACTTATTATGGTGGTCTCGAATAGTATATAAGCCAAGTTCTAAAGTTTACAAGTCACCGGCACACTCATAGATTTGTGAATTTTGAAAAGTTCACAATTTTTGAAAATAATGTTATGTGTGCAGCTATGTAATTTAGACTTAAAAAAAAATCATGCTAAAAATTTTTAATTTTGATATATTAAGCGCATTTTAAGCATATTTTGAAAAAGTTTAGGACAAGTAAGTGTTCTAATTCTCCAATCCCCCCACTTAAGTTAAACAACGTCCTCGTTGTTTGTATCAAAGATTAAAAACTGGAAAATAAAAGAATTAGAACAGAAAAACTCCCCTGAGATTTGCTCGGTATGATCCTCCATTATTTGTATAAGAGCAAAAATCATCTTACTTGTGGATGAAAACGTTTAAGCTTCATAATTGATGTATCCACAGGAATTGCAGGAATCTATAATACCATCAAGACTTTAAACACACCTGAGTTAAGAAAGTTCAAACTTCCATAATACATTAGTAGTTAGCAAAAATAAAACTTAAAAATTAAAATGAAATCATCAGGTCAGTCGATACGCCGTATCTTATGGAAGAAGATGCGCCGTATCGAGCCTGGAATAAATACGAATCAGAATAGAAGATGCGTCGCATCCTTAACCAGGGATGCGCCGCATTAAAATAAACTGACAGAAAGTTTTAAAGTTAAAAATAAAAATGCAGAAAATAAAGTAAGATATGACCAGTGCAGGAGATGCGTCGCATCTCAGGATTGAGATGCGCCGTATCTTCTGCGGGTCTGACTGACTCGACACAGAACAGAAAAGTAAAAATTCTCCGGGTTGTCTCCCGGTCAGCACTTGTCTTTATTCCAGAGTCTTCAAGTTAGACTCACGTTCAGCTCCTTATTTTGTTCTTGTTACGTGCCATCCTTCTTCTTTCTTCCGAAAGATGTTCTCGTATAGCTCCGCAACATTTTCTTCCGTACGACTTAATCTAATAAATTTTTTGTTCTTTATCGCAACATATTCTTCATCAGGTCCCAAAGAATATTTGATGATTTTAAATTTTTCAGAAATAATCATGGGTGGCTTATTATAAGGGATCCCAAGTAGTCGACATTTTCTCTTGGTGAATTCTCCTTCGTCTTTATCAACAAACTCGAAATAAGGATCCTTATTCAAATAGTCATCAAGTTCATCAATCAATTCTTCTCGCGACTCATCTTTATTAGCAGAGGGATCATAATTAACCACGTTAAAGGATTGATAATAATCTTGAATCTCATCCCACTCTTTTATCAATTCCCATTGTAAGCGTTGACTAAGCTTTGTGTAATCATCAAATTGTCCATGCACCCATTCCCAGAAAGTAGTGTCCGATGCTCCCTTAAGTTCTTTTAAGTAGTTGATTCTACCTTTTTCTTGCAAAGCTTCTGCTTTACGTGGGCAGTCTTCAACTTTTTCATACCAATCGTCGTCTTCAAAGTATACATCGTTTCCAACCCGTTTCATTCCAATAATACTTCCCCCATTACAGGTTCCATCATTCTTATAATCACAGGTTGGCCATACACTACTTCCATCCTTGAAACAAAAAGGTGTACAAGTGTGATTAATATGCTCAAATTCCCATGGTTTATTCCAAACCCATGGTATTTGGTCATTCCATTCGTAGTACCAGGTGTTTTTGAAATCATCATAAGTTTTGAATCCTGGTAGATCTCTAGTAAGCACATCAGCGTCGATTTGAAGAAGGTAATTAAATTCTTTAAATTGTTTGCACAAGGGTGTCTCATAATTGAACACATCAATGTCTATCCTGAATAATTCTTCAATCCCTTCCTCGATTATTGAATTGTCATCAGACGATCCATTGTTGCTCTCTACTTCCTCATCATCTCCTCTCGTCCAATATACCCATAACACATCTTTAGTAGCACGGTCCATGCTCTTATGGTTATTGAACTTACTAGCTAACCAATTTGAAAAATCAACATTGTTAGGATCGTGGTTAACGTCAAAGCTAGTGTTACCAATCATGTTCCTTCTTATCTCCATGAACTCATTAAATTGTCCTTTAAAACTTCGTGTCAACCATGAGGTCACAGTCCTTTTGACTTCATTCATAGGAGCAAATTTTGGATTGCCGTATTTAAGTTCAAGCCATTCTTCTAAAGAGATATCCATCAACCTTACCAACTTTCCATGAAATAGTATCTCCGATTCAGCATACATTCTTTCGTTATCCAGATAGCTTTTATCTAATCCCCAATACTGTTCGGAATAAGGCATATAAGAAGTTTGTAAAGGTTGGACTTCAGAGCTTTCGTTGCTCGATTTGTTGACTATATTTGCTGAGTTCATGTATTCAATTTGGAATTTCCCATCTTTTTCTTCGATAGTAGTCCAAGTTAATCCTTTAGATTCAATGATGGGCCATAAGAGTAACAATTCATCTTCAGTGTAGCACATTAGTAAATCATAAGAGAATATCCCATCTTCAATATTGCATAAGCGTTTGAATTCCTTATAAGTAGCTTCAAGAGGGGTCTCCCAAGAGAATAAATCGGCATTAATCATGAGCACATTGAAGTTGTCATCTTCAAAAATTTCCCTTCCGAATGAATTCGAAAGCGAGAGTTCCTTAGCAAGATATCCGTTTATTGACATATCTTCCATAGCAAAACCTGTCATCATAGGTAAAATCGTAAGTAGGATTTGTTCGCTAGAAGATAAATTAATGAATTTAGAAACGGATATAAGAATAAAAATAACTGAAATCTGCAGACGATGCGCCGTATCCAAAAAGTTGGATACGCCGTATCTTATAATCGTTAAAATTTAATCAGACTTTTATTCAGAAAATAGATACGCCGCTTAGAAATTAGAATGCGCCGTATCAGTTTTAATTATCAAAAATCAACGTATATTTATTAAATTAAATGCGTCGTATTAACAAAAGTTAATGCGCCGTATTTTTGTTATGTTTCAAAATACCAGATTTTTGATTCAGTAGATGCGCCGTATCGATAAAAATCGATGCGTCGTATCTGTTTAATAATTCAAAAACTGTTTTTAATTAAAATAATAGATACGCCGTATCTGCTAAAGCAGATGCGTCGTATGGCGTTATCGTTTAGAAAAATTTCTTATTAAAACAGAATACGCCGTATCTTGGGGAAAGATGCGTCGTATCGAATTTATTAAACGCGTTGTATTTTATAAAAATTAAACGCAATACGCCGTATCTAAGAAAATAGATGCGCCGTATCGTTTGAATTAGCTCAGTACAACGATAGCAGAATACAGAAAAGCAGGAAAAAAAATAAAAACAAAAATAAAAACAAGCAAAAAGAAACAAAAATTACAGAAAATAAAAACACACAAAACAAAAAATATGCAAATAATACAATGAATGCAATTTAACTAATATACAACAGAGTTAGTGGTTAGAGTAAAAAAAAATTAAAACCTAATTAAAATACTAATCAAATTAACTGATAATAACAATTCACTCCCCGGCAGCGGCGCCAAAAACTTGATGCGCGTGTGCGTATTGCTCTAATTTATACCCACGGTATGTCGTTGTGGTTTTAGCAGTATTCAAGTTTTAAATTTATATTTAGCCGACTTATCAATAACACACACACTTTAACGAGCAGTGTACCCGGTCAGTATGAATATAATGGTAAGTAGAGTGTCGATCACTAAGAGTGGAACGTATTATCTAGTTATTCTAATCAGTATTTTAATATCTTAAGTTAGCTATACAACCTAATCTAACGCAAGGGGGTTCAGCCTGAGAGACTGGCACGGTTTGGTTATGATTAAATATAAACTAAACTAATAGGCACGAATCAGCGATTAGCACACACGTACACGGATAAATACTTGAGACAATAAGAAGACCTGTCCTGATAGTTAAGTAGCTTGTCACTTGTTTTATTGCTAGTTTTATATGAAGTGTATAGTTCGATGCAACGCACCGAGATTAATCCCTTTCTCGTTGGCTCTAATCTTATCGGCGAGTAAACCCTTAATGATTACTTATGTCTATCCTACTTATCTTTCTTCCTACTTTTCTACAGACGATAGAATGCATAGGCAATAAAATAAATAGGCGAGGACAGAGGCATGGCGACCCGATCAATGCTCAGCTAGACACAGAGGTTATCAATGCACTAATAAAAGTCACCAAAGACATCAACATATAAACTTTAATTAATGGGAAAGCAATTTTAAGGGGAGTTGAAGTGCATGATTAAATCAATGACACAAGCCCATCAATCCTGATAAATTAAAGTGTACTAATACAATAAAACAAAACTACTTAATGAATTGAATACATGCAGGACCTTCTTACAGCTCTTGTATCTTCGTTCAAGGTGTGTCTTGTGCCGCTACTTCGTCTGAATTCGTCCTAGGGTTTCTTCGGTCTTTTTGTTTAGCTAAATGTCGAACCCCGAAATTCGTCTGACTTTGGGGTATTTATAGTTTCTGTCTGAGGGCTAGATGCGGCGCATAGGATAAGTAGATGCGGCGCATTGACTTAACTTCGCGTGGGGTCCAAGATTAATATATTTAGGAATATTCGTACACCGCCAGAAGATGCGGCGTAACTCCATTTATCTATGCGGCGCATGCCCTTGCTGTCTTGGATCGTAGCTTGTGAAATCTTGATAGTGATGCGCCGTATATAATAAGTAAGATGCGGCGTATCTGGAGCAGAATAATCTTGATCTTGTACATTTCAGTAGACTCTTAACTTCTTGCTTGTTTTGCTCCATAATTAGTCCAAAATCGCCAAGTTTCACATAATACTTGTTTTTACCTGAGAATTACAAAAGTAAACATTAACGTATCGATTCTCACAGATAATATAATAAAACAAGTCAAATAAATAGGATAAATGATGGTAATAAAATGTACTTATTTGAGTTCATCATTCTAAAGAGTGATAAGTTTCCTCTTAGAAAAGCATACTTTTTGAAATAAACAGTATGTCTCATTTCAAATAAAATGCTCACAAGATCTATTGAGGTAAGTAACCTTCACTAGATTCTCACTCAAGATATGCAAAGGAGCATTCTTGAAACACACACGATGTAGTAGGTTCTACATTGTATCACATTAGAGTGTCTCTTGGTTCTAGGAAACCAAATCATGTTAAAATAATATGTAACAACTCAACATACAAAGATGTTGTCCAAGAGATCATAAAATACACCATCCCCATCAAACAACCTTTAAATCTCAAACACGAAATTAAAACATCTCGCTTGCCTTTGTTAGGAGTTGTGTAAGACATGTCATTTTCTTAACCTACTTTCAAAGTATGGTTAATTGAGTCATATTAGGCCATGTATAGCAAAACAAGATAAAATCATCTTTGCTATACTTCGATAGGCAAATATAGGAATTCAAATTCTTCTAACATGAGAATGACTACTGGAGAACCTATCGCACTAGAAATTCAATTTGACCTAACGGTTGGATTGCTTCCAGGAGAGAAGTTGGGTTGGTGTATAACCCGTAAAAATGGTCGTGTTTAGCCTTAATTGAGCACCACTAGTGATAGTCTCATACTCATTCTCTAACTTGAAAAGTTTTCATTCCTACATTTGACTAGAGATAGTTTACATCGGTGAACTTTATCTCCCGTTAGGATCTCATTTTGAACAAGTAGTAACTAGGATCTTCCTTAGCAAACCTAGATTGCTTGCATCCCACATATGTGTTTCAAAATGATAACATGTTTTCATAAGATATGATTAAATGTCTTCGTGATCTTAAATGCTAAATGATTATCATGTTCTGCATGATGTTTGCAGTTATTCGTTATGTGCATTTTATATGATTTGCTTGCACCCACACTAGGTCATTTTGACACATTAGGAATTAGGTATGCCTATCACTATGAACCCTTAGAAGCCATAGAGTCATACACTAGTGTCAAAACCCATAAGTTAAAGTATTCGCGAAGTTGTGCTAATTCCCTAGTTATCACTTCGCCTTCTTCCAAGTAATACACCCTTTTGTCATGGGAAGGTTAGATACAAACCTAGTAGAACTCGGATTAGGATTGACAACTTAAATATTTCATCCGAAATATTCAAGTAAGTTTAACTTGCGATCGCAATTGTTAAATGTCATATCCGAAACATCATACTCAAGCCTTTTAACAACATATGTTAAAACGCTCTTCCAAAGGACTCACGAGTTACTATATAAGTAATTAGTAGTCCCTTTCATCCTCGTGTGAATATACACGTCTTAAGATCCCAAACCCTGCTGCGAATCAGCACCATAGGCTTTGCTTTACATCTTTCAAAACCCCATGAAACACTCGTGTGCGAAGCACATCAAAATCCGTAAATCAACCAAACCTCTCAACCAAGAATCCCTTAACCATCTTCATCTAGGTCTAGGAATGATGGAACATTTTCCATAAATCTTATGACTATTTAAATATTTCACTGGAAATATTAAAGTCATCCCTTGTACCCCTCTTATGACTATTTAAATATTTCACTGGAAATATTGCAGTCATCTCGTGTGTCTCGTCTCATGACTATCTAAATATTTCACTGGAAATATTAAGTCATCTTTCACATCGCTCTAATGACTACCTATGTATTTCCTCGGAAATATAAAAGTCATCTCTTCTCGTCTAGTACCGTTCAAAGAATTTATTGGGTATAAATTCTTTCCTCGTGTCGAAAAGTCTCACTGAATCAGCGAGATTTATTCGTGAAATCAACTTAAATTCCAATGACAACTTAAATATTTCATCCGAAATATTTAAAGTATATTTAATTTGCGAAATGCAATTAAATGTCATTTCTCGTGTCGAAAAGTCTCACTAAATCAGCGAGATCTATTCGAAAAATCATCTTAAACTCCGATGACTACTTAAATATTTCATCCGAAATATTTAAAGTGTATTTAATTTGCGAAATGCAATTAAATGTCATCTCTCGTTCTCGATCAACGTTCATCGAATCTCGTTGGATTCATTCATAAAAGAATTTATTCGGTATAAATTCTTTTAATCTAAAGTCCAGAAAAATCACAACATATGTGAAATTTCTTTGTCAAAAATCTTGCTTTCAATTCTCACTAACTCCATCAAAACCCACTCGATGTAGTCTTGAACCTAAAACCACTTCCGCATGGTACTAAGCACTACCAATGCTTCCGCATCCCACTCACCTTCCACACACCTCAAATGAAGAACCGCTAGGATAAGTTGAGATAATCCCACTAGAACCTTGTCACCAACCTCACAGCTCTGAAGATTTTATCTTCTTAACCCTTAGGATATCTCCTAGTAATCACATGCCTCATCATATAAATATTCTATGAATATTCACAATGATTGAGAAGAGCTACGTGACTTCAAAGGTGAAGTTTATCGCATGCTATCCACCACTTGTCATGACGTTACTAAGCTCATCGCTTTCGTCAACGTTTGTCTTCCTCTTTATCTCTTACATCTTGTCCGGATGGTCATAGATTAAGGGGGAGCGAAAACACATTCATACAGTCTTTCACCAAACACTCTCAAGAACACACAAATGTGGTTCTTATTCCCTAGGAAACTTCCATTTAGCTGCCCAGAACTAGGCTGCACAGGAAAATTCGTGACTTCCAGGTCACGGTACCGTTAAATAGGCCACGATACCGTTAAATTTAACGGTACCGTGTGGTATTTAGTGGTACCGTGCCTATGTTTGACGAATTTTCACTGTTTCCTTTAGATCCCTGCATCCCTAAACTCAAACCTGCAAAATTTTGCAAACTCACATACACCCTAGGATTCTTTCACTACACCATAGGACTCTACCACCAACTTTTAGTTTGAATCCCACAACCCTTGCCTATAGAAGGCCTCACTATTGCAAGCTTATCTTGCATCATCACACTCAACCCTTTTAGCTACACTTCACTCTTGACAGTGATAGTTAGTCTAAGAACCTTCAACCTATATATCATCACACTCAAACCTTATCACCCTCAACTCATCACACTCAAACCTTACAACAACCTTCAATCCTCACAAACACATGAAACCCTTCATGCACCAAATTATCTCTAACACACAACTAGGATCATCCAACCTAGAAACCTAGAACTTCGTTACCTTAACCCCGTTAGAGATATCCACCAACAATCCTGTTAGGATCACATACACCTTTTCTTTTTCCCTTTTGAAATATATCATGCATCTCATTGTCAGTGCAAACGATATATTAACCTAAACCATCCTTTCCCACCTTTCCTCAAAGGGCAAAACCAACATCTCCAACCACATCATCATCATCCTTTAGGATTCCTACACCCTCACCTCCACCAAGTCCACCACAACCTTTAGCTATCACACTAACCCTATCACCATCAAACCTCTTTAGACTTGGCACCAACACATCATCCTTATCACTATCACCATCACCACAACCACTAATGGGTCATCCCATTATTTTTCCCCTACAACCACATAACCCAAGTTGTCCTTGTTGTCACCACAACCAACACTCTCCCACCTTATGGAATCATTTAGGTATAACCTCTATCGAGTCTACTTTATGGCACGACTTGTCATAATAGTAATCATTTAGAGTATGTCTTATCAACAAACTATCCTTAACATCAATCATCTTAGGTAGATGATTATGTTGTTCAAAAGGTTTGTTAGAACTTTCCTTCCCAATGACAACTTGGAAGAAGTCATTTAGTGCGTCAGTCAATGAACGAATCTCGTTCTTGATTAGTGTGATTGAGTGAACAGTTACACCTTAGGTTTTCGGTCGGGTTGTGACACTTATGTGTTAACATAGTTCAACCCATGCATGTCTTGCTATGTGTATTCTATCCCTATAATGTTGCTCCTATAATGTTATATATTATGCTGCACGAAGCTAACCCTTGATGTAGGAAAAGCCTTTGTAAGAATTTGATCCATGGATCCGCTAGATACTAAGGTAAATAAACAAGGGGATTAAGTCACCATAGGGGAGCATTGAGCTAGGGGGAGCTCGGGAGTATTTGAATACATAGCATGGAGTCGTCTTCACAAGTGATGATAGAAGGCTTCACTAGGATGATGCAAACTCGCCTTTCTAGGAAGAAAGGAATGTAGTTCAATAAGGGGGAGTAGGGAATGAATTCAAGGGAGCGCTCGAGGCAACTACCTTTTTGATTCGAAAAAAGGGGGAGAAGGGGAGTGTAAACAGGTAACTTTTATATTTTACTATGTGTTACGGTTTACATATTTGTCATCATCAAAAAGGGGGAGATTGTTAGTGCAAATATTACGATATTTAAACTAAACGGTTTCTTCGGTTTTAATGATGACAAACATGTAACTTGTAATGCATAACGTAAAATGTGCAAGTTACTTGTAAACACAAATCATCAATGCATACTTCATCAACACCTCCCGACGTCTCAAGTATGCTTCAACGAAGTCGTAGATTTCCATCCCGACATAAATCACTCAAGGTATGGACAAACAAATCTACTACTTGACAAATGATCAAAGGATTATATTTTTCTAAACTTCACATTTTTAATGTGACAAAACATTTTTCCAAAAATATATTTTACAAATTATTTTTGAATTAAAAAGAAATGTTTTATTTTGAAAAATAAATTTGAAAACTCCTAACAGCCATTTCCCCCCAAAACAGCTCCAACTTCCCCAAATAAACCTTCCCCACTAAAGACAAAAAAGGGAGCGTCCAACGGCACCTTTAAGTATGGACGGCTCCACTAAATTTAGTGGAGCCGTTGGGTATTTAGTGGAGCCGTGGGTCTGTAACGGTCAGATTTTCCCTTGCCTATAAATAGTGGACCATTCCACACTTCCAACTTGATTTTTCCAGTCCTTTTTCTCTGGTCTTATCCCTCTTCACTTAGATAACTTTCTTTGATCATTTGGAGAGTCTTAGGTTGTTTAAGAGTGATCCAATCATCCACTCAAGTGATCCTCTTCATTCCTCTTGATTAGCAAGAGAAGAACACAAAGTATCCTAGATACAAAGTGTTGTCATCCCTTTTGATTAGCAAGAGAAGAACACAAAGTATCCTAGATACAAAGTGTTGTCATCCCTCTTGATTAGCAAGAGAAGAACACAAAGTATCCAAGTAGATACAAAGTGTTGTCATCCCTCTTGATTAGCAAGAGAAGAACACAAAGTATCCAAGTAGATACAAAGTGTTGGAGTTGTTAGGTCTTGTAACATTTGTTACACTCTTGATTGTATCATAGAATACATCAAGATTACTTTTCTTTTGTGAGAGAGTGAGTCAAGATCATTGTGATCTTAAGAGATAGTGAAGATCTCTTGAAGCCATTGGGCTTGTGTGATTGATCATGTGGATCAAGGGTAGATCGGGTAGATCGTGGTAGATTGGTTGATGCGTGGGTTTTGCAACCTTACAACAGGTTTTACCTCTCGAGGGATCTCAAGAGGCTTACAACCCCACCAGGCAGTGTACCTGACCGATGTAGTATAGTGTAGTGGTAAGTACGGGGGATTGATCGTTCTCCACAGGGAATAGTGTTCGTTAGGTGTGAAAGGCTACTCTAATTAGGTCTAAGGGTTGAGGAAGATTCTTTTTATGTTTTTATAGTTTTTATGAAAGCAAGTAAAATCTCGGGTTTTGAAGGAGTGGGCGGAATTAGTTGCTAGTCAACTAACCCAAATTACTACAAATGCAAATAAAATAAAATAACAAAAATGAAAAGTGGTGAGAAACTTATGTGTAGAGAAATGTGTTTACTTAGATTTCCTTACTCCCTAACTATCTTTTACCGGTTAATTAGTGTGTATTAGTCGCGTGGATGACGGGTGTATTCCTTAATACCATTCGTGGTGTGGCGTACTTACTTCCCCAAACTCTACAAGCTCCTACTTCACTCCTATGTCGAGCCGGCTAGGAAGCTCCTAACATGGGATCACTAGAATTCGCTTGTGCATTAAATACAACCATAAAAACCTTTAGTACGCGTTTGGTTCATGTTTCTTAAGACGTTCAAGCAAGTTACCGAATAGGAAGTTAGCCAGTTTTCTTAAGCCTAACATAGATAAACAATCATCCAATACAACTAATAACACACTAACAACCAATAATCAATAGCTAGGTTTCATTAGATCTAAGCAAACACAAGATAAAATTAGCCTAACATGTTAAACAAAAGACAAGCATAAGATAGAATCAAACAACACATAGACATATTGAATGATTAATTGATAACTTATCTTTCAATGAAACATGGAAGATCTCAAGGCAAGAAGCCCTGAAAAAGTAGCTAAAATCGTCTTAGGGTTTTATCCCAAAATTCCACACACTAAGCTCTCTCTAATGACAAAAAATTAGAAAACTATATATAGACTTTGACATCTGACGGCGTCACCTTATGCATTGTGACGCCGTCACCTCGCCGCTTTTAGGGTTCCCGGATGACCATCTTGACGCCGTCCCTCTTTAGCTCTACCAAAATCCATTCTGGCTTATCAAGGCTTGACGCCGTCGGATCATGAATGTGACGCCGTCCCCTTAAGATTTAAGCCGTGACGCCCTTGATTTAGTTAAAGCGTGACGCCGTCAGAATTCTTATGCAAACTCACTGGCCCGTCATGAGTAAATTTCACATCCAACTTTTCTTGCCAAGGCATGACGCCGTCCCATGTTAATTGTGACGCCGTCAAGAGTAACTTTTAGCCGATTCTTGAGACTTTGCCGTTTTCTTCACTTTAATGCTCCAAAAACGTCCAAAATGCCTCCTTTTCCAGATTTCTCCTCAAAAGTACCTAAAATGACAAAAGGAACGATTTAGGGCAATATTTGATCAAATAAATACGATTTAAGGCTTAAATGACCCCTTAAAAGCGGTACACTTTTCGCCTCATCAAATACCCTTACACTTGAGATTTGCTTGTCCTCAAGCAAATGCGCTTTTATTCTAATCAAAATACAAGTTAGGGGTCATTTAATGCAAACATAAAAGTAATTACAACAAATAATCGTTCCACTTCAATCATAATAAGCACGGAGATTACATACTAGCACCTCACAAGTAGTGTTTAGATACTCACATCTCTCAAGTGTCATCAATATAAATCTCATAAATGAAAACGGAAAATATCTCTCACTACCTGTCATAGCAAATAGATTACCATAGGCTTGGGAAAGGATCGAAAACCTCCTCCACTAGGCGTAAGCACCTAAGATAAACTATCAAAGAGGGCTTTTAAATGGGTTATAACGTTAGGTGTAGGGAAAAGGAAAACACGGTTTTGTTGGATACGGGATATTTTACTGGTGGCGAGTTAAAGATCTTGATCAATTACATGTACTATACAATGTTGCTAAGCCAAGACTAGACTCGATCTTAAGCTAGAAACAAAATAACATAAACATAAAATAAACATAAAATAAAACGGGATGGTAGTCCGTATGTTTTTTCTATTTTTCTTTTTCTCATTTTTTTGTATTTTTCTTGATTTTTTCGATTTTTTTTTTTTTTTTTTTTTTTTTTTTTTTTTTTTTTTTTTTTTTTTTTTGCATACACTTTTACCCTACCATCCAAAATAATACATCAAAGGGGCATTGCATCCCCTTACACTTGAACTTTTACATAACTTTACAAATAACTATTCTAATTACTCGAATTAAGATAATTGAAAAACTTGGAGTACTTTTAAAACATTTAGCACATATGGGGGTAATAAATGATGTTCTTCCCCATTACTCCATTACACTAGTACTTTACCCATGAGTCCCAATCGTCCCAAAACAATATGTACAAGGATATGACTCGACTTAGCAACCATGTAATCAACTAGATAATTAACTTGGGTTTAAACAAATGTTGTAACAATAATGCACTAAAAATGAGTGCATACAAGGTAGGCTAAGGCGATTTGGGTGTACATTTAAGTGGGGTGTAACAAATTCTTCCTTTAAGTAAAATGCTTAAAGGTCGAAACGAAAAGATAGGCTCTGAGGGGTGTACTAGGGGTATCGTGTACTAAAAATGAGTACAACGCAAAGGGTGTGGGAGAATTACTTGACCAATGTAGCCAACGTAATTATAACAAAAACACAGGTGTAAAACAATGGGTTAATCCTAATGCCTCTTATCATGTAGTAAATCTAACTACACGAATGTAGTCTCACTTGTGGCCTTGGAATGGTCCTAACGCAAGTTCTAGAATCTAAGTGCTACCGGTACACACATCATAGCATAAATGCTTTTCCTACCAATTCTAGGGGCGAACCTCACATATTTGGGGGTGGAAAATTTTTTAGTGGTACGGTTTTTGTGCTAGTCATATAACTCCTATCCATGAGACGCTCATTAAGATCAAAGTTTCACTCCTATATGTTGTAAAAAATTTTAAATTTGGCACTAAAATTACCCTAATCAAGTATTTATCTCAGTTTTATTACACATCTACTATTAAACAAACAAAAATCAAGCGCAATTGTATTCTCTAAAATCGTACTTTTACCCTCCCCTTACACTTAAGATGAACATTGTCCCCAATGTTCAAATAACAAGATGTAAAAGAATAAAGTAAAAGAATGAAATCAAATACTCCCCTGATTCGCTCGTTGGATAATGAAATTACACGGTTAAATCTTCCTCCAAAGAGAATGTTGAAGCTCCATGACTAATGCATCGCCATAAGCTTGATTCAAAACATTTCCTTGTCCAAAATAACCTGTTGAACCTGAGAAAACAAACACGAAAACCTGCATAACATCGGCGGGATAAAATCTATATATAAGGATATAATGCTTGTGGAATGATAATTTTGCAGATTCCTGGAGATTATAAGTTGGAGATTTAAATAAAAACTTTTTATGAAAACAAAATTTTCAAAAATTTCTGGAAATTAAATCTGACGCCGTCAGGTTATAACCCCTGACGCCGTCAGAAATGACCTGACAAAAATTTTCATTTTAAGTTTCCGGAAAATTTCTGGAAAAACCTTTACCTTACTTCCTGGAAATCCTGCAAAATATCATTATGACTCGATACAAGCATTTGACTCAAACAAATACGAATATGTATGTTAATTTAATATTATTACGATTCATGTTCATTTGTGTTCTAATAAACCAATTTAGATTTCCCTTACACTTATCTTTTGCAAAATACCTTTATATGTAGTTAAGACGAAGTTAAAAACAACATAAAGCATTTTCACAAATTACTTTTGAACATGAATCAATAATGATAAAAATTAAACACACATACGGAAACAAATAAAAACAAACAAACAAATAAATAAACACACAAAGCAAATAAAACAAATAAAGCTTGGGTTGCCTCCCAAGAAGCGCCTTTCTTTATTAACGAGTCTTGTAGCTAGACTCAAAGTCACGTACATTACGTGACTCCATCATCGGTCACGGTTCCTAGGCCATTCTCCTTCCCGGTTTTATATTCCGGTCCTAATTTCAAACAATCCTTGTAGAAACCGAATATCCTTTCCATAACATAGTCTACTCCTTTACTTCTATCCTTATCATTCCTATAGTAGACCGCTTGTTTAAGCTCCTTCTCAACATTTGACAAGTGTTGGAATTGTTCTATCTTATATGGCATTTGGTAGCTTACTTCATCGGTCTCATCCTTAAATCTAACTATCCCTAAGGAAGGTTCATAAGTCATTCTAGAGACCTCAACAAATGGTTTCCCAAAAACCACTTGAGTCAAGGATGCATCGACTATTGGACGGATATCTTCTACAATTACAAAGTCGGTGACATAGGTGAAGTTTCCTACATAAACCGGTAATCCCTTAACTCTTCCCGTGAAGTTACTCATCCAACCCTTGTCAGGGAACATCCTATACCCAAGTTGATTTTTCATTATCGAGTTGTAGTGGGCTCTAGTCATGATGTTTATGGGCGATCTAAGGTCGATGTAAGCTTTCCACACATGTAGATGTCCGATGTTGCATGGTATGTTGAGATTAGAAGGGTCGCCTATTTCAATGATTGGTTTACCTAGGAAGTATGGTGTTTCGGGGTCATCGAATAAGTTTGTATGATATGCGCGCTCTTCCTTAGTGGGTAGCCTATTGAAGTAGTCCTCATCATCATCTACTTCTTCAATCACACTTGTCCTAACTTCCTTATCAACCTCGACTTTCCTATCCTCATCCTTAGGTTCACTATTATCCTCATTCCTATCAATTTGTTTAATAGTGACAATGTTGACAAAGTGGACGTGTTTGGATGAAGAGGGGTCTTTTACTTGGGGTCCGCTATTTGTGTTCCTAGCGTCCTTATGTGGAGGTGATAACACTTGGTTATGGAGGGCTTTCAACAAGTTGTCAATTTTATTGGTCATCTCAGTTTGTTGTTGATTGAATTCGGTCTCGAATCTAGCTATCCGAGCTTCTTGAGATGCCATAAATTGAGACATCAATCCTTCAAAGTTATTGGTACTACCATTGCCGGAAGGATTGTTGTTGAAAGTACGGTTCGAGTTGGAACCGCTTGATTGGAAACGAGTAGGTGGGTTGGAAGAATTGGGTTGTTGTGTGTTTTGGTTTTGTTTCCACCTAAGGTTCGGGTGATTTTTCCATGAGGGGTTATATGAATCACCATAAGGGTTTGGCTCGGGCTTGAAAGTGTACCACTTATCTCCCGCTTCGTCGGTACGCGATGATGCGTAGTCCACAAAAGCTTGTTCGGGGAGTTCCATGCAATCACGAGTGTCGTGGGGACCACTACATAACTCACATGAAGAAGTGATTTTGTTCACTTGGCTTGAAGGTTTAGGAGCCTCGTAGGATTTCATGAGAAACTTGACTTGGTCTTCAAGTTCTATGATCCTACGGTCGGAAGTGCTTGAATTGTTCAAAGGCAAAGATATTGCCTTGACCGTTTTATTCAAATCACGGGGATCACTCCAACTTTCGTTGTCATAAAGAGCAAGATCCTCTAGGAGAGCCCATGATTGTTCCGCACTTAGATCACGTAGCTTGCCACCGGCCGATTGGTCAATGGTTTGCCTCGTGGAGAGATTGATATGGTCATAGAAGATTTGGACTTGGAGCCAAAGTTCTATGCCATGGTGAGGGACTTTTTGGAGTAAGTCCTTGAATCGAGTCCATGCCTCGTAGAGAGTTTCGCCTTGACGTTGTTGGAACATCAAGATATCATTCCTTAGCTTGGTAGTTCTTCCCGGTGGGAAAAACTGAGCAAGGAAACGAGTGGTGAGATCATCCCAAGAGGTAATGGATCCTGCGGGTTGACGTTCTAGCCACTGACTAGCTTGGTCCCGCAGAGAGAATTGGAAGAGACGCAATCGGGTCGTCTCTCGAGTGGCAACATCAAGGTCTATAGAATCAACGATTTTAAGAAAGTCCTTGAGATGTTGATTAGGATCTTCAGAACGAAGTCCATGGAATGCGCATCCGCTTTGCACCAACCGGATGGTGTCGGATCGCAAGGGTGTGATATTGGCTCCTTGAGTGAGCTCAATGGTGTTTCGATAGCCGTGGTGGCTAGGACGGGAATACTCTCCTAAAGTACGGGCTCTAGGAGGTGGTGGTGGTTGTTGTGGTGGTGGGTTGTGTGGGTTAAGGATATTACCATCTTCCATGATGTCGGACGGTAATGGTTACGAACAAAGACACGAAGAAAATAGATAGACTAAAGAAAACCTAGAAAAGTAAAATAAAAATCTCACTAGAAAGGAATCTAGTGAGTAGACCTAATAGAAATAAAAATTCAACCTAAGCAATAACTATTCCCCGGCAACGGCGCCAAAAACTTGATGCGTGGGTTTTGCAACCTTACAACAGGTTTTACCTCTCGAGGGATCTCAAGAGGCTTACAACCCCACCAGGCAGTGTACCTGACCGATGTAGTATAGTGTAGTGGTAAGTACGGGGGATTGATCGTTCTCCACAGGGAATAGTGTTCGTTAGGTGTGAAAGGCTACTCTAATTAGGTCTAAGGGTTGAGGAAGATTCTTTTTATGTTTTTATAGTTTTTATGAAAGCAAGTAAAATCTCGGGTTTTGAAGGAGTGGGCGGAATTAGTTGCTAGTCAACTAACCCAAATTACTACAAATGCAAATAAAATAAAATAACAAAAATGAAAAGTGGTGAGAAACTTATGTGTAGAGAAATGTGTTTACTTAGATTTCCTTACTCCCTAACTATCTTTTACCGGTTAATTAGTGTGTATTAGTCGCGTGGATGACGGGTGTATTCCTTAATACCATTCGTGGTGTGGCGTACTTACTTCCCCAAACTCTACAAGCTCCTACTTCACTCCTATGTCGAGCCGGCTAGGAAGCTCCTAACATGGGATCACTAGAATTCGCTTGTGCATTAAATACAACCATAAAAACCTTTAGTACGCGTTTGGTTCATGTTTCTTAAGACGTTCAAGCAAGTTACCGAATAGGAAGTTAGCCAGTTTTCTTAAGCCTAACATAGATAAACAATCATCCAATACAACTAATAACACACTAACAACCAATAATCAATAGCTAGGTTTCATTAGATCTAAGCAAACACAAGATAAAATTAGCCTAACATGTTAAACAAAAGACAAGCATAAGATAGAATCAAACAACACATAGACATATTGAATGATTAATTGATAACTTATCTTTCAATGAAACATGGAAGATCTCAAGGCAAGAAGCCCTGAAAAAGTAGCTAAAATCGTCTTAGGGTTTTATCCCAAAATTCCACACACTAAGCTCTCTCTAATGACAAAAAATTAGAAAACTATATATAGACTTTGACATCTGACGGCGTCACCTTATGCATTGTGACGCCGTCACCTCGCCGCTTTTAGGGTTCCCGGATGACCATCTTGACGCCGTCCCTCTTTAGCTCTACCAAAATCCATTCTGGCTTATCAAGGCTTGACGCCGTCGGATCATGAATGTGACGCCGTCCCCTTAAGATTTAAGCCGTGACGCCCTTGATTTAGTTAAAGCGTGACGCCGTCAGAATTCTTATGCAAACTCACTGGCCCGTCATGAGTAAATTTCACATCCAACTTTTCTTGCCAAGGCATGACGCCGTCCCATGTTAATTGTGACGCCGTCAAGAGTAACTTTTAGCCGATTCTTGAGACTTTGCCGTTTTCTTCACTTTAATGCTCCAAAAACGTCCAAAATGCCTCCTTTTCCAGATTTCTCCTCAAAAGTACCTAAAATGACAAAAGGAACGATTTAGGGCAATATTTGATCAAATAAATACGATTTAGGGCTTAAATGACCCCCTAAAAGCGGTACACTTTTCGCTTCATCATTGGTGCTAGCTAAGATTAGCACTCGACATCTAGCTTAGTGTCGGAAATAGGATAAGCGACGTGTAAGGTGTAGATCGGGTAGATCGTGGTAGATTGGTGCTAGCTAAGATTAGCACTCGACATCTAGCTTAGTGTCGAAAATAGGATAAGCGACGTGTATGGTGTAGATCGGGTAGATCGTGGTAGATTGGTGCTAGCTAAGATTAGCACTTGACATCTAGCTTAGTGTCGAAAAACAAGTTAAGCGACGTGTACGGTTTTCTCCGCCTAAAGGGAGTTTGTTGATTAGTGAAGTAACTCTCGAGTTGGGTACTCGGGGAGTGGAGTAGGGCGAAGAGGAGCTTCGTGACCGAACCATTATAAATCACCGTGTCCGGTTTGCGCCTTCTAACTTATCTCTTTACTTTCATTTCATTAGTTATCGCTTTATATTTATATTTGCATTGCATATGTGTTTGTGTGGCTTGTTGCTCATGTAGTGATTGATCATGTAAGTTCCATGGTTTGATTGTGCATATGTTGTAGTTTACTATAGTCATCTCTAGATGCTATATACTCATTATTGACACTCTTCATATTATGTCACACTTGATCAGGTGTTTGATACAAAAGTTTTAAGTTTTTAAATGGAAACGTATTCACCCCCCCCCCTCTACGGTTTCCACAAGGTCTTTATACTTTTGGGTCTTGAACTTTGTGTGTCGTTGCAGAATAGACTTGATTCTTTGTTCCTTCATGCATTGTGATCTTCGATCGTAGACTTTTGATCTTTCTTACCTTCTATCAACATCTTCAAATATCTTGTCTTGGCGTTTTCTCCAACAGGCTCATACTTCTTGTAAAGCTTTGGTGTTTATAATAATGTAATCCTCATTTCTTTCTTAAATTTGTTCTTTGACATCTTGATCTTTGACCTTGAAGTGAAACTTTCTCTTGAACATTATGACTTGATCTTTGATGAGGATATTGGTATGAGCATGCGGAGTTGAAGATGATGATGAGTGAGATGATGGTGTACGATCTTTCTCCAAGGGGACTTACATCAGTAGCTGCATAAATATCGTTAGTTGAAATCACCAATCGATCATGGTGGACTTTTCTTAGAGAATTATCCACTACGATTGTTTTACTGATGAATGTCTTGATTCCATTCACCTTGGTCGGGCAAATCAGCCGTCCTAATCCCGTTAGGGATAGTTATCATTACATTGGATAAATCCAAGTAACGACCCACGTCATAAGGACTCAATTCGTAAAAGGAATCTCCTTGGAGGGATTTCCAGCACTTACAGGCTCAGACTTCGAGAGAATCAATAGCATATTGTGAAAATCCTCTCTAATCCTTACAAAGGCTGTTCTTGAATTGGATGCCCTCAAGAAGGCTTACAACAGATATACCGAAGTATACCCACAATCTAGGTGAGCCGCTGAAGTATACCGAAGTATCACTTCACGACTGTAGACCGTTTGAAACAAATATCAAACATGATATGTATGGCAAGATCCACGGATCTCATTAAGACTCATGTACACCTTGTGTCCTTTTTGGCGAACACAAGTGTATTATATTGGAAGTGTTCCTAGGAGATCTTTTAATGAATCTCATGGCTCTAGACTCTATATTGTGCGTTTTGGTTTTAGTAGTCGGAGGCATGGAGCAGAGTGCCACCTTTTTAATATCAACACATCTCGGAGTGAGAGGTCGATAGATTATGAAGTGTTCTCTGTGAGAAATGAAACAAATATCTTTTAAGAGATATATGAGTGGCTAGGAGGGGTTTGTGCAGCGTGTCACTGGGTCTATGACGTCTTGTCTTCAACATCAGTATCAACTTTGTGATAACTGATAGCAGATGTATTGACCCGGTTTCTGCCCTTAGTTTTCATGGAGGGCTATTTCTTTTCACCCTTTCATAAAACTTTTCTTTTTTATTCTTCAACCCCTTCTTTCTCCTTTCTCATTTACACTTTTTTCAATCACACCTAAGGACTTCTAATTCTAATCTATTGGAATTGTCCTTGGGTAGATCCCTCCGGCTCTGGCGGATCATTGGACATAACCTAACCATAATCACTTTATTACTCCATGATTATCCTAGATTTGTTGATCACTTGCCATAAAACCTCTTTTTGTGAAAATCTCTCAAAGTGTTTATGAATAAAACACATTTGGTTAACACTTCGAGAGTTTTGCATTTTCTGAAATACTCCCCCTTCGCATGTGCTCAGGCATTTTTTTTAAGATAAATTTGCACATGTTGGGTAGAGTCCGCACATTTGAATTGAACAATTTTCAATTAATATGACCATTGCGAGACACGTTCACATCACTAGTTAGACTAGCTTGAAATTATTACCCGTCCCGGTCATATTAAAAGAGAATCTCTCGAATCGGTACATTCTACTGAGACAAGTCCTTTGCGAGACACGTTTACATCACTGGGTAAACCAGCTTGAAATTATTACCCGTCCCGGACAAGTCTTTTCGATTACTGACATTTAGCTTTCGTAAATTCGGGGATTCAAACTGAGTCGAGCACTTTTGAGATTCAACTACGATCACATTTTAATCACATTTCTCCCCCTCAAAAATAGCATTTCGATGGTATTTTTGATACCGATTGATAAAAATTATTGTTTTTGGAAAGCTAATAGGGAGAAACAGATTTGCATGAACTTTTGGAACAAATTTGTTTTTGAGATACTCCCCCTCAAAACTTGCATAGGTTTTGACATTTTTTTTTATTAAACTTTGGAGCGAATGGCGAGTAAAGATTTGAAAATCTTAAGCAAAATTTTTGAAAAGTTTTGTAAAACCTTTTGATGAATTTTGAATAAAATTTTGCTTAAGATTAAGAAGTTTGTTTTGATAAACTTTGCGTGAGAACTTCTTTTCTTGAAGGATTGTTGCAATAAAACGTACAACAGGGTCCTTTCTTTGAACAACGGGTTATGCACTATTATGTGTGCATAAGTGCACAAAAAAATATTTGAAACCTTTGTTTTGATTAAGCACTTTCCTTTCTTTGAAGCACGGGTCCTGAACTGATGTGTCCAGAAGCCATCACATTAAGCTCGGGTCCGAAACTGAGTTGTTCCGAAGCCATTATGAGATCAGATTAGACAACAACCTTTGGAACCCATTTAAGCACAGCGCCAACGGGTTTACCATATTTTGAAATCCATTTGTACGCTGTGTCAATCCGAGTCAAAGAAGTTGAATTCCAACGAGGACTGAAAACCGGTGTTTCATTTTGAAATAACACTCGTGGAATCAATGGTGATTTAAAACTCTTTTTCTTTTGAAAATTGTTTGAGAAACCCGGTGTCTCTCTTGGAGTTTTAAAACTTGAAGAGGAAGTTTTTCATCCATTGTTGAAACCCGGTGTTTCATTTCGAAAATTCATTTTTGAGATGAATGGAAACCTTCCCGAATTAGGAATTTTCAAAGCAGAGTCATTCTTGTGTTGTAGCGGAAGCATTTCAGAGTTTGAATATTTCAAAGGTTTTGAACGACTTTGCTTTGGTTTCCACACTTGCTTTACCGGTGTAAAGCGAGAGTATGGAGTTTGAAAACCTTTATTCTCTTCTTTAGAAGTATTTGACCTTGAAAGCTTTTGAGGAGTAAGTGTTTCAGAAAAACTTGGTTTCTTCAAAAACTTCCTTCCTTTTTGCAAAGAATAGGTTGTAAACTAGGAAACCTTTTTCGAAAATGATTTTGAAGATTCACCCGTGTAAATCTTCTTTGAAACACTCACTTCTGGTGTTGAAAGATTTGAAATAGGAGCTTTTCCTTTTGATCGGTTAAGAGAGTCAAACTTCACTTTTAAAGCATTGTATGAAGTTCTCAAATCATTGTATTCTTTTTTAAGAGAAAGATGATCTTGAGATGCCAATTTTGATTCTAAAAAGGCGATTTGTTTCAAAAATTGATCTTTTTCGGCTTTAGAATCATCCGTTTTACGAGCCAATTTCCGTTCGAACTCAACATTTTCTTTTTCAAGTCTTTCAAAATATTTTTCGAATTTGGTCATTTTGTTGAAAAGATCAGTTTTGGCATCCTCAAAATCGTTTGTTTGTTGAGCTAAAAGCATTTCAAGCTCAACCACTTTTGTTTGAAGCACATGATTTTCATTTTCAATTTCATTTTCATAAAGATACATTTTCTTCCCCGTTTCCTTTTCAAAATATGGAGTATTAGAATCAAACAGGGGATTTGGAAAGGAAACTTTTGTGATTTGAGACTCAACCTTTTTCATCTTCATTGATTCAATCTTTTACAAAACATTTTCAAACTTTTTATCAGCGAATTCAGACAATTGAGACTTCAAAACTTCAGTCTCTTTTTGTTTCATGTTTGAGTTTTGAGTCTGAACTCATGAACGTTTGATTGAATCAAACAGGTTTTTGTAAATCTGTTTCAAATGCTCATTTTCTTTTTGTAATGATGCCACAGCATGTTCCAATTCAATATTTTTTGTATCAAGTTCGTCCAAATCAAACTTGATTTTGGCATCTTCACAATTTTCTTCAAAAATCTTTTCTTTTTCTTTAAGCACCGTTGTCAAAGAGTTTTCAGAAGAAACTTTCTTTTCCTGCAGTTTGAGTTGGAAAGAAATACTTTGTGCTTCGAGTTTTGTTAAATCTTTCTCAAACTGAGCAGTTCTTTTTGACAATTCTTCTTTGACTTCAGCTGCTTCTTTTGAAAGTTCTGTGATTTTCTTTTTGAGACAAAGATTTTTAGATTTCAAAGAAGATGTTTGTTCAAAATCTACATTCTCATACTCATTGATGACAGACACTGACTTGAATGACTCTATTTGATTTGTGAAAATTCTTTTTGAATATCAATTGTTAAGCATTTTTCATCAAATTCGTCTTCAAGAGAATGGATGCACTTTAAATCTTCTCTCATTTCAGTGACAAGATATTTTTCAAAGTATTAAAAACTTAAGTTGATATCTTTCACACGAGGTTCAATCTAATCTTTTAAAATCTTACTGACTTCCATTTTTAAGCGAGTATCAGATGAAAGAAGATTATAGTAACCATTATTGGTGTATTGTTGCTTAGACCAAATGACCTTTAACGTATGCTCAATGTGATGTTTAAGATTACAAAACTGTTTCATTGCTTTATTTTGCCATAACTTAGCATCATAAGTAGCAAGTTGAGCTTCTTTGAAATATCTTTTCACATTTGTATCTTTTCTTTTCAAAGGTTCTTTTGGTATATCTGTCAATTGTGTACAACCATACACAAAGCCTTGGTACGAGAATGGGCTTTTTCTTTGTTTCACTTTTAGACGTTTTTCCTCTTCAGATTTTTCTTCATCTTCTGAATTAAACAGAACATCAGTCGACAAACCTTTTCCCAGTTTTTCAGCATCGTACAAACTAGGTGTCAATTTTTGCACTTCGTTTAAAAAACAAGGGTTTTCATTTTTTAAATCATTTTCCAAATGATTAGTTTTTTCAAAACAAAGTCCGGATTTTCCTTGATGAACGTTCTCGTCTTTAGGAAGTATCATTTGTAAAGTTTGAACAGTCTGTCCTGTTTTTCGAAGTTTTGCTTCAAGATTGTTTGCTCGTTTCAAAAACTCTTGATTTTCATTCTCAAGTTTTGTTTTAACTATCTCAAAATTTGAAGTGGTTTTCTGAAGCTTTGAATTTTCACTATTTAAATCAGAGATCTCTTTTAAAAGCGCTTGAACCTTTCTGTTGTTAAGAACCATTTGTTCATCTAGTTTTTGAAGGGAACGTTTTTCACGATAAACAACGTCTCTATAACCAACTTCAAGTTCTTCCTTTCGTTTTAAAAGTGGTTTGACAAAATCTCCGTTCATTTCATATTTCCGAGCTTGAGATTTAAGGTTCGAGATTTCAATTTTAAGTTCAGTTTTGCTTTTTGTTACATTTTCAAAACCTTTTTCCAGTTCTTTAAATCTCTCAAGCTCTTTAGACAATAAGACATTCGCTTTCTTAGCTTTGCGATTATCCTTTTTGCACTTTTCAAGTTCATGTATGAAGTTTTCGATTAATGAAGCAAATAAGGCACGATCTTGTTCATAAGAAGATCCATCCTGGGCAAGCTCACCTCCATTAGGATCCATATCTGGAGTTGTAGGAGTGATATTACTATCAAACCGTTCCACCACATATGTGTCACTTATGGACTCAGGATGCGCAGGATGTGTCTTATCATGAGCAAACACATTATCGAACAAAACAACATTATCATTATCGTTTGAATGTTGTACCGTAGCCAATATCTCTGTGTCAAATGAAGGTCTGATATGATCATCCTCAGTATCCCAAACAGCTTCATTCCTGTGTGTACCATCAGCATCCGAATCATACCTTGGAGTGCTGCTTTCAACCTGTTGTTCTGAAGATGTATCATTTAACTCAACTTCCTCTTCATCAAGTATCTTTTCGAGTTCACCCATGGTATCGATGCATTGAGTTCTGAAGGTCTTGTAGCTTACCCAAAATCTTTGGTAAAACGCATCGATAAACTCTGACTGGCTCAATAACCAAGGGTTCAGTATACTCTGAAGTTGAGGTTTGATCACTTTAAGAGCTTCCTTGCAGTTGCGCGTATAAAGTTCTTCTTCATTCAGTAGCTTTTCATGTTGATTCAGGCTTTGGATGAGTTGTTCTTTGAAATGATGAAATCGGACTCTGATGAAGTATTCAAATGCCTGATCAAACCTTGAATCATATCCAGCTGAATTGATGACCTTTTCAATCTGAGACTTGAACACTTTAAACGCTTTCTTTGAATCTCTCTCTTTCATTTGTATTTCTTTTTAATTCCGATGTGATAAAGTTGGTCATGGATCGTTGGAATGAAATAGGAGTTGTGTTTGGTAGGTTAAGATCAGTTGTTATAGTGCAGTCTTGGTCTTTAGCTTATGATCGTTTGAGGTTTAGTCTTCAGCAGTCAAATCCAGACAGGTTACTTGCAATTCCTATAAGCAATTTCAATAGAATTGAATTTCTATAAGCCTTGCAATTTCTATAAAAATGAATTTCTATAAAACTTGCAATTTCTATAAAAATGAATTTCGATAAAACTTGCAATTTCTATAAAAATGAATTTCGATATAAAAATGAATTTCGATAAAACTTGCAATTTCTATAAAAATGAATTTCGATAAAACTTGCAATTTCGATAACCCCTTATACAAGGAATTTCGATAAGCCCGTTCTTGTAGAAAATCGACACCAATTTCGATAAACCCAATTTCTAAAGAAATTCGACCACAATTTCTATAGAATTTCGTCCACAATTTCTATAAATCCAATTTCTGTAGAAATTCGTCCACAATTTCTATAAACCCAATTTCTATAGAAATTCGTCCACAATTTCTATAAATCCAATTTCTATAGAAATTCATCCACAATTTCTATAAACCCAATTTCTATAGAAATTCTTCCACAATTTCTATAAACCCTTACTTATAGAAATTCCACCACAATTTCTATAAACCCTTACTTATAGAAATTCGACCACAATTTCTATAAACCCTCTTTAGTCTAAATTCTTATACAAGAATTTCGATAAGAGAGCTTTTCGATGAAGATCGAATAACGACGAAAACTCACGATTCCAAGCTATTTTTCTCGATCAAAGAACTTCAAAAACCCGTAAATAACAATCTAGTAACAACCTTTATCGCCTATATGCAAGATTAAATAGATTTCGATACAAGGTGGCAACCTTTTTAACGCAACAAGAACCAGTTTTTAAAGCAATATAATCGATGAAAATCTACCAAAGACTCACGAAAAAACGTAAAAGCTAAGAAAAGCAACAACTTTTTAACCTAAAACTTGCTTAAACATCAATGTTTGAACAAAAAGTTCATGATTTAATGAAGAAATCGCAACTTTATGCGACTTTGAGCAAAAGCCGAACACAAAAACTACTTAAATCGTTGTCTGGCTATATGATACCACTTGTTATTACGTATTATCTACCTTTTACACACACCGAATATGATCTATTAAGCACAAGAGAGATAGCACAAGAGTTATGTATGTGAATCGTATACTTTTAGAGAGAGAGAGAGAGATGAGAGAACTTTTCTTATATTAAAACACACACACAAAACATACACTTGCACACCTTACAAATGAGGTGTAAAGTGGTATTTAAAGAGTACAAGGTTGTTGCCCTAAAGGATTTTGATGGGCTTGTGGGCTTTGGTTAAATGGATTGGACTTTTACATTACATGCTAATTCTAACACAAGCCCACTTACCTTGACTAGTTAATCATATGACACAAAGTTCTAACTATATGAATGACCATCACTTCATTATATAATTTTAAAGCTAACACCACCATACACAAGAAACATATCTTTTGCATGCCTAAGATACTTTAGAATATGTTTAACAGCAATCCAATGTTTTTCACCTGGATTCTGTTGAAATTGACTGGTGATATTCTGAGCAAACGCCACATCTGGCCTTGTGCATCTCACCGCATACATAATAGACCCTACATCCAAAGCATAAGGAACTTTGCTCATGCGTGCCACCTCTGCAGGTGTTGAAGCACATAACTCACTGCTCAAGCCATGTTTCACTTCCATTGGCAAATATCCTTTCTTGGAATTTTGCAAATTGAATCTCTTCAATATTTTGTTAATGTAAGCACTTTGACTTAATCCAATTAACCGCCTTGATCTATCTCTATAGATCTTGATTCCCATAATATATGTAGCCTCCCCTAAATCCTTCATAGAAAAGCACTTTCCAAGGTATGCCTTAACCTTTTGCGAACTTGGAATGTCTTTTCCCATGATCAATATGTCATCAACATATAGGATAAGGAAAATTATATTACTCCCATTAGCTTTGTGATATACACATGGCTCATCAAGATTCTGAGTAAATCCAAACTTTTTGATTACTTTATCAAATCTTTTATTCCATTACCTTGATGCTTGCTTCAATCCATAAATGGATCTTTGTAGTTTGCATACACGGTTTGGAAACTTTGGATTCACAAACCCCTCAGGCTGCGCCATATAGATGTCTTCATCTAGGCAACCATTTAAGAAGGCGGTTTTGACATCCATTTGCCAAATCTCATAGTCATAGTATGCTGCTATAGCTATGAGAATCCTAATAGCCTTAATATCAGCTACATGAGAAAAGCTCTCCTCGTAGTCAACACCATATGTTTGAGTAAAGCCTTTAGCTACCAAACGGGCCTTATAGGTGTGTACCTTGCCATCCATGTCAGTTTTCTTCTTGAAGAGCCACTTACTTCCAACTACATTGGCATTGGGAGGAAGGTCTACTTCAATCCAGACATTGTTATCTTTCATGGATTGCATTTCCCCATTCATAGCAAGTACCCATTTATCTTTTTCAGGACTCTCAATGGCATTTCTACAATTAGTAGGTTCATTAAGATCCCCTAATATAGTTTCCTCAACTTCTACGTTAAGACATAGACGTTCAGGAGCTTTCACATGTCTTGAAGACATGCAAATGGGAACAATTTCAACTTTAGGTGGAGGACCCAGACTTTCAGGTTCCACAGGAAGTACGCTAGTGTTTTCAGAAGGTAATGTATCTACATGATCATCTTCTAGATCATAAACTCTCCTACTGAATTCTTGAGATATAAGTTCCTTTTCAAGAAAGTCTCCATATCTAGCAACAATTACTTTGTTTTCAGGTGGGTAGTAAAAGTAGTAACCCATCATTTCCTTTGGGTATCCTACAAAGATACACTTTATAGATCTCTGTTGGAGTTTATCTGCTGAGTCACGTCTTATATACGCCTCGCAACCCCTGACCTTTAAATAAGACAAATTTGGAGCTTTTCCATTCCATATTTCATATGGTGTCTTATCAACCTTCTTAGTGGGAACCATATTCAAAATACGAACTGCAAATTCTAAGGCATAATCCCAAAAAGATAAAGGAAGAGTTGTAAGATTAAACGTTGATCGTACCATGTCTAACAATGTACGATTTCTTCACTCAGATACACCATTTTGTTGTGGAGTATATGGAGATGTGAGTTTCTGGACAATTCCATTTTCAGCTAAGTTATCTTTAAACTCTTGGCTTAGGTATTCACCACCTCTATCGGATCGAAGGGCTTTAATCTTCTTTCCTAGTTGCAATTCTACTTCTGCTTTGAAAACCTTAAATGTTTCAAACACCTCATGTATATGTTTAAGCAAGTAAACATAACCATATCTGCTGAAATCATCTGTAAAGGTTAAGAAGTAGCTAGTACCTTTCCTTGACACATGTCTAAGTGGTCCACACACATCAGTATGTATTAAACCAAGTATATCAGAAGCCCTTTTCATATTAATATGAAAAGGTTTCTTAGTCATCTTCCCAGATATACAAGACTCACATTTATCATATGATTCATCAATGAAACTTTTCAAAAGCCCATCATGTTGTAGCTTTTTCATGTGAGTCTTGCCTATATGAGCAAGTCTACAGTGCCAAAGGTAAGAAGAATTCAAGTCTGACTTAATTCTCTTACTTATGCTATACAATGAATTATTATTATTGGATACATAATCATTCGTGTCAATTTCAAACACACCTTTCACAGCAATAGCATTAAAATAAAATAAAAAATACCATTTAATGAAACAGAAATTCCATTACTCGTGATAGTGTGATTAAAACCAATATCTAATAAACAAGAAAAGGAAACAACACCCCTAACAATTAAAGGTGCATAATGACAATTGTTTAATGATAGTACTAAACCCGAAGGTAAAACTAAATTAAACACTCCTATCGCTTCAACAACTGTAGGTGCTCCATTTCTCACATGCAGATATTGCTCCCCATAGGCAAGCTTACTTTCCACTCTAAACCCCTGCAGCGTATTACAAATGTGAATACCGCATCCAGTATCATATACCCAGGAATTAATTTTATGATTTAGATTAAATAATTCAATCATAAGTAAGTTACCTGAAGTGCTGGCGCCCAAGTGCCCAGTCTTCTTGTTCTTACTTTCTCGCAACTCTTGGATATAAAGAGGACAATTCCTCTTCCAGTGACCAACTACATGACAGTAGTGGCAAGCCTGATCCTTCTTTGGATTATCCTTCTTCTTAGGAGGGTTTTTCTTGGGTTGAGGTTGATAAGCCATAACTTGCTTACCCTTATCAGCCATTCCCTTTCGCTTACCCTTCTTGTTCGCATTTGGCTTGTTAATTCTACCCCTTTGAATAGCAAGTACCTGGGGTGTAGAAGCCTTTGGTGGTAAACCTTTCTCGTAATCAATAAGCAGTGCATGTAAATCAGAAATTATCTCCCCCACGCAGTGCATATTGAAATGACGCAAAAAACCACTAAATTCCTTAGTCAGGGATCTATTGATTAAGTTAATAGCAATGTCTTGTTCATAGACCTTTCCAAGTGCTTGTAGTTGATCCATGTAACCTTTCATTTTCAACACATGATCACTTACAAGTTCACCATCTGCCTGCTTACAACCGTGTAGAGATTCCATCAAATCATAGAACACAATGGTTTGTGGATTTTCAAACATTTTCTGAGTTCGTTTAGCATGTCCATAGGGAAGTAATTCTCAAACTGCTTTTGTAAAGCAGGTGTCATCGCTCCCAACATCAAACAGGCCACATCATTATGTGTCTTAAACTCAGCTTTCCACAATGTTTTTTCCTCATCGGTTGAAGTTTCAGCAGTAGGTTCAGCAGAACAAGGCTTATATAAATATTCAAGTTGATATGTCACTCGCAGGACAATCCTGAGTGATCGAAACCAATCATTGAAATTCTGAGAGCCAGTCAATTTTTCCTGTTCAAAAAATGATTTGAACGCAGAACTCATAGTAGTGTTATTGTTTTGAGCCATTTCTACCAGATAAAAAAAGTTAAAATATTAATATTTTCCATAATACAATTTTTCAAGAAAATAAAATACCCAAGGAAATATTCATATAACCACAGTATTTTTTTGAAACCTAGGATCTAAATTATCATAGTTTCATTATATCAGTTGATCTGCTAGTAATGAAATTACACAATAAGGTAATTATTCGAACAATAATTGGCAAACAATTTTCAATTCCTAGATCATTATAGGATTTATATTGGCAAACAATTTCCAATATAAGCATGTTTTATCCCCATCTTATGCCTTGAGTCCAAGCTCTCACTTACAACTTAATTAAGTCGTCTAATTAAAAAACTGTAAATTAACATAGTCCCATTACATCAGTTGATCTGCTAGTAATGAAAGTATGAAATTTAGCTTTCTATTGTAATCCTGTCCAAGCTCTCACATGACGTAAATTAAAACTTCAAGTGTTCTTTTAATTAGATGGCATTAACTTAATTTTAAGGGTACTAGTTTTTGATGTTTATAATCAAAATATGCACGAAGAAGCATGCATACATCTTCGTACCATGAGTTTTTCAAAACCTTTTATCAACCAATTTAAGCTAAGATCAAATCAACAAAGTTTTAATTGAGGTATTGGGTTCAGCAATCAAAGAATTACCTACAATTATCGCCCACTATATCCTACTACTGCATGAGTCAAAAGACCCAAGTTATTCGGATAATTACCACAAAGTGGTACGTGGAATTTAGGTCAATTCACCCTTAAGATGATTTTGTACATAAAAATAGTCGTACTTGGTAGCTCCAATTTGACGGACAAAGGAGCGTAGAAACAAAGGTCAGCGCGAAGCTTATTAAAAACTCGTTCCTACTTATACCCCTCTTATAGTTTGTCACAATTGGGTGAGCCGTTCGTACTATTGGTACAAAACTCATCACTCAATTAAAAGTTTATGACTTTAGTCTTAAAAAACATGTTATAAATTATAACCTTGCTAGTCTCGCCTGGGAGCAAATTACCGTGCGAAGCGAACCACTATCGGCACATAAGACTTTGCAAGATTCATAATTTATCACATCAAGTTTCACCATTATTTAGTCCATTTATTTTCTATTCAAAAATTACCATTTTTTTTTTTTGCTTAAAACATGTCATACAATTAAACAAAAAACAAGTAATAATAAAAATAAATAACTAAATAACGCACATAACTTAACAATTAATTTATGTAAACAATTAGCCATATGCAAACTTTATTTGATAAAACCTATTAATAATCAATTCTAGGTTTATATTGTATATATTTAACTAAGACTATCACTTACAAAGGTAAGTGAGCCACATGCATCTACGTATCGATTGCATTAGTCATAATTAAATATACACCACATAGCACATAATTGATTACTTAATATATTGGAGTCTTCCCCAATTCGACATCTATCAATTAAATTACATGCGAAAAATAATTTAAATCATCACAACAATGAATCCATGCCAAACATGCACGTTTTCATGGATTCTACCTAACAATTAGCAAGTTGCCACAAGATCGCATACCAACACATAAACATGTTAAACCTAGGGTTCCTAATCAAATTAAATAACGAAACATAAACCCTAAAAAATAATAAAGGGCAATCGGCCCTAAATTAAAATTAGGGTTTGATTGGATTAAACCCTAAAATCGACCAAACATGTTTAAAACACAATCAAGATTTGTTTTTATGTGTTTCGGTAATTAATTATACGTTATAACGGCTCGTGATGCCACTGTTGTAATTTTAATATCATGACTATCATAATTAAATAAGCATCAAAGAACACATACGGAAGCGTAGGAACAATAACACATAATTAATTAACCGAATTTAAATATAAGCGTACCTTAATGATTCTAGCAAAACAAGAATCAATCCAAGCAACAAAGGTGATGAACCCTAATTAGGGTTTATACGGATTACACGAATTGCCCCTTACCGATTTTGCAATTCAATCCAAGAATCAAACAATAGTGTGTTTGATTCACGTTCTTGTACACACGTACTAATACCAAGAAAATGTATATGCAAGTAGAAACACAAAACAAAACCAAATACTTTGTTTTATTAATAAAGTCGATCGATCCCTTGAGGAGGGGGGTTAGTCAATTGCCTAGGAGAAAGAAAAAGGGAAACAAAACTTTAGGTATTAGCAAGTGCACAAAAGGTACCAACTAATAACCCCTAGTTTTGTTTATATACTAATTGTAACTTGATGACCAAGTTTGAGTAGGATTGGGTTTTAACCCATTCCCACCGATCGGCCTCAAACCAATAAGGGTTTCCAGAACATTCTTGTCATCCAATTTCAATCTAGTCCCTTTCCTTTTCCCGTTAGTCAATTATCAATAATTTCTTAACGGTTGTTATGTGTTTTGTGTTAATTAATAATTGTATATAACGTTTTATAAATAATTATTATTCGTTAACTCTTCATACGTAAAGTGTGCAATACCATGATCTCAAGTTCGATCCTAACACACAACTATTATTTTATGTCTACAATTCCATTCTTTGCTATGTAATCTTTAAACTCTTGGCTTAGGTATTCACCACCTCTATCGGATCGAAGAGCTTTAATTGTCTTTCCTAGTTGCAATTCTACTTATGCTTTGAACACCTTAAATGTTTCAAACACCTCATGTTTATGTTTAAGCAAGTAAACATAATCATATCTGCTGAAATCATCTGTAAAGATTAAGAAGTAGCTAGTACCTTTCCTTGAAATATGTCTAAGTGGTCCACATATATCAGTATGTATTAAACCAAGTAGATCAGAAGCCCTTTCCATATTACTATGAAAAGGTTTCTTAGTCATCTTCCCAGATATACAAGACTCACATTTATCATATGATTCATCATTGATACTTTTCAAAAGTCCATCATGTTGTATCTTTTTTATGCGAGTCTTGCCTATATGAGCAGGTCTACAGTGCCAAAGGTAAGAAGAATTCAAGTCTGACTTAATTCTCTTACTTATGCTATACAATGAATTATTATTATTGGATACATAATCAATCATGTCAATTTCAAACACATCATTCATAGCAATAGCATTAAAATAAAAAAATACCATTTAAAGAAACAGAAATTCCATTACTCGTGATAGTGTGATTAAAACCAAGATCTAATAAACAAGAAAAGGAAACAACACCCCTAACAATTAAAGGTGCATAATGACAATTGTTTAATGACAGTACTAAACCCGAAGGTAAAACTAAATTAAACACTCCTATCGCTTCAACAGCTGTAGGTGCTCCATTTCCCACATGCAGATATTGCTCCCCATAGGCAAGCTTACTTTCCACTCTAAACCCCTGCAGCGTATTACAAATGTGAATACCGCATCCAGTATCATATACCCAGGAATTAATTTTATGATTTAGATTAAATAATTCAATCTTAAGTAAGTTACCTGAAGTGCTGGCGCCCAAGTGCCCAGTCTTCTTGTTCTTACTTTCTCTTAACTCTTGGATATAAAGAGGACAATTCCTCTTCCAGTGACCAACTACATGACAGTAGTGGCAAGCCTGATCCTTCTTTGGATTATCCTTCTTCTTAGGAGGGTTTTTCTTGGGTTGAGGTTGATAAGCCATAACTTGCTTACCCTTATCAGCCTTTCCCTTTCCCTTACCCTTCTTGTTCGCATTTGGCTTGTTAATTCTACCCCCTTGAATAGCAAGTACCTGGGGTGTAGAAGCCTTTGGTGGTAAACCTTTCTCGTAATCAATAAGCAGTGCGTGTAAATCAGAAACTGTCTTCCCCACGCAGTGCATATTGAAATTACGCACAAAACCACTAAATTCCTTAGTCAGGGATCTATTGATTAAGTTAATAGCAATGTCTTGTTCATAGACCTTTCCAAGTGCTTGTAGTTGATCCATGTAACCTTTCATTTTCAACACATGATCACTTACAAGTTCACCATCTGCCTGCTTTTTAAACATTTTTCTGAGTTCGTTTAGCATGTCCATAGGGAAGTAATTCTCAAACTGCTTTTGTAAAGCAGGTGTCATCGCTCCCAACATCAAACAGGCCACATCATTATGTGTCTTAAACTCAGCTTTCCACAATGCTTTTTCCTCATCAGTTGAAGTTTCAGCAGTAGGTTCAGCAGAACAAGGCTTATATAAATATTCAAGTTGATCTGTCACTCGCAGGACAATCCTGAGTGATCGAAACCAATCATTGAAATTCTGAGAGCCAGTCAATTTTTCCTGTTCAAAAAATGATTTGAACGCAGAACTCATAGTAGTGTTATTGTTTTGAGCCATTTCTACCAGATAAAAAAAGTTCAAATATTAGTATTTTCGATAATACAATTTTTCAAGAAAATAAAATACCCAAGGAAATATTCATATAACCATAGTATTTTCTTGAAACCTAGGATCCAAATTATCATAGTTTCATTATATCAGTTGATCTGCTAGTAATGAAAGTATACAATAAGGTAATCTTTCGAACAATAATTGGCAAACAATTTCCAATTCCTAGATCATTATGGGATTTATATTGGCAAACAATTTCCAATATAAGCATGTTTTATCCCCATCTTATGCCTTGAGTCCAAGCTCTCACTTACAACTCAATTAAGTCGTCTAATTAAAAAACTGTAAATTAACATAGTCCCATTACATCAGTTGATCTGCTAGTAATAAATGTATGAAATTTAGCTTTCTATTGTAATCTAGTCCAAGCTCTCACATGACGTAAATTACAACTTCAAGTGTTCTTTTAATTAGATGGCATTAACTTAATTTTAAGGGTACTAGTTTTTGATGTTTATAATCAAAATATGCATGAAGAAGCATGCATACATCTTCGTATCATGAGTTTTTCAAGACCTTTTTATTTGCCAATTTAAGCTAAGATCAAATCAACAAAGTTTTAATTGAGGTATTGGGTTCATCAATCAAAGAATTACCTACAATTATCGCCTACTATATCCTACTACTGCATGAGTCAAAAGACCCAAGTTATTCGGATAATTACCACAAAGTGGTACGTGGAATTTAGGTCAATTCACCCTTAAGATGATTTTGTACATAAAAATAGTCGTACTTGGTAGCTCCAATTTGACGCACAAAGGAGCGTAGAAACAAAGGTCAGCGCGAAGCTTATTAAAAACTCGTTCCTACTTATACCCCTCTTATAGTTTGTCACAATTGGGTGAGCCGTTCGTACTATTGGTACAAAACTCATCACTCAATTAAAAGTTTATGACTTTAGTCTTAAAAAAACATGTTACTCCCTCCATCCCTAAATAAATGTCCACTATTGACTTTTAAAGTCTTCTTTCTTCAACTTTGACCTTAAATTATTTCATTTATGTTATATAATACTTGATGAAAATTGTACAAATGAAAATACATTTAAAACCCAATTCATTCATATATTTTGCATCAATTATTACATAACACAAATAAAATAATTTAAGGTCAAAGTTACAAAAGGAAGACTCTAAAAATAAATAGTGGACACTTATTTAGGGACGGAGGGAGTATAAATTATAACCTTGCTAGTCTCGCCTGCGAGCAAATTACCGTGCGAAGCGAACCACTATCGGCATATAAGACTTTGCAAGATTCATAATTTATCACATCAAGTTTCACCATTATTTAGTCCATTTATTTTCTATTCAAAAATTACCCTTTTTTTTTTGCTTAAAACATGTCATACAATTAAACAAAAAACAAGTAATAATAAAAATAAACAACTAAATAACGCACATAACTTAACAATTAATTTATGTAAACAATTAGCCATATGCAAACTTTATTTGATAAAACCTATTAATAATCAATTCTAGGTTTATATTGTATATATTTAACTAAGACTATCACTTACAAAGGTAAGTGAGCCACATGCATCGACGTATCGATTGCGTTAGTCATAATTAAATATACACCACATAGCACATAATTGATTACTTAATATATTTTGTCTTCCCCAATTCGACATCTATCAATTAAATTACATGTGAAAAACAATTTAAATCATCACAACAATGAATCCATGCCAAACATGCACGTTTTCATGGATTCTACCTAACAATTAGCAAGTTGCCACAAGATCGCATACAAACACATAAACATGTTAAACCTAGGGTTCCTAATCAAATTAAATAACGAAACATAAACCCTAAAAAAATAATAAAGGGCAATCGGCCCTAAATTAAAATTAGGGTTTGATTGGATTAAACCCTAAAATCGACCAAACATGTTTAAAACACAATCAAGATTTGTTTTTATGTGTTTCGGTAATTAATTATACGTTATAACGGCTCGTGATGCCACTGTTGTAATTTTAATATCATGACTATCATAATTAAATAAGCATCAAAGAACATATGCGGAAGCGTAGGAACAATAACACATAATTAATTAACCGAATTTAAATATAAGCGTACCTTAATGATTCTAGTAAAATAAGAATCAATCCAAGCAAGAAAGGTGATGAACCCTAATTAGGGTTTATACGGGTTACACGAATTGCCCCTTACCGATTTTGCAATTCAATCCAAGAATAAAACAATAGTGTGTTTGATTCACGTTCTTGTACACACGTACTAATACCAAGAAAACGTATATGCAAGTAAAAACACAAAACAAAACCAAATACTTTGTTTTATTAATAAAGTCGATCGATCCCTTGAGGAGGGGGGTTAGTCGATCGGCCTAGGAGAAAGAAAAAGGGAAAAGAAAACTTTAGGTATTAGCAAGTGCACAAAAGGTACCAACTAATAACCTCTAGTTTTGCTTATATACTAATTGTAACTTGATGACCAAGTTTGAGTAGGATTGGGTTTTAACCCATTCCCACCGATCGGCCTCAAACCCATAAGGGTTTCCGGAACATTCTTGTCATCCAATTTCAATCTAGTCCCTTTCCTTTTCCCGTTAGTCAATTATCAATAATTACTTAACGGCCGTTATGTGTTTTGTGTTAATTAATAATTATATATAACGTTTTATAAATTATTATTATTCGTTAACTCTTCATATGTAAAGTGTGCAATACCGTGATCTCGAGTTCGATCCTAACACACAACTATTATTTTGTGTCTACAAAACTAACAGGTGAATCCCACACCTCAACCCAAAAAGGCAAACCAAACACATGTACATTGCTTAAGGCTTAAACTAGCATAAGAAAGACAAACCAATTTTATGATCAACAACTATAAAGACATAAGAATAAAACTAACTTTTATTCTGACCATGAAGATTTATATCCATTGAGTCACAAAACGTGAGCTGTTCGGGATTTAAACCTTGAAGGTCATAATTGTCATATAAATCAAAATCTTCATCCTCATGTAAACTAGCATTATACGAACCTCCACTCGCCATAAAATGAGAAATCTCATTATAAGCATCTTCAACTTCATCATCACTATCACTATCCAAAAGAACCACATTTCCAACCATAGAAAACGAATTATAATATGTTTAATGAAATTTTGATAGACGAGATATGATAGCTCTATGGAAATTACTCAAACAAAGATTTGGTAATAAGACACCAGAACAAGCTTATGATAGAGAAGTCTGGAATTATTTGAAGGTAATGTTTGAACCAAATCATGAAGATGAATATTGGAGAAGACTAACGCACAATACTGTTAAAGAATGGAAAATTTTTCAACGATGTGGAGTACATGCTTTAACTGTAAATGAGTTGGTGATCTACATGCTTGTAGAAAAGGATTACCCTTTAAAGTTTCACAAAGACATTCTACATCAGATGTTGCGTGGGAAGAAAATACTCAAGCTTCAGCTTAATTATGATAACATGGCATATGAACTGCTCAAGAAGATGGAAGAGTATCTAGGACCCAAGGACAAGAAATAGAATGTATAGTTATTACTACTAGAATGTATAGTTTGACTTAAACATGTATAGTCATTACTGCTTATGAGATAAACATGTGTAGTTATTACTGCTAGAATGTATGGTTATTACTGCTAGAATGTATAGTTATTACTGCTAGAATGTATAGTCTGACAAAATATGCTTACATAAATGCTTACAATCGAGCCAAAACATTGATATTTTTAAATTTTTGACTATTGCATAAGTTATCAGAAATGTGTGACCATATGTATTGAATTGTGACTACACTTAAATAATGTGTGACAAAATTTGACTATTGCCTATAGTCACATGATTGTGCTACAATTAAATGTGTGACCATACACATTAGGAATTGGCAGGCAAACACACACTTAACTTTAGACACACATATTAACTTACGTGACTATTTGTATCGAATTTTGGTCACACTTAATCATGTATGCCTATGGTTTAGTGTGACCATATATGACATTTGGTCACACATCTCAAGTGTGTGACATATATTTGTCACTTTTAAATGCATATCGTGACTATGCTTCAAACTTACTTTTCAGTTGTCACACATTTCAAATTCATATGTGGCTAAATTTTCAACAAAAACTAGCAGTCACGCTTAAATAATGTGTGACAAACTTGAGAATATGATTTAGCCACATACACAATTACTTCGTGTGACCATATATGGATTTTGGTCACACTTTTCAATTGCGTGACATATATTTGTCACATATGTATATATATAGTGTGACTAATGTTTCAACCTTATTTGTATCCGTCACACGTCCCAAATTATAAGTGACTAAAAAATCAAAATTTTTTTTACCAGATACGTATAGTCACGAAAATATTCAAATGTGTGGCTGTAGCCTCGGATGTAATTCCGAAATGGTCACACAAGCCGGATCAAGTGTGGCTGTTTATTTTATTCTGGTACATTTAGTCACATAAAAAGGCGACTGTGTGGCTGTTCGAAAAAAAGCATGTGTGACTAAATCCCATTTTTGTACTAGTGATCCAATTTCAATCTAGTCCATTTCCTTTTCCCGTTAGTCAATTATCAATAATTACTTAACGGTCGTTATGTGTTTTGTGTTAATTGATAATTATATATAATGTTTTATAAATAATTATTATTCGTTAACTCTTCATATGTAAAGTGTGCAATACCGTGATCTCGAGTTCGATCCTAACACACAACTATTATTTTATGTCTACAAAACTAACAGGTGAATCCCACAGGCAAACCAAACACATGTACATTGCTTAAGGCTTAAACTAGCATAAGAAAGACAAACCAATTTTATGATCAACAACTATAAAGACATAAGAATAAAACTAACTTTTATTCTGACCATGAAGATTTATATCCATTGAGTCACAAAACGTGAGCTGTTCGGGATTTAAACCTTGAAGGTCATAATTGTCATATAGATCAAAATCTTCATCCTCATGTAAACTAGCATTATACGAACCTCCAGTCGCCATAAAATGAGAAATCTCATTATAAGCATCTTCAACTTCATCATCACTATCACTATCCAAAGGAACCACATTTCCAACCTTAGAAAACGGATTATAATATGTTTAATGAAATTAAAAAAAAATCGAATACTAGAATTCCTAAACCTTATAAGTTTTAATACAATAATATGGAGAAAAAAGTTTTATATTACTCAATAAAATATGATAGGTAATATGTCTTGCTTCTCTGGGATACACCTGGGTGAAAATATATCGCAGTTAATCGTCGTCATCTGATAGCACCAAAGATTTGATGATCTACTGTGGGGTTAGTTAGGTAATGATAGAATTATCAGGAAAATATTTATCGCATAATAACGTTGATATCGATTTGACAGTGTACACTTGATGGTTTACTTACCCGGGTATTAGTGCAGTCGGAAAAGAATTTTCATTGGCTATCGCAAGTATCGTTGAATATAATAGAATTGACATCTTCATTACACCGAGTATAATTTACTACTCCCTCCGTCCCAATTTTATTGTCTCATTTTTTCATTTCGGGCGCTCAAAATTATTGTCTCATACCAAAAATGGAAAGTGAATAGGTAGTGGAGTTTGGTAAGTTTACTATATTACCCTTGGTTGAAATTAATATTACAAACTTTAATGAAGTATTAATTGGTTAAGGGTAAACTTGTCATTTGGAAAAAAAGTAAGAGAGATAAAGTAGTGATAGTGATCTTTTTCTAAAAGAATGTGCTTTTTGTTATGGGACAATAATTTTGAGACGGAGGGAGTACTACGGTTTTAATTCGAACCATCATTATCTTGGCGACGTTTCACACTCTCTCTTATCGTGCCATGCACGTGACCTTTGCATATAAGAATCTTTTTACATATGGTACTCCTTCTATTCCATGCATCTGTTTAGTTTCAGTTTTCTGTACATCAAGGCTTTCATCACATTACCCAATTACCCAAACATTTGCCGGCTCATCTTCTTACAAAAAGAAGGTGTTTTGGACCATGCTGGTCGTTACCTACGTGTGACTATCTTTCTAATTTGAGGTTCCAAATTAACTTTTTTTTTGCGCGTCAAGGCATTCATTACTCTATGCAATTTTTAAAAATATTTCTTGACCCATCTTCTTATAGAAATGAAGTTTTTGGCCCACGCCGGCCGTTGACTACCCGTAACTATGTTTAATTGTAAGGGCCGGGTTATCAATGAAATTTATTGGGTTTTTGTGTCAAGGCCTTCATCACTTAATGCCATTATCAAAGATGTGTTGCCTCTATTTTTTATTTTTTTTTAATAGTTTGATTGTAGGCACGAAGTAAGCGATATCTTTTATACTCGTATAATTTATCATATTTTGGTTAAGTATAATTTTCTTATTGACTTTTTTATGTAAATATGAAGGTACTAATGGAAAATCATGAAATTTTGGTTTAGTTTATGTTTTTTACACAAGTGTCGGTAGTTATGACGATGATTGTCGATGTGAGCGATATAAAGTAAGATAACATAAAAAAATGCTAGGGACTTGGTTCATTTAAAACAGAGTAAATTGCATGGTTCGTCCCTGTGGTTTGCTGTAAATCCCACCACTCGTCTCTGAACTTTTTTTTTGCATCGTTAATCCCTAAAACTAAACTATGTACCACCGTCCATCCCTATCTCTAACGGTCGTTATTTTTATTCGTTAAGTCTTTGCAAAGCCAGTCCATGGTTTGTCCTTTTACTAACGGCCGTTTGCAACGCTTGCAACTTTTTTGAAAACTATTTTTTTTTTCGAAATAATTTTTTTAGAAAAATATATATATTTTTTTTCGAAATAATTTTTTTGAAAAATATTTTTTTTTCCAAATTAATTTTTTCGAAAAATATATTTTTTTTCGAAATAATTTTTTCGAAAATTATTTTTTTGATTTATTTTTTATTTGTTATGATTGAAAAACTAAATAAAAGAAATTAAATGATAAAAAATACTAAAACATTTTAGAAAAATCTGAAAATTTTATAAAAAGTAACTAATGTAATGAGGATTAAAAGAAAAATAAATTGAAAGAAAAAGCAGTTTATAATAAGCAGAAATAAGTAGTTTTGAAGAAATAAGCAAAAGAAAGAAAAAGAACTATAAAGGAATAAATGTTGAGAAGTAAATTAGAAAAGTCCCTAGGGCACGTTTGGTTAAGAGGTGTGTGTGAGGTTTGGTGTGCAGGAAAGAGGGCACAAGGTTCGAACCTGTGACCTCCTGCACACCAAACTTCACACACACCTCTTAACCAAACGTGCCCTAGGGACTTTTCTGAGTTACTTCTCAACATTTATTCCTTTATAGTTCTTTTTTTTTTTCTTTGCTTATTTCTTCAAAACTACTTATTTCTGCTTATTATAAACTGCTTTTTCTTTCAATTTATTTTTCTTTTAATCCTCATTACATTAGTATTTTTTATAAAATTTTCAGATTTTTCTAAAAAGTTTTAGTATTTTTTATCCTTTAATTTCTTTTATTTAGAAAAATCTGAAAATTTTATAAAAAATACTAATGTAATGAGGATTAAAAGAAAAATAAATTGAAAGAAAAAACAGTTTACAATAAGCAGAAATAAGCTGTTTTAAAGAAATAAGCAAAAGAAAGAATAAGAACTATAAAGGAATAAATGTTGAGAAGTAAATCAGAAAAGTCCCAAGGGCACGTTTTGTTAGGAGGGGTGTTTGTGAGGTTACTTGGGACTTTTCTGATTTACTTCTCAACATTTATTACTTTATAGTTTTTTCTTTCAATTTATTTCGAAAAAAAAAAAAATATTTTTCGAAAAAAAATATTTTTCTAAAAAAATTATTTCAGAAAAAAAAAATTTCGAAAAAATTATTTCGAAAAAAAAAATATTTTTCTAAAAAAATTATTTCGAAAAAAAAATATTTTTCTAAAAAAATTATTTCGAAAAAAAAATCTAAAAAAATTATTTCGAACAAAAAAATATTTTTCTAAAAAAGTTATTTCGAAAAAAAAATATTTTTCAAAAAAGGACTAACGTTGCAAGCATTGCAAACGGCCGTTAGTAAAAGGACAAACCAAGGACTGGCTTTGCAAAGACTTAACGAATAAAAATAACGACCGTTAGAGATAGGGATGGACGGTGGTACATAGTTTAGTTTTAGGGATAACGATGCAAAAAAAAAAAGTTCAGGGACGAGTGGTGGGATTTAGAGCAAACCACATGGACGAACCAGGCAATTTACTCTTTAAAACACAAAAGAAATTCCATCACAACACGATTGCATAAGAAGATAGGCGATCTAAAAGTAGGGATTGTTAATCTTCTTTGTTTGTGCCGTTATTTGAACCTGGAACATTGCAATTTCCTTGTTCCGAATCTCTATTGCCTATCAAGTCTCATAAAGCATCTTTATCTATTTTGTTGTGTAGTTCCAACTGCTCGATTTAAAAGTAATATTGCTCAATAAATTGAAATTGTGCCATATTTTCCTTTGTTTCACTTCTCCCAAATATCTTGGGAGACACCTTCATATGAGAAAATATTTGGTGTTGGTGTTGATGATGAGGATGCCATTGTTGGTGATTGAATTATTCGTGATGGTAGTGGGGATATTCTTGGTCGTTTGGTTTTGTTGGAACGATTGTTGGAATAAAAGGACGTCATGCTTAAACTTTTTTCATGGTTTAGGGGTGATGATAATCTTTAAAACTGAAAATGACATTTTTTTTTGGTAAAAGGTTTTAACCCAGTGAATATATAACTCAAAAAGACACTTAAGTAAATTGGATGTGAGTGAATCTCACATCTTAGCCGGTTATATAGAGTTATAGACGGTAAAACATAATTAACAAGATATGACTACTCCTATCATAGGAAAACATCACTAAATACTAGCTTACATTTGACTCATAAAGACGCTAGATATAAACTATCGTCTAAATTGACTTCGAAGATTAATATTCATCGGTTCACAAAATGCCAGTTTTTCTTTTGTTAAACCTTCAAGTTTATAACTATATCATAGATGTCATAATCTTTGTCCTCATATAAACTTGCATTATTTGCACCTCCGCTAGCCATGAATTGATTAGTCTCATCGTAAACATCCTCAACATCACTATCACTCTCTTCCACAGCCTTTCCTGCATCGTTAACGGCATTACCAACGTTTACAGCAATTGAAGTATCCACATTCTCGAATATCTTGTCATTTTCCTTCAACGCTGTTAGAATTTAATAAACATGACAATCATATATTTATGCAAAAACCAATCAAACACGTATGCGGAAGCGTATGATAATATTTAACATGTAAATATTAACCGAATAATAAAAGTAACGTACCTTAGATCCTAGCAAGAACATGGATCAAACTTTAATCTTCTTCTTTTAATTAAACAAGTGGATTAGCGAGATACCCCTTACCGTTTTATATCTCAATCCAAGATGTATAAACTATAGTGAGTTTATACCAAGGTCTTGTACACACGTACTATAACCGGGTTAATGATTATGCTAGTAATAAACACAAGTTAAAACCAAACAAACTTTGTTTTAAGAAAAGTTGGATCGACCAAACCCTAAGGGTTTATGGTTCGATCGGCAATAAGAAGAAGAAGAGAAAAACAAGACTTAGGGTTATAGTAAGAGTGCAAAGATCAAGAAACAATAACCCCTAAGCCTTGTGTATATAGTGTGATAACTTAGAGAGCAAGTTGGTTTAGGATTGGGTTTGGAAACCTGTTACACTAGATTTACACTACTTTATCACTACAACGACAACAAATACTAGTAAGAACAATAAACTAAAGCGTGACACTCAAAGAAAGTAAAGTAAAGATGAAGAGAAGATATGGTGCGTATGAAATAACCTTTAGCCGAATGTTTATTAGATTAAACCATGAGAGAACAAACTAAATAAAACACACACGCCACACACTTCTCACACCTATTCTAAACAATGAGGCACTATCTTGAGGCACCCTTGAAATGGTGAGAATGTGTGGCTATTTATAACTACAAACCATGTGACGCCCTACTTCCTTGTATGGGCTTTCTTTTGGGATTTGGTTGGGCTTTTGATGGGCTATACATTACTTGAGTATTTCTTACATTTTACACTATCAAAAGCCCAACTTTTCTAGACTAACATAAACTACACGACACACTAGTGTTATACAATACAAATGACCATCACTTGACTAAAATGTAAATGCTAACAAAACCCTATGGCCGATCAGCCTATACATCCCTTAGGGGATTCCGGAACCTTCTTGTCCTCTAATTTCACCTATAGTCCTTCCTTTATTCACTAACGGTCATTAGTCAATTCTCGTTAATTACTTAACGTCCGTTAGTCGTTATTTTGTGTTCAAATAATTAAATATATAACGGTTTATATATATTAATTATTATACATTAATCCTTCATACGTAATGTGTGCAATCCCATGGTCTCGAGTACGATTCTAGTCATACACGTTTAATATTTATCCATAAACTTAACAGCTCCCATTTGGACATCTATTAATAGTGTAATGAGATTGGTTAGCGTCTAGCAATACGCCAATGCCCCTAGTACAACTTGGGTGGTGGTCTCCTGGAAAAACCATTCGATGATTCATCATCATACTCATCTTTTTGTTTCTAATACTACATTAATAAAGATATGGATCTTAATCATCCTTTATTAACTATTCTGTTTCTCGTTGTTACTAATTGTGTTATCCCTTGTATCTATCCTATCATACACTACTAATCAATAAAAATCAATAAGAGAGAAGCATGGTTCTTGAATCTAGTGAGAGAAACTAGAGAGAGAAATATATTACACACACTTAACTCTTATTACAATCCCTAATAGCACCTAGACATCCCAATTTGATGTTGATTCACCCACACTTCCATTCCTTGTAGAGGAAGGCTAACTGCTTGCTGGCTGGGAGCTGTATGAGCGGTAACGTCCACGTACGGCTCCGTGAACATTCCAAATGAAGGTTGTGGTGCTATTTATACTTTTTCTCAAATGGAAGGCTTATGGGCTTGGGCTTTTACATGGATTAATTTAATACACAACTTTTAACCTATTAGATTAGGTCCAAGCCCATAGACTATTTTAACTTAATCACACAACGACAAATTTACATAAAATATATTAATGACAAATGACCATCACTTTTTTATAAATGCTAACAATCTCCCCCTAAGGGATGGTCATTCAAATGATGCTCCGTGTGAAGAGGTCTTTTGTCTTCATAGTCTTGTGCTTTGTGTGTGGTTGTAGAATAGTCTTTGTTTCTTTGGTCCTTCATGCTATGTGATCTTCAAAGTATCGTCTTTTGGATGTTCTTGCCTTGAACAACATCTTCATTTTTTTTGCGTCGTATCCTCCAACATACTCATACATCTTGAACTTCATACTTTCGTCTTCCTCACTTGATACATAATCTTGTTCTTGACATCTTGATTAGCTTCTTGACTTTGTCGTAACACTTCGTCTTTAACTTGATCTTTGTAAGTATGAGCATTTGGAGGTGAATATGTTGAGACATATGATGATGGTTGATGGACTTTCGTTAGTACCTGCATAAAATAGTTAGCAATAAATCGTTCAGCACTTATAGGTTCAGACTTCGAGATCGTCAACAGCATAGTGTGAAGACTTTCTCTAATCCTAGCCCAGGCCGTTCTGAATCGGATACCCCCGAAAGGGCTTACACAGACACACCGAAGTGCACCCATGATTCAGTGAGTTGCTAGAGATCACCCCACGACTGTAGACCGTTTGAAACATAGTAACCATCATGATGTGTATGGCAAGATCCTTGGATCTCATTAAGACTCTTGTACACCTTGTGTCCTTTTTTCCGAACACAAGGGTATTATATTGGAAGTGTATCCTAAGAGATCTTTTGATGAATCTCATGGCTCTAGACTCGATAATATGCGTTTTGGTTTTAGTAGTCGGAGGCATGGAGCAGAGTGCCACTTTTTCAATATCAACGCATCTCAGAGTGAGAGGCCGATAGATTATGCAGTGTTCTCCGTGAGAAATGAAACAAATATCTTTTGAGAGATATCTGAGTGGCTAGGAGGGGTGGTGCAGTGTGTCACTGGGTCTATGACGTCTTGTCTTCAATATCAGCATCAACTTGTGAATACCGATAACAGATGTATTGACCCAGTTTCTGCCCTAAGTTTTCATGGAGGGCTATTTCTTTTCACCCTTACATTAAACTTTTCTTTTTCATTCTTCAACCCCTTCTTTCTCCTTCTTCATTTTACTCCTTTTTTCAATCTTACCTAAGGACTTCTAATTCTAATCTATTGGAATTGTCCTTGGGTAGATCCCTCCGGCTCTGGCGGATCAAAGGACATAACCTAACCATAATCACCTTATTACTCCATGATTATCCTAGATTATCGATCACATGCCATAAAAACTTTTGTGAAAATCTCTCAAAGCGTTTATGAATAAATACATTTAGTTAACACTTCGAGAGTTTTGCATTTTTGAAATACTCCCCCTTCACATGTGCTCATGCATTTTTAAGATAAATTTGCACATGTTGGGAAGAGTTTGCCCATTTGAATTGATCAATTTTCAATTAATATGACCATTGCGAGACACGCTTACATCACTAGTTAGACTAGCTTGAAATTATTACCCGTCCCGGTCACATTAAAAGAGAATCTCTCGAATTGGTACATTCTACTCAGACAAGTCCTTTGCGAGACACGTTTACATCACTGGATAACCAGCTTGAAATTATTACCCGTCCCGAACAAGTCTTTTCGATTACGAACATTTATTTTTCCTCAATTCGAGGGTTAATACTGAGTCTTTTTGGAGAGCTCCTCTGAGATTCAATCCACGATCTTTGATCACATTTAATCACGTCTTCTCCCCCTCAAAAATATCATGTAGTGATATTTTTGATATCAACTGATTAAATGAGATTATTTGTGAAGAGATAGACGGATTTGCATGAAGTTGAAATAGTTCGTCTTTTGATTGCGAGTCCTGATAAAAAACAATCAGAAGTCTTCAGTGTAGTCCGGGTTTTGTACTGAAGTATACGAAAGCCATAGTGAAGAAATGTTGAGAGACGATATGTTCTCGCTCAAGCATCTGTACATGTCCGTATCATTGTTGAATGACATTTCTAGACACGTACAGAATATCGATTATACAAGAGACATATCGGAAGAAGAATATACATCATTTTTATTATTATTATTATTATTTTATTATTTTTTTAATCTATCTATCTATATCTATATCTATCTATAGTGAAATAGTTTCTAGAAGTTTCGATAAGACTTTCTTACTCTTCGGGAGTTAGGCTCCACATGCCAATTCGTCGAACTAAATTGTCAAATCTATCTTTTGGAAGAGCTTTAGTAAATAGATCGGCGAGTTGGTATTCGGTCTTCACAAAAAATAATTCCACAGTACCCTCTTCTACATGTTCCTTTATGAAGTGATAGCGGACTCTAATATGCTTGGTCTTGGAGTGTTGAACGGGATTGCACGAGATGGCCATGGCACTTTTCGAATCACAATACATAGGTATGCGGACGAAAATATAGCCATAATCTGTGAGCTGTGTCCTCATCCATAGGACTTGGGCACAACACGCAGATAGAGACACATACTCGGCTTCTGCGGTTGATAACGCCGTACAGTCTTGTTTCCTTGATGACCAGCCTAGTAGCTTTTCTCCCAAAAATTGTGCTCCACCGGATGTACTTTTTGCTGAAACTTGGCAACCAGCATGGTCCGCATCTGAAAAGGCTGTTAGTTTAAACTCCGAATCCTTCGGATACCAAAGTCCCATGTTAATGGTTCTTCGTAGGTACCGAAAGATCCGTTTAACCTTTTGGAGGTGAAGTTCGGTAGGCCTTGCCTGAAACCGTGCTAATAAACAGACAGCAAAATGAATATCGGGTCGACAAGCTGTTAGATACATGAGAGAACCAATCATGCTCCGATATTTCTTCGGATCCATGGGTTTCCCATATAAATCAGCACCTATTTTAGGTGAAGTGACCATTGGAGTACCAACAGAGTCACAATTTTCCATTCCATGTTTTTTCAGAATCTCAATTGTATATTTAGCCTGATTAATAAAAATACAACGTGGGGATTGATGAATTTGTAATTCCATAAAAAAATTTAGTTTCCCCATCATGGACATTTCAAATTTGCTTTTCATGAGATTTTCAAAATGTTTTGAATGTTTCGGATTAGTGGACCCAAAGATTATGTCGTCCACGTAAATCTGAACAATCAAAATGTCTTCTTTGAATTTTTTAGTAAACAAGGTCGGGTCAATTGTTTCTTTGGTGAAATTATTATGAAGTAGAAAAGATGATAATTCGTCATACCACGCCCTTGGGGCTTGTTTCAAACCATAGATAGCTTTCTTTAGCTTATAGACGTAGTCCGGATGATCTTTGTCAACGAATCCATCTGGCTGACTCACGTACACTTCTTCTTTCAGAGTTCCATTCAAGAATGCCGTCTTGATATCCATCTGATAGACTGTGATGTTTTTGTGAGCTGCATATGCTAAGAAAATTCTGACTGCCTCAAGTCTTGCTACTGGCGCGAATGACTCCTCAAAATCTATCCCCTCTTCCAGTCTGAATCCCTTGGCCACGAGACGAGCTTTGTTGCGAATTACAGTCATCTCTTCATCCTTTTTGTTCTTCCATAACCACTTTAGATCAATGACAAGTTTGTCAATTGGTCTTGGAACTAAATCTCATGTGTCATGTAACTTGTATTGGAGAAGTTCTTGCTGCATCGCTTCAATCCAAGCATTATCTGCCATCGCCTCCCGAATATTCTTTGGCTCTTTTAGACTGACTGAGCAGGCATAGATGCACATGTCGCAATCAGTGGCGAGTTGTCTTCTCGTCTGAACTGGCCTTGAAGGTTCACCAATAACGTGATCTATTGGATGGTCTTTAGTCCACTCTAACGTAGAAGGGTACCTTGGATTTGACGAATGCGTGTTAGATGGTTCATGTAACCTTGAAGATGATTCAGCAGAATCCGTTGCAAATGGGTTTTCGAATGGTTCTTCTTCTAACACAACATTGTTTTGTTGTTGTTCTTCTTGAATTGGGGTATTGTGGTTTTGCTCATCAACTCTTGGTAGAATAATCTCAATTACTGAAGTTGCTGGAGTAGATGTTGATGACGTAGAGGGAGTTGGTGCGTCAGCTTGGATTGTTGTTGATGCATCTGGTGGTGGTGGTTGATGGTTTTGAGCGGGTGCAGCGGAACGTTGTTGTGATGCATTTGTTGAAGCTCCACCATAGTACTCATCATACATAAACTCGAAGAAATTTTCCAGTTCTTGATTTGTCAGTTTTTCAGTGTTAGTTGACTGAGCTCCTTGGGGTACGAGTCCTGAACTAATATGTCCAGAAGTCTGACTATTTGGTACGGGTCTTAATCTGGTATGATTAGAAGCCATTGGGTTAAGCGCAGGTTCTAGAGCGAGTCTCTCAGAAGCCATTTGTGAAATCTCGTCAAACTTCACATTCATCGTCTCCATTATCCTTTTAGTCCATCTGTTATACACCCTTAATGCCCTCGAGTTTTCTGAATAACCAATGAAGATTCCAATATCGCCCTTTGCTTTCAGCTTCCCAGATCTTCTCTTTCGTTCGTTGGATAGCACAAAGCTCCAAATACGGGAAGGTAAGAGATTTCGGGTTTTCTGTTGTTCACTAGCTCATATGGGGTTTTATTGAATCTTGGATGGATTAGGGAACGGTTCTGAGTGAAACAAGCAGTGGCAACAACATCAGCCCATAAGAATAACAGTGCACTATAATAAATCAGCATCGTGCGAGCAGCTTCCACAAGAGTTCTATTTCTTCTTTCAACTACCCCATTCTGCTGTGGAGTTCTAACAGCTGATGTCTGATGTGTGATTCTAGCATCTTCAAAGTAGGTTTTTAACTCCTGATTTGTGAATTCTGCGCCATTGTCGGTTCTTACAATCCTAACTGGAGCTTGAAGTAAGACTTAAATGTGCTTCAGAAAGGTGATGACGATGCCTGGTGCTTCGTCTTTAGACCTCAGAAACTTTACCCATGTATATCTTGAATAGTCATCGACGATAACAAGAATATACTTCTTCCTATTGATACTTTCAATTCTCATTGGGCCACATAAGTACATATGCAACAGATGTAACTTATCTACCGAACTGGGTACGATTTTGGGTTTATATGTTGCCCTTTTGCTTTTTCCTTGCTCACAGGATGGACATAAGTGATCTTTGGTGTATTTGAACTTAGGGAGACCGGTGACGATGTTGTCTTTGGCAAGCTTGGTTAAGGTGTCGAAGTTGAGATGGGATAAACGTCGATGCCACAACCAGGACTTTGTTTCGTAAGCTCTTGTCATGAGACAAATTGGTGATGAAGAGGCCATTTGGTTTATGTCAATAGCATATAGATTGGTGCCACGATTTCCAGTTAAGAGATCATCTCCAATCAGATTTCTAACGAAGCAAGTGTTTCTCCTAAATACAACCTCTAAATCTGCATCGCAAAACTGCCCAACTGAAAACAAGTTGTGTCCCAACCCTTCTACGTAGTAAACCCGAGTGATTAAGTAGTTCCCAAACTGAAGATCTCCATAACCCAAAATAGCTGCTACATGATCATTTCCAAACCGTACTGTTCCCATGAACTTCCATACAAAGTTGATCAGCAGCTTTAGATTCCTGGTTATGTGCTTGGAGCAACCCGAGTTGATGATCCAAAGACATATTTCGATAACCTGCCAATAACAAAGGATTGGGCATTTGGAAACCGTTTATCATTTGGTTCCATGGGGTTAGGGGTAACAGACGAATCACATTCATAGAAGGTTTTTACTAGTTCTTTTTTAGCCTGTTTTATTCTACCATTCACTAGAATGAACACTCTACCCATTGGTATCCATACGCACAACTTAAGATAGTTCCTAGGCAATAAGCTACTAGTGGTTGACCTAGATGCTGCAATAAGTCTCTTAACATATCTAGACCTAGCACTAGTTCCTGGAGGAACATCTTTCTGTTCAGGCATAGTATTCACATTCACATTATTAGAAACATTATCATCACAGACATTTTTAGACAAAGATTTCCTGCACATTAAACAAACAGAGTCATTACATGCACTAGAATCAGTACTTTTAACATTACATCCAGATGACATATGTTTCTTATTCGAAAGCGATAAATTCCTAGGGTGTTCTTCTACTTCTTCATTTTTATTCTTGCATTCACTCTTAGAGGCAGGCGAGACTCTATTGTTCCTTGTATTGCTCCTAGGCTTTAGTCTGCTGCTCCTAGAGGTGCTTTCTATTCCTGTAGAAGGTAAGGCACACACATTAGGATTTATCTTGTTGTCCTTTGAAGTTGTTTTAACAATCCTAGACTCTTTTGAATTATCTTTTTCACTCTTGTCTATCGCCCTTTATATTTGAGATGTAGAGGCAGACGCAGTAGTGAGACTAATCCTATAGAGGCCAGGTGCTATCACATTCGATGTTTCGACAACTACTTTCCCTTTTTCATCACATTTTGCTTTTTCACTTTCTTTTGGCAAGGGTGTGGGAGTGACTGGTTTTGTCAAATCAATTATCACATCAACTTTTGGAACACTTTGAGAAATACACATTTTTGGTGTTACAACCGGTTTGTCTGAAGTTGATGGTTTTGCAAACTTAGTTTCCTCACCCTTCATTTTTTTACTATCAAGCTGAGACTTCAAAAGATCATTTTGCTCTTTCATGTTTTTGTAAGAACGCTCATACGACAATTTGTCATACTTGCATTCTTCCTTTTTCCGATCAAGTTGTTTAAAATATGTTTCATTTTCCTTTTCAAGCTTAGCAAGTGCATTTTCATATTTTAACACAATTTGAGAAGTCTCAGCTCGAAGTCTTTCATCGTCTTTCACAGAATATGTTTGGTAAATTATAGACATAATATCAGTTGACAGAGCTACTTCGAAGAGAGTGTCATTATGTTTTTCCAAAACTTTGATGTATTCAATGTTTTCATTTGCTTCCTCTACCAGGGATTTGTGGTCCTTGGCAAAGTCGGCTGATTCTTTTAAAAGAGAATTTTAAACATTAAGAACTCTCGCACTAATGGCATTTAGTGGAGGAATAATTTCTGTGTCAAACATCTTTTTCTGTTCTGCATGAAAACTTGAATGCCAGTTTTTGATACTTATATTTGTTTTTGATGCAACAAGACTTTGAAAGTTTTCCATTCTCCTTTTAAGATCATCCAAATATCTTCTAGCTTCACTTGTGTTAAAAGGGTTGCTAGAGGAAATTTGTTCAATGTTAGAAAGATGTTTGGAAACAACTTTTTGTTTTGAGACAACCACTGGTTTTTTGAAAAACATTGGTGAATGTTTTTGGACAAGATGTACTCCAGAAAGTGTGTTAAGCTTATTATAATCAATTGGTTTAATTTCTGGGTTCATTTGTCTCATTTTGATTCTACTCTCTTCGGCAAGCTCAATCGTTTCATAGGAAGCCCGAACCTCGGGAGGATCATGTTTATCAAATATCACACTACCATTATGTAACACATTCTGTTCTTTCTGAGCTTTCTTGAGATGATAAGGGTTTTCACAACCGATAGCCATTTTCTTCATTGTATGTAAAAGCGGGTTTGGATCTTTAATTAGCATATTAATTGTTTGAGTAGAATGACCCATTTTTACAAGAAGATTTTCCAAGTTTTTAATGGTTTCTTGTTTCTCAATGATTTCATCAAGAAGATCATTTTCAAGTTTTGAAAACCTTGCATTCAACTCTTTCTTTTCTTTTTCAAGATCAGAACAAGTTGATTTTTGTTTAGAAAGTTGGTTGGTTAATTCTGAAATTTCCATGTTTAAGGATTTTATTTTCATGTTCAAATTAACATCGAGTGTGTCAAATTTGATTTGCAAATGTTTTTCTCTTAAAACAGAATCTCGATAACCAATTTCTAATTCTGACTGTCGTTTGTTATTAAATTCAAAAGATTTTTCATTAACCTTATATCTCTCAAGCTCAGCGGTCAATTTTTCATTCGCGGCCTTAACATTGCGATTGACTTTTTTGACCATTTCAATTTCAATACTACAATTATTCAATAATGATTCAAATAACACACGTGTTTCCTCATCATTCTCAGTATGCTGCGACTCGAGGCCTCCATTAGGATCCATATCTGGAGTTGCCAAATTAATATTGCTACAACTTGGCTTGTCCATATATGTATCATAAGTGGGTGCTGGAGTCGCAAGATGCTGATCCTCATGAGGTGACATATCAAATATTTCATTATTGTGACATGTAGTGAATGGTGGTACCTCAGAGACTGCATTGACATCATAAGCAGGAGGTGCTTCAGAATCCGTGTCGTACTTAGCATCCTGAAGATTTTCCATGAAAATGCAGTTTGCATCGATGTCCTCAAGGTATTCCATATCATCCATAAGAGCCATGAAATCATTCTCCTCAGCATTCAACTGAAACCCTGCCTTTTCTTTCTGAGCCAAAAGCACTGCTTTCTGTAGATACTCAAGATCTTTCTTTTTCGGCTTGGTGGGACAGTTCCTTGCCATGTGACCAATACCCTGACAGTTGAAACACTTTAACAAATTCCCTTGATTTATATTCCCAGCAACTGGAGCAGCAACATTCCCAATCTGATTCCCCAACATTCTGACCCCTCTGATTTCCAACAACTTGACCCATCTGATTCCCTGCATACTGACCCATCTGATTGCCTACATACTGCCCTGCATTCTGATTACCCATCTGATATCTAGGAGCATATCCTTGCTGATTTCCATAACCTCTAACCATTTATCCTTGATGACCCATGTTGAAACTCGGCTGTGCAATCTGCCTGTTGCGAGTGTTCGATGAAATTTTTTGGTTGTTGTTGGTAGGTGTAGAGTAACGTCCTTGGAATGCCTTTGTTAGGTAAGCAAATGCTTGAGTCAAAGCAGCAGTGGACTCATCGTTGTCAGTGAATTCTGGTTCTGGGTATTGTGGGTATTGTTGTTGTGGAATGACTTGTTGTTGTTGTGGGTAGAATGGTTGTTGTGGAACATATTGTTGTTGCATGATGTTCTGAGTGGAAGATGAAGATGGTTATGTATTCACTGGTACAGGTGTTGGTGTTTGAGCAATTAATGCAAGAGGATCATGTTGCTTTGCTAACTTCTCTTTCCTGACTTCATTCGCCTCTGCCTGGTTTTGCTTTAGAAAGTCATAGAGCTGATCATTGTTCACCTGGTGAAGGTCCTTGGTTTGGTTAAAAATAGTTACAAATCGTCCCCATTCTTCTGGTAGGTTGTTGATGAACTTTATGTTTTGAACAATTTGTCTTGGTGCCAACTTGTTTCTGATAAGCTCGTTCATTAGTGTGCAAGACCTGGTGTAGTAAGATTCAATTGGTTCCGCTGGAGTGGATGTGAACTTCTCCCATTTAGTTAGAAGCTAGTTTTCAACATCTTGTTGCCCAATTTCTGTACCATGACAAAGCCTTCTAACTCGTTCCCACATATCATAAGCAGTTTCACAACTGTCGATAGCAGCAAATATTTCCCGTGGTAAACCAAGTTGATTTAAATGCATTGCTAAGTCATCAGCTATAATTTGATCCCTATCATCTTCTGTGTATTCATGTTCGAATTGATCACGATAGAACGGTGGTGTGGGAGGTGTTCCATTTGGATCCCAGGGTCTAGAATTTGACGAGGCTTGAATGGTCCATTCGTGATGGAGTTTAGCAGGAGTTTACCTGGTCCATCAGGTTTAGTTTTGATGTAGCGAAGCATACGGCTTGTCCATGGAAGATATCCACCTTTTTCAAGCATCGGAGGACGGTTTTCGGCACCGGCTGCATGGATGTCTTGTTGAGTAGCCATTGATGAAGTTGTATGATAAAGATGATGTTGGATCGGTTCAAAGAAATATGAGGTTTGATTGATGTTGGTTTACGGTTCAAGAGTTATGTTCGGTTTAAGTTATGTCCTTGAAGAGTCTTTAATAATCCTTGCTCGGTTCTCTGCCTAAGAAACTCGAAGACTTGGTTCTTAGAATCCCGGAGGATCTACACTTAGAAACTCGGAAAACTTGAAGAAACTCGGAGAATCTACACTTAGAAACTCGGAAAACTTGAAGAAACTCGGAGAACTACCAACTTTAAAACTCGGAAATTTTTTTGAGAAACTCGAGAACTACCAATTTTCCAAACTCAGAAATTTTTTGAGAAACTCGGGAACTACCTACTTTCCAAACTCGGAAATTTTTTGAGAAACTCGGAGAACTACCAACTTTCCAAACTCGGAAATTTTTTTGAGAAACTCGGGAACTACCAACTTTCCAAACTCGGAAAATTTTTGAGAAACTCGGGAACTACCAACTTTCCAAACTCAGAAATTTTTGAGAAACTCGGAGAAATACCAACTTTCAAACTCGGAAATTTTTTTAAGAAACTCGAGAACTACCAACTTTCCAAACTCGGAAATTTTTTGAGAAACTCGGGAACTACCAACTTTCCAAACTCTGAATTTTTTTGAGAAACTCGGGAACTACCAACTTTCCAAACTCGGAAATTTTTTGAGAAACTCGGGAACTACCAACTTTCCAAGCTTGGAAATTTTTTGAGAAACTCGGGAACTACCAACTTTCCAAACTCAGAAAATTTTTGAGAAATCAGAAATTTTTTTAGAAACTCGGGAACTACCAACTTTCCAAACTTAGAAAATTTTTGAGAAACTCAGGAACTACCAACTTTCCAAACTCGGAAAATTTTTGAGAAACTCGGGAACTACCAACTTTCCAAACTCGGAAAATTTTTGAGAAACTCGGAGAACTACCAACTTTCGAAATTCAGAAATTTTTTTGAGAAACTCGGGAACTACCAACTTTCCAAACTCGGAAATTTTTTGAGAAACTCGGGAACTACCAACTTTCCAAACTCGGAAACTATTTGAGAAACTAGGAGAACTACCAACTTTCCAAACTCGGAAACTGTTTGAGAAACTAGGAGAACTACCAACTTTCCAAACTCGGAAACTTGATAAGAAACTCGGAGGATTTCAAAATATTTCCAAACTCGGAAATTTGATAAGAAACTCGGAGGATTTCATAATATTTCCAAACTCGGAAATTTGATAAGAAACTCGGAGGATTTCAAAATATTTCCAAACTCGGAAAACTTTATACAAAGTCGGAGGATCTTAACAAACTCGGAGGATCTTCACAAACTCGGAGGATCTTCACAAACTTGGAGGATCTTTACAAACTCGGAGGAACTGTTCACAGAACTTCAAACTCGAAGAAATGTGACAGAAACTCGAAGGAACCAACTGTGAACAGTAACACGCCCTAAAAGTCACTCCTAAATCTTTGTTTGGCTTTTGATACCACTTGTTATCCCTAGAATCTATCCTATCATACACACTAACAATCAATACTAATCAATAGAGAAAAGAGTGGTTCTTGAATCTAGTAAGAGAAACTAGAGAGAGAAATATATTACACACACTTCACTCTTATTACAATCCCTAATAGCACCTAGACATCGCAACCTTCCAAATGAAGGTTGTGGTGCTATTTATACTTTCTCTCAAATGGAAGGCTTATGGGCTTGGGCTTTTACATGGATTAATTTAATACACAACTTTTAACCTATTAGATTAGGTCCAAGCCCATAGACTATTTTAACTTAATCACAAAACGACACATTTACATAAAATATATTAATGACAAATGACCATCACTTTTTTATAAATGCTAACAGATTGAGCAAGATTACCAAATCTTCTGAACATATTCAGGGGAGATCTTGGGTGTGGCCACACATACATATTGTCAACCCTACGAGGGGCCCAACAGTATTAAACTTCAAACAAATTTGAAGGAACAAATTCTCTCTTGACTACGAGCATAACCCATGAACTTTGCAACACTCCTGAAAACAATCCTTATAGCTACCAGTTACGTATAGCGGTAAATTGCTTTACAGAAATGCACTACATCCATGACAGTTATCTGGCATCTCAAGTCTGAGGATAACTATATATACATGATTTACTTGATGACAAGATCTATAAATTAAACTCATGAAGTTAGGATAAGTCCTATATTCAATTCATTGAATATCATGTGAAATTGGCATGTCAACGCATCAATATAATTTCAAGTATATTCTACTAATACTCAGATTTGTCTTAATTTAATGATATTCCCATATCATTAATCGACAACGGACAATTTAGAATAATCAAATTATTCAAGGATTAAACATGCAAATACATGATATATTATGAAGAAAATGATAATAAAAAATAACTAATACTTTATTTTATTAAAATAATAATTGTTCATAACATCCCATTATCCAAACACTAATCACAGATGGGCATGAAACTACTAGCTAAACGAAGTCCTATGCCTTCAGCATGTTGATTAAGCTTTCCACCAGGTAACGCCTTCGTTAATGGATCAGCTAGGTTATTATCTGTGTGAACTTTGAGTAACTCGATTTCACCTATCTCCAATTGTTCTCTAACATAGTGTTATTTAATCGGAAAATGTCTGGTGCCCTTCATGATTCCAGGTTCATTGGCAAATGTAATTGCGGCTGAATTGTCAAAATACATCTTTATAGGTCTTTCAATTGAGGGCATAACTCCAAGCCCCGAAACGAACTTCCTAATCAAGACGGCTTCCATTGCAGCTTCTGAAGCAACTATGTACTCACTTTCTGTTGCAGACATCGCTATAGTACTCTGCTTCTTGCTCTTCCAATCCACAGCTCCTGCATTAATGACAAAGATATAACCCGTCTGAGACTTCGTATCATCTTTATCACATTTCCAGAAAGCATCGCAGTAACCTGTAACACCAAGTTCTGCTTCTGGATTTTCCTCATATACTAAAAACATATCTCTCATAGCTCTCAAATACTTGAGAATATGTTTAACAACAGTCTAGTGGAGTTCACCTGGATTCTGCTGATATCGACTGGTTATGTTTTGAGCAAACGCCACATCTGGCCTTGTGCATCTCACCGCATACATAATAGATCCCACAGCCGAAGCATAAGGGACTCTCTTCATGCGTGCCACCTCTTCAGGTGTTGAAGCACAAGCTTTGCTACTTAAGCTATGTTGTTCTTGCATCGGCAAATATCCTTTCTTGGAATTTTGCATATTGAATCTCTTCAATATTTTATCAATGTAAGCACTTTGGCTTAATCCAATCAACCGCCTTGATCTATCTCTATAGATCTTGATTCCCAGAATGAATGTCGCTTCTCCTAAATCCTTCATGAAAAAATATTTCCCAAGATTGGCTTTCACCTCTTTCAATCTTGGAATATTTTTACCCATGATTAATATGTCATCAACATATAGGACAAGAAAAATAACATCACTCCCACTAGCTTTGTGATATACTCATGGCTCATAGAGATTCTGAGTAAATCCAAACCTTTTGATTTCTTTATCAAATCTCTTATTCCATTGCCGTGATGCTTGCTTATCCATAAATGGATCTTTGAAGTTTGCATACACGGTTTGGAAATTCTGGATTCACAAACCCCTCAGGCTGCGCCATATAGATGTCTTCATCTAGGCGACCATTTACGAAGGCGGTTTTGACATCCATCTACCGAATCTCATAATCATAGTACGCTGCTATGGCTATGAGAATCCAAATAGCCCTAATGTCAGCTACAGGAGAAAAGGTCTCCTCATAGTCAACACCATATGTTTGGGTAAAGCCTTTAGCTACCAACCGAGCCTTATAGGTGTGTACATTGCCATCCATGTCAGTTTTTTTCTTGAAGAGCCACTTACTTCCAACTACCTTGGCATTGGGAGGAAGGTCTACTTCAATCCAGACTTCATTATCTTTCATGGATTGCATTTCCCCATTCATAGCAATCTGCCATTTATCCTTTTCAGGATCATTCATGGCAGCTCTATAATTGGCAGGCTCTCCAAGATCACCTAATATAGTTTCCTCAACCTCTACGTTAAGACATAGACGTTCAGGTGCTTTCACAGTCCTTACAGATCTGCGAATGGGAATTACTTCAGGTGGAGAACCCAGACTTTCAGGTTCCACATGAAGTTCGCTAGTGCTTTCAAAAGGTAATGTATCTTCTTGATCATCTTCCAGATCATAGATCCTCCCACTGAATTCTTGAGATATGAGATCTTTTTCAAGAAAATCTCCATACCTAGCAACAATTACTTTGTTTTTAGGTGGGTAGTAAAAGTAGTAACCCATTGTTTCCTTTGGGTATCCTACAAAGATGCACTTTACAGATCTCTGTTGGAGTTTATCTGCTGAGTCACATTTAACAAACGCCTCGCAACCCCAGACCTTTAAATAAGACAAGCTAGGCGTTTTTCCAAACCATAACTCATAAGGTGTCTTATCAACCTTCTTTGTCGGAACCATATTTAATATGCGAATCGCAGATTCCAAGGCATAATCCCAAAAGGATAAAGAAAGAGTTGTAAGATTATACATTGATCGCACCATATCCAACAATGTACAATTCCTCATCTGAGATACACCATTTTGTTGTGGAGTATAAGGAGATGTAAGATGCTGGACAATTCCATTCTCTGCCAAATAATCTTTAAACTCTTGACTCAGGTACTCACCACCTCTATCGGATCGAAGAGCTTTAATCTTCTTTCCAAGTTGCAATTCTACTTCTGCTTTGAAAACCTTAAATGTTTCAGACACCTCATGTTTATGTTTAAGTAAATAAACATATCCATAACGGCTGAAATCATCGGTAAAGGTTAAGAAGTATCCAGCACCTCTCTTTGACACATGTCTAAGTGGTCCACATACATCAGTATGTATCAAACCAAGTAGATCATTAGCCCTTTCCATACGATTATTGAAAGGTTTCTTTGTCATCTTCTCAGATATACAAGATTCGCATTTATCAAATGATTCATCGTTGATATCTTGTAAAAGCCCATCGCGTTGCAGCTTTTCTATACGAGTCTTGCCTATATGAGCAAGTCGACAATGCCAAAGATAAGATGAATCCAAACCATTTTTGATTATCTTATTATTGATGCTATACATCGAATTATAATCATTGCATTCATTCATATCAATTTCAAATACACCATTCACAGCAATAGCATTAAAATAAAAAACATTATTTAACGAAACAGAACTTTTATTGCTTGTAATAGTATGTTGAAAACCAATATCCAATAAACATGAAAAGGAAATGACACCTCTAACAATAGTAGGTGCATAATGACAATTATTTAAAAATAGTACTAAACCCGAAGGCAAAACTAATTTAAATACTCCTATAGCTTCAACAGCTGCATGTGCTCCATTGCCCACATGCAGATATTGTTCCCCATAGGCCAGTCTCTTTTTAACTCTAAACCCCTGTAGTGTATTGCAAATATGAATACCACATCCAGTATCGTATACCCAGAAATTTATTTTATGAGTTAATGAAAATAATTCAATCATGAAAAAGTTACATGAAGTGCTGGGTTTACCAGCCTCAACCTTCATCTTTTTCACACGCAACTCCTCGTGATAGAGTGGACAGTTCCTCTTCCAATTTCCTATCTCATGGCAGTGGTGACAAGCCTGATCCTTCTTGTTCGGATTCAATTTGTTCTTCTGAGGGTAGTTCTTCTTAGGCATAGGTTGATAGGCCATAACTTGTTTACCCTTATCAACCTTACCTTTACCCTTTTTATTCGCCTGCGGTTTTGGCTTTTGGATCCTACCTCCTTGTATAGCTAATACCTGAGGAGTAGGTGCCTTGTTTGGTAAACCCTTTTCATAGTCCACAAGCATTGCGAGCAATTCTGTGACTGTCTTCCCCGAACAATGCATGTTATAGTTTTGACCAAAACCTTTATAATCCTTGTTCAAGGACCTATTGATTAGGTTCACACACACATTCTCAGGGTAGGCGTAGTTGATCTGATGTAGTTGGTCTAAGCACATTTTCATTTCCAACACATGATCACGAACAGGTTTACCTTCCCCCTGCTTGCAGCTGTGCAATTGATCGATCAAATCATACAATTCAACCGCTGCTAGCTTCTCATAAGTCTTTTGGAGTTCTTCTAGCATATCTTTAGGAAAATAGTTCTCAAATTGATTTTGCAACTTGGGAACCATACTTCCTAGCATAAAGCACGCAACTTCATTGTGCTTCTCGAACTCCAATTTTCATGCTGCTCTGACCTCTTCAGGTTCAGTAGCAGCTGGCTCTTGAGGGCAAGGCTTAGTCAAATATTCCAGCTTTTTGAACACTCTCAAGATAATCTTGAGTGACCTATGCCAGTTATTGAAAATTAGGCCAGTCAATTTTTCCCTTTCAAAGTGGTTTCTGAAAGCAGAACTTAGTACAACATTATTGGGTTGAGCCATTTCTACAGAAAAAGTTTAAATATTAGTATTCTAATAATACAATTTTTCAAGAAATAAAAATTACCCAGGAAATATACATATAACCATTTAATCTTCTTGAAAACTAGGATCCAAATTTTCATAGTTTCACTACATCAGTTGATCTGCTAGTAGTGAAAGTACAAAAGATGGTAATCTGTCGTACAATAATCGGCAAACAATTTCCAACTCCTAGATCATTATGGGAATTACATTTGCCAAATATAATTTGCAAAGTAAGCATGTTTCTTCCCATCTCATGCCTTAAGTTTCTAGGTCTCACTAACAATTTAATTAAGTCGTCTAATTTAGAAACTGCAAATTCTCCATTACTGGTCTCACGCATAATGGAAATTTACCTTGTCATTAATATCTAGGCAAGGTCTCACTTACGCTAAATATTAACTCCAAGTGTTTCTTATAATTAGATAGCATGGACTTAAATTTTAGGGTATTTATTTTGATGTGACAATCAAAATATGTACGAAGAAGCATGCACACATCTTCGTATCATAAGTTTTCAAAACGTTTTTATTTACCAATTTAGACTAAGATTTAAATCAACAAAGTTTTAACTGAGGTATTAGGTTCATCAATCAAAGAATTACCTACAATTATCGCCCACTATATCCTACTGCTGCATGAGTTAAAAGACCCAAGTTATTCGGATAATTACCACAAAAGTGGCGCGTGAAATTGAGGTCAATTCACCCTTAAGATAATTTTGTACAAAAAAAATAGCTTACTTGGTAGCTCTAATTAGACGCACAAAGGAGCGGAGAGACAAACGTCCGCCCGAAGGCTAATTAAAAACGCGTCTCTTTCGGATAAAAATTTAATGTCAAGACTCCTTATACCCCTCTTATAGTTTGTCTAGACTGGGTGAGCCGTTCACACTATTGGTACAAAACTCATCACTCAATTAAAAGTTTATTATTATTAGTCTTAAAAATTATGTTATAAACTATAATATTGCTAGTCTCGCTTGGGAGCAAATTACCGTGCGAACCGAACCACTATCGGCACATAAGACTTTGCAATATATAATTTATCACATCAAGTTTCATAGTTTATTAGGTAAATTTATTTTTTATTCGAAAAATTACCCTCTTTTTGCTTACAATTCGACATATATTTTAAACAAAAAAATAAGTAATTAACAAAAATAAATAACCAAATAATAACACATAATCTTAACCATTAAATCATGTAGCCACATGCAAACCTTTTGATAAAATCCTATTAATAATCTATCCATGGTTTTTATACGCATATATTTAACTAAGACTCCTATTGGTTTTCGAGCAAATGGTACCAATGGACCACATACACCAAACAATTTGGTTGCGTAAGTCCTAGCAAATATATACCAAGTAGCACATAAATTGATTCATTAATTTAATAATTGAAGTCTTCCCTAATGTTAGATCTATCTAATGACATGTGACAAACAACTTAACAATTAATTTAAACCCTAATCCATGATAAATATGCATGTTTTATGATGGATTAATTACAAGTCACAAGAAACATAACCCTTTACACACATAAACATGTTTCTAATTTAGGGTTATAAAACTAATTTTAATTAAGAGGGTCCGCCACCCCTCCCCCCCCCCCCTAAAAAAAATTAGGGTTTCGATTTTATTATGTTCTAAACCCTAAAAGAAATCGACTAATATGTAATCCTAATTAAAGATTCGATTTTTATGTGTTTCGGTAATACAATTACATGTTAAAACGGCTCGTGATGCCACTGTTAGAATTTAATAAACATGACAATCATATATTTATTCTAAAACCAATCAAACACGTATGCGGAAGCGTAGGATCATATTTAACATGTAAAGATTAACCGAATAATAGAAGTAATGTACCTTAGATCCTAGCAAGAACATGGATCAAACTTTAATCTTCTTCTTTTAATTAAACAAGTGGATTAGCGAGATACCCCTTACCGTTTTGTATCTCAATCCAAGATGTATAAACTATAGTGAGTTTATACCAAGGTCTTGTACACACGTACTATAACCGGGTTAATGATTATGCTAGTAATAAACACAAGTTAAAACCAAACAAACTTTGTTTTAAGAAAAGTTGGATCGACCAAACCCTAAGGGTTTATAGTTCGATCGGCAATAAGAAGAAAAAGAGAAAAACAAGACTTAGGGTTATAGCAAGAGTGCAAAGATCAAGAAACAATAACCCCTAAGCCTTGTATTTATAGTGTGATAACTTAGAGAGCAAGTTGGTTTAGGATTGGGTTAGGAAACCCTATGGCCGATCGGCCCATACATCCCTTAGGGGATTCCGGAACCTTCTTGTCCTCTAATTTCACCTATAGTCCTTCCTTTATTCACTAACGGTCGTTAGTCAATTCCCGTTAATTACTTAACGTCCGTTAGTCGTTATTTTGTGTTCAAATAATTAAATATATAACGGTTTATATATATTAATTATTATACATTAATCCTTCATACGTAATGTGTGCAATCTCATGGTCCCGAGTTCGATTCTAGTCATACACATTTAATATTTGTCCATAAACTTAACAAACGCTTCAAACGAATTCTTACGAGTAACCAGATTTACATCATCCGAATTCACTGTTCCATTATTATTAAAACTCGAGGCCATATTAGTGGTAACGATTTTCAAATTCGTGGCCCCATTCTTTCCCTCACTTCCTTACTTCTTTGACGTCCCATACCCACTAGGGGTAGGAACAAGACGATACACAAGTGTACGCTTAGGTTTAAAACCCATTGATTTATCATGTCGCTTACCTTTAGGTTTACGGCTTTTTGACCTTTTACCCAAAATACCTTTAGGTTTACGGTTTTGTACCACTTGGAACCCATCAATTGAGCAGCAACATTCTACGTATGACTTGGACTATTTTGCCTCCTCAAAGCAGCTCCTAAGTTCGCACCAGATTCTAAAACCACACGTTTAGGGTATTGACTATCATCGTGACCAAAATCCGAACAATTATCACATCTTGGCCATTTCGAGTCATTTTCCACTTTAATTGTATGCAAATAAAAATCCGGACCCTCAACATAAGGAATAACAATCACCATAGTATCTTTGAGAGGACGATAAACCCTTATTTCAATCAATGCACGCGCAAAATCCAATCGACCCCAAGAGTCAATACACATAGTGCTCGTATAAAATCGAGCATGATTGGTGTACCCAATTTAGTCGCAATGGCACGCAACCTATCCTCAGTAAATGCCGTAACCGGAATATCATGCTATTTTACCCAAACCGGGACAAATTTTAGTTCTTCTTTTAATAAGCAGTCATTAGGAGTCCACTTCTTAAGAATAGTTGGGGCATTAGGTATCAGCCATGGTCCACTTCGTCCCTACCTGATGCAGAAGCAAATTAAAAAATATATATATCATCATTGCTTTAACAATACCAAATTTCTTCCATACATTCATCAAATAATGTTCAACAACGGGTAATGCAATTCTTTTTCCAAGAAAATAACCATATAACGAGTTTTTATACCTAGCATTGGCCTCCAAAACCGAAGATAAAGGAATAAGCACTTCAGCGCTATCACCAGTTTTAGTACCCTTGTCTAATGTATGAAAGTTTGCCACCTGTTTGCTTGATGAAACAACGTGGCTCAGAATTGACCACTCTCGCGAATGACGGTTTGTTAATTTATATAGTGCCTGGAGTTTGATGAAACAACGTGGCTACTAATGAAAGTTGTCAGTTTTGCAGCCACAACGCTTCATGGATATCTATACGACCATAATTATTTCACATATTAACAAAGAACGTGCAAGTACGAGAAACGAAATGACAAATAATAATGAAGGGTATCAGATAAGAATTTATTAATTTTGGTAGAGATACATTCGTATAAAAACATAAACAATAAAAATATTTTCAAATTTGTGTCCAACCAGGGAATCCAAATAGGACTTAAGGATTTTAATACACCCAATCGATAGACGCTACACCACGAAAATTTTTGTATAACCACTGAATCCAAAGTGGACTTAAAAATCTTTGGATCACCATCTTTTGATAAACCTGAACCTGTAGATCCAAGTAACGCAAATGAGAAAGAAAATAGTAAGACTTCTCAAACGACATTTCAATCATAAGTCGAAGGGCGGGATCCAACTTCATTAAACTTTCTTCTCATAAGCCATATCGATCCAAGGAATGAAGATAGGGAACAAATGCTAATATTCACAAACCTCATTCAGGAATGTGAGCGTGCATGTGGATCCCTTTCATTAACTCTAAGTTTCTTCACGGGATAAGAAAGGGTGGTTATGGCTATTGTAAACAGTGCCGTGTCCAGTTCACCCCGTGAAAAAGTTATTAGGGTTAACCGCTTGAGGCCTCCCGGCGGTAAGTGATGAAGACATTGAGCGGTGAAGTTGGACATGACATAAAGTGATGAAGGTATATATTGAACCATAACAGATCCAAACATAAGTGTTTTACGACGATCTGAATGAATGTTAATAAAAAATTGAATAGAGATTGGCATAAATGTTATTTTTTGCGAATGTATAGAGAAGAATGTTGTATGTAAGAATAAAAATTGTGTGGCATTAGATTATTACTAGTTTATGCCTTAACCATTCTTCATATATTTCCATTATTGATCTCAGTCTCTACTGCTTGCTTATGACTATTTACCACTATGTATGTTTTTCACCTTTTTATAAACTGTAGTATTGGTCGACACCGAAAAATAGATGAAAACACTTGCCATTTTTGGAGGCCCATATTAAAAAAGCATCTTTTCTTTTGAAACCACTTTGCTTATTCGTGGCTATCATATCACAGAATATAACACATTGATTTTTGTCCACAAAATTTATGACTATTGACTTTTATTTATGTATCTATGAATATCTGAATAATCGCAAAACGTCCGGTACTATTTAGCTTGTGGGGTGGGGTTGCTATTCTTTTATATATTAACAAACTTACCATAGTATTAATGGGGTCATCATAATAGATTTTTGCTTTCAACTTAGTTTGTATATTCTCGGATTATCCTAATTAATTATTTGAGGAGAATCTTATCTTCATTCTATCAGGGTCGTGAATTGCTCTTCTATATTCAATGGATGTTTATGTGCCACTCAAAATCAAGCTCATGTTTAGAAATGCAGATGAGTATTCTGAATGGATCGAAAAAGATGTAGATATTGAGAAGGGGGACTCAGAGACACTTAGATATGCTTCTTTCTTGTGCAAATTAAAGGTATTTCTGTTTTTAAGTTTTTTTTTGGGTATTATTCTTGCACTTTGGCCAATTAACCGTTTTCAAAAATCGTTGTAGAAACAGATTAGCTTTGACATGGGAGGCAAATGCATGCAGTTGTTGATGAATCACAGCTTACCCAAGTTTTCTACTGAAGGTACTTATATACACATCCTAGGCTACGGGTATACGTGATTATGTGTATGTATATTTAATACATATGTATGTTACATGGTTGATATTGATAAAATTTTCTTGTTAAAAAAGGTAAAACGAAAGCTGGGAAAGTTCTTGAGGCTCCCAAGACGAGGAACTTCAACTTCAAGCATATTGTATCATTTAATCCAAAAAAAGTTGCTCTTCTATTCTCAGCTTTGTAAGTCTACATGATATTATGCTATCGAAAAACTTCCCCATTTTAGTTGTTGATACTTGATACTATTGATACTAATAAATTTATGTCCACAAACTTCCCTTGTTCTGATATTTTTGATTTCTTATTCAACCATCATATCGTGTTCACGTTTCTCTTAATTTTTCAGGTCGAGTTTGGGAACGATAGTACTCATATGTCTGACACTGAGAGAAAAACAGATTGGTGACGTGTCTGCCGATTTTGCATGAACATATTTTCTATTCGTCCACTTTTGGGTGTATTGTATATTTGGAAAATGTAACTTGCATCCCTTGGCGTTGTGTATCAATGTGCGTCTTCCTTTTGTCATATACTCATAATATAAATAATTAGCTGATCTTCCACCGGGGTTCTACATATGGTTCGCTATAGGTGTACATTAGTTTTGTCTGATACATTACGTATTTACAAAATCATACAAAAGGGACGATAAGTGTAGCGGGTCAGACCAAATGGACTCAGTCGACCCATTTGGGTTTGCATTAGACACTACATGGGGCGTCTCTGAGGATTTACGGGCCCTGTCCGGGCCGTTGAAAAATGTGCCTCTTAGACCCCTTATTAGGCTTATAAATTTATTATGGGTTATAGGTTTAGTTATAAGATTGGAATTTAATTGGGCCCAAGTTTAAATGTTTAATACATATTTAAAAAAATACATATAATATATATATATATAGGATTTTTTTTTTTTTTTAAATGGGCCCTCGCATAAAACGGGCCCTGGCCGGTTGGCCTCCCCGGCCCACCCAAGAGCCGCCTATGGACACTACATGCTTAATTTGACATGTTTGTTAAAAGTTGAAATTCACAATTTCACAGCCCACAATCTCTCATTTCAATTCGTTCCTCTACAATGGGACTTTAAATTACAGTCATAAGCCCATACCTGGCGGTCAAAGTAAACAATACTAACACAGTATATGTCGTTTGTGATATTGGAAAAGAGATACTAACATTCAACTGCTCACTACAACAAAAGAGAGAACGGGCGACCAGCCTTTTGGCGGAGACGCATATGTCCCCGCAGAAAGTCGCTAAACGAAAAAACCTTTGCTGACCTGGCACAAAGTCTCGCTGACCATTTATAAAATTTTCAACGTACCTTTTCGGCGGGGACATGTCCCCGCCGAAAGTATTTCACATATTTGTTGAAGTTTGACCAAACTTGGAGCGCTTAATTGTTCCCGCGTATTTTTCCCCCTCTACCTTTCGGCGGGGACATGTTCCCGCGGAAAACCTTAATTATTTTGGCTCCAAAAGGTAAGTTTATTACCGCCAAAATTCAGTATCTTTTGGCGGGGACATGTCCCCGCCGAAAGTATTACCGCCAAATTTTCATTTTACCCCGCCAATTTTTTACTTATATATATCGTATAATAAAGTTATCACAAAACACGTAAATTCACACAAAAAACACACATAACAATGGATGGTTTAACGCCGGAACAGGAATGGTCAAAGGCTTTATCACACGAGCTCCTGTATAATGAAATTATACTTCATTGGGGCTGGGAAATTTGTGATGAATATGGTTCTTATGAGAACTGTGCACCGTGTGCTAGGATGACTTGACACACGATTAAGGTGGTTAAACCTTCTAACTTTGTGTGTATGATATGTTGTGTTAAAATGATTAAGTGCGCGGAATTCACTCAACCAAACTTAGAAGGTTGTGTATGTTATGGAAATGGAATTGTTATGTTTGTTAGTTAGCAATGAACACATATAAAGATTATCACCAAACGATTCAATATTATTAAAGATAATAATACGAGTGACCTTGAAATATCACTAGGGTTACAACCTTGAATCCTTTGTTTCTATCACTTGTGATATATTTGTGTTTGTTCTAACAGTTATGCATGTTCTAACGTATGCATGGACTAACTCTTAATACTTCTTTATTTTTCACACACACTTAATATCACTAGTCTAAGATCTCTTTTATAGTAAAAAGATCTTTACAAATTGCTTAAAGTCTTGACCGACTTACTTGGTTAACTTATCCTATTGAGTGTCAGTACATCAGATACAACATGTATCTATGTATACAACTTGTTAACTAAGCACATGGAGAAAGATATTATCTACCGTATATTGTTGACCAAAATACAATAAATATCTTTTCGATCTTATCCTTCTATCAGCAGAGTTGTTCATTATCAGCAGGAACAATCTATCGCTATCAGCAGAATCATCAGCAGAGTTGTTAAGCCTATCAGCAGAGTGAAATGCTCTATCAGCAGAATCAACATCATCAGCAGAAACCGTTTTGCACTATCAGCAGAATTATACTTAGAGTAGAATTCGATATTAAACATCTTGAATATTTAATTCCCAACAATCCTCCCCTAAACATGTGAATCCTTTCAAACATGTTTCTGAATTAAATCTTCTGAATTAAATCTTGGATTGAAGATCTTTCAAACACTTATGTTCTTCAAGATTGAATATCTTCTCAGTAATTCATCTACTTTGCTCTTCTTTGACTTTAGCAATATTAAAACATATTGAACCTATCTTGGACTAAAAGATGGTGCAATTTCCTTGGATGGAGGAATTATAAGAGGCAATGATGCTGTGTATCTTGGATGCTTGTTTCAACAAGTGAAATCATCTAACCAGCATGTCTTTGAAGTGAAATTGAAACCTTTCTTCGTTTGATCTAGATAGAACTTTCTCCTTTGGAATGTTCTTGTCATTTTCAACCTCCTCATCATCTTGTATGCTCTTGTCTTCTCCTTCCATATATTGTATTATCTTCCTTTTCTGGGCCATTATTTCCTCCCCTGAAGCAAATAACTTTTGTTTCATCCTCCCCTTGTTTGGAAGATCTCACTATGTACCTTTGACTGATCTATCAATGTGAACTTGTTGTCAGACAATATTGTACATGAAGCCATCAATTCCTTAAGAGTTTAAGTTACTGCCCTCATCACTTCTAGGTGTGTTAACTCCTATGAGAGGTGATTCATTGGACATTTGACTCTTGGTCCATCAATGGATGGTTTTTGTGAGTCCCTTGAAAAATCCTTTTTAAGAAACTTTTGCCTTAGCAGTATGTTCATGATTTTAGAATTGAAAAATCATACTGCTTCCAACCATTTTGAAAGGACTAAGTGTATAACAGACACTCAATCATAATTTCGGTTTAAAGCAACCTCTGGTTGTGTGAGAACCAATATTTTTCAGTTATAAATAACTGCCTGTGTAAAGATAAATCTATTCAAAAGATTTTCTTGACAGGGTTTCCAGCTCGTGGCATTTGTTACCTCTAACACAAGTGTTAGATTCACTTTTGCTCGCTGTTCTTTCTATCAGATGTCCTCAGACTTGCACATTATACTTAAAAGTATAAAATGATAGAAAGTGAGTTGTATCAGTTAATATCTGATCAACTAAGTCATCAATTCAATGTGAAATATCATAACTAGATTTCAAGAAAGAAGTTTTAAGGAGCTTTAAAGTCCCAAACTCAGTCCATCATAAACCTATTATGGTCAGCAGCTAATATCTCAATCCTGCTGTTTCCATTTCACTTGAAACATCCTTTGTGTTTATATATTCATACCTGAAATTGTTAGACTAAAACCAAAAGAACAATGTACAAAGTACTTGTCTTGCATTAGTATAATCATAAGACCAACTATATGAATAACACAATTTTAATTTTGTACTAGCAGCACCTTGTGTGCTGTAGCAGTACCTTATGATATATTAGCAGTACCGTATGAATCAGTAGCAACAACAAAAATTTATTTACATAAACACATTATTTGAAAAATTTAAAGATTAAGCATTCCAATACTTGCTACCAAGTACTGAAACCTTGAAACATCAAAAGCTTTTGTTAGCAGATCTGCAAAATTATGTTCTGAAGCAATTTTAAGAACTTGAATTAATCTTTTCTCATTGCAGTCTCTTATAAAGTGATGTCTAATTTCAATGTGTTTTGTTTTAGAATGTTGCACTGGATTTTTAATAATACAAATTGTACTACTATTATCAATATGAATAACAGTGTTTAAGAAATTGTACCCATAATCAAGGAGTTGGTTTTGAAGCCATAGAACTTGACTAGAGCAACTTGCAGCAGCTATGTATTCAGCTTCAGTTGTTGAATTTGCCACACTTGTTTGCTTTTTACACTGCCATGAGACAAGTCTACACCCAAGGAATTGACATCCTCCAGTTGTTGACTTTCTGTCCAAGCTAGCACCAGCATAATCACTATCCGAATATGCTACCAAGTCAAAAGGAGATTCCTTTGAATACCATAGACCCAACCTTGGTTGACCCTTGAGATATCTAAAAATTCTCTTGACTGCAGTTAAATGAGAAACCTTTGGAGTAACTTGAAATCTTGCACAAACACAAACAGGAAACATGATATCAGGTCTAGATGATGTAAGATACATCAAAGAGCCTATCATAGATCTGTAATTGTGTACATCTACATTCTCTCCATCTTCATCTTTCAGAAGGTGCTTCTCAGAATCCATTGGTGTGCTTGCTATTTTTGAATCAGCAAATTGAAATTTTCTAAGTATCTCTGCAACATATTTGTCTTGACTAATAAATATGCCTTCAGATGATTGCTTAACTTGCAAACCCAAAAAGAATGTAAGTTCTCCCATAGAACTCATCTGAAACTTATCTTTCATAAGCTTCTCAAACTCTAAACACATTTCTTTCCTAGTAGATCCAAAGATAATGTCATCCACATACACCTGCACTAACAGAAGATCCTTCTTGTGCTGTTTGATGAAAAGTGTCTGATCAATCTTTCCTCTTTGAAATCCATTTTCTAATAAGTAGGAAGCTAGTGTTGCATACCAAGCTCTTGGTGCCTGATGAAGGCCATAGAGAGCTTTCACTACTCTGTACACTTTGTTTGGATGTAATGGATCAATGAAGCCAGGAGGTTGTGAAACATATACCTCTTCTCCAATTTCACCATATAAAAATGCACTCTTGACATCCATTTGGTAGACTGTGAATCCTAAAAATGAAGCATAAGCTAGAAACAGCCTAATTGCCTCAATCCTTGCTACTGGAGCATAAACTTCATCATAATCTATCCCTTCTTCTTGTGTGTACCCTTGTGCTACTAATCTAGCCTTATTCTTGATCACAATTCCTCTTTCATCCCTTTTGTTCTTAAAAACCCATCTAGTGCCAATTACCTTCACACCTGTAGGTAAATCAACTAGCACCCAAACCTTTTGAATCTTGAACTGAAGAAGCTCTTCTTGCATAGCCTCTAACCAGCTTGAATCATCTAGGGCTGTAAGAATATTCTTTGGTTCAGCTTGTGAGAGAAAACATACAAACAAACAAGAGTTTAAAAGCTCATGTTGTTTTGAAGCATAAAGGGCATCAAGAAGCCCTTGTTGGTCTGAAGACTTCAATTGTTGTCTTGTCTTCACACCTGACTGTATATCTCCAATCACATGATCCAGGGAATGAACTTTGTGAATTCTTGATTGTGGTGTAGTAGGAACTTGATAATTTGATGGAAGATTGTTGTAATCCACCTCATTATCTGAGAATTCTGCCTCTTTTGTTTCTGAAGGGCCAGCAGCAGAGTCATTTGGCCAAACAGCAGAATCAGATAGCTTATCAGCAGAGTCATCAGCAGAAACAGATACACTACCAGCAGCAACAGAAATACTACCAGCAGAAACACTTTGTTGTTCCTGAGTTCCATACTCTTTACGTTCATCTTCAACACTTTCTTTAGCTTTGCTAGAAGAAGGTTCATCAGTTGTCGAAGTTGATTCCACAATTTTACTTGACCATATTGGCATTATCACATAATCTTGATCTTTCTCTAACTCTGCCTCATTTGTTGTATTTGAACCTGCAAAATCATTAGTTTCTGCAACAAAAGGCACATAATTCATTGATTTTGTTAGATATTCCAGATCAAATAGCCATTTTGGTCCTTGACCTTCTACATTGGATTTGTTTTCTAAAAACTCCACATGTAGATTTTCTTCTACTATTTCTTTTCTTGTGTTGTAAACTCTAAAAGCTTTGCTATTAAGAGAATAACCAACAAAGAAACCTTCATCTGCCTTACCATCGAATTTTCCTAAATGGTCTAAGGTATTGAGAATTGTCACATGACATCCAAAAGGTCTAAGAAATCCTATTGCAGGAGTTCTACCATTAAAAAGTTCATATGATGTCTTATTGTGAGGCTGCACAACTAAAACTCTATTTTGAACATAACAAGCAGTGTTGACTGCCTCTGCCCAAAAGTTTATTGGTAGCTTAGAATCAGCTAACATTGTTCTAGCAGCTTCAATTAGTGTTCTATTCTTTCTTTCAGCTACACCATTCTGTTGTGGTGTTCTAGCAACACTAAATTCTCTCTTAATACCTTTTTCTTTGCAGAAATCATCCATAACTCTATTCTTAAACTCTGTCCCATTATCACTTCTAATGACTTTCACTTTCTTGCTTACTTGGTTTTCTATCTGAGTAATGAAGTCCTTAAGGATGCTTGATGTTTCATCCTTAGTGGCTAAAAAGAAAACCCATGTAAATCTACTATAGTCATCAGTAATAACTAGACAATATCTCTTATGCATTATGCTCATCACTGAAACAGGTCCAAATAAGTCCATATGAAGCATAAACAAAGACTGATTGATAGAGTTAAAAATTTTGGGCTTACAAGTGGCTTTGTGTTGTTTGCCTTTTAGACAAGCAATGCATGTTTGATCATTTTCAAATCTTTTGTGAGGTAAACCTCTTACCAAACCATTCTTAACAATTTTATTTATGGTTTTGAAGTTAATATGACCAAGCCTTCTATGCCATTTCATTGATTCTTCCAATGTGGCCTTTGCAACAAGACAAGTTAAATTCTTTTTAGGAATAATATTCTTCATGTCTACACTGTACATATTGCCCTTTCTAGAAATTCTAAGAAGTACTTGACTTTCATCAGGTATCTTAAAATCAGGAGAAAGTACAAGACATTCAGTCTCACAGAAAAGAACATTATTCTTTTTGTCACACATTTGTGAAACACTAAAAAGATTATAATTTAGCTCTTTTACATAGTACACATCTTCAAAATCTAAATTTCCGGTTTTGATTGTACCTTTACCAGAAATTTTCCCACGAACACCCCCTCCAAAGGTAACATATCCTCCATTGAAAGCTTCAAAATCTGAGAGATAAGATATGTTGCCTGTCATGTGCCTAGAACATCCACTATCTGAGTATCCTTGATCCTCTTCCTGATCATATGAATGTCCCTGCACATGAATAAGAGTGTTAGTTTCTTTTGGGGATCCAAGCCATTACTGACTTGGATCTGCCTCTTGCATCAATGTAATTGAATCTTTTAAGAATAGTTGATGCAACATTGGATTTATGAATCCAACATGCTGAGGCCTTAACAGCATTTGCCCTTTTTCCCTTATCAGCAGAGTGAACCACACACTTATCAGCAGAATCTGCTAACTTTGTAGTTCTACCCTTTGGTTTCCAAATTTGTTTATGGACCACTGATTTTGATTGAATGGGACTTAGAACAGTTGTAGGTGCATGTTTGAAAAATGTTTTTGCACCCTTAGCTGTTGATTTTGGGTTAATAGTCATAAATGGTCGAGCAGCAAAATAAAATTTGCTATCAGCAGGATCATTTGGTCTATCAGCAGAATCAGATTTTGAGATAGACTTGCTTTTGACTACTCTGGGGTTTGATTTCTTAGAACTAGAGTGAAAGTGAGATTTAGTTGTCTGCCTTTTGAGATTCACTCTATGGTTTTCATACCCAGATACCCATTGGTTGCAGAAAGCTGCAAGATGGTCAAAACTACCACATGTATAACAAGCTTTATTATAAAAAGCAAAGTCATCACCTAATTGGTTAGACTTGAGGTTGTTCCAATTCCTTTGGTTACCTCTGGGCTTGTTGGTGGTTCTGTATTGCTCATAATATCTAACTGGTTGCCTAACATGCTTAATGTTTGTATGAGGCCTATCAGTATTGTGTTTGACTACCTTAGGAACACTTGTTCCTACTTTCTTAACCACTTCAGGTTTAGACATAACCTGTTGTTCTTCATCATCACTATCAGTTGTACAATTTTCAACAACTATAGCATCTCCTTTCTTAGCAAAGGACACCTTGTCCTGATAATGTAAAGTTTTATCTAAACTTTTACTTATCTTTGCTACCTTAAGACTCTTACTAGTCTTAGAACCATATTCCATGATTGGTTCTTGGAACTCAGCTAAGCCTGTATGTGCTAGGTCAACACCTGGAGGTGAAGGAACACCTCTATATGGTGGAGGAACAGTTTTGTAACCTACACCTGAATTAGCTTTATCAATTACCTGAGCTTCCCAAATCTTATTCATTCCTTCCGAGGCATGTGCTAGAGTATCTATAGTTACCTTAACATTTTCTTTTTCAGTTTTGACTTTAGATAACTGTCTACTTTGATCATTAAGTAGTTCATCTCTAAATGCTATTCCTCTTTTTAAAGCATTTAAGTCATCAGTAAACGTAGATTCATTCCTTTTATAATGAAGATTCTGTTTTTCTAGAACTCCTACACACCTCTTGTGATTAGCTAAATTATGAAGAGCATCAATTAACTCTTCTCTAAAAGCATCAAATCTTTTTTTAATGTCTTCATAATTTTTAAGATTAGGACATGAATTAGAACAAGTAGGAATAGTATCTACCTCTGAATCAGAAGAAGCCATTAGAGCAAATTCAGTGGCCATAAGAGCAGCATTTGGTGGTGCATCTTCTTCAGTAGCCATAGAGCTCCAATCATATCCAATACCATCAATAGCCAGCATAGCCTTCGGCTCTTCCACCAGTACTTCCTTATTCCTCTCTTGTTTATACCAAGTGTTCCTATTATCCTGCTTCCTTGGGCTTCTACATTCTTTAGCAAAATGTCCCAACCTATGACAGTTAAAACATTCTACTTTCTTCTTATCGAACCCAGCAGTATCATTACCATTTATGGTAATTTGCTTTCTAGTTTTCTGCCAAAACTTCTTAGCCCTCATGCTAAGTAAAGCAACTTGCCACTTAATATCCAGCTCTTCCAAATCATCACCATCAACCTGCTCAAGGTCTTCATGATTTAAAGGAGAACCACTAGCTTGACTGGTTATAAAGGCATAAAATGTTGGATCACTAAGTCCAGCAATATCCTTTTGTACACTAGTAGAAGGACCACCATAAGTAACATTAGAAACACTTTCAACTTCATCTACCTCTTCTGTATGACTAACACTAGGAACTGATAGGAGTGCAACATTCCCAGAACTAGTACCATAATTTCCACCTCTCTTTAGACTTTGTTCAACAATTTTGAAGTTGTTGAACAAATCATTGAGCTTCATTGTTTCAATTTCTGGCTTGTTCATCCAGACAATAACATGAGTATGGAATTCACTAGGTAGACTTTTCAAGAACTTCATGTTGAGATCTTCCCTCTCAGTCTCAACACCCAACACAGCTAACTGACTTACAAGCTTGTGTTGTCTTGAAAATAGTTTGTCAAGAGACTCATTACTAAAAGCAGTAAAGTTTTCAAATTGGTGCTTTAGTAAAGTCTTCTGTGTCTTTTTGGTAGTTTCATTACCACCAAACCATGCACAAATCTCTTCAAAAAGAGTTTTTGCATCAAGATATTTGTTAAAAGATAGCATTTGCTCACCAGGAATGGTCATAAGCAACAAGTTCCGTGCTTTCTGATCATTTCTCTTTTGTATCTTTTCATCATTGGAGACTGGTCCAGTATTCCTTTTTCTTACTGTCTTCCCTTCAACAAGAACATCTGAATAGCCTAAAGTGAAGGAATCACCATACTGAATTATGTCCCAAAGAGCATAATCTTGAACCATGAAATATTGCTCAACTCCCATCCTCCATAACTCAAACTCATTGGGTTTGATCATGGGCAACTTTGCAGCAACATTTGTTTGAACATCTTGTACATCCATTTCTTGTTTCTTCTAAAAACAACAATATCAACTCTAGCTCTGATACCACTTGCTAGGATGACTTGACACACGATTAAGGTGGTTAAACCTTCTAACTTTGTGTGTATGATATGTTGTGTTAAAATGATTAAGTGCGCGGAATTCACTCAACCAAACTTAGAAGGTTGTGTATGTTATGGAAATGGAATTGTTATGTTTGTTAGTTAGCAATGAACACATATAAAGATTATCACCAAACGATTCAATATTATTAAAGATAATAATACGAGTGACCTTGAAATATCACTAGGGTTACAACCTTGAATCCTTTGTTTCTATCACTTGTGATATATTTGTGTTTGTTCTAACAGTTATGCATGTTCTAACGTATGCATGGACTAACTCTTAATACTTCTTTATTTTTCACACACACTTAATATCACTAGTCTAAGATCTCTTTTATAGTAAAAAGATCTTTACAAATTGCTTAAAGTCTTGACCGACTTACTTGGTTAACTTATCCTATTGAGTGTCAGTACATCAGATACAACATGTATCTATGTATACAACTTGTTAACTAAGCACATGGAGAAAGATATTATCTACCGTATATTGTTGACCAAAATACAATAAATATCTTTTCGATCTTATCCTTCTATCAGCAGAGTTGTTCATTATCAGCAGGAACAATCTATCGCTATCAGCAGAATCATCAGCAGAGTTGTTAAGCCTATCAGCAGAGTGAAATGCTCTATCAGCAGAATCAACATCATCAGCAGAAACCGTTTTGCACTATCAGCAGAATTATACTTAGAGTAGAATTCGATATTAAACATCTTGAATATTTAATTCCCAACACCGTGGCAGAGAGACAAGATTCTGGAATGGTTGAGGAGAAAGCCGTACTATAGAGAGTATTTGAAAGAGCTAGATGCTGCTGAAGCTCAACGTGCTGCTGAAGCTCAACGTATCAAGGAAATGAGAGCAAGAAAGGGAAAAGATGGTGCGAGTTCCAGCAAAGCGGGAAGTAGCCGCAAAATAAAAATAAACGGGTTGTTTCGTTTGGTTGTCGAGTTGTTTAGTTTGAGTTGTTTCGTTTGGTTGTCGAGTTGTTTAGTTTGAGTTGTTTCGTTTGGTTGTCGAGTTTTTCGTTTGAGAACTCTTGCGTATTTTAAATAAAATGTTTGCCTTCGTGTTTGTTAATTGTGATATTGTTTCTTCAAATAAGGTCATAAACCCAAACACCCTTTTGGTGTAGGAAATAAGCAATCCCAAACACCCCTCTTTAGACAGCATAAACCAAATGGCCCTTGTGGGCTGCTGTTAACAAAACAACATAAACCAAACGGCCCTGTTTGGACAACATAAACCAAACGGCCCCTTATGGTTGAATCTTGATGGATACTTAAGTTTTCACAGCAACAACAACATCATTGGAACATTTTAAAGCGTACGAATTAAAAATATAAAGCACGTTCGACATCAGTTTTCACAACAACAACAACATTTTATTAAACAACAACAATAACACAACAAACAACAACAACGACAATAACAGCAACAACAACAACAATAACAGCAACAACAACAACCTACATACGAAGATTTCCCATATCACCTAGCATGTCATTATAAAGGTCATGAAATAAGGCAGCTGAATCAGTTGTGTGTTTGTCTGGATGCATATACACTTCTAGCATTTTATTGAGTACCATTATCTGGTGATTCAGTTTGATGCAGTTTGAGCACTCTGTATTTCCAGGACTCGATGTTGAAGGTCCTGCAGTGTAACGAGTTAGAGTTATGGATGATCTTGCGGAATGAGTTGGAGGCGTTAAAGCTCCAAGAGAACCGGTTATTTTGGCTAGTCGTTCCTCCTTCCATAAAAAAAAATCGCATCCATACTCCTTTGTCCCACCCTGTTAAAGAGTAAAAACTATTATTTTTAACAACTAACCAAATTATTTATATAACACATAAAAAAGTATGTAATTGTTCACCTTTGATAAAGGACACGCATAGTATTGTTTACCAAGGGAGTAAGGTTTATGCGATTCTCGCAGAATTATGTCTCCTCGTTTACAAGGACAAGCAAAAGCTTCAAATTCCGCCATCTTTACCATGATAACAGTGTGTGTTTGTGGTTGTGAGGTTAAGTGGTTTTGAGTATAAGAGGTTGCGAAGTTGTGTGGATAAGATGTTAGTATATAAGAGCAGGTCTTGGTGGGAAATTTTTGGCGCCAGCATTTTGGTGGGAAATTTTTGGTGGGAAAGTTTTGGTGGGAAAGTTTTGTTGGGAAAGTTAAACATCTCGTGTGTAACCATAACATCTCGGCTCGTTCGTTAAACATCTCGTGTGTAACCATAACATCTCGGCTCGTTCGATAATCATCTCGTGTGTAACCATAACATCTCGGCTCGTTCGTTAAACATCTCGTGCATAACCATAACATCTCGGCTCGTTCGTTAAACATCTCATGTATAACCATAACATCTCGGCTCGTTCGTTAAACATCTCGTGCATAACCATAACATCTTGGCTCGTTCGTTAAACATCTCGTGTGTAACCATAACATCTCGGCTCGTTCGTTAAACATCTCGTGTGTAACCATAACATCTCCGCTCGTTCGTTAATCATCTTGTGTGTAACCATAACATCTCGGCTCGTTCGTTAATCATCTTGTGTGTAACCATAACATCTCGGCTCGTTCGTTAAACATCTCGTGTGTAACCATAACATCTCGGCTCATTCGTTAAACATCTCGAACTTTGTGGCAGCATGTAGGCGTTCACGCTTCATGGTTCTCGAACTTTGTGGGGGACTTGATACGGGAAACCATTCCACTGTATCACAATTCGTGGGATAAAGTTCCAGCGGATAAGAAGGTACACGTGGATAACCGGCTCAATGTAAGTTTGTTTTTTTTTTTTTTTTTTTTTTTTGTTTTGTTTTTTTTTTTTTTTTTTTATCTTTTATTTTTTTAATTATTGTGTTTATTTATTTTAAATGTGTTTATTTATTTAAATTTGTCTCTTTATTTAAGTTTGTATATTTATTTTAATTATATTATATTGCAGCATTTCTTTGATCTCACCCCCCACCTTGCCGGTCCAAATGGAGTCGCGATTGCTGCTAGTATCGAAGCTTACCTGAAAAAGGTATACAATGACAACAAGTACAAGCACAAGAAGAAAAATTTTACACTGGCAGGTGGGGTCGAGAAACTGGGCGATATCAAGACAAAGCGTCCCGAGAACATGCCGGTAGACGAATGGGAGAGGCAGGTAAATTTCTGGATCGACACATACTTTAATTTGTTATTATTATTATTATTATTATTATTATTATTATTATTATTATTATTATTATTATTATTATTATTATTATTATTATTATTATTATTATTATTATTATTAATAATAATAATAATAATAATAATAATAATAATAATAATAATAATAATAATAATAAAAAAAAAATAATAATAATAATAATAATAATAGTATTTCATTTATATAATAGTTTTTATTATTTATAATAAGCAGATTGATCACTGGAGCGACCCTAAGAAGTTGAAGATAGGGGAGATCAACAGCCAAAACAGGAGCAAAATGAAGACTGCCACCCGTCATGGATCACATTCCCTGGCTGTTATAGCTGATAAATTTGTAAGACACTTTTTAATCATTTTATTTATATATATAGTGTTGGGTGAGTATTGATTGATTTTATTTATAGACAGTTGAGCTCCCCCGACCCCAACACCCAGGATACTCGAGATCATATTGACTTGTACAGACATACCCATACCAGAGGGGAGGTCTGGGAGTCTGAGGAGGCCGAATCTAGATACGTAAGTATAATTTATTTCCAAAAACTCACCAACATTAATGCAATATAATAAATCATGACTTATATATTACTTTTCTTGTTTTTTTGTAACTAAACAGAATGAGATGATTCGGCTGCGGTCAGAGAGCACCTCCTCCGGGACGCGTATGTTGGATACGGAGATCCTGAGCCAGGTGATCGGTGGCAAGCAGAGGGGGCATATTCCTGGCATAGGTCCAGTTTTACCTGGAGGTGGTCACATGACGACTCTTAGCTCCTCACGAGCTCGTGAGGAAGCCTCCTCGTCCTCTCTGCGCGAGACCGTGGCGCAGCAGGGGAACGCGCTGGCGCAGCAGGAGAACACGCTGCAGATGATTCTGGATTGGGCGAGGAGACAGCCGGGCTTTCCTGGGGAGCTAGCAGCGGGATTGCCGGGGACATCAGGATCCCAGAATGCATCGCCGGGTGAGTCTAGACCTGCAGGGGAGGGTAGTCAGGGAGCTGGGGGTAGTGGGGGTAATGGGGATGGTGGGGAGAATGGGGATTAGTTTATGGGTCGGATGAGACACTTTATATTTGTTTTGGTTTATTGGACATAGTTGTGTATATTTAGATGGATTATTATGTGTTAGGATTCCCAACTAACTTGTTCCTCGCTAGCTTATGTATAGTTTTGTAGAATATCATGTGGATCACGGTTTTTGAATCGTTTTTGGAGAATTTGGATCCATATGATTATGTTTAGCGAATTTGGATTGTTTAGCGAAGTTAATATTATTTTTAGTGAATTTTGTTTGAATTTGGTGTTGTTGTATTTAGCGAATTTGGTTTTAATTTGGTGATGTTGGCGAGTTTGTTGTTTTGGCGAACTTGGTGAAATGGGTAACAGCAGGATTGTGTAATATATGCTGCATTGGAGAGGTTTTTTCTGCACCCATTGCGGAAAAAACCTGGAATTACCCATTTTGCAGCAATTTGCTGCAAAATGGGTCAGGCACTTTCGGCGGGGACATGTCCCCGCCGAAAGTAAAAAAGATTTATATTAAAATCGTTTCCGGCGAGGACACGTCCCCGCCAAAAGTAAAAAGAATTTATATTAAAATGGTTTTCCGCGGGGACCTGTCCCTGCCAAAAGCCTGTAATCAAATTAATTAATTAGTTGATTAATTAACTTTTTATTTAATTATATACCCTTTGGCGGGGACATGTCCCCGCCGAAAAGGATTGACACGTTGGACACACTTTGACCACCCAGAAACCAGTGGGACCCATGTGTCCCCGCGGAAAGTGTGTAAAAGTCACCGCGGAATGTATCAGCGACGGTCTAGCCGCGGCGGCGTTTCTGCGGTGACATGTCCCCGCCGTAAGAATACTGGCGGGGACATGTCCCCGCCGAAAGGCAAAAAAAGTCCCAGCCGAAAGTGTCGAATGTTGTAGTGGCTCCTAAGATCTTGAATCATTACTAGTCCTATAATATTTGAATAAAAATGGAATGCATACTTGTTTTTATTGTTTTCATTCGTTTTTAAAAAGTGGCCAAGGATGGTATAACCGCGAGGTGACAAAACAGACTGGTAGAGAAACATTCTAAAATAATTTCGGTTTACAATGGGCTGGTTGACCATATAAGCCATTCGTGCAGTTGACTTGTTAGGGATATAGCATACCCCAGGACGATTGAGTAGAAAAATGTCACCATCAGTGTAGCTAAAATGTAACGCAAAAAGGTATCAATAAAGCATAACTCATCTTCATCCTCACTCATTGTGAGTTTCTTTCTTGGTTTGGGTGACTTATTTACTAAAGCGCGCAAATCAAAACTTTTAGAAAACTTGACCTCGAATGAAAAACCAAAAAACACAACAAAAAGAAACAAGAAACATAACTCACAAAAACCTATATTTTTGGAAATGCAAAAACGGGAAGTTCGGTTTACATCTGAAGATACATAAGTACACAAGTTACAATACCACTCGTATAACAAGTTAGGATGGTGGCTCCATATTAGGTCAGCTGGAGCAATTCACTATCTGCAGGTAGGACACATAAAAATCATTCCATATTAGGTCAGCCTGATGCTAAACGATAAGAGTAACTAAAAGCATTCATTACAGTGTGACAATAAAAATGACAGAACAAATTAGTTCGAATGAGTTTCGAGAGTTTGCTCTCTAAAGATGGTGAATTACTTAAACTAAGCATAAAAGAAAAGTTATCATAATGCTATTTTTATTGATTTTCCTAAGGCTGATTCGCAAACTAATAATATTACCAATTCTCCAAAATAATTTTAATGCTTGTCTAAAACCAATCATAGTACGTCATGTGTGTTCGACGATAGTTTCTTTGTTAGAGTAACGCATTAGCTTCTGCTAGCTAAGAAAAAGCTATGTATGATGAGCGACAACTTCTTTAAGATCGAATTATCTGGTTTACATGTCGACTGTAATAGTTATATTTTTACATGCACGTCCACATCACCAATTAAAAATGGTCATCATAGACTGCGACATGTGTACAACATAAGTACTGATCATTGGCACAAAACATGGATCTTTGATCCGATTCAATGAATTTTGGCTTCACCTCACAATCACTCTTAATTAGTTTTGTATTAAATCTTCATATGTCCATTATTGTTTTCAGTCTTCATGACTTTGTATATATAAGATCATTTATATATTTTTAACCAACAGAATTTGCGACCGTTGAGGGGCATTGGGGCATTGTACCATTAAATAATTGTAAAACCTACTACTATAGTCAAGGACAGTGGGGTTGTCATTAAATTGTATTGTGACAAAGTTATACCTAGCTATGCATGTCATGTTCTGGAAATCAAGGTGATCAATCTATTGTAGTTTGTAAGTATTATGCAATTATCACTTCACATTAGATTTTCTAGATTTTGTCTTCCTTCTATGCAGTGTTATAAGAATCAGTCTCAATTGCCAATAGTTCTATCAAATTCAAATCCAATGCATGTACATGTACGTGCCCTTTAAAATTCAGCTTTCATTGGATGACCAAATGATGATGGTAAAAAATGCATTTGTTTATTCTGAATGCAGTGAAAAAGAATTACTCCTAGATATTGAAAAGGGGAAGCTGGAGACATTTAGCTATGATTCTTTTTTTTGCCAACCTAAGGTCCATCTATTGAAGTTTTGTTCTTTGTATTTTATAATTCTTGGTACTTGTCCTATTAACCATTTAGCCGAAATCGCTGCAGAAACAGATTTGTTTTGATATGGGAGGCAAATACATGCGGTTGTTGATGACTTACAGCATCATCTTACATAAAAAATTTACTACAGGTTTCTTTAGCACATTCTATGCTCTATGTATATATGATTATGCATATGTAATTAATTTGTATACATATATGTATATAATGGATATTGATCGATGTGACACTTGTTCTTTGTTAATAGAAACAAATGCAGACGAGAAAGTTCTTGAGCCACCAAGAATGTGGAAATACAAGCGTACTGGATTAATAATTAATTCGAGAAAAGTTGCTCTTCTGCTATCATTATTGTAAGTTTGCAACATAATATAATATCAACGAACCTCCCAAGTTTAGTTGTTAAATGTACAATATTTTTATTAAGAGCAATGCTAGACCCACTCACAAAATCCACACAAATAATCCACTCGCTGGCATGTCAGCGAGTGATTGATGCATTTTCTAGCACTTTTTCTCTCATTTTTCTTATTAAACCAATCACCCGCTGATACGTCAGCGAGTAGATTTTTTATGTGAATTTTGCGAGTTGTTATAGAATTTCTCTTTTATTAAAGTGTGGAGGCAAATTGTGCAACTATCACAGGAATGTTTGGAGGCAAATGCTATAATTGTTGATGTTTGTGTTTCCTTTGCTTCCTTTTTCAGGCACTAATGTGTTCATGTTCTTCATTAAATACATTTTCAGATCGTGTTTCGGAACAATTATACTCATATATATGACACTGAGAGTTAAACAGATTGGTGATGCCTCTAGCCATTGTGCATGAACTTATCTATCATCCATTGGTGTGTGTTTGTATGTTTAGATGTTAGAATGCAACTGTAAATTGAAGAGTAGATTTTGGACCCCACTCAGAAAACTGAAAGATGAGCGACTACGGATTAATATCGACAAGATAAGTAGAAGAAGCAAGCTTTCTACCGAAAGAAAAATATCATACGAGTTTGTATAAAACTCATAGGGTATAGGGGTTATAAACATTCTAGCTAGTTAGGGTTTCATGGTTGTAACATTTTATATTATTCGTGTAATGAAAGATAAAAGACTCGCCCTTGTACGTATGCTGTTCATTCCTAATCTGTAGAACCATTAAGTCCTTGTTTTCTTGTTTGATTAAGTTCTTCCTACCATTGGAGAATATTACTTTTATCCAAGATTGTGTTTGAATGTGTGGAAGCATATTCAGTTGTTAGTTATACATTCAGAATAATGTCATTTTTTTTGAACACATAGTATAGTATAAAGCGAAAATTACTGAATGTACACATTGGGAATTGGTTGATAAATCGAAGACAAGTTTTCATTTTTTTTCTTGCATTTCGTGATCTAAAAAGTGGGAGTCACAAAATACATTTGGCACCACCCTAATGCAAACACGATTCCTCTATTTTCTTTTTTATACGACAAGTTACGTTCAATGGGTCCCACAACTGCAAAGGCTTGTCATATTTTTTTTTTCCTTCCTGACATTCATTCATTTCCTGACATTCATTCATGAAGTTTTCCCGGGGCAAAAGTGTGGACCATGGGGCGAAATTGCATACGAAATACTAGTAGCATTTATTTCAATATTTTGTGATGTGTTTATGTATAAAGGGGTTTAGGGTAATTTGGTTTAGGGTTTAGGGTTTATAGTTTAGGGTGGTGCTATGCAATTTCGCCTCATGGCCCACAGCTTTGCCATGGGAAACTTCACGAAATGAATGTCGGGAAGGAAAAAAAAAATAGGACAAGCCTTTGCAGTTCTGGGACTGATTGAACATAACTTGTCGGATAAATAAGAAAATAGAGGAAACTTGTTTGCATTAGGGCGGTCCCAAGTGCATTTCGTGACTCCGACTTTCTAGGTCATGAAATGCATGACTGAAAATGTGTCTTCGTTTTATCAACCCATTCCCGATGTGTCCAATTCAACACCATTTTTTTTCTAGGTCCGACTTTCTATATGAGTTTGAGTTAGGTTGTATTTCACCTTTAGTGTATCCAATTCAACGCCACTTTTTTTTCTTACACCACAAAATTTCTTGTATTACCAAATTTACTGTCGCCCTATACCTCCATTCGAAAAATGTTCCAATATCATATTTAAGCTAACGTGTCAAAGTATATTTTTGTAATTTTTGTAATGACTCGCTTGCATAACTATGATAGTGGAAAATGTTTCAAAATTTAATAACAATATAATGAAGTACGTACAGTACTAAAATTCAAGTATCTAGTTAGTATATTGAAGAAATAAAATAAAATTACCTTCCGAACTCTCATCTTAAACATTGTGACATATTTCTAATGAAAAGACAGTTTCACGTCAAGTCCATGACATATTGACATGTGTGATTCATACCCCCAGTGTTATATTCAGAATGTTACGTTGGTTGTTGGAATTAGATCCTGTACACATTACCCATATTCACATGCATGTGTGTTGGTTGTGGTCCAGACTCCATATAGTACTATTACTGCACCACATTTTCATTAAAGAAAACCTCATATCTATTCTGAAAAAACCTTATCCCTTAGAAGTGAATAAATTACACTGCAAAAATTATTGCAGCACTCGAATTTTAAGGACTTCCACTGTTTGTATCTCTTAAACAGCAACTCTGCAAGCAACCACACACGTTACAAAACAACGAAACTTATTTAATTTCAAGTCAAGATCAGTATATTTCCGTTTCTATGTTTGGGAATGCATATAGCCAAAATATGTAGTTTTCTTATTATCGTAATTTTTCTAGCAAAGTAGTCTAGGTAGACATCTTTTGGCTCGTAGTAGCTTTTTGTCAATTTCTCTTATGTTGTCCGCTGATGTGGAATTACAGTCTTGTACGTGTGGAGCATCAATTTCTAGCGACTTATGTAACTCCTGAATAGGATAATAGTAAAATTATATGCAAGCAATAAACACATCAGTGTAAAATTAGTGTCGGTATATGTTAATCCGAAAAAACAAGAAAGATTGTACTTGCCGGTCAAGGTCTATATTACTAAGAGAGCAAAACTTGTAAGTGATATCGACCCTCAGCTCAAACCATCTAGCTAGTGGCTATATTATGCTGATCATCATACCCCTGTCATAACATGTACGCAAAACAATATAAGCCAAATAGACCATAAAATGGCTTTTAGTTGTAACGGATTTTTTTTTGTATGTGAACAGTAATTTTGTGCATTTTCCTTTCTCTATGAACTAATTATAAACCTCGTGTATAAATGTGTGGTGTTTTACTAGTGATTACTAGATAATATTTTGAATGAGTCATTACACTAGGTACAATCTCAAATATTCATTTCGATATTTATAGTCTCGTACATGTATGAAATTTTAGGTTTTAATTTGTCGTTAATTTAATTTAATAACAACAACGAGAATAAGAGGAGTTTTAGGTATCACCAATATGAAAAAATAAAAGAGCAATATTGTATCAAGTGGTTATCACTTTTTTCTTTGGAGACAGAGATCAAGGGTTCGGTCCTCACCCCTTGCAAGGCCGGAGGTCCTTTTCTACTTTTGTTAGAACTGGAAGCAGCCTCTCTACCTAAGGTTGGGGTAAGGTTGTTTACGTCTTAACCTCCCCCATACACCGTTGAAGACGGAATTGGGACATATAACCCGTGAAAGACGATATTAGGAGTTACTTTATTTTACTTTTCTACGATATGAAAAATCGAAGGAGAAAAATATGTGAACAGAAACGACACAAAAAGGAATGTAGTAATAATATTGATGCCTGGTCTTCATCGTCATCTTTATCTTAGCCAGAGAACTCTTGATACAACTTGGGGTTGATCATCATCTTTTGTTGCTTTTATAAATAGGGGTTAGCTTATTAAGTATAGCAACGTACTTTCTTGTACGTGAACTAAAAAGTGTTTCACATTATGTTACAAATTTTCAAATTGTGTGTTCCAATATACACACACAATACTTTTTTACCCGAAGCAATTGCATGAACATATATATGTGCATACCTTGCTATTATCGTGTATCGTTAAAAGTTTTGACTGCCGATTTTAGTATATATCATGATTTAGCGTTAAGGTTTGAACGGATTCATTTTGATCTGGTAAATAAGAGTTGTAAAATAATAATAGGTACCTATAGTGGTGACGGTGGTGGCCGGTACGACACTACGAATATATACGAGTAATAATTAGGATCATATTGAACTATTCTGTAAATGCAATCATCATAGTGTGACAAAATCTGACTGTTTTCCTTTAAAAGAATACAAAATAATGAACAATATCTGGTTGAGTCTCGAGAAGTTGATGAATTTGATTCTAGTTCATTTCAACAAATAAGATTCAGCACAAATATAACTTGTCTTTTCACAATAGTGGATAGTTTATTGGTTAGAGCGATTTCTAAGCTTTTGCAAAAAAGAAAAAAAAAAAAAAAAAAAAAGAAAAAAAGAAAAAGAAAAAAAGAAAAATAAGAGGATTATGAACGTTGATGATAAGATATGCACAAACTTAAAGTTCCCATTGTGATATACCGCGCGAGATGCATAGTTCGGTCCCTTTGCTCCGATCCCGAGATGCATATGATTGGCGCACATGATGCATGTTCGATCATATCACGAATTAAAAGTGGTCACACCTGATTACAATATGTGCATAATATAACCAAATAAAATACGAAGTTTAGCTCTTAACTAGAAAATAGCACCCGCGTGTTCCGGCGGAGCTTTTTGATTATTATATATGCGTGTTTTGTTTGACGAAATTTTATTTTTGTATGACTTATGCATGGCTTGTTAGTATGTTCACTAGATGTATAATTTTTTAAATATATACTAACCTTCGACATTTTTTATAAATTCGTACGCATGTCAAAAACAAATAAACATTGGGCTCGTTTCGGTTGCAGCTAACTAGCTATATCTTTTATTAAAGAAATCGTACGTCTTTGGCTCTCATAATTTAAACAAATTTTAAGATCGTTTTTAATAGTATTTGGTAAGTTAAGGGTTCATTTTGAATATTATAAAAAATAAATAAAAATATATACTATTAACCATCGATATTTTTTTATAAAATTGTACGTATGTCAAAAGTATATAAATATCGGGCTCATTTTGTTCATTATCCAGAGACCTTCCCAGCAGTATATTTTTTATTAAACAAATCATTAGATATTTGATAAATAAAATTTGTTATATAAAAGAGTCGTAAATACCAAAAAGTTTAAGGCGATTTTCATAAAGTGTTACATAGCTTAGGGTCTCTTTTGTAAGTTCCTTTTGGTTTTGGGCTGAATCGTTATTTGGCTTAGATTTTAGGCCAAAAGAATAAATTTTAATTTAAAAACGATCGCAATACGCCGTTGTTTCTCACGCTCTATAGTATATCTTATATACTAAAAGATTGAGTAGTGTTATAAATGTTAAGTGGTCATAATAAATGGCTCACGCTTCAAGAATTTGTACAATGACTGAGTGATTTAATTTAATGTGTACAACGACCATCCATCCGAGTAATTGCAATGCAGCAACTTAACACCAGAAAATGAAGTGATCTATATTCAATCTTATTGATTTATAAATTAAATTAAGTTCTACTTCCATCATAAAAAAACTAACCATTCATTTGCTTACCAACCATTCATTAGCTTTTCATATTAATGTGAGACCAGTTACATCCACGATCCAATTATAAATTGCCACATTGTTGTGTATGTGCCGGAACCACCCATCTCACTCACCACATCATTTTATTCTTCACCACCATCATATAAAAATGATATCAGTTTTTATAACCTCAACTTTATATCATCCCTCGGCCCAAAACAGCCAACGAAACACTCTCGATGTAGAACTCCAGCGGGTAAGGTTATACCCGGATTGGAAGTAGTGGCAGCAACAACTAGTGATGGTGATATAGGTTTCATTCTTTTTATGATGATATGATTCCGACAAGACTGTAGATTTGTGTCGAGTATGTTTTTTTGTGGTGTCAATGGTAGTGACGCGAGGTTAATGGCGGTAGTCGGTGTAGTTTCTTTGGTTCGTTTAACGACAAAAAAAAAACAAAAAACAATATGTAGAACCTACCCGGACCCTCCACCAAAGGATCTTGAAGCCATAAACATGCAATCTATGTGATGTCCGATTTGTAGGTGGATGAGATGGGTTTGTTATTCGGCTGAGACGAATAATGAGATTTAGATTTGGTGAGAGGTGATGTGAGAGAGGTAGGCGGCTGAATAGTATAAAGTGTGTGTTTAGGTCAAAGTAGAAATGAGACAATGTAGGGTTATACATCTTTAATACCGGGTCTGTGTTGATATATCCGAATGACTATTGGACTGGACCGGGTTATCTCTTTCCTTGCTGGGCTGACGACTTAACCAGTTCAAAATTTTCATCAATTTGAGTTGGGAGACAGTTGATTTTTTATTTATTTATTTATTTATTTATTTTTTTTTGATTAATTGTGCAATTAAACTATCCATGTATTTCGTCTAAAAGTCAAATGGCATTGATTGAATATGTTATTTAGATACTTTCAGCAAGAAATGTTTTCTCTATTAAAATTGACCATAAGTTTGTTAGATACTTTCAAGTTTCAACATCAAATACTTGAACCTAAAGCAAAAAAAAATTTGGATTGTAGATCACTCCAAACAAATTAATTGCAGTTGTTAACTATAAGTTTCACAAATTATAATTTCATTATTGCATGTTGATTGCCATTTAGACATTCTCAAGAATTTCAATGTTACATTGTCTTTTTACATGATCATTCATGTGTTATTTGAATGAAGTTCAAGGCGCACTTCTCTTACCACACATAATAAGCTTGGGATTTTATTTAACCTATAACTATTCTTAAAAAAAATCTTAAGCCAGTATCTTAGAAAAAAATAATTTTCCGTATATATATTGAGTGATGTGTGTAATTTTTATTATGGTTGTTTCTAAAAACATATGTTCAGAAAAAGCGAGTCGAAGAGTTGAGATATCTATAACTTATACAAATAATGAGATCATGGTAATATATCAATTAATTATAGGTGATCATGTGTTTACACAATTTACATCCGGTTTTTTACACCCATTTAAAAATTATAGCCTAATGAGAAAATGATAACTTATGGTACAACTAATAATGTGTACATCCACGGGTCATGAGGCAGCCCAAGTTATATATGACGAAAATTAGTGCCAAATATTACGCTATGAACACTTAGATACAGCCCATGTGCATCGCACAGGTCTGAATATAATTTTGAGTTTTTGACTCGACCTCAATTAAAAGTGACGAAATAAAGGCATCAACAATTTTTATGCCATGCTAACAAAAGTTCTGGTAACAACATCACAACTTATGAACTTATTGACTAACGAAATCCGACCATCACCAAAAGACTCTTTGATTAGTGTTTACATTTGCTTATTAATTAATCAGGAAACCTCAATGAATACAAACCAAGTGCAATTTACACAAACTATATTTATTGTAACTCTTTCAACTTTTTCTTTAAAGGATTTATACTTCCTTAAAAATAGCACAATCCATGCTCACAGAAGACACTTCATCTGAAATGTTTTAAGACCTTTAAAGATCCTAACAACATGAAAGTATACCCATCATTTATCTATCAAAGAAAAATAAAAATCGAATACGAAATCAAAAGAACCTACCATTGTAGGGATCGAAAGTTTTTGATCTGTGTTTCTTTTATTGTCTCTTGAAAGCTTAGCGTACCATTTGGTCTTTTGTATTAAATCTTTATAATGTAACTTCATTTCAAAAATGCTAAAACATTTTATGGTTTCTTTTTATGCATTCATAGCCGCAAGATATTTGCGATTAAAGATCCAATGTGATGAATCTGTTATGAGGCACATGTGTTTATTTTTAAATCAACTCTTGAGTTCATATTGACGAAAATTAGAATGACATTGACCAACAAAATCCGACCATCACCAAAATATGAGAGTTTCAAACATGACAAAAATTAGTGCTGAATATTACACTATGAACAATTAGATAGAGCCCATGTGCAACGCACGGGTCTGCATGACTAGTAATTATATATATTTGTGTTGTGGAAAGTTTGAATAATTTGGATTGCCATTAATAATATAACAACATAGGTTTATTTTTTATTTTATTTTTGGTTAAAGGTTTTTACGCACGGTTAATATATTATTTCAAAAAGCGTTTTAAGACATAGGATGTGAGTGAATGAAACATTTCAGCTCGTTATATAGGCAGAAAACAAACGCATGCACCATTTGTGTTTCAAACTATACCTGACAAACCAAGCTTATGAACTAATATTAAGAAAACAATCACTAACTAGATTACATTTGACTAACATTGATACCAAATATAACCTAGCGTGTAATCTGGCCTCAGAGAGTAATATCGAATACATCAGAAAATGCAAGTTGTTCTTTCGTTAAGTCTGATAACATATCCTCATATCCGTCATATAAGTCACAGTCAACAAGTTTAAGTAGACTCGGGTCATTAGTTCCGCCGTCATGTCACTTATATAAAGAGGCCATAAACTGAGCAATCTCATCATCTTACTCTTTAACCTCACTTTCCAAATTACCATCTTGCAAATCCATTGAAGTGCTAAGCATAGAAACCAATTCCACAATCACCCATTTATCCTTGTTAACATCTTCTACACGATTATGGTTTGGCCCATGTTTCAAATTATTCACCTCCTTTTCACACATGGTACTGAAATGGCCTACACCCCTAGTATCCTCCACGTTACCCATACTGCCTAAAGAATAAAAAGAATTTGAAATAGTAGTAGCGTTAACAACCTGTGTACACGGAACCTTCGGCTTTGACTATCTAGAATTCGTCTTCTTTGTTGTTCTTTAGTTGAACCGGTTTGTAAACAAGATGCGACTTCGAAGATCAATTTTAATCCAAAAACTAGTTGAGAGATGTTGTATTGCACTATAGAGACCAAATTAACCAGGGGAAATTGCCTGAAATGTAATATACTTGACACCATTTATAATTCTGTGTGCCATCCAAAATTTTTGTTTTTCATTGAAAAAACATTTTTTTTTGTTAATTTGTGTAAATTTTCACTTCCCCAGCCGGTTGCCGGTTTAACCATTTTTGTTTTTTTTATCACAAAATGGCTTCACACATCAACTCTCCGTGAGCAGATTAGACGCCATCAGGAATTTTTCAACCTCATTAGTCTCTTGTTATTGTTTATCGCTTTTTCCCTAACATCATAATAAGTATACTTTCATTCCTTCCTTAAGATTGTGTTTGAATGTTTGGAAGCCTCTTTTGATATACATAACTTGAGGGTAGTGTCACCCCCCATTACCAGATGATCTTCATTGCCTTTAAAGAGAAATGATGATAATTGGCTTGTGGTGGAGATATCGATTTCGACCCCATATGCCTACATAGGTTGAGTTCGGTTGTACACCTCCAATGGATAGATCAATTTGGTAGTTGAAAGTCTCTGAATGTGAATTCAAATGAATAAAGAATCAATAATTTTTTTTTTATGTAAAGTGTTTCCCAGTAAAATTATTACTCCAAAAAAAAATTAAGTATAATGAATGGGTGAATCCCACTTCTCAATCGCACCAACTATGCTTCAAAGATAAACTATCATAAGAATGACATGCCACACTTATGAGACCTACTACAAATGCTATCTAAGTTGACAACCAAGACTAATGTCAAAGGCATTAGCGAAATGCATTTGAGCATCAGTCATACCAGGATCATCAAAATAATCATCATCGTACTGGTCTTCATCATAAGTTTTCTATCATTGTTCACAAAAGCTTTTATTTCCCACGCAACTACCACTTTTAGAAGCTTTATTAACCTTGGAGCTCGTAGAAGCCATAAAACTGGCAGTTTCGTTGTATACCTCAAAAACTTCACTACCATTATCCTCATTAACCGGATCATTAATCTTTTTAGAAGCCACAGTAGAAGAACTAGGAACAAAAGTTGAATCAACCCCTACCTTTTTCGTTTCACTAGATGAACCAGCTACATCTTGGACTACTTTCTTACCCAAATTTGACGACCCCTCATTTGATCCAAGATCATAATTTTCCGCAATAGTATTAAGCGCATCAAAAGGGTTATGTGAATTTGTCTCTTGTCTAGGCACTTCAGAATTCTTTTTCATACCACTTAAACTAGCACCATTCTTTTTAGAGTCGCTTGGTAAACTTGTTTCTTAGGCTTAAACTAAAACTTAGAACCCACATTAGTACCACGAGAAGTAACTCTCCATCGTTTTCCACATCAGCCATAATATCATTAACCATCTCATCCATGTAAAGAAATTCTCCATCGTCTTCCATATTTGGAATAGCAATAACCACCTCATCCTTTAACCCCCTATTAGCCTTAATATCAATCAAAGCACGAGCAAAATCCATACGACCCCATGATTGAAGACACATAGAGCTCGTATACGAATCAAGCATAATCGGGTTGCCAAGCTTAGTAGCCATCGCACTCGATCCTTTAGCAGTAAACGGCAGAATAGGAATATCATTGAATTTTTCACCTAAATGGGAACCGAATTCAGATCTTTCTTAAATAAATTAGCATTAGGCGTCCATTTCTTTAGGATGATAAGTACAGATTGAATAAACCATGGACCATTCTCCAATACATTATTCATACCCTTTGTAACACCCCCAATATCAAGATTTGCGGAAGCATACACATTTGGGTGCTACTAATCGTAACACAAAGATATAGAGAACGGATTAAAAATCCGTATTAAAATAGTTTACATTTCCAAGTTAAATTGTCATACATCAAGTACAATTTAAATAAAATGAAGTTCATTTAACAAAGCGGTCCCAAATTTAGAGTTTAACGCATAAGCAAAAACATTTCCAACAAATTTATGACCATTGCCATGCCCTGCCTTCATTAAACACATTCTCAAATACCTAAGAAAAACATGCTAAAAGTCAGCTAACGCTGGTGAGTTCATAGGTTTAAAGTAAATAAGCACATATGGACCATAGCAAATAATTCAGCAAAACACACTATCCCGCTATGCAAACACTAAGCTCATCCAACCGAACTAGACAAGCAATATGCCAAACTGGCATAGCAAATAAAGGGTGCCCGCGAGTGTTAATCCCCAGACACTCGGCAAATTCCGATATGGTATACGTTCGCGTTGACTATGCCGAGCCAACCGAACGGGGGAGTCACCCCCAATAGATCTATTTATATCACACGCGTTTCCTAGCAGGAATTGATGGTTGATGATAGTGGGCGCAATGGGATTCAGCTAACTTAGGTTTCCGCATACAAGTGTGTATTAAAACAAAGTTTAATTTGGTCCATGAAAACAGTTTTGCATGTTTCTCACCCCAAGGTTTATAAAAACAATATGTATAAAAATGGGGCTATAAACTCACCTTAAAAACAATAGCAATCTGCTAATCAACAACAACTCAGTGCAACTACTCCGACACATGACCTAGATCAGTATGGTAAGTCTTAGCGAAATATTCGGATTTTAAATGTCTTAATTCAATTGAAAAGTTTACGTGTGACCAGTGCTCATGTATTTCTTGCTTGCTGTGTGGTAAGGTACATTTCAAAGTAGTTTATCGTATAAGACTCTTTGGTGATGGCTCAAGGTGAAAGTGTACGGTGAATATACGTGCGACGGAACTTCCATGCTTAGTGTTTGTCGTCGCAAACTGCGTCAGTTTTATATATATTATCGTATATATATATTTAATAATTAAATATTTAATTAATTAAGACTTATAATAAATTAAATATGTATTGAATAATTAATATGATAATGGTGTTAGTGGGGTATTATTATATTATAAATATTATAATTATTTATAATATAATGACAATTATAAAGAAATTTATAAGTATTAAATTTTGAGAAATTAAATAATGCAAGTGTATAAATGTCAAAAATATATTCATAAGCCTTATAAGATATAAAAATATTAATTTACAAGAATTAATATTTTTAATAATAAAAATAATCCGTTTCGTCTTTTAGTCGGTTTTCATCCGAAAATATTATAAGTGTCAAAATTTTAGAAAAATCGGGCATGACCCATTCGTTTATTCAAGTTTTTTCATTTTTCCCAAGTGTTGCAATTTTCTCGAATAATCCCTTTCGTTAACTATATTTGCAAAACTAGTCCAAAATGTATATTTATCGTTATAACTATACTTATCGTTACGATTATTTCATAATTATAGTTTTTGATTCAAAAGTCAACGTTTAGTCAAAATACTTTCAAAAGTCAACAAAAAGTCAACATTCATAAAATTTGGGCCGAAAATCCTTTTATTGCCTTATTGGGCTTAAAGTGTCAAAACGAGCCCAAAATGATTTTAATCGATAAATAACGTTCTATTTTACAAAAATAATTATAGTGAGTCGAAAATGTTCCAAAACTCATTTTTGTCTCCCGAAATGTTTATTGGGCCGAATAGGCTATATTGGGTCCATTAGTCCATTTTTAGCCGAAAACTAATTATCCCTTTTATTTACGTTATATTTTACGTTAACTATTAAATAAGCTAATAAGCACTTTAAATAAGCACTTTGGTCCAAAAAGCCCAAGTAGGCCGAGAGCTTATGGGCTCGGCCCATTTGTGTCGAGTTCATGTTTAGTCCAAAACAAACAAATTAAAACCAATAAGCTAGTGCTTATTTCAATAAGCTAACTAAAATAAGCTAATAAGCATAAATTTCATCATTTCACCACTAGAGCCAAAACTTTATGTTTTTCAAAACCCAATAATTATTTCCTTTAAAACTAGCCGATTTATATATATACACATAAAAGTGTATATTTCGTCTTAAATTCTCGTAATTAGCACTAATCACTTTTGTATCATCAAACTAGTACCATAACCAACAAGATTTACCACACAAGCAAGAAATATCATAATTTGTATAAGAACTCATAAAAAATCGAGCAAACATAAACTAGACATCAAACCCTAGATTTTTCATTTTAGTAAAACATAAACATTTAGCACTTGGTAGCACTTTAAAAATCACAAGAACATGAAATAAACAAGATTGAAAAAGTTTGAAGATCCTCACAATGTTCTTGATTTTTAACGAGCTAAGGAAGTACCCAAGACACACCCAATTGCTTCAAATTTACCCAAGAAACGTTCCAAATGTTCCCAAAAGCTCTAAAGTACAACCCGATTATCTTGAAACTCAAAGAATTTTTGTGGATCTTGAATTCTTAAGGTTGGTCGTGGGTTTTGAAGGCTAGGAGGGAAAGAATTGATCTTGGTAAGGTGATGAGGTGAAAATGGGAGTTGTAATAGTTATAAACACACTTAAGGTAATAAGGACAATAGTTGCATGGTCATCATCCATTATCCAAGTTAATTAGTATAATAATCACTTTGTCTTGGTGTAGGGAATGGGCGGCAAATGACAACATCCAAGGGGGGGGGGGAAATATTTTTGGTTCCTCGTTGGTGTATCGTGTGTCGGTTTAAGCTTAAATGTTACCGTAAAGTCCCGGTTTGACATTTTTGGACACGTATACGCAAAATAAAGTTTTTATTGACGTTTTCGTCAGAATAATAATAAAATATTATTATTTGCTCAAAAATGCATTTATTTGACTGCTACCATAAACACTGTGCTGTCGACTCGCGTTTGGGGTTACTTTTCAGTAAATACGAGAAAGCTCTCAGTATATTATGAAACTTGTCAGTAACTATCAGAAATAGAATAATTTACACTTACTGACAAAAATAAAATTTTTCAACAGTGACTGTAAGCTACAGTATGCGGGACAGCTCCCAAAAATGCTCAAAAATGCTCAGAAACATGCAATCGCGCATAGAAATGCTCGGCTTAAAAATAATAAATAAACATTTATTATTAATTTAAAATGTGAAAATTACCATTTGTCACAGTCTCCCCAGCTAATGGGGAAATCCGTCTCGGATTTCAATTCGCGTTACCCGATGAATTCATAAAGAGATAAGGATATTTTCGCTTGATTTCATCCTCTCGCTCCCAAGTGTACTCGGGACCTCTACAAGAGTTCCAACGGACCTTCACAATTGGGATACGACTTTGCTTTAGTCGTTTAACTTCCCGGTTCATGATTTCAATCGGCTCCTCAATGAAATTCAGTATCTCGTCAAGCTGAATCTCATCCAAGGGAATGGCAACGTTATCTTCAGATAAGCACATTTTCAAGTTGCTGACATGAAAAATGTCATGCACAGCGCTGAGCTCGAACGACAGTTCGAGTCGGTAGGCTACCGGCCTGATTCTGGCAAGAATCTCAAAATGTCCAATATAACGAGGGTTCAACTTCCCACGCTTACCAAATCTTATCGCGCCTTTCCAGGGCGAGACCTTTAACATCACTTTATCATTCACTTGGAACTCAATTGGTTTTTGCCTCTTGTCGACATAGCTCTTTTGACGGTCACGAGCCGCTTGCATTCTGCTCTTGATCTGCACAATCTTTTCAGTAGTCTCGTGGACTAGGTCTGGTTCGATAAGTTGATTTTCTCCGAATTCAGCCCAACATATAGGTGATCTGCACTTATGACTGAATGGTCCTTTCACTCTGACCATCAGTGCATCCTTAATGCTGGTGTGATAACTGTTGTTGTAGAAAAACTCGGCTAAAGGCAAATGCCTATCCTAGCCATTCCCGATGTCAATCAAACAGGCTCTCAGCATGTCCTCCAAGGTCTGAATGGTCCTTTCACTCTGACCATCAGTCTGAGGATGATAAGCTATCACTTACAACAATGTGATAGCTGTTGTTGTAGGAAAACTCGGCTAAAGGCAAATACCTATCCCAGCCATTCCCGATGTCAATCAAACAGGCTCTCAGCATGTCCTCCAAGGTCTGAATGGTCCTTTCCCTCTGACCATCAGTTTGAGGATGATAAGTTATACTCATGTCGAGGTCGGTTCCTAATGCGTCCTGGAGCGAATTCCAAAAGTTAGATGTAAAACGACTGTCTCGATCAGAGATGATAGAAACAGGCACACTGTGACAAACGAAAATTTTCCCCGCTAATATTTTAAGAATGAATGATAATTTATTATTACCAGACTGATAAATTAAGCATTCATGAGCTTGCATAACTATTTAGAGAAACAAACCCGCACGCTGTAGCATACAGTAACTCACCAAAACTATTTGACTTTATATAAAAAGGTGAATTTTCCACTTTCTGACATTTATAGACCTCAACGTAACAAAAACGAGAGGTTATCTCGTTTTTCCTGAAAAATGATACCACACGCGTACCGACACCACATTAGTAACGTTTTAACCTTATAATTCATTTTCGGAGTCAATAAATTTTACTTTATGCCAGTTTTATAAAAAAGTCTATGGAATTATATTTTCTGCGTTTATACCAAACCAGGGAAACATGCTTACATCTCAGCTCAATGGGAGACGGGGTGCACAAACCACACTTTCTTATAATAAAATAAAACCTTATAATAAAAACTAATATTATTCCTCTTCCTCTTACCCGCCCACACCTACATATAAGGAATAAAACGCTTTTATTCTCTCCCCAAAAAAATCTTTATCGTCTTCCCCTCCTCGAATGCATCTCCCATCTCCAAACACAAAACTACAAATCCAGGTCTAGATCCATCTTCATCCGAGGCCTAGGCTACTGATGCGTGCGATGTGTCGTTGCGGTTTAGCAGTATTAATGCCTACTCAAGTTTTAAATTTATATTTAGCCGACTTATCAATAACACACACACTTAACGAGTAGTGTACCCGGTCAGTATGAATATAATGGTAAGTAGAGTGTCGATCACTAAGAGTGGAACGTATTATCTAGTTATTCTAATCAGTATTTTAATATTCTAAGTTAGCTATACAACCTAATCTAACGCAAGGGGGTTTCAGCCTGAGAGACTGGCACGATTGGTTGCAATTAAATAATAAACTAAACTAATAGGCACGAATCAGCAAGTAGCACACACGTACACAGATAAATACTTGAGACAATAAGAAGACCTGTCCTGATAGATAAGTAGTTTGTCACTTGTTTTATTGCTAGTTTTATATGAAGTGTATAGTTCGATGCAACGCACCGAGATTAAGTCCTTTCTCGTTGGTTCTAATCTTATCGGCGAGTAAACCCTTAATGATTACTTATGACTATCCTATTTATCTTTCTTCCTACTTTTCTATAGACGATAGAATGCATAGGCGATCTAATAAATAGGCGAGGGCAGAGGCATGGCGACCCGATCAACGCTCAGCTAGACACAGAGGTTATCAATGCACTAATAAAAGTCACCAAAGACATCAACATATAAACTTTAATTAATGGGAAAGCAGTTTTAAGGGAGTGCAATCTTTCCGTTGTCACATTACACAAGCCACCAATCCTGATGAATTAAAGTTTACTAACACAATAAAACAAAAGTACTTAATGAATTAAATACATGCAGGACCTTCTTACAGCTCTTGTATCTTCGTTCAAGGTGTGTCTTGTGCTTCTGCCTTGACTGAATTCGTCCTAGGGTTTCTGTACTTCGGTCTTCTGTCGAACTTCGGAACTCTCAATTCGTCTGGTCTTTGGGGTATTTATAGTTTCTGT